>MU269987.1:15388654-17788654 GCA_021432705.1 Caranx ignobilis
ATGGTGACAGAAATCAGGCACTGATTTGCTTTGCCAACAACCAGTGTTTGGTTCCGGGAAAATCCAGCCCGTCTGTGAATGTGAAGACATGAGTAATTTTAAGTGCTACAAACACGAGGACCGGCTATTTCTCAACAAAAATGAAGGACTGTGAAGTATTGTCCCGTCTATCTGGAGCTCTGTGTGTGGATTTAAAGACTTCATAGAGTGAGTTTGTAAGTTTTATGTCCACATCTACCAAGTCTTGTATTTTTCCTGTGGCTCTGGGAAACATTTGCTTTCATTAATTTCTGCACCGCCTGAACATGATTTAAAAACACAGAACTCATCTTCACACTAAACAGATATGGGTGGAAACCAATAGTTGCCTAATAATCTGTGATTTGTTGTGAGATAAAATATGCTCCTCTAAAATGGCATCCCAGTGAGACTCAGAGGAGACGGACAGCTCAAATTTAAAGCTGAATTTGGTTGAGATATTCTGACCTTTATTCCTTCTTACGCCTCAAGCTCCAAAAATGCTGCGTCCTTTTTGTTAGACTTTCACAGACGGCTAAATGCCTGGTTACTAACACTGGCTTTTCTGCCCGGCTCTCTGCCGAGATAACCCTGATGAAATCAGGAGGATTATTTTTTCAGACTTGACAAAGCCTCTTTCGCCACCAAGGACATTTTACGGTTGTTTCTACGGGCTGAGCAGTGCTAACCATGACGGGGAAAATGACCTTTATGAGAAAAAACTGGTGGAATTTCCATTTAACAGACGTAACACTTGCTCACGCTGTGAGACTCAAGAAAATTCACCTCATATTTATTGTTACTTCAGAACAACACCCATGTATACCCATGAAATGTACTTGTTTGTGTACTCTGTCAATCCCAAATGACTGTGCACAAATGAGTGCACGAGACAGAGAAAGAAAACAAGTGTTGTTTCTGAGCTCTGAGTATAAGAGAGCTTGTGTCTTTGTTGGTCTGCGTGTGTGTGTATAAGGGAGGCGGCTGCAGACAGACAGGCTCTAGGGGATTACGGAACAGGACAGGGCACCATAACTCATCGGGCCGATCACTGACCACAGACAGACAGGCTGGGTTGAATGCTGATGGCTCACTGATAGGAATCTGCCACCAACAACTGACAAAGACCATTTATCTGCAGGGGAAACCCAGCCCTATTCTCACACTCAAACAAACATGCACTCAATACACACACACATACACGCACGCACAGAGCACAGTGCCACTCTAATGCACTGTGCTCTTTTTTGACTCATCACTTTCATCCTCACCACCTTTGGCTGTCAGCATGGCGCACACATTCATTTCTCAGTTTAAAAATATTTCCCACTCATTGGTTCCAAAGAAAAGAGAAAGTAATCGACACTCTCCATTTTCTCTTGTAGTCTGGCTCTTGTTTTTGTAATTTGATCTCAATCCTATCCTTTATGAGAGCATTTTTCCTCAGAAGCTTAAAAGCACAATATGTAATTTTCGACCACTAGGGGTCTCTTAATCAAACCACTAGCAAAAGATGGGAGTTTGGTGATGTTGTGAAGAATCATTATTGCAATAAGCAGTAATAAGCTTTTTCCAGTCAGGACTCCTCCTCTCCTAAACAAACTGACTAAGTGTTTAAAATTGGCCCAAATACCAGCATATTCCCTTCTAATTAAAAATCATCCCAGAGGGGCTGCGAGCCGAGCGGACTAATGTTTGCTCAGCTTGGGTCTGTGGTCCACATTAAAATCCTTTATCCAATAAAAAATATATAGTTAAAAAGATCTAATAGTGCATCATAAAATGTACATTTTTGACACTGACACATGCAAAGGGAAATTTATGCAACTGACAGCTGACCAGATGCCATCATTAAGATTACACATTTCTAAAGAATTGAAAAAAGCTAGAAACATAGATTTGTTGATCCAAGCACAGAAATTAACGATTATGACCAAGGATTTAAAAAAAACAACAGGATTTAAATTTTGTTTCACTGTTTTCACAAGTGTGAGGATTTGTGTACACATACTTGCCACCCCTGATGCTAGGCCGTACAGGATGCCACCCTCAGCTTTGGGCTCAAAGATGTGGGTTGCTGGAGGTGGACACTTCTCCTGCCTGATGAAGTTATAGAGCAGGGTCTTCACCAGCCGACTGGTCAAACACAAACTGGAGAACAGAGAGGTACAAGGAGAGTGAAAAATACTAACTCCAATGAAGTGTCACCACATTGTTATCAAGAAGATCCACTCTGAGGTGTAAATGGTTGTCAGTAACACCAAACATCACTGTGTTTGGCCGCACATACACAAATGGCAAAATCATCCTAGATAGACTTCTCAACTGTTTTGCCAACATCAGCTACTTGGGAGTCCGTCTTCAGCTCAGTGGCAATTAAACCAAAGTGCTCTCATTTGGCTCTTATGATGTGAGAGCCCTAAAAGAAAATTACTTCCATCGTCTGCCCACCTCTTTAAACTGCACTCGTAGATTTCAAAATGCATTCATCGCTATAGCATTTATCTCCATTTATTCATATTCATGATAACATTGAAGGTAAATTGGGTTCAGACCGGCTCAAAGTGCAGGTCAGCATCAGAAGTTTAGCTACACTTTGCTTTTCCTTTTATTAGCATTCACTAAGTTATCTTATCACCACTTTTTTTTCTTTTTTACTTTTGCATTTGGAAGTTTTAAGTTTTTATTATCATTTAAAAACCAGACTCTCACAGAAACAAAGACTGCAAGGTCGCAGTGGAGACAAATATCTTGGTTGGCTAGACTTGTGTCTTTTACTCCTCTTTAAGTATCAACTGAATGACACATGATGACATTGTTTGGAACATGATGAGATGGTCTGGAAGTACAGAGAGGTATCAGGGTATGAAGAGGGGAACAGTAGGCTGGATCCGACAGTGACAGTGGAAAGCATCTACAGTGATTTTGGGCTCTGTGTAATTTTCTTACATTTCTAGGTTTACATATGGGTTAATGTTGGTTAGTCACATAGATACAACATTTGCAGCTTCAGTTTGGTGCATTACAGTATTTCAGCAGTGGCCCTCCAACGGAATATGAACTCATGTGTTTTCTCACCATCTCCCCTTCATGATGTGCTGGTAGATTATTCCATCTCGGAGGATGTCTTTGTGGAAGAGCTGATAGGAGAAAAATACCAGCAACGTAGTCACGGCTTCAAACAGGATGCTGTAGGTGATGTCACTATGGGGACAGATAGATGCATGTAGAGTTAATGAATGAATGAATCATCTCATTTCAGTATTGCAACAAATGCACTTTATATGTAGCTTTACATGTTATTACAGCTGTATCTCATTTTAATGTTGAGTGCGCTGACATCAAATTATAAAAAGGGATACTGAAATACTGTCATTACCAAGCGGAAAGTGGCAGCACTACATAAGAATATTGTTCCAGTGATGCAGGTTTGTTTAACTTAAAGATCCCTGTTCAGACTGGTTCATAACAAAGACATCTCCTTAGGAAAATACTGAAGTTTTTTCTTTCGTTTTGTTCAGAAGAATCTCATTAACAGTTGTTAAAATTGCATCTGCTCCTTTTCCTTCCATGAGAAAGTACAGAATATATAATTATGCAAATATTTCCACTGAAAAAGTTTGAACAGCTGCAAGCAAGATGTCTCCCACTTGACTGAACAGTCCATTTTCACTGTTTGCGGCCTGAAAGTGGCAAGTTTAAACATTACATTTATACAATATATATGTAAAATACTGGACTACAATGAGTTTTCAAACAAGTTGTGATGTCATAAATTCATGCCTGTGTACGTGTGTATATCACAGACATATATTATATATATATATATATAAAGGTCAACATATGAATGGGGAAACACTGCACAAACAGTGAAGGTCAAATGTCTGAGTGAATTAATGATGGGAAAAACATATTTTTGAATGCGGGAGGGGGAATTTAAACCGTTACCTGCTTCCTGACACATAAACACGTACGCACGCAGTGACTGAACACATGCCAACAATTATGTTGCCTACTAAAAGATGTCGGCTCACATTACAGAAGGACATTAATACAAAATCAATGGAATCAATGAAAAGTCTCGACGTTTCTTGATAGGCTCATTACTAGATTACTAATCTGGTCAGATAAAATTCACTATTTCCCAAAACCCAGTTTAATCAAAAAGCAGTCAGATTCATTTGACTAGAACAGAAACTTGAGAACGAGAGAAATGAAAAGCAGATGCAAGAAAATTTTGAATTATTGATGAGTTTTTTCATTTGATTAATCAATGAACTGTTTCAATAAATATAATTTCAGCTCTTTTTAGTGTGTAATAATTACAAATGACAGTGAGATGTTGCTAAACATGTCTATAACAAATGCCTTTACTATTGATCTAAACCAAACCTTTAACTTTGTCTTATATAGTAAGATCTCTGTGTCAAGGATGGAAAAATCTTATAAAAGTTAGAATAAAAAGTTCAGTGAAAAACAGTAAGAAAGTCTTGATAACAGACTTAAATGATATGTTCTAGCCTTTGGCCTGAATCTACAGTATTTAATTTATCCTTTCATAACAGAAATTATCTTTTTAAATCAATTTAAACACAGTATATGTGTCTCACAGTATGTGTGGAAAAACAAGAACCAACTGTTATTTGAGGATAAACATGTCTGGGGAAAAAATATATAAAATCTACTGACATCTATGTTTCTTGAAAAATTTAATCGCAAAAGGTGCAGAGGCCTGTTAGGGATTTGGGTAATCTATACCAAAAGAATGGTAAGATTCCCATCCAAACCAGGAGCACGTACAGAGGAAATGGGCCGACAGCCACAAAGTGGTGGAGGGAAGAAAAACAGGGAGAGTCTTGAAGCTTGGAACAATGAATAATGTTGGAATGCTGAATGCATTTACACAAGAGCCAGGGTTTGATGTCCGGAGACAACACAGAGGAGAAGCACAGAGGAAGCGAGAGAAAGTGGAAGAGCTAGGCAGACAGGGAGAGGAGGACTTTGAGAATGACACAATAAAGATGAGGGAAAAAGGGAGGAAGAGTGCAAGATTCTGCGTCAAGGAACAGCGATTGTCAGTCATGTTTTCTGTGAACTAGTCTTGACACTGCAGAGGAGGTTTTCTCTACAGAGACGTACACACTGTGTCTTTGTCTCTGCGTCAGACTGAGTGACAGACAGGTTATAATTCTCCCATTGATAAGTAAACACACTGCAGTATTCACTGAGGCTGTGTTAGCGTGCACACCGTCCCATGAGAGTTAAGACTGATGGATTTTTGCAGGAAAAACTGCATCTTCCCTCTTTCTCCCACTCACTGGCATCACTCCTAATCCAACTTTCACTTCAAGCCTCTTCTCCTCCGCTACACAACCACTTTATTTACTTCATTCAGTCCTATCTCGTTCTTTGTATTTTGCCCTGTTGCTCACCATATTGCCAACTCAGACTTTCAGCATGTCATTCTGGCATGTTCCATAATGGATTTCATCTTCTCTTGGTTAGCGAACCGAGGAGCGAATGAGCAAGCAGAGCACGCAAAGGGAGAAGGGCATACAAACTTCTCCCAAACTGCTTTTCATTAACTGTTCAGTTACTAACATCCTAGATACATTAACAATGAGCAACAACAAAGGGACTCGAATGAAATGTTGGGATGACAACCGGCACGAACTTGATGTTTTCAATTGCATCCAGTGCTGAGAGCATTATGTCAAACAAATGAACAAGTAGCACTGAGATGTTATTAAATCACTGCCTGATCATGTAAACGCCTTGTCAGTGTTGCATCAGACTTGGTCACGACACTCACACATGCGGTATACACTGTGTATATACACAAGGGAGATACTTACAGCAGGGGCACTTCAACGATCAGGTGAACAAGGTTGGACAGCAGCTCCTCAAGGAGGTCCTCGCTCCCCGTTTCTACACAAGGGGTTAAGGGAGTTATTATATGAGATATATACGGTAACTCCCTGATCACGCAGCAGCTCCCTCTGTACGAATCCCTAGCTCCCTATCTTTTTCCATCAGCCCCTGTTTCATGCCACAGATGAAAGGCAATGAGAGAAATGAGCGAACTGGCATTACTTGGTTTCTGACACTGTACGTGATGTTTGTTAAGATGTTTCAAGACTTGCAGATACTCTGGATTATCTTCTCTTACTGCTCTTGGCAAGCTGTAATGAGCTTTGCAGGCAATGAGTGAGTTAGTTGTTGTGTCACGGTTCACATGTGCAAGTACACACCGGTGAGGGAAATAAAACAAAGAAAGAGCCACAGCAGAATAATAAACAGAAAGAGGCTGAAAATCTTTATATTTTCTTTCCACTTTCTTTTTGATGGTGTGTTCAATGTCTCAGATAATTGAGCACCAAAAGGAAGTTATTTACATTTGTCAAGGTCATCAAGAGGACACACATTCACAGAGTGTTTATTTAGGACTTGGCTCAGACAGGGCGAAAGTTTGAGGCCAAAAAAGTGATGTTCAGTCTGTGGATGCAGATTTAGACTTTTATTAACAGAGTCTCTGGGAGACGGCTGATCCAGGTCAGTAGCCAGGGGTATTTGTGCTCAATTAAAAAGTCAATTTCTTATCTCTCTTTAGGTATGGAGGGAACTGTTACACATTTGACCCTAGTGAGTACATTTTAATAACTCACACCTTATGAGTCTAATGGGAGTCAAATACTTTTTACGTTCCCAAGATTTCTCAGCAGATGTTGAGGATTTTTGTGTGAAGTGCAGAAACAGTCCAGTTGCCTTCATTTAGCACTTCCAAAAAGCATGACCTGGATGACTCAGATATACTCTGCCATCTGTTCAAAACAAGAGGTGTTTGCTGTGAAGCAGATTTCTTTATGCAATGTGTGGCCCCATTTCATTTTCCGTGTGGCACACCTTCCTTTTCCCCAAATCAATCTGTGATGGAGCTCACCTCCACAGGAGCCTGGTGCCCTCTCCTGGTAGGAGAACTGTAAGTGCAGCTCCTCTTCGCTCATCTCCCTGATGAACACCTTGAGCAGGCAGCGAATCATGAACAGTGCGTTGTGGGCCTGCCAGATGAACAGCTGACTGCGGAGGAGAAGCAAAACAAGAACATCACGTTCAAGGTCAAATGTAGAACTGTGACACAGATAAATGCTATAAAAAGGTGCATTCTGCTGCTATGCAGAGCCGGCTGCGTGCTATTTTCCCTGCCCTTTCTTTGGCTGACCATGAATATTTTTCATGTAATGTAAACTGTTACACATATACATTGGCAAGAGGAGAGTGGCATTATGCCCTTTAGTTTTTTCGCCAAGTAAAACTGCAATCTGGTCCCTGACAGTTGTGATTTGCAAGAAGATGAAGCATAAAAAAAAGATTCTACTGCCAATTCATAAAGCATCTGAACATCACAATCTGACCAAGTTTATTTGAAAAAGAGACAAAAATGAATTCAGGGAAGATTGCCCTGGTTTCCCCTTGTAAAAGCATCATAACTGAAGCACAACCTTCACTTCGACGAACAACAAAATGCTACAAAACCAGTTATCTTCACAATAGCATGCAATGATACTAAACAAGTTGCTGTTTATTCACATAGTGCAGAGATAAAATCAGGACATATCTGTTGAGAAACAAATGCAGAAGGAAAAAAAAAGATGATTGGAACCATCCGGTGCAAGCCGCAATGTTTCATAACCAATAAGCACCAACACGGGGGTGTCTAATCCCGTCCACAAATTGGCAATTTGCAAAATTTGAACATGGCAATTATGTTAAACGCTGAAAATATAGATTTGTTTCTGGACAAAACCTGTTAACAAACATGCAAGAAATAGATTGAAGAGGACACGGAGCGATAACTCTAACCTGTAATGATGTTTACTCCAGACTGAAGAGTTCCCACCAGAAAACATTTGGTAACGTGGGCAGGGTCAATCCTTGGAAATGGAGTTTGGCAGAATAATGCCACATGTGTTGATGGTTATACCTCAGCAGTTTTCTCATGGGAAACTACCACAACCCCTTGTGTTTCTCTGCTTTACAAAACAGGGATTCCCTGCCTGCCTGCGATCAAACAATAACTGCTATGCACAGGATCTATCATTACCAACCAAGTTCATTCTCTCCTCTGAGGTTCCCATACTTACTCTTGGCATTCAGTGGAGATTTTCAGCTCTTTGGTTCTTCCCAGGAAAATTCTCACAAGAGCGCCAAAGTTCCCCGATCTGGGATTGTTTTCAACTTGGAAAAGAAAACAGGAGGAGAGAACTTATCAACTTTATTACATGAGCTACAGGAACTTTATCATTTGATAATCTGACATTAAAACAACAACATTTAAACCGCAGAGAATCTGATATTCACTGGCACAACTCAACTGAGATACTGGTCATTGAAAAAGCCCCACACACACACACACACACACACACAACGCATATTCATATATATAATATAATAGTGAACGTACTGAGGGTCTTGGCCAGGGGGATAACTGCCTCCTCCAGCAACTTTGAGTCTCCACTGTTGACAAGAAGAGGAAGAAAGAAAATGATGATATATTGGGCAAGTAAAATTGATTAGATGAGCTGGTTGTTTGTCCTCTACTGTCAAGATACAAAACTGCACTCAAATTGTTGCTTATAATGTCCACCCAAATGCCTATAAAAATCAGCATGAGATGCAGAGGGCCTTTTTTCAAAATGTTTTCATTATATCATCATCATCATATCATTAGAAAAGTTTGACACATTTGTGGCTCACACAATCTATCTAAATGTTTGCGGTATTCATGTCATGCGTTACTTTGGCATGTTTGTGTGTAGGAGGATGCAATAAACAATACATCTTTTATAATTACCAATACACCAGAACCAGTAGGACCAGCTGGACCCCATTAAGGCCTTATATACATAGTTTATCATCTGGCAGAATACGCTTATTCACAAGAGTTACATGAGAACACTGATAGCACTCTCATAAATAGCTGGTCAGCTCAGCATAGCACACGGAGTGAAAACAGGGAAACAGCTGCCTGGCTCTGACCAGAGATACAGTGTTTGACTAGGAGTTATGTGCTGGTCTATTTCCTGACCTGGACAAGCAACTTGCCGGAGCTTCCCCTGGTTACCTGCTAACTGCCCTGACAAGGGAGTGATATAATTTGTTAATCAGTAAGAATTTGAGGTATGAAACTAAATATGTTGACGTATTTCAGCCATGTATTAACTTTTCAGTTTTGTCCACAGCTGGTGCCCTAATGTGCAGATCACATGAATTTCCTCAGTCATGCTGCCAATTGGATCCATAAAATCTGAGGAGTGAATGAATGACAACCTCTAACGAGATGAATATGTAGCACTTCCTTTTTAACACTCTGCCCAAAGGAACTAAATGTTAACCAGTGAGCCATTCACAGCAAGTTGGGACAATAACCTTGTTAGATCATTAATCAGATGAGCCCTGAAAACATCCTGTCATCACATTAGTTGGATCCAGCCTTGGAATATAGTGGGTTTTGTGTCTGTGGGTGTAACATACTATCACTCTTGAGAATATGTTTCGGGAAACTGAGATGGTGCTAAAAAAAAAAAGGAGGAATTTTTAAGACTTCATTAGAGTCAAAGTTTGCCATCCTATAAATTTTTAACACACCAATGATACAACATTGACAAGAAACGCCTCAAGGAGATATCTGTTCCACCTATTCCCATATGGGCTACAGATCATTATCAGGGATTTGTCTTCAATGTCATGATATTTTTAATTAACGTGACTACTCATCTAATGATTTTAATTCATATGCTCTTGACAGAGTGGTCTGGTAATCACATACAAAGCAGAAACAGATGTTTTTTAATGTAGTTAATTAACAACTAAACTGTAAAAAAAAACACACACACACAAAGCAAAGATACTGAGCGTGAAAGTTCTTGACCTTCGAAATAGTTTGGATAAAAGGTGTGCTTAATATCCATCTCCTGAGCTTTCAACTACATCTCCTGTCATCACCTGCCGTCCTCCAAAGAAAAGGTATGCACATCTGAGGAACTGTAACCTGAAAATTGTTGGTACTTTCTCTTGATAAACTCTCAAATCTAAAGATGATTTGTTAAGTTTGATTCCACAGTTTCAAACAACTAACTGATTAATTATTAAACTGAATTTAGAAAAGAACGAATGGAGATAAGAGGAGCTAAAGTCATGAGCCCTTCTCTGCAGTTACTCTGCTAGAGACAGAAGGATGGCAGTGTGAAAGCATTTACTCCAACATTCAAGGAAATAATCTGACAAATATCTACCTGAAGTTTCCCACATGTGTGTTCATTTACCTGCAGGTAGGGCTGATGAAGGTGAAGGAGATGAGCTGGTTCCAGAAAGGGTCATTCTCCGATATGGACTCAGTGCCCACCAGGGCCTTGAGGCTTGGGTTGTCAGACAGGTCACTGACCTGGCTGGTGTTGGCTCCCATCTCGACTGGCTCCACTCAGCCAGACTCACCACTCTTCACTGCTTTTTCACCAGGCATATGCCAAACCCTGGAGCAGAGGAAATGCTTGAATTGTCCATACCATCACACATGATGAACATCCTTGCTAAAGCTATGGCTAATGTCACATGACAGAAAGTTATGCTTATGAGCTTATGAGAATAGTCTGCACTCCAATTCAAATAAGTGTAGAGGGAGTAGGGGTTTAGGGCGCTGATAAAATAATCACAGCATTCTCAGTTAGTTTGAGTCTAGCTAGGGTGGGACCTTAATTTATTGCATGTCATTGCACCATCTCTTTTCCACAATTCCTGTTTGTCTGCAGTGTCTGCTCTCTGAAAAAAAATAAATCATCCCCCAGCCAAAGAAATGTTGGTATGCTCAAGAGTAACTTACGTAACTTCATCTTATTTTTCTATGGCTTCATTTGTCAAATCTATTCATTAGGACATTGACACAGAGCACATCTCCAAATATTGCTTTCACAAATAATGTAAAGTAAAAATACCCAAGGCAACTTGGTACCTGCCTTACCAAAGATCATAGTTTTTATTTACCGGGCACAACCTCTTCTGTAAATACAGGTCACCTAAGTGGCCCTTACAAACCATCCTGTACAGTATAAAGAATTTTTTTGTTTTTGTTTCAACTTTACATTAAATTTCAAGAACATTATTTGTGGTACTAATGAACTATATTGTATAATATTAATGGGTGTTTATAATATTTTGTAAACCCCACTCCGTGAATCAGTGAATGAAGGCAAAGTAACAGAGATCTTGCTGTTACATTGCTATAATGCTAAACTACATCCTCTAAAATGACACACTGTTAGTGAGGCGTACTTAATAAAGCACCAACTGTATAGTCTCATCAATCATATGAGAGCCAATAAAATCTGTCTTCTGTTCATTTGTGAGAGAGGCAAACTTCACAACAGGATGACACATAAGGAACCAGGACTTGTCCAGGACAAGTTGTGCTGTCTTGAAATGACACACCTTTGGTATACAGGTGTAGCCAGTGAACCAACATTTACTCAAGCCACCTGGGACACATTAGAAACACACAAAGGTAGAGTTAAACCATAGAGAAGGCTAGGTTTTTTGGGCTTCCATGTATAATATAATAATAATTATGATGATAATATCATTGATTAATAATATACAAAGAAGAATGCACTAACGTGCTGAAGGGGGTTCACACTGTATATGCCACGTGCAAAAATATGCTACTTTATTATTATATTTGGCAAAACGACCTTGCTAAGCCAAACTGTACTTCCCATTCTCAGTGTGCTCCCATTTGTCCTGTCTGTGATACTTCAGTCAACCAACTTGCATGACGTTAGCTAGCTCACCCTGTTTGAGTGCAGGAAATAGCCTGTACCCCGGCGATTTTGACAGTTTACGCAGTTTATTTGCAGTACGATATTAGGATGGAATAATAGCTAGGCAAATAGGTTAAGAAGGATAATAAGGCAACCCATGATCAATAAGTCACTGTCCAGAAAGAAGCTAACGTTCACTGCTTGTTTGCAATCAGCTGACCGCTCGGCTTACCTGTCAAGAATGCTTCTCGCAGTTTCCGTAGCTCTCGGCTCTCAGGACCGTTAAAAAAAACGACTGCTATTTTTTTACGCCAATTACCAGCTTTGTTCGGTTTGTTTGGTAAATGTAATTTACGACAGCAAACGGCTGAAATTGTGCGAAATTTGAGGCTGTTAAGTTAACTCTACATACTCCTTTCCTCCATGTTTTCCACGTCGCCACCCCTTGCGTTATGACGTTATTTACGTCTGCGACGTTGCAGATAGAAATAGGACTGATAGATAGACCCACAGCGCCAGACGTAGCTCTAAACTTTATATCTATATAAACGAGTTCTATCTTAAAAGACCTAGAAGTTGGTTGCTTCATTACCCCTCTTTAGCTAGACACTGACTTCTGATCATTTGGGGGGACGGTCACTATTTAAATATAATGCACAGCAATCCTGTGGGCATACAAAAATCAATTAACCATTACTATACTTCAAATTTTGATAAACACAGGTGCTAACTGATGAGTCATCTATGTGAATAATGATAAATCCATCTCCGTTTATTAAAGATATACTAACATATAAGACTGAAAACTTGATAAAGGGCTGGAGGAGTATTTCCCATCACCTTAAAGTTGTTATTAATGTCTCACAGCAATCCTTGAACACATCAGTAACAAATTTCAGTTATTAATTACAGCTTGTAAACCCTTTGTAAGTACTGTCTTATCAGAAAATGGTATGAAAAATTCTACACTAATGTAAAATATATTTTAGTAGGTAATGAGTAAAACAAACTGACAGCAAAATCAGGTTAAAATTCTTGTTTATAAAAAAACAAAAACAAAAACAGAATATTAAGTGTCATTTTGTTGTTTCAGTTACAAACCAGCTTTACAGAGACATAATAATCAGATCAAATGTATATTGTTCAGAATGTCATGAATTACAGAGTGGAATGATGGTGCAATAGACATCTTTATTATTTGAAGACTGTTTTATTCAGTCATTAAACTGCAAGTTGTATTTAAAACAAACAAACAAAAACTATTTTATTATGACTGAATATCCACTAAAGGAAATGCATTATGAACACAGGGAAAACAGTACACTGAACAGTATCCAATTCATTTATTGCTTTATCAGTGAAAAACTTAAAAATTCAAACATAATTTTGGAAGGTTATAACAAACCACTCCATTTAAAGAGGACTGATAAGTTAAATCGTAGTTCATCTATATTATATCTATGGAATATTTACAGTCTTAGAAGCATTATAAACATTAAAGGCAGTCAGTCTGTCTTCTTATCTCCTGCTATAGTGGATCCGTTAGCAGTGGCCTCACCGTTGCTTTCAGGCTGAAAAACACAAGAATGGAAATCTCTTTAAAAATCCTGAAAAACCCTATTTATCTGAAATCCTTGCATTAGACAAGTTCTGAGATGATTATCATAATATTGATAAAACTATCTGTATTAGACAAACACATGCAAGATCAAATTTAGGATACTTCAAAAGGGCCACAGGGTTGTGTATTACATAGGACAACATCCTCTAAATGAATTAAACAAAACCTTTTACAACCAGCTTTGCCAACTGATATCACGAGATCACCGTTATCATCACCATCATCGTTGCAGTGTGATATTAAAAAAATGTTCTTACCTTGTGAGTCCCATTACTCTTTTCACTAGTTTTTGGGTCACTTGTGTCAGTCCCTTGGACTGCTTTTTTGGTCCAGAAGGTGTTAATAATTGGTGAAATAAATGGATATATAATGGGCTCCAGGAATCTCTTGTAGACCCACAACAGGACAGGAATCACAATGCAGGGAATGCACACCATGACTGTGGTGAAGATGAGCTGTCCAAAGTGAAGAACCTAAAGCGGAGGCAGAAGAAGTTACACATTAATATTACTGACCAAGACATAAGTCTGTTAATACATACGACTGGCTATCAATTATAGAATCAATCAATGTGGGCTGATTTGATTGATCTAGGACTATTTGCTCGGTTCACAGACTGGTTATTGGGTTTCTGTAATCACAATTATCTAGAGCCCAAAATGATGCTTGTTCTGCTCAACCAACCTATTTACCCAACTTCAAATTGATTAAAAGAGAGAGCCTGCTTTGTTTTTGCTTTTTCATTTTAAAATTCATCATTAACTTGAACCTTTTGATGCCACTTCTGAGAGCTATTGAAATGTTACTCAATGCAGAAACACACGAGAGAGCGTCGTCACACTGTTAGCTAAGGCTAGCTTCCTGTCGTCGCTCGATGATTAACACAACTTCTATGAGGATTTGTAGCTATCTCCCGGCAAGACAACATTTTACTACCCAACTGAGCTCCAAATGAGTAACAACTCTCACCTCTTGTGGATCTTAAAACACAACGGCTGTCGCTTTTTGTTGGTGTGGATGAGGTTTGTGGTGTGTTTTGGAGTCGTAGCGAAATCTCTCGAACGTGACCACGCACGCGCAGAACCTATTTCCTCACATTTCCGTAGAAGAAGAGAAAGGCGGAAATGACCGAGGCGCCTTTCTTCAAAACACAACCGTGTGGGTCTCTGGATTACAACTTTGTAAGTGACTTGCACACAGGCATAACTGAACACCGATGTTGTCCTTACAAATCTTGTTCACCGGAAAGGCTTGATAGTTTGGAAACATAGCTCAAAATTAGCGGCAGTTGACTATTTGACGTTGTTTTCCAATATACGTAATCTGTTGTCAAGTAGCCTCGCTTGACATAGATCAATAGCAGGCAGTGTATAGTTTGTTGTTTGTCCAGCTTTTACACGAAATTACAACGCTTTTTTGTGAAACGTCTGATCTTCACTTGAATATTAACAGATTTTATAGTAATACATAATGATACACAGTCAGTATAGACTGAGACGCCAGGGCGAAAAAGTTATAAGGCCACCAACAGGTTTCACTAATCTAAATTGACATGTCTAGTCTAGTGTTTGTATACCAGTCATAGATTAGACATTTTATACCAATAATTGAATACCAAAAATATGTTGTGATGGAGAAACATCTGTCTCAACTTCAATTTCTCCATCCTTGCTGTGTGTCTTCATTTCAGTGCTACAATGCCTCTGTCCACCCAGTCTCAGGCTGATGATGAACAGTACATTTTAGTGGCCAGTTTGGATAATGCTCGCAACCTCTCCAACATACTGAAAGCAATCGCCTTCAAAGACCATGCCATCTTCAGTGCTACACCCAATGGCCTGAAGGTCACAGTGGAGGACTCCAAGTGTCTCCAAGCCAACGCATTTATCCAGGTTTGTGATTTTTCACACAGTGACATATCTTTTTTGATGATAGTGATATTATGAATAGCTAATTCTGTTTATTTCAGGCTGAAATCTTCCAAGAGTTCACCATACGGGAAGATCTAGTTGGTTTTCAAGTCAATCTCACTGTTCTGTTGGACTGCCTCAATATTTTTGGAGGAAGCTCAGTACCAGGTAAACACAAAGGAAACCTGATCATGGAGTGGGGAAAAAACAGGAAAGGCTGACTACATCTTTTATTTTATTTTAGAGTCAGATTAATACACTTCTCAAAAAGACATTTCCATAATCTTCCTGATCTGATGCTGCAGGGGTATCAACAGCCTTGCGGATGTGCTACAAGGGGTACGGCTACCCTCTGACCTTGTTCCTGGAAGAGGGTGGTGTTGTGACAGTTTGCAAGATCAACACACAAGAACCTGAGGAGCCAATTGACTTTGAGTTCTGCAGCAGCAATGTCACAAACAAGGTGAACTCTAACTTTTATATAATGTAACTGGAATATTATGATCTACAGATATATGTTAAATTTACAAAATACAGTAATTAGTATATATATCAATTTGTATAGATGCTATAGATGAACAAATATACACATTTCTGTTGCTTTCAGTAACTGATTCATTAAGAAATTATTATACTGCATCTGCAGGTGAAAACAGTGATGATTATTCATGTAAATCTCTGTCTTTTTTTTAAAGGTGATCCTGCAGTCAGAGAGTCTGAAAGAACCCTTCTCTGAACTGGATATGACCAGCGAGGTGCTGCAGATCACAATGTCACCAAGCCAGCCATACTTCAGGTGTGTAAACAAAGGTTTTCTGACACAGAAAAAATATTTTGTCCAACTTCAGTCATACTCTTACAGAAATGGTTTTGGAAAACAAATATTCAATGATTAGTTTGTTCTATCTCCAGGTTATCTACGTTTGGGAACTCTGGAAATGCTCATTATGATTATCCCAAAGACTCAGATATGATGGAGCTGTTTCGGTGTACAAAGACACAAACCAACAGGTACCAATAGAGTTACAAACAGCACAGTGCTTTGTTGAGACTATAGAGAAACAAACTATACTGTTGTGGCCTAGGTAAACCAACAGTAATGTAAAATTTGTTTTATTTCACCTATGTGTTATATGTCGGTCTTGAGCCACTGAAATACAGCCATTTGTAGAGAATCCCAGTACTGTCTTTTGTACATTACGTTATGGCCTGTTAAGTTGCTTCACTATTACAGTTATACAGTGAAGACTGCTCCTGTCAAGTAGAGCTCCATATTCAGTGCTGTCTTTATTTTTGATAGGTACAAGATGTCCCTGCTCAAGCCGTCCACCAAAGCACTGGCTTTGTCCTGTAAAGTCTCCGTGAGGACAGACAGCAGGGGCTTCCTCTCTCTGCAGTACCTGGTCAGGAACGACGACGGACAGATTTGCTTTGTAGAATATTATTGTTGTCCAGATGAGGAGGTAGAGTGATAAGAGTGCATGCATTAAATCCCCCCATTTACATATGCACCTTTATGTCAGTTGTGGCCAGTGGCTTAGACTGAGGGCAAGGATGAGAAAGTCTCCCAGAGGAGACAGTGCATTGCACACAGGAAAGAAATACAAGACTTGTCGTGGGTTGCATCTTTTTAACAAAACCCAGTCCCTCATTTTAGTGGACTAATGCCTCTGGACTTATGGAGGGATGATGTCACCTACCTGGTCTTATTGTGTACATGAGTGTTGTTAGATCACACACAATTCATAACATCATAGATTTGGAAGATTTTTCTGTGCAGTTACTTCATGTTGTGTTGTTACAATGGAGGCTGGGATACAAGCCCCTCAACGTGTGAACATGGCTGTAACTATCTGAGCCTGCATATAGTACATGTCATCTTTAGCTGGGCATATCCACACATTTATCTCCTGGTGTCCACTATTTTGTGTGTAGTAGACGTACGACATTCATCTGTGTGTCCCTGATGATGTTGCTTATGTTTCACCTGGAGTATAGATCAGATGGTGCTGAGAATAAGTTTGAATTGTTTTATTTCCATGACATAGAAAACCTTTGTGAATCAATAAACAAGTTATTTTTTTCACACTGATGGAAGATTATGTTACTGTTTGACTGTTGGTCACTGTTTGAAGAACTGCAGACACTGAGACTTTTACATATATGTATATATTGTATGAATTCAAAAATAATCGCAGCAAACACTAAATAAAACCTGTACATAATAAGATTTTCTCCAAGACTGTCATGATACTTCAGTAGTGAAGTTTTCTTAGGACCAAACAAAAACGAAACTTGTAATATTGGATTCCAGACCTGACTGCACATTAGCATGTTTTCTGGAGACAGTACTGACTGATGGCAGCAGTAAGTCTTCCACAGTCAGTTTCATCCAGTCCATCCAGCTACCTGCGTCCCCTCTGCATCCTCTGCCTCTTGAAAGGTTTTTGTTTTTTCTTTGACACCTTTGGCTCAGGCGGTTCTGTTTCAATGTGAACAGGCTTCTCCTCTGCCGGTGTGATGAAGACATCCGCTGTGACATCTCTGTTCAAGTCCTCCTTTGCATCAGTCTTCTTCATCTTCTGCAGCTCCTTCACCATCTGCTTCTCACGCACTTTGGCAGCGGCGGCAAGTCGGATCTCTCGCCGGTGCTGTAGGTGTGTGAAGAGGGAGACCAAAAAAACAATAAGTGAAAAACTATAATTTCCCATCCTATGACCTGTTTACTCTTCAAGACATATTCTGCATGAATATACATATACCATGTTAGGAGACTGGAACCCTGGGTTTTCATACAGTGTTGGCCCGCCAAAGCTCCCCTGAAAGATCTTGATTAGGTTGAGAACAAAACGAGGACCAATCTCCACTAGAGAGGCATCCTCCTCGATGATCTAGAATGAATGGATGGCCAGATTATTGCATGACAGAAACTAATAACAGTGGAATTGCATTTTTCTTCTAAAGATGAATAAATTATCTCATGTCATCAGGTGTAGTGAAACATTACCTGGTAATTTCTGAACCATATCCTGTTGTCTGCAATAGTAAATGTGAAGACGTGGTCCACAAAAGGCTGACTCTTAGGGTGGTACCGTGGAGTGGAAAATGTCTGTGACAAAAATAATAATAATAAAAAAAACATGAGTACTTCCTTGCATGTAAAAAAAACAACAACAAACAAACATGTGCAATCTGCTCAACTCTCAGAATTCATGTTTGCATCTTCCGACATGCAGCTCGTATACAGACCTGGATGAAGAGCTCCTTCAGTAAAGCATACTGAGGTTCCTTATCAAATTTCTGTGGGTGAAAACGATCAGTACATTAGTCAAAAAATAATGGTTATTACGTGTTATTACAATCATTTGCCAATTTTAAGCCTTTCAAATGTGAGTTTGTATGTTTCCCACTTTATTCATATTTATATTATAGTAATTATATTATATTCACTGTACTGCCCATTACTTACATACTGTGTATTTCCATTGATATATATATATATATATATAATTTACAGAATGGCTGACAAGCATGTCTTGCTTCTACTAATGTCACTCACCGGGTCAAATGACAGCAGCGGCCTGGATCCTTTGAGGCAGTTTCCTGTCATTTTGAGCTCGGCCAGTGTGTGAACTGTAAAGGAGACAATAATGTAACTCAGTTTTTCCTGCTGCACAAGGCAGATGCTGTCAAACAAACTTCAAGACCATGACAGAAAAAACTCACTGTTCTGAACCAGGAACTTTGCAGACGGTCCATGAGGGGTGTTTGAAATCCTGTAAAGATAAGAACATTAAAATTATCCTGCTGCATCAAGAGGTTAATGTTTTAAAGAATGAGGCAAATATTAAATACTTACCACATATAGAGGTCCTGCTTCTTCTTGGCCTCAAAAAAGAGACATTTGTTGCAGTTTTTCATTTCACACACCTGCAAAACAATGAGGATCTTTAACTATGCTGTAATGGGAGTGATAGTGCATGAGTGCGGCCACAGTCTGAACTACAAACTCACCTCATTAACTACAAACAACTTGTCCTTTCTGTCCATTTTGGTGTCTGACAGACAGAAGAAAACTTGAGTTACTATGACAGTATAAGAGACAAATCCCCATATGTGTACAACATGCTAACAACCTAACAAGAGCCAGAACATATATTTGGGAAAATTTATATTTTATATGAATGGCCTACGTTTATTACCTGCTTTTGCATGAGGCATCATTGTCCTCAGGTCTTGCATCAAGTGTCTCGTTCTGAAGTTGATGCCTCGAGAGGAGAAAATGAGAACTCTTTCCTTGTTGGTCCATTTGCCCTGTTCAAGAGAGTTTATATTAAAACTTCAAAACAAATTTGAACAATAAGGCATATAGATAGGAGTCTACCCTGTACCCGGGACGAGTTATTTAGGTTGGAAATAACAAGTTTGGCTCAAATGTTTTGCGTTTTTTAGCAGTAGTGTGGTGGACTAAGCTAAAGTGCTAACCAACTTCAGCGGCTAATAACAAGTCTGAGCACTCACCGACGACACCGGTGCTGGGATTGTGATTTCATTTTTCTCCTCCTGTTTGTTTTCACTCCGTGGTTCTCCGCCCGCCACAAATTTTGCCTTCTTTGCCTTTTTAACGACGGGACCTTGTGCTCCACGTTTTCTCTTGAACGCCGACATGTTCGGTTTCTACGCCGACAGACGTCTCGCGTGGTTACAGGTCCAACTCAAACAACACACGTGTGTCGGGCTGAGGGTGAAGAGCCCCCTTGCGGCGCGGAGGTGGTACTGCTCGCTCTTCGTTTGTTTATTTTGTATGGCCGTGGGCAACCAGCGTACTATGTGCATTTCTGCCACCCTGCTGGTACGGAGTGTGGAAGACAGTTTGAAGTGTGCTCAATGGCAGTTACAGCCATGAATGTAAGCCTCTGCGTCACCACTAGAGAGCACTGTGTGACACGTTTGTACGGTTTGTATCCAAGTACAATCACAACAACATTGAAAACTGGGAAATAAAGCAGACAAGATGAGTCAAAGTGCACTGCAACTAATCTATAGTTAATAAAAAAAATTATTGATTTATATTCATATTGTTTGGGCTGGTGTGTGCAGGGTTAAATGTGTAACGCGAGAGTTGATCTCAGTATAAATTTGTGTGAATGCGTGTATGAACAAACACAATCTGAACAGAGTTCATTTTTTAATACAGTGTACACAGTTTCACGAATTAAACATTTTGAGTTGCTGTTCACAACAGTAGAGGGGGCAAGACACGGTTAGTGTCAAACGTGCAAAAGAAGAAGAACTCTCGCGAGATTTAGCGGCACTGGCCAGAACTGTCCTGTCCATGGTCACAACGGTCTTCAACAAGATTTCTTAAAGTAATTTATTAGGAGCTGTATATATAGTATAATGACCATGGCGCAGTTTTGAATATGTAAGGCTTACATATTATGATGTTGTCGTTATAACCCGATAAATCTGGATTATTTTAGAGATAAGTAAAGATGCTGGCCGGTCGCTAGTATGCTGCAGTTAGCTAAATGCTAAAGTTAGCTTCCGTTGGGACAACATTTTTTGAGTATTTATATTAGTGTCAGTTGTCTATTTATAATTACCTAACCATGAAGTGTCACTATGAGGTATTAGGTGTGAAACGAGACGCAGGAGACGATGATTTGAAGAAAGCCTATCGAAAACTAGCATTAAAATGGCATCCAGGTAAGTTGGGGTAGAACCGAGTGCTACTGGTGTTCAAGCATCAATATAGCAATTGAATGAAAACCTGCATTCCCTTGTACTTAAAATAAGAATCTAATTGAATGTCGGTGATTTTGTCAAAAAGTGAAAGTGAAGTGGGCAAAAGGAAGTGGAGTTCTCCATCTAAATCTAAATGAACATGGGTTTCAAGCCGTATGGATTTATTAATGAATAATGAATCAAGCCCTACTTGTGTACAATGTATCATTACCTATAGACTGCACTTTGTATCTTTAGTTGTCTTATTTGTCTTTGCTGGATCAATAAATGTGAAACTTAGGCAGCAGTGTACCCTTGAACCTATCTTTTTGTGTTTAATACTCAGCCAAACAACAGTTGTGATTTCCCTCTCTGATTTTCAGATAAAAATTTGGACAATGCCGAGGAGGCAGCAGAGCAGTTCAAGCTGATTCAGGCAGCTTATGATGTTCTGAGTGATCCACAGGAGAGAGCTTGGTGTGTACAAACTTATCTGTGTTACTATAGTGAAAATTGCAGGACATAACTTAATAGATCCTCAATGTTTTATGTTCAGACTGTGTCATTGTGGGCTTCATATGTCTTGTCAGGTATGACAATCACAGAGACGCTCTGCTGAAAGGAGGACTGAGTGGAGACTATGAAGATGACAGCATTGACCTGCTGCAGTACTTCACAGTTACCTGTTATTCTGGCTATGGAGATGATGAAAAGGTTGGTGTTTGTGCTTGTGTGTGAGGATCTTGGTGAACAGTGCAAACAAGCAGTTGCTTAAAACTTTCAACTAGGTCTTAAAGATGTTCTTAGTCTGATTCCTCAGACTAGAACAATGTCAGTCTGTCAAAAATTAGACTTTCAAAGCCAAATGAAGCATCAAAGTTACTGAAATTATATTAATTCTCTCTTTTTTATCCACTCTCTTTCTCTAAAGGGCTTTTACACCATATACAGGAATCTCTTTGAGTCCATTGTTAAAGAGGAGATGGAGCATGGCAGGGTGGAGGATGAGGAAGATGAGGAGGAGTTTCCGCCCTTTGGAGATTCTCAGAGTGATTATGATACTGTAAGCCAGCTGAACACTTAAGACACTCGTCTCAAGGTTGTTTATGTATGTGATGATATAATAGCATTTTATACAGCTCAATCACATGAATAAATTAATAAACAAGTTTTTGTAGAAACAAAAACAAATTAGTAACAAGACTAAAATGTTAACAGCGAAGAGTCTTTACAAGCTACTTAAACAGCCCCTGTTTCCATATTGCAGGTGGTACATGTGTTTTACGGCTACTGGCAAAGCTTCTGCACTCGTAAAAACTTTGCCTGGAAGGAGGAGTACGACACGAGGCAGGCCTCCAACCGCTGGGAAAAAAGGGCCATGGAGAAGGAGAACAAGAAAACCAGAGACAAGGCTCGAAAGGAGCGCAACGAGCTGGTGCGACAGCTTGTGGCTTTTGTCCGCAAGCGCGACCGACGTGTGCAGGCTCACAGGAAGCTGGTGGAGGAGCAGAATGCTGAGAAGATCAAGAAGGTGGAGGAGCTGAGGCGGAAGCAGAAGCTCGACCAGGCCAAGTGAGTAGTGGGTAGATGTTTGGATAAATATGACATTTGTGTTTGTTTCTTCTTGATAGTCATAGCATTGTATTGTATGTTTATATAAGGCTGGCAGAGGAATACAAAGAACAGAGCTGGGCAGCCATGTCTGAACTGGAGAAGGAGCTGCAGCAGATAGAAGCCCAGTATGGAGAAGAGTTTGGAGATGCGTCGGAGAGTGAGGAAGAAGATCAGGATATGGACACAAGGGAGAAGAACAGTGAAGAGGGAGGAGGTCAGTGTCGGAGAGCATGTGTGAAAGATCAGAGCTTCATTTATACTTCTGTGTTCAAAGGTTACGTTGAACTTAAGCTTCTACTATCAGGGAAGTCATTGATGTTGGCAGCAGTTGATATGTTTATGCCTTTCCCCCACTCTGTACCAATATTCACAGACGCAGACCAACCTGATGGAGATGAACTGACAATTGACTACTATGATGACCTGTACTGCCCAGCTTGTGACAAATCCTTCAAATCAGATAAAGCGTGAGTAGCCACCCACATGACACACTGTAATTCACCTCACTAAGCTCTGAATCATTTTAGCTACATTTAATCAGTGCAGAGGTTTAAGGTTAAAGACTACGGTGACACAGTGTTCACATCCTCAAATGTATTTACACTTGGAGTAATTATTTTAATGATTCTGTTGACATCAAAAATATCTGAAGCCCTTTAATTCAATTCACACAGTTAAATCTGACTTCTTAATCCATTATCATTGTTTTCCTTCTTCTCTACAGTATGAAAAACCATGAAAAATCCAAAAAGCACCGGGAAATGGTGGCCTTGCTAAGGCAACAGCTGCAGGAGGAAGAGGATTCACTCGGTTTGAATCAGGAAGGAAATGAGGAAAATGAGCAGGAAGAGGAGGAGGAAGAAGTTGAGGAGGAGGAGGAAAAGCCAAGGCAGAAGTATGTAGTTCATGTTTGATGTAATATTTAAATGATTTACTTTTCATTTTATTTTTACTGATATTTTTCTGTCCCTGTACACAGGCTGTCCAAAAAACAAAAGAGGAAAAAGAAACAGAAGGAAGTAGTACATGTGAGTGTTATCTCTATATCCTTCAATTCCAGATGTGCTTGTTTTGGTTTACTCTAAATGCACATGAGGTGAACCAACCCATTATCCATCCTCTCCTCTTCCATAGCACACTGCACCAGAGGAGGAGGAGGAGGTGGTGGCAGAGCAGAACCCAACACCAGCACCGACCACTTGTGAGAAAGATGCCCCTGAGAAGTCAGCAGACCCTACAGAGCCAGAGAAGCAGGATGATCTCCCTCCTCCCACAGAGGTCAAGAGGTGAGTCCAGGCTTTCGGAGATCTCCTCCTCTGTTATCCGACCATGTGTTTTTTTCACAGCCTGTAGCTGGTTCTCTGGTTTGACTCAGAAGAGACCATTTTGATGGTGGCCTCTAAATGAGGCTACAAATGAAGCCTCATGAACAAGGCCCACGCCTTTTTCATTGCAGAAACTACTGTATATTTTATGCTACTGGACAGTAGTTGGGCAATAGAATGTGATTATATACTGCATTCTGTTCAGAGAGAAGAAAATGCCTTGTTGATACATTTACATATCAATTCCTTACTTTGGCCACTCTGGGGCAGAAGAGGCTGAAAAACAGCCTGACATGATCACATTGAATGCCTCACAGATGCAGAGCAATATTCACATTCATTAGGATTTGTCTTTCTGACTGTCCAGTGAATAAGTGAGTCATCTTCTTCATCATTTCTGGTCTGTGATAATTGTTTTCATTGAAAGTGTGGATTATAGTTGAAAGACATTAAAATGCTTTACCCACATAATTTCATTGACATGTAAACTCTAGTTGGCTTCAAATAAAGTTCATGTTCCCAAAAAAGAAAGAAATAACAATGAGTTAGGCCACGTCACATTTAAAATAAAGTTCAAACATTTGCATTTGGATTTTGAGGGAACATTCAAAATGGGGAAAAGAGGGTTTTTGCAAAAACAGAAGCCACATGCTGACCATATTGTCATGCATGATGAAAATACTAATGATTCAGTAATAGATTTGAGAGTAGAAAGGTTATAGTTTGTGCCTCTCATTGGTCAGAATCTTATTTTTATTTACCCATCATCTAAATGTTGCCTCAACAGCTCTGGGAAGACAAAGGGAAAGAAGGGAGGAGGAAAAGACAAACCAAAGAATGTCAAGTCAAACACAGGAGGAGAGCAGTTTCCTGAGGTTTGTATAGTAAAAACTCAGTGTTTTGGAGTGAACTGTCTTTACAAATAATCTACACCAATTATCTCATTAAAATGCATGTGTTCATTTCCACCTCCAGAAAGAAGTAAACCTGCGATGTGTGACCTGTAACAATGAATTCCCCACAAGAAACAAGTTGTTTGATCACCTGAAGACCAGCGGCCACGCCACCGCCGTCTCTGCAAATGCTTCTCACAGCTCCATGAGCAAGGGCAAAAAAGACAAGAAGAAGAACAGATAACACATCCTTCACCTGAGAGGAGGCAGGGGATGAACCTGAGTGTTTATTTCAGTAAGGACACTGGAAACAGCATTCAGGAACAAACATCTTCTGAAAGTGGACTTAAATGGACTGGACTGGCTGAGCTGGCTGAGCTGACTGTATTGTTTTTCAGTTACTTATTAGTTATGGTCAGTGTGAGAAGCTGAATTTTCCAGATTGGACTGGCTGAAACCATCTGAGCAGTTTTTCAGTACCTTTCACAGAAACACTGATGAATCAGATATAAATTCATCCCCATCATCAAACACTTGCCAGTTTTAAGACCCATCCGTCTGTCATGAAAAAACTCTGTAGTGGTATTACTGCATCATGAAAATAAAGGTGATACTGCACGTTGGTATTTATACAACAATTCTGCAATGATCATCATTTATGCCTCTGATCACTGTAGTCAACAATAAACCATTTGTTGGATTTGTCTGTACAAAACCTGCACCTGTATGTTATATTTTTTATTGGAAAGATAGAAAACAAATTTTACATTTAAGTAAATATTTAAAAGCACAAATTTTTGGCTAATATTTTTCATGAACAAATTATTAAGTTTATGAATGTATATGATAAATATGCATTTGTTACATTTAGTGCTTGCTCAGGGTATTGAGATGAAAGCATTTCAGACTGCTGCACAATTGTATTGATGATAAGAAGATACACAATGATAAACGTTAAAAGTTCCCTTTTTCTCCAAAAGGAAACAGCTTGTCTTTAGAGAGCAAAATTATTATTAACAACATTCAAACTTTTTAAAAGACTGACAAAAAATGCAGCACATGTTGCTGAGTGAGTTTGGTCCTCAGCACTGACCTGCTCATTTTCTCTCCATGTAGCTGTGGACGGCCTTGTTGAAAACTGCCACAAAGAAATCCACATCCTCCTTTGTGATGCACATGGGAGGTTGGACACGGAAGGTCTGAAGTGATGAGGAAAAACAAGCACAGATATTCTTTACCAAGAGGACAAGCATAATCAACCCAGCTGCTTTATTCTGTGTCACCCCTGTCTCACACATTGAACGTTTAGAGGTTGTATAAAAGTTGAATATTCATTAGACTGGTTATTTGTAGCATGATGAGTAAGATGGTGTAAGATCAGGTCTTACACATCGCTCATCTAACCTAAAATCTAACATACTAAATTAAAATAAAAAAACTAAAACGTCTTGTAAAATGTAGACATTTCCACATAAAAATACAACTTTAGCTACTTTAAGGTGAGTGCTGTTACCTGTCCGTATACTCCTCCTTTCCCTATCAGGACTCCCATGTCCTTGATGTCCTCAAAGATGTCTCTCATCGCCTCTGGAGACAGTGGGTCTCTGCTGGCCTGTGGGTGATGGAGAAGAGGTGACAGGTCAGACAATGCTGTACACAGGGTCTATATACATATGCACAACATGCTATAACTATAATTATGAACACTGTCCATCTGCTTTTGTCCAAGACACTAACCACTCACAGCTGAATCTCCTGAGAGGCTACAAACACATCTGAATGTGATTTGTTTTGCTATTAGTCAACTGCATCTAATGTATTAGACTAATAACACCTGTGTGGGGACAAAGCAGTGGTAGTTCATGAGTGTTATTGATACAAAATGAAGGAACTTAAACAGAGAGTTCAGAATCCTGCTGCCTGTATCACTGATGATATCAAATGGCCAGATCTGACAAACTATAAGAAAGCTGCATCATTAGAGAAGAGAAGTCAAGAATTGTACTAACCAACACTGACGGAAAGGAACAGCAGGATATCGACCTAACAACACAGCTACAAATTAAAGTTTCTGAACTTTCATGGTTTAACTGTGTTGTTTCTGGATGTGTCAGTTCCTTTTTCAAATAAAAGGGAAGCATTATAGCTTGAGTCAGTAGCACACACAGTGCACCTGAGATTGTTCTGTTTACAGTTAAAGCTGGTTGCTGCTGCTCCAGCTGATGGGATGCTGTTTCCTGAGACGCTGCACCGACACAGGGAAGATGAACTGTTAGAAATACAAAACCTTGTCTTTGACCATCTCCACGCCGATCTGCAAGCCTTTACCACGGACATCACCGATAATCTCATACTTGTCTCTGAGTTTGGCCAGCTCAGTCATCAGATAGGTTCCCACCTGCAGACTGTTGTGCTGTGTACGGTCCTCTTTGATAGTCTGTCAAGAAAAAGAGTTATGTTTTAGTGGTTGCAAACTGCCATTTAAAAAAAAAAACAAACAAAAAAAACAATCTCATTAACAGGGCTGATGTAGAAAGTGAAGGTGATGTCTTACATCCAGCACTGATGAACCAACTGCACAAGCCATTGCATTTCCACCAAAGGTGTTGAAGTGGAACGCCTTACCAAGGGAAGCAGCAATCTCTGCAGAGCACATGAATAAACAAGCTCATGCCTCAACTCATTTACAAAATATTTAGAAAAGATTTGTGTAAAAGATGTAATAGAAAACAGTAAGGTCTCCAATTCAAGTGAATGCTAGTAGCATACATCTAATGCAGAAAAACAAGTTGCAAAAAACATTTACTTATTGTTATGGAGATTGGGAGCACAAGTCACTAAAATCTGAAGGTCACATTCATCACAGTGTGAATTTAAATCAATACAAAAGTCACAACATGTCCCAATAGGGGAAGATAACTCCTCTAACGTGAGCCCTGGTCCATTATCATCTTTATGACCTTGGTTGCTATGGCAACTGGTAATGGGGACTGGGTCAGCTTGACTGTATCATTGTCTTCAGAGCTATCCTTGATACAATGAACTGTTACGTTAGAGCTGAATTTTAAGTGACCTATGATTTTAACATCCTTGTTTACAGTAGGCATTTACAGACTCTTACAGCAGTGTCTCACCTGGTGTTGTAACAACAGCTCCCATTGGGAATCCATTACCAATGCCCTTCGCCATTGTAACCATATCAGGAAGGACGCCATGACCTTGGAAACCCCAGAAGTGGCTTCCTGTTCGCCCAAATCCAGTCTGCACCTGTTGGTTGAAAAATAGATAATTATGTTTCTTTGCATTTTTAAAATCATATTTCTATTATCGTCTTTTACACTTATGGATAAATAATAGAAGACAGTAGTGTTTAATCTCTCCATTGCCTCATAGATTAATGTGCATCTAACCTCGTCAGCGACGCAGATCCCTCCTCTCTCTCTCACAAGTTTGTAAGCCTCCTTGAGATAGTTCTTAGGGTACTGCACAGCTCCTCCCATTCCCTGTATAAAGAAAATCAACATTCACATCCTCATTCACATCCCCATCTTCAATAATAATCACACCAAACATGAGAATTTATATACAGGTGACATGATAATTAGTCAGGTAAATATTCAACAGTAGGTTATAGTACCTGAATGGGCTCTGCAAAGAAGGCAGCAATTCGACTTGGGACACTGGTAGCAAATGTCTCCTTGAGCTGTTTGAGGTACTGTTCATTTGCCATGCAATGACCTGTGTGATCAAAGAATAAGTCTGACTAATTATACACAAATTAGCATATATGAGAATTCAGCAGCATTAAACTAAATAGGTTTTTTGTGAGAGTTGAATTTGTTGTTAAAAAAAAAAAAAGGATTGTGGTGCTTACTCTTACAGATAATGTTGATGAATTCCCCGTTACCTTGTAACCTGAGTGTGTTGAGTCATGTGTGCATGTGTTTGTGTACCTTGGGAACAGCTACACTCTCTGATGGTCTGAACAGGAGAGTCCCTGCAGTGGCTTCCTCCCCACGGACCTCTGAACACATCAGGACACATGGTCTGTTTATTAGGCAGAAACAGAAATAGCAGGGTCGGTCTGACAGCAACAGTAACTCATATTATTCCCAAAATCAGAATACGAATGTTGAGCTTTTCTTTTTAGTTGCAGTGATGGTGAGTGGTGCATATTTCACTCTTGTACTTTCTTCTGGTATATACACATACATTTGTGCAGCCTGAACCAGTGGGGACAGGATATTTATATGGTGAATTGGAGGTAAGGCCCATGGTCTGTGAGCTGCCCCCATGGTATGATCCACTGGAAGAGAGAGAGAGAGAGAGAGAGAGAGAGAGAGAGAGAAAGAGAGAGAGAGAGAGAGAAAAATCAATCAGAAATGTAATCAGAAAATCAGAGTTTGCTAATCAATCGTGCTATGAAGCTTTGATATACTCAGTTTATCGTTTCTGTTTACTCAAGTTGTGTCCCTCCCCTCTATGGCCAATTTCTAAGTAGAATCTTTTCTTCCAAAGCCAATAAAAGAACAGCTAAAGCAGCCGTTTTACAATATTAAAGCTGTGTCTCACAGATGTTACTATCAATTATTAATAATAACATTAGCTCTTACCACAAACCAATAAAAAAAAACAATGTAAAAATACATAAAGACCCCTGTGACCTTTTCTATTTCGACCTTATAAAAAAGTAATGTTATTTAAATCTCATGTAATGTCAAGAATGACTCATTACGGATGTCTCCCCACTGAGTGTTCATAAAAAAAACTCGTACTTGAAAGTGATGATATCAAAGTTGCCTGTGTGGAGTCGAGCCATCAGTATAGCCAGGTCATTGGCCTCTGAGCCACTGTTGGTCAGATATACCACCTGAAAGGGAAACAGGGAAACACAGAGAATCAAAAATCTGAATTTCATCTATATGTTGGGTTAGGTGTGATTAATCAGGTGATTAAATTAAAAATCCACCATAGTACCTTCAGAGGATCTGGTAAGTAGGACACCAGTTTCTCACTATACTCATGGATAGCAGGAGAGACGTAGATGTTGGTGGTATGCCACAGTCTCTTCAACTGCTGCTCTGTGGATGCTATCACTTTCCTGTGTACACAGATGTAAAGATAGACAGGACATGCACAACAATGAGCAGTCATTTTAAACTGACAACCTTTAAAAAAACAACAACAACAACTCACAATTAAACATCTATCACTGTCTGACACAGGAAAGAAAGAGAGAAGAGCTTACGGATGGCAGTGGCCTACACCAACAGTAGCCACACCGGCAAACAGATCCAGGTATCGTCTCCCATCCACATCCCACAGCCACTGCATGAAACCCTGGTGCAGGAACACTGGTTTCTTATAGTAGGTAATCTTCATGGTCACAGGGTTGCAGTTCTGCCGGCGAATCTCCATCAGCCGCTCTTTGGACATACCCTAAGTAGATGTACAGTAAAAGTTGAAGTTATAATACAGGAAGAAATGTATGTGTTTCGGGAATGGTAGTTATGTGTCCACAGCCATTGGACTGACATGTAGTCAAGTTTTGTTTTCTTCTCCAGGCCACATTGTCTTCATGGTGCAGGTCTTTAAGTCCCAAATAGAGGACACCTCCTATAGAGGTAAACTCCTCAAAACAGGTACAAAACAACATGGTACAAATATGTCTCTGAAATAAATTGTGTGTATCCATCTAAAGTCTAAGACATGTTATTTATTAGCTTGCCAGCTAATGTTGTTCATCAAATAACCCTCTGTATCTTTCCAAAACAACAAGCTGTTATGTTTTGGTGAGATTTGCCCTATAACCTGTGGATACTGTTGAGTCTTTTCTGAGTCCCAGAGCAGATGGATGCTTTAATACTCTTACCTTGTACTCCTGTGGTTTGAAATTGCACGGCGGCATCTCTGGGAGCTCTGTGGGACGGTAATTGAGGGCTGATTTCTGACATACTGCACCTGTGAAATGATTATGATTGGCATTCAGAAAGAGAGGTAAAAGAGATTGTTACTGGTATTTAGTTAAAAACAGATATCAGCAAGCCAGACATCTGGATGGTCCAGTGTGCTAAACTTGATGAAAATGTTAATTATGTTTGTACTTTACCTTGTTTTCATGATATTGTCAATTACCTGGTCAATATTTAATCCGATTAGAACCTGGTTGATGGTTTAACCACATTAACTTAGCATTGTGCAACTCAGCTAAATGTATGCTTCCTGTTTTTCCCAGATCAGTTCCATCTGGTTTGACTGGCAAATAAATCATTTGTATGGTCTCCTGTTACCACCCAAGGAGAAGCACTTCATGTGACTACAGAGATAGAGTAGCTATGTACAGGTTTAAACAACATGCTCTTAACCCTCACAATCTTGACTGTGATGCCCATCTTAATGTGGATGACATTATTATGTTGAGAATCTGCAATGCTGACAATACTATATATATAGTATTGATCACCAAAGCCACACTAAGTGATAGCAACAGCGAAAGAATCACAGAGAATAAATGTATAGGTATTTGCCTTGATAACATCATATTCAAAATCTCATCATCATACCGCAGCAAAAAACAGGAAGAGATCCAGCATACTGTGGCATCATGTAGCTCAGTGGACAGAGCAGGAGCTCCATATACAGAGGCTGTCATCCTTGCCACCACGACGCTGGTTCGATTCCACCTGTGGCTGTTTGCTGCATGTAATTCCCCCTCACTCAGTCTCCCCACTTCCTGTCTCTCTACTGTCCTATCCAATAAGGGCCTGAAGAGCCCAAAATATATACTAAAAAAGATCCAAATTCCTTTGTTTTGTAGTAAAAGTAGAGTATAGCTAGTGCAGTTTTTCAGTCCTTCCTAGATCACTAGTCATATTCTTTACAGACGTCCTGCAGCTTCTACTCTCACACCTCTAGACCTTCAGGCCAATTCAGATCCCTCGCATTCATTACCAGAGATCCACTGACACTTACTATTAAAAACTGCACCTTTTCATCCAAGATCTCATGGACATTCAGCATCATAAGCAACAACTATGCTGGGCTGGACTACAGGACCCTGACAAACTCGGGTCACCAACACTGTTATACTTCATGTTCTGAGGGTTTACTCTGAACTAAAGAAAATCTGCCTTTGGTTTCTGTTCATCAATCACATTAAATTATCCAAAACATGCTCATGATTGACACACACTATTTGAACTTTGTATTTGCATGTATCTTGACATCTTCAATCACTGAATGAGGAAAATGTCAACTTTATTTGAGAATTAAATAAAAATTGAAATTGATATATCTGTTTTATATTATTTCCTTATTTTTTAGTTTTAACTTCTATTTATCTATCTACAGCATTGATGGCAATATGACATGCCCTTCCATTTAAAAATACACATTTCTAATTAGAAAATGTGACTTTAAATGTCATACTGCAATGTGCTTTCTTTGCAGTGTCCCTTATTTTTTATGTCACCATATCAGGTCTTGTTTCCATAATGTAACTGAGACAGGTTTTAATGAAGAGCAGTGAATTTATTACTCAGTATAGTGAATATATTAGTATATTGTAGTGTAGTACACCAATCAGCTAATCTTTATTTCTGCTTTCCCAGTTTAACTCCATAAATAATCCACATTTTCTAATAAAATTCACCAGAGATTGATGCTCACCTGAATTTCTAAACTACATGTAACAAGCTGTTTTTTGTTATCTCCATGGCAACTTACCATTTCCCACGTGAAATTTGGCCAAACCGGGTGAACAGCAGAACTGTCCTGTTAGACCTATCGAGCGGACACTCACACAGGATGCTACTTTATACATGCTGAGTAGGTACAGAGGGCACTACTATCCTTCTCCCTTCACTGTTTGACACTCAGAGGATTTTCTCACAGCTTTTTCTAAAAAGTCACAGTGGTGGGTGGACAGTGCACAGCCAATAGTACCCTCATCTCACCAAACAACAATCATTTCTCTGCAACGTCACATAGATAAATATATAACTAGTGATTCATTAGATTTCCACTACATGCCCACTGAGTTTGAAAAAAAAGGCCAAATATGTCGGATAGTGCCGGTTCTTTCCTGTTGGAGGCCGCAGAAGTTGCCTGCCTGTGTGACAACCCACCTTCGGCAGCACCCACACTACTTCTTTCTCTCTTACAGAAAGGTAACTAGGCAGCTGCTTTGATGACCAGAGCAGCTGGTCGTTAGAGCACCTGCTTGCACCTGACAGGTGGGAGTGGCTGTGGCTGCACTCATCCTGACATATCTTACCCTACTGATTCATTATGTGCCTACACTCTTTACGAAACTAATGCTCACCAGTGTAAAGGACCACATACTGCTGGGACAGTCTCGAAAGCTGACTTGCGTTGAGTGTCTATCAGATGTTTGTTTGTCCACATTTCAACCGTGACAGACGTGAGAACGCTACACCTTATTGGAAAAAAATATATCGATGTATCTAACTGTCGGTGTTGGCAGAGGCTTTGTGCATACCAAGTCTTTAAATAAACACAACAACGCTGATTAATGATTGAATCAGTCAACAGACATTTTGTGGTTTGACATATATCTACACTACATATATGTGAGTGTGACATCATTGTGTTGTGTGGGCATTTGCCCCAAAAAAGCTAACAAATTGAAATACTTTTAGAAAAAAATGAAGATGGAGCATTTATAGGAAAAACTTTTTTTCTAGTGCATGCAGAAAATGAAGACTTTGCCATATAAATCAAGCAGTTTACCTGCTGTTTGACTGATCCTTGCTTACGTGTAAAACTGAATGCCAATAAAATGTTGATGTGATAAAAGTGATGTTTAGTTGGCATGTTTACCATGTTCGCCATCTTAACATGATAGCATTTAATTAAACACAAAGAATGGAGACTGATAGGAAGATTATTATTTGTGCTTGTGTTTGGTCATGGGCAGCATAAAAAGTAGGCAAAATTGCAGCACTACACAAAAAGTTACAGAAGGAAAGTTATAATTCAGTCTGTGCTTTGGTTGCTGCAAGATAATGGGATAATTAACCTTAAAACATGGCTCAGCTTCCATATCACAAATGGGTATAACTATAAAAAAAAGATGCCAGCAGGAGATGGTTGCTCCTCAAGCTCACCAATTCATTATTACTTCACTGATCAACAAAGCACGTGTTTACAAATTGTAATACAATGTTACATTCAAGCATGATTCAGTAGATCCAAAAAAAGCTGACATGTTGTTAAGGTTGTTAAAAGTGCACTGTACAAGATGTGTTATTTCATCAATGAGGTATGTAGTATGACTTTGTAATTATAACATTATTACACAGGTTAAAAAAAAGCTCCTCTTTTAGAATGACTATGCAAGGCAACAACAAAGTGCTGTTCATCAAAAACCCCAAATTATTTTTTATCTTCGTTCCATGTAGCTGTGGATGGACTTGTTAAAAACTGCCAGGAAGAAATCAGCATCTTCCATTGTGATGCACATGGGGGGTTTAATACGGAAGGTCTGGAGTGTTGAGAAAGACAGAGAACAAGAGGGCAGATTATGGTACAGCATAGATACTGACACTGAGGATGTGTAACCAGGTCAAGTGCCTCATGCTGTCACAGAGTGATGTACTTGTGTGTACTTGTAAGACACAGCAGAAACAGATGAAGGTTGAAGTGTTTAATTCCTGGATTCAGTGCATCTGCTGGTTTGTCATCATGACTCACTAGAGACTTTTGTGTGAAAGTTAGGGCTCATGTAAGGTGTGTGAACTATGCTCAATTCTACATACTGAGATTTATAAAAAATGTACAGTTACGACATGTTGACAGAGGAGAGAGAAGGTGAGTGCTATTACCTGCCCATATATTCCTCCTTTCCCTATCAGGACTCCCATGTCCTTGATGTCCTCAAAGATTTCATTCATTGCCTCAGGAGACAGTGGGTCTCTGCTGGCCTGGGGATGATGGAGAAAAGGAGAAATGATAAATGAGGCAGGATGTGTCAGTTACCACAATGGTTTAAGTAATTAGCTACACCAATAAGCTGCTCCTAGAAAATGCCCTGTTTATCCTATATGTCATTACATGTGACTCACTGGAGACTTTTGTGTGACAGTTAGTGCTCATGTAAGTTTGTCTGCTTGCTACATTTTCCTGTGTTGACAGTTACAGTGAAAAATCATGCAATATAGCAACATTTCCCTCACAAACCATGTGACATCTGACAACCCCGGGAAAACTGGATTAGCAAAGAGGAACAGTGCTCAAAATAAGAACCTCAGCAACGCTGAAACAGCAAGCTATTTGGAAACTAGGGTCAGAAGTTTCTGTAATTCCTCTTCTCTTAACTGACTCTTTCCAAGCACAAGTTCTGCCAGTATAACAGAATAAAAAGCATCATAACTTCAGACAGCAGCACATGCAGTGCAGCTGAGATTGTTCTGTTCACAGTTATAGATGGTCACTGCTGCTCTGGCTAATGGTTAACTGGGGCGCTGCTGAACCATGCCCCTCGGGAGGCACAGCACAGACACGTTGTACAACCATGTGAGGAAAGATGAGTGTCACTGCTGTTATAAACTCAACAAAACACAATACCTTGTCTTTGACCATCTCCACACCGATCTGCAGGCCTTTACCACGCACATCACCGATAATCTCATACTTGTCTCTGAGTTTGGCCAGCTCAGTCATCAGATGGGTTCCCACATCAAGACTGATCTGCTGCGTGCCATCCTCCTTGATAGCCTGTTGAGGAAAGGAGTTTTTTCCATTTTAGTGATCAATTATGGAGATATGGATTTCCACAATAGTTGCATTAACAATGAACAGAAATACCAATAGACCGATCTAGAGAGAAAATGATTTCTTACATCGAGCACTGATGAAGCAACTGTGCAAGCCACAGGATTTCCACCAAAGGTGTTGAAGTGAACCCCCTTCGCAAATGAGGCAGCAATTTCTGGAAAACACATGATCAAACCAGTTCACACCACAACTCCCTGCTGCTTTCAATTATAACCTCCTCCAAACGCATATTTCCTGTGGCTACATGCTGTACAAATACTTACTGAAATATTTTTCATTATTGTCTCTGTGCCTGAATGCAAGTGTGACAGAGTAGAATTTTAAAATGAGAACATCTACCCACCAGAAGTATCGGCGCTGACATGTGGAAAAGAAGCTAGAACCCATGAGCAATGAGCAGTGAGCAATGCAGATGAAGGTCAAGATGGTGCATCATGTCAGCACTGTGCTATTCTCTTTATCACGAATTGTTAAAAGCACAATTCCCACAGGTCCCCAGTGCTGCTACATTAAAAGAATTAGCACTTTGTAATCTCTATAACCTGAGGTGGGTGGTGGGTCACATATTGAACATAGACTGAAGCTCTGTAATTTGGTTGCCCACATATATTCACAAGTGATAAACCCCATAGCTACAACTATACAGACTGAAAGTGTAACTATAAAATGCAACATTCCTGGTCTACCTAACACGTTGAATGGCTTTAAACAGTCTGAATATAGTGTGTTTTTATTCACAATAAGAGGCAGCTAACCCGCAATAAGAAGCAGTTAATCATTCTTCATGATTCATAAATCTGCCCAGCTCCGTATCAATCATTGTTACTTTCAGCCTGTTTAGTGTTGTGGGCTCCAACTCTCAACTCACACAGTAAAAGCTGAATGATTCATTACTACTGTACATGGGAAACCAAACAGAGGCGATCTCCTGCATCTTGTCAGTTTACACTAACAGCAACTGTATTTAATCTTTTATGAACATACAAGCATATTTTCTAAACAAGGTTTTGATGCTTTAGTGCAGCATCGTACCTGGTGTTGTAACAACAGCTCCCATTGGGAATCCATTACCAATGCCTTTCGCCATTGTAACCATATCAGGAATGACATCATGCCCCTGGAAACCCCAAAAGTGATCTCCTGTTCGCCCAAATCCAGTCTGCACCTGTTAGGTGCAAAATAGATAATGAGGTTTAGGTACATTTTATAGTAAGAGGCGGAAACATAACAGACAACTCTACAGTTACTTATGGTGTGTGCTTTATATGCCTTCTTACTAGGCAGAATTAAGTAACGTTGTCATGGAGCTGCAAGCTCAAATGTGTAGAAAGACAGCAGGGAGCTATGGCAACGAGTACTAGAGGTGAGGGTTAAGTACTGACTGTCAGCACTGTGGTATTTCTTTTATCATTAATCCACATACATTCCTCACAGGTCATCAGTATTGCCGTATTGATAGGATAAATGCCAGAAGGGGCTCTAATTGCTGCCTTGTGTAATCTATAACCTGAGGCTACAATACCTTCTCGTCATCAGGTACTCATGAATTCAACTGGGAAGATTTCATATTGTTCAGACAAATATAGACTCCAATCTTTGTGAAACACTTGATTTGTTAATCCACTAAGAATAACATTATTGCCATATAATTTAAGTTGTAAACAGAAAATCATGTATCTAACCTCATCAGCAATACAGATCCCTCCTCTCTCTCTCACAAGTTTGTAAGCCTCCTTGAGGTAGCTCTTAGGGTACTGCACGGCGCCTCCGACTCCCTGTGTAAAACAAACACATTCACAGTGCACAATCCATCTTTATCAACACAGGCCCTTGGGACATAACAACAAACATGGATGGCATGATTGTAGAGTCATTAATCAATGTAGGCTGAATATACTCAGTAATTGTCATTGTGTATTTACTTGTGAATGGTAACTAGAATATCTTTGACAAATGATTATTTTAAATGTGGCAACACCTGAGTGAAAGACATGGTAATGAACAAGATTTATATTTCCAAGACTACTTTTCTTAGACTCCACAACAAAAATGTGGTACCTGAATGGGTTCACCAAAGAAAGCAGCAATTCGACTTGGAACACTAGTTGCAAATGTCTCTTTGAGCTGTCCAATGTATTGTTCATTTGCCATGCAATGACCTGTGGGATGAAAAAACAACAAGTCTTTCAAGTCAAAACCACTACATTAGCATGTGTATAGAAATGGAAAATTCCAAAATCAATGCTTATCCTTATAAAATAGCTTTTATGCCTGAATATAGGTGGTCATGGCTTTTTTTTAATATTTGCATGAATTATGAGCTTTCCTCCGTTTACTCTGTGCTGACCAATAGATTCCAAAAATGTCATTAACATTGTTATTGTATAACCATGAAGAAATTCTGTTAATAAACCTCTTATTACCCTTTAGTGGAGCAGCAGTATTTACTGTATCATTGACATTTTGAATCATATAATTAAAATGTATGAGGTCTCAGTTCAGGCCTGACCTATGGTATCTAGTGATACCAAGTGCAATCAGCTCTGAGAGTTCCTTAACAAATAGTGATACAGTGTAGAATATCTTGGTGGCTAACACAACGTTATGATGAGCGCTGACAAATCTGCATTGAGTCCAAGAGCAAGATACTGCAGACAAACTGTGCAGGGAAAAAATGCAATCCCGATTCTCTCCTTATTTTGTCGGACTGACTGATAAAATTAATGGTTTGGAGGACAAGCCTCCTTCTGTGTTGTTACACCATGTCCTCTCAATTATCAGATCATCAACCAAAAATGATTTGTTAGTCAATGATCTGACAATAAAATAGAGCAAAGTTCAGCTGTTTGGGAGAGTGGTTGTAACTGAACGCTGACAAACTTCAGATTACACGAACAGGTACCAAATGGTCTGGGATTACAAATAATGTGTTTGACCATGTCACTTTTTGTTTCAGAGTAATAGTTCAACAATCTGACTGACCTCCAGCAAGGGAAGCTTTAACTAACTTCTTGACAGGCGAGTATGGTGGAGCAAAGGAAGGTGAAATTGCAGAGAGTTACAGATTATCTTCCTGTGTGCTGTCCTTCATCCTTATCCACACATTGTTTATCTAGGCATAGCATCCCAAGAGCATAACCCTGGATGGCACCCAGAAGTCTGGATGGAGTTATGTTTGGACGAACTCCTTCAGATTTAAGCAGCTGCCAGGAATGTATTGCTGTGTGTTACATTATACTGCATGGGACACAGCAGTTGTCTTGTTATTGACTAATATCAATATATGTATTGCAGCATATATGTATTACAGCTGTTTGTTTTGTGTAAATGGTCACCTGGATATGCTAACATATGGCCCATTTCAAGGAAAACTCTCTAGCTGGTGGACACATTTTATAGCTAAAATTCCTGAAAATGGTAAAAGGTTAAATGTAAAACAGGTAAATCATCAACAGTAGGAGACTTTGAACTTAAGGCTACACTGACCTGTATTACCCTCACAACTTTGAGGCACATTTCATCCCTAAGCACCCCTTTGAACAGTTATGGAGGTCCAAAATCTAAACACTTACACATAAACACAATAGTGGCTGTCATGCTTACTCTCTCTGACAATTGTGGTATTTTCTCCTACTTGTGGGTTTGGAACAGCATGACTGTAATGAGCCATATGTGCATGTGTTTGTGTACCTTGGGCACAGCTACACTCTCTGATGGTCTGAACAGGAGAGTCCCTGCAGTGGCTTCCTCCCCATGGACCTCTGAACACATCAGGACACATGGTCTGTTTATTGGGCAGAGACATAATCAGCTGGGTCAACCTGATAGCAACAGTCACTCTTAATTAACACAACACAAATAAATGATCATTAAGTGTGTAAACCTACAAATTTCATATTAAACTAAACAACCAATATTTACCTACATTAAAAATTAAATTATAATTTGTATGCTTTTCTGATAAAAAGTTGCAATATGTAATCGATTAGGGTATACATACATTGGTGCAGCCTAAACCATTGGCAATGGGATATTTATATGCTGCATTGGATGTGAGGCCCATGGTCTGTGGGCTGCCACCATGGTACGACCCTCTGGACAGAGAGAAATCAATTAATAACATTTAATAAGCAGGTATTCACAAAGAATATATTCACCAGCATTGAAACCTGATGTTCACTCATATTTGAAGCTTCTCCTGCCTGTGCCTCACTATTTTGGTCCTCAACCAGATCTTGAATTAATGGGGAAAAGGACAAACTGCAACAAAACCCATAAAATGTAAAACCCTGTGAATTCAAATCTTTACCCTTAAGAGATCATTCTCTATATTTTTTTACACAACTATGAGATACATAAGGCTGTCTCTCTAGATTGATAATAAAGAGACTTGTACCTGAAAGTGATGATATCAAAGTTGCCTGTATGGAGTCGAGCCATCAACATAGCCAGGTCATTGGCCTCTGAGCCACTGTTGGTCAGATATACCACCTGAACAGGGAAACACATATTTCATTTGTATCCTGCTTAGAGATTCAGGCTCTAGCCCACAGGTGATCAAAAGAAAATCCCACCACAGTACCTTCAGAGGATCTGGGAAGTATGAAGCAAGTTTCTCACAGTACTCATGGAGAGGAGGATACACATAGATGTTGGTGGTATGCCACAGTCTCTTCAACTGTTGCTCAGCAGCTGCGGTTACTTTCCTGTGTACACAGGTGTAACACATGAGATGCAAATACCACCACAAGTAATTTTTAGAGCAAATACACTGTAACTGTCTGACACAGCAAAGAGAAAAAGAGCTTACGGATGGCAATGGCCGACACTGACAGTAGCTACACCTGCAAACAGATCCAGGTATCGCCTCCCATCCACATCCCACAGCCACTGCATGTAACCCTGGTGGATGAACACTGGTTTCTTATAGTAGGTAACTTTCATGGTCATGGGGTTGCAGTTCAGTTTGCGAATCTCCATCATCCGTTCTTTGGACATACCCTGAGCAGCAACAAATGCACAGAATAACACTTACAGCATAAAATGCTTATCATTAAAGAAAACTCAGCCTGGAGAATGCTGCTTTTACCGTGTATTTCTCTGGTTGGAAATTGCAAGGGGGCATCTCTGGGATGTCTGCAGGGGGATATTTGATGGCTGATTTCTGACATAATGCACCTGTGAAACAATGGTCACTGAAGATCAGATATTAAGGCAAAAGACAGTTATTCTCTGAGGGAAGATGGGACTATGTGGTGTTTTTTCCTTAGGTTGATCAATGCTTTGTCATTACATTTCTGTGGCATTTGGGATTCATTTGTGAAACCACCGAAGTGACATTTTACCCTCACCCTTCTCTCTGTTCTACCAACACCGTCTTTATGTACAGATAGACCCAGATTATGAGTAGAAATTTTCCATACTTTCAGAATTCATGCTAGCATATAATTAGATTGAAAGGTGTCTGACATTATCCTCAGACCTCACATTGTGCAACACAGGATAAAATGCGGCCTGTTGCTCGTGGCTGTAAAATGAGGAATGGACTCTGGTCTGACCTGCAATTATTCAATTTATATTACAACAAAACTGCATACTATATTCAACCCTGGATGGGAAGGGTTCACAGCACTATAGTAAATCCTAACTTTGTGACTTTACAGTTGTCAAAATTGTCTTTAAAGGCTGTCGATTTAACTATATGATCATTTTGGAGGGTAGGGTTTGTGGTGCTGTAGTTGACAGGTGTTTCTGTCATTTAGCCTACACTCATTAATATAAAACGAGTACTGAAAGTAATAGAAACGCCTGATAATGTGAGAGAATGTCATCCAGGAACGCCACACACACACAGACACACACACCACAAATGTTATGTTTAGCTAGGCTCGTTAACGATTTGTGTCACATTTGGCCACGTTTTGCCACGAATTGTGCAACATGTTATGTTATCTTAGCAGCATTTTAAAGCATTTTAAACCAATCAAATAGTATAAACCACTCTGCCCTGTTTACATTTCCAAATAAACTTAAGTAATCAAATACACAATATGTACTAGCATGCATCAAACAAACAAGCTAGCTCTTATTCGGTTCGTCGCCATGGTAACTCACCACTTGCCAAGTGGAATTTGGCCAAACTGGAGCGACAGGGCTGCGCTGTTAAAACGGCACAGCGGCCACTCAAACAGGACACAACTTTATACATGTTGTGCTAACCCTAACCCTCGGCTATCCTACTTCCTTCTCTTTCAGACTCGCCGCAGCAGACTTAACTTCGGGCTTTTGCTCCCTGTAAAAAGTTTGCAGGCTGGGCGGTCGGCGAGCAGCCAATGACCTCGGAGCAACTGCAGAAAGGCCCCAGTGCGACGTCCCAGGGTGCGCGCGCACGCACAGAAGTATAAACAAATCTGAAGTAAACAACACGTGTGATATTCACAGATCCAACACAATATGCATCTACTGTTCACCAGTAATTTCAAACTTTACTGACATGGATGACACATTTTGCATTTCCTTGACTGAACCGGAGTAGCGTGTAATTGTTTTGTAGTTGCCCCTCTGAATCTGTGCATGGATACATTTTTATTTTATTTTATTTTTTGCCTCATACCAACAATACACTACTTGGAATTACGTAGGTTAATAACAAAATAAAAATCAACATCCCATTTGTGTATATTGTAAATTTATTACAAGCATGATTTTTATGGCAATCTGTCCAAAAATGATTTTAGTGTTGTTTCAAATTACATTTTGTGTTGGTAGTTGTTTACAAAACTCTAAATAGATACATCACAGCAAATTATCACCGTTAAACAACAGAGATGGAGTCACTTAAGGAGCTGTACACTATTTTCCCATTTTCCCTAACACCACAAAAAACTAAACATCCTTGTAGAAACAACTTCAAATTTACCACTTACCCAATCAAAGCAGTAATAAATATATATTCACAAAATAGTCTCTGAATTGAAAATGAAGCAATACATACAGCGATACATTCCCTTTTGGATGCCTTGTGTTTGTGTGTGTGTATTTGTACAACTTTAAGACACAGTGTTCCAGGGAGAAGAGAGAAATAATAAAACTTCTGATATTTGCTTCCTGCAATTTTCTGCAATTTTGATTTTCCATAAATCATTTCAACAACATATACATCAGTAATCTCATAAAATATTTAAAAAAAAAGAATCATTACATGAAAACATGCCTGTGTAAAAGATTTATGACAGATAATGACACGTAATGACAGTATGTAGTACCATGTAACTCATACAATCAATCATATTCTTTATGAAGTTGAATGATGATTATTATGTTATTGTCTCTTACATGGGATGAGAAATAAGTAAAATTAATGCTGTGACAGTAAAATACTGTCTTTGCAGCCATTTTGTCATCCAGTGTTAGTGTTTTGGTTTTTGGTCTCAGTCCCAGCTTTAAAACAGGTCTTGCAATGTCCCAGGCCTGCCAGCTGGGCCTATGGAGCACCTAGTGATTGGGTAGTGTGAACATGGTGGCAGTGTCAACATAACCACTCGCTGCCAGGACCGCCGCTTCATCCTGCACTGGCGTGGCAGTGTGAATGAGGGCTGTAGGCTTATGAGTATTGGTACTGATGGATGAGGTGTAGCAGCTCTCCATCCTTCCATCAGTCCCCTGGTTCTCACAAGGGCACCTGTCTACATCCTCTTTAAACATCTCTCTTTGGAGCAGCAGGATGTTGTCACCATCTACCCCCTTCACCTTGCTGTAGTCCTCCTGCTGGCACATCTGGAGGCAGCCTTCGCCACAGCCACGGTCTGACACAACGGGCTGGAGAAGCACCATGTCCTCCTCATTGACTCTCTGGACTTCAACATAGTCAGTGGGCCGGAGAGCAGGTGATCGCAGACCAGTGTGTGCTTGTTCGCGGCTGATGCTGGAGATGTTGACATCGCTGTTGGTCTGTAGTTGCTGGCCGGGTTGCGTATGGGGAGGGAGTGAATGAGGTTGCTTGTGGATCAAGCCGGACTCCCAACAGCTAGATCCAAGACTCTCGCTGGTGCTGTGGCTGGGCTGGGTGAGGTAGGAGGAGGTGGAGGGGAACAGGCTGTCGGAGTGGCACTGCTGTTGGGCCATCTCAAGTGAGCTTTTTTGGCCTGGAAGGCTCGAGCTGTACTGAGGTAGTGGAGAAAACACAGATGGCCATGTCTTCACCCTCCCATTGAACTTGTCAGAGCTGATCATAGCTTCATGAGCATACGTCAACGCCTCTTCATCCCAGTCTTTCTGGTGCCTTCGTGCCTGCGTTTCTGTCAGACTGTCTTCCTGATCTGTCTGCCTCTCTTCTTCTTTTGCCTCACCACACTTATCCATCAGCAAGGTGTGGCTGTCACAGCTGACCCGGCCAGAGTCGTTGTCAGACGTGGAGCCCTCAGATTTGAGACAAGTATCGAGTAGGTCCTTGCTTTCCTCCAGCATCAACTCTTGCTCCTGAGGGGCATACACCTCCAAGTACTCTACCAGCAAGTCCTCATAATTAGATGATGTGGTTGGGGGGAAGTCAGACACCACCAGAGCACCGATGACCTCATCAGACTTGCCACTCTACACACAGAGAGGAGAATTGTTCATTTACAGAACAAGTTCTAATACAAGCTTTAATTAGCTTTTCTCATATAAATATAATCATTTGATTTATGTTATTGTTGTATGCATCAAAACATTGATCAATTTGTTGCTGCTTTACCTTGAGAAGCTGCTTATCAAACCCCTTGATTTTAGGACCAGGGACCGGTGGCAGAATACAGTGCTTCAGACTTTTGACATGAAAATAAAAAAAAAAGTTTCAAAGTCAGGGCTTGTGAGTGGCAAATGGAAATCAGTATACATGAAATAATAATAATAATAATAATTAAAACCATTGCTTCACTTGTTGGCAGCAGTTACATAAGCCTTTTCATTTTATTCTAAACTAATTAAAATTTATTAAAGTGAATGAGGTCTTTCTGTGCTGATCACAACAAAGAAATGAAAAGAAATATTCTGGGCCTCTGTGGCACATTAAAATGACAGTATACTACATTTGACCAAACAGACTGCATAAGGAATCGATGATCTCTCTATTACCTGTGGCTGTTCATGTGTAACAACCATGTGAGGATGAGGAAGATGAAGGCAGAAAAGACGGTAATGAGGACCCACACTGACTTCTCTCTTTGGAAATCTGTAAGACAATATACACATGCACAAATTTAGTCATGTTATCATGCTGTTTTTTTTTAACATTGGCTGTTAGAATAGAAATATGCTGGGTAAGAAATCTGACATCTGTGTCTTTAGCATGGGTTTACCTGGAATTAGCTTACAGTTAGAGATGAGAAACACCAGGGAACAGGAAGCCTGGCTAAGGTAAGTAAATACAAAAGCTAGCACATCTTATGATTACTTATTACATGGTATTTGTTTGTTAATCCAGAATCCATCGTGTCACTTACAACTTCACCTCCATGTAAATGATAGATTAATTATCAAACTGAAGCTGCACAACAGGCTGGTGTCATCTGTCCTGATGTGCCCTGAAGAGACCCAAAAATGTGGGTAGACACCTCGCCTGTGATGGACAGCAGACCTGAGGTGGCACCATACAGTGTCCAAAATGTGACTGCTGCAGCTCACTGCACAGACACCACTTTTAGTAATCACCATGCTATTTTAACCACATAACCAGCATCTCCCTCAGCAGGGTTTGGACACAGCATAATTCCCAAAATGTTAAACGTAGATTGTTGAACATTATATGAAATATAATTTATAGTGTAGGAGTGTAGTGCAGATGATTATTTTGTAATATCTTACAGTCAGGAACTTTGATGTCAGAGGTGGAACTCCATTCGCTCCAAAAGCCATGGTCGGGCTTACAGCGCACCTGGACGTGGTATGTACCGCCTGACAGCAGACTGAAAACATTAAACACCTTCTGTTGGCCTGCAAGGTGCGTCTGGAAATACAACATACACAGTGCACACAGTCCAGTTAGACCTTCTGGCTGTCGATATGAATATTGGATGGCAAATGCTATGTTGTCTGATTATGCAAAATAAGACTATTTGATTTAACATGGCAATTAATCAGAAATATCCCTGAGGCAAAAGTCATCACGCATCCTGTCAATATCCAGGCCAGAGGTCAGAGGCTATTTTTAACAGCAGTACAGCAGCCCAGGGCTGGTTCAGCATCCTGAACACTTAACCACCGTGTGGCTTGATCTCAGGTTTCACCTTGAAAAGATAAACATTTAAACCATGGGTAACAAGCTGCGTACCTCCCACTCATCCTCTCCCTGCAACTTGACACGGAGCTCGTAGATGAGAGTGATCCAACCAGAGCGGGTGTCAGCCTTATGTGGTGGTTCCCATGAAACCCGGAGGAAGGGCCAGTCCTTGTCCTCCATCACAGAGACCATCACCTGCTCTGGGGGATTGGGCTTGACTGGAGAGAGAGAGAGACAGAGAGCGAGCGAGCAAGAGAGAGGGAGAGAGAGAGAGAGTGAGGGAAATGTGAATGAGAGAAGATGTGTTTTGTGTGCGTGACTGAGAGGGAGGAGAAAGACTCTGAGACACTTTTAAAATAATGTTGAACACAGAAACACAACAGAAGCCAACTGTGAGTGTTTACAGCTGCATCTTGGAGACAAAAAGTTAACAATAGTGAGGACAAGGAAATAGATAAGGCTCAGGACTGATAAACAAATCAAGCCAGTGCAACTATGAGGGACAAAGGGGGAGAGGAGGAGGAGGAGGAGGAGGAGGAGGAGGAGGAGGAGAGGAGAACGGCTTCAAGGGCAAAGTGGATAATTTAAGACTTTTAGTAAAATGACTTTACATTCCTTTTTGGATATTTCATGAACCAAACAACATGGTTTTGTATTTAGCAGCACAACAGCATAGGGCTAATTCCACACCTCATACAATATTTATATATTGTTAAATAATAAAAAACCCAGTATTTATAATTAATCAGATGTCTTTATTCAACAAATAAAAGGAAACTGAAATTATTCTACATTTCTCTGAAAAGACCAAAACAAGCAATGTGTTAGTCTGTCTTTCAGCTCACTGCATCTGTGGCTCAAATCCCCAAGTCCTATTTAAAAACAGGCCATGAAGACGATGTTTTAAAAAAGAAAGGCTTAGTCATTTTCAAAAACAGCTGGGCACTGTAGTTTATCTGAAAGTGTCATTCAAAGAGGAGAAAATAATGCAGTTGGTGGGGACTATTTTCAGCAGTGGATTAATACGTATTTGGCGCTCTATCTTTAGAGGTTATTTTTGGCAGCAGGATGGTTTGAGTAAGTGGGTTTGACTTCTGTGTCTGTGTTGACTGTAATGAAGTTACATGTCATGTTAGTACTAATCTTTGGATAATAATGGTCTAGCACAGAGAAATAAGCTGTATAGAGGAAGGGTTAGTGCACTCAGAGTGCATTAGCTGAAGTGTAATGTAAATAATGTGCTATATGTGAATATGTGTTTTCTTTAAACCTCTTGGGGTAAAGCTGTGTCTACAACATCATGCAAAAAACATGACTACAAATACAAAAAAAGGTCCAAAAGTACAAAAAGTAGCAGCACACATTGCCTCACCGATGTAGACCACGTCTATTTCCACGGGGTCCGAGAAGTTGCTTCCAAGTGCATTTGTGGCCACCACTGTGATGTTGTAGTTCACCCAGATGGACGTATCGTTCTTGTTGAAGAAGCAGGAGTTCTCCCCAGCTGTGTGGTAGTCTGGACATTCGTACAATACGTCAGAGCTGCAAGACAATCAGGGGAGCGGATTGTTTAGCTGCATGTTTGTTCTTTGGAAGTGCAACAATACATGATGGTACAGAGAGAAAAATTGACGAGAACACCTTGAGTGGGTAAAACGTTAGCAGAGATATTTTTTTTTTTCATCCCTGTTCAGTCTCAACTCTGTCCTAGTACGTCTGCATCCTGTGAACTGTTGGGTTTTTATCTTCTTTTTCAGGTCAAAGCCAGAAGCTCCCTCACAACCATCTCTCCCACTGTCACTTGGATGCTTTGTTTTTGAGAACATATTGAAAATAAGTCTGATAACAGGCTCTTGGGTTCAATACCTAAAGACCTGCGCCCTAAACACTACTTGGAGTGTCGATGTGTAGAAAGCAGGGGAGCGGGGCATCCTCGCCACAGCGGCCCTGGTTCAGTTCCATCGGTGGCCTTTTGCTGCATGTCATTCCCCCGCTCTCTGTCTCCCCATTTCATGTCTCTCTACTGTCCTATCGATTAAAGGCCTGAAAGGCCCAAAAATATACTTAAAAAATGAAAGCAGGGGGGCATGTTCTGCACAGATGGTCAGAGGACAAGGGGTACATCTCAGAAAGATAATGTAAGCTTCTGCACACAGTATGTTGACACAATGGTTAAGCTCCTTGCTGTGACGTGAAAGGACGCAGCTGGTGACCACTCTTGTATTGAAGTTGGAGGATGGTCTACAACCACTCAAGATTGATAGCAGGGGGTTACTATGGGGATTACTAGGGCATTACTATATTTCAGACCAGTTCCCAGGCACAGTGCTGCTCAAACAGCACTTGCCCACGGTGAATTTATTGTTTGGCTGCACATGGTTATGTTCTTGTGATGGGAATCTAAAAGTACAATTAAACTGAGTGCAGGATGAAAAGGCAGTATACAGCGGGAGGAGCACAAGGATGACTGGGACTACTGTATGGATGTGTTACTGTCTGCAGAAAAGATACAGTGGGAAAAAAATATCCAAGCAGGCAAACACCAAAATCAAAGAACAACATGCGAGCTGAGGAAATGAAACAAAAAGCAAGGTCCAGAACATAATCAGGATGAAACCAGGCAAAGAACAGAGCGCTATGAAGCTACGGCATGTAGCACATGCAAATGGACTGGTATCCAGTGTACATGCTGAGGGGTTAGTATTGGATTTGGAAACAGATTGAGAGGGGATGAGTGGCAAGGAGCAGCAGGTCAATCAGGTGATTGACAGGAGAGAGGAGTGGCCAGAACACATCAACATGAACAAACAGCTGCACTGAATGGGTGAAAGGATGGATGAGCAACTCAAGAAACTCAAGGCCATGACACATTGTCTGTAGAATAGAGGGATACTGGTAATAAACACATTACACATGTTATTTAAATAAAAGATGATGTTGGTTAAAGCAGCAGCTCCTCGCTGTGGGCTGTTACCCTTATGGAGGACAAGAGGATTGTGCCTGTGGAAATGTGCCAAGGAAATGCTGATTTAGAAAAATAAAGTAATTTCTACTGATTAAATTTAAGATTTCTGAAATTCATGAATACCTAAAACAGCATCAAAACAGACAGTGCAGTAAGTTGGATAGTCAGAAAACAAAAGGGAAACACAATAATTCACTCAGTCCACATTTTTTCAGTGATCTTTCATTTCTTGTGTGTACCGTATGTGCTGGTAGTTATTATTTCTGCAACAACATACTATTTTCAGAAGAGTTTATTTGATCTTTAACATTTTTATGTTAAAGGTGTTTTCCTATACTCCATCTTTCAGGAGGACAGACAGACATGAGGGAAGCTTCTCATCTACCACTTGGAGAATCAGCGTGAAGTGTCTTCATCTGCTCTGCTTCCTGTCCTCTATTCTTTTGAATGTGCACCAGAAAAAAGATTAAGTGCTCCCTCTCCTTCTTCACACTTTCACCAGCTTCTCCTCAGAGTTGTTAAACACAGAAATCATTTACCATCACAAACATGAACACAACCCAGAGTGTTTTCTATATTCAGTCTAAGCTCCATTCTTCTTGCTCATGTTCATGTAATGGTGCTGACATGTAGTAGTCCTCAGTGATGCTACTGTTTCCCTTAATAATACAAATCCAGATAATATGAGATGAAGTGAATGTGTTTCTGCATGAAAGTGGGAGTCACTCACTTTTCCTTGCGATAATACAGGGCGTAAGTGGTGGGCAATCCTCCATCAGAGCCTGGTTTCCACCAGCAGGTGAAGGTCTCTTTTTCAGGAGAACGACATCTGGTCAGCTCAGGCTTCCCTGGTGGACTGTAGCCTACAGACAAAACAGGGTATGAAAGCAAATACTGGATTACACTCTAAACAGGGTGTATTATATAACAAAGATTCAAAAAGATCCCACAGATAAATAATACTGTAACTTATCATGTGATGATTGAGCAGCTCTGGCTCTTGTTTCCTGTGTATACCAACAACCACTTTTCTCAGATGTCAGTGGTGGAAACTTAAGAAGGCACTGAGGCTGTGGTGTTTCAGCATCCAAACACTTACGAATTCCTTGTGCATGTGGTGCGAAGAACAGCAGCAACAACAGGAGGAGAGCTTCCACTTTCTTCATCATGGCACCACAAAGCCTTAGCTGTTGGATGGATGATAAAACAAACAAAGAAAGGTGAAGATGATGGGGGAACTCCCTGATCTGTGCTCTTGACATATCACACAGGCTGTAGCCTTTGATGGTGTCCACCACAACAGCAGAGCTGCATGCCATGTATTGACTCACAACATGTTGGTCTGTTGCTGCAGCTGAGACACAGCTGACATCATTAGGAAGAGACCATGTAAATGGATGAGTAAGTGAACAGTAACAACGTTAAGAGAAACAATGACCACTTCATTTTATCCTACTGTGATGAATTGTGTCATGATTAGCATATGACTTCTTGTATGCTTTGAGGTCACCGTGACCTTTGACCTTTGACCATATGCATATAACATGTCATCACTTCGTCATTTGATTCTGTTTGTTATTTGTGTTTAATTGTGTTATAATTACTCTATGATTTCTTGTGTGTTTTGAGGACACAGTGACAAGTAAGTTATTCTTCTAGTTCAACTTGAATGTTATGCAAAATTTGGTGAAACTCACAAAAAGTGGTCACTCAAGAAGCAAAAAATATAATTTTTGAGGTCACACTGACATTAACCTTTGACCACAAAAAAAAGCAGTGCCCTCAGAATCAGTCTGAGGGCATTACTGAACAACTCCTGTCAACGTACACAACACCCATGTCCTTAACAGACATGATACGTATTAAAATCCCTGAATGATAGCGTAAATGTGATGAGCTGAGAGCAAAACAATCTTCCACACAGACGGTATGCTGTTTCACTAAGGATTAAAAAAAAACATCCTCTCCATTTCTGACTACCTCAACCAGCTGGCACATGCAGCATAACTGATTGCATAATCTGAGTTGAGGCTTTTGCCTCAACAACAGAGAAACACAGCAGGAAGCTGGTTTGCTGCCGGCCCACCAGGCTCGCATGACTTGGAAATCTGCTTTTCCCTAGCCATGTGCAGATGTTAGTACCCCTCATGATGCTTCATCTCTAGACTTGGTGGGGGGGGGGGGCATACTGGGACAGATAATATATAGCAGGAGGGGGAGTGCATATAGAAGATAAATAAAAGATTAAATAAAAAGGGGAGAGCTGACGTTGTATCAGTGTAAACTGAAAGCTTCAAGAGTGACCTCTTGACCTGCTCCAGAGAAGTTCTAGAAACAGATGTAGGCTGTACTTGCATCCTCTAGATGTTTTTTTTTTAAAAATACAACTGAATGTAAACACATCAACACAAACAGCCCACAAATATATATGTAAAAAAAATCATTATACCTGAAACACAAAGAAAATCAGAACAAAGGCAGGCAAGAGGCTGCTTGTGTGCGTGTCTGTGTGGGTGGTCGTATCAGCTGCTAAGCTAACTTAAAATTAATCCATGTTGTAGCTTTTTTTAGTCTGTTACACTTTCTTAATATCATAAGGATTTTAAGCAAGTGACTGTTACCAGCTCTTCATTGTGGTGCCTTAATTTCAATAACGTCACCATGATCTGATAATTGGCATTAAGGTCAAGGCAGTGGATTAGCCTCGTCTGCATATAGCCTTCTTACATAACCGGTAGCCCAAACTGAATAAGCTGCTAAGCTCGGGAAGTGCTGGCCAATAGTGTGAAACTCTTCCCTCAAAGATAATAATCGTCTGAAAGTTAAATTTAAACAATGTTGTATGGATTGTATGGAAACAAAGGCCTTCCTTCTCAGTTTTTTTTATATATATATATATATATATCATATATATCGTATATATCATATATCAAAAACACTTCAATAAATACATTTGATTTCATATTATATATTTATAAAAGTAAAAAGGTGCTGTTAATCTTTAAAAAACAGTGAGTACAGAATATTAATTGTGCCATTATTTTAATATTGAGTGCAATGTACAGAAATCAGTGTGGTGTATGAAAAGGAAAAAATCTGTAATGAGTCCACTGAGAAGTTAACACCTAATGAATATGAATAATTTCTGATTTGTGTACGTCAGTGGCCTCTCAATTTCAAGAGGTGAGGACAGAGCATGTCAGATGTTAATTATGTATAAGTCAAATATATGCAGCGAGGCAAGGTGATCCCCTCTGGCACGATTGAACAACAGCTCACATCTGCAAAGGTGATTAATAGAGTTCCTTCCTCACACAGTGTCATGGCTTTCTCAAGAGCATCAGCTGACAGAAGTGGGTAGGGCCACAGTAGACCACATTTCTAAGAACTGGCCTCTCTCCTCTGGGGGGTTAAAAGGAACAGGCGCACACAGTTAACAATGCATCCTCAATGATTTACCTCACTGTAGTTAATTCGGGTTTTTCATTAACTTACTCTTTACGTTCAGCACAAGTCACATTGACTTAATGGGACTGTTTACATACTAATTCTAAGGGCTTAACCACTCGTCTGTAGCCACTCATATATCAGGTAGGTTGTCATGGTGTGATAGAAATGTGGTTCGTTGTTCAAACAGTTTTTTAAGTAGCATTTACAAATCTGTCCTCTTATCAGAAACATAGATCACTGTATATTACACCTTCTAAACTTGACCACGAGATGTTGGGTTAAGTGTCCAACAAATACCAGGAATCATCGAAGTGATTCCTGGTATCTGTGTATTTCATATGAAAACCTTTACCTGTGCTCTGACTCTGGCAAGAACAAACACTTCCCAAAAATGTGAAAAAACCAGTTTGGTCACCACCACCACTGTATTTCTAGGAAGTTTTTTTTGTACACAGGTAGATGAGGTTACAGAGACAGAAAATTCAAAAAGAAAATTCAATGGCAGTGAAAATGCTCCGAAAGTGAATAATTTTAATGATCCCACTGTTTATCTATTAAAATTCTCAGGACAAACTTTTTGTTGCAGCACTACTTTTATATATATGATAGACAGACCTCAACATGGGAACATAAAGGATTCATATGATTCATATTTGTTCACTTATAAACTGTAGAAGAAGAAGAAGAAGAAGAAGAAGAAGAAGAAGAAGAAGAAGAAGTTAAATACCAGTTCATATATTTAGGTGTAGTTCCCTGAGATACATAATTCTTCATGTTTTGCCCAATAAAACAAATGTTCTTCCTTATAAACATCAGTCTTGATCTAATGAACTGCACATATGGGGTTCAAAAGACACCGCAACTAAACAATATACCAACGTAACATACAAAGACACATGCCCTGAGGGCACATGCTGACGTTTGGATGTGACCGTACACATGAATAAGTAGCAAGATTCAAAGAAAATGCTCCATTTGGGATGAGAATTAAGTCGTCATCACACCTTTCCCATGACAGCATCAAACACCGTCAATTATGTACTAGAAACAATAAAACATCTTCCACATCGACACTCAGGGGAACTCCAAACTGTACATTTCCTGTTTCAGCATTGTTCTATTGCCCATGAAATTGTAGCCTTCTTCATCTATTGTCTTAGTCAAACTATATCCTGTGTGCTCCTGTGTGTTGTTTACAGACTTGTGTAGCAGGAGGGGAGGTGTCAAGGACAGAGGAGAACACACCCATCATTCACTACCTGCAGTAATAATAAGCCCCTTGATCCTCATCCAGATTTAAGTCAAGAAGCGGGTAAGTTAGATAAGGGAAACAGATTGGATTTATCATTAACCACTGCTCCTGTGTGTAGGAGATGTGATTTTGGGAGCAGCTTTCTAAACTTAACCCTAATGAGGAAATACCTGCATTTTTTTTTTTACAGGTGTATTGATATGTGGGCTAGAGTTATTTATGTAGGAACACATGCTTCTCTGATGGTGGCTGTAATGACATCCCAACTCACCGACACCTGCTCTGTCTTCATTAAACAGAAAGACTGAGATACAGCTGATCCGTGCATGTGTGATAAAATAAACAAATTAAGCTGCTTTACAGAACAGCAGTGGCCACCGGGGCGTCAGAGAAGTCTTTATTATTATGAGTCACCTTTTATTTTGACGCCATGTGCCTCTCAGCAACAGTTGCCACCAGAGCACCAATCACGGTGACATAAATATTAGGTTACAGGTTAATTCCCAGCCATATATGTCATAGGATATGGGCCAGGTAAAGCTGTACAGGGAATACTCATATTGCAGTAGGCCACACCTGCTCTCTCATATTACATGAACCTTTACTGTTTCCAACAAGTTTAACAATAGTCCATATAAAACCAGCTCTGCCTAACCACTGTTCACAAAAGGACATATGTTATGCTTGAATGAGGCTATTCAACCTAATATTTGCATCTGTAAGTCATGTGCCGTGCCCAGCCCTGACTAGTCTATATAAAGCCCTTGTGCTGGACTACATGTGGAGAGAGTCAGGAAGCTGCAGGCACCTAACAAAGTAATCCAGCATTGAGTTGATGAGCTTGGTGCTATAATGGCAAGTGGCCCCTTTCACCTCTTCCTCTAGCCAGACTAAAGGCAATAAGCACGCCAGGGAGGAGCAGATCACCACTGAGAATATCCCATTAAAGTGCTGACACCCCAGCATCATCATCATCCTCCTAGGCTGAAGGAAATAACCTGCCAATCAGTCAGTGATCAACAATGGAATAAGTTATGTGTTCAGTCCAGAGGAAAAGATAGACACGGAGATCACATGAGCCTACTAACTTGTGGGAGTCATTAACTCACTTGGATAAGTGTAGACACTTGGACATTGTAGTAAGTTGTCACCAGTCATCACAGTTGATTTCATGTGTTGTCAGTCAGACAAACAACTATTTGATCTCTACGTGCAAATTTACATATATATTTAATGCGGCTCTGGGAAACGCACTCTCGTTATCTTAACAACATCTCATTCAAAAGCCCTTCGGCATTTCTGGGTCACTCTGAAGTTATTCATAAACATTATTGCATGTCCCTGCCTGCTTGTACCTGCCAGAGCCGTTGACTAGCATCAACAAGCATCAAGTTGACTGTTATGATCTGCCACATTTTTTCCCCCGCAAATTATGTTAATTCAGATCGGTCCTGACAGACAGGTGACTTACCAGCAGCTGACCGAAGTTTTACCCGCGCCTCTGCCGTGGTGACTCCGCTGCCGGCTCCCAGAAGAACAGACGTACCGACTTGTGTAAGTGGTTTACCGGGGTGATGACAGGACGCAACTGCACATGCATTACAGAACGACCTGGTCGGCTCGGCTTGGCTCAGCTCGGCCGTCCCGTCAGGGAAGAAGTCGCATCATGCACTCACCTCGAGCGTCTATGAACCAGAGAAGGGCGGGGCACAAGAGCTCAGCCTCTGGGTAAGCCCCGCCCACCGCGACGTTTGCGAAAGGCCTGGGTTTCGAGGAGAGACAGAGATGCGGGAGGTTAACAACAAACAAATGATTCCTGAAAAGCGTAACAAGTGCTTAAAGGTTGATGAACCTAAATCTACTTTTATTAATTATATAACATTCAGTTGTCCTGATTGTGTGTGTGTTAGAGTATATGTGGGTGTGTGAGAGAGTCAATGAAAAATCAAATATTTGTGTAGCCTAGATATATATTGTATACTGTCCATGTAAAAATGTGTACACACACACACACACACACACACACATACACACCTAGTGTACCTAGTGTAAAGGCCTATAGCCTACTGTAAAAGTCACTTGGTGATAGTGTTTGATTGCTGTGTATCTAAGCTACGTGAATTTTCCTCACACTACCAATGAACCATAAACTGTATATGGTATGAACAAATATTGCAAAACACACTGTGACAATCAGGGCACTGTGCCCTGCTGAAACAGTGTTTATCTTGTCACTGGTTCCTCTTATACTGGGAGTTGTAAACATAGTCAGGTCTCCCAGCGTTTTGCATTTGTGGATCCCCTCTCTCCCTGCCCTCCCTCCTCTGTCTGCTATTATACTCACTCTTATGTATGAATGAATGTGAAATGATCTCTGCTTAAAGTGTTGATATGAATCTGCAAGTTGTTATTGAAACAACAACAACAATAGATAGATAGATAGATAGATAGATAGATAGATAGATAGATAGATACATACATACATACATACATACATAGATACATAGATACATAGATAGATAATGACAGATACATAGATAGATTACCTCTGTGAGGTAAAAAAAGAAAAACACTTACAGTCTGCCCCAATAGGAGACGTGCGGTGTTCTTTGCTAGACCAACTGTAGATCTGTGAAAATGCATGTGGTGGCTCCATCACCTGCAAATATCTGCCACTGGAAATACAAAAATGTTAAAAAATAAATGTTAAGGCAAACCTGGCGGAGGAAACAGAAACAGATTTAGGGATCATTTGGGATCTGTCTGTATCCGATCATTGTAAATTCTGAACTGAACTTCCTGTTTGCTCATTGTGTTCACTTTCTACAGTGCCACACCTCCTAAGATCTTACAGCGATGGACGTAAAAACACACAATATGCCTGAAGGATTAGGCCCGAGAGACTGGAAATTCCTCAACAGAGGAAATGATATGTTCTTAGGACTGAATTATAGATATCTTTAATCATGAGCTGTTATTGAGATTTCTGTGTAGGTATCATACAGTGTTATTTGTCATAAGTCATGTGGTGAGTAAATTGAAATATATTTTATATTTGATTTTACATTGTATAAGCCTTGATACATATCATCATCAATAGTAACTGCAGATTTGTGGGTAAGCATAGAATCACTAAAACAAGCTTGGGCGGAGTGAATGATGGCCTGGTATCAAGGGTGGCTTGTGAAATCTCTGGCCCTCCCCCTTTTCAGCTCTACTTAGAAGCAATAATGTTATATAATATGACCATCTGCTCTTCGCATCGATTTAAAAGTCCCATTATGCGACATGGCCATGATGAATGCCGGTGAACATTTGATCAAGGACATGCAAGACGGGAGCCCTCAGTAATTACACTTGATAAATGTGGTGACGATGAAAGGGGAAATAATTTTCCATGTGCAACAGTGAGTGGTGTACAGGACAGATTTGTTAAGCCTCCTTTTGGTATGAGACTGTGCATGCCTGTGCGTGCTCGGTGGTTCTGACGATGTTGCGTAAGAGAGTGGGGCACGACCCGGAGAGTCAGAGGTGAGGCAGCCTACTGAGGTTCACCTCCTCCTCCTCAACAAAATGCTTTACAGCGGACAACTTGGGCTAGTGTCCGTGTAACATCTGCTCTTTCTCCCTCCCTCCCACTCTTTCTTTCTAATCAGTGCACATGTGGAATCAACTGTGCACCAACAAACCAGGACAGACGATGAGGAGATCATGAAATGTGTGTGTTGCGACATCTAGCGGCGATTTTGGGAAGTGGTCCACCAAAAGCAATGATTACCAGCAGAGAGACAGGTAAAATGTTATATTTACATATCCCTGAGTGGAGAGAAGGAACACAGGACCACAGCAACACCAGCACCAACAACAACCAGGGCAATATAAGATACTAAAGCTGAGAATAAAGAATATTCTTAGTGTCTATAGGTGGATTGAATCCTACAATTTACAGCTGAGTAGTTTGCTGACAGCATTTTAGACTGTTTTTGAAGGAGTGTGCCTACAGAAAAAGTACACATGAATGTGATAGGCTACCATGTGAGACTAATTCTCATACATATTGAAACATGTGGTAAACTTACCCTAACCCAACCCTGAACATTAATGTTTGAGCAGAGGGGCTGCAGGACATCTGGACCAAAAAAAAAAAACATTCATACCAACAATCATAACCACATTTTTTACATTGCAGAGCCTATTAATGATTGACATTTAGAAAGACTGGATTGATTTTTTTAACAGCATTGTTGTTGCATTTGTTATATTACCAAAGACAGTCTTTATTCAAACTAAATGTCAAACAGTTCTTTCTTCAGTCATTTCTTGTTGTCATATTGTAGCATAAGCAGTGAATGCTGAGTCAAAGAAAGCCAGAGTTAATTCAACTTCCCTCCGTTACTTCAACTTTTGGCGCTGGATCGACCTAAATTCGTGATGCGGATCAGTAGTTTGATGTTATCTGTCTGTGTAGCCTGTGGTTGGCTGGCTGTCACAAGCCCCGCCCCTTACATGAACTGTCTGAATGGAAATGAGCAGAGCCATAACCCACCTTCATGAGACTAGTTTACTGGAAATTGTGATAGTTTATATTAAATGGACACCCAAAAATGCTGACAACGTTTAAGTCAGCTGCTTTCTGAGACGCAGCTTCACACGTCCAGAAAATAAGGGAAAAACACACATACACATACACATTTCAGCTCCACGCCCTCTGCATATTTTATTGGCCCCTTAAAAGCTTTGGGGAATTCTCGACGCATTTGATTGGCTGATATTGACATCACTCTCCTCTAACCGGCACACGATTGGCTGAGCTGCTAGGAGGAAGTCAAATCTCACAACGTTTCGGGGGATAAGCTCGGAGTTGACAAAAGCGATCTGTCTGAATCGAAACATTTTGGATACTGTTTTTTTTAATTATCCCAGTTGTGTCCTGGGCGGACCACGCTGGCGAAGTTTTACGTTATCCAGCTGAGAGCCCACCCGCAAGGACTTGGTCTTACCGCGGACTTGACCACCACCGCACGGCTGACATAGGAAAGTGGGACTTTATTGTTCAAGGCTAGCTAGCTACCTTTGCTAAGCGGCTTGTTTTTGTGTGCACAGCTTGGACCGCAGGCTATATGGCTACGAATTACGAGCCAATATATGGACTTTCAGAAGATGAGGTAAGCTTCAGTCTCCATATTGCATCGCTAGGTTGAATGTTGTTATGAATAGGTCTCGCGCACAGTCAGTTCACCCGGAGATAGCTAACGCAAATGTTAGCCGAAGCTAGCAAGTCCTCACCCACGGTTACATTCCATAGTAATGGACATGCAGTTGTTTCAGAAACGACAGCATCACTTTGTCAAACAAGCATGACAGTCTCACTAAACAGTCCATTTGTTTTAAAGTATGAACAGCTTGTACCCGATCCCCAAATCGCTATTTTAAAGTCCCGAAGATATTGGTTAATTTCTGGGCGGATGTGCAGGATGATATGTATTGCCACTCTGTCAAACTTATACACCGCCTCTTGTCAGTGTTTGACGGTAAACTGACCACTAAACGAATTTGATGACTGAAGCACAGGCATGTGCATCTTGCCCAGTGATCGATCCAATTGTGCGGTGAACTCAGTGTCGCCTTTGACGTCCAGACTCTGATCACCGCCGTTTAACCCATCAAGTAATGCTATAATGAAAATGTTGTTTTTAAATGTTTGGGCGAGAGTCACGGGTCCAAGATGAGAGCATCGCTGAGTGACGAACAAAATCATTTGCCAAGAGAGCAGCTGTCATACCAGCCACCTACCTAATGCTGTCAGAAATAGTAAGTCTGCAGATTTTGGTGGATGATCCGGATTGGTGTCTAAAAATAATTTTCATGTATTCATTCAGAGAGGTAAATAGGGGCGTTCCCACAGTTGCTGACTTTCTCTCATCCGTGGTCTGAAATCGCTATTCCATCAGGATACAGGGAGAGACCTGCATATGCCCTTATTTATGACAGATTAGTGGACATACTCTCAATGCTATGCACACTTTCTATCCTGGCAGATAAACTGAGCTGGCCAATATCTGGATAGGTACTCTCAAAAACACATTTGTATTTCTGCCATTTTAACATATTAAACTAGAAAGAGTAGAATAAGTAATGATCAATTCTGATGATCAAACTAGAGCTGCACCAATCAATCCAGCAGTTGGCCACCAGAATGAATCAGCATCTATCCATGGTTTGGTAATTAATTAATTAGGCCTAATATCTGATGATTTGCTGCTTTTCTGTCATATTTGGTTGTAAATGTAATACCTTTGGATTTTGGACAGTTAGTTAAACTGACATTATTTCCTTGTTAAAGGAAACAAAATGATTAATTAATTGTGAAAATAAGTGGCATATACAGACATAATGAAAACAAAATCACTTAGGGTGTTAAATCTAACTGCGTTTTACTGCTGTCTAGTCTATGTGACTATACACTTAAATAGGTTTGTGGTACCCCATCTAACATAGGCATATACATTGTTAAGTGCTTTTTTAATTAACATTCATTGTATTACTGACATGAAATCTGTTCATGTAATCTCCTAAGTAAAGATTTTAAGTCAGTTGTGGGTCTACATTCCATGAGACAATGTACTTCCTGTGACTATGAAGTAAACATTCAGTAACACTACACCATCTTAACATGACCATGGCCTAAGGTAACAGCTGGGTTGGTCTGGGGCCTGCCCCCCCACTCCTTGCCTTGCGTCATGCTTTTGCACTTTTCATTTCTAATTTTGACAGAATTCATAGTTAGGCTTGATGTAATTGCAAAATATGACCTACCAGCGTGTCAGGGATTTTACTTTAGGCCTCATTTCAAGTTGCAGTGAAGTAAAGAAAAGAGTGTGTGGAGCTGTAAACCAATTAAGTGGTTTAATTCGTCTTACAGCAAGCTTTTTAATGCAGGGTGTGCTTTGCACACACGTTCAAGACCGATGTACAATTGCATGTCATTGCTATATTTTTTTCTGTGGTAATTCAGTACAGCTTGTGTCATCTGCCAGATTCAAAACATTGCAGTCATTCAAAATCCAAAAACTTTTTCTGATACAACTCATTTCATTTCTAGGTCAGGGTGATAGACTAAAAAAAGGCAGGTTTGTGCAGCCAGCAGCTAGAGATGTTTAAAGTAGCTTGATTGTAAGGTTATGAGATCATTTTTCCATGAGTTTGATTTGAATGTTTTGATCCAGTGTCCCTTTCTTCTGCAGCATGAAACCAGAGTGCTGCGGGTTAAGGTCATTGCAGGAATTGATCTGGCGAAGAAAGACATCATTGGAGCCAGGTGAGCATCACAGGAATGCACCAAAAAATGCTGTTTTCTTCAAAGGTTGCACTCTTTCATGTCATTGTGTTTGGACCTCTGGTCAGTGCAGCTGCTGTGGACACTGACTACTAGAATTCAGGTGCATAGGCTTTACCGCCAACAATATCCTTCAGCCGAACTATGCTCATATTTAGGCTTGTGTTTGGCAGCCTCAAGATGATATTTTTATATCAAGTTTAAAACAACAGTTAAGTCAAGCAGCATGATTTCTTAGAAATGTTATTATCAGCATTAGCATCATATTAGCATCTTTCTGTTTGATTTTTTTTGTTTTTTCAACCTTGGAGTGCACAGTGTTATGCAGTTTCATTACATTCCTTCTACTTACAAAGACCTTGAACAGCAAGTGTTAATCAATGATTACCTACCTGTTTCTCCTCTGCTACTCATAACTTACTTCTATTACAGTTTTTCCAGATAAAGTGTTTGACTAATAATTATACATATCACATACTTTCTCACATGGAAAGAGACAAATGTTTAACTTAAACTTTTGAGGGTCTTTGAAGCGTTATATTCAACAAGGAGCCCACTGTTTTTACAACTTTAATGTGACTTTGCATACTAGCCCGCTGTAGAGGTGTATTCAAAGTATGTGTTGAGTAATGTTTCTTGATCTCTGCCCTCCAATTATGATTACATTCTTCTCTGATAAATTAATAACATAGTGAATTAGGAATCAGTTTGTTCATGTGTTGAAGGAGGAATGTTTTATATACTTTCTACTGCCAGAACCTCCTTTTTACTGCAGATTCAGGACGTCATAGGCAGCCATTGTTTTCACACATGGCTTACAGTGGTGGCAAGGCCTTAGGCAAGCTTAAATATCAAGTGAGGTGCACAGGATGAGAGTTAAAAAAAGAAAAAGCAGTCACGTTGCTTCTCTTAAAAGGTCTTAATTGAATTGAATGAAACGTTTGAATACATCAACATGACATAACATAAATCAAACAGATGTTGCAGTATTGCTCTAATGGCTTCTTAGGCAATGTTCATTACAGGCTGCTTCACTGGCAAGTTGCTCATGATGATGATGGGTGACCAATGGAGAAGGCTCAGGTGATGGATGGTGAAGTGGTGGAGGCTTGAGCTGCTGAACAGACAGGGGAAGAAACCCAAGTCTAATGAGTGAAGCTATGGAAATAAAAACAAGGACTCCAGGGTTGGAGACAGAATTGATAAAGAGATGGGACTATAGGGTCAAGATAAAGGCAACAGGTGAAGCAGAATAGCAACTGGCAAAGAGGCTTCAATCATAGACCCACTGCAGCAGCAGTTACAGTCTGATAGGGTGGCAGCATTGGCAGAGCTGGGTACTTGTGCAGGGTTTGATTACGGTGATGAGATGCAGCTGGTGCGGCTCTGCTCTGACTCCAGCACACCTGCTTCCACTCGAACACACTGACGAGGGCGAGGGACGCTGGGAGAGTGACAACAGGTTAAGTAGACACAATGAGAAGTGGAGGGGGTGTCAGGGCAGGTTAATGAGGCAATCACACAATTATGATCAGTTTAAAAATGTATGCTCATCAGTTGAACTGCTGGTAGACAACAAGAAAGAGCAAGGCTTTGTGCGTACAGTCAGAGATTAGCATTTTTTATTCTTTAAGGGACATTTTGTGTCATTCTGTGGTGTAAAATGTTGTAAAAACAGATTAAATCTCATCTAAATCTGAACCCTGCTCCTGCTGTTATTAATGGTAATGCATTGTATCTGGGCTATGAGAAAGCAGACATTGTCAAAAAAGAGCCTGGCACATTTGCTCTGTGTGTATGAGAGAGAGCGAACTCACATGCCAGAGTGCATGTGTTAGCATCCTGATACCCTACTGGCAGGACAGCTCAGCCTGGCTCTGGCAAAAACTGAACTGTAATGAAGAATCACTGAATGAGGTGTGTCCACAGGAGACAGTGCTGACTTGGCAGTCTGTCCCCTCATAAGATGCTCAAACAGTGCTGGCTTGTTCTTTTTTTCTTTTTTTGCTCCAAAGCTGTTCCTGTTGCTGCTGTATTCTGTAATACGACAGCTTTGTTCCATTGTGTTCTGCTCTGTTATTGTGGACTAATTGAAACACCCTGAGGTTTTGTTTTTGTTGTTTTTGTGAGGTGTTTACAGAAGCTTGAGGAATTCTCATGGAAGTGAACAACAAGTGGATCCAGCCACGTTTTCAGTCCAATGTCCAATGCTAGCTTTCATCTTCCCACTGTTGACCTGAAGTAGCCTGTCTGCCACACTGAGTAGGTTTTTTGTTGATAGAGGGAAGGAGACGAGAAGAAGTCTCGGTGCAGCCCGAGAAACAGTAGGCCCATTGTTTTTGTTTAGTCACAGCGCATTACAGAACCACACAAACACACAATTAGGGACTGTGGGGTTCCTGCAGATGTTAATTAGCACTCAAGCAACAGCAGTTTTGCTTGGAGTATGTTTGCAGTTCATGTTTTAATACTCCCCACTTCTTCTGGCCTTTTCCTCCCTGCTCAGCTGTCTCCTTATAATGAATGTACGGCTCCACTCCAGTTGGCAGGCTAAATCTAATTTTTGCTATATCCATACTGGAATTAGATTACTGCTTATATCAAGTCTGGATGGCAAAAAAAAAATCCCATGGAAAATTGATTACGGCAAATCAGATTTAAAACACATTCATAGTTTTTAGTTTGAAATGCGATTCAAATTGAATTTCTAGCCTTGTGTGTTGAGTCTGGTCACTGCAATCAAAGTGCCATTTATGAAGTGCACAGCAACGACGTCTCAGCAAGAACATGGGAAAAAAAGGAGAGGAATTCACTTCCTCTGTGTCATCTGGGAAGACTGAAAGAGGTGTTGGTGTGAAGAATTCGACTGCATGTCTCTATTCTTCATTTAGTGAGCAGCTTGCTGTTTTACATCCACAATAGAGAAACACACCATCTGTTACATTATGTGTGTATACAGTACACGGATGGATGTTATCTCAGGGCACAATGTAAAATGAGCAGAATAGGACTCAGAAATGAGGCTTTATAGGTAACTGTTGACATTTCTGCTGTAGACCCTTCATCAATCAACGAATCAAATAGCTGTTTGGCAGATATTTGGATAAGCATTTCATTGCTTGAGTCATTCATTTGGTGATTATTACTTGTGAGAATTGGGTGTCTTTCACATTTTTCTGATATTTCATAGACCAGATTATGAAAGATTATTCTTTGAGCTGAAAGCTGATACATTGTGGTGAGATCCAGCCTGTCACGTTGTTGTTTTTAGATCTCGGCAGCAGCAGGCGTCTGGCAGATTAAACACCATGACTTACCTTGGAGTTTGCTATCCACTTAGGCCTCAATTAGACTCCCTTTCAGACTTATACACGGACAGCTGCAGAACACCTCAGACGTGTACTTGTCATTGCACATGTGTAGTTGGTGCCCAGTGTAGTGTAGTGGCCTCATGGACCACTGATGACAGACATATACACAGAGCCTGGCATACATTGCATGATAAAGAAATTTACGAAAGTACATCCTCATGGACTCGTAGATCTTAAATGTACAAGATTACCTTTAGCTGTATAAAAGCAGTTCAGCACAAACTACTTGTATATAGCAAAAAGTATCAAAATTGTCTAACCTTGTCTAACAAGTTCTCATTGACCTCAATGGAAAACATCATGAGGTAACGGAAAAACACGGCAGTAAAAGTAAAAGGCATCCACAGTGCTAAGAAAATTGCACTGGTATATGTAATTATCTGGCCATGGATGTTGTTGATTAGAAATTGTGCATTGCCTTAAATGTTGCTGCACTATTATCTCATTTCTATTAAGGATGGTGGTGAGTGCGCTAATACAAGATAAAGAAGGACGGATTTACAGAATTTGACCAGTCAATAAGGAACACATTACAGACAAAATGAATATGGATGGATGGATACTTAATTTATATGTGCAAATTATGTGTTACTGTAAATTTTATGATTACATGTTTGTAGGAATACAAGTTACTGATGAAACAACCTCTCTGTCACCTCAGTCAACAGACTGACAAGAAGTTTTTCTTCAAAGGGAGATTTCAGACGGGCAAAAATCTGACACTGTACTGTGTGTGGCCTGTTGGGACTGAGATCAGTAGGGTAATTGCTCTGCCTGGTGAATGGTGCAACTCTGTGCCTCTCTGTCCAGAACTTGCTGGAGATTTCTCCCCTGTCAGCGCCTTCAAATAAACCATTTGGCCATTTTAAAATAGCGCAGTCACAAACACTCTGCTTACTATTTGCGCTGTTCACCTCATGTTTTTCAGTTTCTATTTTTAGCACACCGCTTTGTCAATAAGACATTACAGCCTTATCTCACAATACCCAAATGCAAACTGTCTTTATCTGCTGGGCTGTTCGTCAGACTCAGATTTCAGGTCTGAAAACGAGATGCGTAGTTACAGAGTGTAACCTGGCGAATTGTGGCCATAGTTATAAACACTGGGTCTACAGTAGGTGCTGTTTACATTTTGGTTTGTTGTTTTACAAAATGAGGATCACAACAAAGACTTGAGAGCATTAAAAAAAAGAATATGTACATAAAGATATTACCTCATACCCATGTTACTGTTGGTATTTTGAAATTGAACAGTAGTGTCTGTGTATATTTTGAATTTTTCTGTTAAATGTCTTTCTACTGGTAAATTTTAAATTTTATCCACTGATTTTTGTCTTTTATTTCTCTTTTTTTGTGTCTGCAGTGATCCTTATGTCAAACTTTCCCTCTATGTTGCGGATGAAAACAGAGAGCTTGCCTTAGTCCAAACAAAAACCATTAAAAAGGTAAGTCCTAAGGTAAATGGTGGTGCTGATCTAAGCGGCATAGTACTGCTCTCTCCCTTTTATTCCACACAGACCTTTGGATTGTCGTTGGAAACGTGACGAATTCTAATGCGTTTTGCCCCATGCCAGAGAGGCCACTCCTGCCAGTGTAATCTCCTCCCACACCTGCACCACACATTTTACAGCACAGCCTCTTAAATGTGACTTTGCACATGCTCTGGTTTGAGATCACCAAATCACTGCGAATCCCTCCCCCACCACCACTAACACCACCTCTCCTTCAAATCAAGGCAATCATAGCATCTTGAAAGAGGGAACCCACAGGAAGGCACCAGAAGGCAGTGCTTCCTTTTGCTGTTCCTGTTCAGGAGAGTCTAGAAGGAGACATTGGGCAAGCTCTTTTCCCCCAGTGGTCTATCTTAGGGTGGAAATCTCTTCACAGCAGGGGGAGCTATTACTTGCTATTAGTGTGAACGCTGTGTGATTTTGAACAAAATGTCCACATTCATCGCCAACATTGTGGAATGTGTGGTAACTTGAAAATGAAGTCTGAATATTTCTGCACTACATGTTTTTCACTGCCCATGGTGAGGATTTATGGAAATAAAATTTGCACATTTGCATTTGCAGAACTGAAACTTCCATCACACTGTTTCTGCCTCTGATGCCATAATGTTGCCTGACTCTGTAAGCAGCCCCCTTACCTCTTTGTAAATTTCTCCTTTCCGGGTGGTTACTGTTAGCTACATGTAGCTGTCAGCCAACCCTCTGCTGGAGTCAGGCAGCTCAGGCCTGCATGCAGGCAGACATATGCTGCCAGTGGCCATGCTTGCCTTATAGGATAAAAATAGCTGACAATGCACTGCTATGTGGAGCAGAAAAAGAAGCATCACTGCTTGCTTCTTCTGTGGGCTCTATGTGTCTTTAAGTGGGACACCTTTGATGGCATCTTTGTTGCTGGAGCTACGAGTTTGGCTTGTGGCAAAATGGCATGAAGAATGATGAAAAGAGCCAGTCTCAGATGAACACCATTAACTAGATTTCACCCTGTGCATTTTCCAAAAGCTTAAGATGTGAGACAATATTTTGGATATTATTATAATTTGTTCAAGAAGAATCTGACAGGCTTTTAGTGTTAAATTGGCTGTTAAAAGGGCAACGGGTTCATCTGTGACTCTGGAATCTCAGCAGCTTTTTTAACAGAGATGTTATTTTATCGCTGCCATAAAATGTCGTAAATTGTTTATTAATCAGAGTGACCTGTGAAATTAGGACTTCATTGACATTCTAGTGTTTAAGTCATTTCAATCACAGGAGGAATTTTAATGAGAAGTGTCACATAGCTCACAGTCCAATAAAATATCAAATGTGTGAGGCGAGAATGAAAGAGTCTGTGTGGCTGATCCATCCAGAAAGTAGGTGAAAATCCTCAGGGCTGTTAATCTAGGGCCTAATGCCAATCACTGGGACATGTTGTTAGCTACAAACTTCCTCTAACAACGTAAGAGGATCATTGACGCACAAGATTGAGTCTAATTTCTCACTGGGGTTCTCTTCTCTCACCCTTGAGCTGGGCAGGTTTCATACATCTGCCCTGTTTTCTTTTTTAACTAATGACAGTGTTCACTGTGCCTTAATACACAATTTATTAATTTGTGATCTAACCATGTCTATACTTTGTGTTTTAGACTCTCAATCCCAAATGGAACGAGGAATTCTACTTCAGAGTGAGTTCTGATTCTGAAACTTTTAGACTGATTAGATAAAATCTGTGGTCTTCACAGTATCCTTCACCACAGACTCCGCAGTCTGTTAGTGCTCTTGTTTACTTCAGAGTGGTGATGTTCATGTTGTTAATCTTTTGTTGTAGTTTAACTGAGGGTTGAGTCACACCTCCTCCACCATTGTAATAAGACAGACCGTGCAGTTTCCTCCAAGCTTGGCTGCACGTGTATCACATCCCCTCAATAGTTATTCATAAAAGATAAAGTAGTTGTGGATTATTGTGATGCAGAAGCGAGTAGACTGGTTACCGACTTACCTGTGCATTTGCATGTATGCACATTTGTATAGTCTTTGTATGCCTTATAACCACTGGATAACGGCTGTAACATATCCCCTGTTATTTATTTCCCAACACAGGTGTGTCCGCAGAATCACAGGCTTCTCTTTGAGGTGTTTGATGAAAACAGATTGGTAAGACTCACACTTCATAACCTCCCTCTGTTGCTTATATCACACAGTGTTTTAAATTTCTCACTGCCATGTTTTGACAGCTCTCCCCGGAGGTTTATTTAGTAGGTTTCGCACACTGTGATCCTTATCCCTCTTAATTTATTTTGTCCAGTATGTTTCTACTGTAAACTATTTAGAAACTGCGTTGTCTTGATATCATCTCTTTCAGTCTTTTCCTTTGTGATAATGAGCTTTCCATATATGATTTAATCTCTTCTATAACAATAAAACATGATGTACCACCACATAAAATGTGACAGTTTTAAAACCGATATTGCTGCACACTTATATTATTCTCAGCCAGTTTCCTAAAATAGTTCTGCTTTTACCACTGGGAGCATCATAAACCTGTTTGAATTGTATTGACTTTATCTGATCCCCTGTGTTTCCACAATTTCTTCTTGAGAAGTCACATTACCCGCGTAGGCTCATCAAAAGAGCTACAGAAATACATGGCTGCACACTTTAAGGTAAAGTGTGCAGACACAGTGTGTAGTTTGCTGGTCTCCCAGTTTTGTTGTTCTGCCTCAAGACTGTCGTCCACTGACTGAAAAACTTGTACATTCCTCTCATGTCAGATTTCTCAGATTTCCCTCCCAGACAAGAACACTAGTTTCCTTGACTTGTAAAATCAAGTCTGTTTTAGGGCCCTCAGTTGCCATGACAACTGGCAAAAATGTCTGCACAATCATCAAGTGTTGCAGCAATTAAAAATGGCACAAGTAGGTTGTGATCATCAATCCCTTAATTCAAGCTTATGTATAACTTTCACCTCAGGGAACCATTCTCAGAGCTGACAGAGCCATGTGAAGTAGTTGTTGACATAATGAAGACATTGTTCTGTGGAAGAGGCAAAAGGCTTCCCTGAAAGGGATTTAGGACTGTGATGGTGTTTGTTTTTTTATGGCTTCTCTATGGTAACTCTGGGGGTCTGGATGTGGAGTTTAGTGTTCATTAAAAATACAAACAGCGGATGTGGCCCGACGCAGATTCAGTCCTCTTGGCTGGATAAGGCACATTCTGTCTGCTCCTCACAGGTTCAGCGCTACTGCTTTTCTATATGGGGAGCATTGTGGGAGGTTTTAGTATCTTTTTACCACACCACATTGCGTAGGCTAGTTTTCCTGATACTTCACATCGTTATTTAAAAGGGGTAGATTTTGTTTTTAAATCTCATTCAGTGACTTTCATACTGTTAAAATCAGTGCACACATTGTATGTGTTGTGTGTGCATGCTCTACATGCCTCTGGAGAGGGGAATCTCTGGTTCTCAGCCTGCTATGAAAAGGGCAGCTCTAATTTTTCCCTCAGTACAGTGGGAGCTCTCTGTTGCAGTATAGAAGAGGATGACACAAGAGAGCACAGTACAGGCAGCCTCCAGTCTTGTCTTCTCCTTATATGTCTGAGAAGATACTTTTCTGTCTATCTCTAAGTACATGCCAAGGCAGCTCCTCCACCACGGGCCAGTATTTCTTTGAAGCGGCTGCTTGTTCTCTAGCATCCATAAATTTATGGTTTATTTGTCAGATGAGCTGAGAAATAGACTAAGCTAGTGCTATAGCATGATGGATTGCGGTTTTATAGTATTTGAACTTGAATGCTGATGCTCTCGATACACCTAATGCCATCAGATGTAAGTCCATACAAAAATAAAGGAGAGCTAAACACGACACTGACAGTAAATACACAATTTAAAGAAAGAGGTTGAATTGGCCTACACCACAGTGAAATGCTTTGTTTGAAGCAGGCATGTTATGTCATTTAGCAAGCTGGGCTTGCTGCCATTGGACCACACATTGGCATTTTGTTTCTTTTATACAGAACATTCTCCATAACATTTCACACACACTTTTTATTGACTGGGCCTAACACTGTAGGCAGTGTGTCATCACTATGTGTAACTGGCTGCCAAGCCATGATTTCTTCCTGCGCTACAGTCTCTTCCTTTTCAACTGTTTCTCTGTCTTCAGTCGATGTCAGCTGCCTCCTTGATGCCCTCTTGTCCAAAATGCAGAGTTACGATTTTTATTTGTTTATGTCCTCTCATTCTTTTTCCTTTTTTTCCCCTAATGTGGTTTCACCATTAGTGGCTTAGCTGTCAGATTGTTGCTGCTTGCTTTTTAATACAAATGAGGTGACGCTTTGTGGGATAATCCATAAGTCAGATCAGTCATCGAAGTTGGAACAAGGCAGCCACTTTGGATGACATATCTCTGAAATGCCAAATTATCATAGGGGCTTTTCAGTGCTGTTCATGGAGGTGGACGACTCCCCCGCTAACTTTGGCCTCAGGGCCAACTAGCCTGAAACCCCCTTTTCACATGCTGATGCGCTGGTGAATCACTTAACTGTCTCGCTGTACAAAGCAGTCCCTCATGAATGTACAGTTTATAATTGAAATGTCTCTGTGTTTTACCTTGTACTGTAGCCAAATGACATATTACAAGTGGTTAAGCATCAGCATTTCAGCGTTGCAGACCAGGATGACAGCTGAGTTGTATCTTGGGTGGATTTTGGATGCAAACAGAGTGGCCTATAAAACCACCAGACAGTTAAGTGTTTGACTGTGTATGGGAGACGGCCCATGTCTTTTCTGTTTGAAGCAGACGAAGATATGTTTCCCCAGAGAGATCTCTGCTGTTTGCTTTATCAAAGCTGCAATCTGTCAGATATTCTACTCCCCACTCTGCTGCTGCCCTTTTTTCTGGTCCATTTTTAGCAACGACTTCCTTATACTTTTTTTTTTGGTTGTTTCCAAGCTGCAAGAAGAAACAAGCTCAATTTATCTTCTGGATTTGTTGCTCTATTTTTTGTGGGACTGTTGGCTCTAAGTGGTATTTACAGGGTCATTTAGCAAGGAAATCTTAACATCATGTTGTGACGAGTGAATTTGTTTGACGTTATGTGTGTGTGTGTGTGTGTGTGTGTGTGTGTGTGTGTGTTTGTATACAACATATTTATGGAAATGTTTCAGTCTTCACACTCTCCTTCTTTCCAGCTAGGAGGTGCAGCTACATTTGTGAGAGGTGTGGAGGTAGATAAGTGGACAGGGTTTTGCATGTCATTGTAGGGATGGATGCACAGGGATAAGTGGGATGTGTTTGGGGGGCCATTTGGCACTTGAGGGCAGCATGAGGTTGTAACAGGAGGTGGTGTGGCCATTTGTAGTCACATGACTGACAGTCACCTCGGAAACCAGGAGCGCCGGCTCTCTTATCCAATCATGTCAGGAATGCTGACCGTCACTGGGCTAGGGCTATTTCTGCTGTCTGTCGCTAGTGCTAAGAGTCCAGCATACAGGGATCCTTCTTCTTTATTTTTGTTTTTCCCCCCTCACCCGTCCTCTCTGTAGCCTTCACTCTGCCACTCCTCCCAGTGCATAGTGTAAAGTTGTCAGCTCTTTTGCAGTGGCTGTGTAGTTTTTGTGGTGTGACTTCTTTCCTCCGTACAGTTTACTGTTGGAAGGAAAGTTGTGGAAGAGGCTCGGACAGGCTGGGAGGGGGTGGGAGGGGGGGCGAGAGAGAGAGTGGAAGAAAAAAGGGGATCAGTCATCTAGCCAGCCAAAGGAGAGAAGTGGGCGACACTAAGAGACAGAGACAGGAGCCAGAGGAGAGAACCAAAGAGCCAGTCAGAGAGAGTGTGTGAGGGAACGGGAGCTGTGGGACGTGAGGTGAAAATGGCACAACGTCTGCGTTTGTACTTTGGCTCAGGCCGCAGTAACACAGCCCCGGAGATACTGGAAGGAGACTCTGAGGAGCAGCAGGGAGACAATGACGTGGTCACAGCGCTGCGCATGCAGCCACCTCCGGTTCCGAGGCCTTCTCAGGAGCAAGTTGTGCAGCACGTCCCACCAAGAGCTTTTGGTTTGCGCTCGGAGCCCTCGCTTAAACGCAGTTCTTCCATGTTCATACCCCAGCTTGCTGCCTACTCCGACCCACGGCCCACTAAGAGTTCCTCCATGCGCATCTCCCTGCAGCGTTCCAATGGATCCAGTAATGGAGATTCCAGTGGCCCGGCTGATGATGTCCCGCCACCTTGTTATACTCCTCCAGGACCTGCGCCTGCTTATTCTGAACCACAGATTGGAGCAGATGTTCCTCAACAGCCGCCGCCTCCATACTACAGCCCCGAAACTTTGAACTCACAGACTTTTCTGACGGAGCCGAATCTGCCCAAACGCAGAGTATTTAGTATTGGTTCTAACGGACATACTATGTATAGCAGAGGACAGGCTGGTGTCAGTGTTGGAGGAATTTGTATCCAGAGGAACTCTCCTGATGGTTCGGACATCCAGCATTTCAGAATCCTCCCTTATGGTGGCACCGGCTGGTCTGTCCAGCAGCAGCAGGGTGGCTCGGACCATTGCTCAGGTGTCAATGGTGGAACACAGAGGCTGGTGTTTCAGCTCCAGCAAAATCAGAACCAGGATCAGAACCAGGGAAGGACGCAGGCAGCTGCATCACAGGAAGATTGTGCAGATGTTGGCCTTACCAGCTCAAGAGGTAGCCATGTGGTGCGCTACCCCAGAATTCGACTGGAGAGAGGCTCATCTCATCAGAGGCTGCTGCTGGAGAATCAACATCAGAAAACTGGCGCCGATAATCAAGCTGCTGATGAAACCCAAACAGACACAGAAATGCAGAGACTGGAGGCAAGAAACAGACCTAACGGCTGTACTTTCAAAATCAGTGGGGATACTCCTAGAAGGCAGCCTCATTTCAAGATTTATTTTACCCCGGGTGGAGGTGGAGATCAGGATGTGAGCCTTGGCAATGATTCGATGAGGAATAATCCCAAGGTAAAGATTATTGGAAAAGTTTAGTAGCACTGTTGTCTGCTGTAGCCTGTCTCGTAAGTGTGAGGTGAAACAGATTTTAAATGGAAAAAGGCTTCATCTGCTTTTTCTGTGGTTTGTGTTGGAATTATTAAAACACCACTTAAGATTTACCGTCGTCTCTTAATGGAGAAGAAATCCATTTGAGAATGAATAATAAATAGTGGAAGGACCTTCTCACTCATGACATTTAGCTGAATGTATGATGTCTAATTTCTACTCTGGCCAAACATTAGGCAGCCCGGCCAGGGACATAACACATGAAACACAAGCAGAGTGAAATTTATGCTATGTGACTTATTCAAACTATGTCTGTAGTTTTCACATCTAATTTGCGGACTTGCTGGTATTTCCCCCTATTTCACTTACTGAATCCAGCTCAGATGAGGAGCGATCCGTATGGTGCAGGAAGAGGGTGGTGACATTCTGGGAAATGAAAAGCTTAGACATGGTTTCTTAGCTGAAGCACACACACATACACACACACTGGCTTTCTTTCACTTGACAACCACAGGCATTTGAATTTTTACACACATCAGCCAATTCAATCACGAAAGGAAAACAGGGACAGGCTTGTGGATGAATGGATAATTTCCCCCCAGTGCACTTGTTGCCTTCTGTTTCACAGAAATGTGACACATAAGTTTGCTAATACCATTAACTGCAGCCAGTGCTCTTTGAGAGTTGGCTGTTTCTATCTTTAGTCTGTTTCGAGCGTGGTTGTTGATTTTGAAAGTGGGCAGGCGGCATGTCGTCTTTGGCTCTAGACTGGTATGGATCCATATCCTTGCAGCTGCTCTCAAAGTGATTAATAACTAAGATGTCATTACAGCTCAAACGATGATCAAGAATTTTCACAGGCTGCATCAGTGTTTCCTGAAAACCTGAAGTCTTTTGATGTTACACTATGCTCTCCTTGCTCAACCTTTTGGAAAGCAAAACAGATGTAAAGGTTACACTTTCATAAGCATGGTGTCATTACCTAATACACTCTTCACACGCTGCTTCCTAAACCACTTTCTTCAACTTGTCAGCAGCAGAAAAAAACACCTATTTTCTCAATTTTAAACCTGGATAATGAGCTGAAATCTCAAGCTGTCGCTGTAAATAACAATTATGTATAATATATATTGAAGTTCCCAGTAGTTTCTCAAAAAGATTTCTGCCAGAAGTCTCCAGGAAATATGTACAAAGTAAACTTCCTTGAAGGTTTAAGAGCAAACTCTTGCTGTGCTGCTGAAATGCAATATATTTTTTCAGCTTCTCATCTCACAACCCCAAGATTTTTCTTGTGACCCCTTGCGGGTCTTAGAACTGCTGTGCTGGACCAGCGTATTATGATAAATCAAACATTGTATTTGACCTCTAGTAGCATGTGTGGACATAGATGATACTTTACTGTGATTGACTGGTGTTGGTACTATACCAATAAACACAGTGATGCACCAAAGGCAGCACAGAAGAAGACTGAGAAAATAAATACTGATGTAAACAATGAAAATTTAGATATATTCACAATATCGGATCTGGAAATGTGGACCATAATCATTTCTTACAAGGCATGAGACTAGTTTTCTCTGTGTTGCATGCCCCAGTCTCGAGCTATATCTCTGCTACTCTACTGTGCTAATCAATGATAACCCTGAAACCAAAAGGTGTAGTTCCTTAAGTCTTTCTTTTTGTTGGTGACAGAGTTGGAGACCTGAGGATGTGACGTGACTGACTTGCTACTCCTGGCTGCTTTCCACTAATGCATCCGCAATCTTGACATATTTCAGTCGTATTTTTTGGAGCACTTAGGTCATATACACAGCTTCTTTGCCTTATTTTAAAACACGTGGTGTTGTGTTACCCCAGGGCATCCCGTTCCTCATGCAACAAGGAAATCCTCATTTAGACCATAATGACAGGTCTTCCCCATCTGGTGGCCTGGAGCTGGAGTGCCCCTTTTTAAAGCCCTGCATGGGGATACTATGTGTTTGTGTTTGCCAGCCAGACTAGCTGCAGACAGCTATGCCACCATGCCATGCCCTTGTGACAGCCCCCTGCCTCGACGCCCCCCCAGTTGCCGTTCAGAGAGCTCTTGTGGGCCACTGTGCCATCCGCAATCTCTGAGACAGGATTGTGGATGGATGATGGGGGGGGTTCTCTCTCTTTATTTTGGTCCAGCAGCATGCGAGAGGGATTCAAGTTGCTATTGTTGTTGGAGGGCTTTTCTCTGTCGACTCTGATCTCTCAGAGTTGCATGGCATTGTAATTCAGTCGTGTCAGCATGGAGACTGTTGAGTAGGTGAGACAACCTTTTCACACCTCATTGTCAGCCTGGACTCGTTCCAGGTTCCTCTATATCATAAACTCTCAGTCTGTTGCCACTTCTTCATGTAGCCTCACAGCAGTGCATTATAGCAGCAATTAGCATTGACAGCTTTTATCGCTTTATCTACTTTCTTTAACCATAAAACATCACTTATTTTTTCACTTTCACCTTGTGGTGTTCAGGCATGCTGATAGTTTCAATTTCATTTGTTCATGTCCAATATTAGGTGATTGGGAAAAAGAGAATTTAAAAACCATCATCTCTTTTTAATGTCCTTAAAAACAGTTTATATTATTGATGAGCAACAGGAGCATTGGTGTCTGGAGAGTAATTTGGCTGGTTAATTTATTTTTAATTGTTTCTTTTTGGGCTCCACAAAATTGAGTGACTTACACTGTCCACAAGTGGCAGTGGCAAAAATGTCTAAGGCTGATACATTGAGATGAGAGAAGTCTGTGTTGAAGTAAGATTTTGGTGTTTTAATTGTCTAAATGTTTACAAACCAGCTAGTTACGTACAGTGCATCATCTGCTACATACCTCTTTCACTTTTCGCCCCTCCTCCTCCTCTTGGTTGTTAGTAGCACCCTCCCTTTCTGAGTGTAACCTGGCCCTGGGAGAGGCAGCTGCAGGCTCAACTGTGACCCCTTGATGACTCTGCAATTATACCCCTCCACATACACATAAACACACACCCTCAACTTAAAACGTTTGTTAAGTTTAAGGACAGAAAACAGCCATGTGTCCCAGGATTACATGTGTCCCATAGGAAACTGTCCTTCCTACTGCCTGTTTCATAGATGGTTGAGATCTGCGGGTTCGCTACAGCACTGTTCATGTTCTTAAGCAATTCAACAGGTGCTGAAAGCTCGGCCAGTTGATTCTTTGCAACGCTAATTATAATTATAAATTTAAATATATGACATGCTTCTCAGAACAAAGTGACAAAGTGCCTGAGAGGTTCCCAGCTGCAGTTTACAGATCAACACATGTGAAAAAATGTAATATGATGCTCTCGCATGAATGCTGTGGTTCAGGTTTCTTTTGTTACACTCTTCAACTCAAGCTTATACTTGATTGTTTTGAATTTCTTTGGAGTTACACAAGCATTAAATGCATTGTCCGGTTGTCGGTTTGGGAAATGAAAGCAGATACTGGTGTAATTTCCACAGTAGTTGCTCTTGCTTTTCCAAGAAGCAGAAGCAGTAGTTGATTGATGTGTCTCTGTGTGTGAGTGTAGGTGTTCGGACATGTGTGTGTGTCAGATGCATTCACTGTGTCTGTTTACGTGCCTGTGCATTAATAACTCAGTGTTTTCATGTGACTCATTTGTAACCTTTCACCGTCGAATTCCAAGTCTGTTAACCGTGGTGGGAGCCCAGCACACTCACTCTGCAACGCCGCTGTTATTCTTCCCTTCAGACAAATTAGAGTAAACCATTGTGACAGCTGCACACTTTAACCTCACAACAGTGTGAAGCACTGTACTCGAATAAACTACCAACCACACAGATCTACAACTATGTTACTAGATTTACCAACTTTTCCAACCCATTCAGTGATTTTTTAATAAAAAGCACATGGTGACACATGTAATGACTTTTTGGGCAAACCCACTAAAAGAAGTGATGCCAGTATTACCCTGCAAGTGCGAGGTTGGGCTTTCCCTCTGCAAACAGACATCCCTGTGTTTTTCATTCAATTGATTTTACGACAGCTGAAAAATATGAACAAGCTTCTGATTCTCTCTCTGAGTGATCATTATAGTAAATATAGCTGAAATCACAGCATGGCCATTGTCTTTGTTTTAAATGTCTGATGATTTTGTCAGATGATTATAAAATCATGATTTAAGCAACAGAGCAGCAGCAACTTTGAAAAGGCTCAGAAGTTAACATGTAGGCTCGGTGGGCCACTTCTCAGTACTACAGTACTACAGTACTACAGTATGTGTTCATAAGAGTGGATTTTTCTAGCATGCTCTAGTGCTTTCAATTATACACAATCTAGCCACATCCTATGTTTTGATGTAGTTTTGTTTCATTTTTGACCTCCTTTGTAACTTATGAATTCTCCCGCAGCCTACAGGTGGATCACAGGTCAAAGTGAGAAACACTGGTCTAACAGGAGTAACGTTCATTGTTTCAGCACAGCATTTCCTGTCAAACCAGTGTCTACAAATAGGCATTATTGTTAGTCCATGCCTGTTGTCTAAATAAGTTGTGTCCCACACACAGGCTACAACCAAGAATGGGCTTTTCCATCTCGGACAGGTAATCATATCTCCTCCTGGGGGCTGCAGCAGCGCAGCTCAATCATCCGTCAGTCTCCCCCTTTCCTCTCAGTCTGCATTACTTTTGGCAAAAGGGTGGACACATATACAGGTTTCTTAAATTGAAACCTTCCCTAATTCTTCCCTGTTGTCACATTCACCCTTTTCTCCCTCTGTCTGGCTGACTTGGCTTCTATCTGGTGGCAGTGGATGTTGTTTTTCCTTGCTGAGATCACGGGTTCTTCTCCTATGAAGTAATACCAAAGGCCTGTCCTGTCCATAGATAAAACCCTAGACTGAGCCTTGTGCCTGGACACCTGTGGAAATCTGCACTGATTGGTAGAGAAATTGATTTAAAAAAAGCCCTTTTCATCTGATTGACTATATAAACAGGAAAATATTGTTTTGACCTTTTCAGTAAAATTAAGTGCAAATCGCTCTAAATTGCTGAGACATAATTGCACCTTTCCTGTTTTGCAGACATGAAAGATTTTCAGATCTCCACAAGCGTTCGTCAAAAAGCTAGAGGTTATTCCTGGATGGGGCTCACCATGAAATGAAAATCTTTGTCTTTTTCATTCTGTCTGTGACAAATACACACAAAATGCTGCTGGATCTTCTGATGCATTAGTTAATTCACCTCAACATTGTGTTTTTCCCCTCTCTTTTCCCTGCTGGCAATTTTGGTATTCCATCACACAATTAAGATGAAATTTAAGCTGCTCAGTGTGACCTTCTTGTTTTCTTTCCCAGACCAGAGATGATTTCCTGGGTCAAGTTGATGTTCCTCTTAGTCATCTGCCGGTGAGTTTTTTGCATCTGTGTATGTGTGTGTGCACATGTGATGTGTGTGTGGCCAGGCTGACTGTTTTGAATACTCAGCTGTTTGTTATCTTGAATTTTGTGCTGCCTGTGTGACCTCTGCGAAGGTCAGTCAAAGGGGGTGTTTGTGTGAGAAAGTGTGAGCCACACAAACAGCATTTTGTTGTGATCACGCACACTCCTTGATAGAAATAGACAGTGGGTTGTCTCGAATGTAAACAGAGGTGACTGTCCTGAGGGCGGGCTACCCTCAGAGCCAATGGAAAAACTACACTTGTCAAATTCACACACTTACTCTGGAGTGCTGGGACAACAGCTTTCAACAGTCACATGCAGAACCAGTGTGCACTGCTTGGGAGTTTCTACAGTTTATGTTTGATGTGAGTGGACATGACCTGAAACTAAAACAAACAGACCTACAGCTCACTCTGACGCAGCACATCTTCTGCTCAGTTGAAAACTGAACTGTGCCGTCAGACTGGTTGTGGCGCTCTGAAGTTCTGTCTTCTAAAGGTTTGAACCTTAAAAGCATATCAGTAAAAGGTGTTGGGGTTAATTATTAATGTCCCGTTTGGCTCCCACAGGGCCAGGGAATTGGTAGCACGTAAAAGCAACAGCTGAGTCATGCTGAGGTGAAGTCATTGGACAGGAGAGGGAATGTTTGGTCTTGATGCAGCTAATGCTGCCTAATGCAGAAAATCTTATTTAAGCTGTTAAACAAATTGACTGAGCATGAGTAAGTCACCTCTATATTTGTACAGATGCTGTGATATGCATTTTATGTGTTTTGATTCAATTTGTTTCATGCATGACTACATGACTGCAGGAATTGACGTCTTATTCATGTTTACTGGACATTTACTTTACTTTGCATGACTCAGGTGGGCCTCGTTGACTCATCAGAACTTCTCTGGTAGCTGCGTTTGCTTTGAGGAAGCCTGAGCTACTTCAGCTGTTTCCAAACACAGTTTTTATGCAGCATGAAACCTTGTGCCAGCTCAGTCCTCACTCAAGCCCTGGTTTGCATTAGCCACACATAAGTTGGAATGCACGTAGCTTCAGGCCTTTAAGAACAGTGTTTTCAAACTGTTATTCAGATGCATTATGAATGAAACTTCCTATCAGTTCAAGGACAGTTTGGACCAAACAGATGAGAGATTTTTCTTGATAATTGATTTCTTCTTCTTTATTTTCTTTATTTCACTGTTACAAGACTTGTATTGAAAGTTGTACTTTTGATATGGGAACTGACAGTCTCCTTTTAGTTAAATTACAATGTAGTATGCGGTGTGTAGCCAGTATGGACTGGTTTGGCACATTCAGACAGCAGTGGGAGATAACTGTGAATTGCAAAAGACTTTTCTGCTGTTCAATATGTAACAGGAGAAGCTCAGCATTGCATAATGACCATGTGATGGCTGTGCAGAGGGTTGTAGCCGTGCTGTAAACCAATGACTTTGATAATTTGATACCAGCCAACATGTTTATATGCTTATGTATTCAATTGATTGCTGTCAACAAGTGTATCTACTTAATTTGCAGACAGAGGATCCCACTATGGAGCGTCCCTACACATTTAAAGACTTCCTCCTGCGGCCCAGAAGGTCAGTTTCTGTTGGATGTGACAGACAGGATGTGACAAGTAATCATTGAAAATAGACGCCAGTAATGAAACTTTGTAGGTTGAGTTGTGTCTGCTTTGCCTCCATTAGCATGCGGAGTAGACAGTGACCTTAAATGCTTGGTAGCAACAGTATGAAGATTGGTGTCACATCTCCAGAAAGCATTAAGTTCAAGTGGAGGTTCAATACTACGGCTGAAAGACCATCTGGTAGAATAACGCAGTTTGGAAACTCCCTTATATTTCTAAGCATCAGCCTAGCTGTTGGAAACCCCCTATATTTCTAGCCCACCAGGGGCTCTGAGTGCAGGTCTCCTGGTTTTAATGTTCTAGTTTAAAGTGGATCCATTCTCACTGATTTTTATCTTCCAGTCACAAATCCAGGGTGAAGGGTTACCTGCGTCTGAAGATGGCCTATCTGCCCAAACAAGGAGGACATGAAGAGGAGGCTGGAGAAATGAGGGAGGAGGCTGAGGTAAGGTGTTGGCCACTGTTGTCAGCGAGTTAGTTTGAAGTGCTGACTTTGCATTACCTAAGGTGACTTTTTGACCTGGAGCCCAGAGCCAACCTGGAGCCAAACCACATTCTGGTTTTATTGTTTCCTTCCTCACAAAGAAAACATTTTAAGGAGCTTAAAGATGAAAGTTAAAGTCCCACTTTGGACTAGAAGAAATGTGTGTTTTTTTTCCTAAGAGTGAGAAGAGAAAGGACAGTTCGTCTTTGTATTCTTTTCTCTAAGAATTCAGGCAGGACCTCGCTGCCAGAATCTGGTGAAAGTCTTTTCCAGGTCAGGGTCTGGAAAAACCATTTACTATATGGCCTGTTATTTGGAGAAATAGGAGCTTCTCCTCTTTTACTTTGTGTGTTCTTGCATGTGTCTGTGTGTTGAAGTGTGTGTATTTCATATGGATTGTGCGAGATTGCTGGGGAGCATGAAAGATGTTGTGAATTTTCAGATGATGAAAGGCTTTGTAGATAAGGTGACATTTAGCAAGTACGAAAACTAAAATGCCACAGTGCTTACTGTCCTTCATTTTGTGAAATACTTTCTCTCTCTGGAGTTTGTTCTTTACTTCTTTACAAACACCAGCTTTACAAATGTACTCTTCTTTGGTTTACCTTCTCCGTCTGCTTAGCCTAAAGCAGAGTTGAAATTTGTCAACGCTGGTAGTGACACAGATGCACTAACATTAGCTCAGTCTTAGATCCTGTGGTCAGGGAGATATCCCAGCCAGCCAGTAGCCTGTCACACAAAAATAAACACCAGTTAATGTTAACAAAAACATTTCAAACCACAACACAGCACTCAGAAAAAAAAGAACCACCCACAACTGAGTCCAACATCTTTACCATGTTTCAATACTTGAAGCTGCCCTCAAACCATTTGTTGATGCTTGTGTGGTAGACAAGCTCACTGGAGTCTAGTATGTCTGGAGCTACCGGTGAGTAACTCATACTACCTTGTGTCAAGAAATTGCAATTTTTTCTTTCTCAGGGATGGGATGAGTCTGCGGATTCAGGCTCTCAGAGACCACAGCAGCTCCTGCCCCCATTGCCTCCAGGCTGGGAAGAGAAGGTGGACAACCTGGGCCGCACCTACTATGTCAACCACAACAACCGCACCACACAGTGGAAACGGCCCTCCAACATGTATGCCTCATCTCACATATGATGTGTTAAAGAGCTAAAACATGATTTCATTATAAGTTATCATAAATAGATAATCATAGACCACCTAAAAGTAAAAATATACATTTTATTACACAAGTGTAAGACAATTTGTTTAAATGGTCAATAATGAATCGCATGTAATGCTTTGGTAAATCACCATAGGACACCATCAAACTCATGTATGAATAATACATGAAATATTCGGAGAATGATTTTTCATTGTTTTTAAATTTGATCTTTATAACTCTTGGGAAAATTAGCATTTTTCTAAAACTGTCAACTGTAACTATATAGCTTGATGGATGCATAACTGAAAATCTCAGTACAACCTTAGCTTGCATTTTTGTTTTTTATTTACGTAGGTGTAATGTTTCCAGCTGTTACTTAACGTGACATTTACTCTTCTCTCTCAGGGATGTGATTTCAGAGACTGAGAGTGACAATCAGCAGCGGCAGATCCATCAGGAGGCTCATCGTGTTTTCCGTTCAAGACGCCATATCAGTGAAGACCTAGAGAATGAGCATTTGGAGCCCAGGGACATGGACAATGTGAGAGAGAGAGGAATAAACACACACAATATAGTGCAGTACAGTATACACGTGTTGGGCCACAGCTGTCTGAGGTGATGAGGTCACTAAAATGTTCCTGCGTATTGATTCTGTCTCACTGTTGTCCGTGTAGTCATGGGAGCTCATCACAGAAGAAGATCCCAATGACAGCTTGTCCCAGTCTCTGCCTGGCCCCTCCTCCATCTTGACCCCACAGCACCCACCCACACCTGTCACCCAGGAGTTTTCTGAGGACCTGAATCTCAGGCTGTCGCTCACCCCCGATACCAACGGTGAAGTGCCAGGGCCGAGCTCAGCTCTGGTGAGGCTTGGGCACTGTCATCGAATGTGTTTGCAACAGATGGGCAGTGTTTGCAATAATGTTTTTTACACTCTTTTTATTTTTTTATTTTTGAACAGACGCAGCTGTCAAACAGACTCCGTTCCTCCAGCATGACGGATGGTGTCAGTGATCAAGCCCAGGCTCCTCCTCTTACGGTACATATTTCTGAACTGCCACATGTCCCTCCATACTTCCTGCTTCTCTGCCCCCCCCTTCTCCCTGTTGCATTACCCCTACTCTAGCGAACATCCCTTTCTTTGTTCTCTAACGGTCTTAGCAGGCTTGTATTGTTGTCTAATTTACCTCATCACTCTTGGTGTGTCTCAGTGCTGCTGCTCTGCCACATTTAAAAATCATCAGCCTTGTTCCTCCTCGCATTTTAAAATTTCCACTTTCCACGACCTTCTCAGCTTTCCTTCCTGCCTCTTCGATTTTTACCGTTCATCCTTGTCTTTTTACCTCTGTAGGAATACCACGCCTCTTCCTCCTCGCTCCTCTCACTTTTCATGGTTATGCTCTTTGTGACTCACTTCCCGCTCTATTTGATGTACTGTAGAAACATTGGCTCCAAACCTCTGTGCCAACAGTTTGACCATTCCAGCAGGAAAGCCATGGCAGTGGGAGTGAGATTAAGAACAGAACCACATCAGTTCAGATATTCCTCAGAGAGTCCTGAGTCATAGCGTTCGTGGGGATTCAGCACGGACGACTTTGTCACAAGATCTGAATCAGATGTTTGTCACACAGCTGAGTCACAGCGGTGAGCTTGACATTATTAAGCCAAGGAAAAGTACAGGTGCCAATGGCAGACTTTCCCTTGAATGAGGAGTCTCTCAGGATTGAAGAACAGTATTAAACTTGATTCATTTTTCCTCTTTACTGTCCAAATGATGCTGGCACCACAGTTCCTAAAACTCTTTACCTTTTGTCTAATCGAGTCAGCCAATCACAACAGCAGCTTCTTGCCAAATCAATTGTGCTCCTTCCTGCTGCCTGTCAACCTCACAGCACGTATGCTTCAGTGGGTGTCCTCTCTTTTTCTTTTTAAACACTCACAGTCACGGCACTTTCCCACCATGGTCCATAATCACAAGAATCTCCTCTTCCTTTGTCCCTCCTCACCTCCTTGGAGAATAAAACCCCCTCCTCCCTTTGTCCAATCAGTTTTTTCTCACTATTGCCCAAACACTCTCCCTTGCCCCTTTACTGGCAATGAAAACATAACATACTGTGAACTAAAGACAGTCTTCCCCTGTTGTCTACCACCAGCAGAGTTCCCAGACCAGAAGAACAAGAGCTCAAACAGTCTCAGGTGGTGAGGAGTCTATGGTAATATCTCAGTTTATATACAGTTTAAACCCTGTCAATTGTACACTTCGTAGTTCCCACACTGGATGGACCTGTATCTGTCCCCTGACTCGTTTTGTCTCTGAATTACTTTGATGAAAATCCACACCTGAGTTGAAAGACTCATGAGGGCTCTCAGTCATTTCCTCTACTGTGCTCAGTTTTTTCTCTGTCAGAAGTTATTGGTTTTACATTGTTTAAACTGATCCTTATCTGACAATACAAAAGAAACTGTAGAAACATTTCCATGACACAAAATGCCTAAAAAAAAAAAAAAAAAAAGGTGCAGTTAATGCTCCCAGGAAAGAGACAGCACATGTTGGTACTGGCGTTGATGATAATCCATAAATTGGCTTTGTAAAATGTAGTGTTTATGTTGTGATCATTTAGTCATCTATTTCAGTAATCTCTATGCTACGGGCGGTTAATAGGTCACTCACAGTAGTAATGTTCTACTACTTTTCTCCTTGTAATGATTATTTTAGTAGCAGGGTTAAGTGTTTCATTGTGTTTTGTGTGTGAAGGTTTTGTTTTCCCATTAGAGCTGTAAAGCGTCTTTTGTCATATCCTCTTCCTCAAGTCTTTCGTCATTGTGCAGCTGAAATGTGAAAAGATATGAAAGCCTTTGTCTTGTTGCTAGATTCTGAGGACACAAATGTGTGGTATGTTGGAATAACCTGACTGTATTCAAAACATCACTTTCTATCCTCTTGGGCAGAAAAGAGTTTGTGACCTGTTTCCAATCATTTAAAAAAAAAAAAAAAAAAAAAAAACATCAGTAACATCCCTCCACTTGTCCTGAAGCGTACTAGTCTGTACTGATTAGTTGTCTTTGCTTTGCTCTCTCTCCACACTCGGCCAGTCTCCCACGGCGACTGCTTACTCCTTGACCACCCCTGGCCTGCCCCCTGGATGGGAGGAGAGGAAGGATGCCAAGGGAAGAACTTATTACGTCAACCATAACAACCGCACCACAACCTGGACTAGGCCAATTGTGCAGGTACAGCAGGTCTGAAGGCGGGCTGTCGGGCTGCCTGGAGACTCTCTATGCATGGGACTGGACCTTACCTTGGCCCCTGTCACGGCCTCGGCCTGTGTGCTGGACCTCTTCCTCCTCTACCTCCCCTCTGTTTCTCCTCTGTGTAGCAATAAAGAATGACGGAGAGAGACACAGCTTTGCAACCCTAAAGTCTCCTACTCTGTCTTTCTCTCTGTCCAGTTTCCTCCTCTTCTGTCCAACTTTTTATTGTTCGTCTTCCTTCTCTCGTCTAGCTTTTTTTTTTTTTTTTTTTTTAATTCTCTGGATGAAGTGCAACTCCGCATTGGTCACATCTTCCTAAACCGTGGCATGGAACTGCAACCACCACTTTTTCCCTCCCTTGTCTCATTTCTACCCTGTTTTTCCACTTGTCTTCCCCCTGTCTTTCTGTGCACAAACTAGGCAGCTCCACATAGTCTGAGCTGGGGGAGAGGCTTCTACATGGGACTGGGTGCTCTGGTTGATGCTCATGTCTTTCCTCTTTAAAATCCATGCCTTCATTTCTGCTTTGATCAAAAACACTGTTGTTATACTATAGCTATTCATCTGTCTGCCATCACATAGTCCTCTCATTCTCTGGTTCTCGTCAGGTTTTGTACTTCAGTAGGAGAGGACACTGATGATGATGATTCGGTATACAGCAACTGTCTGTGATATATATAGTCGAAAACCCTTTGTGCCTACTATATGGATTAGGGTTGAAAGTAACACTAACATGAATTTGCCCCTGTTTTCCACTTGGATGCTTAATCTTAATTGTTAATAATCATATTTCGACTGTCATAAATGATTGCTTCCCTGGGCCTAAATGACCCATGCTTTTGACATTTTAGGAGCTCATTTTCCTGAGAGAAAAGCTTGCATCCAGACATCTCTCCGGTGCAGACAAGCATCCTTGACAGCATGGCTTACAGTGTGATGGGGGAAAAAAGTTTACGCAAAACTGCATCACTTGCCTTATTCCCAAACCCCATTTAACCTCAAAAGTGCTATTCTCACTGACAGCTGACTGAAGATGGAGCCAGCACCTCAGCAGCAGCAGCAGCATCAGCATCAGGAGGAGCCTCGGCCCTGGCACCCGCATCCACCCCCTCCTCCTCTTCCAATGCCTCCAACAACCACCTCCATGAGCCCCAAGTCCGACGACCTCGTAGCCTCAGCTCCCCTACTGTCACCCTTTCCACCCCCTTGGAGGTGAGAATTAGCCACCTGCACCGTCCTGCTCTGCCATACCCATATCTTTTCCCTCTTTTCACTGCCTAAGGATGAGTTATTTCTACCTCCGTTTTTTCTCCAATCCTTACCCTCACTTTCCTTTCATGCACTCCTGCATTGTGTCAGTACATCCATCCTTTAGTAGATGGCCAAATGACCCTTCCCAACAAATATCCTTCTTTAAGATTTCACTTTTCATCTATTATCTCTCCTTTCAGGTTGACTGCTGCTCTTCTTTCTTTCCATTCTTGTCTCCTCTATGAAAATATTAATCTCACCATTTAACCAGTCTTTTCTCCTCATCTCTTTTTCATCTCTCCCTTGATGACAATTTTCTGTCTTCATACTTTTTCCACCCCTAACATATAACTAGCTGAGGACTGAGCACTAAAACAGCTCTCCATTCAACTATCACTCGTCATCTGAAATGGTCGGAGCCTTGCTCAATCTTTGTTAATCACAGTGATGAGTTTGTTGTGAACATTTTGCACTGTCAGCATTTCATTCTGCAGTGTGGCGTGATTTGAAGCAGTAGCACTAGCAGGCTGAAGCTGCTGTGGGAAATTAAAGATGGCAGATTCACCCAGTTGCTGCCGAATGACTAAATTATTTAAATTGATCACAGGTCCCAAATGTTTGTTGTTATCTGCTAAAGCAAACCTGGAATGCAGAGGCCATTTTACTAACACAGAGGCAAAAGCAAATAAAAGACTCTATCGTTAGACTTCTTTTTTTTTTTTTTTTTTTAAGATTACTTTGTACAGCGTGGCATCGCATGAAAATTCCTTAAAGAGCTATGCCTTTCATTTTAAGTCATCCTTTCTTCTTTTCATAATCATTATACTGGCTGCATGAAGCATTTCCCTATTTTTTTTCCCCTGGACAGATAGTCAGAAATACTTTCCTTTATCTTGCAGCTGCAGTGTGTTTTATGAAGGAGTAAATGAGCATTCAAGCTTAACTCAAACACCTTATGTACTGTATACCCGGAGCCTGCAGCTGTTTTACAAAAACACTTCCAGCCACCAAATATCTTAATGGAAGTTGGCCTTGAAGCACGTAGTCATCAGTGAAGTGCTTTTACACTGAGGCCACTGCATGCCCATTCACAGCCTTGGCTTGAGCCCAAGTAGTGGACGAACTGAATTATTGCTTTGTTTGACAAAAATAATCTGGTTGTCAGTGATCAATACAGCTCCTATCTCTCTGCAGTATGTCAGCATTTTTCACATCCTAGCTATGAATTTGCAACATTATCATGAAGGCAGTCTCTCACTCATTGGTCTGGGGGGGTTTAATAATCAAACAGGGTACGTGATTTATATGTTAATTAATAACTACATGAAACTACAGGTAATACATTGAATTTCCGCTTTTTGTTTTGTGAGCAGGCAGGGTTTCTTTTGGGCTTCCTGGTTAATCACAAGTTATTCCAAATACTGCTGCACCTATCAAATAACATACTCTCATCATAGTTCTGTTTTAGTGTTATTATATAAAGCTTGGTGTGTGCACATGTTCTTAAAGCAGCTGATGGAGTAATATAACACTTAAGAAACTTTTGATTTAGTTCTACCTACTGTGCACAGTTAACTTCTACACAAAATAACATTTATCTTGAACTTATAATTATGCAGTGGAGCTTTAAAAGCACCACACAAACTTTGCTAATTAGGATCAACACATATCTAAGAAAGGATGGTCTCTATTTGACCTCACGCTGCATTTAATGGCTTCACTCAAAAGTGAAGATCCAAGAGAACAACTAGGGGAAGAGACCTGAAGGAAGTTTAATTAAGCTCTCTGTGTATGTGTGTGTGTGTGTGTGTGTGCGTGTGTGCGTGTGTGCGTGTGTGCGTGTGCGCCTGTGTGCGTGTGTGTGTTTTCACAACGCATTGTGGAAATTAAAGGAAGTGAAACACTCACAGCAGGATGTTGTAATTACAACTTCCAGAGGAGGTGGAAGGTCTGTGAATTAATTAATTCAGTTTTCATCCTGTTAAAAATCAGATCAGTCAGTGATAATTACTGCTAAAAGAACAATGTGATCCGGGAACACATCATATGTAATTAAGCTGCTTACCTTTGTTTGCTTAATGCTGCTTTAGAAGCTTTCGAGATGTCAGAAATGCAAGGTTTCCTGTGGATACACAGTTTTTGGACTGGTGGTATTATGTTGCAACTCATTTTTCTTTTACCCTTAACCAAGTTCTCTATTTGCAGAAAAGGGATAAATAAAGAGTTGTGGTAGTGCTGCTGTGAATGAACGTCACTTTTTCTTGGACCTTGCCACCATTCAGCAGCCAGCCGAGTGAAGAACAAAAAAAGAGTTATTGTACCATCAGACCTCTAAAATCTGAAGAATTTGTCAAGTATTGTTGCTCTTTTCTGCTGACACTTTGAGTGACAGCCTGACAGGCTGCTGGAGTACGCAGCATGGGTGTTAATTAGCTGCCCCCTGCTTTACATGGAAGTCAAAAGAATCTACCCCCAGCTTTCTTTGTGATGATGTTGTTGTTGTTTTTGTGAGCGTGGTGTTTTTTTTAATATTAGAACACCAAGGCAAACTTTTGGAAAACTCATTTCCATCCATGTTTTTGTCTGTATTGATGATGATTATGTTTCATGCTGTTAGTTATTCATATTCAACTCCAGCTTTAATCCCCTCTTTATAGCCTGATGTGACTGGAAATATTATGCTTTGTTTTCTTTTTTTTCCCATTTTCTCTCCAGGGAGCAAATAATATCCAGGTACGGAGGGCTGTGAAGGACACGTTCTCCAACCCCCAGTCTCCCCAGCCATCCCCCTACAGTTCCCCCAAGTCGCAGCATAAGACACAGCAGAGCTTCCTGCCCCCAGGCTGGGAGATGAGGATAGCCCCCAATGGACGGCCTTTCTTCATCGACCACAACAGCCGAACAACCACCTGGGTGAGCTAACAAGCTGTCGTAACAGGATGTGTGACATCACCTCAGACATGATGATGCTTGAAGAACAGAACTGTGTGGTACAAGTCCATAATTGTCTGAGAATTTCTCAGAAGTTTCTAGAGCTATGATGATGGGAAGCATTTAAAAGTAGACTAGAGACAATTTTTAATTCTAGTGAGCTGCTTATGTAACCTCAGTGTACAGGAAGGCAGCACACATTTTGTACACAAGAAAGTTACACAGTCAATATATATCAAGACATTTAACGATTCCAATAATGAGTGAGTATGTTAAGGACGTTCCTCTACAGCTCAACAGATGTATAGGCACAACGTTCGCCATTTTCCTTAAAATTTCCAGAAAATGCCTCAGGGTTGTGAAAAGAGTCTTGGCAAATTAAGACAGAAGATTGATCAGGTCTGGAGCTGGAGCCAATCCCAGCTGACATTGAGCCGGGTCATCAGTCTATCACAGTGTAATCACAAACATCATCAGATAAATCTAGGGCAGTGGTTGTGTCTGGAGCTCACTGAATCTTACAGTGACACCTGGTGGTGTGAAATTCAATTTCATGTTTACACAGTCCATCACTTCTTCAGGCAAGGTGAACTTTGTATAACATTGAAGAGTTCCTGTTTTTATCCTGAAACTGTAGCATCTAAAAATGTGTTGGGTTTAAATTGAATAATAAATACCAACTTTTTCTTCACCTGTTTCCTTCCTTTCCCTTTCCTCTTTTGACAACTAGGAGGATCCCAGGTTGAAGTATCCAGTCCATATGAGGACTAAGAACTCGATGGAGCCCGGTGACCTTGGTCCTCTTCCTGTAAGTACACTCCACAATAAGAACAGCTACATATTCAACTTTTGGTACACAGAGCTTATCAAAACAGTCTCATAGGTCCCAATAGGTGTTAAGCTTTGCTATGCAATTACCTCTATGTTATGTTGTGTATACAACAAATCCACCTTGTACTAAGTACTAATTCAGCATTTTGCACCATCAGTGACTATTTATGATGCACTTTGGGTTTTTGTTAGCAGATTAGCTTAGTTAGCTTGGCTCAGTGTTTAATGTATGTCTGATGCAAAGTATGTGAATGTGGCTTCTGCAGTAATAGATGAGACATGATCATGTGATGAGACTGTATCAGACATTTCCTTTTTAAGTCCTGTTAGAAAAGAAGAGGGGGCAGTGGGAGCATATTACTGGCAGAGTCTGGGGGCTGTGATTATCCCTAATTAGGTGGTGAACACTGTCTGTCACCTGCACTTATTGTCTATGTGACAGAGACAAACTCCCAACAAGTGGGCCTAATGTTATCATAGCTAGATGGTTGAATAATCAAAGCTTCATGGGTTTTTACATCTCACAGGCTTGTGTGGTGTGTGTGCATGTGTGTGTGTTCTCTTTCTCCCTCTTTCTCTTTTTTCACTCCGTTCTGGTGGATCTAATGTATGCTACTTCTTCTGCACCCGGCCATGTCTGTTTGGCAGAACCTACCAGAGGAGGTTGGTTGGTGCCTCCCTCCCTCTGCCTGCCTTACTTACTTGTCTGGTCTGGTCTGGTCTGGTCAAATGCCTGCAGACAGCCTTGCACTATTTTTATTTTATTTTATTTTATTTTATTTTTCTCTTTCTCTCTCTTCTTTCTCTCTTTCATGACCGGCATGGATGGACTGTACCTCTCCCTCTACTTTTCATCAAACCATTGCCTCACCTCCTCTCTTTGTGCTCCCTCCCTGCACCACCACCACCATCACCCCTTTCGTTAATGTTTAACATTTGGAGCTCTCCATCATTCTCTAGGGATCCCACTGACTCCTACATGTTTGTGTACTTTTGTCAGTGTCTGAGGAGACAGATAGATGCGTTAGGAAGGTGGAACAAATTGAAATGCATGGGAGTGAGAAGGAAAATGAACAAAGAAGGAATGGAGGAGGAAACCATGGCTGAATAAGGGGGCAGGGGTTGGGAAGGGCGGGGGGTTATGTCTAGGGAGGACCTCGCTGTATGCTGCATGTATTATCATCTATTCAATCTGGTTTCCACTCAGATAGTTGAGGCTTATTCAGGAACACACACACATAGTGAAGCTGCACTCCATTTTACAGATTGTCAGACTCAGCCCCCCTTTCCCCACCCCTTGTATCTCAACCTACTATAATTATTTTAATTGCCTGATTGCTGGTGCCATATGAGTGTGTGTGCGTGCGTGCGCGTATGTGTGTTTGGCCTGTGACACTGTACTGAGTGGTCACCGTGTCAGTGCTGGTGTTCTGGTTTGAACTAGTAGTGGTGATCAGACTTCATGTTGTGGTCGTATCCCTGCCTTGCCGCTGTATCAGACCTGACTCAAATAGGAGAGAAAATCCTCTCAGTTCCTTTGTGGTGATTGATTGAGCTTGCCTCGCTGCCAGTGTTCAGACCATTTAATGGTCAGTGAAGTTCAATCAAAGATGAATTTAAAAAAAAAGGAAAACAAAAACGATGATGGATTTAAATTACTATTTGAGCATGGCCTGTTTTAATGTAACCTTGACTGTGTGCTTTTCCCTCACTCTGCTTCTCTTATGCTCCTTTTTCAGCCTGGATGGGAAGAGAGAGTTCACACAGACGGCCGCACCTTCTACATCGACCACAGTAAGATCACATTCTGGCTCTTCCAAGCTTATACTTTATGTCAATATGAGTATAAGTTCAAAATCTTTCTTTATTACTTAATAGAGGTATATTTATACAATCTCAATGCAACCAATTAACTGTTGATTATTTCTTTAACCAATTTTTTGAGCCTCTAAAATACTAGAAAATGGTGAAAAATGCATCTATACTATACTTTTATAATCATGTGATGATGAATCTAACTAATCACGTCTGTAAAGGTGGAGTCTATTCATACATAAAATAAACGTTGTGTTATTGTGTTACCAAGATACCAAGAACACACAGTGGGAGGATCCTCGTCTGCAGAGTCCAGCCATCACGGGACCTGTGAGTGTTTTACCTCTTAACTAACGCAGGCAGTGTCACTGCACAACAACACAACAGCTTCTCCTTTTAACACTGTAGTTCTGTCTATCACACACCATCATCAGCCTCAGTGTGTCTTTGGAGAACACACATGAATCACTTTGTCACTGCGGTTGTCGCTTCACATGCCAGCACCTTCCTGCTACCCTGTGTGCAGATACAGATATCATTCACGCTCGAGTTTACTCTGTTGTTCACTACTCCTGTTTTAGTTACACCACAGGCTAATCCCTATGAAGGCTATTTGAGCATTTCTTTGTTGTTCGTTTCTTGACTGCTGTGTATGTTCTTTGTTCTCTGTGCAGGCTGTTCCCTACTCCAGAGAGTTCAAGCAGAAATATGACTACTTCAGGAAGAAATTGAAGAAACCTGTAAGAACTGATTTTTTAAAAAAATACACATCTGTCTTGTGTATGTGGTTCTTGCTGAGGAACTTTTGTGCAGCACCAGGACAAAGCTAAATTTGGTGAAACCTTCACAGCAACTGCTTGCACACAAGGATGAATTCATTTGCTTCAGTTTTGATTTCTTACTTATTTAACTCTCTTCATACTGTCTTAACGCTACATGACCAAATTTGATATGTTTGTTACATATTAATTGCAATTGATTCCTACTCTTTGTATTTAACACATGAAAGGTACAGTTCGGAATTTCCTGATTATTTTTTTTCTATTGCTAGAATTTAACGACATATGAAGAGAAATAAAAAGGGATCGGAGAGATGAGATAAACTTTCCTAATGTTGACACAGCATTCAATTTTATGTTAGAGCATGTTTAAGGTCAGAAATTTGATTGGTGGACTGAGGGTAATAACTGCACTGAGTTGTTTTCAAAGAGGAAACAGGAGTAAATGCGATAAACTGATTCAATATGGATTAGAAAATTCAAAATCCCCTGAACTTTCCTTGCATTTTGCACCATCACACCATGAATTCTGTCATAAGCACCTTAAATTAAGCATAATAGAATAATTTCAATAGAATAAAAATGAATTGAAGCACCTTTATCAGCAAGTGTGTTATTTGTGCATCATTCCAGGCTGACATTCCCAACCGATTTGAGATGAAGCTGCACAGGAACAACATCTTTGAAGAGTCGTACCGTCGGATCATGTCCCTGAAGAGGCCGGATGTTCTGAAGGCACGGCTGTGGATCGAGTTTGAGTCAGAGAAAGGACTGGACTATGGCGGTGTGGCCAGGGAGTGGTTCTTCCTCTTATCCAAGGAGATGTTCAATCCTTACTATGGCCTGTTTGAATACTCTGCCACGTAAGTCTCTGCTTTTTTGTGTGAGCTTTAAAATAAAATAATAATAACAAAAAAATCCTGGAGGAGTTCAGCAGGATGTGACAGAGGACACAGTGTCACGCAAAGCTCATGTTATAAGGAAACTATTCTATATGTTTGCAGTCATGGACAAAGGAGGATTAGGGGCTAGCATCTGTTGAATTGTTTCCCTAAGAGACATAAAGTTTCCTTTCACTTTGATTAACTTTTCCTCTCATTCAAAAAGCCATCCTGGAACAAATGTTTCCCACATGCAATACACGTCAAGATAATCAAAGGGTCGTATGCTCTGTTTCTTTTGTTGTGTTGGCACCGATAGCTGATGACTCAGTTGACTTTCTCTCAGTTTTACCATGCAGGGTAAAGGTAACAGAGGATAGATAAAGTAAATGGTGCTGAAAATTGAAGCCTTACTTCAATTACTGTTGGCTTCATGAAATAAAAAAAAGAAATAAGAGGGTGATTAAAACTGTAAACCTTTATAATTAAACCATATTGTGATTATTCATCACAGAAACTTAGTTAGTGTATTTAATTATTTCTTGTTATTATAAATATCCATCACCTATAGATGTCACTGACAATGTTATTTCTCTACAGATCATTGTTTATTTATTTTTCTAAAGGTGTCCACAACCAAATGGTCAAAGATAAATAAACCTATTATTATGACTGCTCAGGGCATTACTAAATTACTTGGGCAATAATTCCTTCTTCTGTGTCTGTTCAGGGACAACTACACTCTCCAAATCAATCCTAACTCTGGCTTGTGCAATGAAGATCACCTCTCCTATTTCAAGTTCATTGGGCGTGTGGCAGGGATGGCCGTGTTTCATGGAAAACTGCTAGATGGTAAGCTGCTCGGTGCTTGACTCTGTTTTTCATGCTGTTATGTGAGAACATGGCACTGAGTTGAGCTGTGTTGTGTTGTGCTCTCGTAGGTTTTTTCATCCGACCGTTCTACAAGATGATGCTGGGGAAGCAGATTTCTCTGAAAGACATGGAGTCTGTTGTAAGATCTCCCTACCTCTGTGTAGTGAACTTTGCCAAAATATCAACCTATAGGCAAAGTTAAGAACAAAACCCTATGATTTCACTAAAGTGAGTGAATGACTTTGTCTTTGTGTGGAAATCTTCTCCTATCTGCAGGACAGTGAATACTACAACTCTCTGAAGTGGATCCTGGAGAATGATCCCACTGAGCTGGACCTGAGGTTTTGTATTGATGAGGACAACTTTGGACAGGTTCATAAGACTAAACCAATCACTTTGCATCAATTGAAATCTCAGTATTGATTTTAATGGCTGTAAAATAATATTAATTGTATCCTTGTGCTTTTTTTTTTTTCCTCCTCAGACGTACCAGGTCGACCTGAAGCCCAGCGGCTCAGACATGGTCGTCACCAATGAGAACAAAAAAGAATACATAGAGTAAGAGATAACACTGCATCATCAGATGTTAACCTTAAATTATAGAAAAAGGGTTGTTTTCTGATTCACTTGTCAATGATCTTCTGTCCATCAGCCTGGTCATCCAGTGGAGGTTTGTCAATCGCGTCCAGAAGCAGATGAACGCCTTCCTGGAGGTATTTATGTGAAATAATACTACCACCATGTGGGGGCAGTGTGGCCACAGACTTAATGATATTATGATAGGGTCTCTTGTACATACTGGTTGAACCCGGTCTCTGTACCTAAACCTACTTTATTGACACCTTGAATACATAATGAGTTGAATTTTGTATTCATGTTGCTTGAATTGTACTTTAAGGATGTCATAATTTTTTTTTTTTTTTTTTCTTCCAGGGATTCACTGAACTCATCCTCATAGATCTTATCAAGATCTTTGATGAAAATGAACTGGAGGTATGGATCCTGGTGGAGTTGTAATTATTAATCGATTCATTGCTTAGTTATTTGGATTGACAGAAAAATTATTCTGCACCAATTTTGTAATGACTGTAATGTAATGATATAATAGATTGGGTTGGTTGTTCTTTTAACCAAAACTTCAGTGCTGATCTCTAAATCAAAATGAAATAGAAACAAAAGGATACAATAATTAGCAGATTTATTTAATATGAAAAGAATCAGGTGGATTTTCTCTTGATCTCGTGTTTTACCGGAGCATTAATTGTGTGAGATGCTGCTGATGCTGAGAAGAAGTGTTTTCCCTCCCTCTGCCTCTGTAGCTGCTTATGTGTGGTCTGGGTGATGTGGACGTCAATGACTGGAGACAACACACTATTTACAAGAACGGCTACTGCCCCAACCATCCTGTCATACAGTGGTTCTGGAAGGTAAACATACTTAGTTACAAACACACACCTAAAAACACATGAGAGAGAGAAAAAAACAGATTTTGTTGTTTTTTCCTTCAACATGTACGGTCTGAATCCTCAGCCATGTGTTGCTGCTTGTCAGGCAGTCATGGACGCTGCTTTTGGCGGCAAATTTGCTGGACACACTTTTGAAGATCAAAGTCTGTTTGGATAGAACGAACTTGTTTGCTCTGATGAAAGAGCCTGGAGTAGTTTTTACCTGCCCTGGTTATCATCTGACTTTACCTTAGCTTTAACACACGCACGCACACACGCACGCACGCACACACGGACATACACACACAGTCTGAAGCCTCATCTTATCAGTCATTTAGTTGTGATAATAATAAGTATACATTTAAATGACAGTTCTCAAAGTGGTGATTGATATTTGATAAATCAGTGCTTTACTGTCAAAAACTGAATAAGTGAATGTTTTTAACCCTTTACATTGATCTTATTTTCCCTCTTTCATCAGGTCGTCCTCCTAATGGATGCTGAAAAGAGAATTCGACTCCTCCAGTTCGTTACAGGAACATCACGAGTGCCGATGAACGGCTTCGCCGAACTTTATGGTTGGTGAACTCACCAGAGATGTTTCTTTTATTCTCGACTTTTGTAGCAGTACCGTTTTGTAAAGTTCATACATTCTTTACTATAATTACAGGGATTTTTATTGATTGAATGATTCAGCTTCGTCTTAAAATTTCCTTCTACTTGCTCTCCTTCTACCTCTCAACAACATCTGTGGTCTCATTTCTGGATCATATCAACATTTATTATCGTCTTCTCTGTTTTATTCCAGGTTCTAATGGTCCTCAGCTTTTCACTATCGAACAGTGGGGGACACCAGATAAGCTGCCAAGAGCTCACACATGGTATGTCACCACACACACAGCACAGATAAAACAATATGCTAGTATGCTTGTGCCAAGCATGTTTACCATGGTTGTCGTCTTTGTTTGGCATGTTAGCAGGCTAACTTTAGCTGATCGGTGCTAAAAATGGAGTTCAGCTGAGGGTAAAAATATTGCAATATGTGTTCATGAATTGGAAAAAATTAAAGATGTGATTAACTTCAAACCACAAATGTGATGTCAGCAAATCACCAAAGCCAGTCTGAAGTAGAACTGGAGGCGCAACAGTAAAAGTCAGGGGGTCACCATGAATCATCTGGAAACCATGAATATTGGAACAAAATTTCATGGCAGTTCTTTAAGAGTAGCTGATATATTTCAGTGTGAACCAACAGACTGACAGAGATGTGCCACTACCACGGCTGTTAAAGCAGTCAGGACTTTAGACTTTGAAGCAGAAAACAACGCAGCCTGTGTTTTTTAAACTTGTTAATCAAACCCTTTCCCTCTCAGTTTCAACCGCTTGGATCTGCCAACCTACGAATCATTCGAGGACCTGAGAGAGAAACTCCTCATGGCTGTGGAGAACGCACAGGGCTTCGAGGGGGTCGACTAAAAGTGGCCGCGCCAAACCAACCACCTGATTTTAAAAACAAAACAAAAGAAAACAAAAAGCCACAGGGATGTCAAACCAGCTGCTGTAGCAGTTCTGTGCGAGCATGTTGTACTGTAATGCCTGACTGTGAGCCACCAACACGACACAGCGGTTTGAGACTGTACAGCGACTTGTCGAGCCAACATGCCTACGTCTTTATATCTTTTTCAGCGTGGGTAGGCCACTCCTTAAAGGTGCTGGGGAAAGAAAAGGGAGCATTGCACTGTCGAATGCTGAATTCTGTTATCCACAAGGCATGAGCAATGAATGACAAGACCTGGCCCCCTGATCCGCCATTTCTTTCCCCCCTCTACCCTTGTCCTGTGAAAATCTACAGTGCTGGAAAAAACACTAATGCATTTCAATGGCTCCTTTCTGTAAACTATAGCACAGTATTTGAGCACCCTTCAGTTGGAGGGGTCTTAGCATGGCCTTAATCTGGCTCCTCCTACCTGCACTATTTCTCAAAGAAACTGCAATGGCACTATGATCACAACTCTCCAACAAATCCTTAGACCAACACCAGATTACCTTAGGAATGCTAGCCAATCACATTTCAGGAAATCGGCCACACCCCTCCGTAGAGCCTTGTTTATGTTGTGTGATCAGAAATCGCCGCTGCAGCCTTTTCTAGAATAACATTTTTGTTTTCTTTTTTTAACCACCCATAAGGATCCAAGAATGAGGGGGGATGACACAATCCCCAAAGATGATTTTTTTTTTTATAGTTTTGTCATCTTTAAATAGTTTTTTTTTTTTTAAATCATTGATATAATTCTTGCAGGAAAATACTCTAAACGTATTTGTACTGATGAACAATGTTGTTTACTATTTTGACGATTCTATATGACATGGTGTGTGAAGTGTAAATCTGACTAGTCTGGGAAATGATTAATCCATATCATTTGTTATGGTGATAGCAAATGTGTTGAATAAAAATGGTTTTTATTGTAGTGCTATGAAAGCAGCATGAAACTGTATCTTGTGTTTGCTTTGACTACATAGTAATTTGGACGTGTAATCGAGGTCAGGAAGGGAACACTAAAACTGGGTGTAGTTTCTCTGAGACGTCATGATTATATTAATATTCTCATGCCTGTTGCTGTTCATAATGCTGTAAATTGTTATTGAGGAAAAAAACACATTTTAAGTTCTTTCATGATATATAAATATATGTATGTATTACATTTAACAGAAGTATTACTGATCAACAACACTAAAATGAAGCTGTGTGTGTGTGTGTGTGCGCGGGAGTGTTTGAGAGAAAAGCTGTGATTGCCACTGAATATAAAGCAGCACGTTTCTTACAAAGAAATGTTTTGTTTTTTTCTCTTCTCTTTGTCTTTTTTATGTTTTTTGTTGCTCTCTCTCCTTTTTCTAACACCATTGAACCTAAAGGGCACTTTATAGATCACTCTGAGGTCATGTCGCCTATTGTATGTCTTGTCATTAACTTGAATGTGATTCTCTTTTTTTCCATTCAGAGCACTTGGTGCAATATAAATAGTCTGTAAATCTGGGCTGCTGCTAAGGTAGAAAAAGTTGACAGAAGTGAAGCAGAGACTTCACATCCTTTAGTATTCTCTATTTTATCTCTTTGTTTGTCCCTTTGCTCTCCCCTCTCCCTCCTTCTGTGACCCACCACTCAAACTCAGACTGACTCTGTAAACATTAGTGTTTTTTTTTAAGAGTTTTTTTTTTTTTTTTTTTTTTTTTTTAAATAAATGATGGGAAATATCACTTTTGTTAAAGATGCCACCACTCTCTGCAACTATTTGTGGTTCATTTATCTTCAGTCCAATAAAAACGAAACTTCTCAGAGTGTGTTGTTTGAGGTTAATGACTGGACTTTTACATTTACTCCCATTAGAAGCAGAAACATAATTAAGTAAAGATGATAAACAATAGATAAGTGTATGAACATTAAATTTTATAGCATTTGAATTCACAAAAACTTTATTTTCAAGTACAAATTAATATTGAACTGAATTAATCACAAAACTAGTTCAGGTCCATGTTACTGACTATCACTTTAACTCCAGAGGAAGATATTGAACAATCTACACCAGGCATGTCCAAACTATTTCACAAAGGGCTGAGTGGCTGCAGGTTTTCTTTCCAATCAAGCAGCAGCACACCAGACTTAACTCATTTGATCAACTGATCTCAGTCTTCAGACAGTTGATTGGTCAAACTGTGTGCTCTTGATTGGTTGGAACAAAAACCTGCAGCCACACGGCCCTTTGTGGAATAGCTTGGACATGCCTGATATACACTATTTCTACACTATTACGTCAAACATATTCCTGACATATGCCTTTTCTGCAACATTTATGAGATACTAATAATATTTTTATACAGGGTAATTTTGTGTGCACATGATAATGTTGCTTTACTAGCAGTCACAGAAAGGTCACCTGAACTGCCTTATTGTTGCCTGTTCACTGACCTTTAAACAGTACTGCCACGTTTTTGATTGTAACTCACTGAAACACCTGCTACTGTATGAACCTGATCATATTTCCACTTGTGCCAACTCAGTCCTTTCACAGGAGGTTACACGTTCTTTTTTTTCTTTTTTTTTTTTTTTTAAAAAAAGCTTTTACTTCTATATAGACAGGGAGGGAGTTTTTATTTCTTCACATAGGTGGACTCTTGTAATCCAGCCAATCACAACACAGTTTCCCCACAGCCCAACATCTGTTGATAAAAGTCACAGTTCAGGGAATAAATGTGAGTGTCCTGAGAAATTAACGAGAACTACAACTCTTTCTGTCACTCTCTTTGTGTGTGTGTATTCGCACGTGGTGTGGTGAAGGGACCTCAGTTCATTCACTCAGACAATCTAGGAGTTATCAGCTCCAAGGACAAGCAAATAAAAGCCTCCCTGCCAGTCCAGGGACATTTTATCAAGACCTCCTACCCTCAATCTGGTCACAAACAAACCAGCAGCCAACTCATCTGCACATCTACCTTCTAAAACATTCAAACAAAGGCACAAAGTGCAAATGAGTGTAAGTCTGTTCTCTGTTCTCTGATCAAACACACCTGTTACGTTTCCTGTTAAAGATGAGACTGTTCTGGTAACATTGAGGCCTCACAGTCCGACTGTCTGTCATGTTTCTGACATGTCTCTGTTTCTATGTTACGTCAGCGCTCTGACCTTAATGAAACCCTGACTGGAAGCTTAGGCAATAACGGACTGAACAGGGCTGATAGTAAGAACATTAAAAACATTATATATTAAGATTCATTTATACATTCAACTTTAAATATTCTTCAAAAACGAACAAACAAAAAAAAACATGTAGAGTGTGAAAGAGGGAGAACAAGTTTCACTACAGACAACGGAACTGATAGGCTGATTGGTGCAGGAGGTTTCATACTTTCATGCACAGTGTCACTGCAGCTTACTGTGTCTCTGGAGATTCAAACTGCACTGCACTATCCTTTAAGGCAGAGAAAGAGCAGGGACTTTAAATTACAGTGAACCACAATCACCTCAGTGTGGTACAGTACTCAGACTCAAGACTACATTCAGTTTCTTGTGCATTCATGGGCAGCAGCTTTAGATGCGAAGGACTGTGCGTGTTTGTGTGTGTGACGAATCAACTCAAGTTTCAGAGGGTGGAAACTGATCAGACCTCTAGTTAAAGGGATGCTATTTCATCATCTGCCCTCTATGTGACAGGTTTTATTATGACACCAATACCAGGTTCATGGCATATCACCAGATTTAACTACTTTCTATCCATTAAATATTAACTACTAAGAATATAAGTAACACTGTGTTATTTGAGGAGATAAGTACAGATAAATACAGAGAGGATCATGAACATATGGATTAAACACATGGGGAAAATGCTGACTTGACTCTTTGACTTGTTTGTCAATCTATGCACAGTGTATGGTTGTGTACCTCACTAACTTTCTGTCCCCTCAGCTCCACCAATCTCCACTTATTCTTACTTTAATCTCCCGTGTCAGTGTCTGTCTCACTCTGACTTTCAGTCAAACTTTGCTATTTAGGCCCCTGTTGCCTCACCAGTTTTTTTTTTTTTTTGTCTACCCCTCCTCCACCCCTCACCCTCTACCTCTGGTCAGGGTCGATCAATACTTCCCCTGTAGCTTATCACTAATGTGGAACCCGCTGTTTGTCCAAACTCTGCTCTGTCTACATAAAGACTTGGACGGGACAGCGCCAAACCCAAATGCACTACGGCTCACCAGGTGAACTGCAGATCTGTGGACAGACTACTGGACTTTTAACTCTTTGGCACAGGAAGACTGGGACACAGAGACATGACATGTTGGTGCGGGACGGAGTGAACAGAGAGAGGAGACAGTAGCTGGGAGAGGCAGGAGCTGGAGACTGACTGCTGGGTATGAATGGATGAAAAATATGGATCCACTCTAGAAACTTGAGGTGAGTTGATTATTGTCCTGCAACACGTCTCAAACCCTCAACACTTTAATCTGCAAAATTGATAATTCAGCAGCCCGAAAGAAAATCTTTAGTGCCATAAATGTTATGTAACAGAGTTAAAAACAGAAAAATTGGGGATTATATTGAATGTATTTTGATATAAAGTCTAAAAAAACTGTATTTCTCAGCCAAATTGTTTGTAAAATGGTAAAAAAAAAAAAAAAAAAGGTGGTTGTTGTTTGGGGGGTAACACAGGTGTTCTCTGACTTTCTCACACCTGTGAACACAGCTGCAGTCATCCCCACAAACTCTGGGCTGGACTTTGGACACTTTGGATAAGCCATGAATATTTACTCAGCATTTATTTTCCACCACATGGTTTTCTGTGTTTTTTTCATTTATCATTATTGGGCAGAAATTTAAATGATAGCGTTGTTTGATTTTAGGTTTTAGCCTATCATTAGTTTTCCATACCACCATTACACCAACACCATGTGAACTTTTGAACATTTTTTTCCTCCCCTTGCTTCATTTCTGCCACATCAACAAACTGCTTTTTGTTTTCTTTATTTCACAGGCTGTCCAGGTGCAACATCTCCATCCACATTCCCACTGCAAATGTTTGTCCTCCAGAGCTGTGGAGTGTGACAATGGTGTTTGTGTCCTGTGTGTCAAACGCCATTATCACACTAAATAGCTACAGTGTGAAATGGACCTCAGTGTGTTCCTCCATTTCCTGTTTGTCCCATGGCTTCTGTGCAATCTTTATTTCAGATGTTTGTAGATTTGAAATAGTTTCTTTATACACGCACTGCAAATGTGTCTCCACATGTGTCAATAGCTGCTATATTGTGGGACACATTGCACCGTGGGGAGTGTGGTGGGGGGGTAGCACGGATGGAAATAGACATAATGTGTTGACACATCGTGCATGATCTCCAGCCTCTGAGTGTGGCCTACTTTCTTTTGCATTTGAGGTGCTAATTTGTTGCTGCAGACCTTCTTCTGTAAGTATAGACACAAATAGAGGAGTTATTTGTTTTCATGCTGCCGCCATTTCCTCCACTGTCATCGACCAGCATGTGAACAGGTTGTATTATATAATACAGCATTCATGATATATGTGTGTGCGAGTGTAAAGTTTTCATCCGTGCAAATTTTTGTAAATAATAAACAAGTATTTGTTTTTTGTGACCTTTTGCAGATAAGGGAAAATTAAACAGACACATGACACCCTTAAAGCTGCAGGTCAAAGGTCATTACAGAGAATGTGAAATGCCAAAGAAGAAAGAAAGACATTTGAACAACATTTACAACCAGCAACATTTCTTTAATAACAAAGATCCACACAGTGTTTGCACGCCGGCCATATAGCCTCAACCTGAGAGCCATGTCTGCAATGTGGGTCAGGGATTAAACAGGCAAATATGAGAGTGGGACACAGGGGGTTCACATTTCCGTCGTTGAATAGTTGGCACATTACCGGGATCATATGAACTGTGTATGAAACTATTTGGCAACAGTCATCAGGTTAGTGTCATGTGATTATTAGTTTTAACTATATATATTTTTCACATGGTTTGACCCTGACTGGTGCGGCACAGATCTTTGAAATGATGCCAGAGAACCAAAGTCAATCTAACAAACAGAACTACCTCAGATAATAAAATGATAAAATCATAAATGTATTTCAGTGTATACATTCAGAGGTATACTTTACAAGAGCTCCTTGTGTACAAAATTTCTTTTTTTTGTTTCCAGAATAAAAACATGAGCTTGTCATAAACAAATGAACAAATATGATAATAATGTAACATTAAAGTGAATGAACCTTCATCAAAAACCTCTGTCACCTCGCAAAACCAAACACACAGAGTGAACCCAGTCATACACCCAAACAACATCCCTCCTTTATCGCATATATTTTATCATATAAGCTACTTCGTAGACATTTCCTCTGAGAAATGAATAAACAAGTTCATTAATTTAATGAACTGATAATTTGAAAACATCACTGAAGTAGAAAAACAAGAAAGAAACTGTAAAGAAAAAATCATCACACATCATCAATAAAGCAATCTAAGACATCACAGTTCATCACTGTAGATTAACTACACCACTAATCCTTTCCAAAGTGTTCAAGTCTTCACATTTGTCACAGTTTTTCCAAAACGTGTGAGATGAGGTTTCTTCCCCTTGGTTATAAATACAGTGCTAAAACTCTCAGAAATCTTAATCAAAATAAAAATATATCTCTTAAATGTTCAACATGAGATGAAGCAAACTCTCTGATGAAACAACAGCCACTGGTTGTGCAACAGTCGCTCTTCTCAGAGTCAAATGCATTCAACCTGTGGCCCTGCAGGAGCCCAACTTCTCATGGTTGGGTCAGACTCCTAATGACGATGCCCAAGTCAGAGAGCCACCTCAAAGCAGCTTAAAAAACAAAAAAAACTATTACACCTGAAGTCCAAGAATTTCCCCTCTTGTTATGACTTGCCCTTCAGTGTTGGCCCAAAGGTTTTCTTCTTGGGAGCAGCAGAAGGTTGGGGTTTAGGTTTTGGACCAGATGTGGGCTTTCTGGCTTTTGGCTGCAGGGACTTGAGACCCAGGATCTCACAGTACCTGTTGCACTGGTGCAGGGCTTTGAACTGGTCAATGAAGGAGGTGGCACAGTTTCCTTTGAAGCCTTTATATCTGAAAAGAAATTAATAATTAATATGTAAATTTGCATACCTCAAAAATTTGCACCCATTACTGCTCTTATTCTCAAAAACACTCACCCTTTCTTACAGGTGGCTATTCCTACATCTGTAAGTCTCATTCCCACTCCTGAAATGGATTCAACATTATAATTAAAAGCACTATAATAAACCTTTTATCAGGCATTGTTAAATATGTGGTCTTCTCTGACCTTGCATATCAGTAACCAGCAGGTTGCCCTCTGTGTTGTGGTAGACCCAGTGCTGGAAAGCACAACATTTCTGCCCAGCCTCCGAGTCACGCCTCAGCAGGTTGATCTCTTTCCCATCTTTGACTGAATACTTGACAAAGTCACCGATCAGCTCCTCCTCCAGTGTAGCGTAGGGGATGTCATTGGATGGACGGTGAACCAGGTAGATGGGAATGATCCTGGGGCAAAGATGAAACAAATCAGCGTCAGCTAAAAGAAGCGAAGATGTGCTGCAGAGAGTTTAGAGCAGGCATGTCCAAACTATTCCACAAAGGGCCAGTGTGGCTGCAGGTTTTTGTTCCAACCAAGCAGCAGCACACCAGACCTGACTCATTTAATCAACTGATGTCAGTCTTCAGAGAGTTGATTGGTCAAACTCTGTGCTCTTGGTTGGTTGGAACAAAAACCTGCAGCCACACGGCCCTTTGAGGAATAGTTTGGACATGCCTGGTTTAGAGTATGTTGTGTCACTCACTCTGGGACGTCTCCGAATGCTTCAGTAGACTGAGCTGCAGCAGTGTACGCCCTGATGTACTCTCTTGCTGTGTTCTGGACCTGACACTCCTACAGAGCAATAGGTAAATCACATTAGACATGTTTTATGGATCAGACCAACGATGCACATGGTGTTGAATGAAAAAACAACCACGGCTTTTGAAGTGCAATTCTTAAAAGCTTTCATAAAATATCATAACATTTCACTTGATTCCATTTAACTGCTGCCAGAGAAACTTCAGCCATGTGTCCTCTTCTATGCAGGCTGCCATGTTGTACCTCCATGTTTCTACAGTAGCCCAGAATGGACAAACCAAATACAGACTGCCACTACTCACTGAGCCACAGGCTTTATAAATGAATGAGGTGGCCTAATGATACTTTTGTTTGTTTGATTTTATCTATTATTTTCATTCCTGTTCTCTTATTCTCTAGAAAAAGTGCTGCTTTATGCACACACACAAAAAAATCATACTTAAATGTGTGAGGAGTGTTGTTTCTAACATGAGAGCACTGAGACGTCCTTACCTCCACAGCCAAGGTGTAGTTCTTCTGAACGAGCTCCTCGTTGTTCTTGGTCCCATAGCTGATAGCATTGTGAACTTTGAGCACACAGGAGTGTCCTGGTACTAAAAGTGGCATCTGACCCGATTGCAGCTTGGTCCGGAAAGCCCGCCGGTGCATCCCCTCGCCAAAGTGGACCTTTTCAGTGACAATGCTGACAGGATGATTTTCTCCAAAGTATTGGTCAGATAGGAAGTCCTCTCTGAACATCAGCCTAGAACAGTGGACATCCTCCTCTTCACTCCCCACCTCTACAGGTGCAGCTGGAAAAAAGACGGAGACCATGTCAACAAAAAGGTCAACTGCCTGTCTTTATTTCTCTATATCTAACCATGTAAAGTAATAAATGTTGCAACTCACATGAGGAGGTCTTTGGAGATAGAGGAATGACAATCTCACTGAGCACTGTGAAAAAAGGCAGTTATTATTTTTTCAATAACTACCTTAAATAAAGTTGTACACACATTTTGAATGACTGTTTTCTATCGCTACCTTCATATGTTAGCAGGTAATCCAGGGTGACTGATCCATGTGAGCTGCTGAGCCGACACTGGTACTTGCCCAAGTCTTTGTGTGAAGCATTGGAGATGATGACTGACACTCTGCTTTCATCCCCTGCACTTCAGAAAGAGGTACAGGGTCACAAAATGCACAACATAAAACCCTAGACACACTATGACATATATAGGTTCTCTGTACGGCAAATCTGTATGGCCTACTTTACTCTGCTTCTATTGTGTAGCTATTAGATCTTAGCGCTTGCTAATATGCACAAGGCTGGCTGCAAGATTGCTGGCGTATGTTAATACAACTATTTTGACCGAATTTGACAAAATTAAAATTGTTTGTGAACAGCTGTGAATAATTTGGGTTAAAAGGTTAAAATTGTTTTCTAAATGTAATGAAACATAGGAAGTAGGCTAGGGTTAGTTAAAAGCTATGAATAGATGGGGTTAAAATAGGAACCTAAAAGTAAGACAGGGTAGTAAGACTGTAGCAGTTAGCTAAAAGTTAGGAATGTGTTGACTCAAATGGCTAAAATCAATAGATAAACAACTGAAATAAGAGCAGCTAACATCAGTACAAGTGATGGCAGCACACAAAACTTGGTGAGACAATGAGAAGTTTAGGTGAGTGGTTGGTGCTACACTCTCAAAGGTTCAAAAAAAAAAAGAGTAAGTTAAGAGAATAAAGAGAACATTTGTAAAAAGTCCTTTTGTATGAAGCTGAATACCTTCTCTTGATTTCAGAGAGGACAGCTCCATCCCTGCTCCAAGTGACCGTGTAGTCAGAGAAGACGGCAGCAAACTGACACCACAGGCACAGACTTTGGGGATCTCCGCTCACTGACACGGCCTGGATGGGCTGCACCACCTTGGGGTCTGTGTACATTATCATATTATTATTATTATTGAGGCCAAGGATGAGTTTTTATGTACCATCAGCCAGTTGTGTTGACACTGGGTCATGATTATAAGAGAAATTGCTTACCTGCCCTGGGTGGGACTGTCTGTTTGACCACCTCGCTGTATGCCTTTTTACGAGTTGTTTCAGCATCAGTCTTGGGCTCCTCTGCCTTTGCCTTGATAGAAACATCTGCCTTTGGTAGTTTAGACTCCAAGACACTAATTATCTTCCCAAACTTATCCTCTGACAGGCGTCGTTTTTTGGTAACATCATCTTTCAGTGGACTGGTCAAGTTTTTCGACGGGTGGTCTTTATGCTCTGTGTGATGTGCAGGCCGTTCACCTCGGGAAGCTTTAGCCTCTGGTTGCTGGGACTTCCTCTCAGAACCTCCTGACTGGTCACTGTCCTTTTGAGCTTTCTCAGCCTTGGCACCAAGCTTGGCCTCAAACATATCAATCCTTCCTCTTGCAGTCTTTGGTTTTGCACCATTTTCTACCTCAGCCAGTGGCTCCACTCCACTCTTCTGTGCTGTTGCATGCTGACCATGTTTCTTTTTCTTTTTACCATGTGGTTTGCTTGGAGGCTTCTCAGGTGCAACACCACTGTCAATCCCCAGTTTAGCCTGATTTTCCTCAAGTCCAACTGGAGTGTTCTCACTGGTTTGATTTTCTCCAGCGAGAGAGTGGATTTCTGGCTGTTTGCACATCTGCTGATTTGAAACATGATTAGTTAAATTCTCCTGCCTCTTTGAAGCCTGTGTACCATGATGATGGCCAGCTGATTTGTCCTTTTTGGAGCGTGTTTTGCCCTCCGAGGTCTTGTGAGTTTTGTGAGGCATCTTTTCGGCTGTTTTCTGATTCAGCTCAGCCTTTTCAGATAGTTCAGGTGTGGTTATAGGTTTTGCAGCTTTGGAGACAAAAGGATCATATAAGTCCAAAGTGATGACCGCAACACGGTTCGTCTCAGAGATGATGAAATGATCCGCAGGGACAACAGCCAAGTTTGACAGTTCTCTACTGAGTACATGGATGTCCTCGACTTTTGTTTTTCTCTCTGTGAGGAAACACTCTGAAGTTTTGTCAGTGTGCAAGTCCAGTTGTCCATCTGGTGAAGTCTTCTCAGCGGAGTCTATTGCATTTTCTTTTTTATGAATCGGCTCCTTGTCGTCTTTCAGGGATGGTTTGTCAGTAATCCTATCTGAGGTAGGCCACAGAAAGTCAGGCTGTACGTGATCACAACACAGGTCTCTGTTGTCATTGAGGGACCTTTTGGCACAAATTTGATCTCCTTCCAAACTGCTGCTTGTCCAACAGGCGAGGGGACTGAGGGGAGCTAAGGGCATAATAAACTTAGGACTCCCCCACTGTGGCTCCACCTGACGTTCTCCGTCAACTTCTGGTAAAGTGCTGGGTGACACGCGTGTGAGAACATTAACATGCAGGTCAGGTTGTGTGTTCACACCTGGCACGTGTGAGGTTGTCAGAGAATGTGTGGAGAGGAAATTAGGATCTGCTGAAGATTCGGCTCTTTCACCATCAACCCCGGCTGGCCTACAGCTTCCTTTAGCTTCCTGTTCAGCAACGAAGCCTGGCTGTGAGACGATGTGTTGTGCTGTGTCATCTGTCACTTCACGCAATTCATCTCCAGAGGGCTGATAATGACAATGGGTAAATAATAATTACAACGTTGGTTAATTTCAGTGACATTTCATCCAGACTCAGGCTTAACTGTGACTGTACTATCATATAATAATACTGCACTTATGGTAAATCACTTTTAAAGGTGGAGCTGACAAAAGGTAACATCACAATTCAGTTTTTCTCTTCAACACATACCTTTCTACTGAACCACAAAGCAGACGTTTATGAAACACCTTGCTTCTGTATCCAATCCAACAGTCCATATGTCCTGCATGCAATTGAACCTCACAGTTTCACTGTCACGGGCAGGAGCTCCAGCTATGCCTTGTGCACCTTAGTCAATCATAAGCGGTCTATGAGGCCTGCAGAGCTGTCTGCACCCTGGTCCTGGGTTTTTAAAGGAGATGCGGTGGGAATGGGTGTGTAAAAGGGTGTGGACAAAACGAGAGAGCGATAGAGTGGAGGAGGGTCATGTTTCAGCCCTCAGCTGTGCTCTCCTCTCACCCCTCCACCCTGACACGCCATGGATGCATGCTATTATCATTGAACTCTCAGCTATTATTAGATGCCATTTCTGTCCATCTGAAGTTTTCCTCTTAGGCACTCCTGTTTCCTTCAGCTCACACAGCTGCCAGTCTTTGAGATGGAGGCCAAAGGACTTATCCAATAATACAGACTCCAGCCATGGGTGGACTTTCACCCAGGCTGGAATCAAACCGAATGGCTCTGATCCAAACCAAGGCGACAATACCCATGAGTCTTGTGTGTGGTGACATACGTGGACTTCACTCGCTGAAGTGCTTCACGTATGTACCTCCTGACTAGCTGTCAATACTGTAGGTAGGACAACATTGACAAGGGCAGGAGAGGAATGGGAATGTCTCTTAACGTTCTTGAAGTGTTTCCAACGCTTGTGACTGATTTATCTGTTGGCCAATGCGACTGATGTGAAGGTGATCGCTGTTATTGTCCCAGTTGTGAAGGGTGAATCTTTCCACTGCCCCCTATCTCTTTTTCTCTCTTTCTCTGTCACACACTTCAGAGAAAGTGGTGTGTGTTTGACAGTGTGTGGATAGGCATGCATTAAGTGTGTGTGTCTGTAAAAAAAAAAAAAAAAAAACATGAGGTTACCAAGTTTAGTTGTGAAATAGCCACTCTTATGCCATGCTTCTCATAAGCACAGCACGAACCTTCACCTGTCAAACAAATTTTTTTGTGAGATCATAACTAGTATAAATATATAGAAACATCTTCTTACCTGTCCAATTATGAGCTCTGCAGGTGCATGCTGTTCCTCCAAATCTGTTTCCTCTATTATATTCAGTACGACTGGATCTTCATTGCAGCTGAAAATGTCATTCTCCAAGGACTCAGCATATCCACCGAATTCAGAAAGGTCCAAATCAGCAGAGGACGTAGATCCAGGGATCAGAGTGGCTGCAGTCACATCTACACTGTATCCTCCAGGAGAGGCCACTGTAGCACTGTATGTACCCATGGGTGAGTGAGGATGAATGGGGCATGAAAAGGGCTCACGCTGGTTGCTCTGGATCTCTTCTTGTATAGTAGGTGCTGAATCAGTGCTCTGGTCTTGGAGCTCAGGTCCTGAAGATTCAAGGCACAAAGCAAGACAACTCTGCCCAGAGAGGACTGAGCTCTCTGGGATGTTTTGTGCCACTAGGGGCTGATCCTGGACACCCATGGGTGGCTGCGGTTGTGCCGGTGCTGCTGACTTCTGACTCTGTCCTTCTTTAGCCGTTTCTCTGTCTGTATCAGTGTTCACTTCTGCTAGTGCCTGTGTCAAAGCATCTATCTCAGCACCTATCTCTGTGAAGGCAGCTGTGATGTCCTCTGGTGGAGCAGCAATGATCGCAGCCCAGTCTGACAGAGCACTTGCCCAGCTGTCCACTGATGACCACCTCTCAACCGGTGGCCCCCAGCTTATGGTGTCCTCACCGATCCAGCCAATCCCCTCACTACCTTCATGGCTGTAACCTGACACCGGTGTCTCTCCTGGGAGAAGAGATACATCACTGGTGACTCCTTGCATCACAGAAAAATGTGTGTTGTCCAAAACACCCTGCTCTTGTGTATCCTCACCTGTCAGATACTGGTATGCATCCAACCACAGCTCAGCTGGGCTGTCGCTTTGTCGTGCTTGTGGTATTATACCAGTGACCTCTGCTTTTTCCTGGCTATCGTCATTTACTGCCATCAAGCTCGCCACACAAGCATCCACGGCAGGTGGTCTCAGGCCTGTGTATTGGCCCGTGTCTGACTCATCATAGTCCACCATAGCTCGCTCGTCAGTAGAACTGTGATGACACTTTGTCAGCACGTCTGCTGAATCACACATCAAGATATGTGAATCACAGTCATAGTGTGTCTTATTTTCTTCCTTTTGGGATAATGGCTGGTGTTCAGGACATTTAATCTCACAGGGATCTACATTACGGTTCAGGATGAAGTCCTGTGTCTCACTCTCAAAGATATAAAGGTCTGACTCAGGTGCTGTAGCTGTATCACCCTCTGAACTATCCGAGTGAGGCGATAATGGCCTTAGAAGATAAGAGCTCTCAGAAATACACGACATGGCCCCAAAAGGTTTGGGTGCAGTATGGTCTTCAATGAGAGAAAGGGAGAGGGGTGGCTCTGTGAAAGTTTCAGATGGGGGTGAAATGAGTTCATGAGAGAGGTGAGGTAAATGAGGTAATATAGGTTCAGATGAGCTGAAATAGGGATGAACCCTGAGGTTATTTTCCTTTGGCAGGGGCTCTGAGCAAAGAGACAAACACTCTGACATATTATAGGTGGGTGATGGAAGCTTTAAACAGGATAAGTCGGTGTGTTTCTCCTGAGAGAGGCATTTGGAAACGTTTGATAAAGTCTCAGTGGACTTGTCAGTGGGGTCTGAGAGATCTGCCACTGCCACTGCCTCTGCTCCAGTCTCGTATGCAGACAGCATCTTTTCTGTAGGAGTGCATAGAAGAGAAAGAGAGTCTAACCCCCCGTCTGACTCTCTGTGAGGGATGCTGGTGACCGTGTTTGGTCGTCCGTGCAGAGAGGTGACAGATCCATTGGGGCTACTCGTCGTGCTGCCTGAGGAGACTGTCAGCAGCAGGGTCCCAGCTGTCAAACCGCAAGTTTGGGTCGAAGTTTGGAACAAACTTCTGTACACAATGACAGATTCCTTGTGTCTGGATCTTCTTGTGTCATTTCCTCCTCTGGCTGCAGCTGTATCCTTGTGTTTTTAGTGTCTGTACCTGGAAAGTGAAGCAGGACATCACCACAAAATGAAATACTTGACAATAAAACTGCAGAACCATTAAAGTCTATCAATCAAATAACATCTTATCTGAGACTGACATGCATGTTTACCTCCTCAATCTGAATAAGGCTCACTGTCTCCCTCTAGCTGTCACTTTGTGTGATATTGATATGGTTATCTTGCAGGAGATGCCCGTGTTAAACAGCCTGTTGCATGTATTTTGGACGCTTTTAAAGGCCACTTAACATACCACATCAACAGGAAGCCTTCTTAACTGATAAAAGCGTCTGGTGTGTGTGTTTGTGTTGTTAATGGGCTCCAGTTTCTATTACCATGCACAGCTGCCATTATATATACTTGCACGTGGGATTGTGCATTAGGCAGTGCTTAATATCATTTACAAGTATTATTAATCTCATACAAGATCTTTCCCAGTCACTGTTTACCAGATAAAAATATACAAGCTGTTGGTGGTTATGCACGAGAGAAATGTTAGAAGTATCGGGTGTTACTCATGAGTTCAGGGGCGTCCACCGCAGTAAATCATAACAATGATACACAAATAACATCCAATAAATAAGCAGTGTTTTCTAACTGTCCACTTTAAGCTTTATGTTTCCTCCTTCAGCTTTTTTCAATCCTTTGGTCAAAAATAAAATATCAAGTTATAAAGCTTATTTCAACGAACCTTATAGGTTTCCAAGGTCTTATATAATGTTGGAAAAATGCATAGAGGTAAAACTGAAGGAACTGACTGAGGCCATCATAGCTGCGTCTTCAAAGCACCTTTCTTAAACTGACATTACCTGTGTTTGTAGCCCGCTACAGGGAACCTGACATACTGTGCATGCAGAGGACTGATATGAAGTGTTGAAGGGGGACGCTTCAAAACATGCGCCCTGATGTACAAGTTTGCAGGAGAGGAGCTAGTGGCACAGACACTGGAAAAATACCAGTACCTCTTCACCCATGACCCGCATTTGTCACATTCCTGCTGTGCTGAAGGACACCTAGCTGAGCTGTCCAGGCCTAAATGTTTACTATGGAGCCCAGACCCTACCTCTAGTGAGCCTACTGGCAAATGCATTGAATATTAATAAAGCTGATACAACTTTCTGGCTGGAAATAGTCTTATTGCTCCAAGTGTCTCAGTAAAATTACTTCCTTGTTCATCTTTTAATAACATCCTGAACTAAAATATAAAATAACACTGTCCAAGATAAATTTGCATTTCCCTTAACTGAATCCGATCTGTTTCAGAGAGCTCAATCACATCTAGTCCAGATTAAGATTTGATAATTACATGCAGATCTGTGTCGCAGCCTACTTTTAGAGGCAATGGGAGGCTTTACATCGAACTGAAATCAGTCTTGTTGGTATAGTTGATTAGTGCATTAGATAGGTGGATAGACAGATTCATCTGTACTGACATTAAAAAAGAATAAAGCTGTCGGCACCTGTGTGACTGAGAGCAAGAAAGTGTAATTTGATTTCATCTCGACCGTCTGTGCCAAAATAGATCATCCTCTGTCACACAACCCCCCACCTCCAAAAAAGAGCTTGGTCCATCTTTAAAGTGTCTGTACATGAATGATTTGCTTAAAGACATGATCTACAGGATCCTCTGTGTAAATCTAAACATGGTTTTGAAAGTAAAACCACAAGCTGCCTCAAAATGAAAAACTTTCTTTACAATGGCAGATTACAAACAAGCAGAGCTGCATAAAAAATATATTCTTTAAAAATCCTCATACTTGTAAATCACTTATATGAATTCATTCTTCTACTTGCCATGCAGCAGAGCAGTGTGTGTGTGTGTATGTGTGTGTGTGTGTGTGTTTGTCAACCTGTCAGCAGCGTATCTGGCAACGTACGGCCCAAAGAAAACCACAAACACACAAGTCACCTCACAGTGGAATCACACACAATAAAAGTCTTATCATCACATGAGGCATTAAAACAGTTGTCTAGCCTGTGAAGGGGGTTTCCAGTCCAGCCATGCAAGTAGTACGTACCCTTTTCATAGCCGTGTAGTTGAGGATATAGACCTATGATGCAGGACCTCAGTATGAGCTCAGGCAGAGCCGGCGGTCTGGGGGTGTGAGTCTATTTTTAACTGTTGTCCCCCGTAAGTACAAAGTCAGTTACCTGATATTGCGGGCATGTGCCGATCTTGAACATTTAACACTCGATATCTATATTTACGGCCTGTTTCAGCGATGGATGGTGTACTTTACAGACTGACTCTGTTGGTTGTTCTAGAAATTTTATAGATGGAATTTGTTTATTTGATTGTTTTGATTTTAAGCAAGAACATATAGCATTTTTTCCACAAATAAACATCTATACACGACAGTATGTTCATAATTTCTCTTACATATTACAAAGAGTAGCTGCTCATTTGCATTTAACAGCGTTTGTTCTTTTTTTTTTCTGGCACAGATTTATTTACAAGTTAAAAGTCTAATCCAGTGCAGCTCTTGATTTTACTCAGACCACTTTATTAAACGTCAGTCAATATGAGTTTTTAACATCTAACAAGAACTTGGTCTCACAGAATTAAATATAATGTGCATAATGTACAGTATAATGTATAATGTAGATATTGCATGTTGGGGTTGAAAAATAAGATTAGAGTTTGAAAAAGTGAATTTAATGAAAATATGATTTTGAATTTATGAATACAATAGACTCTGTTTCTCTAGTTAAATGTGTTTACAGGTCAGCCGTGACACTGAGGGTCACATTGCTGGCAACATTAACACCCCTCTAACTACCCTGGCAAAGCAACAACGAACTCTTGTCAGGGGCCAAAACGACCTAATGAGGCCAGACCTGTCTTTGCTTTTATGGAAAATTATTAGTAGTCAATTAGCCCAGCCTGGTGTGACAGTGATTAAATGTGACTTTGCCTCTCATTTAGCCAAATTACTCATCTAATAGGTAGTGAACACAAGCTAATCCCTGATGGCAGACCAGTTCCCGATCATTAGAACGGCCCAGTGGTTTTAATCTAGCCAGACAGTGATAATGATAGTCAGGATGGCCTGGATTTCTGTTGTTGAAATGATGTTTTCACCAAAGTTCAGACGTCCATAATTTATTTATTAGAGAAGTTTTCACAGTGGATTAAAAGAAATACATTGACATAATGGGAACACGTGGTTATTAGCTCTCTTCCTGTGAGCTTACAAGGCTGATACCACACTGTCATATCTGTCTGCTGGATTCATGTCTCCCTGAGACAGTTAGCTTAGCATAGCATAGGACTGGAGACAGAGGCAAACAGCTAGGGTAGCGCATATTAAACATATTCTGACATGTTTTTTTTCAACCAGTAAACAGATCACTAGGCCTAACTGTTTGCTCAAGTATCCAGCTGCTGGTTTGAGCTTTGTCAATATCAGACAGATACTAGATAAATAATGTGTGTATTTTCTGAAATCTCTTGTTTTATCATTGTCGCACCAACCTCCAAACCTTGAGAAAGGCTCAGAGAGTCGTGTAAACACTGGCTGTCTCCTGAGGTACCCTTATGATCTGTTCCTCTTCTCTCCTTTATTAAACACAACTTGTTCCAGTTACACATAATTACACACTTGCATGACAATCATTCTTCTTTGGGAAGCCTGTTTAATTCACTGAGCATTTTTTTTTCTCAGGACCAGCACTCTCATGGCCATGCATCTCTTTCTCTCTCTCTCTCCCCTAATTACTTCATTCATGCCCTCCTTGAGGCTACTCTCTAATTATCCTGCTGCTTGTCGACTTACAGTGCCTCATTCCTGTTCCAACGCTCCTGTGCATCACAGTCTCCTAACTTCACGCCCTAAAAAATCTTTCCTCTCGTGTAGCAGGCCCTTTGTGTTCACCGATCAGGCTTCTACCATCTTCATGCTTTTCCCAATCTTTGTGCAGATTCACTTTTTCTTTCAGATGGATCTAACACTGCTGCGTACTTATTTTCCAGGTACTACATTATTGCAGAGGAATTCCCTTTATATCTTTCAGTAACCCACTTAGAGACTGTTGTTTCATAATGGTAGAGAAGGACGGTTTTATAACCAAGTAATTTATGGCTGTTACATCATTGTTCCTGTGACAGGTGAGAGGAACAGATTGCTTTCCTGCTTTAAAATCAGCACATTGTAAATTGTGGTTAAACAACAGATGCCCTCCAATAAAACAGCAATGCCACAAGTCTGACCATTTAAAAATAAAGAGAGAAAATAGACTCTTGATGATTATTTTTAGCCACATCACACTGGTACCCTTACAACTGCTTTGGCAAGGCAACATGTGAAGTCACCATTGTTATTGTGTGTGACAGAGAAAGAAATGAAGGAAACATCCCACATGCACACACACTCTATACATAGGTTTTAATTTGTTATTACGAGGTCAAGGAACAGAAAAGGATGGGGACACAAACCACAAACCATCATGTCCTTTTACTCTTTTCGAGCCATTACGTAACAGTTACGTCCACACACCTGTTTTTGTGCCTTGTAAATCTACTAAGCAACAGGGGGAATATTATTGGACTGCTGCATGTGTGTAGGAGCTTGTGGTATGTTCATTTGGACTTAGAAGATCTACCTTGATAGTTTCTATATTCTAGGCTAGGTTTATGATATTGAAACTACTTTGAATTGCTGAATTAAGGGTGGCAGTGTGGATAAAATAAACCTTCACTCATGATGTGTCACGTGTCAGCTGATCGACCAAGCAGCAGTTGGATGGGACTTTCATAAGGCAGCACTTGTTATGATGTAGTTGTAGTTGTTCAAAGATGTGTGTTTGTGTGTGTGTGTGTGTGTGAGAGAGAGAGAGAGACAGAGAGAGAGAGAGAGTATTTGTGCGGCTTCTCAGAAGCAGCATATTAAATGCCTCTGTGATGAACAGCAGCTGATGGGTTGTAAAAGGCAGATGGACTGTTAGGCAACAAATAATGTGTACAGAGATTCACTGCATCAAATTAAAACAAATAATCACTTTCTGTATTCAGTGGTCGGGGGCTCTATTGTAACTGAGCTCACTGTTACCCTAACGTGACATTTCATCTTTCTCAAATAGCAGTGGAAACATTTTCACAGTTAAACTTTGAAAATGCTCCAACAGTCTGAGACGTGTTACACCATCTTGAGCATGTTGTTGTGGGGTTTTGGATTGGACGTGGCCCCCATGGACTCTTGTAGTCATGGAGAGAGAAGTATCATCTTACTAAAGCGAGATATATTTTTACACCATGTTGTTGCAAAGTCTGCCTCGGCCTGCACGGCGTCTGCCCTCCTTCCCTAAAGCCCACCCCACCACCCAGACAGGACCAGGTGGAGAATTGTGCTGCACATGGAAGTGTGCGTCACAACCACATTTTGTTTAACGTGGGAATGCAAGCGAGTCATCTATAGGATGCTTTTCCACACAGCAGGAATGAGAGACACATCCTCACTATGCCAGCCTTATTGAAGAAATAGCAAATCATATTTGGCATTTATCTTGTAGTGCTGAACATACTTTTAGTTGGAAAAAATAAAGTAAAATAAAACAACCTGACAAAGGGAGTGTGTTTTTGTGTGAGCGGCAGAGATGAAGAGCAACAGAGGGATCAAAGCATTTCTTCTAGGCTGTTTGATGAGCATTACTCAACTCAAGACAACGCACACCCGAACACGTGCCCTACATGACTTAAGTGCTAAGGTGGAAACGTGGCTGCATGCTTTTGCGTCATGAGAAACTGAAAACCTTTTGTCATGATCTCACCAGCTGAATCAGTGCTACTTGTAAATCCTGACTCACTGCCATGGAAAGTGCAGTGAAAATATAGTGTTGTCTTTTACCAGGGCTGTTAAAAGGAGTGGAAGGATGGCAGGGGAATAAGATGAACCTCATGTCACAAGGAAAGCATTCATCCACGTAACACCCCAAGCATTTAGCTGTCAGCATATACATAGTTCTTTCATGTTTACATAACTTTGAAATTAAATGATCACACAATCATTCCTAAACTGTTGATGTTATTGGTTCCACATATGTTTGATTTAAAAATATTATATTTCTATGATATTGGAAAAAACTATATTTTCAGTTCATTCTAGCCATCATGATTGTGAATGTTGATTTAAATGAGAGCACTGGCAGAGCTTACAAGGCACAAACAAACAGAAGACAGAGATGGTGGACAGGTTTTCTGTTGTGTTCTTGCATCTATGGACAGCCACATTTTAGACGGAGGTAGGGCTTCTCAACCAGCACGGTCAACACGTAGCCCACCACTACTGTCAACACCAGGTGGCCGAAGAACATGTACATCTAAAGACAAGAGGAGGACAAACATTGGACAAAGTTAGAAGGGCACAGAGCCACAATCTGAAATGCAGTAGGCGTGATAACATTGAGTGAAATGTTTAGTGCTCTCACAAAGTTCACATCTGTGTAGTGGACTGGGGTGTCGTGCAAGCCGATGTAGAAGATGATGAAGACGGGATGTGAGAGATAGCAAGCAAAACTAATGTTGGAGAGTGGAACCCAGAAACCCCATGACAGGAAGCTCATGATAAAACCTGGAGAATACAGAGGAACGCAGTGGAACAAAATGAAAATGTGGCATTTTAAGACTTTTTTTAATGTGCATAAATACTACCACTGTATTTGGACCCATTTTGTTTTGTATACTGCACAAAATTAGGTGTGGTTTAAACAAAAAATCCATGTATAAGTCCATATAAACATTGCTTTTGAAATTATCCAGGGTCTTGGTTTACCTCCGTAACCCTCCTCACAGGCGAGTATGATCCAGGTCACAGCCAGAGCCCAGAGGGGTCTGTGCAGTCCTTGATAGAGGGCATGTGGCACAGATGGATAAGGTGGAGTGTCCTTGAGGACGTAGGATAATCCAATCAACACAGCCATGAGGAGAAGACAGCAGAACCAACCAAGTGCTGCCTGCCACTGGAGCAACAGTGAGAATAGCATCATATTAATCAAAAGAGCATACGATGTGTTCAGATCTCTGAAAAGTGACGTTCTGACATCTGTTACCTTCCATTTTAAGAGCTGATCTTTCTTTGTCATCAAGTATATTCCAGTCAAGATCCCAATTAAAAATGGCCCATATCTTGTGTAAGGTTTCAGATAGTAATGTATGACATAATTGCCTGATGACCTGCAAAATGAATTAATAAATACATAAAACCACTGAAATTTAAAGAAGTATTTGTTTAGCCTTTACTGTCAATTACAATGACTTTACAAAATAAAAAATACAGAAAATTAATTCATGTGTTTGTCACTCGGCTATTTGGCTCTTAAGTTATTTTAGCACTAGACCACCATCACTGAGTCTTACATTGCAGCCGGCAGAAGGACTGGCAGGTGCATGAGTGCAGTTATAAGAGCACCAGCAACAGTGGTCAACAACAGCAGGCCCACTGCCACTGCTGCAAACACACCTCTGTTCCTGAAAAACGGCAGAGAGAATGGATGGGTGAGATTCACCGTGCTTACAACACAGCAATTCAGAAATATTTGAGAGTAATAATAAAAAAAGGACATTAGACAAACGTACAATCTGTAAAAATACAGTAACAGTGGGGTGGTGGCATAACACTGGAAATCAAGAGACAAGTACCATGTCCAAGGGATACACTGGAGAGAGATGGAGAAATACGGTAGGTCAAGATATATAATGTCAAAAATAGACTTCGAGCTGCATATTAGTGGTCAGACTTACTATCTCATGGACAGGGAGGAGATTGCTTATTAGTAGTATGTTGGCCCACCAGTATGTCTTACAATCCATCATTGTCTCTATAAGGGGGAACCAGTAGGGTCCCCAATGGATCACAGAGATGAGGCCGATGGTTAGACACATAATGAACATATGCAGAGGTTGAACCCTGCAGTGAAGGGAAGAGAAACTGAACAATGAGCAGAATTCATTTTTCAATTGTCACTACTTCATCAATCACACTTCAAATGAAGGATGAATTCATTCAGTTTCATTCCCAAGGGAAAAAATGACAGGGTGACAGACAGGTATTTGGTTTAACTGATGAATACAAAGTACCTTTTAATCCTCTTGAAGATATAGTTGGCCACTAAACAGGCACTCAGTTTGTCCTCGGCCCTGCTGATGGAGTTCATCAGAGTCTTGGCACTAAGCAAACCCCTGAAACACAGAAGCTGTTCAAAACTGCTAGAACTGGCAGCTATACCACGTTCACCAGGAAATTATGTTACATCCACTATCACTTTATGTGGTTTCGTTCTTACCCCATCAGTAGAAAGGTGTCTACAGCCAGAAAAACAGGTCCGCTGATGGAAATCACATAAAAAGGGCTACTTTCTGCTGCCTTCTTCCAGTTTCTGTAATTATCTACAATTGAGATAATGTCATATTGGCAGAATAATATACTTGATCTGGCACTGACTTGCAGGCTGAATCAGCAAATACTACATAGTCTTGTCATACCCAAGTTGTGCATCACAGAAAACAGTGTGGAGTGGCCACATATGATCCATAACAAGCTCAGGGAGCGGATGCCATTCAGGGAAGAGTAACCTCCTCCAGAGATGGATGTGACGGTGGTTAGGACACCTTGGCTGGTGTTCTGTAGAGAGAATGTCTGCAGGAAGCGGCTCACACAGCTTGGAGGAAAACACAGTGTTGTATAGGTGGTGCTGTCTGCCAAAGACAATATTCAGAAAATCACTTCTTCAAAATTAAACACAATCTGGAGATGAAAAAAAAAAAAGTTTGGCTACTGATCTCTCAATGTTGGAGAACAAGCACTTACACCGAATCTCAGTGTTTATTTCATGTACCTGTTTCCTCTGTGGTGCTACTGTTTATTTCACTGCTGGAGGAGCCATTGGTCTTCATGGTCCCATAGAGGTTGAGGCTGGTGTTTATAGCTGAGGACTCTACAGATGGACTGACCTCCCTGCTCCTTTGCCACCTTGTTATGGCAGTGAACAAGGTAGCTGCAAGAGGAATTGCAACCATTACACAACATACAAACCTGCGGGAGAAAATGTATCAGTATTAGTGGAAGAATGATGATTGTTAGCATTTTAAGGGGGGGGGGGGGGCAAATACTGACAGACAGGTGACATCTGATGCGTCTGGCATGATGTTTTTGGACAAACAGTGGGCCATGATCATCTGCTGAGTGGATTGATTGACCAGGATGGAGGGAAAAGGAGGAACAAGGGATGTCTGACCAAACTGAAGCCTCCCTGTTAAAAACGTGAAACACATCACAATCAAAACAAAACAAACACTCATGAGTGATAAGATTTTAAAATCACTGACCAGACAACACCAGCATTTCCACATCCTCTTCTCTGCAGGAGTCAGGAACACAAATACCCACAAAATACTGCAATGTGTCCTATGGGTTGAAACACTTCTGTCAAAATCAAGTCAAGTCACATACTGTAGCCAGTTTTCAGGATGACGATGATTTTATTTCCTATGATTGCAGTGTTTTGGGGTGTGAGCCTACCTGCTGAAGGAACACCTGGCAGTACTGTCCAGAGAAGGAGGGGCCATGAGCAGAGCGGCACTGCTGCAGTGAACCAGGCTGGTTGACATTACCTCCTTCTACATTGCTGCCCATCTTTCCAAATGAATCATACACTGGTAATCAACACAAATAACAAAGAACAAAACATTATTTTAATTGAATGCCCTCTAAAGTGTCTTATTTGGATTTCTTTTTTTAAGTGAGGAAACAGTAGTTAAGTGCGTTTTAATTCTCTGTATGCTCATTTAAAGTTGAAAAGCTAAGATAAATTCTAAGTTTATATATCATCATATCATATCATATCATATCATATCATATCATCAAAACAAGTCTGATACTCATTTTAATCGATATAGAAACGTAGAAAATAATTGTAGCAGCCATTTTCTTTTTCAGATGTTATAAATAGGGGCGAAACACACTGCCCTTGTGGGCTGTAACGGTTGGTCAATGTTGCCCAAGCTTTGTGGTCCAACACGGAACCCGTACGGAGAGAGCACAGGTGAATCTAGCGTCTATTGATTACAAGGCAAACAGACAATCAGATGCAGCTACTGCTTTGCTGTCACCGTGAAGCCGTGCAACCAAGTGCAAGAAAGTGGAAAAGAAAATTGTGAAGCCAAGTGAAATGTAAAGCTTGACCCAGCCTGCCAAGGACTCGGCATAAAATGCACAGCTATTTAAAACAAACAAAAGTTCGCTTGTTTGTGTTTTTAGTGTTTTGACGTTTTCCTGCTTCAAGTTAAAAACAAACAAACAAACAAACAAAAAAAACAAGTAAAAAAGAAGGAAAGAAGAAGAACCCGAGTGACCATCTCAACAAAACCTGCAGTGGGGACATGACACGACATGGAGGACAATGGAGGCTAAAAAGAAAGAGGCTTCAAATAAGGTGAGTCACACACACACACACACACACACACACACACACACACACCTCTATCTCCTTCTCTTTATAATGACGGTTCACTGTGTACATGACTGTGTGTTGTGTATGTGTGTAGTGGAGCTCATATTGTATAGGCCACTCTCTTATCTCTTGTTTGACATGGACGAGTGTCACAGTGCGGGGCCCAGCCTGCACAGGCCTAAATGATATCTCTAGCTTTGCATTCATACATTGGTGAAGCAGCCTGTGCAGGAGGTTTGAATTTGTTTATTTCTATTAATTATATATATATTGAAATCAAATCAATTTTCAAACTTGTTCCCATTGGAAGCTTTTCATGGTTTTACAGATAAAAATAGACAAACAACTCATTTGAAGAACAAAATAGTAAAAATATTTATTTATAAGAGAAATAATGCAAAACATAGGAGTGATTGTAAACCTTTCAATATCCTTGTTATAGTTAGCATTGGGTTTTTTGTAGGCATACAGCAAACATTAAGAGAATATAATCTGTATTTTAGACATGCACTGATTTTCCTCTCAAGCTTTTAAGTGTATATAAGTTAAGTCCTCATTGACCAATTGAATAATTAATTTCTTTAAATGGCCCTGTCTTCATTGAGTGTCTCCACTGCTAAAATTAGGCCTAATGGACCAGTTTAATACCCGGAACTGACTGCAAATGTACATTAGAAAAAGCCTCTCAAAAGGCAGCAACACTCACTGATAACAGCATATTCCTTTGGCGTCTCCTGGTTAATTTCCCAGAGGAAAGTGTTGGTATCCTCCTCACATCTTTGAGGTACAGTGAAGACCTGTGGATTTTCTAGTGCTAAACAACACCCTGCAAAAAGACAGATCATCACACAACTCAGTGCCATTTCAGGAATGAATACTTAACTTAGTGGAAAAGTGTTTAAATAACACATGAGAGAACATGTGATCATCAATAATCTGGCATGAAATCATCGTCCCCGGGCTAAATGGAAAAAAATGCACTTGCACCTGTTTTCCTGTATTAGGTGTGAACAGGATTGAGTTACACGGCAAAACCAACAACAAGATCCAGGTATTGCCATTTTTGCCTCCATGCAAAATCAACTTAATAAATAAATCAGTCATGGCCACTAGAGGGAGAGCTTGTTCAAAAAAATCCACACAGAGTGCCATGATTTAGTGTGATGGATTTAACAGAAGGAAAAAAAAAAATAAAAATTGAATAGTCCTTTTTTCTTCTTATGTAGCAGGATTATTTTGGCAGTTCATATGCTTACTGTAAACAGAACCCTGGTTGGTTTTATCAGAGCTTCTTTGGGCCAGTGACAATGGAGCAGAACAATACAGATTTGTGCAGCAAAGTCAACATAATGAGCTGAAAGACACAAAAAATGCTCCAAGAGTGATTATAACTCTCCATAGGTCACAACTATTACCATACCCTTTCACATGATCCGTCATTCGTATAAGTCTATTTATAGTGCAGTTTTAAGGCTAGAGAAGAGTTGTGCTTTTGGTTACATATTTAAAAAGCAAACATTTCATGTTCCATACTTGATAAGAAATTTCATTTGGGAGCCATGATGTTTCTTTGAAAATATATTTTCTTTTGCAGAACTGTAATATGGAGACCGGTGGTTTGGCATTTTGTGTTTGGTTCAAGTTAGGTGAATATTTGTAATTCAAAATGGCTTTGATAAATGTGTCTATTAGAAACAAATGCTTTGCATTTGAAATGTATAGTTACAATGCATATGTAATATGAATGATAACAGGATTTTGATATATTTCCAAAGAGAGGAGCTGATGTCTTATGTGCAGTCGACATCAGACCTCATCCCTGGCAGGTTTCATAATTTATTGACATAAAGAACAGCTTTGTACAGTAGCATCAGAAATTTCTAAAAACAGCAGCAGCAGCAGCGGCAAGACACATTCTAATCAACAAACAATTCACAGACTGATTCTCACATGCAGTTTTACAGCAGGAGACGATTAGTCTCATTGTCAGAGTAGAAAAGAATTACTGTTCAAGAGTGATTGGTGATGTTTTTTGGAAATGCTCTGAACATGGAATGCAATGGATCTATCTGCCATCTGTATCCTTGCAGCTTCCAAAGTTGTGTTCATGTACACAAACTTGTTGGCTTGTATAGAAAATCGTCTCACAGCCAGGTTTACATTCAAAGTGGGTTCAGTTAAGAACATGTTTTTATCAACATAATACTGTCAATGAACATTCATTATGATTTCAAAATAAATGAAAGAAGCACAAACTTAAGAAATACAGAGAAGAAACAAAAAGTCGGAAACTGATAATGTTGATATTTGTTATGAAACACAGGATCATTAGAGTTTTATTTTTTGTGTGCAATGATGACAGATGAACTATGCTATAAAGAAGACTGCGGTTAAAAGAGAGACAAGTGCTTTGTGTCTTTATATTTTAAATATTTAGGTAATAAGTTGTAATCTAAAAGAGCTGCCATTTACAGTACATTAAGACAGGAATGAAACATCACCATACAAATTTTCACAGCCTTTTACAAAATACATTTTCAAAAGCAAATTCAAATTTGGCCCATATATTTGTCTTTAAAAGACTCCTGTTTCTGATAATAACGCTTGTTATATTCATCCACAAAACAAAGCTTTAAACTTATTTCAGACTTAGTCAGAATTTTTTGTGCATTTGATATGCAAACGATAAGTTGGCATGGAAATGTAACTGAAGAGAGGCTTCTTCTTTCAGTGATTGTCCTGAAATCTTCTTATATTCTATGTAATCGTAACCCAAAATGACACCAGAGATTTGATTTTAGGATTAATTGTGTCATGGTGCAATTAGAAGGAGACCAGGATTCTACTGATGAAGCCAAGGAGTGCTTTAAGAGAAATATTACTTATCCATGAAATTCTAAAATAAAAAATGGAGAATGTCCATTGCCACTTCCACCCAACCTTAAAGTTAAAACTGAAAATCTCATGAAGGTATGACATATCCCGGGGAAACCTGGACCTCCCAAAGAGTTTCACAATTTTCCTACCAGACATTCATTGGACAATAGCAGCTTTGAGAATCCAGAACACTGCTGACTGTATGAGGATTAATCCCATTAGACTAATATATCCATACATTATCTAATCCTAGTGAGAAGACAACAATGGAAACTGTTTAAAATAAAAAGCTCTTCTATAAAAAGATCTATTCAAGGCCTATAGAAACATCTATGTGTGTACAAAAAAGTATCTTGTTCCATTTAGTTTAAGACAGTGAGTTTGACATATATTACATATTTTTGAGTGTACCTTTAATACATGTTGTTGTAGGCTACATGTACATTATATATACAGCACAGCCAACTGAGATACTGTATGTTGTCTCCAACAATTTAACAAACTATACGTTTTTGAAACAACAGTGTTGCTTCAGATGGAAAGATTAAAAAGTTAGTTTTTCTCACTTTTCGGCTGCGCTCAATCTCTTTGACTTTATAAACGCCATCCCATGAGTCCTCATGTGAGTATTCAGGTTGCCCTCCGTTTCAAACATCTTCCCACACACTTTGCATTTTGTATTTGGTGTCCCATCATTGTTCTCGTCTGTAACTTCCATCTGGTTCTCCCTTTGACTCTCATCATCATCCTTGCCTCGTCCATTGTACCGGGCGAGAACCTGCGGCTCCTTAAGCCGATGGACGATGAAGAGATGACGGGCCAATGAGCGGTGGGAGGTGTAGCATAGGCCGCACTCCTGACACTGGTAGGATGAGCCATCGGACTTGTGTTGTGGAATGTGTTTGTGGAAAGCGGCGATGTCCTCAGTGGTGAAACTGCAGACAGCACATTTGTGAACTTTTAGGATGTTCACCTTGAGCCTCTTCAAGGGCTGTGAGTCCGAGCCCCTGGAGTTCAAAGCTGGGGACCCGTCATCCTCTTCTGGCTTCCTTTTGGGGCTGGGGATCTGTAAAGGTGATTGAGAATGTAGTTTAACATCAAGAATTTAACTTTTGAGGTAAAATAATTTAGAAGGAGCACTTTCTTTAAATTACTGTATGTTTGCAAATTTGTGCCACTGTCGTTGTACCATTTCCTTGTTAGGCAAAGCCTCCATATGATCAGTGTTGACGGTCTTCCCTTCAGGATCTTTGACTCCATGCATCAGCTGAATGTGCTGGTCCAGCAGCACCCTTTTAGTGAATGGCTGACTTGGAGCTGTACAGTGTCTATCAAAGCAAATAGATTAAAAAAAAAAGATTAGATAAATAATTAACAGAGTGAAGTTCTGGCCTAGTGTGGTTGTTCATCAGCCAGCATAGTGTAGCTCTCTCTTGGACAGACATGAGTGTGACTGCACTGTTAAAGGCTATACACGAATTGCTCCCAGATTTGATTTGGGACTCTGCTAACCCTGGCAGTTAGTGTGTGTACTCACGGGCAGGTGTAGACCTTCCTCAACCCCTTGTGTTTGAGACGGTTGTGTCGGCAAAGACTGTGGGAGGAGCTGAAGGACTTATCGCACTGTCGACATGGGTGCTTCTTCAAGATCTGCAACATGAATGTGGAAATGCATAAAATACAAAGAGTGCTTCAGCAACATTTCTTTCAACACTTATGTCTGAAGCTGGAATTATGCTTCTCTGGAAAGTGTGAGGGTGAATATGTACCCGGGTATATTTTGGTGATGGTGAATGTATTTGCATATACAGTAAGTTTGTTTTTATTTCTGTTCCCTGAGTCAAATATTCACCTTGCCATGTTCACGCCTCATATGAGCCACAAAGACCTCTCTTGAACTGAAGAGGGTATTGCAGTCTCCGCATGTATATCCTGAGCTGGGTGGGTTTTTGAGGTCAGCTGAGCAGTTACTGTTGGTTTTCTTGAGGGGTGAGGGTGGAGGCTTCTTTTCTCCTTTGTCCTGACTATTGACATTGCTGCCATCCTTGTTGTTAATATTACTGGGACTGCTGCTGTTGGTATTGCTTGAATTTGTGGGCTTGGTACTCAGAGGAAGGTTGATGCCCAAGTTTGGCGGACCCTCAATGGTCTTCAGAGTTCCATGGATGGCCTGAGAAGGATCCACACATACAGATTAAATTATGATTAATAAAGCAGTGGCGTATGATACATTTCTAGCTAAACTTACTAGTATGACTTTAAAAAATGAAGTAAAAATAGTAGCATAGCATCATAGCATGGGATTTTATCTCAGATTTAATGATATAAGAAGAAACTCATTATTAGAGAGAGTTGAGATGCATGGTAAATACATGACAATCAAGCAGTGTCTAAGACAATGGCTGTGCCTACTTTGATATGGTCCAACATGAGCTGTTTCTGTGCGTAGTGCATGGAGCAGTCGGGGCATTTGAACACTGAAACTTTGTGATTGACAACGTGCTGGTCGAAGTGTGTGTAGAGGAGGGATTGCAGAGTGAACACGGTATCACACATGGAGCACTTATAGATCACCCTGAAAGGCAGAAAAACAGTGTCTTAGAAAATCACAGCAACCTTTCTGTGGATATAAATGAAGTATTTAGAGAATCCAAGCTGTTATGTTATCATGTTTGTGTAGGTCATGGTAGTCATTTAGTGCTCAAGTTTAACACAACTGTACTTCTTTTCAGTTCTTGAAAACGTTTCACCTCTCATCTGAGCTCTGACGGTTTGCTATGCTATCTTACGTTCCACATAAAGCTGTTAAACATTCAGCTGCAGTTTGTTTTTTGCTTCAAATATATCTGAAAACAAACTTGTAGATAGCTTTAACATATGAAAACAGATGGTTCGTTCAGTTTGACCCAAGATGAATTATGCTTGTGGCACAACAAGGGCCAAACCCAGATGGTGGTGCAAGAACACCTGTTCCTAAACACCTGAATTGTCAGTAATGCTGATAACAGACACATCATCAGCACTACTGATTCAATGAAAGGTTGCCATGTGGAAAAAAACAAACACAAGTTAAGCTACCGTGCCTAACGCCCACAAATCCTGCTACGGATGAAGCAGCAAGGATGATCTTCCTTAGAAAAATGATTTGGACATGGTTATTGCGTATCAATGGTGTGTGTGCCTGTGTGAGATGGTAGTGTGTAAGTGTGAGGTTGGAATCTTTCTGAGGAAATGTATGTGTATTATGAATATTGTCATTATTGTTACATAAAACAAAAAACACATTTGCCTTAGATCAATTTTTTAGATGGTGTAGAGTTTTCATGTGAAGACCTACTTGGGCTCTCCTGCCTTCACTCCTGGATGTTGTGTATATGCATGGGAGTGTGTGCCAGGTGCAGACTTGAAGGCCATTGGGCAGAGAGGACATTTGTAGAAGATCTCGCAGTGAGTACTCTGGATATGGGACTTGAGAGTTGCAACATCAGCAAAGATCACACTGCAGTGTACACAACTGAAGGAAGAGGGAATGGAGACAAAGGGCAGAGGGAGAAGAAGTAAGAGTTAGACAATCAGATTTTAGATTAGTACATTTCTGCTTAATTCATTCCTCTGACAAAAGTATGCAAGTACATGCATGCAATGTTACATTTGTGACATTCTTATGAGTCATTAATATGCAGAGGCAGTCTCGGCTTCATAGCATTTTGAAAGACAAGAGTCATAATTGAACTATAATTGATCAGATACTGGGTGTTTAGATTTTAATGGCTTTTATCCTGGGTGACTCCACATAAAAATTGTGACTGTCCATTTTTCTCCACAAGTTCCATTGTGAATAATGTCACTTTAACTGGCAAAGATAATGTACTAATAAGTGTAATTAGAAATGACATTGTAAATGGTGCAAATGAAAGAAAAGTAAGAGCTATTCAAATCAAAATATGACCACTTTCCAAAGAAAGAAAGAAACCATTTCTCAGTAGTGGATACTGTGTACTTGTTTGGATTTTTTTTAATCACAAAAAAGTTTTAACAGACGAAATAGTTTAGAAGATGAAGTTGGAAACTTTGGAAACTATTCTTCGGTTTAAGGTAAAATCCATTGTAATGATTTCATGATGTCAGTTGAAGTAGACTGACCGGTAGCCCACTCTCCGCGTGTAATGCAGGCAGTTCTTGGTGACATGAGACTGGAAGTGGACAGATCGGCAGCTGGCACCACACTCGGGACAGATATAAGGGGACTTGTGCTGGTGGATTCGCTGGTGTGACAGAAAACTGCACTGATTTGGGAGCAGCATTTGGCAAATACTGCATGTTTTCTATGGAGATGGAAAGAGAAGATTTAAAATATCATCAGCGGTGTTATGGCACTGAAATGATTGGTTGCTGAGGTTCACCTCTTTTACACATAGTATTATCCATTCCTGCATATAAAATAAAGAGTCAGATCAGCCAATCAACATTTTTTCTTGGGAACATCTCATCTCATGTCTACTTTGCAAAACCTTAATTGATTGGTTTGTCAAAGATGTAAAAAATTATATTTTCCAAAGTCAAAAAGACGTCGCCATGTATTTACATCTTTTATGTAACAGTTCAAATAAAAACTCTGTACTGCACTGAAGCAGAGAATCTCTCAAAACCTTGGCATATAAAACAACTAACACTTCAAGTAAGTGATACATCATGTGATTTGAGTAAGTGGACCCTCCAAAAGTAAATGGCTGTAATCAAAATTGTATCTCCCCCAGCTGTTTTGGTTGGCTCTTGCTGCTTTGATTGCACAGTTATTTTCTGTACCTTGCAGTAGCAAATTAAATTGTATTGTAACAGGTCTCACAACCATCTATGTTAATGTAATCAGTAGTCAGATAAAAAAAAAAAAATGTATGTGTGTTGGGAACTATGATATAGTATGATTCACATACCTGCCCACTGGACTCTGGTGCCTGTTGATAGTGCATGGCAAGCGAGCTGTCGTCCTGGAACATTTCATTACATTCCAAGCACTTTAAGCTGTGCCTGCAGAGCTTTGATGCATCATCCTCCAAAGGCATGGCTGCTACCAGAGGAGCACTGCATGGAGCTGAGATTACTGCAGTTTGGGACCCACTGACTGCACCTTTCCCTTGGGTTTGACTTGTGGGTGCTTGTGGTGGGGAAGTGGAACCGGTGATGTTTGATGGACTTGATGACGATGATGATGATTGCAGCGGTGACGATGATGATGATGATGACAATGATGATGATGATGATGACGTGGTTATCATCTGGTCTGCAGGAATGGGTTTTAGTATTAGATGTGAGCACTGCATAACAACCCCTTTGTCCTTGTGGCCCCTGGCATGAGACAAGAGGCTACATTTGTTGTAGAACACTAGACTTTTGGCACAGTGGTTGCAGGTGACCTCAATCCGCACACTGCGACGCTCATAGTGCTGTGTCAGGCTCTTCTCAAGAGCAAATGAATCCCCACATTCCAGGCACTTGTAACCACGTGAGGGTAGAGAGATGCAGGCTGAAGTTGGCGGAGAGAGGTTTGGGACATACACAGGGACAGGATTTATGCTACTCAGGACTTTATTGAAGGCGTCCACTACAGAGCTTTGAGAGCTAGCGAACACTTGAACCCTTGAGATTTTCTTTGAGGCCTGGCCTGTAAGAATTGTCTGCTGTTTGACTTGTGATTTTTGCTGGATGTGTTTGGAAGAGGACAGGGCCTGTTGGAGGTCACAGGCAGTAGAGGATACAGTCTGAGGCAGAAGGTTGAGGTTACTAAGATGGACTGTCTTCGGCACAAGTTTGGCATTTGCCAGACTTGAGGCCGGTACCATGACAGTTTGTTGCTGGATGGCATTAGCAGCTTTCAAGATCGCACTGCTGGCACTTTGCACTGATGCAGCCGGGATGACTGTTGCTTTGACTGTGGTGTTATTAGCTAGCTTAAGATTGATGACTTGAGAGCCAGCTGTCTTGACTGCAGAGACTGGCAGGAAAGCTGTTGCTACAGGTTTAATAGTCATTTGCTTGGTTATTTCAATTGAAGGCCCTCCTGTGGTGGCTACCACTGTAGTTGGCAAAGAGGACCTTGAGGGAGATGAGAAGATTGCACTGGTGGTTGCCATTAGAGATGAGCTACTTTCACCCTTTTTCAGAGCCTCATGATCAAACTCAGGAAGAACTCGAGTGACAGTACGCTTGATCTGCCCAGACGAGGTCTTGATTGTTTTGATCCTGACCTTTGGGATAACTGGGGCAGTGTCTGTGCTTGAGGCAGGGGAACCTTTGCCGCTACCCTCACTGGTGACACTAGAGGGGCTGTCTTGTGGTCTTGTTAACAGCCTCTTTGCAAATTCCAAGGCTGACTCATGCTCCTGTGGTTTCTCTGGAACTCTTGGATTTTCATTGGCTTTGATGGATTCTTTTTGTGTTGTCGGAGAATCTAAAACCATCAAGTCTGGAGCACTAGCCTTTTTTGCACTGAGGGCTGCTATGGCTGCTATACAAGAGGAAAGCTTAGCAGACGACTTGGCTTTGCCCTGGGGCATATTGGACACATTAACAAGCCCTGATGACTCTTCAGCCTCCTGATGAAACTTGGAGACAGTTTCCTTGAGTTCCTCCTTAGGTAAACTTGATGGAGGGGAATCGTTAGACTTGGAGCCTCCCAGTGTGCAATTATTATTGTTGTTGTTTTGATCATATTTTTGCTCTCTGTTTGCTCTGGTCTTGGACATATTGTCCACTGCTATTGGAGATTTGGGATTCTGGTCCTCACTCTTAGTAGTTGACCTAAAGAGTGTCTGACCAACTGGCTTGTCCAAGGGGTCATCTACTTCAATTTTATCATCATCATCAAACTCCTCAGCACTGGAAATGGGGCTAAACTGATTGAAAGTAGATGATGGGTTGTTAACTGGTTGTCTTTCCTCCTTGGGACCCTTCCATCCATTCTTGCTGTAAGAACCAGGTGGTATGCTGGGCAAGAAACCATTCTGAAGTCCATTACAAGTTCCAACAGAATGATGTTGAGGATTGGAGTGGAAATGTCCTTCCCTGTCTGATATAGTTCCACCATGCTCACTAGTGTCTGCATTTCTGATGTTCTTGACGATGACACTAACACCAACATCGTGACCTGTTGAGACATGAACCTCTTCTTCATTAGTAGTCACCCCACCCCCGGGATGCTTGAGTTGTCCATCGTGCTCATCATGGTGTCCAGATTCAATTGCGGCTTTAGGATCCACCATGTCGGGGATGTCGAAGGCCGCCAGCAGATCATCGAAGTCTGGCGTCTTCATATCTCCCATGGTCCTTCCTCTGTTTTAATAAGTAGATCACCTGGGGAATGCAGATTGAAGAGAAATTAGTAACATAATAGCATCACATAACACAAGCTACAAGCTCTTCTAAGCTCCTCAGCAGGCTGAACAAGGGTTTACATTTTGGAATGAAAACGTTTCACACATCTTTGTTGGCAGCTTACATTGACAGAGATATCAGTGATAGTTTGCAAAGCAGTTCTGCATTTAATGCACCCCAAAAGCTGGAATCACAGTAACACTGAATTCATCAAGGTATGCACAATAGAGACCAAGGACTTTGTAATATCATCCTGTTCAATAGTATTTTAGTCATTGAGTTTTGATTGAGTCGGATTGCGACATGGGGATATTTGGGAAATCTGCTGTCCTTGGGATTTTTGGATGTGGGGAGGAGTAGGCCTACTGTACATTTCATTCACATTCATATTTACTAAGCTATAATAGAAACAGTTGCTCAACATATTTCTTAGAGTACTAATTGCATGAGGCTGTTTACAAAAGGATAGCCACTTTTCTATTCAGACCTCTGCTATTGCATTCTGTTTGGAGCACAATGTAATGCATGTAACTGCCACTTAGAGCAATTTACCTATTGTCTGTGTAATTCACGTGGTATTACAGGCAATACTTTCTAGCTTGTAGTTAAGATACAACATTTTCCTCCCAATAAGAAAAAACAATAAAAGACTTTGACTCATCCAACTGATGATTAGTGGTATGCACTAATTACTGACTCTATATGTATTACAATATAGTAATGACAGGAAATAAGTTAATAAACATGTTTTTTGCACTGATTAAGTGCATTCATTTTATAGTTTAGAAATCTCACTAAATTACAAAATAGCTTGGATGTATTACTGATGAAGGCAGTTAGTTCCTAAAGTGGTAGCTGTACTCTAGCATGTTATTGCAAAGGTGTATTTGATTTTAATATTATATGTAATTCAGTCAAGCTTTAGTTTTGTTGTGACCACAGTACAGCCTTGTCGAACACCATGTTTACCATGACTTAGACGCTGCTTTCTGATGCATAATTTTTCATCAGCAGACTGAGCTGATAGCTCTCCCCTCTTCCTCCTTCAAGAGTCTGCATTACAGGGATGCAAAGCTCTCCTGAAAAAATGAGTCCAGCTGGTGCATATTCTGCACATACAAGTGCATGCAATTAAATACATTTGCTGTTACAGCAGGCGACTTTATTGACTGTCTTCAGAGAGAAATACCCTGGAACCACATGCTGGTCCTCATGGTGGGGTGGACGTGACATTTTGATGACATTAAATGGGGGTAATCTACAAGCTCAGCATTGCTATAATTAAAGCAAATGAGATGAGGAGAAAAATAATGGTATACTAGTGTTCTATTGAAATACATTTATCTTGAAGAGGCCCTGAATTTGAATATATGTTGTGTAATATAATATATCAGGAGCAGGATTAGATCAATACAGTACTGATAAGTGTTGCAGTTTCATTAATTTTCCCATTAGTGGTCTGGCCCTTGTCTGTTGGTTTGGGATGAATATAACATGTAAACAAGACTTTACCTGAAGGTAATATGAATTGTTTTAATATGGGAATACTGAAAGGAGACAATCTAAAGCTGGTCACTCTTTGAATTTTAATATTTATTTACCAGAAACAATCATTTTTCAAGAACAACAAAAAACTGTCTTTATTTTTCCATTGGTGAGCACTGCAAATAATTTATGATGGGACAGAAATGTCTGTCTGTATTAATAGAGTTGTGGACAAAAGACAGCCATGGAGCTGCTTGTACGTGCAGTTAAATCATTGCTGCTCATTGAACCAAATGCATGGCAACCATATCTGCACATACACAGAACCCAATCCTAGAGCCTGAACCTAGATTTCAAGATGTAACCAATCTCAATCCAGATGATAGGAGCAGTAAAATGATAAAATAAGCATAAATACACAATAGACAGTGGGAGAAATCATAGGGAGAGGGCAGACGAGAAATGCAGTGAGGGGGGGAAAATGGCTGCTGAGCTGTGTGAAGCTGCAGCACACAGAGAGAAAGGCCTGGTGGAAAGAAAAGCTAGTCACAGCCATGACAGCCAGAGCAGCCTGATGTAGGAAGTAAATGAAGGTTAAAGACAGACAAAAATGAAAAACATAACACAGATCCCCCTCTCAGCAATAGCCGTTTAATACACATGCATTGAAATCCACATTCTGTGTGAAAGGCTACTACAACCTCAGTAAAGTAAATGGAAAATAACAATTGTGGAAGCATGCAAGTGAAACAGCCACTCCTCACCCTCTTTCCTCCGTCCCTCTCCAGCCACTAGCCAAACCTTCTTAACTTCCTTCCTTCCATCCTGCAACAAACACAGTCACAACACTGCTAACCCACAAAAAGCCATCCACCCCACCCTGCCTGGAAAAAAAGTCCTGTTTCTTCACAACCAGGCAAAGGCCCAGAATATAGGGTCAGGTTACATCCATGGATCTGGTGAGTGGTAGTGGTCCTGGTAAGGATCCTCCTTAGTCACTCTCTGCACCACTAGCAGCACACAGACATGCAAACAGACGGATAGATCATGCTCCTGTTTGTGTGTGTGTGTGTGTGCGTGCGTGTGTGTGAGTGTGTGTGAGAGAGAGGCAGGCTTTAGGCTTCAGATTCACAGACTCCCAGCTGGCCACGTCCCCCTGCCCTCGTCCTTTCCCAAATCTCCCCTGCTCTCCTCGCGGTGAGCAGGGCAGCAGCTGCATAGCGCACCAACATCCAGCCAGCAGCAAGCAGCAGCAGCAGCAGCAGGGTATGTCCCTGTGCCATGGTAGCCAGTGGCTGAGCTGTGCAGGGCTGCCATGAAGTAGCCCAGGCTATCTCTATCCCTCAGTGAAGCACAGAGACGGCATTGTTCCTGTCAGCCCTCCGTCTGCCTCAAACCGGTTTCAGCTGGTTCCGGTCACCCAACATAAAGCCCTGTGCTGCAGCACGGCCTCAGAAACACACAGGCAGAAGCACTGTACCCACCTCCCAAGAAACACTGCGACATTTTCCACCAAACTGCATGAATATTGTTATGTAGATTCAGTGGAACAAGAATACATAATATGTTATAGACAGATGGAGATGTGGTGAAAGGAGATTCCTTATAGTTGAACGCATTGCCAAAAAAATAGTCCACAAAAATACATAGAACGGTGTGCAATAAGATGATGTCTGGGTGAGCACATATACTTTCATACAAATAAAAAAAATACTACAGGAATGAAATGACAGTATATAAACAAAAAATACATTGCATGAAAGAAAACAAGGTTAAAATTAGGTGCAAAATGATCACTGATGATAACAATAACTTAATACACTGAAAAGAGGAAGAAGGTTTATGTAACCATGGTGCCAGTGGAGGCTCAGTCTGTTACCTTGGCCTGTTTCTCAACCAGGTCCCTCAGTGAGTTCACCCCAGACACATTGGTAGTCCCTCTGAAAACTAAAAACTTTCATGCATCCCTCAGCAGCATTTCCCCCCAGCGCTGTGACATAAATGCAATGGATGTTGAAACCTAACACAGACAATCTGACATGGGCAAACACAGGCCATTCATGCACCTCCCTCCCCACATCTCCATCAAACACATGCCACCCCTACCCCACATTTGCAGCCACGGAGACACAAATAAACATAAACATGCGCGTTCATGCATATATATAGAGGTAAATGTGGCATACCCTTGTCAGATTTTTTTCCACTCTCAGAGATATTCAGGAAAAAAAGTCTTCCAGAAGAGGCCTCAGCACCTGCCTTTACTCAACCCCAACCATACCAGCCCCCATCCTCCTCCTTCTCCTTCTCCTCCTCCCCTCCCCCTCTTCCCACTCTCCTTCACTGGGTCAGTCCTAGATTTTTAGTCCCAGTCCAGGCCTCGTTTTTTTCCTGAAGCCCCCGCCACCACCATGGCCGTGCATGAAGGGATGGCTGGAGAAAGGGGGCAGTGTTCAGCAGGCGAATCAGGCCTTTTGTCTCTGTCTGTGCAGGGGGGGTGAGGGGACTCTCCACTCTGGCTCTGGAGCAGCAGCAGCAGCTGGTGCAGAGAAAGAGGAGAGAGAGGGAGATGGAGACAGTGGGAGGTGGGGGAGATGGTGAGGAAGAAAAGGGAATGAATGGGAGAGGAATATCATAAAGACTTGAATATATACACTGCCCCTGTCTTAGGCCTGTGTTATCATATAACCATATCACTGAGTGGAAAATGTTGCCTGAGATTGTGCTGATAATCTGGTCTCAATCCCACTCCTTTTTCTTGAGGGATTCATTTTTTTCATTATTGCAACGTGATATATAAATAGCTGAGGCCTTTGTTTAGGCCCAACTGCCCATCTGCATGCTGCACATATGCCAAGGTCACAGAGTCTGCTTTTTGGTTGTTTAAGGTCAAATACTTGTGATCTTGCTGACACTTCTACATGTATGTTATGCAGAAGAAATGCAAAAGACATCATATTATGTAAAACATTGTCATGGCAGTAATTTCTCTTAAACTCACACCTACATCATCTTCAAGCCATTTCATGCTTTCTCACAGGAGTAAAAATGTCGTGATCTGTTCATGTAGCCCACACAGCAGTAGAGACAGAAAAATGTCACATCAATAACAACACTATCAAACAGTAAAAAAGATAATTTCACATTACAGCACATGTCAAGGATCATTTTATAAACAAATAACAATCAAATCAAGTATTCATAACCTACCTGCGAGACTGCAGGGAGAGGCTTTCAGCAGAATAAGGCTGTCTCTCTTTGGCCTGCTACCAGTCCTTGCTACATCTGGCAGACCTATCAAAGGCAGCCATGAATGCTGCAGCATAAACTAATTAGCCTTCATTATGTAAAGAACCATGCCAGGTTTATTCATCAGACAACACAAATTCATTTTATACACTGCAAGGCAGTGGGAGATGTGCATATATATCATTAAAGGCCCTTATGGTGCCTCCTGCCTCTCTACAGTGTGACAGATTCAGAGAGGAGGCTGAGGTTGCCGTGCTCCCCACCCCTAACAGGCACACAGTCACATGACGTCACTCTGCCTCCATTCATGTTGGCTATAAGCTGCAAAGCCGAGCTGCCATAAGCTTGCCATCTCCTTTTACTGAATTTTCTGATTTGCCTGCACAATATTGAAGCCTTAGCCTCAGACCTTTTCAAAGGAACATCATCATGTCATCTTACATAAATTATGGAATATAACGGTAAATGTATTGTATAGTATTTTGTATCCATATAAGAATCCTAATGTCATCTTCATGCTGTTCTGTGATGCCACATTTTTTTTTGGTAAAAGAAACCAAAATTAATTTCGGATATCTTTTAATTATGTTACCAGCTTTGGGAAGGTCTAGACCCCCAGGCTTGAAATTAGTAATTTAACCTCCTAAGCAGTGGATCAGTCAGTGGATCCTACAACAGCTTGCTGGAACAAGCTGTTGTAGGAAATACATGAATATGGGATAATATGAATAAGATGGTTTTCCCACATTTGAAAGGAGAAAGCGAAGTTTTAATGGGTTAAAGTTGTTCTTTAAATAGGAGCACTATGGTGATGTTTAAAAAACAGTTTGTAACAAATGAATTGATCATGTGCACTCACCCTCTGTGTTGTAACAATAGGAAGCTAAAGCAACATGTTATGTTATATCCCAGCACTACCCTCTAGTCTATACCCATGACTGGACAGCTGCAAGGTGATTTAGTCCAAACTGTGACGAACAGCAAAGATCTCATAATGGCAAACTGTCCATTTTAATTGGCACTGTCTTGCTGAAAGGCCTCCCTGAAATGGCTCATTTTTGCTTTTCATAAAGCCAATATTATTATAGTCATGACAGCACAATCAGAGCACTTAATGTATCATATGACATTTGAAAAGAATAGCGTGAATAGAAAACAGAAAGGGGGACAATTTCACAGCTCAGAAACAGAAAGAGATTTTCAGCATGACAGTGCTTATTGCTCACTGTTGCACACAAAAGAAGTCAAATTACTGTGAACACACTTGGAATAATACAATGATTTAATGATGTGATCATGTAAAAACATTTGTTTTGTTGGGATAATAATGATTTCAAAAATTAATAATATTTATTGATCTATTCACATAAGTTATAAATGTCAGTAAAATCAACAGTTTTCGCTTGGGATTTGCACACTATAATTCTTAAAGCTATATTTGTTGATGGAGCTTCATCACAGCAGAGACTCATCAAAACTACTGACTGTGACTGTGTCTTAACTCACCCCACAGTGCCACCTGGTGTCTGCAGACACAACAAGTAAAGAAATGAGTTAGATGCTTTATACCAAATTATTTATTATTACCAAATTATTAATTAATTAGAAACAAGCTGTTAATTATTATTCTATTTAACATAACTTTTAAATTATTTTTGGAGTTTAATAAAAAAAAATAACAGTTTTCCTGAATGAATAAAGTAATCAAGCTCACTATGTGCAATCAAGAGTTATAATTAACATCTTGTATGTGCAAAATGCTGAAGTACTCAGCTTATTCAAACTTTCTAACCAGTTGGATGTGGTTTAATTATAAGGCCTGAAGTGATTGCAGTGGTCTCTAGTGCCGGCAGTGAAAGTCAGGCAATCAGTCAAGAGTGGCTGCTATGAGTCAGTGAAACAATAAAAACTCCTTTGCCTCTCAGTATGTGGTAACCCTTTTTGAAGCCTTTTCGCTTAATGTCATAAAAGAGTAGTGTATATGTATTTTAATAATACACTTGCGGATGTAGCCCTTATTTTCCTTGTATTTAGCTTTTTTCTTAAGATGCTTTTTGCGCTGTAAGACCATGCAAAGGATCTTGTTGGCTCACATTAACGAGAAGCCACATATATTTCAGATGGCAGTGCTCTGTGTGTCCCACCTGGTGCTGCCCTTTGACCATAGGTGACTCATCCTGTTTTGTTAAGGTCAGCCTTGGATGTGGATATGATACGTTCTGAGCCAGAGATACTTTCTAATATCCTGCAGGGATATATGTGTGTGGGGTCGTGATCCGACAATACCCAGAAGAAACAAAATGTTACTTACCTCCAAACACACACAGGACCAGCGCATTGTCTCCTTATCTGTCCTGGTCTGTTTTCTTCCTCCAGCAATCTGTACGTCAATACCGTCCTGAAAGGGATCAGTCAAGTATGAGAATTTTACACAGGCTCATGCGTGGGAGGTTCACTGCTTCATTCACATTGTTGACCTTTCCAGGGAGTTCAGCACACTGTAATAAGCTGTAACAATACATGATGTAGATCATACACAACAAAGTGACACATGCCTCATTGTCAAGTTATGGTAAGTGAGCACACAACAGGTGTTGCCTGCAGCAAAACTACACATCATTGTGATCCACGGCATCATGTTTGACTTGTGTTCCTTAGCAATCAGTTTTTGCGTCATTTTCTCTGCTATGAAAACAAGATCATGTTTAGAAAGTTGCACAGGTGAAAGTGAATGCGATATATCAAAAAAAAGAAGACACACAAACAAAACATAAACAAAAGCAACTGTGTGTATAGTATGCAAGTAAAAAGACAGTGTTTTAGATTTGTCCATGGCTTCTCAGAAGCATATTGGTCATTACATTAATACCTTTTTGAAATGAATGAGACTTTTACGTGTAACAATATACATTACACGTAAAATATACCATTTTGTCTTACACTGAATTCAAGTAGACATTATTAAAGGGGCCACGCTGCGTTATGAGCTGCTATACTTTTGAACAATATTTGATATATATGTGTTTGTGGAGGATTTGAATGAGCTGAATGTCTTCCATGAAACGTATTTTTGAAAAGAAAAGCTGAAGTGTTGAAATGGTATTCAGTCTAATGTGGAATAGACTGAATAGACTGAACTGAAGCTCCTGTGGCTCAGTTGTAAGTCGCTTTGAATGAAAGTGCTTGTCAAGTGAGTAAATGGAAATAGACAGTAAAATGAAATAGCATTTAGTTCCTATGTGACCATTACCAAAACATGTCCCATAATACATCCAATAGTATCTCCATAAACTGATGTTTGTTGTACTTATAGTTTGGACTCTTTGGGAAGACCTCTGCAAAATTACAACGTTGTATTTGATCCCTAAAGGAGTGACGCAGAATCTGATAAGTTGCTAAACTGATGTCACACCTGAGTCGGTGTCAGTTGGGGTTGAGGGATGAAAATACCTGGTGGTCTGGTGGTGTTGGAGTTAAAGAGAAAGCTCACCACACCAGTGTAGTGCACCTCTACTTGAGGATAGGATCTTGAGGCTATACACATTAGCTGCTACTAGGTGTGTGGGTTGTGGTTTTGACATAGTGGAACATGTTGAGTAAGATGTCTGTGGTTAGGCAGTGTTGATAATGAATTTATGTAGCCTGCAACTAGTAGGTAGGTCTCCATTTTATGCATTTACCTCTATCCCCTGTGTGTTGCACAATATGATTTTACTACATTTATTGAACTATAAATATAATATAATGTTAAGAAATAGTAGTAGTTTGACTATAGGACAGGAGGTTATACAATAATAAGTGACAGGTGCCATTTTGGATGATCAGTACCTTTCATGCCCAGTTTTGCATGAGGGGGTTTCCATGTAATAGTGTATTTCTACATTGCACCATGACTACTTTTTTCTTGAGTAAATTATCTGAATACTTCTCCCCCATTGCTTTTCCCCAATCATGCTCGTTGAGGCGGAAGCAATTACTCACGAGTCCCGTCCATCACTGTGAGATGACGTTGACACCTGCTGCAGTCACCCGGCAATCTCCTGACAAACAATAGCGCGCAATAATAATAATAATAATGATTACAGCCTATAGGTGATAATTTGTCATCATCACTTTCTCATCCTGATACCGGGACCGTGGTATAGCTACTTTTAAAAACACCCGCTGACGTACAGCTCTATCAGGAGGGGCACTTAACTTTCCCCATTAGTCGATTGCCCATCACCAAAGGAGAAGGCACCGGGAGGGGAACTTCAACAAGTCTGCAGCTGGACGCTCTGCGTGTTTCTCTCTGCCCTGCCAACGCGAATGTATTAATAATAATAGTAATAATAAAAACTCGAGTATGGTGGAGGTTTGCTAAAGTTAGGTGAAGCTGATTAACTGCGTCTAAGGATTAATATACCGTTGTTTAGATAAGACATTTTCTCTGATTAACATGGGCGGAGTGTGCTTGTGCTACGCACGGACTTGCAGAGCGGTGTGGCCAGTTTTTATTATACTGGCTACAATACCCTGTGTGATGCAGTGTTCAGAGAGCCCGGCAGCAGGTGTTGGCAAAATGTACCCACGCGGCAACCACTGGGCAGTAGGTAAGGGGAACTTTAACATTTCTCATTGTCTAATTATCTTCCATTGGTCTGATGTGAGTGGAAATGTTCACCTTAAGTGACGGTACTTAAAAACTCTTGTAATGTTTTAGTCTAAAAGTTGTGTTATATTATAGAAAACCTAAATTCTTTAGGCTTGTTTTTAAGAAATATTTGGTCACTAGCTATAATTATTGCTGTACACTCATATGTGTAATTAAGATTCTTAATATTGACAATAATAATAATAATGATAATGCATTGATCTTCACCTCATGTGTGTCAGCTCTTAAAATCCCTGTTTGTCTGATGAATGTTTATTTTTTCCAGCTGTATGCCAGGCATGTCAATGAAATAAAAGTCAATGATTAAATTACAGTAATTTGAATTAGATTAAATTAAGTAAATGTGACCTCTTTTAGCTGTTTCATGGGAAACACACAGTCTGCTGGATACACTGCAGTAGTGTTTAACTGTACCCAGTTTTGATATGTGGTGAATATGTGATATGTGGGATTATGCATAAGGGTATGTTATTATGTTGGTTAACCCAAACTTAGTTGATCATTGTGTCTGACCACATACACATCAGTCTTCATGCATCACTGTATAACTTCTCAGGTCATTTGATGGGAAAGAAGAGCATCGAGACCCTGCCCAAACAGCAGCAAGCAAACCCCGACAGTGACTACCTCACACCCCCAGAAACAGAGCCGGAACGATATGAGCGTCTGATGGAGGCTCTTGCGCAACAATTCAACCTAAAACAGATGAAGGCACACATTGCAGGCAGGCTGCTTCAAGTGGGCAGCGGCTGGAGAGCAGAGGACAGAGACAAATATCTCAGAGAGGTCAGTCCATGGGGTTTTATCGCCTCATTTATGTGTTTGCTTGTGATCCTTACAATGTTTTGGAAATAAGTTGTTACGGTTACATGTATTTCACCGTTCCCTCTCTGCATTGTAGATGTCAGACCTGCTTCTTCTGGCTTTGAAACTGCAAGGCAATGACTCCACCTGAAGGCAAGACGGATTGTGTTTCAAAGACAGTCATCGTCACGTACTAAACATGTGTCCTTTAATCACATAGCCACTCTAAAAAGTTTTTCTGCAACAAGAAAAATCCAACAGAAGTTTATTTTATCAGTAATTTCAGATTTATAATATGTAAAATCATGAAGCAGTTTGAGTACAGACTGACCTGAAACCTTTATGTTATCTTAGCTGAAAACCGGAATAAATTTAACATTGCCATAACTGCATTGTGGATGTCTGATCATGCTTTGCACTACACTCTGTGCCACACATCACGGTCATGGTTGTTTCCTAAGAGTATGCAGTACTCGTATTTACACCACAGGATGGCGCAAAGGATTGTTTTCATGTTGTGTTTCTAGCATTTTCCTAAGTAGGAAGAGTTAACATGATCATAATTACAGACTACCAAAATAACTCAATGGTCAATTCAATTAGCTTTGATGCTACTTTTTCCTCATCAGAGGGAAGAAACACACAACACCACACTCACACTCCAGATATACACACCCTTGTTGTCTATTTAGGAAAGTAGGGTAGATGATGATGGGGGATATTATTAGCCCTCAGGGGTTGTAGACAAAAGGAAATGCTAATTGAAACAATTTGGTTACACACAACTTTCTCTTAAAGCCATAGGACAGTTTTCTCCTCTGTTCTCTTCCCTCATTTGTCACGGATGATTGGCAAACAATAGAGGTACAAGCCACTTTCACCCCATCATTACGAGTCTAATCCCAGGAGTGAATGGGATAACGTTTACAAGAGTTAATGAGGATGAAACAAGTGGGTTGACAAACTCATTCCCTAAAACAGAGACAGAGTCTGAGGAAACAGAGAAAAGTTTTCTTGCATGCCCCCTTCTTTGTATTTAACATGGAGTTGGTTTTCTTGCTACTTATGAAAATTGCTTTTCCTTCCAGTCTGATAAATATCCACCACTAAGGGGAGCTATATTCAGCATTTTCCATATTGATGTCTGCTGAGTGTCCATCCACTTGTACCTTCTGTCTGCAGTGTGATGATGATGCTCGATATATTTTTTGAAGGAAACGTGTTTGGTAAATCAACCCTAGCTGGTGAATACTACTCTGCTGTGTTATTCCCAGACTTTACTGACAAATCTGCATGTCCCAGATTAGACACATATTCTGATAAAACTTCATTAGTCAGTGTTTTCTTTGTCAATTTTACATAGAAAGTTTATTATTGTGTAGAGAAAATATTCACATTCGAAAAACCTTTCATAGTGAAAAGAACCTGCGTCCAAAACCCAGAAGGGGGAGGGTGAGTCAAAATGAGGGGTGCTCCATTTACAACGGTGGAATAAATACATACTGGTGGATGGGTCTGTATTTGTTATATTGGCAACGTAACAATGCTCTGAAGGAACATAAAAGTTGACAGTCACAACAGTTTGCAGAAAAGTAAAAGGAGAACATGAAAAACACCAGAAAACTAGGACTTATGAGTAGTTCTGTATTTTACAGTAAATTCACAGTTAGTGATAAATGATTATCAAAAGGTCACGTTCAAGTGATGAGGAGGATGTCTCTAATCCTGGATGTAAACTGCACTCCTCACCGTTTTAAAACATCCAAAAACAATGCAATCCTGTCATCTGGGGATGAAATCAGTTTTTTTAAAAAAAGATGCAACAGATGCATTCTGGTTCTTGATGTCCATGTGCGACCTCCCCCCTGCATCACCACGTCTTCCCAATAGACTGAATGTGTTCCTTAGCCTTCATCCTCAGTGAGGCAATACTGGAGTTCCTTGGATCAGCAGAGCACTGGTATGCTGGAGGTGGGGGGCACATGGAGCCGATGTGGGGTAGGTGAGGGCTGTGTCCCAGAGCAGGGGTGCTGAGGAAGGAGGCCGGCAAGGAGGAGGGCATGGAGGGGGGAGGAGAAGGGGTGTAAGTGCCTGGAAGTCCTTGTGAGCCGCTGATGAAGCCCGGGAGGGACTGCAGGGAGGTGGAGGTGGTGATCGGAGTGGAGAGCCAGGGGTCCAGCTGCAGACCAGAGCCCAGGGAGCTGGTGGGGGAGCGGCTGAAGGAGAGCAGAGAGGAGGAGGTGTCCTGGAGCTTGATGGAGCTCACCTCCAGCTTCTCCTGCCGACGCCACTTGGCCCGTCGGTTTTGGAACCACACCTGGAAAAGAAAGAGGAGGATCTTAATTTTCAGTTCATACAACTTTGTCTACAGAAATGGAGAGTAAACACATTTCAAGTATCAAACTGTCTAACTTTTCTTGAAGTATATAAAATATAATAATGTGCTAAAGCATTAAACAATTAGAAATGTCTAGAATGTGAGTGAAGACTTAAGATAATGAACTTCAACGTATCAAATTATAGATATAATCAACAGTAACACATGGTTACAAACACAACAGGCTGTTTTAAAACTGACTCAACGTCCAGTTTTCAAATTTCTTTAAATGCTGAAAGTCAAACTCTCGTTTTATTAAGATAAAATATATAAATTATTTGTGCTCCTCCAAACTGATATAAATCAATACAAACAACTGGGGAACTGCACGGTTTGTAAATAATATATAGGGCATGAGACAATGATTTCATTTTGATATGCATAATCCCAAAGAAAGAGCAGACCTACAAATCAAGTTAATATCAACTCGTTAAATTAATATTTATGAGCTACACTTTTGCTCCCAATAAACGTTTAAAGTTGTTTTGAGCAGATTTATTGAGAACATCTGTTTTTGTAGGTCTGTTTATTTAAGATATACAGATGTGTGTGTGTGTGTGTGTGTGTGTGTGCGCGCGCGCGCGCGCGTGTTGTGGCCTCAGAATCTGTTAGGCTCGATTGATCCCTGCAGGCCATATACAGGCCGAATAAAGCGCCTCCTCAATAGGTACAAAATTATGAGTCAAGTGGGGACATATACCTGCACGCGGACCTCCGGCAGGTTGACCTTCAGCGCCAGCTCCTCCCTGCTGTACACGTCCGGGTAATGGGACTTCTCGAAAGCTCTCTCCAGTTCGTGCAGCTGGAAGGTGGTGAACGTGGTGCGGTTCCGACGGTGCTTCTTCTTTGGGTTGTCGTCGTCGGAGAGTTTGCCGTCTCGGTCCGGGGAGTCCGGGCACACCGAGGCTTCAGCGGTGGTGGTGCTGGTGGCGCAACACACACCTGCGGAGGACGGAGAGTTGAGGTTTTGGCAAAGTCATCATTTAGACGCTTAAATCAAATTTTGCAGCTCTTGATTAAATCAGCTCCACTTTTTTTTTTCAACTTTTCCTATTTATACCTTGATTCTAAGTCAGTTTTATAGCCATGCCACCTGACCCCACACAGCGGCTTCCTTGCGGAATAAGCAGTCTTGTGTTGTCTGGTGGTTTGGTTTGGTCTGATCTGACAGTGACACTTGGAGAAAACTAAATGCACTTACTGTCAAAACTTTCTGAGTAATGACTTTTCTTCATTGGCGTCACAATTACATTCCCGTTGCGCTCAGCATCTTTGCCCAGAGCTTTTTCCGTCATGCTGAAGGAGGCTGATTTATGGAAGATGGTGTCCTCTTTAAAGCCCAGGATCGCCTCTATGCTGTGGACTGTGGACGGGTTGTTCCCGGGGCTCTGGACGGAGCGTGCGGAGGGAGACAGGCGCTCATCCATCATCACGACCTGGGAGGGGGATCCAAGAAGCCACATTGGTCGGAGAAGTCCAAAAATAATGGTCAAAAAGTAGTAGGCAACAGGCGCTCCAACTTTTCCTTTAGTTTTCTTCCAAATTTATCGCGTTTCCGGATGTTTGGAAAAGTTGTGAATTTCAGTCAGTGAGGGATGTTGAAAAACATGCGCACAGGAAAGACAGCAGCAGTCACACCGACTTACTCAGTGGTTTGGGAGCATCTTCAGAGGCTTTTAAAGTAGTCCCTGCTGTACGACCACCCCCCACCCTCCACCCCTATGCTCATGCTGCACCCCTGCTGCACGTCAGAGAGAGGACGTCCTGTTGGATTTGGCCCTGCTGGATTTAGGGGTAACTGTACCACCACCAGCCCCACCACCAGCAGCAGCAGCAGCCTCCACGCCCTCTCTAACTCCTCCCCTTCTCAAGTGCATCAGTCAGTGCTGGCTCTAAACCTTCTTACATAAATCTTAAAACCATCTTTCCACTCCTCCAGATGTCATGTCCATGTCAGTCTGCGAAAAAAAGAGAGGAAGATTAGGCAAACAGATTAAGGTACAACAAAATCATAATTACAAGATTTCTGGTCAGGACATGGATTGCAAGATGAGAGCTTAGTATTTAATCAAAGCGTCAAGATATTGTCGACTTTCGTTTAGTTGAAGATTTTTTTGTTTTATTCAAGGAAATCCATGGCACCTCTTGACACGTGTTGAATAAAAGTAGCCCAAACACTTTAATAATAAGCTCATTGAAGTCGTTTTAAGGGTGTGCTGATGATTTGTAAGTCAGACTTCAACTCTGAGGAGTTGCTTTAACCAGTTCGTACAGGTGTTGAGTCAAACAAGATAACAAAGCCCAAACAATAACTATAACCACTTAACAGCAAACAAAGATTGACAGCAGTGTTGTAATCCTGCTTAAGGGGATTACATTATTTTACTCAAAAGAGTTAAAACCCTTAAAACTATTTAGCTTTTCCTAATCACAGAAGGTGACCTTATCCTTTGTTTGCTTGAGAGAACGGGGGGGCACACAGAGATCCTAACTGACCACTGTTTTAATTAACAGCAACAACTTGTGAGGCTGATACCTACATGCAAATACCCAATTCATCAATGTTGTTTTATTCTCTTTGTTTCACCCACAGCATGATAATTGGTTTTTAAAACATGTTGGAAAAGTTACATTGAATTGATTCAGTTACACTGTTAAAAAACATCAAGAGCCAAAACACTGAATTTCCTTTGCCTGTTCGCCTTGAAGGTGGAGCGAGCACAGGCTGACCAAATTTTCTGCGTGAACATAATAACCTCTGGTGTTGACAACATGAGAGAGAGCAAAATAAAGCAAAGTGAACTCGTTTTGAAAATATTCCTGCCTCCTGTTATATGAAAGTTATTTCCTGTTTGTTTGTTTGTTTGTTTGTTTGTTTTACCCATGGTGGGAATCATCTGAGCCTCCGACCTGTTGTTCCAATAAATATCAATCACAGATAATCCCAAATTAGAGACTGAAACTTGAAAATTAGTTCAACGTATGAGATGATCACATTCTGATATCTGTACAGTTAGCTTAGCTTAGCATAAAGACTGGAAACAGCCAACCTTACTCAGTCCTGCATGTGGTACAAAAAACACTTTTATCATTTGTTTAATCCCTTTTATAAACCAAACAGTTTCACACCAATTTGTTTTAGATTTATGAGGAATGATACACTAAATCATGTCCTCATCTTTTTTTATGTACAAATAAATCAGATGCACATTGAACAAAAGCAACAAACAACATGAATGGTAGCTGGATTTTCTTACCTTACAGCTGTCCTTTCATGTTTTGCAAATGTAAGGCTCATGTTGATTGTCACATGGCTAAATTCCTTCTTTGGCTCTGGGTGATAAGGCTTCATCATTATTTTCATTGTTGTTCAGAAGTTGTATTTTTTGCAGTGTACCTCAGTTGTTTTAATAGTTGTGTATGTGCACTGGGAAACAATATGTTGAGCGAATGAGACTCTGTGTATCCTTATGTGAGAACATGACAGGCTTGTGTTCTTTGCCTGGTTGGGGTAACTGTGAACTTTCTTTTCCAATTAAAAAAAGAAGAATGAAATATCTGCTATTGCAAGACGCTGGTTTGTCCTCCGATATCCTGATCCGGAGAGAGAGAGAGAGGGGAGAGAGAGGAGGAGAGAGAGAGAGAGCAAGAGAGGGCACAGGCTGACAACCTTGGCTACGCTGATCCTATTAGATGTTAATCTCCAGACTTCACAAATCCACAGCCGTTTAAACTTGGGTTCATGTGAAACTCTGGATGTTGAGGGTTTGTTCCTTCCACCCACCCCCTTCATTCTGCCTAATCATCTCTAACAAGTGTTTGGATAATGCCCAATTAAATTAAGACCTCTCTCTATAGTCACTGCATTAGTCTTGATTCAGGTAGATTGGATTAATCATAGTTAGTCAAGCTTTATATGATTAATGCAGAATGCAGCATCTCTATGGGGCTATCATTTTAAAAGCCATTCAGGATTTGAAATGTGAAATCCACATATAAATCCCCATGCCACAACATCACAGTTGTCGTTTTCCAAAATCAGGATTATTGATCATTAAAGTAATCGGAACTGAAGAGAGCGTGGATATGAAGTTTAAATGTTTTTTTTTGTTTGTTTTTTTTTAACACAACATAAACAAACATGTCTCATGTATTCAATATACATCTTTATTTGAACAATACATTTGTTTTTGTACCTCCATATATTTCATCTGTATTTATGTACATTGTTTTTGTTTGTAAGGAATAAATCATTCAGTATTTTAAAATGATGATTTGTGCAAATCTGCAAATGTCTCTGCAAATGTTTCAGGCTTATTGGACTGCTTAACTGTGTATGTGGAGAACGTAACAGTAAATCAACATGTCAAGACTTAGTAACACTGAAAGAAAAAAAATCTAAACATCATAATTAATTCAAACACCACATAAAAAAAAAAAAAAAAAAAAAAAAAAAAAAATCTAGAATAACCAACAAACCAAAAGGAACGCTGAAATACTCAGGAGTGGATTTGAACTTAAATAAGGTTTTTTTTTTTCCATAAGTAAGTCTGGGTATATTGTTTTTTATTTGACTGAAAAACACAGTTTTAGAGCAAACAGAGAGAAAGTGAACGTTATATCACAAATAATCAGCTTTTTGAAATGTGGCATGGCCTGTGACGATATGAAAAAGACGTGAAGAGAAATACTCTGTTGGGAAAATTCAGGGAAAATCAATTTTGTACATTATATGTATAAATAAGAACACTAATGGGGTAGAGACTGGGAAGCTTGGACATGATTATAAGTATTTTTGTCAATTGTGGAGAGATGTAGTATATTAATACCTATCCAAATTCAGATTTTTACAGTTTAGGGTGGAGAATGGTAGCAGTGACAGTACAACACCGTGGCGTGGCCGGTACTTCAGGAGGACGATTTGCCCTCTTTAGTGGTTATAATAGATGTGAATGCTTTGCAGGCGTTTTACAGTGTGACTGAATCCCAGACGTTTTTGACACAGCGTGGTCTGCAGATTCCCAGAAAGTGTTGAACTTTATTTTCTTCTTCTCTTTTTTTCTTCCTCAGCATCACTTCTTCTTCTTCTTCACATGACGGAGCACTTCTCTTCTGCTTTGCTCTTCAGCTCGGTGACGGTGGCAGAGGCCTTCTCCTTCAGCTGGTCCATGTCCATGTTCTGCAAGTTCTGAATCTGGCCCATCAGGGAGTCCTTTCCCTCCTCCTCTGTGGCATCCTCGTCCACCATCTTGAGCAGTTCCTCGGGCACGTCCACGTCGTCCCCGGCCATCTCAATCATGTTCTCATCCTGCTCGCTCTGCAGACGACAACATCAGAAAACACGGTCAGTAACACGGTCTTTTTTTTTAATATACCTATACAGTACCACAACAACTCTTCTTCTTCACTGCCCCAAATACACAAACATAATCCATGACGTCCTCTCTGTGTTACACAATTTTATTTGTTCATTGAAAGTATTTTCTTTATTAGGTCTATGTGAGATTTTTGAAATATATTACTTGCAGTGTTTTCTGCTTCCTCTGGTGTTTTGCCAGTGCCAGCAAAGAACCAGGGATGGTTGTTTTCCCAGGTGATCAAAACACTAGCCTGTATATTTATCATATTGAATTATTATTTGCACAAGTAAACAACCTTCTGCAGGCCGACTTAAAGGCTTTTTACAGGATTAACTTTCTGCCCCAACTGCCTGCTTTCCAAAAACATTCCTGGTTCCACTGCCATGCTCGGATCTAGCAAACACTGCATATGCTGGCCTTGGATTACCACAGGACATATCACAGAGCTCAAATGCACATAAACCTCAAAAAAACACAAACTTGTTGACTGCATTGAGGTGAATTGTATTTCTTCCCTGTTGATTTTACATTGTGAAATCTGACACTTTTACATTAAAATCAAAACACGAGATATAACATTATATGCAACACATTCAAAACTCAAAAAATTCACTGTGTCCTAATTGAAATTTAAACAAGACATGATGCAAACAAGCCAAAAAACAAATAGATAAACTCTTGGATCTGTTTTAATCCATGTTCAAGTGACTGCTCTCGAGGATATTCTGCCATCTGTGTTTTCAGACATTTTTTGAAGTCTCCTTTGACTTTATTATCGCTGCACTTATGTGGTGTTGCATCACAGAAATGCTAAATTTAAAGCCTTTCCAACAAACTAAATCTAATCACTTAATATCTGGAATAGTCATGCAATAGGCACTGCGCTGTGACTACTTTAAACTTCAATCTGTGGGATTATCTCGGACCTGCCTTAGTCTTTCCTCTCTGAATCCCAACGATAGTCTAAAGATATCCACTATAGTGTCGCACGAGACCGTAATTCCATTAGACCAACAGCCCCAATTTCCTGTTCCCACTTGTACTGTACACTTTTGTGCCATGAAATATACATATATATATATTCAAACTTACTCTTAATAGCATGCATGTGTGACCCCAACCCCCACCCATTAAATGAAAAGAACAGGATGCCTTTAGGTGTCTTATTGTTATGGTGAAAATCCATTTCAAGTGCTTATTTCAGCTCTAATGAAGACACTTTGTCTTTTGTCATATGGTCTTTTCACAATGACATACAATGAAAACATCATTTATGGAGAATGATTAGATTTATATGTATTGCCTCCTGCCATTGTATCTGGCCTATGTGTGTGGTTTCAGTTTAAAAGACAAACACTGAAAAGAGATGTAGCCATTGTTTAAAACAGAAAACAGAACAATTCACTCTCTGTTGTGGGAGCCTCCAGCAGCCAAGGTCATCACTGCATTCAGTTGAATAAAATTCATAAAATCATAGCGAGGTGGCACAGACAATAATAGAAAAGCTGTATTAGAAACTTTTAGAAAAGATTTTGCTCTTTTGTCATAAAAATCACAGTTCACTATGAGCAAGGCTTCAACAATAGATTACAGGATTAGAAAGCTACATACTCGTATTTATCTTTAGAAATCTTGAATAAACATACCTTTTGTGCTCCTTCCATTACAGCTTATTTTTCTGTAAGTGTTCCTTTTCTCTGAGTTTACATCCACTGAAGTAGATGTTGCTCTTCCTTAAGGCCAGTTCACACTGCCTGTTGCTCCCTAATGAGCCTGGGACACCTGCTCAGTGGCATTTGGCTTTGTAAGACTCAAGGTGCAATATGGGACTCATAGGCTAACGTCTCCAGGATGCTGGTCGAACGTCTTTGTCACTAATCTACTGGCATGGCTTCCACCTCCTGTTGTCCAGGCAGCAGCTGCCAAGTGCTGCTGCTAGATAAAAGCAACCTCAACTAACCATGAAGCAGCTTTTAGTTGCTCACACTTGTGTCAGTCACTTGAGGATAAAGCCCTTATGTCTGTTATTTTTACCATCCCTTATTATAATACCCAGAAAAAGAGAATGTAATGTCATGAAGAAAATTCAAATTGCTCCAGAAACAGCATCACAAGTATCTTGCTGAAGCAGCTGGTGTCATTTTACTGTCAAACCCCTATTCATCATGAATGAATAGGCTAATAATTGTTTAATGAATGCTAAATAGTAGTAGTTGGTCTTAACTGATTATCTTGTAGTTGACCATCATGCTTTTTTTGTTGCATGTGAGGGGATAGAATGCATTTCTATCTAGTAGACCCTCAGGTGTTTACCTTTGGCAGTCTGTATTTTTCTCTGAGGCAGACCCTGAGTGTTGCCCTCTCTGCCTTCTTGTGTAAGAAATCTGCATCTCTCTCCATCCTGAAATACACATGAAAATATCATTAGTACAGTAACCTTTATACTTTGTACCTTGGTCACAATAAAGACCCTTGATAGTTAAAATGAATATCAGGTAATCTCTTCTCTGGAGGACAGAAAGGCAGAAACTGCAAGAAAGGTGGGATTTCACAACCTTGAGCTTGTCTGTCATAAGTGCATCACTGAGTCAAGATAATGGTGCCAACATAATGATTTCAGCATCAGGGTTTTCATAAAACAAAAAGCTTTTTCCTGTCACCCAACCTGATGTAAATAGACATCAGGTTGATCAGATAAACAACAGAGTGGTAGTTAAGCTCATCACAACATCCACAACCTTGGTTGACTTCACCTGGACAACATTAAAGTAGGCCATCAGATCTGTAGTAATATTTTAAATTTCACCAATATGTTCTCGATTTGTTTTTCTCACCTATGATTTTTACAAATGCCCTTGGTGTTAGGGTGGATCCATCAACTATTGTTAACATCCAAAGCTGTGCTTTGAGTTTTAAGTTAGTTATTCTTATGGTAACAGTTTCAAATATTCAAACACTGGACGTCATCTTACAGTAAAATATTTAGGGATTCTTAGTGAAATATTGGTTTTCTATTTGATTTTTCACATGGTTACTATACAGTCATGAATTGATAAAGTTCTTCTCACACAAGCAATCTGTAGTGTCCGGTTTGTCATTGAATCTATTGACTTCAGTGCTGTCAGGCTTTTTAATTGCAAATGGTAGATTAGCTGACAGACAATTTCATTTCCCTTTGGGGATCAATAAAGTAATTCTTATTTAATTTTGGGTACGCTGCTATTGGTTAAATTCTTATATCCCTGGAATTTAAAGTTAACTGAAATTTTTTATATATACAGTGTGTATAATCAAAATTTTAAGGCATCAGGAAACTTCGAATGAATAATACATAAGTCATCAACAAACAAGCATTTTTTACAGTAAGTGTGATGACGTGCCCACTGTGTATTCCTGTATTTTCTAGGCAAGATTCATGTACTTTCCCTCAGCCAATTAAAGATGGGGATTATTAGGCCAGACTGAGTCAAGCAGATTTGAAATCAAGCCAAGATGCTGCAACTTGAACTGTAAACACAGTAGACAGTGGGGGGTTTCTAACGAACCATCAACAAGCTGCTGACAGATACTTTGAAAGCTTTAAAACCAGGAAATATAATATTTCATGCTCTTTCCATTAAGAGTTTGTCTACATCAGGAGTAATGTGAATACACTGAAGAAATCTACAGTTATGGGGAATGCTGTCATTTTGAGACAGTAAATTCACTCCCAAAACATGAGAGTAGGGAGAGGGGATTAATCTTGTTATGTAATACAGACTGACTGGATCTAATGCTGCAAAATCTTCTCTGTGTCAGTCCACATTAAATTTGTCAGATATACAGAAATTTGACAATTTCTTCCAAATGCAATTCAGAATGCATTAATCAGATTATTGCACTTTTTATTCCTAAAATGTCTGCTGTTGTAAAAAGAACTGCAGCTTTGCATGAGACAAACTGACCATAGCATCGGTGAATGACAACATGGTGGTGAATCAGTTCAAACTACCTGCTGCTCATGTTACTGTAGCAATATAAAGTGTATCGGAATAATATACCATAGCTACTCCATTAGAAAATGATGGGAAAACAGATTTCAAAACAGTTCCAGGAGTGAGGGGAAACCATCTGTTGATCAGGGCCAAGAGATAATAAAGTAAATCAATTAAATCATGCACAATTTTGTTTGTTTGCCTTTGTTGCAGAGCCTCTTTAACCCAGTGCTGCAACATTTCCTGTGCTCCAGTCCATATAATAAAACTGCACATTAGATTATGTTCAAAACTATAATGTCTCTCAAAATTGTCCCCATAACTGTTCTTGGTGCAGAAACAGATGACAGATTGAGATGAGAGATTATTGATCCAGGTCCATACATGACCTTTAGCCTTAGTGGATTACCATGTAGACAATTCTGGAGGAAAAAAAAAAAAGCAAAGATCTGCTATGGAGGCTCCAAGCTGTGACCTTCAGCAGCAACTGCACCTTGCAAAAACTCACTGTATACAAATGAAAAGTATAGATTCATTGGCATTTAAATTTAGTCAGGTTCAGAGGGAAGTAATATGGGTAAATGTGGTTGCAAAAGAGGGCAAATTAAACAGCGATGAAGCAGATAGCAGCTTGTCAAGGTCAGATTGTACACTCTGCAGCCATACTGTGTTCCATTAACCAGTGGCATGAATTTGTAACGGAGCACTGTCTGTGGTGCTACTTACTTTTCCTCCACCAACTGTTTTTGGTACTCTTCATACTCCTCTCGTGTCATTCCTGCTGCTTTGGCTGGATCTGAGGGGGTGGCCTCCTCTTCTTTGTCACCTCCACCTCCAAGACCCATTCCTGACAGGGGGTTCCCAATCATGCTCTTGATCAAGAAAGCCATCTTGAGTTGTGTGACTGTTTATTCTTCTTTCGAGATGAAAATAATGTTGCTCCCTTTATGGCGCCCTCCGCTTTGGCTTCCTATAGCTGTCAAATCCAGTGGTAGCTCTCTGGCTAACCTGCTGCTTGTCTATGGAGCCAAGGACACACTGATGACAAGCAACAGACACATACACACACTCTTACACACACACAGACACACAGCATTTTGCCTCGTCCATAATCTGGATTTAATCCTCCCTGCTCCACTATACTAAGAGGCAGATGGCCTGTTTTCCCTCTATTTTTAAATCATGCAGACCGTTGTGGATGTTTCTACCTTTATTAATTTTGACACTTGGTGCATTCTTTGGCTGAGCCAAGCGCACCAGAAAACTCAGTTCTGTAGCTGGGGGTCCTCAGTTTGTGACTATACTCATATGCCGCTTCCACCCACTGTTGCTTAATCATATTAGTAAAGTACGGGCCGGCCTGTGTGCAGCTTATACTGCTGAGACCAAGCAGAGTAGAGAGAGGAGCGGGATTACAGTCTTGTTTATCCCTGCTGGAGCTGTCCTTCATGCCGTGCTATTGTTCTGTGGGAGGATGATTGACAGGAGGGTGAGAGATGGGAGGAGACAACATATCACTCCAGCAGATCTGCAAGCTTGGAGGAAGACCTCTAGTAGATAGTCTCAGTGTTTTTCAGCTGTCAATTCTCAAATGTAATCAAGTATCTTTTTTAGGTAATATCTAAATCTAAATGCTAAATGTAAATATTTACTTTTGTTACTATGAGATCATTGAGTAAATCAACCATGCATATGAAATCAACAGGTTTTGGGTAAGGGTTGTAACAGAGAGGGACAATACAAGAAAATAGAGCATGTAGAAGAGCAGGGACGCATTATGTTAAACCTCCTGTCAACCAAAAGTGATGGTTTGTCACTATTTGGTCTATTAACTTTACATTCATATGAAAGAAACTGTATTAGATGCTATATAATTGTAATAGATGTAATTCATGTACTTTGGTACTTGCAGACAGGAAGATGAAGCTGCTTCAGTGTGTATATAATCCCTGATAAGCTTTCAGGTTTCCTTTGGATGGAAATATAATCCAGTATTTTTAATATTGCCACGACAGCGGCACCACTTTTTCAATCACAAATATGTTGATTCCTACTGAGCTGACTATGCATAGATGTTGCCCCATGACTTTGGTGCTAACTGAAACATCTCAGCTAACACTTATTGTACAATATTATACAACAATGTTTTGTAGAAACATTCATGATTCCCAGAAACTGATTCCTACTGATTCTGGGGATTTCAGCTTTCCATCTAGCCTAACCATGATCTTGGTATTGTGTTTTTTAGTGAAATGTGCACATATGTGGACATCATAAGGTTTTGTAATAAATTTAGTGATTCCTGGGGTGTCGTACAGTTCACTGGGTTGAGCAGGTGCCCCATATGCAGAGGCTATAGTCCTCGCTGCAGTCAGCCCCGGTTTGAATCCCCTAGCGGCCCTTTGCTGCGTGTCCTTTCGCCTTTCTGTCTCCCTATTTCCATTTCCTGTCTTAGCTTCTGCGTAGTGCTGAATTGAGGGTAGTGAACATTGCCAATGTGAAATCATTCTCACAGAGATGTATGTATTTATATACTCACACATCATTGTTATTTTGCGTTGCTTAATGGCTTGACATATTACCCCATCAGCTGTTTTAATGTTGAGGCTGATCAGTCTATATGCTTGCCACCCTTCCTCACTTCTCCACTACACATGTAAGTGCTCTAGCCGCTAAGTGGAGTTAACATCTGTGACAATGATAGGTGAGCAGACACATTATTCAGTGTAGATAGATGCATCCTGTGTGAAGTGATGAAGCAATAAGCAAACAACACAGAGTAACTTGTGTTTTCTGTTTATATAAATTGTTCAGGTAAAGGATATGTCAATTGCTGACATGTTTGACGCCGTCAAGACATAGAAACGGAAGCAGCCATCTGCTCTCTGAGTTTTCTTCACCAATAGTTTGGCATTATTTCATACAAAATTGCACATTTCAAAACACAGGTTATTTTGTTGTGGGTTCAGGGTTGTGGAATGGGACTGTGGCAGATATCAGCTTTGGAAAACATAATCTAAGGATCTGACCAACCAAGAATACTGTAAGGAACATATAACATCATGTTGGAAATCCAGAACAATTAAGTCTCACACAAGCATTCATACACAATGATTTACTAATCAAATTAAAAATCTGCAATTCATTAAAACAAACTTCAACAAAACCAAATTTTTCAAGTACAATAACTTACAACCTGAAAATAATCAAAAAAAAAAAAAATTAACCAAAATGGACATTCCCTCATTTACAAATTTTCATTTCAGAAACAGATTTCATCAAAAGAACTTCTTTGCTGCGGCTTCTTGTTGACTTCTATGAGAGAAAAGAGGAGACACAAAGTATTACATGTGGATCATGTAGGCACATGATTAGAAAGTCAAATAATAATAAGAGCAACGTCTTACTTGTACATGATGTAGCAGAAGAACAGGACTGACTGGATGACAATGAAGATGGTAAAATGAACAGTGGATAAGCAGGAAGGCATCGGAGGCACCTCAGGACACTTGACAACTTTCTCAGCTGGATTCTGCCGTTGAAAACAAAGACAGCAGAGTTCAGTCGACTGAATCCTCATCTGTTTTATAAACTGCTCTAAGTGAGATTCATACCTGTGCGTTACGCTGCACCAGGTGATCCACATCTCTTTTGACCAAGTGCAGATGCTCCTTGATGTCGTTGAAGTGCTGAATGGTCTCATATGTTCCCAAACCACCACCCTGTCCCTGGTGTTGGACTGAGCCGATCTGTCTCAGTGACTCGTGAAAGGAGTTTCTGCAGAGTCAAAGAGAAAACGGACAGAGACACAGTTTACAGGAGAACCTCCACCATGATGTGTGATATCATTTATTTACTATGATACAAACAGTCCAACATTAATCTTTTAATCCCTATTCACAAGAGGCTACATATTCTCAAAGTTTGAAAAACATAAAATTACCATCTGATAAAAGAGGTCATGATTGCTAAATTAATCCCTTATAAAAACATGTTCTTACAACAGATTACAAATGCAGTAAGTTAAGAAACAGACAGTCAAACACTATCTGGAATATACAATCCACAGTCTCTTCATGATGCTAAACAGAGACTTAAAATAGTGATTGAAAAAAGAAAACATATAAAATAGAAATACAGAAGCTTTATGTCTTTTCCAACAGAGGGAGAGAAAATGTTTCAAACTATTAACATGTAGTGAGAAAAATATTGTTTTATCAACTGGAGAAAATTGTCCCTCAAAAAGTTTATTTATGCTTCTGTTCTGTGAGTCAGATGAGATCAATACCTCTCTGTCCATTTAATATGAAGATATAACAAGCAGTGAGTTAACTTAGCTTAGCATAAAGCCTAGCACTGTCTGAAGTATAAAAAAGACAGGAGGACAGGAGACAGGAGTATATGCAATACTATGTCTTGGCCGAGTCTGGATCTTGTTGTCAAACTATCCTTCAAGTATATTTGCAATGAGGAAGAGGAGAATTGGCTGATGGGGTTAAAAGTCACAGCCAATACCTGTTAATGGGATATAAGAATCCTGTTATCCATTATTTCTTTATTTAAAATGAGAAGCAGGGTTGAAAAGTCCAGTAAGGTCATTGTTTGGACTCATTTTGTGTCAGTGATCCATCTGGGTCAGATTGCCTCTTTGAGTTATTTGATGGTATTATCAGAAATGTCCATACATCCGTCTCTAAAACAGACATTAAAATCTAAAATCCGTAATCACTACTGTCGTGGATCACCAGCTTCTGAATATGAAATCTGTAAATCTGTATCCTCACTTTCCATTTCATCAGGAAACGGGGCTGAAATACAGTGTAAGGCATTCACAAAAGAGAATGAAGATGTCTAAGCTGGGATCATATTTCTCAACAAAATGTAATTTCTTAAAGTTGATTACTTACAGGGAGGAAGCAATAAGTGTCCCTTATCATCTTAAACACATCTAAGACGATTAATAAGAAAAAAGTGACTTGACAAATGAAAGGAATTCCAGCAGCGTAAGTAGGAAGGCCCTGAGGGAGGATTGTGACAAGAAATCAATTGGAGGGAAACCATGTTTTGCCCATGTATGACAGATGTATTTAAAGACTACTAATCTGATAAGGACAAACGGTGCTAAGATGTGGCCTTTTCTTGCTCGGCCACATGGCTGCAGTCTGAAAGGATGGCCAGGGATGACATATAAACAAAATCTAATTTGTTTCACAGAGAAGGGGGGGGGGGGAAATCTCCCTTGAGAAAGTAAGTGAGCATTTATTAAACCCTACGTCTAATCTTCATTTACTACAAGTGACCCATTTATGAGCAGAAAGCCCTCCTTGAGATGAAACACTATCATAAACTTGCTGTTTAAAAAGACGGGTCAGGATAAACTGAGCGCTTAATCTACAGAGTAATACAGATCAGTCGCTCACATTAGCACATTAGAGGGAGCAGCTGCAGCCTTTTGCCAGGGTCTGAACTTATTTAGTGTGTCAATCAGCTTACTCCTGTGCACCACCTCAGCTTCAAATTACCACTCTGATAATGTGCTTTCTTAAAACTGAATCACAGCAGAAACGCTGTCTTTCCATAGGGTAACATTCAATTACGGCGGCACTTGGGTGGAATGACCAATATGAGGGAAGTGAGAGTTCATGCGAACTGTGGGTCAGACATATAATGAAGAAAATCATGTATGCAAAATCATTTGAGGATGAATGTTCTGTTGGATTTAGGGCATATAAACAGCTTGGTTCTTTTATGATACATGAGACTAAGAGATTAATGTTACGTAAAATAAAATCTTTAATATCTTGTGATTCTGATTAATTCTTTATGCAGATGGTGTGTTAAAATTAAGACACAATCAAATGGCAGTCGCAGGACAAATTATTGAATAAATACATGCTACTTTTTGTCGCTGTTGTTCATATAGGGCACAATATGCTTGAATATATTAAAAGAAGTGGAGGCTTGAATTTTCTAAACAATTAATAAAAGAGCCAAAAGAAATGACAGGCTATAATTAAACAGACTGGCTGGATATTTTATAACTTAATTATTATTGAAGAAACTGAGAAAAATACTGATTAAAATCCACTCACTAATCTACAAGATGTGTTTTGAAGACATTTTTTTTTTTTTTTTTAAATCTCTTGCGTGCTCACAATGACTAAGCCCACAAGCATCTTAGGCAAGCAGTATAAAAGCACAAATAGGTTATTGACCGAATAAAAGCTCCAAACATCAAAAAATTACATTCTGTACACCTAATCAGGCTTACTCACTGTAAGTACCAAAATCAAACAGTCATTTGAGACTTCACCATGGAAGGCACACCATCATGAAATCTCTTAAGCTGTATTATCTTGGCATTAAAAATCTAAACGTTGTCATCTGAGAGTGATAAGGAGAGCATTTTTAGAGTTAAAGGAGGAGATTACATCTTAGTATTACTTTACCTATCATATGGTAACTACTGTATGTCTCAGCAATGACAGAATGATTATTTTCAGAAATAATATGTGATAAAACATATATATATATATATATATATATATATATTTTTTTTTTTTTTTTTTTTTTTTTTTTTTTACCCATATACCTGTTGGGTCTCCCAAAATCTTAAGGCAGCTGATAAAATATCTAACTATATATTCAAACATCTACGAGATGGTCTTGTTTGTCAATCGAAATTATGCAGCTGCTAAATTCATAAAATGCAATCAATCTTTTTTTTATTTTTTATCCTGTAAATACCACAGGCAGAGACAACAAATGAGTAAAATGTTCAGGGCCAAGATCAGGGCAGGGCAGGGTGGTGAGGAGTCATTAAGTAGCAGACAGACTGTGGAGGAAGCTGTTACAGCAGCTGGATTATCAGGCTAGCAGACACCTGTGATGTTGCAACCACAGCATCCTGAGATTAAACATGATTTGAGGGAATTAACCGGCAGGATTTCCCTTGTTTTTCTGGAGTATCACGGATCTCTCTCTCTGTCTTTATCTTCTTTTTGCAAAAACAACACCTGATTTTGTAAGAATGACCAAAAGTTAACAACAAATATCAGTGTTGTTTACTCACCTCAAGTCATTCAGGTTTTTGAGAACCTCCTGCTGAGTGGTTAAGATGGAGCCAAACTGCGGACTGCCAGAATCCACCTTTTAAGAGAAACACAGCACGTTAGTGTTGACTTTAGATAAAGCTGTCATAAAAAAGGTTTCCATGTTTGGATAACCTGTCATAAAAACAGTTGACCTCAGCAGGTGAACACATAAAATGACACACAAGTGAAAGTTATGTGTCCACTTTCTTTACTATGTTGCCGCATTGTCTGAGCAGGTTTCCACCTGCGTCTGACCAGACATTTAGATTAATACACTGACTACAAAGTACTCCAGATGTGCATAACTTAACCATCTCAGTATCACTTAAGCCCCTGTGTTTTTGTGTCTGTGAAAAGTTGAATTATAGATGATATCAAACCATTTACTATCTTGTACATATCGTTGTGAGCGTTTACTTTTAAATATTTTTTGGCAATGACATGCCCACCTGTCCTGACTCGGCGTTTGCCCCCTTCTTGCCGATCTCATCAGTGATAACAGAGACATATCTGCGCTGCTCATCCAGGATCATAGCCAGCTGTCGGTGGAGCTGTTTGATCTCCAGATGTATTCGGTTCTGACCTTCAAACACCTGTCGGATCTCCCGGTCATTCACACTCTCATACATGTCCTCAACTGAAGAGAAACATTCAAATCAACAAAATGAATTAGAACTATTAAAATAAAATCGTCAAAATAGGTAAAAATAAAAATGATTCATTTTTCACATGCACAGGCACATGATCAATTGGGCCATTTGATTTCAGAACACTAACTTGGCTCCCCCTGGACGTCTGGGTGCTCCTTCTGAAACTCCTCTTTCTTTTTGTCGAGCTCTTGCTGGAAGTTCTGAAATTCCTCCTGGTACTTGTCCTTCTCTTCTTTAGGAATCTCAGATTCAGGTGGGGGCTTCAATGGGAAAGACAAAAAAAAAAACCCCACTCTGGACTCAATAGAGGCCGTGCTTAGGCTACATATTGTGCACATGCATGCACGCACGCGCACACTGAGGCACACAACTACAGAGAAGTAAACTGCACACACAGGACAGGGAGAGTACTAGCAGGTTTAGGGAAATGTGGTTTTACCGGTTGCTGGCCAGGCTCTGTGAGTCTGAATAACAAGAAGGACAGCACGTCATGGTCATCTGATGGACGAAAGAAATTATGAATTAGAAGATGACAATGGAAAAATATACTCAAAATTGTGATTGACTCAGAAACAGTGGACTTAATTAAGGAGGCTAAAGAGAAATTAATTGCTTTTTAAAGTCAAAGAATGCAGCAGTACCTGCTAAACCACCAGTGGCAGCTGAAAGACCAAAGAAACCCTCAGAGGGAATGATCATGTTGTCCACCTTTGTGCAGAACTCATAGTCCTCTTTGTCAGGAGTGAAACCATTGTTGATCATCACCTGAGGAGCAGGTACATACATACAGCTTCATACACAAGCATAAACTGTTATAGATGTGATTCTTCACATGTGATTGTGTGTTTGCTTCTGTGCGTTTCCTACCGTCAGTGTCTTCTTGTAGTATGTGATTTTGGCTCTGACAGGATATGGTTTGTTGCGGAAGTCTCGTAAACATGTCCCGAGGGCTTGTGTGGTGCCGTCACTGGATGAAAACAACATTTTCAGACATAAATATGTAACACTTAGTACTTAGAGTCATATCATACATATGGCACAGGGCTCCATGTAGACACTGAACACACGAGGAAAAATCACATATGATCAGAGTTCACCATGGATCACGTTAATGCTCATGTGAAAAACATCAATGTCCCTGTATGTTTTTGTAAACACTCATTTGGTGATATGGAAAACAGTGAATTCTAAGACACACTGGAATGGCACTGAAAAAGTGATTTAAAGCTTTCACTGGTCCGGGAGAGATTAGGAAAGATAGAGGATTATTTACTTTCCAAGCAAATATAATCATATTTTCTAATCTTCTTTAAGTTGTCAAAATTTGAGTTGGTGATGACGTCAAAGAAATGTTTACTTACTTTTGGTGGTCATAAACAAGGTTTCCATTGTTTCCCACAACAATTATGGCCGGGTTATTTTTCTGCAAGGAAGTTGAGAAAACAAGGAGCTGCGTCAATATCTTTTTTCCATCAAGTGTTTTTTTTTAAATTTTAGGTTATCCTATGTCAAATCACCACTCCCATACCTGAGCACAACTAAATAATATTCAGATTTGATGATAAATTACCAGTGAGAGACTTATTCTGTGTGACAACAATAGATAAGTAGCTGGATGGATCACTTTGCAATTCCATTTTTATTTTCACCACACTTCCTTTATGAATATACTGATGATGATTACAACCAAACAGAAGCTGTTTTTGTGTGATGTGGGCTATCTCTGTACCAGAGGATCTTTGAACAACAAACAATAACAGAAAGAAACAAAGGGCTGAAAATGGCTTTGGCTGGGGGTCTCTGTCGGCAGCTCTTGCTCAGCACATGCAGTTTGAAAAGCTCCCTATGAAAATCTTTCAGCAACATCCTTGGAAATATACAATATGCTAAACAATTCTTAGAAATGTGAAGTTGACACCAACCTTTCCATCATTGTCAAAGGAGTCGAAGAAGATCCCGACACCGTTCCACTGGTCGGAGGCTCCGTACACTGGGCCGTCGAGGCCTTGTGCACTTGTGTACCACACAGCCTGTCAGAGACAAAAAAGTGGGACAATATTTTACTCTCATATTTAGCTTAGGTGACCTTTATAGAGCAAAATATTTCAAAGAGGTATCAGTCTTGACTAGCAGCAATTTGAGGTACCCAGAGTGTAAATATTACAGGATTGTTAAGGTTAGATGAGTGACAGAATGAAGGATTAATACATTTGTAGCCGACACACCTTGATACAAGAACATTTCCAAGAAGCATGTTTTAAAAAGAGCAAAACAATATAAAATTTACATTAAAAGATTTCAAACACTTACACAAAATCATAACATATGTAAAATCGTCACATTAAGGGTTTGCATGTGCAAATTTGAGTCTTATGAGCAACCTATGCTCAGTGTTATATAATATATATTATATACTCATCCCTCATTATGGGCACTTAATATCAAGATCAACCTGGGTAAGAAAGGTTTACTGACTCGGATTGTTAGTGCTGGTCATCAAAACATAAACTAAACTTTAATTCTGATCACAAGTGGATATCTGTGCGATTACTGATTGATTGTAAACTATATGATATTGCCCATTTTCCTGTTCTATTAACCCACTTCTATGCTGTCCTCCCTCCTTACCAAACCATCTGCTCCCATTCTGCCTCTTCCAGACACTCTGAAGGTCACCTCGGCCTCCCAATGATCAAAGCTGACTTTGTTTTTTGTCCATACTGAACCCCTCTGGCTCCTGAGGGATGGCGTAATACGCACTTGGTCAGCGCTGGGAATAGCATCTGAAGTGGAGAAGAAATAGAGAAAAAGAGAGAGAGAGAGAGAGAGAGAGAAATCAGGATTTCAGTGACATATTAGGTTCAACAGTTGTATGTGTTGTTTTATAAGAAAGCACTCATGCTAAAGTAATGTCTAGTGACAGAGCTTTTCTGGGTGACTCCATCCTCCACGCCGGCCAAAGTGTAGTATTGTTGTTACAGGCCAGCATTATCAGGGTGTGCCTGCTCTGTAATCTCTGAGCTGCCTCAGTAAATGATTGCCTCTAATGATTTGTTTGTATACTCTCAGCTTACTCAGCACCATAAAGAGTTGCTCGCTCATGCTGGAACGAAACTTGCTCATCAATATTGCTGATAATTCAGATTCAATTGATTGTTAACATCGCTACTGCTGATTTTCTTTGGTATAACTTGAGTAATTTTGGTGCTGGACATATTTTATAGACTGAACAACAGCGGATTAAATGCACATTAAAGTAACTAATCCAATGTTGCTGTGATATCAAATCAAGTCGTAGTTATGTAAGTTTGTGTTTTCAGCTGCTGGTGGGACAAGACAAACACCTTGGGTGTCATAGTGACATTAAGATGCCCATGTTTTAGTCCAAACCCAGACTTTATGCATTATCCCCCCATTTCTCCCCTCTACATTGACAGTGGGCATTTAAACTCAAACTATTAACATGCATGAACTGACACTATACAGGTCTCTCCATTTACCCACCCCCCTCTGTATTATGGACTAAAACATAGATTTGGAAAAGAATCTAGAGAATAATTATTAAAGAAAATCATCTGTAATTATTTAAGTTGCTGGATAAATGCTGATTCAGAGAGATTCACGGTCTAATCTCATGCAAGGCTTCATGCCAGCAGCTGATCAAGTCGCTGTGTGATGCAAGAATCCAAAGGCCCATTGTAGCAGGAGGAAAGTTCAATGCCGCTCTTGCATGTGTCTGCACGTGCAGCCACAGCCTAAACCCTTCAGTTTTTAATCAGCTCTGTCCACGCTTATATATAATCGACGCTATGAAGTAAAGGCTAGGATGCTAAAATCAATGCATTTCCTAATGCAGTTTTTAAATGAACAACGCACACCGCTGTCACCTCACCACCAGCGAAGCGGAAACGCGTCGGGTACAAACTAAAAAAAATCATGACCCACGTCTCCTGTCCTCACACTTTGTCGCAGTATGAAGTGTTAGCGTTAAAACATTAGCCAAGGAGCAGCTGTGTGATGCTGACAGCTGGACACAAACATACTTCCAGTGTGGATCCAGAAGGGGATATTGCCGTCGGTCTGAGCCAGGTGCGGTCCCTTGAAGCTGTATTTGTACTCAAAGCGGCGGTGAGGAGCCTCTTCGGACGACGAGGCACCTGCGGCGATATCGGCGACACTACGGTGAAATATTAACGTTGTGAGGAAAGTTATTAACAACATTACAGCGCTGGGAACCGGGCGCCGTGCAACGGACACCGCCATGTTTCGGAATCACTGCTGACGTAGCGCTGAGGCCACGAGCATGACGGGATGCCTGTAGGGCCAACAGGGCGCTTTCTCATTGGACGGTGTTTTTGGTGCTTTCTCTCTCTCTCTGTCTCTCTCTGTCGGTCCTGTCTTTACAGCTGAGGTTCACGGGTGCACCAGACGGGCCTCAGACCAGCACTGGCAGCCGTACAGTGTTTGCAGGGGCGTAGTAAAGGGGGCAGTGGTGCAGCCCCCCCCCCCCCAATGCTATGCATGAATAAATAAATAAATAAATCTAAATAATCCCAGCTGATATAGCCTTTTATAGGGTTGATATATCAATACATATAGAACAACAACATACAGTTTTACCCATATGTTTCTTTTTAAATAGCTCTAAAACTTTAGTCTTCTCAGCTGTGTCCTCCAACAATTCATACATTTATTAAAATAACAAGGTTGTGTCTACATTAAACTGGCTACATTTTACAACACTGTTTTTATGGAAAAATAACATACACTCAGAGTTTCAGTCTGTTGTCTCCAGAGATGATCCAGAAGAATGTACCAGACATTTGTCGTTATGGTAGAAGTAGGAACAAAAGACCACAATATAAATTCTATGTTCATGCTAATACTAATGCAAATATTAACTGCAATTGCTTACTACTGCTTATCCTTACACAAATCCCTCAATACTAATGGCTTTTAATATTAGGAATAGGAAATCATTCTGACTCCTTTCATTTTATAGTTTAGAGACAATAGAAACACAGTTGTATCATAAACCTTGTGCTAATTGCTTTGGGGTGTTTAAATGCTAAATGATTTGTGATACAGATAAGTATTTCCTGATTCATAACTTTGTACATGTTGTTTTGTGAACTGGAGCCAAACTGTTAAATTACTATAGGCCATGTTATCTCAGACATAGCTGCAGCAGTATGTGTATATGTTGGCCCATAAGTAAAGATATACTGTGATACAGAAATGCCAAAAATATGTTTGTAGTAACTTAGATGCTGCCAGCAGAGTAGTGAAGTTTGTTTTTCCACTGCGGGTCATTTTGAGGACAGATTTTGAGGGATTGTTGTAATATGTAATATAAGATTTGGTCATGTTTGTCTTCATGTTAGAAAACAAATATTGGCCAATGCTCCAGTTTCAATCTTGTTTTTTCAGATCAGAATTGATAGTATTGTGTGTGTGATGTGAGACACCTACCTTTATCATTAGTGCATCCTGCACAGATGAATCCAGACATTGTATGGGAAACCTCCTCAAACAGCCTTATTATCTGAAGTGCAAGGAACAAACACTAACAATGTAACAACCATCAAACATACTAAGTACTCCTAAATACTCATGGTGATTTCAACAAACAAGTAAAAGATGGTTTTGGGGGTAGCTCCGTTTCCGTGTGGAAAAGGCCTCAGTCCTGTCAGTTTCTGTAACACACTGTGTTGTTCTGGACCAACTCTTAAGACTGTGTGAGGTCAGTGAAAGGTTAGGGGACAGAGTCGTGACGGCTGCAGGAGCTTTCACTGCTGTCTGAAAGCCTCAGTGGGTGATGGGAAATGACACAATGATGTGCCACTCACTTTCTATTTACTTTCACCAGCTTCCTCTCGTTGCTCCTGGAGGTGCAGCATCACTTTCTGTGAGGGCCTGTGATTAGGGGTTCAGAACAAACCCCAGAACAAAACAAGCTATTGTTGTGACACTAATCTGGGGATTTTGACTATTTGGGCAAATTGATCGGCAAAAGGAAGGGACAGATCTCTAGGTGATGTGTTTACAGCAATACGATTTAATGCTGCCTTGAATTTCATATACATTACATATATTTTTTTTGTTATATGTCGGCCCTGTTGCCTTTTAGACCTTTTTGTTTTACATGTGTTAACCACTGATAACAGAAATACGAATAGTGCCAGTCATATCACAACTAAATGCTATGATATAGCATCCTGTTAGAGATAGAGATGAGTCCACAGTCTCTTGGGCAAAAATGTTGTTTTTGTGGATGCTGGATGAGCAGAATACAGTTAACCTCCATTTATAGTAAGTTGTCAGTACAAAGTCTATGAAAAAGACATGAAAACTGACATTATCAGATCCTGAAAATTAAGAGGGCTGTGCATCCTTTCTGACAATATTAAAATCTATTCGATGATAAGGATGGTGAATTATTACATATTGTCTAACCGGCTCAATTTTAAACTGTACAGTTAGTCACTCAGTGATAGAGACTGTATCTGTGCCTGAGGTTATGCAGCTCTGAAAAGTAAATATTATCTCTGTGGGGAAATTAGGATGGCTCATCAGTAAAAAATGACAGGATATAACAGGAAAATGTGATGACACACTAATAAAAATGTCGTCCAAACCAGCAACAGTATCAGAAATTCCAAATGGGCTACATGAAATAATAAATTAGATGCAAATTCTGGTGTAAGATTTGAAGTGTGACAGGTTTCCAGTGGATTTAGGGAGCAGAGAAAATAGAGGCCTCTGTCCTTTGTGTGAGGAAGTCCTCATTAGAAAGTTAAACCACACTCTTTGTCAGGAACCGGAGGATTTAAATGACAATAGCAATGCTAATGGATCCATTTAAGGGTGGACAATGGGAACCTGTAGGATGTTAATGGGTCACTGAGACTGTGAATAGCCTATCACATGAGTCAGCACAAATATTTGGCCAGTGAATTACACGATGCTGTAGGCAATGTATCTTGGAACTGAGAGTGAGTTAATCTGCATTTCGCCATGTTATGTATTTACTGGAGCTTGAAGTGTTGATATTGAAACTTTAATTGAAATGCTGCTTATTGCATTTGATTACTCTGTACCATTAGCTGTAGTGTACCTTGTTAATCTTTCACTTATTTCCTGTTTTCCTTAAACATTTAATACCTCACCTCCACTTGATCTGTTTATTGTAAACCATAATTTGGTTTGAGTCATGATTTTGGGAGCTTTAAAATGGCCCAATCAGATAAAACAAATAACATTTGTGCCGTGCATGGAGCTACTTAAAAGATGTTTGTATTACCCATGTCACATTAGGGGGAAAGGGAAAGTGGCTTGTAACCTCCTGGTGTGACGCAGTGGCTTAGTTAAATGAAGCCTGTTGCTCCACTGTGTTTATTCATACCTGAAAAGCACAAAGAACAACCATTATCACACGAACTACATGTCTCCTGAGATGACAGCATGCTAAGGAAACGAACATGCTGTGCTCTTAAGGTTTCCTCCGTGATGCAAATTTCTATGTGACGGACCAGAGAACATCATTTTAAGTCTAAATGACCATTAAATGAAGCCGATTTTCTGACAGTATATCTGTCACGTTTGATAGATGTGCCCCCCCTCCAACAAGAGACACGTAAGACCAGCTTTTTTAATTTGATTAATGATTCTTTGAAACAATAATCTACAAAGGATTTTGGATCATTCAATAACGGATAGACTGCTGCTGTATTATTTGTTGGCTCAATTCTGTGCACATAGGGCCACATACTCACCGTGAACAATTCAAAGGGACTAAACCTTTATTTCAGATTGCTTCAACACGGCCCAGTGTGGTCCAGGGAAGAGAGGGCACTTATTGTCCACTGAGTACTTTGCCACATTCATTTGAGGAGCAGCCCTTTCTCATTATTAACAGACACACTAAACTATGGGCCCCCAAACAATACAGAACAGATCCCTTTATGCGCACAAGTGCTCAACGTTTCAGCAACCACTGTGTGCCCTTCGCCACTCCCTCCTCTTTTCAGATACCTGCACATAAGTGAAAGATGTGGAGGACACAAAAGATATCCTCAACTTTCCTTTTCTCCCATTCTGTGAAACAGGCCCACACTAAATCTTTTATTTGTGCAAAGCCTCTCATTAACTCCACTCATGCTGCCTCCCTCAGCTTGCCATTGCTTAAGTACTGGGTGTTGTAAAAAAAGCTACCAATTAGTCCCTCATCAGCTCCAATTAGAGGAGACAAAGCCTGAGTAAAGATAACTCAATGAGAGGGAGAGGTGGAAGGGCGAGGGCCGTCTACGGGTGTTTCTGTGTGTGTCTGCGCATAGGTGGGTGTATACGTGCGTGTGTTTGTGTGCATGTGTGGAGCCCAGGTTGGCAAAACATAGTTTGTAATCATTGAAGAACATGTGGCCATTCAGTCTGACCCGCTGCAGCACAGGTCCATTCACCCTCCAGGCTCCTCAGCAGACCCTTTTCTCAGGGCCAAGTGTTGTTGTGCTGGGAAGACAGGCCCCCCAGGAGTCCCAGAAAGAGAGCCATTCAATCCTCTTTACCTGTTTGCAGCATATAAAGCACTTAGAGCCAGGCCGATCTCTCATTATTGTCTCCTTCACTCTCAGTACTTCCTTAAACTTAGGCCTCAATTCAAGAGCAAGCCCTTTTTAGAGGGGGAAATAGGGGATGCATGTTAAGGGGGTGCCTTTCGCCTCATTAGAATTGAATTTGCACTGTCTTGTAATTACGTTGGAGGGCAACAATGTATTTTTTTCATCATAATCTTCACTGAATGGGGGATTTTTGGGGCAGTTAATTTGCTGCCCACACTAATGCATTAATTAATGAATTGGGTAACACTAATTTTCTCTATGCTGCCTCTCTCTGTTTGTTTCCTCCATCTGTTTCCAGCAGTTCTGGGCAGCCGCTGCTAATAAAATTACCTCATTAAGGCCTTTATCGCAGCACAGTAACTCACTCATTCATTTGCTATGTAACATTTTCTTTGGAAGGGGGCTGAGTGTGTGACAGTTCCCATTCAGTGTTGCATCTTTTTGTGGGTGGTTCTAAATAATGAGGGGGACAAGCAGGGAGATATAATTAGGAACAAGGGGGCACTTCAGCAAATATTTGAAATCTTTTAAGGCTGGCCCTTGTATGATGGTGATTAATTACTTCCAGAAAGCATTTTGGAGAAATATATTGCCAAGCTCTCCTCTTTTCTTTTTCAGAACTGGACGACCTTGTTAAAAAGATGTGCAGAGAACCTTTTAATTTCGGTCTCTCTTTAATCAAATGCGAATCATGGCTTGTACTGGCCGCTGAAAATGGACTCATTATGACGCAAATACACAACATGTAAACAATGATGTAGTGTTCAATGAAAGTGGCCTCTGACTGTTTTGAAGGACGCCTTGGCCTGTGTTGTTTTTGTTCTGAACAACACAAATGATGATGATGATGACTGGAATGGTGATAATACTGATCCTTATTCTGATGTGAGTTAGTTTAATTCTAATAGACAACAAAGACTCTGGATATTATTTGATCACTTTTTTTAATTGGTTGCCAAGAATGTGTGAAAAGTTTATGAAGAAATGAAATGGTTAAAGTATTTTTTTTTTCTGACAGATATGGGCCAGTCTTTGAGAGGAAAGATGTTTAGCATCCTATATAATAATAATAAGTCTGAACATAAAGAAGAAAATAGATGTTACCCACGCTGAGTGAACATGCCCACAATGCTGTATTCATGATTGTGTTTTGATTATTGTCATGCGCTTCTTTGAGAATCACACTGAAAAGTTTAATGAGTTCATTAGACACAGTGTGTTGTGCATCATCTAAAGCGGTTGTCAGCATACATCAGTGTAAAGTGTATATGACTGAAAAATGACTGCCACCTAGTGGACTGGAAGGGTACTGCATGATTGTCAGGCACAGTTGAATCCTCTCCTGGTTAGGCCTCTGACAAAACATTTGCCTCATTAAAAAAAGAACGTGGTGTACATCAGGCATTTTAAGCAACACTGATGTGAAACAGCATGGAAACTGGAAACTAATTTGAAAACGATTGCTGCAGCATTTTTTCCTGTTGCCGAATTTGAAGAATCATTTCCACATTTTAACAGATGTGTGTATCACCCAATTCTGCTGAGGCTGTTGAAGCACTTTGAAAGCATTTACAACTTGAGGGCTGATAAATGACGCTGACAGTTTCTTGACCGTTTTTTCTTGGGCCGTTTTTAGTTTTGTTGCATGGTCTTGTTAGTCATGAAAATAAAGTGACCTTGTTTTGGTCAAGCTCCGGTGAACATATCTGCAACTTTTTCTTCTCTCAAATAATAATAATAATAATAATAAAAAAGTGAAACTACAAAGTTTATGCCTTCAGAAACGGCTGCAGTACGGCCAAAACCTCACTCTGAGTTCAGAGGCCCAGCAGCTGTTCAGCCTCTTCCAGCTATGACTGCATATGACCTCACAGCCCTCAGTATTTTAGTGGGGACACCAGAGCAAGTTATTCCGGCTAATGGCAAGAAACTGTGTAATGTTACAGTGTATAATCTATTGCTCTTGTCAGTTTAAGATTTTTTAGAAAGGCATGCTGGTTTAACACTTTATGTGCCACTTTTAACATTTGTAATCAATACACAATAATTAAATAATTCCCTCATAACACACTAGTTTGTGTCAAACATATAAGTGTTATGAGTTTATTATTGCTTACACTGTTTGTCAGAGTTTAGTAGAAGGACTTTAAGTTGTCTAACTTTCAGTCCCATAATCTTTTGTTTTTTAAATGAACACCAAACAGACCAAAAACAAATGTACATAGTAAAATGCATGCACTGCAATCACACATTCAAGAACAGTTTTTTCCATTACTGTGTAAATCTTGAAGGAAATCACCTGACTCACCTTAATATGAACTCTTATAAATGTTCTGCATCCTTCACCTTGGAAAACAACACTTCATTCAGTACAGTATGTGCATATCCATTACAAGTTTCCAACACTATTTTCCATTACAGAGCCCACTGCTAGCCCAGTCTTTAAATGTGATGTTGTATTTCCATCATTTGCAATAGATATGTGGCTGTTGAAGTCAATAGAGACTGGAAATCTATTCCTTTTCATAAGTTGAGCACATTGTAACATGAGACTGATTCATCAGTGATGCATTCATTTTCCACGGTTGGGGCATTGCAGGAATCATGACAACAAGGTATCCAGGCTTTTGTAAATCTCAGTGCTTTGGACCTTTGGTTTGAGAAGGTCTCCCTCTGGTGGACAAGAGAATCAAATCATGTTAGAAACGCAGTCCATTCAACAGCTATGTCAATGCAGCAAAGGAGAGTTTTGGTGACTCAAAAAAATCACTCCCCTCCACATCTGCAAAATAAACCTAAATGCATCTTTAAAATATGAACTAATCTGAGGCGTGAAGACGCCCAAGATGACAGTGTTTTCCAGCATCACAGCCAATCAACCAATTTATTTGTTCATTAATTATTAAATGTCATACTTAATTGTTTCAGTCATTTTTTTGACATTTCATAGACCACACTATTAAATGACTAACTGGAAAAAACTGTACGCTCCAGTCCAACATTCACTCAATTCATCAAAGGTGGTGGCTCACTCTCTAAAGTGTGTGAAACAGAATAGTTCACCATGATAAAGAAATGAGGAACAACCTTCATTCATGAGAGACTTGTTTAATGTGCTGTGAAGGAACCATATGTTTCTGAAAATATATACATATATATATATAGAAAACATGCAGTTGCACAGTCTACCCATTTTGTTAAAAAATATTCACACATAATCTTGTATATCATACAAAAATAAACATCTGTGATCCAAAGACATACAGTACATTCTGTTTAAAAACACTTAAATAAAAACAGAAACGCAAACCACTTCAATATTTACACCCAACATAAAGCATTAAAATCCCCCATCTTTAAATATTCCAGCCAAAGTCTGTTCTGTCTCTCACTGGTTTCCTCTTTCTGCTCCTCTTGGCCCCGCCTCCTGTCCGAGGTGGAGGTTCCTTGTAGTCTTCACCCGATCCTACATCCAAACTGTCCTGGTTTTCCCTCCAGCTGTCAGGCACCGCTGTTATCTCCTCCCCCGGCGAGGACATCGGTCGACCGTACACCTTGCTCTGCAGGTCAGCGATGTCGTTGCGGATGTCAGCCATAAGAAGGAGCAGGAAATCAAAGGAGCCTGGAGGGCCCTGAGAGTCAGATAGAACAAATACAAATAAGGAACCTAACTTTCTTTTTTAGATTATGTGAATTAAATTAAAGTTATGGAAAGATTGAATTACAAGGACTGGCCAGGGACTACTGAACTCTTCCCTCATGATTTGTTGACATTAGCACCATCACTGTTTATCCAAGGCGATAATGCTTACTCTGTACTGGATACTATTTACTTTGAGTTTGACAGTATCATTAACAGTGGCGTTTAATGTTCAGACTCCACAGTGGCCTGTTTTCCATTCCTGCTTTACTTTGACTTTTGTTCTGGGTTGTAGCAACAAGTTACAATAGTGTGGCATCAGTATAGATAGCCAGAGTCTTACTGGTGGTCCAGCAGGCCCAGGAGCTCCTCTGTCCCCCTGGGGAAACAAAACAAATATTTAGTTTAGATGAATTACAGTGGGGGGGAAGCGTGAGAGGAATTCATAATGCTCTGGTCAGGGGAATGTTTTAAAGGAGTAGAGCAAGCTGGGATCAGGATGAGAATAACCACAGATGCCTCCTGTAAGGAAGACTTTGTCCATTTGGGAAATGTGTTTATTCAACATGTTTGGGATACCACTTTCATGCCTGTGTGGTGCTGGTGCTGGAAGCAGGGGGAAACACTTAACCTTGCTCTCCCTATATACACCTGAGCTTCACATCTACATCTCAATAATTAACATTGTGGTTTTTTTAATCCATGCACCACCATGAAAAGACAAGTTGTGATTTTCATTTCGATTTCAGTTTGTGTTTGGATTAAACAAACATGAGACAAAGTGTGAGTCATGGTGGTAGGTTTATCCACACTTGCTGTTTCCCCCTGCTTCCTGTCTTAATGCCAAGCTGAACTAAGCTAACTGTTCCTGCTTTAGGCAGTGGTTAAAACACAGACATGAAAGTAGCATCACTCCTCTTGCTGCATCTATTTCCCAAAATATCAAACCATTCCTTACTACACCATATCTGTGTGAAAGAAAAAATATGTACCGTAATACTAAGAGTAGCTTGATTATGAAGCTTCGTGGGCAGCCTGTTGACCTACAGTAGCATGCACACATTGACCTGACTACTACTCCTGTGGTTGTTAGCCAGGTTCAGGGTCACACCGGGGCTGAGAGTGTTTTGGCAGATGGTTTGGATTTGTAACTCAGAGAGAAAGATTACCATCACCCTCCAATCTATCCACACAAACATCCCAGCTGTACTGAGAGGATAGTGAGGGACTGTGTCAATAAGGCAGATGCACCTAAGTTGTTCCATACGTGATCCACATGTTAAGCAAACAGACAAGAGCCTCGTCAGCTTTTAGTCCTTATGGCTCTCTATAAAGTCAGTGCAGCATGGATGACTGGTGATTCTTGATGACAGGTAACAAAATCTCTGCTGATCAAAATTACAGTGATTCAGACCTTAATGCTGTAATAAGTCAGCCATAACTAGCCACAGATTGAAAATTTTATCCTTAGAGCTTTACAGAATCCAAACCAGACTCCTGTATAATAATGGTCAATTTTAGTTTTGATAATGTTGCTTAGTCTCCGACGTCATCTGCCTGAGCGACCTCAATCAGTCTGAACTGACTCTGATGTCCTGCACCTTCAAATTCATATGATTCATTTTCATGTAAGGCTCAAATCTGCCAGACAGTGGCTAAATATCGTCATTTGGGATGTGTGTACCTCCCATCTGAATGAGAATGAGCCGATGTCAGACTCAGCTGCCCAAAGTCTGAAGGTCAAAACAGACAGAAATCATCTACAGATGTAATGGTGCTGTACTCTCCTCACTTCATCTGCTCTTTGATTTCCTGTCTATGAATATCACAAGAAGAAAAGCACGAAGGGAAAAATCAGTCTGAATGCCAAAAAATGTGAAAAACGCAAACACAAAATCTCACAATCCCAGGATGGGATCTGCATTGTGCCTCCTTAATCTGAGGCTTTACCATCTCATGGAGCTTCTTTTTTTGTTAACACTTATGCCCTAAGCCTCCCAGGAGAGAGAGGCAGAGAAAAACATTCCAGTTACCCTATTGAAATGTAGTTACTGCCTCCCAGTTGCCAATCCAAAGCCGCTCTGTGTGTAATCCATATAATATTCCTATGAATTGCAGTAATCCAGATTTATCCGCAGTCAGGTACAGTTATGTGCAAAAGGCCACACATACACAAAATAAAAAATGCTCTACCTTTGTTCAAATACAGTAAAATCGTGCTAACTACTATCTGGCACACTAGTCTTCCTCTCTCAACTTGTAGCAACTTGTAGTAGTAGTAAAGTGTAGCTATGGTCTGCAGGGACTAAGTCTGTCTGAGCAGCATCCATCTGAGGATTTGTGAATATCTTGGCACCTGCTTTGTTCTATTCACTCTCCACAAATGTGGAAGAGTTGAGAAGCAATTTCGCTATTGAGAAATATCTCTTGGTGTTGGCAGTTGAGCCGAAACTATTTAGCTGGTACTTTCAAACTTTCTGCACCAACTTTTGTTTGGTTTCTTTCCTTTGAGACAGGACTCAGTCAGCCAAGAGTCAAAGTCTGCTGCCAACATCTGAGTTCTCTGCCTGTGGGGAAGTGCGCTGGACCTCCTGCTCCACAGTCAGTGCCATTCAAAAAGAGATTTATTTCCTTTAATGAAAAAGAAGACAAATACACAGCTATAGCAAGATAACCTGACAAAATAGCTTGTTTCCTCACCTTTAGGCCGTCTTTTCCTGGTGCCCCTGGAGGCCCCTGTTAAATAATAATAATAAAAGAAAAAAACACATTTTATTTCTGTTTCAATCAACTTTCACACTCCAAAGTCAGGTGGCTGGATGCGGTAACAGCCCACAGACGTTAACAGGCATGTGATTGTCTATTTGTCTGTCAGCCTGCTGATGCACACGCGCACACGCGACATGACGATGTGTTTTACGCTCAAACAGAAATGTGTTATTATTCAATCCATTCTTTTCTTTTTTAAGCACAAAACTGACATCTTCATCATGCTCCACCAGCACAGATCATCCAAGATTAACTGTGTGCCTGCCCTCAGGCCCTTTTCTGAGCGACTTCAGCTTGACGGTAGAGAGCGCTTTGATCTCCTTCCTGGGATAATCATCATTAAAGAAGTGTGACGGCATGGTATAAGGAGTAGGGCCAGTATTCAGATCAGTATCAAGCTCTCTGAGTCATACACACATTCATCGTCTCTGAAACCCTCACATGCAGTGAAACACATGTGACCTGGCTGCCGAACCTCATAACTGTGCTTAGAATCTAATCAGGTTTGTGTGAAGAGAGGACAACTCCCTCTGAGTCAGACCTCACCAGCAAGTGCAGATATTTAATGTATTAACACGTCCTGCATCTAGAAAGCTTCGGATTCAAACACACAATAGAAACAATGGATCACTTTCTACTGCAAACGCACTGTTCCAGATGTCTTGGTTTGGCATCATGCAGCTTGTGATATGACTAATTGCAGGTGTTGATAGGCTGATTTATTATTAACAAGACTGCATAAATACAAAATTAAAAAAAAAATAAAATAAAAATATGTCTCATTTGCCACATCCTGCACATTCTTGATTCAAATCCCACTGCGCAACACGCAGGGTTCACACTTGCAGGCAAGACGGAGAGCTACACAAAATCACAGCAAGCCAAAAAAAACATCTAAATCTGTGGAATGATTCAGTCCTCTGTTGTTATTGTCATTATCATTACTATGTGTTATCCTTTTTCACCTTGCAGAGATGAGGGCAACTTTAAGAGGTTGTGCTTTGTGTGTTTCTCAAATGTGTCAAATGAAACATGAGACACTTGGTTGCTTCATACAGATAAGTCATTCACAGCTCCCCTGGGCCTCGTGTCACGATGCAGGATTACTAAATTATCCCAATTACTTTGGTGAGTTAAACCCGGAACCCCGTAAAATCTTTTTTTAATTCTGCCTTGTGACAGAAAGCAGAAGTGTGGAAGTGAACCAACACAGAAAAAAGGCAACGTTGGGTGTAAGAGTGCAGTTTACTGGCTCCTAAAATTACTCAGACGATCAGGAGACACACACACATTCATACTGATACAGAAGCCTGCACTGTTAAATATGACCAACATGACAAATTAGTTATTATATAAAACACAGAGTCTTGTTAAACATAATTAGTGTGAATAGCAACCCACCACCGGTCCTCGAGGGCCACGTTTAATGTGGTACAGGTCTGGTGTGGGTCCCATGGGCCCCATCAAGCCCCTGGGACCGGGTGGGCCAGGGGGCCCCAGTAGTCCTTGAAATCCTGCAGGGCCCTCTGGTCCTGGAGCTCCTAAAATGATAGAGACTGATATATTAGTGGACTTGTGAAAACTGATGTCACAGCAAGACAACACTCAGTTTGTGAAATAGATCGAAGGCTTTGTAGCCATTTGTAGGTCAGCATCGTTCAGGTGGTCAGTCCACCACTTTGGACCTGACATATCTTAACAACTATGGTTGCCATGACAATTTGAAGGCCCTGAGTATTTCCCATGTGTCACCAGCAGGAGTATGTTTTCACAAAAAACATCTCCTGGATACAAAATCTGCTACAGAGATTAAATTTTCCCAGATTATGAATACTAGTGACTTTGGTGATCTGCTGACTTTTCCTGTAGCATCACCACAAAGTTTACGTTTGTGGATCTGAGTGAAATGTCTTGAGAGCATGAACATTTGCTCCGATGCTTCCCTGATACCTCATCTTGCCATCAAGTGCCATCAAGGGGTCAAAAATTTAACTTATCCAAAACCTTGATTTCATATACCTGAAAACTAATTTCATCATTTCCATCAGCCGCAGCTTTACTTTAATCCTAATTAAAGTCCCAATTAACCTAATTAAATCCTAATTAACAAATGTTAGCCTACTTAGATGGTGAAAATTATATCTGCTAAACATCAGGATATTAGTATTGTCATTATCAGCTGACTTTAGCATTTAGCTTATGACATAGCCAGGCCTGAGTATTTTCAGGGCTGATATCATGGCCATAGATTCTCATACTGCCCCAGCTGGATGCAGGCCAGTGTCCTAATTCAGAGTCACTGTTTCATTATTTTTAGCTGCATGTATTTTACCTGGAGGACCAGGAAGACCCGGGGGCCCTGGTAAAAATATGGGGGACGTCAGGATTTTCTCACTGGTCATTTGCTCAGGGACGTCAGCACTGTTTGACAGCATGGCCATCTTAAAGAAGGACACAGAACACAATGACTGAATGAACAAGTCAACTAGAAGACAGCTAGAAAAAATCAACTATGTATCAAGCAGCCAACAAAGATACCTATTGTGTCCTCTTTTCCCCTTTCATTTGGAAATCATGTCAAACATCCAAATCATAACTGCACAGTATTGTCCCTTGATTGTCATACCTATAATGCTTTTACAGACAATGCTTCATAAGATCTGTGCTGTCAAACAGGATATGGAAATGATACACTGAAGGACCAACTTCACATAAAATTATGTTAAAATTATGTATCCTGGCAAAGATGAAAGCTGATCTTCCATCTGCACCATGCTACAAGCTGTAACCCAGACAGATGGAGGGCAAGGCAAACCCCTCTACATTATTCAGCATGACCAGGAGAGCTCTTGCCCTGTATGCTAAGTGGCATCCTTGGGAAAAAACGTTATCTTTGATCTCTGTGTAACATCATGTGGATGTGGCTATCCCAGAGGGAAACACATAGAAGACCTTGCTATGCTGCAAGGCCCGGCAAATCAGGATTCATGCACACAGACATTCAAGCATATGCTAACACACACTCACACAGGTTCACCTGCCGATCAGTAAGGATTATATGAGATTGTAGTCTGTGACCTTTGACACAGGTGTCTGAACCGTAGTGTTATCCTAAACTTACTCTTTAATCTTTGATATGAATAAATGAGAATATAATCATAATCATATGCTGAATAGCAAATATATACGGTATTTTCGCTCTGTCTTAATGTATTGACATTGTGAAAAAAGAGGTGTATACAGTACAACTGTGGGAGCACCAGAGCACACAGCTGGAAGCAATATATCATGCATTACAGTTGAGGGTGCTGAGTGCCACTGTTGACAGACTCGTGTTCAGATAGATTCCGACGCCTGCGATTACACAGAGGTAAATGTTACACCACTGCTTTCACACAAACCGCCCACCAGCTTGCACTTACAATCAACCACCTACAGTAAAGGAAACTTCTTCAGCATGTTTCTTTATGAGTTAATAAAGTGCTATAATGCATCTCAAGAGGGTTGTAAAATAATCAGGCTGCTGTTGTTTCTGAAATAGTGTCAGGTATGGGCTCCTTGGAGGTACGGTGAGATCTTTACGTGGTAGTAAAGAACCAGAGCAGGTTTGCAGATATTTACATTCATCCGGATCAAGAATGTGTGTTTTATTCTCACTGGAGTCTTTCTGTGGTCAGCTGTAGAACAACTAGGAAAAGCTGCAGATTATCATTTAAGGTAAAAATAGTGTAGTATAAATGGGTAAATTTCATGGATTTCACATTTTAAGTTACTCAGTCTGAGCTTCTTGTCATGTTTCTGTGGCGTTTACCTTCTGTTTAAGCTGCAGGACAGACATCTTGATCTGGTGGAAGTCGTTACAGGTGGCCGAGCAAGTCCCAGCGTTCATGACATTGTCAGATTTCTCGAAGAGATGCACTGCTGGGAATTGGGGGAAGGAAAATGTTTCTGTCACAGACGTTACAAGAAAAAATGTTTTCTTTCAGAAAATAATCAGAAAAGTTCAGAAAAGTCAAACCATAATACGCCCATACTTTATAAATCAGTACTTGGCATCATTTAGGCAAATAACACATCTGTAACACTATCAGTTGGGAGATGGATTATCCACCCACATTCCCTCTATCACCCTTATTCACTTGTTGCTTTAAAACATTATGATTTAAGCAATAACCTTACACAATCATGTGAAAGTAAGAACAAGATGATAAGCACAAAGCCAACTAGCTCTGCTGCATCTGTCTCTGGCTTGTAGCAGAAGGGACCCTACTCTGAGCTTGCATATATTTAATGGATGAGTGAAAGTGTCTGGACACTATTTTCCCCACTGCGTTACAAGGCAGAACATAAAGCAGGAGCATGACTATATGAACCATCATTTCTCACTCTCCAGCTTCTCCTGAAATGTTTTAGTAGGTAATGGAAGATAAACTCAGGGGAGGAAGTAGCAAATCTACAGCCTCTGACCGCTTCACTGGAAACTGAAGCTGGGGCAAGAGAGAGACTTTATTATTGTCTGGACCATTTGTGATGTTTTCCTCAAATGCATCCAGCAAATCAGAACAGACCAGGAGTCATGGGGGCCGTGGTATGTTTGGGAGACAGAACTGTTCTGACATGCACAAGGAGCTGGGATGTGTAATGACTACCAGGTGTCTGTATTTGCAGTACCCCCCCTTTCTCTCGACACACACACACACACACACACACCAAATAACAATGTGTGGTCAGCTCCACATCACAGTCAGATGTGCCCTTGAATAAAGAGAAACTGTCCTCTCACCTCTCTCCCCCTTGGTGCATGTCATCCCATCCTCTTCCAGGAAATACCCTTTCTCACACTCACACCTGTAGCTCCCCACAGAATTGATGCAGATCTGAGAGCACGCAGTCTTGTTTTTGTCCGCACATTCATCGATGTCTGCATGTTGCAGTGACGGACAGTGACATGGATGAGAAAGTGAGCAAATGGAGATAAAATGTCAAAAAAATGTCAGGTTAGACAACATAGAGCTGAAGAGCAAGAGCACATGAAAAATAGTTCAATCTGAAATCTGCAAACTCAATTTTATTGCTGCTGTCCAAAGTAAACCATGCATCTCCAGATTTGATGGCATCAACCCAAGGATTAAGTGCATTTTTAAGAGTTGACAAATTTCTTAATTTCTAAAGAGAGATGAACTCATAAAAGGTTTTTGCTTTGGAAATTAGTGGTTTTTAAAGGGCAGCAATGTTGTGCAGATGTTATTGATACATAGTGCACAAGGCACAGCTGCAGCATTCACAAAGGGTGAATACATATCTGATCTTGTCAATATTCCACGTGTGACTGTAATTGACAATATGATATAATGAATGTATAAACTGATTTGGGTTTGTAATAGGAGTCACCAGACCAGGCTAGTTTGAAGAAGTTTCCACAACAGACAGTGCGTCTCCTTAAACTAGCTCTTACCTGTAAATCATCTGAGAACACAAAGCATCTCCCCATTTTTAAAAGAATTACATTAAATTGTTGCACAAGGTCTCACCCAGACAGTAGGGCTTCTCTCGCTTTCTGTGGCGCTCGCGGTCGTAGCGGTAGCCGGGATAACAGGTGCACACCACGCGCCCGAAATGGTCTGTGCACTGTTGCTCACAGGGGGCGCCGGCACACACGTCATAATCTATGCAAACAAATGAGGGATTTCATTAGTGTGAATCTCACATCCATCTCCATCCAACTTCAGCCAACATGTCTGCCACAGACCATTGAACATTCAGTGAGGTTAAAACAAGAGAAAGTTGAGTCAAGTACATTAAAAGGCAAAAAGACCTTATGGGACGTGATGGGAGAGAATTCCAAAAATAATCAGAATCACACAGGACAGATATCCAAACAGACTTTCCTACCTTCAGGAATACACTGGCCCAACACAAACTTGAAGCCCTTGCAACATTTCTTTCTGTAAAACACCAAACACACATGAATATAAGTGAGAAAATCCAACAATAATCCCAGATTTTCACATGTGTAGGCTTACTATAATGGTTTGACATGTAGGATGCATGCAGGACTTTGTTGTGATCCAATCATTCGGTCTGTTTTTACAGTTGTGTTGATGTGGAAAACATCTCTGAGACTGGACTACACACACACACACACACTCTGTTGTCCATTCATGTCCAACAACACTCCTATGATTTACAGTTAAAATCCCCCATCAGGTCGACTGTGCTGAAATACCCAGACTTTCCATTTTAGATTTTGAATCCCTCACTGGTGATGAAATACCAGTACCAATTTTACTTACCATTTCCTTTCCTGCTTACTACTCCTCTTTTAACTAACAGTCAAATTTCCCAGCATAATCACACACATCTGTGCTCAGATTTTGATTTAATTTCAAAGAGGTCATAGATCCACTCTTTATCCAAGTGGTTTTTTTCTGGGTGTGTCAGGGCGAGAGAAAACAACTTGATGAGACAATGTGAAGCAACAAACTATCAAGCTCTCCTTTAAAATCAGTTCCATTACTTCCTCCAACATCTGTGTGAAGTCGTACCAACGCCTCATCACAATAACATATTGATGCAATATTTTATCAGCCCAAGTCACATCATCATGAAGCATTTTTCATCCCTCGCTCACGCTCAGCTCTGAGCAAAAGTGCTACCAGGTGTCGCTTTCAAACAGGAGGTGATCAAAAAAAAAATCCAATTACACCACCATGAAGTTACCATCATCTCACTCACATTGATAGAGTCACTGAAAAAAGATTACTGTCTAATGCTTTACAGCTTTTATCCAGGAGCAGTTCTGAAGGCCCCGTGTGGTAATTTCATCTAATGGAGGCGCTCCCTCCTCTGCTCATCATCATTCAAACACAACTTTCTCAATTCATTTATTTTACACAACATGACTCATTTCACAGGAACACAGAACTGAGACTGCTAAGGCTATCCTAGGGACTCTGTGAGGCTGTATGCTAATGTCATCATGCTAACACGGTGCAACATTTAGCATGTGGTTTAGTGGGTTACTGAGGCTGATGGGAATGCCAGTAGTTTTGCAGGTATTTACTCACACACCAGACATTAGGGTAAAAAGGGATTGCTAAAGTTACAGTTTGATTCTAAGGGGAAAAAACGCTGCTGGGAAACACCATAAAACAGGAGGGATAAAAATGAGATACACAAAGGTTACATAAGGATATAATGTGAATGAATGTTGTTGAAAAGTAAGAAAAGCAGAGCCCGTTATATGAAGACAGACTGCTGATTGATTTATGAACCCTCCCTCTTTAATGCTCCATTAGGAACTTGGAACAGACTGAGTGTAGTACAGTGGTACATTTTGAAATCAAGGATCTCAGTTTCACTTTCTCCATTTTGCTAATACTTCCCTTTGTATTTGTGAATTCAGTGACCCAGCTATAAAAACGGTTTGCTTTTTCATTAACATCATCGCTGGAATAATTTTGGTAGAACAGCATAAATCACCAGCGCTGCACCACTGCAATGCAACGTGGCTACCATATACACTCGACTGCTTTATGACGGGTAGATGATAAACAGAGCAGCCAGGTGCTTATCCATTCACACGACTGAATATTTACTACCTACAGAGGGGCAATAATGACCTCCTCTACTGCACTTGAGGCTCCCACAGCAGAATATTAACCTGCGACAATCTAATTTCATGTCTTGAATGACACTCAGAAGAGCAACAGGCACCACCCAGGAGACCCTCCATCAGAGATGTTTGTGTGTACGCATACTTGTGAGTGAGTGAGTGTGAGAGAGGAATGCATTTTGAGTTACTGACAGACATTCCTGGCACATCCAAGTGTATTTAACACCTGGACACATTCATTTTTAAGCTACTTTCACTGTAACAAAGCTTAGGTGCCGAGTGAGTGTTTGTGTGCATGTGTTTCCAGCATTTACATCTGTGAAATATCAACAAGAACATGAAAGAACAAGTGGAGAGAAGTGAAAAAGACACAGTTGAAACAGTGTGCCGACACTTCTCTTTTTCATTTTCAAACTTCTTTGGTTATAATGTGCCCCTTTAATGTGAATCCCAAATTAGCCTCACTAGAGTTGTCGAATCTTTCTTCACCTCATTTAACATTATCTCCACTATCAACAGTCACGAGTTTCCAATAAGAAGTTCATAGTTTTTACTGTCTCCATGTGATTTCTCTAACCACAGCAGCTGGTGTAATTATATTTTGTGAGGTGGCACACATTAGCTATGCTTCAAGCTTCAGCTGCAGTGAGTAGTGTAGCTCTGGATGTTTTAATTTTAGCTGTGGATCTAGTTTATTACATTTCAGCACACTTGTGTGTTGTGGTGGTGTTTGTGGGTGGGAGAGGCTACGGCTTGGACACCCTGAGAGAGCTGGTCTGAGGACGGTTTCCTGTGTGACCCAATATTTCATGTCACAATAACATCCCCAGGAGGACAGAAGGCACTTATAGCAAATAAGCAGCTTAGCAAAATAACCAGGGCTGGTTGAACAATCGTGAGAAAACAAACATCTACGTCCGTCTCCAGAAGATCATGAAAGAGGCAACAACGTCCCATGGAAACTCCATATCTGAGTTCATTTTTTACTAAACTCTGTCTTTATTACATTAGCATTCAGAGATGCTTATTAGCCCACCTACCTTATTGTTCTTTCTCTCATTATATCATTAAATAAACACATCTAAAAAGTCATATTTGGTTACTTTGCAGATTAAAGCACTTTAACAATACAATCACAATATTATCTTGCATTTTCCATTTATACAAATTGATTCAATTTTAAACGGTTGATTTCTTATGTTGTCCCTTTGTCAACCTTTTATATTTTGACACATGTGGACATGAAAACAGGCGGAGCAAGCGAGAGCAGAGATGGTAATGATATGACCTGTCTACAAGTTAAAACAACATGTCTAGAAAAGACACACGGCTAAAGGTCAGCGCTTTAAGCAATGAAATAACCTGAAAGCGCCAACATGATTTATATTTTGGGAGTAAAAAAAACTCTGTCAAGCGTTTGATATGGAGGTTCTCGGAGATAAAATTCAGATATGTGAACTTATGCACTCATTACACTCTTATCACATACCAGAAGTAGACGGATGTGTAGCTACATGGGACAAACCTCAATGCTAATAGTTGAAATCTCACATTAAAACTATAGGTAGGTGCTGAAGTATTTCTTCCTTTCTACCTGGTTTGAGGGTCCAGTGGAATAAACCTGCCTATTTTTCAAAAAATTTTTGAATACTCTCTCTGAACAATGCTGCTTGTTCAGCCCAGATCGGGGGCTACAGTGAGTCACCATCAGAGATAAAAGGAGATAGGCCGAGGCTAGCTGGTTAGCATGCTAATTTCAGCAGACACAAGAGTTAACATTGGTGTGGCTTTCAAATGCTGGAGACAGTCAGGTCTACATAGTAAAGAATTTAAGCTTGATGTTTCCTCTAGACTGCTTGGTAAACAGCTGTTTATGCTAATGTGGCTATGTAACATTAGCAAAACTGTGAAACACCTTTCTGGAAAAGTGAGTGTTGAAGTTGCACGAGATAAAAGTGATACTTTTAATAGATGTGGTGTCTGTGAAGTAAGGTAATAAACTCTGGCCTCGGCTATTGCTGAAATTGAAAGGGATATAATTCTTCCCAAACAGCTTTTTCTAGATTTGAACAACCGTCTCAGTCAATATTTTGCATCGATTCCCCCCAAAAGCTTTTTAGCAGTCCACGTTGGATCCTCCTGCAGTGTTTGAACAACGGAAACAGCTCAGATCAAGATCAGTCTCCACACAGACACACAAGGGGACAGTCTAAGAGCGTGATATGAATTTTTCTTTGAAGCTTTAGCATTTGCTGCAGCTTAAACATGGGTGATTACAGATAAATCTCTCATAATATTCAGAACACAAAACAAGAGCATGCTGAGCGACGACACACAGAGCCGTAGCACCTTTCATAACAATGGCTCAGAATAAATTCCTGCGCATACTTGTTAGCTGCTCGTGATCTTCATGCAAATCAGTACACAAATTCAAAACACATGTGAATTTCATTCATATTTATGAGCAGGAGAAAAAGGGGGGTGGGGGGATGGGGGTATCCCAGAAGCCTTGGTGACACTCTTTTACAAGAATATCAATGACCACAGTTTGCAAAGTCACATGTCCAAACACGCTGTACCAGCTTGTTGAATGACATTTGACTTGAGACACGCCAGACTCTGAGTCCTGCACTTGTTCACAAAGAGCAGGACATCACAGACCATTAGTGTTTTGCCACCTGTGCCTTTTTTCACCCTAAAGGTTATTTAATTTTGCCTGTGATCCATATCATTTTACTCACCCCCCTGAAATGTAGACATAGATTAGTCTGACCTCAGTTACCCGGGGTGAACCATAAGCACTCTAATTACCCTATAAACAGAGGACCTCTCTTGAACTAACACGGTGGACCAGCTCGGCCTGGTTTTGTCTTGTAAAGAAACACACTAATTCACACAGACGCTCTGCGTAAAACCCACAGAATCATTCAGTGCAAAAAAGTGCACGAGTGATGAATTTATAGATATACACATGAGGAGGCCGCTCCACAGCATGCCCTGCTCTCTAACAGGGAGAGCAATTACAAAAAAGTAGGGGTATTGCGCACACACATACACGCAAACACACAGCTGTGAGGCAACACATGCGGTCTGCTCACAGGAGGCTTATTTGTCTAGCATTGCTTCCAGTGATATACAATAACATGTCTGCATTCCACACAAGAGATGCTTTTCAAACACAGAGAGGACACAACTTTCATACTCACGCATGCTGAATAAAGTGGATTAAGTGTGACATAAAAACAGCAATTTAATAAAATGATGATTATCATTCTGTCAAACATTATCTGGCCCCAGCTTCCCATACTTTTCTGTCTTTCATTCAGTTTAATATTGGAAAAACCCGATAATCTACAGACTAGCCAGAAAGTTTTAACTGGCATTTTCACTATATTATAGACTAAATTACTTCAATACACAAATCAATACAAATTAGTTGCAGCCTTAAATGCTTAACTGATTTTGATCGTTCGTATACTGTGGGCTTTTACTGCCAGTGTGTTATATTGAAGTAAATATCTGTGGGTAAATCAATGAACATTCATTGGTGACTATGAAATGCCTGTTGACTGTTTGCAGCTTGAAACTATCAGTTCATAAATGTGTATTCTTTGTCACTAGGAAGATGAAAACATTGAAAGAGGAAGATTTATACAACTGAAAAATAGCTGATTAAAGAGCTCCTTGATTATTCTGTCTTGCTCTGAGCTCACATTGATTGATCAGTGTCAAAGGCCTCTTAATTATTTGCATACTTATTGAACTTATTGAAGATCATCCTCTGGAGCCCCCCTACAGCTCAGCATTGGCTGCTTCTTCTTCTCTTTTCATTTGACCTCTCTCTCTCTCTTTTTTTAATCAAATTCCACGAGTTCTTCTCGGTGACATTTCTCTCCTCATTCCCACTCTTCACTTGCGTCACTGTTGCATCCCGCAACACAGTCATTAATATCTACCAGCTGCCTCGTGCTTAGCATGAAGAGTCTGCAGTTTGTTTTTCCATCAATATTATACCTTCTACACCATGTCATTGTTGACAAGACCATGGTTGCTCCAGCTTCAGCTCCCTGGAATTCAGTCTGATCTTAGTCAACTGCGTGTTGTCCAAAATCTGCAACAAAGGCATAAACCATTTGGCGTGTTTGCACAAAACCATCTGTTAAATCAGACGTTTCCTCATCAACAACAACCCAGGTTCAGTCGATGGCCTGGACTGTAGCACTTTGCTCCTAGCCAACCTCCAGTTCCTTTAGTTCATCCAGATGTACAACTCTCTCTCTTTTTAGCTGTTGGATCCGAAGCCCTGGCACTGACACTTTGACTTAATCCCCAGTGCAACTGATCATCTTTCCCTGTATTCTGCAGACATACAGATCTACTTGGCACTGTGTACTCTGTACTAGCAGGGTCAATTCTCAGGTCATTCACTCTGCACTCTCATTCATTGTCCTCTAGACTTCAAGTGTGCTTTTCTAGCACTTTCTGTTATCAGTGATTTGATTGTGATTAAGTAGTGTGGTATAGTAAGTCAGAAACTGTGCCACAGAAACACTGAATTGATCTTTTCGTGCAGCGCGTAATGATCCAATATCCTTGTGTTTAATACTTAATTTGGACAACGACTGCTGGCAGTGTCATGAAAAGAAACATAATACTGATAAATTAGCAATCAGAGAAATTATAATTTGAAGGATAATCACCACCAACTTGTATTTTCAGACTGAGTGGGTCCATTCGTTGGTACTATTGTAATTGTCTCTCAGCAGCTGAATGATAACAGAAAACTCACACTCAAAGGAAAGAGTCCGATCTTTTAGGTCACTGTTCATTCAGTGAATATGAATTAATATTAGTCCTTTGAGGAAAAATTGAATCCATTCATCTCTCTCTCTCTGCTATAATAAAACCCTTTCAATGACTTTTTCACCTGATCTCTATTTTCTATGGCAATGTTACAGTTTAGCAGCTGTTGGGGCATGTGTGTGTCCTCATGATACCTCCTGGATGTTACAACATGATACAGTATAAAAGCTCCACAGTACAAGTGGAGTAACAAGCATCCTCCTCTGTAAACCTTTGTTCCCGTGACATTTTCCTGATGGCCTAGTGGGGGAATTAGGCCTGAAACGCTAAGTAGATTAATCCATTTTTCAATGGAAAGGTAATCAATTTTCCACTTTTGTGATAATTGATTATTTTTATGTATCTTCTAAGGAAAAAAAATCTCTTGTCCAGCTTTCCTAAATACCCCCTTGGTGGTAGGCTGCAATATAGGTCATACACCCTGCATGCTAAATGTTCGCAAATAGGACATGGATCAAACAAAAGAAGTCGTAACCCTATGTCAAATAAATGTCCCCTGAGGACATTCCCTGACATTTAAGATAGTTAGTTATATATAATGCAACAAAAGGAAGGTGTGACACCATGATTGATAGCTGGTGATCCTTGAGTCCTTGATACTACGGTTCTACCATCCAATCAACAGTGCACAGACCCTCACTCCAAATAACATTGAAAGGAAGTGGAGACGGGTATCCCAACAATAATTGCCAGATTAAGCAATAATGTAAATACTCATTTCCTGTTCTACAGTCACATAGCGTGATTCTGGGATATCTATCTTCTGGGAGTGCCTTTATATGTCCCTACTCTGTAACTCATGTAGACAGGTTAAAACTCCCCCCATCAAAATATGTCCCTCTAATTGATGAACGTTGTCAAAGTGCAAAATCAGTAGGGAACAAAAAAGTAAAACAGGCAGTCAAACGTTAACTAGATCTAACCAAAGTGATGATCCTATACAGTCCTCATGGATTTCTGATTCTATCACTGTACTACTACACACAATAAATATCATGAATTCACAGGATATTGAAACTGTATATTTACTGTATATTTTGCAGAAACACAGCCTCCCTCTGCAGCCCCAGGGTCACCACATTGTGATCTAAAGAGCTGAACAAAGGTGCACTGCAGTTTGTAACGCCTCCTGGTTTTGACATTTGTTCCGGAGACTCACATTAGGTCATTTAGAAATAAAACGCACAACATGTCAAGATGTGTCCCATACATCCGTAAGCACACACCGGTCTACATGACAAAGGGAAGATAAAGTTAAGCAACACAATGGGGATTCCAGAGCGAGACAAAACTACTATGTGGTCTATTAGGAGGGATAGTTACTTCTGCCAATACTGAATCCAAAATAAATAACCCCCTCTGGAGATTGGGTTTATAGCCACACATAAAAATACAAAATACAGAGTGTGTTTGCAGAGTGCCTGGATACCTTTGTGTTTTCCAACTCTCCAGACTGAAAAAACAAAACGCTCTTGGAAAGGTCATTTATCCTGGTAAAAATACTACACTCGGAAAAGGCAGTCATGACGGTTCACAACGCACCAACATTCCTCTTTTAAATGCGTCACTGACATAATACAGCTCTGCTATATTATGTCCTTGTAATTGTGACCAATTACAATGTAATTAAAGGTGATTGTTTGGAGATGCCATAAAAGGCAAACACTGTTGGAAGAATATGTTTTTCCATAAGCTGCTATCTGTCTGTTGGAGGCAGTTAGAGCATTATGACCCCAAAGCACTTAGCAGTATAACTCAGCGTGAAGACTAAAGGGACACTACACTGATCGCATGTTCCAACAACAACTCAGCTGTTCAAGTGCTTCATGCACACACTGAACTTTACAAGAAAGGATGGAACAGGGTAGTTGTTCCTGGCACAACCGCTCTGCTACATAAATAAAATGTTACATGTTTAATGGTGTCTGGTGTTGTATTAAGATGGCACCAGATAGAATGTCTGAACAGGGACAGATAAATGTGCAAAACAAGCTGTTGCAGAGCATCATGTTACCTACTCATACCAAAATACCTTGCAACATAGCTTATAAGCAGCTTTGAGTGGCTCCACCTGTTGATGCTTGACTATTTACTCGAGAAAATACACTGATATTTGCCAGCTGCATTAATAAAGAACTGGCCACTAAGCCAATACAGTAAAGAACTCCAAGACAAGCTGCTACACACACACGGCTCTGATATATTATCACCTTATCACCCAATTCTGGCTATTGCTGGTGTTAGAAAACAACACCATATCTCCACATCCAACTGACACATCGAAGTATTATCAACCAGTTGGCATCCATAAAACCAGAACTGTGAATTTAATGAGGCTGACAGACTCAGTAAGGCTCCACATGGGAGTTCAATGCAGGCAGCCCCCCTTTACACATTACATGTAGTCATCTGACTGAATATTAACACCTTAATGGAGCTTAAAGGGCATATTGAGCACACCATGACCCTGTCATAAATTGGACTGCACGCAATGCATATCTCAACCCTGCTGACGTCAGGAACACTCAAGGAGGTCATGTTAAAAATTGAAGGCAGCTGAATGGAAAAAAATATGGTATGGTAAGCATAAAAAGTATTAGAAAATGAAAGAAAGGCCAGATTGGGACATAAGATATCACTTCTCAGCAGTCTTTTTATTCCATTTAAAATGTACTGCTGTCTGCCATGCTGTTTCTATCTGTGTCCAGGGTGAGTGCATATATGTCTGCCCAGAGAAATAATGGCGCCTCATTTGATCACTACCATGGTACATTAACATAACCTATTGGTTAATGACTGTTTGAACTCAGAGTTCACTGCTCGCAACAGTCACACAGCTTTTGTACAAACCCCTCCCCCCTTTGGTCAGACCCCACATTTAAAACAAACAAGCAGTCTGGCTTGAAAACTCTGCAAATGCATCGCTCAATTTAACGTCACTAATTCGAAACTCAGCTTTTAATTCTTGCCCTTTTGTTTTCATTTTCTCTCCAGTGACACAGCGGTAACAGGGCGGCCTGGTAAATGTGAAAAAGGTAGGAAAATATGCTGTCAGAGCGCATAGCCACAAAACACATACACAAGTTGGAGGGAGCTGTTGTTGATAGTTTTACAAATGTCTGTCGTTATGGCTAGTCAAAGGCTAGCCTATCACAGGGTACTTCACATTTTCAGAGGTATACTTCCCTTTCTTGAGTCAGTTAGCTTAGTCTAGCATCAATACTAGAGACAGGGGAACACATGTACAATTGGCTATGTCCGAAGGTATAACCAAATCTGTCTAACAATACATCTACAGCTCATTAATCGTCATCTAATATCATTGTTTGTTTAATCTGATAAAAAAAAAAAAAAAATCTTTTTTTGCACCTTATTTAACATTTGAACAGAGCTTGGCTGGGTGTTTCTGCATGTTTTCAGTTCCAACACTTGGCAAAAGATAAAATAGTGTATTTCCCAAAATATGGAACTATTCTTTTCCAACTACAGTTTATTTGCCAGCTCCTGAATATTCATGAATGGAAGTCTTTTCCTAATCTTAAAGGCTCTAACAGTGATTTAGAGCCTGTCTGTCTGACCTGTATACTACGAAAACTGTATACTATGCAGCAGTATTAGCCCCACTCATGGAAAAAATGAGAGGAGGGAGATTTTTTTTCATTATGCACTTTGAGAATAAAGTCGAAATGTTGAGAAAAATGCGACTGAAAATTGCATGCACTCCTTGGAGTGTAACGGTAAGAATAGGTTTCTGAAGTTATGCAACTGCATACTTAATTGATCATATCATATTTTGACTTTATTCTCTACATTTCAACTTTATTCTTGAAATGTATAATGAAAAAAGTTATTACTCTTCCGTAGTAGTCATATAGGACATGAATAATTGTTACAATACATGGCAACTGAACAGTGGGGTGGCTGAAGAGGGTCACTTGAAATAATCTCCCTCTCCATGTACAGCACTCATGTTGTGCTGCCATTTCCAACATAATCCAACAAGGCTGTCGGCTGCAACAGAAGCAATCTGAGCCTCTGCCGCTCTATATTGCCGCGGTGTGCCTGCCTCAGACAAATCGGATTTGACTCTGACCACATGCTGTACAATGTGAAGAAATCTATCTGCTTTTGTGTCATATTGTGACTGAAGAAACTCAATTTTTCATGTATATAAACTTTCACTGTAAAAAGCTGAGAGCAAGTGCAGAGTTATGGGTGATGTTTCTGGTCCTGACACCTCAGGAAATTATACAGAGCACTGTGTCTGTGGGCTGTTACAGTAAGCCATCATCAGTCCCTCCATGTGTTTCTAACTCAAACCATTCTACTGGACATAAGCCAGATATTACCAATCACTTTCAAACACTGAAGTTACTGTGAAAGCGTGCAGCTTCAACTTGAGGGAAATACTAAAAGAAATCTCAAAGGGATTATTTGTAATATAATTCCTTTGTTTTTATTCACGTATTTAACACCTCATCACGTAAACGGTGTGGAAAAGTCAGCAAAAAAAAAGAAGAAGAGGAAGAAGAAAACCTGTAATATGAATAGTCCTACACAGCAAATGATGCAAAAAACTCAGAGGTAAAAATGGATTTAAAGCAAACAGGTCCCTGAAGAACTGGCCTTCTGACAGGTGAACTAAAACCAACAGTAGTTTATAACAGATTATTTGCCTTTTAAAATGGATATCCATGAATATCTTTCATCCCAGAGCAGAAATGTAACATTGACTCCAACTATATCCATAAATACGTCAATGTAAAAAGCAGATGTTCTCTGTTTCTCAGGCAAAGACCTTCCAGTAGTCAGAGTTGGTCTGCCATGTTAGTACTGTCTCCAGATGATTTAAAAAGAAATATATAAACTACAGGGGAAAAAGGTGGCCTAAATTGAAAAAGAGTTCTCAATCAGTCTTCCATCCATTCCAACTTCATGACAATTGGACTGAAAGCTGGTACGTGAGAGAGAGATCAAAACACTTCATTTACTTCAGAGCTACAAATGGCTTCTCCACAAATCACACTTGGGAGAATTAGATTAAGTGTTATAAAGCTGTGAGAAGTGACAGGCACCGCTTCATGTTCAGAAGACTGGATGAGTCGAACTTTGACATTTATGGCTCAGTTTATCTTGTGAGGTTGACTCCTAAAATGTGCTGCTTCCCTATTTTTGGTCATGCCTATGATACGGTTCAAGGAATGGAAATCTCAGCTGTCCACCACTGTGGTCCAGATTTCAGACTTTGGTCTAAACTGTTGCCGTGAAATTTTTTTGTACAGATATTCATGTTCCCCTTGGGATGAACCCGTCTGACTTTAGAGAGCACATGACTTTTTCCTTTGGTGCCACCATGAGGTTGATATTTCTGGATTTTAGTAAAATCTCTCAACAACTATTGGATGGACTGTTATGAGGTCTGGTGCAGGTGTTCATGTCCCCCTCAGGATGAACCCTGATAACCTTTGTCATCTCTTGACTTTTGATGTAACACTGTCATGAGGTCAAATCTTTTATATTTAGTTTCTGATGAAATACCTGCTAATATAACATTCCCATTGGCCTCTGCTGTAGGTTGTGCTCAGCACTAACAAGCTAACATTAGCCAGCGTACAGCCTCACCTTTCACAATGGGACCTATCTTTCCTTAGTTGTCCACAGTCAGGAGACCAGACATGCATTAAATGCAGGACATCTGATACGAGGCTCGTCCTGAAGTCGCGTCACGGCTGGAGACGATAATCGCTCAATGTGATGTGGTTACTGTATTATATTTCTCATTTTACCTATTTCACATGTTCTCCTGACATGCTGTGTGTAAGGTAACTGAGATATGTGGTATGTGACATATGTTAGCCCATTAGAGGCTTTGTGGTTTTCGTGTTATTTTAAAACTTGCATGTAGTGAAAGTTAATATTCTGCCCAGGGACTGCACATAAAAATTAGCAAGCACGGGCTAACTCGGATTGCAGTTTAAAATAACTCTTATAAATGTGCATGTTTCCTTACTAATAAAACATACTTGGAACAGCAATATGACGTGAGTGGACAGACGAGGGTGAGGACAAAGACAAATGAGTGATTTAAGCAGACTGGCATGATGTAGCTCTGTAACTGCAGCATAACATGCTCTGGACAGGTGGACAAACACACTGATGGTGATTGCGGTAGTGGGGAATATCATCAAACTGGATTACAACTGACAACAAATACTGTCATTCATCAGCATACAAGCGAAAATCTCAATGGAAGGGGTGTAACGTGCTACTAAACACGAAGCCTCTTTTCCAAACTGTGTTATTAATGTTGAATTCTGCAGCTGTTTACAATTTAAAATGACTGGTATGGAGCTGTGTGTTCACTGGTGCAGCCCAACATTTCCTCTGGCTAGCTGCTGTCCTTCAGGACTGATAAATTAGCAGCTTATTCTTTTCACTAATGGGAGAATAAATTAAGGCTTCAAGTGCCCCAATGATGAATAACAATGAGCTATAGAAAAACACACACACACACACACACACACACACACACACACACACAAAAACAGCCAGTTGCTCTCAATTAGGTGATTAATTTGTCAAAAGTCTTTTTCTTTATGATTATAATTCGAACATATCTTTTTGGGGGGTAGAATATAATAACCATAAATACAACCAGAGCATTGGAGGCAGAAAAAAACCCAACCTGCGGTTTACATATCACCACATCTCTTAACCATTGGAAACCCACAGCATGACCAAAGCGTGACCACACTGCAGTTCTCCACGGAAAGAACCAGATGGGTGAATGAGCATCAGCCAAAAGAAACAGGAGTGAGATTTTAAGAAATCAAAAAAACTCAGTGATACATGGTTCAGAGACGGAAAAATGCCTGTGATCTGAAAATATTAAGTTGAATGAGAACCAGATCTACGAGGTCTCAGAGATCACCAGGCACCAAATCAGCCTTAGAATTCATTTCATGCAGGATGTACTTCCTACATCTTTTAGGCCATGATTCAATCGCTTCAGCACTTCCTCTTCCTGTTAACATCAATATACTTATGCCACATGAAATCAATCTGACTTTAAGGATGTTCTTAAGTCATATGTTGATTCACTGCCATTACTTTTGTCATTCAGTCCTCATGTGAAATGTTGATATTCAGTCAGTTCTGTACTTAAAACACACTGTTTAGTTTAAACTACTGTGTAGTGTTGTGATGGGTGATGGGTCAAAATCATCCAAACTGCACATGTAAAATCATTCAGATACAACCACTCCAGGCTTTGGGACACATTATAAAGTATTTGACCTCTGAAAGTCACGGTCTTTCCGGTAAAGACATGTTTTGCATTACAGTCGTCTTTCAAGTGGAAACAGATGAATGCATTTAACCAAATCGAGTTAGACTCCAGTGGACTAATCTGACTCTGATGTCCAACAACGCTGAAAATGGTCAAATAGTAAGTCCGATTACGATCCAAAAAAACAACTGCATATGATTATTATCAAAGAGAGAAAAATCGATCAGTTAATGAAGGAAGGCAGAGAGGGAGAGAGAAAGACAGAGGAAACGTTTAATTTCTTATTGTAAGAGAGAAACAACCTTGTTTGTTGATTAAGTGCAATGCACCGAAGGAATAACAGAGGAGAGAGAGGATGTTTGTTGCTCTACATCCGTCACTAAGGAATGCTCCTTAACACTAACATGTCCTCCCCAGCTGTCACCATGATAACTTACACTCTGCTTTGTCTTCTAATGACCAGGGTGGCCATTCATCCATTACCCAATAGGGCATATCAGATGAATTGTTGACAACACTGAGTGTAAACAGCTATTTCACATCTCATCTAGAACAAAATCATACAGATGCACATTAAAATGCTTTGTGAAATATCACCCTCTATGGGAGCAAAGGTGAACGGCGACTGTAAATCAGAGTTGAAAAACCTGCCCCCACCACCACCACCACCTCCTCCTCTTCCTCCTCCTCCTCCTCCTCTTCTTCACACCACAGACTGAGAACTATCAACAACACACCAATGCATTAATGACAAGACCTGCAGAAATAGCTCGGAGCCAACTGGCTGGACTTCTATAAAAATATTACTCAATACGGTGCAAAGTGCGACACCATTAAAGTGACACATGCTGTGGGGCATGTGTGCTATGAATTATTAACATCAACATACAGAATATTTCTATAGGACAGGAAAACTGACAGACGGGACAAAAAGCAGGTGATAGTCATAAATAAAGCTGATATATGAAAACAATAGCTGAGGTAGACAGTTGTTTTTTTGGCGTCAAATGGGCAGAAATTCCTTATTGGCCTTTCAGCATACTGTAATTCATGTGGAGGGAGGGCAACCTAGATCTCTGCACCTCTTCTTGGCTCTGTTTTCTGTCTTTAGTAAATCTAATCTGTGACAGTTATTCTGTGTAAGGCCAATCACAGGTCTTTCTCTCTTTCTCTTAGCTTTTCTATGTAGTGTGTGCATGTCCATTCAGATGGATATATGTCAATGTCAAAGAATATTCCAGTGATGAAGAGACCTTATGAACATGTTAAAGACTGAGCATTACCTTTTTTGGCAATATCTAAATGTGATTTATTGTGTAGATTCATTATTATATTGTCAGATTCTTTTATTATTTATTTATTAATTTTTCCCTCTGCCTCTCCCTGTGCACAACACAAAAATATATCTGTATATTTTAAAGGATTAAACATAGGTTTTTACTTCTTTTACATCTTTTACAACAGGGAAAAAGTAAATCACAGCAAGCCATGAGCATCCTCTGATGTCAGTACAGACTGTGAACTACAATACACCAACTCCTGACTTCATTAATGACAATTTCACCGTATCTGAATCATCCCATTGCCATAGTTGATATCACTGATAAACACATTAGGCTTCTGACTGAGGAACCAGTGGTGGGGGGAGGACATAAAGTACAAAGTGATGTCTATATGTGCAGCAGGGAAAGCCTCATGTCCTCTTCTTCAGTCCAACACATGGAAGAGGGTTATTACTGCCAATCAGGGAAACTCAACAGCAGAGAAGCTGCTTATGAGAAATTACACTAAAAACAACCTGTTGACTTTCAAGTTGAAAAGCTCCAGATGCATGTGATGAAACTGAAATTGCCCTCTGATACACCGGGATGAATTCAGAGTCCATGGCATGAACCGATTTGATCTTCATTCACTTTAATTGTTTTCTGATAATGTGCTGGAAATCCAAATCTTAGACATCTTGTTAGATTTTTCTTTTTGGAGGGTAAGACGCTCACAATTGGTATCTGGTGTCCTGATGATTAAGGCATGAAATTAGATCACCACCACTTATATAAGTTATTCTGGGTGCATTTACAAACATACTTTGTCTTAATTTGGGGAAGTAAAAGAGAAGAGGAAACAGTAAACATGCGAACGCCACAGATTTTATGTTCAATTTTTCTGCTCATGATTCCCCACCTTTCAAGAGTGAAGTTCTTGACATGTTTATGAATTTACGAATGTTAAAAACAAGAGGAATAAACAAGTTATATTAAGTATTTCGCTTGATCCCTGTCAGGTCTTAGATTAGACAAACTGGGATCATTAGCTCAACATGGCGGCTGACCTCCCCTGTACGCCTTCAGACCCCTTTGACTCTCTGCTGTGTGGGAGCTGTCAGGCCAACACCAAATGTTCACGTCAACTCCTTGAACCCGCAGCAGCACAGTCTCTGTAATACAGCAGTCCACTTGAGTTAACAGGCTTCATATCCTCTCTCTGAGCATCGATAGAAAACAGATGTTGACGTCTTTTTCTTGACAGGACATCTGAGTTGTGATGTGATGAGTTATGGGATATAGTATCTCAGATAAAGTGTTACAGTTGTGACAGATATCTAGCACACATGTTGAGCACTTTGTAAAAGCAGGAGTTTATGGCGTTATAATAATAGAGCTGCATGTGAAATGTAATGGCGTTCATTAGGACAAAAGTCTTTTCATTTTATTACTCTATAGTACCACAATGCTTTGAAACTGTGCCAGGTATAGTAAATTATTTCAGGCATTTTTGATTGGCATGATTTCCAGCAGCCTTATCTCATTCTGCATCTACTGGGGGTTAATTCCAGTAAACTCTGTTTCATTCAAAGGGATGTTGAGAAACAGCTTGGACTTATTCCACGCTCCTTCCTCAGACGACTTATTTACTTCATCTCAATGCATTCTTGTCTGTTCAGATGCTGAACTGAAACAGTTTATAATGTTGTTATTCCTTCAAAAATAATTTGCGGTTTAAACAAAATTTAGAAAATGTTTGCTCAGTAAAAACAAATTTGGCTTTACTAAATGAAAAAAAAACAACAAACTATGTCTGCTTTGGCACTTCGACCTTAAAAGGAAACCACAAAAGTGTAATGATTTTCTATTGTGCTTCAATGCTATGCTACTTGGTGCCTTGCTGATACTGCTGTTTTTATCACCCACAAACAAGACCTGACATGTATATGAAGTCTACTAACTGGTTCTCCGATGTGCAGGGTACAACAGGTGGCTGATCATTAGGTTTGTAAGTAATAAAAAACACACCTCCTATAGAGAGTGCCGCAGACTTCAATCATTTCAAATTGCCTTATGTTTTCCATCTCACTCATGTGCAGTCGTCAGTTCCCCCGCAGTCGGTTTGCAGTCTTTTATCCTAAAATGATCACCTAATTACACTGAATCATTGTATGTGTAATTTCACCTGGAATCTAAGTATGACCGGGTATTTAAAACTGCTGGAAAATTTAAGTTTGGCTTCTTTTTAAAGGACTCTAACCTATTAAAGTCTACTTTAAAACACTGGACGTGTGCCCATAGTTCAGTTGATATTAATGTCACAATATCATAACATGCCAGCCTACCTGGATGACACATGTTTTCACCTCCTGGAAGATGCTACTCATATGCTGTCCATAAATCTAAGGCTTGAACTATTTTTTGGTCCAGAGTATTTATAGTTGTATCCAAAATGTGGCAGCCCAGAAGTAATCAACATGACTAACTGAGGCCTGCTGAACAGCTTAAGCTGTGCCACAACATATCCCTCATGGAGCGATGATCACCAGACGGACGACAATAAGGCAACAAAGAACCCTCTGGGTGTACTTCTTGTGTTGAAAACTATTTGAATTAAGAGAGGGAGCCCAAGTTCAGATGAGGAGATTCTTCCAAGGTGCAGAGTACATTCAAATGTGATGTGAAAAACAGACGAAACAAGAGTCGTCAGGCCTCAGACTTTAGTGATCATTTCTCTGGAACTGAGCAGCACCCCCCTCTGTGTTTGACTTACTGGGAACTACAGTATGAATCAATTATTGGTTTTGCCATCAGTAGAACGTGGATCACATTCTGATGAAGTGAAAATTAGAGATTAGGAAATATCCTATATTGGAATGAGCTGACGGGGATTTTTTCTTTTACGAGACCCAAACAATGCTGCTTGCACCAGCCAAGTGCATGTGAAGTATCGTGACTATCATGTCTCACAATGGAAGGGAGGAGGGGGAGAAATGTTATCCTCAGTTTCCGTACTGTGTAAACTCCAGAGTGAGCTGGGAGGGGTGTTCAAGAGAAAGGGGGGCAAAGAACACAACAAACTGCGTCTTACCACCACAATTATTTGGAAAAATAACAAAGCAACAATTACACATGCCACACATCAATTACACGTAACTGTTACAGCTGCATAGTGGAAAGACTTGCTCTGCCTTGCGCTCTGCTTCTTGTCCTGAGCAGCATTCCCTTTTACAGGGTAAGGTGAGGCCGACGTCGCAGATATGCAGTAAATCAAACCAGTGTAATCACTGCTTCATGTACCCTCTCGTCACCTAAGAGAAGTTATAAACAGAGACTATTAATGTGTCTCGATGCTACAGTGGTGAACACATCGGCTCTGGCTCTCATCTTGGACTTTCACAGATGTCATATGATACTTAATCTCAGCAGCAGAAAAAAACAAAAAAAAAACATCCACAACTGTGCTGTGTGAGGTTGCTGTTGCCAGCTGATAAAGCGACTTAGCCTGAAAGAAATCATGACAGCTGAGAGATTTGCTGTTTGCTAACAGCTGCTGTCAGGTATGTTTTTTTCCAAGAGGGTCTCTCTCTCTCTCACAAAACTGGGATTATGAAGTTAGCAGGATAACTGCTGAGTAAAAACCTGGAGGCCTTTTAAATCTGCAACATGGGCTCTAATAAAAACCTCTTCTGGGCTACACTTGTCCAGCTCTACTTAGTAATCCTGCTTTGTGATAGACACCACATTAAAGAACGTTTTCTGGACAAAGAAAGTGATGGATTAATGCTTTCAGCAGCAGCAACTGTGGTTTAACAAAAATAAGAACACTATAAGGAAAAACAGCACAGTTAGCCAATAGTGACCGACTGCCATGGAGAAACCAAGAGAAACAATAGGCATCAACAGAAACTACAACAAAAAGACTCCCAGGAGGAGAAACACTGCTGGTAATACTGTTTATAAACTGATTTGCTAGATGCATTGCAGAAAAGCAACAGCAGCGACCAGCAAATTTCAACAAACAGCTCACACCTTATCATTTTAATCAAAGCCTTTTTTGGATTTTAGTGAAGCATTCCTGCTGCAATCACAGGTCTTCATGATTGAGCTGCAACCCCGCAAACAACAACTCTGCACAGTCTCATTGTAAGCCAAGCACAGTTTAACTCCACAGCCCTGTAGGTACACTAATATGAACACGTACATGCTGCATCCAAACACACAACTAGGCCCTTTTAACCCAAATATGACAATCTCTGGATGAAACAACCCAGAGTGACAGCAGTGAAAGACGAATGAGCCTGCACTGACAGAGAGACAGATGTGGTCGGAGTCAGCTGAGGTCCTGGTACCTCTCCCGTACCGTGACATATGCTCTCTGGGTCTCTGCTGTCTCCTTGGGCGCTGTTTCACAATATGATAAATGCTTCAAGGATGAGTGTTAAACTGTGCGCTCAGTGGCATGCCATGACCAAAAAGGGTGGTGTGGGGGGGGCGGGGGTGGGTTTCAAAATCCCATCATCAGGGCCTCTCTTCTCCCATTGGGCAGACAGGGGAAAGGCTTGAATTTGAACGCCTCAAAAATGTTTTAAAATAAAGTGAGTGTTAAGGCTTATGTGAAGGACTGGTTTGACATATTGGGAAATTTGCTTATCTGCTGTCTTGTCAAGAGTTAGGTCACTACTGACGTCTGTATCTAATATACAGCTACAAACATCCGTCTCTTAGCTTAGTATTTAGCCAGCCACTCTGGCTCTGTCCACAAAAATCCAGCTCTGATGCTCACTATGCTGAATATTCATATCGATATAGAAGAAGTTTATAACACATTTCTGATGCACACTACTGAGTTAAGTTTTCTAGCTGGTAAAAAAAAATGCAAGACAAGATGGTTCTGGGTTCAAGACCTGGTTTGGGAGCTGCCTGTTCTTAGGTTAATGGTTATGATAGACTGGCAACCTGACCCCACCCATATTAGCTGGGACTTTAGCTGGGACTGCCCCCTCCCCATGCAGCCTAATGTAATAGTTGTAGGTCTGTATATATGAATGCAAACTCCATGGTGATGATACAATTAGAATGATATCATAGATCCCATGTTATATCAAAGCAGAGCACACCTGTTTGTACAAGCAACAAGGTTCACAGAGTTTTTTTTTCTGACAGTGCTTTAAAAAAAGTACAAGCAATGAAATGCTATAGACACTGTGATACTACACACAGTTCCCTAATGAATGCCATAAGACTATATTTTCCTGCGGCACCTGAATGTTGCCAACTTAAATCACACTTAGTTGCCTTTGTACTCCAGCTCAGTCATGCCAAGGCGTAATTGCGCTGGTATGTGCCTGCATTTTCTGGGGAGAAAAAAAAGAAAAAGAAATAATAAAAATTGCAGAATGCAAGTGCCATATTCATCTTATCAAAACCAGGTCATTAATCTAAATTTCTGGCACCACAATAAAACCTCTCTACAAACAATTACAGGGCCGATGTGCAGTCATCAGCCCACACTGTGCAGGTGAACTGAAATGCACCCAGGGCAACATTATCTTGGCTCTTGGCTGAAACCGTTTTTCTTTTTTAAATAAACATTGTGGGGAAACAACTGCGGCTGTAGCCAATAACCATAAAACAACATAATTATGTTAAGAGTGTGTTTGAGATTTGAAGATCAAACAGGATGTCACTGTGTGCTTGAACCGTAACCAGCAGTTTGTCAAGTGATGCAGGGATGAAGCCTCCCAAAGTCGACATTTTGGGAGACTTCTCACATGGGATATCCAACAGTCGGGCATTTCTATCATTCTCCACGCTGTTTTCCCAGAGAGGCACACACAGAAATAGATTTGCTGTAAATCAAAATTTATAAAATGTTTGAAATTAGCTGAATAAGTTGCATGATTCAATTCCCAAAGATACTGTGCATCTCATCTGAGTCACAGTGTGCCTGGAAATAAAGAGCACTGAGTTTCCACATAGTGGTGCGTGTGCATTGAACAGCTGCCCATGATAAGATTATGACTGAATGAATGATTCTTATAACAATAATGTGTAGTAACAACACCCAGAGGCGTGGTGCGGTTGCACTTTTCAGCTCTTTTTGTAATAAATTGCCTCAGCTTTTATTTTCGACTAACTTAAATCACCCAGCTGTTTCTCATACACCTCCAAAATGTAAATCAATCAAAATGAGTCAATATTATGTTGACAAAACTCTGTAGTTACAAGTCTTTTTTTTTTTTTTTTTTTAAGCCTGTGAGGCCCATTGGTATGAAGACAGATTAGGTTGTAACAACTTAATCCGTAGCCTCTGACAGGAGTTTAACGCTGTGTCCACTGTGTCTGTGACCTGTCATAATTAAAGCTGGTGTCAGAGCTGAAGAGGCCAATGTGGATATTTAGATTGTTATGATCCCTTTAGTTCACAATGGGATGAGAATGGTCCACAATGATCACTTCATGTCAACATACAGTATCACATAGAACTACAGCCTTGTTAGGAAGATGGCAGATGATCAACAGTTCATTTTAAAGAGGAACTATGCAGGATTTTTACCTTAGTTAAACAGCTTCGGAGTAATTGTGATGGTTAAATAAAGGACTTGTAATTTATTACAGGGAGAATGGAGGCTCTCTGCCTTCCACCTAGTGTCTCTTATCTGAAAATCAGCCTCGCAAGATCATTACCACCGACCCAGCTCTCATCACAGTGGCACTGCGACACAAATGCGCCCCTTAACCCATTAATCTCTTGTTTATGACAGAGAATCAAAGGTATAATAAAAGATAATAATGATAATAAAAGTGACACTGAGGAATGTTTACCAGCCTATTGATTTTTATTTTAATACCACTGGCAACCTCAGGCAATAAGACTTTATGCAACTTTCACTTACCTTTATCTCTCAGTGCTTCATAAAGCAGAACCCACATGGGCCCATTGTCTGTCTCAACTATTTCCCACTTCACATACATTTCAACAAGCTGCAACATCTGGTAGCATTTATCATTTATCATATCATTTATCATTATCATTATTATTATTATTATTATGAGCGATAAATGACAAATAGTCAGGTCAAGTTTTACATAATCCAGAGCTACACTTTGAAATCACTTAAATAGAGACACACACAGTCCGCTGGACTGCAGCTTGTGATCCCTGCCTGCAACATCCAGCTCTATGACTCACATTATTCACACTATACCTGTAACACGTCGTGACTTCTCCGGTCGACTTCACGCAGGGGTACTTAGTTGTAGAGATGTTATTTTCAGAGCACTCTCCACTGTAGAAGGAAGGAGGAAAACATTTTTGAAGCAAAGTGAGCATTTTACCCTTTATCTAAAAAAGAAAAAACAACTGCTTCTTTGATGCTCTCATGTCCTTAAATTTACCCGTCACTGGCATCCTCCTCCTGGTAGGACCACAGCAGACCTCCCGAGAAGCACATGCAGGTGACGGTGAGCAGAAGAGGGCTCCCGCTGTGTGTCAGTCTCATCTCATCGGTCCAGTCACCTCGGGTGCTGTCAGTTAATCCACACTGGTGCTGATAACCTCCCCACTGATAGTACAAACTTCTCAGGGTAAAGTGGTGCAGGCTCACCCAAAGACCCTCCCACTCTCCCACCCGCCGCTTCTCCGTGCAGCAGCAGCAGCAGCAGCAGCTGGAGGAAGCGCTGTGAGAGCTGGAGGTGTCTCTGTTCAACTTTCCCCTGAAGTTTCAGCAGGTTGAAACAAACAAAAACAAAACAAAAACAAAACGGGAGAAATATATTTCACCTTAAAATCGTTATAATGTCAAGGAGGATGTGTGTGTCGACACATAAACTTCTCTCTTTTTATGGTTGCAGCTTTCACTTAAGTGAAACCATGAATATTAATAACAAGAAGGCGGCACACAGAGCCGCACGCGCTAGGTAGTCTACGTCATTAGGAGTCGACTGCACCATTACTACCACCGCGTGGCTGTTAATGAAATAACTGCTCATTAATTAGTAAATAAATAATTGTCTCGTTTTGTTGAGGGTTTATTGACTATAATTAGTAGTTATCTTAATTGTGCATGCACTACCCCGAAATACTTTGTAGATTAACTATCACCATAACATCTTTGGGGTTGCCAGGTTGTGAAAAAAACTACTTTAACATGAACGTTTTCTACTTAACTTATTCCTAAGGAAGCCTCCTCTATTAAAATTAAATAGAGGAGGCTCTATTTTAACCACACACACTAGCCTGCAGGACATCTGAACCAAAGCTGAACAACAACAACAACAAAAACATATAAATTTTTCTTTGTTCTTCAATAACTTTGTTTATCTATAATTGCAGATGACTGGTTAACGACTTATCCAGAGGCTAACTGGTCAAAAGGGGACTCTCTAATAAATAAAGGAAATAATAAAAGACAAGCGAAGGCATGCTGGAGGAGGATTTTCCACAACCTGGCAACCTAGAAATTCTCCTTATTAATTGCTTTTAACTCAGCTATAAAGCATCAATAAAATGATTTATTTATCATTGGTAAAATAATGAACTATGTGTTATGAAATCTTTATAAATGGAGCCTCATCAGAAAGTGGTGCCATGATTATAATAGCCACAGAGGAATGTGAATCTAGCCTACAACTCTCATGTTGTATTGCAAAAGACAAAAACTTTGATTCATGTCTGTATTTCACTGTAATGGAAATGTGACGCTCACAGTGGTGGATGCTCATGAAACCAACCCATTAGAATGCATCAGCAATATGAGTGCAAATATATTTCAGGTAATTCATTTATTCTACCTCCATCTGAAGTTGTAAGCATTCATTATTCATACATTGATTTAATGAGATTTCCTGAAATATTAAAGGGGTCCTCCACAGATTTTTACAGATGAAGTTCAGTTTGTGCTCCGAAGCCTGTGGGGAAAGAAAAAGTTATTTAATTTCTCCTGCGTCTCTGCAGGGAGCTTTCTGAAAGCCTAACAAAGAATAAATATTGAATGAAAGCTGCTTCTGGGTTACAGTATAGTAATATATATGTTAAACAATGAAAGTCTTATGTGCTTTTCAAATATCCACGAATCACATAATATTTAAAAATCATTTAATCTCTTTGATGATAACACTTTTAACTTGTGATGAGACATTAAACAGACAAGAATATGCAGATTTTAATCAGTGAAACAAACATGTTGAGTCATTAGCACAATCTCAAGTGCACTATTTATTTACACTAACACAACTCAGGCCACTGCCTTAAGTCTTCTGTCACATTTGATGCAACTGATTATGCTGTAATTGCAGAACCCAGAGGGCAGGCAGTGCTTTTTTTTTTTTTTTTAAGGGGAGAGTGTCTGCATAAGCAAAGCACAGTACAGTCTCTAGTAACTGTGTCAAAACACTGGGGACTTATGCTGCACAGTACCAACTAAGTCATCACAAACAAATCTGAGCTGCATGTTGAAAGTTAAAAGCCTCAGAGTCTGTGAATTAAGAGGGTGTCTAGGAAGAAAAAAAAATAACCACAGGATTGTAGGACAAACATTATATATTAATGGCCTGGAGCCCAGTGGTGCACTTTATTATATCATACCCAACTCATCAGTTGTGTCTCACAGCTGCATTCATTCATCAACAGATCATTATAGTGAATAAAACACAGTTCAATTAGAGTGTATTTTACCATTATGAATGTTAAACAATGCAGCTCACCCACCTCGCTGTGGAGTCATGAATGGGAAATACTACTCTTAATATGATGCTGACCTTCCTTCTGAATGACCCTGACCTCTGTGTAACCTCTGCCCACAGGCCTGACCTGAGGCAAAGCGCTGTTCACTGGCACCTGCTCCACCGACCTGAGGGTTCTTCAGTTTCTCAGGAATGCAGTGTGGCATTACAGGGAGCTGGATAGCAGAGCCACCGAGGAGCCTGTAAGGGATATCCCAGCGAAACCAGAGGACTGCGGTGTAACTTACAGCCGCTATACTGGCTTTTTGAAATCAGTGAGGTCAGTCAGGTATGATTTAACTTTCCCTCTGAAAATGACATTTCTATCCAGGAGAAATGTTACAATATATTTCCTCTTGCAGTCGTGTTTTCTTTTATTTAAGACTGAGAAATCGTGCCTCCTTCTGGCATCATTTAACAGAAAATGACACCTGGAGCCTGCCACAAAGGGTCTGCTCAAGCATGTCCATTTCAATTCAAGGGAAAGCAAGTGTCTCACTGGTCTGCTCGCTTCATTTCAACACAGCCGGTATAGCTCAGCAACTGATTGAGGGTGCAGTTCAGCTTCTGACCACTTGATGGCCCTTTCAGCCAAGAGATCTCTCCCCCACCCCCCCTTTATTTATTTATTTTTTTATTTTTTTATTTTTTTGCCACTATCGTCATCATTGCCCACAAAATGGATGACAGCTTTTAGAAATACCAGGGTGCGTCACGACTCTGAGGTGCACATGCTGTGCCATTTATGTTCCACCTGTTTTGATGCCTCAGCAGCCCGAGAGGCAGGGGATGATCAAGCCTGCGACAGCACAAGTAGCCAATTAATGTTGCAGGATGATGCTGTATCAAAGCTACAGGGCTAATGACCACACACAACCTCTCCTTCCCTAGAGGTATGAAAAAATTACCTGTGACTCTTTTGCCATGTCATCATTTTCCAGAACACAACACAGAGCATCAAAGGACACTGTTCCCCCCCCCCTTTACTCATGCTACTTATGCACTTTGTTTTCCCAAATGTGTCCTGTTTTAAAACTAACAACAGTTTTAACTGACCTACTTGTTATATAGTATAAAGCAGTAGTTAAAGCTTCTTTACTGGTGTTGTTCGTCTCACTATGTTCTTCATATTGGTTTGAGCAGGGAGTTTCCTCACATCAAGGCCTTGGTTAGAGCATAGCTGAACTTTTCCCCACTAAACAGAGCAACAACAAGTGAATCACTTCTGTCCTTGCTTCCTAAAGAATCAGCACCATCAAGAACAATTCAACAAATGGAATCGAATCAAAGAAAATAGATCAAAGGAAAAGGCAGTTAGCAGCGGAGATTTGCATGGAAACAAACAGAAGCCAATAAGACTAAACCTAGTCTGTGATGGGTTGTTCTCTTTGGTTTATGAGATCCCTACAAGAGCCTGGAGTTGAGCTGGAGAAAGATGGAGAACAACCAGACTTAGATGTGATTTAGTGGTTGTATGGACTTGGTTTGGTTGTTTGGAAAGAGAAAATCAGAAAAACTCAAGCTGCCCGGTGAGATAATGCTCAGTGCAAAATGGATTTAGTGCCTTGTATTTTTCTAATGTTGACATTAACCTTTTCATGCCTAATGGACGCTTCATAATGTGGAGCTGCTGCAGTGGACTGGACACAAACATCATCCTTTATCCTCTAGATGCTCCCTCACACATGGGATGGCAGCGAGAATATTGCAGGGAATGAATGAGCACCCACTGTCAAAACTCGTGTCTCCTGCTCTATCTCACTCTCACTCTCTTTCTCTCTCTCTTTTCTCAGTGCAGCACTGCAGTGCTTCTCTGCACATGCCCAGACAGACTGGGAGAGAGCCACAACAAGTTTGAGCTCACCAGAAATGTTAACAGCCTGCATCACAGACACCTTTATGCATTCCCACTCTCTGCACCAGGGCCTGAACTCTTACATGAGGGGGAGATATAAAATCCTTCATGATGTTTTTAAACACATTTGCTGTGCAGGAATCGAACCAGGGACTTTCTCTTTCCAGAGCTTTCTTTTGTCTCAAGGTCACGTTTCCTCCCACAAACTGTTCACCGCAGACTGAACACAGTCAGAGCAGCTTCAACATACAGTATCACTACCTCTCCTTATTCAGTGAGGTCCAATTTGTTTTTATTAGATGAATACATTTTTCATTATGATGATTAATACAGTGATTTAGCTTAATGCTATGTTTAACTTTGTCTATAAAGCCCCATATTCTCTATGTTAATTATCTTCTCACAGTCTTAGATCTCAGCAGGCGTCTTTTTTATGCACCATATATGTACATTTTATTTAAAAACCAGGCCTCTCCTCTTACTCTAATATCATAGCAATTACATCAATCCAACCATTGAAAATATAATCAGAGCATATTTATATATTTGGTTCACTTTAAAACATTGTTGTGGCTGAGTAACTCTAGGTTTTTCATTGAGGGAAATCATGGTAGTTGTGTATTTTATGACAATAGACGATTATTTATTTTTCTCTATTACAGAAGTTGCAGCGAAAATAGACCAGTGATGCAATCAAAGAGCATAAACATTGTGATTCATGGCTCACAGAAAAGATTCAATAAATGGGAGAATAACAGCAAAGATGACATCAAAGAAGCTCAGATGGTGAAATGGAAAACTGAGGAAAAAACAGGCCAGTGAAGATGTGTTTTTCTCTCTTGGCGTGAGTTTATGATGCATCAAACAGAATGGAGTGGAGGCCAAGTGGAAGAGAAATGGTCTGCAAATGGTCTTAGAGGATAGGTTTGCATTTTTTCAAGTCAAGTCTTAAAACAACATCCAGATGCTCTAAAGCACACTGAAGCGGTTTTTGGTTGCTGCGAGTGTTTCTCCTCTGCGTACCGTCCTAATACAATGCCAAAATAAGAAATGGGGAACAAAATGCTCAGTGCTTATTCTGTGCAGTTCAGCCAAAGCCAATGTGAAGCTTCAGCAGTCTAAATCTAAAACAAATCAAGTGAGGGTGGAGATAGATGGATATCATGGGTAGATGATAACACAGCAATCCAATCAGAACGGCCAAGTGGAGCAAGTGAAGCATAACCGACCATTGCTTTGGCTCTTTCTCCTCCACTGATGTGGCAGCAGGTTAATATGGAGTTTTCCTCCTGTCATCTCAGTGAGAACGATTCCACCCAACACATGTCACTGTGACTCTGCCTCTCTGGCTCTGTCTCTCTCTCTGTCTTTCTTTGCTTGCCCCAGCTGTTCATAGGGTCACTGGTGAGGCATATAAGGTGTAAAGAGATATCCTGCATGGGAGAGTCTTGCTTTTCCTTGGCTATAATCTCATAGTTGTCCTTTAGCAAAATAGCATGATGTCATAATAGATCCACAGTGCTGCTGCATGGTTAATTTTTTCTTTTTATTAAATTGCATTTTATTTATTTATATTTGCCAAAATCCTACATGTTAAATCTTACCGATTCTCTGCAGAAACAATCAAAATCTGGACTAAGCCGATTTGAAGCACTTCTCCTCTGTTGATAACTATTCAAAAAGCAATAACAGTTACTGTGAGATTGGAATTTACTTCCACCCCCAGTTCATGTCTGTGCACGTGTCCCCTCAGAGCTCCTGTGATCAATAAATATAACCTCAGTGCAGCGTGTCCTTGGGATGGCCACATTTCACCACCCCTCCCTGCCATTATGTCTCTCCCCCTCCTCTGGATCTCCTGGCTCATTTTTATTGCCCACACCTAACACACACACACAAACACACACACCCACACACACATTTCACTGCATCCCTCCTTGAATTCATCCTTAATCTTCATCCTCCTATCAGATCCAGATACTTGTTGATAGAGGAGCATAGGAGGTCTGGAGTGGTATCATATGGAGTTAATAAGAAGTGCAAGCGAGAGAGAAAAAAAAATAGTCATGAAATAAGTTATAAGTGAAGTGGACATTGCTGATTTGCCTGGCAGGACTGTTGGCAGTTCCTTCATCAGAGGGATGCTTTAATTTCTTGAGACATGGAAAGTGTGCTGCCTGTTTCTTGATCTGGGTTCACTGGAATAGAGAGCCAATGAGCAGATGGTTTTAATGTGGCAACCCATGCGATAAAAAAGGGAAGAAGAAGATGAAGAAGAAGATGGGATTTTTTTTCCCAGTAGACCCTTTGTGCTAACATGATAACCTCACGGAGAAATAGTGTATTAGGGTCTATGATCTATAGAAAATAGAGCCATTATATTTATATTTCTAGTCATAACATGTTGAGTTTCTTCTCTCCATCCTCCTCATGCTCCACTCTTCTCTCCTGCCCTTCTTTTCTCTCCTCTTCCTATCTTAAGATGATGAGTCCTGCGGGGTATGGTGATCAGGACTTGCGCAGGTCTGGTGGTAATATGGCTCATCATCATTTAAATTAGTTCTGAAGCATTAGGCAGAATTGGCCCCGGTTATCAGTGAATTTATGACCCAGTTGTGGCAACATGCAGCAGCACACCGTGCCATATTGTTCAGCAGAGCAACGATCACGACACCCATTCATTTTCTTATCAGTGGCACGGGGTATTTGAAGTTGCAGCAAAGACAGTCATTGCTGATCCCTCTGTTCCCTCTCCAGCAGCTGTTGCTTTAAGATTAAATTTGTGTGGTTGCATGTGAACAGATCTAGCACAGTGGGTTGTTTTGAATTGTCCACACGGCTGAGAGGTGGGTCTTAAGTTGACCTGGATGTGCACAGTTCAGCGCAGACGTGCAGTGCAGAGGTACACCTTTCACTAATGCAGTGATCACTCCTGGCAAGCTGTAAACACAAAGGTGAAGCTATCCCCTCTGGATGGGTTACTTCCCTGTCTGTCTTCATCTCCTATATCCTCCCTTCTACAAAACCCGACACCTACTGTAGCAAAACATTCCCCTGCTTATTGTAGTTTATACCGCCGGTGGGGTTGTGTGAATCTTTTATGTTTTCTCTTTGGATGCATGCCATTACTATTTCTATCCCCCGCATTGTGAATTGTACAATATGTTTGTGCCACACTTTAAGTGTTTTCAGTCTTGCTCAATTAAAGTGTTTATTTTATTAAATGATGACTTGGGATTTGCACTCTCAGTGAAGAAAAATGCAACTACTATAAAATGCAGCAACACTGCTGGTTATTGAATAAGCACTGCACTGATTCCCATTATAATGCAATGCCAGTTGCAGCAAACAAGCAAAATGGATGTGAAGAAACAGAGATGCTGTTTACTCCCATTCTTCTTCCTTGTTGCTCTCACTGCCTGCATACATACATACATACATACAACTGTTAACAGCTCAACCACAGATCCCTGTGTCTTATTAATGCATAGTAGCTCAAAACAAAAATGTGGAGTGGGCTACAGAGGTCTGCTAAACACTCTTCTAGACCTCAAGTCTAGACCTCAACACTATGTGTAGAATCAGTGGAGCAATCAGTATTTAGGAATGAAGAGGAATTCTCTGTGATGTTATATAAACAAAATTAGAAATTGGTTTTGGCAGGATTTACTTTCACTTTGTTTCTGGTAATATATCTTTCCCTTCCATAATCGTAGCCTGACAAAGCTTTTGTGTGTTGGCTTGGCTCTATGGTTGTTAGCCAACTACATTAGCCACTGGCACTGCATTGCCAAATGTCTACAAGGGCGGCTTCACATTAGTCTTGCTGAGCATTGTCTGCCTTAAAATGCTACAGCACCTCACATTATTTGTCACAGTACACCTAAAAGTGCTTTCTTTTCCCATATTTGTGGGGAACATGTTAGTAAAAAGCAAAACATCACTGCACTCCGTGTACAGAAAATGACTGACATATTTAATACATAATGCAACAGACCCCAAATATTAAGTAATTGCATCCAAAGCCTTTAGATCTCTGCTTATCATGTTCAGTCTTTCTCATTTGGCCTAATAAAATGCTCGTCAGTCCTGCCTGTCATGTAGCGCTGCCACGGCATCCAACTGACCTGTCTGAGAGGTCATCAGCTGATTGTATCAGCTAATTGAATTTCATGTGAGCTGGCCAAGGTGTCAATCATACAGGCGCAGTCAGCCAAAGCCCTCACCGTTTTCTGCTTTTGATTGATTTACCCTTCAGAAATGTCACTGATTGGTTAGTCATACGTTTAAAATGTCAGTGTGGTGGCAACAGTTGGGAGAGAAGTAAACAGAAAGTCAGGCTTGGCTGTGTAGGTGGTGGACACTCGTCAGAGCGGCTGCGAGTTTCACACTGTGGATCCTGGTCCAGCTGTGTCACAGCCTTGTGGAGCTCACAATCAGGATTTGAGTAAGAATTATATCCACAGGTGCAAAGTTGTTTTTACTTTTCTGCAAAAAGTCCTCATTCAAAAGTTGTGGTGATGATTCTCTACCTTCTTTGCTTTTTTATACCTTGGCTGCACTCTCTGCTGTCCATCCTTGAGCACTTCTAACTAATCTCAGGCATCTCTGGCACCACACAGATATTTTAGTACCAATTCACAGCGATGTGATGTTGATCAGTTATGACACACAGCCCTCAAACAGCTGTGTCACAATAGATGAAAAACAAAATGAAAACAAAAGTACGAATTGCTTCAACTCACACTCATTTAATTCACACTTTAATTAAAATTTCAGTGGTTCTTTTTATACCCTCAACACTTTAGAAGAGATACATGGATTCATTTTCACAAATGGGATCTTGAAATTTCCAGGAATCTAAGAATTCAAAGTTTCTCATTTAAATATAAATGCATCACAGGTTTAAACTCTGTATACCTGCCTCTGTCACAGATAAAGGTAAGATTAATGAGAGGAGAAAAGCTTTGAACCCCCTGAACAACAATGCACATGATTAAACAATAGCAAGTAAAGTGCAAGAAGAGATAGATGGTCTGTCACCTTCTCTTAAAGCAGCTGCACACACACATAAGCTTTTTGGTGTGTGACCCTGAAGTACATGAAGTAGAGTCCACTTGCAGCTCTTATCACCAATTGCAGTACAGTCCAGGGAGTTATTTACCCCCTTTCTTTTTAACAGACTGTTAAAAGCCTGAAGCAAAGAAAAAGACCAAGAAAACAACAACAAATTTAAACTTGAGTGGGCTAGTGCAGTGGCAATGCACTGATGCAGGTAGCCCATTTTATTTACCATATGCATCACCTTAGTTTAACTTGTAAGCATGCTAACATTTGTGTGCTAATACTAGTAGTAATAGAATAATGGGACCATCAAGATACAGTAAACAATAGAAATCTGCACCAACATTTGAATGGCAATCCATCCATAAATGGTTGAGCTTACAAAAAAGTCTACCTGCTGGTGCCACGAGAGGAGGAGTCAGGTGATTTACGTCTGCAGCAGTTGCTGAAATATTCAAATGTGGATTTAAATTGGCGACCTGACTGAACAACAGCCAGACTGACTGACATTGTTATTCAGACACCATGGCTATGAGAGAGAGGGGGAAAAAAACAAGGGTTATTTGGTGTTGCAGAAATTCACTGTCTGTCTGATGCTTTAACTCTGATGTATTGAGCTGCTATGGAGACACAAGCACCATCAGCATCAGGGCACAAAGCATAGTTATCTAACCAGGCTCCTTAATTGATGCGCATAAACAACAATCTCCAACTATTTTCACACACTTCACACACAAGTTCTCCATGCATGGATACTTGTGTTGTGCAGCACTGTGCAGTTGATGCCGTTTCAAGTATCTTTGATTCCCTGTGTTCCTCTTCTCAACATTTTGAGCACCTTTGAAACTACCAGCATTAACTAGGCACTGAATATGCTGAATATATATGTATATGCATCAAACACTTGACATACTCTATATATTGTTCAGAACACTTGAAGCCCACAGGTCCCTTTTTAAAAATGCATTAAACAGTAACTTTCAGGTGGATGTGGAGAGGCAGCGGTGGTAAACACAGCATCAATATGGATAAGTCTCACGCATCTGCGATGCTGGAGTCTTTGCCCTCTCTCTCTCTCACCTCGGCCACATGGTCATCTCACTCACTCTCACTTTGCATGATTCACTACGATTGCATAACAGTGATGCTCACGGCGGCTGCTTTATCATTTATTAATCCTTCTTTCAGTGGCATAATTTTCTGTGCTCCATATAGGACAGTAATAATTCAGGTGATACGCTGAAAAATGTGAAATGGACCAGGAAATTGACCTGACTGAATGTTAGAGTGGTTATGTGTTTTCTTTCCTCCAGTTATCTAACAAGCCAAAGTCCAACAGTGAAATAAGTTGCAAGTGATAGGTCATCTAACATTACAAAAGCATATTTCGTAATTCTGATGTTATGAAACAATGTAAATAAATGATTATCTGACAGTATTTGCACTGATGGTCCAGAAATAGGACTCAGGGCTTTTTCACATGCTGTGCATGTTCTGGACCCTGCACAAAGTTGATTAGCAAACACTGTCGGTCAAACCGGAGGGCTGTTAGGTTTGGAAATATATGAATTGGTCGAAGTACCTGCACATTTCTTTCCGCTTATTCAATTACCAGAGAGTCAAACAGGCTGAAGGACGGAGGATGGTGGTGACATGTTTGCAATTCAGAGCATGATAGAAAGAACCAGAAAGGAGAAAGACGAGAGGGGAGGGGTTTCACTCCAAGAGAGGAGGGAATGAGTGAGACCTTTTTTCATCTCAGTCCCACACAACAATTAGTATTGTTGTTGAAGTTTGGATGAATAATGCAAGTACAGTTGGGAAGTCATTTGCTCCGAAAGTCCTGCCACAGCATTTAGGACAAACCACAAGCGTGCAACTTCCGTTCGACTGAGGCAATGGTAGAGAAAGAGAGAGAGAGAGAGAGTCGTAGTAAATCAACCGTTAGATGATGAATGCATGAATGACTTTCACCAGGTCAGCAGAAAAAGCCCAACTCTTTTCATCTGTTCATCAAAACTCTATTTGGCATCACAAGTTGACTTATGGCGTGGCTGGATTAAGGGCACATGTTGTCCTCACGGCACTATGGATGATGGATGCATGAACTGCAGGGCTTTATGGTTCAGAGCTCTCAGGTCAATTTGAGTATATTCCTCACTATTATAGTCGGATAGGATGTAAACCCCACAGAATGTAGACTAAAGGAAAAAAAAGTTGATAATTAAAGCAAATTAATTGTGAAAAATGAAGGAGAAAAGAAAAAAAGAGAGAAAAAAGGCTGAGAAATAGATTCATATGCAGATATGTTGTAATATATACAGAACAGGCTGGATTATATTCAGAGACAATTTCCTTTCTTTCTTTTTTTCTGGAATGAATAATTGAAATGCTACATCTAGGTGGTTGAGCTGGATGGCAGACACAACTGTGACACCACAGACTAGGTTTTACATCTCCAGTCCCATCAAGAAAAGCAAGAAAAGAACTTTGACTTTGAAAAAGACTGTAATCTTGTTTAATGTGAATAAACATGTTCGGCGTTCACGTCCGACGTTTGTATCTGACATTTTTCATTGTTGGTAATGTAGGCCCCAGGCTTTGAGAAAGAAGAAGGATGTGTGGAATAAAATAAGACTATTTTTGTTTTAAACTGCCCATCATGAGTGTATTTGTGTTAGCCCATAGGAGTGTGATGGTAAATCTGTAGGATAGGCCTGCTTACAAGGACATGACCTTTGATTCAGTAAAGACTCATGGGTGCATGAAGTCAGTGTGAGTGTCCAGGGCCTGGTTTGCCTTTTTCTTTTCCCTTTCTTCTTTTTAGATTGGCACACTTATTGCACTTTTTAGTCAGGGTAACATTGACCCAGCATGACATCCCTGGGTTGGGTGCTTCAAATATTATGCCTACGGTGTTCGGCGTGACTGAACAGTGCTCAGAAACATCAAAATAGAACATTTAAGTGCTGAGATGAAACAAGCCTGTGGAGCATCCTCAGCCTGACAACTTAAGCAGCGCTGTGTTCTGACCTGCTGATGTCTTGGCTGAAATTGTGCAGTGTCATTACCAACTGAAGAGTCTATTAAACTGTCAAATAGGGTGGCTCGATTTTCACTGCTGCCGCTTCCTGTGCAATCACATCACACCAGCGTGCTGCCGTCCACCTGTGGATGAATCACCAGCCAGTTACTACTGATTTTCTCCATGCTCTGTTGGCGGGGGGATATGAAGCCTGGTGGCGAAATTAAACCTGTATTGGAAACAAGATACAACAAGAACTAAAATGTAATTAAAAGCTAAATTAGGGCATCAATGGAGATTTGAAACTCACTTACATACAGAGCTCAGAGTAAACTAAGCTCTGAGTCACTCTACTGAAAAGCCAGTTTGTCCTTGCTTTTATGCCTTTAACTTTATTTTTGAGCATGTACACCAGGAATATTGATGCCTTAAATGATATTCATGTCATATTTCCTTGTTTTTTTTGTGCTGCCTTGCATCAAAAAGATGTGAAAATCTGAAAGCCGGATCAGAGTCAGTGTTTGGAGTGGTGCTGTTTAAAGTGAGCCTCCAGAAGAGCAACAGCTGCTGGGACAATGTCATGTTTTGAACTGCAAATTGGAGGATTATATATTAAAAAAAAAAGAGTAAATATATGATGAATAAAGGAATTTGCACTTTATCTACATATAAAAAAGAATTTGGTATCAGAAGACTTTAACTCCTCTAATAGTAATCACAGATTTTTCTTCTGTGGGCACTGTGTTAGGTCATCTGAGGTTTGGTGTGTGTGAGTGTGTGCAAGTGTGAAGTAGCCCAGCAGCTTCCCTCTTGTCAATAGACCTCTGGGACGCTGCATCAGAGTCAAAAGCAAACAGTGATCCAGAAATAGCTTTCCTCTTCCAGTGTCAGGATGACAAAGAGAAACTTTCCACAGCAACATCTGAGCACAGAGCAAAGAGGTAGGAAAGGAGAGGCGGGGGGGGATCACCTGTATTCTTTGTTATTTAAATTCATCGAATCAATATGACAAATGTACTGTAAAGGGTTAAAGGAAAAAAAAAATACAGTGCGTTTTCATCCCCCCACTAGAATTCATCCTCAACCACTGGTCTTATCACCACTCCCAGCCATGAGCAAATACCTGATTAATGGCTGCCACGCATCAGCTACATAAATCATTGGTGCACGCTCGGCTGCATATGAATGGACAGGGCGTGAATTTGATGGCAACACACACAGGCCAGAGCTCAGGGTTTCCACCTCAGCTAGAGAAGCTCTGGAGCACTTGCTTTGATGATTAATTTGCTTTTTTACTTTACAGAATTTCTACTTAAAGCACTTGAATTTATACAGAAGGTTAAGAAGAAGAAGGTTTTCTACTTTTTTCAAAATACTGAATACAGTTATTTCTTGACCTGATGATAGCACCAAATGAAACATCAAAGCCAGTATGCTCCATCCATGGCACGAACTGACATGAATGTCTTTGCCAAACTTAAAAACAACCAATCCATTAATTACTGAGGTATTTCTCACAAAACCACAAATTTCAGTCCTATTGCAGTGTTGGGGAAAAAAAAAAAAGACACCAGAGGATTACCATAGAATTCATCCTCTGGGGATCACAAATATCTACCAAATTTCAAAGTAATCCACCTGCTGCCTTTGTTATAAGTGGATAAACCAAAGATGTGGTGCTATATGGAGAAATGAGACAAGATCAACAAGATTCAGCCTCTGAGGACTTTGAATTTCTGCACAAAATTTGATTTGCAAATCTTCCCATAGCAAAACTGGACGGGTTGCAATTGCCATTGTGAATGTGTGTTGCCATCTGCAAACACACTGTCACAGTGCTACTTAGATTATGGCTACAGTATAGTTTAGGAGTCTAAGCTTCTTTATTTATTGGTTAATGCATCTTTGGGGTCAAACATGTTGTTACAACTTGTCGAGCTGTTCCATTGTGGCTTGACTGACTGCGTAACAGCCACATGGCCACTGAGTGTGCCTATTATTACTTCAGGCTGACCATCAGTGTGTGGTTGGCTACTTTTACACCACATCTGTACATGTCCATTCCAGTCCGTCTGTGATGTAATACTTCCTCCTGATGAATCAGGACGCCATTTGATTATCACATAGCTTCTGTCAGAGCAGCGAGGGCTCGTCCTGCAACATGAGGGGGGATGTAAGGTCATGCAGATGGCTTTTTTTTAATGAACATAATATTTTCTCCCTTTACTGTCCCTGGTGAATCCCCAATCTCTTTATATTATATTCATGTTTTGCTAAAAAATGAAATTTGACACCAATACTTCCTGTTTCTTTATCTTCTATTTTCTTTTTTTTTCTCCCCCTTAAGATCACATTAGATTTGATCTCATGAATACATGTTGGAATCTCATGAATACACAAATAGTACTTAGTATATGGTACTCTAGAGGACAACAGATATTTTTATTTATCCATAGATTATATGTGACAATATGTGACCCAGTAATTTAATGAAGCATAAGCATAAGAAATAAAAGCATGAAATATAGCCTTGAAAAATCCAGTTGATTGTCCTTAATAATACTTCAACTTATGTAATGGTTGTATTTGTGTTCTTTTGAGGTCGTACAAGAAATTCAGACACAAATCTGCTCCACAACAACACTTCTCAGAATCTAAGACATGCATGTGAAATGTCTGCTACTTAAGACATCAGTGATGGCACCTTTTTTTGGGGGGGGGGGGTGACTAAATCAATGAATAAAAATAACAAAAGAGAAGGAAATCACAAAGTCTCCACTGGTCCAACCTTAATGCCAGATTATATCAGGATTGCATCAGACATCTGTCATGCAAGGAGCAGAGTAAACGGCACAATATGACTTGTGAGTGTCACAGATGAGAAACTTAATCTGTTGACCTAAAAAAGTGGAGAGAGTTTGACATGCAAGAGCAGAAATAAGGGAAAAAAGAATAGCACTGGATGTTATTGTCAGTGGTAAAGTCACTTTCTATGACAAGCAGACAGGTGGATCATCACTGATCAGCCAATATTAAGGAATCTCTCATTTAAAATATGTCACATTGAAGAGTTTTTATATTTATGTTGAGTGCAAAAGGAATATGTATCTGCAGACCATGCATTAAGGACCCAGAACATTACGTGCAAAGCATAGTGCACCTGTCCTCCTACACAGAACCTGTACCTGTCTGCACCAGTGCCGGAGTCTGAGTTCCCTGAGGATCGTAGGCAAAGGAGAATTTTTCTGTTTGTTGCAAAAACCTTCACAATATTTTTCATGATGACTTGCATAAAAGTGCATTTTCTCAAGCTCACAGTCAGTTTATTATCACACATACACCTCAGTAGTCCAATAACATCATGGTAACAGTGGATGTATTTCATTTTGTGACATTAGAAGTAGTTCAGCCAATGGCAATAACACAAGCAGAATAACTAGCAGCAGTATCAGTGCCGTAATAGAATTACATCAGATCCCTTTCATAGTTTATTTGGGGGAAAAAATAAAATAAAAGCTTAAGTCGTCTAACAGACGGTTCAGCATCCCACAGCTTAGCCTTAACCGGCTGCAGAGGTCACTCACTTCTCAATCCATTAAATTACAAATACATGTTTTGTACATCTGAATGTGCCGTGCCAGTCACTCGCACTTTTTCACCCTCTGTGGTTTTCCTCCGGTGCCCGACTCTCTCTGCTCTGTGTGTGTGTAACTGGTCACCATACTTCTGCAATCTGTTCACATCCTTGTCCTGATGATACACAGAAGAGAAAAATGAGGGGGAAATCATAATATTACCATTAATATGGTTATGGAAACTACAACAAAAAGTCAATTCATAAGGGATTTGCTTTAATCTGGCTGGGTTTAACGATGGCAGGATTATTTACTGTTATGCAGGAGGCTTTAGGTGTCACATGTCCATGGAGTCTAGGATAGGGATAGGGGCTCTACATCAGAGGGAAACCTCTGACATCTATTTGCCCTCCAACTGACCAGATTACAGTTTGCTTCAGTGATGACTAACTGATACTGAGTGGTCAGGATTTGAGTCTATGTAGGTGCACCGTGTAATGAAATGCAAAAAAATAAAAATAAAAATGTTCCTGCAAGCCCAATAATTCATACTAGGCAGCTGTTCCCAGACTATGCATGTATAAGCAGGTACAAAACGCTCACATTTCCAATTCCCCGTTTCAAATGTAACATCTCTTTGCCACATAATGACGCAGCCATCTGAATGGAAATAGGCAGTTCAGCAGACTTCTGTGGAACAAAATATCCAAGATAAGCTCTCTGAGAAACTCTGAGTAACTGTGTTATTATATTTGTCAGAGACGCAGTTGTTAAATGTTGCAAATATAATTTCTGATACTTTGAGCTGCAAGAAATAAGTGCAATAAAACTCATCAGAAAAAAAAAACATGTTAAAATGACAACCAGTGACGAGAATGAATCACATTACACACATACAGTACATGTCTTTTGTTCCGTGACCTTTCATCATCACATGGTGTTAAAACTGGAAGCCTTCGCGTGTGACAGATTGCCAGACCAGACTCAGTTCATTCATGCTTGAAAACAATGCCGACGTCATTTCCTCAGATCACCTATAATCCAACCATGTTGTACTGCAGTTACCGTTTGTGGTGAGCGGTTCTCTGAAGAAGACCTTCTTAGACAAAGACCCCAACGACTGGCTGCTCTTTTCCTTTGTAAACGGATGATGTAACCCACGCAATGTCATGATCTGTGGCACAATTATGTAATCATATGTCGTTTCCTTTCACTACATTACAATTCAATACATCACATGGTGCTTAAATATGAAGATACTGATGCAGATTAAGGTTTTACCTACACAATATATAATCCTCTAACAGAATATGATGCGTTGTTATAAATTATACTTCTGCAAACTGTGTTTTTAAAACAAACCTCACGTAGCAGAATGGGTCATAATGAATTTTACTTTTGCCTAGTGATACCTAATGTCTTTTCTAGATAAATTAAAATTTAAGTACCTTTACTTATAATAATAGAGTATTTTTCCATGGTTGTATTCTTAAGTCTTGAATATATCTTCCACCAGTGTGAGACAAAAATCACTGTCTTGTGCAGCTGTTCATGGCACAACATCACATGAGCTTGGAGGGAAATTATTTCACCACATGACTCAAATAATTAATTGTTTGCTGCCGGCAAATGGTCGCCTACAGCTGAAAATGGTTAGTTCAGTGACAGAATATATTAATGTGCAAGAATTTTGATTACTGGGTCATCATCATTAACATACAGTCGGTGTTTTCAGCTTATTAAAGTCTGAGTCCAGTTTTCGACTATTTGTTCTTACTTGACAATTTCTATTTCTATCATTTTATTAGATTATATTCTGATTATTAAGTGACAGTAACTGTGGGGTAAATGTAGCTGAGGAAAAAGTATGTTTCCTATAATCATCAACAGTACTTTGTTTCCCTCCACCAACACTGAATGCTTCTTCCATCACTGTTGACTAATAGAAATCTTGGGATAGCGGGATGTACCTGGTAACTGGTGAACCTTAAGAAACAGCTCTGTTTGTTTAGAGGCAGTTGGTCCTCCGTTGCTGCTCATTTAACTTTACTAACTTTACTAATAGAAAGGCGTTTCTACCTCTCCTGCTTTTCTAGTCTGCTGTGTATCAAGCTATCACACCTACCAACAGTAATGTCACTTTTCTTTTTTTACAGATTAACACCTTTCAGCTACAAACTGTAAGAAGTTCACAGTGTCTCCCACCAGTCTCCAGCCTGGTCCTGGTCCTCAAGGTAAGTGAGGAGTTTGTTTACTGTCCGCTTGTGTTCCCATGCAGCATCCTAAGTTCACTGCTTGGCTGTGTTTAGCTGTGTTTTGCTTGTGGACTGCTTGATGAGGCTGCAGACCTCCTGCTGGCTATTTCCTTGCACTCTGCTGCTGATGAGCTTCTGACTACAAGGAGTATTTGAACTGTCTTTAATTGTGGATTAATATTCATTAGTTGTTGAGGCAGAGGTCACTTCTCCTTTGGCGGTTGTTTGACTCGACTGCGTAATGATGCTTTCATGCTCTTAATATACACACAGTGATGAAAAATGAAGAGGCTAATTCATGGCTGAGTGCCGTGAGCGTTATGAACTGAGCTGAGCTGGATTTGTGGCAGATTTCCCCACAGGTTGTTGCTGGTGTTTGGGGGAGTTCCTGGTGAATCACTGCAAACTGAATGTTTCTAGAGGTTGATATGAGGGAATGTGGCTCTGACAGCAAACAGTCCTGACAGGGATATTCACATTTTTCAGCCTCAGCATGAGCTTATGGGTTACCTATTTTCAGAGAAGGAGATGGTCTGTGCTACCATGTAGAATATATCAGATTTTTCTTTTTCTTTTATATTTAAAAATCATTTTCAAGTATTTTCAATTGTTTCTTCATATCAGGTGATTTTTGGGTTCAGATTTACTAATGCTTTCACTAATGTTGTCACTAATTGTATGTGCTTTAATACAGAATGGTCACATCACCGCACATTTCCCTCAGGTCCCAGCTTGCACTAGTAAGAACTGGTCAACTCACGGAGAATTATTCCACATAATGGTTTGTTCTTTAAGGGGGGGGGGGGCAAACTGAGCCTTGTTTTGCTGGGAGTGTCAGAGTGTTTCTATGGAGCAATTTTGAAGGTCAGTATGAACTTTTCTGCTGTCACCATCTTGCCAGCACTTGACTCTGCCGCACTCCTGGCTTATCCAAACATGGTCAAACTGGTAAGGAGCTGTCACTTCTTGTGACCACCATCTTGTGACTCTTACCCACCTCAGTGCAGCGTGCCTTTAATTATACAGAACTTTGAGCCTTCATAGAATTTAAATGAGCGAGTAGCTTAGTATAAAATATAATCCCTAAGTAGAGTTGTCTCGAAGGAGGAAGTTAGCCATTGAGACCAAAACTGTTTTTTGTGCAATGTTTATTTCTGCTGTATAGTTGGACATCTTATCATGGGACTCTATGGGGATTGACTCATGTTTGGAGCCAGCCTCAAGCCATCGTTTGACGAATTGCAGGGTTTTTTTGTACTTCGGTGTTGGCTTCATTTTTCAGCCTCAGAAGTTCCCACTTGGTTTCTACCAACTGCTGATGGAAGTATCTGCCTCTTCAGCTGCTAAATGCTCATTGTTTTCCCTGGCTACTCGCTGAGTGTGTCTTTCTGCTGCTTGGTGTTTAGAGGGCAGAGCTTTTTTCACCAAAAACTGCTGCTGCAGCACATTAAGAGAGTGTTAGAGTGAATCAAAGTTGAAGACTTGACAGCTAAATAATGAGCTGAAACGAGTGAAGCTGCAGAGTTAAGCAATAATTCTCTCTTGATACATTCCAATTGTAAAAAAATATCTATGTTAAAACTTTTTTTTTTTAATCAGTTTTGCTAACTTCTCTAATCAGGCACTTATTGTAGGCTAATAATGTGGGACCTCAATAAAAAAAAAAGGTCCTGGCACTTTTTTTTCATGTGTTTGTATTGGCAATTAGCCTAATAGGAAACATAGCCACTCAACTGATAAATCAACTCACACTAATCAACTACACCTATGACCTCGCAGTTACAGCTCATCACACAGTAGTTCAAAAATCAATCTGTAACCAGTCAAACCAGAGCAGACAAGCTCCCAGCAAGTGCAGAAAGGTGGTGATCTGTCACTTTGTCCAGTATCTGGGGCTGTTAATGCAGCACAGTAATTTTTGTCTGGTCACGTTCCCTCACACTCTGAGGCCAATGTCTGCAGAGAGAGAAGCACCAGAGGAGTTAAAGATGCACTTCATCTAACAGATTAGATGGAGTGCAGTGGTTTTTATCCTGTCGAGCTCTGTTCTGCTTGCAGATAATATTCGCTGGTGACATACAGCCTCACATGCATTTAATTAAACTGATGTTCTACATGTGTAGTTTGTGTGTTAATGTGCTTATCATATGGCTTTTATTTATTGCATGCAATTACAGTAGGGTGTACTGTGTATGATCAGTGAGTAATTGATGTAGCATCCTGGAACCTGGAATGATTATATGCACATTGTAATCAACACTCCATTAAATATGAAGGCAAGAGTCACAGAATAAATGAGGGGATGTGATGTGATTCATAGATCAGCACCCGAGTTTTGTTGTGTGAGTGACACCAGACCTCAATTAAAGCAATGACATTTGTTGAAAGATGCACTGTAATTTCTCTGAAGGTAAAGTCTGTCTATATACATGTTTATCAAACTGAAACATACAAACAATATGCAATGCAGGATGTAGTGGGGGAAACTAAACTGCAATTCTGCTGCAATACTATGCTGCCACGACACTTACAGCTGCAAAACTTCAAACTCAAATTGTTTAAACTTAGATTAATTATTGTTTTTATTATATTAAATATGGTACAGTGCTATTTTTATACACATCACACAAGAGACAAGAGATGAGAGAATTAAATATTGTGTGCATGCGTGCACACGTGATCTCATTTTGCTAATCTAGTTTGCAAAGCCAGCACAATACTTCTGTAATATGAATCATCCCAGGAAATCCACTCTGTGTGAACTGATTACCACTCTTTCAATCTAAGCAGAATGACCATTCATCTTTTTAAATTGTCAGTAACCGTCTATGTGTGTGGTGCTCCATCATTCTAATGAGGAGTCCAGAAATTAATTATTACACATATCCTCTCCACAGTTAAGTGGAACCTCATTACATGACAGAACTACTGATGTTGTAGATGGAGAGAGTGGCGAGTGTTGTGTGTCACATCACAACAATGTCAGAGACACTGGGGCTCATTGCACCACATGTAGTGAAGTATGAAGTCTCACTGTTGAATAAAGCTTCAGTTGGTAACTTATATTCAATCATATTTGCTGGAACTGTCACTATATTCTAATAGTAGTACATGAAATGGCTAATTTAGGACCAAATCTAACTCCTCTGGCTCCACCTACAGCCTGTAATCGTATTTGCAAAAACCCAGCGCTCCCGGTGCTGCTCCTCCAGTCAGGTAGAGGGAGGAGGAGTATCAGCCAATCACAGTTTGTACATGCACTGCAGACAGGCACCCCCCCACCCTGCTGCAGAGCATCGCTATCAGCTTGTCAACAGCGCAATGTAAAACTGCCCATGCCACCGTGGACAGCGACCGCTTACACAGCAAAAACAAGAAGAAGAAGAAGACTGTTTTTGTTACAGTTAGCTAACTTTGCTGTGTGTTTCATACTGAGAGAGACCTGAGATGGTTTTGGAGTCTCTGGCTGCTATGGATACAGTATGCCTTCTGTGCACCAGGACTTCCTCTGTGTGTGTACTGGGGAGGGGGGATTGGCAGAGGTTCAATCGATCGTTTAATCGTTATCATTTTTGAAATTTCCGACCAAGTCACAGACTTTACTTTCACTTTCGTCGACTTACCAACTGTAGCTTTAAAGATACATTTGTGCTATATGTAGTTTTCCAGTGACTCATATATTTGTGTTAACCTGGTATCCACTTTCACTGACTTTTTCCGTCTTTAAGAAGTTTAGTTCACACATTCGTGTGCCCCCTCATGGTGAATAGGTTACTTAATGTTTGCAGCAAGTTGGCAAATAAGATGGTAAATATTAAAAATAATATTTTTAGCATGATTGTCTATGCATGTATCTGTTTTGCCATTATAGCTCTTCTCTCTTTCTTTAACATTGTCTTGTTTTGACAACTGATATCACACTGACTCTGTCACTATTTGTGCCTCCTTATCTCTTATATGGTACAAATGGTAAATAAACAAACTATCAAAGGTCCATGTGCACTCAAAAACAGCTCAGACATGTGACAATCAATAAATAGCCTACAGTACATTTTTATTTGACCAGTGTTTTGGCTAATGCGACACAAAGAGACATTTTTTTTTACATTCAGACTGCCTTGTAACAGACTGATGCAGCAGATGGTTTGTTACACAGAACCATCTGGGAAGGCTTCATAGAAGCTGTTTTGAAAAGGGCAGGGGCTTAAAAAAAATACTTGGCAGGTGATTGGATGACCCATCTGTCTATCACTGTCTGTCACGGGCCAACTTCAACCAATCAAATTCTAAATCCTTCATCACCAGCACAACCAGAATCAAACTCTTGCTCATCAGAACATCTCATTCATTGAGAAAAACGATCAGTGCCGCCGTTTGCCCCTACTTTCATATGGAAATTCCCTCCAGTTCGGATGAAACTGATGCAACAGCAACATCTACACTTACCTCTAAGACACACCCGTAGCTGCCAGTAGGACACTGATTGGTCTAAACTGCTCAACAGCTTGGAGCCTGAAAGTATATTTCACAAGGTTAACATTGCAGTATCTAGAGCTGCAATGATTCATCAGTTGATTCATCAGTTGATCCATCAGTTGATCCATCAGTTGGTAAAAATAAACAGCTTCTCTTTTGATTTTTATTGACTGTTGATTAAGTACAAATACCAAATATCTGATGATTCCCAGTTCTCAAGTGGAAGAATTTGCTTCCTTTCTTTATCTCAGATTGAATATTTTGGTGTCAAACATCTCATGTTTCATAGACTGAACGATGAACTGGTAAAACTATTTGTCCATTATTTGATGATGAAAATAACTGCATCACTCATAACATACAGTGCTTACCTCTTTGCAGTGTCATGTTTAGTTAAGTTTAAAATCCTATAGATTAGTGCAACGTACGGCATCTGCTTCAGACCTGGTGCAGCACATTTGTCAACACACAACCTGTTGTGTGTGAGACCTTGACCTCAGGAGGATCAGAGGGAGGATGTCAGGTTTCCCTCTGCCCTATGACTTGTTCATATTGTAGACTGGTATTTCTGGGAAAGTATTAATCCTGGCTTGTTCAGACAGATTAATGTTGGAGAGCAGAGGAGCGGGTCTGGTAAAGGGATATTGTATGTCGTCCTTGATGCAGTTATAAGATAATCTGCTGATCGAGACCCGTTAAGAGGACCCCTTCTGCATGTGGGTGGGATCAAAGCCAGTCAGTCACAGAGAGGGATTCAGATGAGAGACTGAAGATATGGAGCTTCTCATGGGATGACACATTCATCCACAGTCGTGTGCGCACGCGGTATTCATTTGATCACATTAAATGCAGCACAAAGACAAGACTGTTTGGATAATATCGACAACATTTGTCGTATTTACCCACAGTGACAAATTAATCCTTGTCAAATCCTGAGAGACGGTGAGTTCGACATCTTATTTATGCATGCAAATGAAGATAAATCACTAGTGGAGAAGTCAGAAAATAAACTTTTTCAATTCAATAACACCCCCTCATTTAATCTGATATTCCTCACCCTGCAGTTAGCCAGTAGATTGTGCAGTTATTATCTCTAGATTAGACTGAGACAAACCTATAGTACTCTGTGGATTTCTAATCATTTCAGTGCCCTCTGGGTGTCTGCTGACAGACTTTACATTGTAATGATGGGGGAGCTGATATCTTGTCCTATATGTTGTAGTATATATGAATGCAGAGAGATTCTACTGATAAAACATTTGAAGAATAATATATTCCTTCAACTTTTTTCTGTTGAAATGATCACATTATGCAGGTCTCTAACTTTCTCAATGCAAAAAAAAGTGAGTGTAGTTTGTGAGGACCTGGCAGACACTGACATCAATATACTCACTCCCACTCACAGACACAGACTTTTATTTCGTCCCATCGACTCTGCTGAGAGCAGATTTTTGGGGGCTGCAGGGAGGACGGGAGGAAAATAAAGATGCAGGAGCAGGCTGCCGAGCAGAAAAATCCTCTAGGTGTAATTGATGGAAGGATGTGTTCCATGAAGGAGATGACGAACACCATCTGCTGACAGTTCATCAATAGGAGTTTGAGTGGCGCAGGGCAAGGCAGCATCAGCAACATGAAGGGGCCGGCAGATAAAAAGCCGAGGGGGCCTGATATAATAATATTCACATTTAATATTGACTCATGTCACTTTGATGCAGCTCATTTTATCTTTCATTTCTTTGTGCCTGCCCTCTTCTGCTGTCTCCTCCAAGCATTTGTGCTGATAATCAGGATTCAGGCCTTGCTAATACAGGAGATGGGGAGGCTTTTCACTCAGGGAGAAACAGAGTATGTGTGTGTGTGTGTGTGTGTGTGTGTGTGTCTGTGTGTCTGTGTGTCTGTGTGTGAGTTACAAGATAACGAGAAAGCCTCTGACCTCTAGCGTGAGGTCGGCCAAGACGTCTAGCAGTCATATTTGAGGTTAAATGCTATGTGAAGGCAAGGTGCTTGGGAAAGGTTAAAGTGACTCACAGCACATCTGGGTACCACAGGCAAGTAGCAACTCACACACACACACATGCATGGAGGAAATATCCAGAGTGTGATCCCTGTGGGCGGAGAGGAAAGCTGCTACATGCAGTCTGCTCGGTACAGGAGTTCATGTAAGGGCGCTGAGAGGATCAATTGTTCAATCAATGGCAGCTTTAGCAATGAATTAATTACCATGATCATTTCCTGTATATTCTACAGCTTTTTTCTGTTTCATTATCATTCATTAGTGCACATGAACCATGTTTTGTACATGTGTTGTTACATTTGGCATGCTAGGCAAAATAGTCTGACATTGATCCTGACATTAGATCATAACAAAAGCATTTACATCTCTTGTGTGGTGAAACCTGACTGCAGTAAAGTTTGTCACTACAACAGCACCAGACACATCTTTAAGATTCAAGTTCTGAGCGTGAGAAGAGCCACTATGAAATCAGCCATAACTGCAATGGACAGAGGATGGACAGAACTTTCCAAATTCTCTTTGTGTGTGTGTGCAGCCACAACAAATTCATAGCGACTAGTGCAGTACTTCCAGTGTCCTAGTTGAAAACGGCCTCCTGTGAAGGGCAGAGACCTCACAGAGCTAATCTTGATCGACTTCCTTGTTGCTGCCGACTTCAGTATTGAGCGGAGAGATCACAGAGGCAGCACTCCTGCTGTGTCCTCTTTGAAGAAGATGTGTGCAAGATGACTCCATTTCCACTACAATGCTTGATGACCTCTGACCTTTTGCCATCCGTATCTGTGTGCATAAATGAGTACCTCTTTTAGCCCGGACTGCGTGAAGCTCGTCTTGATGTGAGTTTCATGTTGAATTTACTGAAAACTCCACCTGCAAGTGTTGTAGACAACATCTTGGCATTGTATTTACTGACATCACAGTTCATGGACATGTTGAGACAGTGTGTTTATGAAGCTACAGAGAAGGAGCATCTCATAAAAAGAGCATGTTAAAGAGCAGGTTTACCCTCTGTGTTCAGTGGGAGTAAATTTGTATTCCTCTGTATTGTATTATTCCCCTGAGGTTAAAGGAGTAATGTGCTTTGCGGTCAGGTCATAAACACATTTTTTTTAGGTTGTAGGGTTTTTTTTTGTTTTGTTTTGTTTTGTTATTTTGCATATATACACTCTTAATTATGCAAATTATTTAATGTTTTATCTCATCGTCCTCTCACTGACATTTGCACCAGGACAAAAGAAACAAAACACAAAACAGGCTGGCTGCTCTGTGTGTGTGTGTGTGTGAGATCTGTAGGCAAATAGCGTGTGCAGACACAGACAGAGACAAAGCAGCAGTGGAAGGGGCCAAACAGCAGCAGGGCAGCTCCTGCATCCTAATCAGAGTCCTGTGTTTTGGCTCCCAGGAAGCTCTCACCTCCTCACCCTACAGTCCAGGACACTGTGTGTCTCATCAGCTCTCACACAGATAATGAGGAAACACAAACAGTACATTTGAAAAAGTTTTTCCTATTTTCTTTAAAATTCTAATTTTGCTTTGGCAGCTTGTTAATTAGGGACGACAGATGATGGAAAAGTTATGAAAAATAATTTTGGTAGTAACATGTCTCAAATGTGAAAAAAAAACTGATGCTTTTTGACTCCAGTGTGCAAATGCAGACTGAGGTAAATGAGTTTGACTCAGGACAGTGGGGATATATCAGAGTGAGAGAAAGCAGGGCATCGTGGGATACATGGAGAATTAGGTGACCCTGCTAAGTCCACAATCACTCTCTGGACATGTTGAAATGAAAAGCCTCCATAAATATGACTCCCCCTCAGAGCAGCAGAGCCTCTCAGAATTGCTTTCTGGATTTCTACGCTTGTCTCTCGTGGTGTTTGTGACCTTACTGGAGCACCTGAGGACGGTCACTCGGTTCCTAATGTTTCAAATGTCTTGAGGTGATTGTTGAAAATGAAATACGGTGCAGGGAAGGAAGTTAAGCTGACATTGAGTCGACTGGTCTGATGAAATTCGATCACAGGGACAAAGAGGCACCTTTTAGTTGTTGATGTGCATGCAGTAATTAATTACATGTCTCAGACAGGGATGTTTGCAGTATTATATTAATCACTGACAAAGTCACAGCAACATAAATTCATTTACTAGTACTGCTGTTTATTTGTCATACGTGTCTATAATTGTGGAACAAGTAGCTTTGTTACATTGTTTTCTTGCACAAAAATTATGTTTCTAATGATTTTTCATCTCTGACTCTGAAATAAATATGGTGTCCTTAGTGCAGTACTTGGTGTGATGGGGTAAGCAGAGTAGCTCATTAAGCTGTGGATGAATGGTAAGTCATAATTCATGAGCACTTGTGCCTCAGATTCATCAGAATATATCTGAATGGGGGAAAAGAAATTAAATTTCAGATCCATTACTCTTCAGGAGAACATGACGGTGTGTCATTCATTTCCAACCAACAGTAGTGAGACTTTTGGCCACTAGTGAACTGCCTCAGTGCACAGTACTCGTGTGGTCTTTACCCTACAGCATAATGCACAGCCCGCCCTTGGTATAATTTAACTTTAACATGATTGTCGACCCTATAGAGCTGCAGGTCAAATAAAACACCCTGATATGCAACTCTAGGTAAATTGAATCTGTAGGATAACATCATCCTAAAGGACAAGTAAATGTAGCTGTAGGTCACAAATCACTTCATGGTCATACCAAGGGTAAGGTGCATGTTCCCCTCAGTGTGACACTGGAGCTACAGTATCACAGAGTTACCTCACAGATGGGTGTTATGCAAGGACTTGAAACTCTTCCTGAGAGAGTGTGTTTCAACAAACAGTCAATTCAGGTAACCAGAGACATTAATCAGTAAATACAGAATGAAAGTCTTCATTACCACAGGACAAAGAGGCATTAATGCTCAATACACAGGTAATGAAATGATGACTTATAGATTGATTGATTGATTGAGGGAACTACCAATATAAGGCCTTTAGTTTCTCTCAAACACATCTGACAACCTTGAGTTCCTGCCGGATCAGTGAGGGTCAAGCCTAAGCCTGTAACCTTATTTTAGTCTTATTTCAAAGGAGATAACACCCACTAATCCCAACCATAGACATGCAGGCCTGGAAGGGTGGACAAAGCCTAACTTGTCTGTATGAAAGAGAGTGACGGACTAAGGAATTAAAAACTTTTTTTAATTTTAGCAATGTTGACAGATGCAACCTGGGAGTTAGACCTACTTTATGTATTCATGACGACCTGGTGTGGCATCTCGGCTTCCCTGAAAGGACCTCGTCAGGCCATGAACTGACTCACAGTAGCCTGATGGTTTTATACAAACACAAATTTTACAGAAAGTATCATGTATGTGAAAATAAATGCCAATTATTTGCCTCTGTCAGAAAGATTCATTCATGTATTCTTGAGGTTGTAGTTGCATTGTTGTTGAGTTGCACTTCATTATGTCGAGAGATCTTGTCCATCTCATTTACAAACATAATTTCCACATAGTACAAACAACGTCATTGTTGACTACAACCAGAGCAGTAAAGTTGTACATTAAAATGAAGCTTGAATAAGAAGCAGAGCTGCACTGTTGGATTATATTGGATTGCACTGGGGTACCTAGTAAAGTGCCCAGGGAGCGGTGAGTGTCTTTTGAAATATCCACACCAGGTTTCTCTCGATTTGGCTGCTGTAAACAAAAAAATAAAATGTTGCCGTGGAGATGAGTTAGTAGTTGCTCAGCTATATTTTCGCTTATACTGTATGTCTTCACATTTGGACAGTCTGCACCCTCAGGTGCTTCATTATAGTACTGTAGCTCTAGTTTGCAGTGTAGCCATGCCTGCTCTGACATGAATTTAGTTTCACAGTACATTTGTCGTACATTTGTATATTTATAGAGACCTCAAGCATAGTGTGTGCACTGAGCAGTAATTTGGCAGGAGTGTGGTTAAATATTCAGACTGCACCCAGTGGGAACCAGAAACATCCAACTTATGCCTCTAAACTTTTACAGGACATTGAGCAGAGTCACTACTACACCAGCAGTTCCTGGTCGAACCCAACATACAGTACTGTAAATTAAAGGTGTTTTAAAATTCCCACACTAGTCCCATGTGGATTCACCAGCCAATCAGAGTCTCAAGCCTGCAGCAAGACAACGTGCTGTGATGTTATATACATGTTTTATTACCACGCCATCCTCTGTGAAACAGTAGTCTGAGAAGGAGCACATGCACTGCAGTGTCTGCTGGACAGCAGCCAAAGAGAACTTAATCCAAAGAAGTGAATCTAGATTATTAAAGGAGGAGGACTCCTTTCTGTGATCACATTGCACTCTAAATGATAAGTCTTAAACATAGGATATTCAGTTCTTTTTAATCTAAACATACATATATATAATTCTCATATCTATTAACATTACATCACTGTGAATGTAACGGCTCAGGTGATTGTTTGGCAGGTGATGGTGCTCCTGTTATGATGGCTCTTTGTTGTGATATCACAAGTCATATATGACAAACAACATACAAAGAGAATACCTTCCCCTGAATCCAATTACTTGAATGTAATGAAACATAAATGTCTAATGCATGGGCAGCATGCCTCTGATAATGGAGCCACAGATTGGCTGAAGTCAGCACCACCCCTGCTGTAACCCCTGTGAGCAGGGCTTTGGCAAGGTGACTGCAGACCACCTCTGCAATCTGAGCTGTGCTCGTCTGCTGTTGGGAACAGGCAGGGAGGAGACGGACAGGCTCGTGGTGTGAAGTAGTTTATCCTGCCAGGTTTCATCTAAAGTGTTAGGACTCACATGTATTTATAAACGTGACAATGTTGGGCCATCAGGAACGCAAATAACAAGTTTGTTTTTAATTTTCAATAAACCTGAAGATCGTGAATAAGATGCAGATATCTGAAAAATAGAAACAAGTTAATATCTGCCTTTTTTTCAATCAATAAGTCTCTCTGTAATATCAATATAAATTTGATATCATTGCAGAGGGGCAACATATTAGCCTGTATTTAGTCGCTCCAGTAGAGGAGGACATGGCCGTCACAGAAATCTGTCTTTTGTGAGATGACTTCATGACTGATAGCTGGATTTGTAGGTAATGAATGGAAATCCCTGCCGGCTGCAGAGACAGATTTCTCACCTCGCCTGCAACTGCTGACAGAGACTGTTCCTGAAAACTGTCTGACCCTCTTCATCACTGCCTCATCTCTGATATCACCTCTCCATTTTCTCCCTCCATCAAAGTGCAAATGAGTGAGAGCCCCCCCCCCCCCAAAAAAAGAGAAGCACACACACACATGCTGGTGGACGACAGAATCACACACACTTGTTTTTTTTAAATGACAATATGTCGTTTATTTTCTATATTTTAAAGGTTTATTATTTACAAACAAAATAAACAAAACAAAAAAAAAATCAAAAAGTTTTTTTGACAAACACTGTTTGTCTGCATATTGTTGTAAGAAAGTTTACATTTATCTTTCTTTCTTCTGTATCAAGTAACCAACTAATAGTTCATTTTCTCTAAGCCTCGGATTACATGAATGAGCTGAACAATGACAGTGTGAGCGCGGTTTGAGAGGACGGAGCAGCGGCTCGCCGTAGCCCCCGCCTCTCTCTCTCCACGGCACACATCGTCAGTAAACATATGAAACCAGTGGTCATCAGAACCAAATCAACATTTGGTTTGTCCTCTCTGGGCATTATTCTCAGTTCTTTTTGCATCTCTCTCACTCTCTTTTTGTTTTTTTTTCCTCAAACCAACAAAAACAAACAAAAAGAAATATACAAATATATGTGCTGGTTTGTTGAGAGTCTCTATACTGCTAATATGTAAGCTCATTAGTTTGTGTTTTACATCACCATTAATGCCCATTCCAGTATGTTAGTTGTGATTGGTATAGTGAAAAAAGCACATAGTTGGGAAGCTCTCCCTCCAAAGGCAAGTATCAAAAACAGCACAAACCAACAGTGCTGCTGTCCATCTCGACTGCGTACTATAGTTCCTATACACTATGGCATATTCACGATTTAAGCGCTCTCTGTTGTAAATAGAACATCTCCCCCCTCCCCTCATTAAAACCTCTTACAGGACCAGGGCAGCACAAACTCTCGGGGGAAATATTGCTCCCTCTCTAACTCATTCAACAATCTAACCTAGCTGAAAGAAGCTGCACCCTCTTCTCTTTTTTATATTATTAATGAATCAGAAAGTGCAATTTAAAAACAAAGACAATGACTTAGAATGTTTTGCTTTGGCCAGTTTCCTTCACACATCAATATCCAACCCAAACATCGGTGGCTATAGCTACAAAGAAAAGTATAAAGGTTCTCCAAATTTGTGTACAGTGTCTCATCGAGTGTGATATTATTTACCGTAAGGATTGCACTTCTCTTTTTAAACTGTACATGACTTCTCCATTAATGTCCTAAACATCTCTGACTGTTTAGAAATGTTAGAAAAAAACAAAAACAACCTGCCTCTAGAAGTTCACATTGTAAGTAAAAGATACCAATTAGATAAAGTGAGACATTATTATTTTTTGGCCGTCGTCATCATTGCTTATTCCCATCCCGTCTAAAAACACTGAGACATAGAACACATAGAGTATAGTAAGGATGAATGCGCAGTGTTTGTGCAGAAGTGTCTCCCCCCTCCCTCCCCCGCCCTCCCCTGTCTCCCCCACTCTCCCCCGTCTTCCTTCCCCCCTCCCTCCCTCATACACACTGAGCTCACACTCTTCAACAAAGGATGGAACATGGCTATAGTTTAGGCACAAATACTTAAGAATGTCCATGTGAAAAGTCAATGCTTCTGTTCACACACAGATAACGTCTAGGCAGACAGACAATGAACAAAACATAATCTAACATTACATTTAACGTCAACATTTTTGAGATAGTATCTTTTTAAGTATTTGTGACAGTGCATGCTTTTCATGACATTGGTGGGTTGACTGTATTGGTACACTATCGACACAATCTGTAGCGAAGACTTGTAATCTTTTTTAAAACGGCGTCTCCGGGGGGGCTTAGTCGCTCTGAACTGATCAGACCCTTGGTGCCATGAAAACTGTGACTCTGAGTAGAAAAAGAGAGTCGAACTCATCTGAATGAAAGGAGCACAAGGCCGTGAGCACAGTGTCACAATCACAGCAAGATGACCTGTAAGCCAAAATAATGGCTGCCTGATTTTAGTAGAGTCATTAAATGCTTTAGATATTATAGGATTAAAAATAGTCAAAATATCTTTTATCCCTTTTTATAGAGTCCCAGTATTCTGGCTTGACCTTCCTTTCCAGGCCAGTTTAGAGTGCCTAAGCCCAAATAGTGGATTTACATGAGACATAAACCTTAATGCAAACCAGCAATTTTCCCCCCACACATGCAGCAGCAGAAAAATAAAGAGAGACCTCTCGGTGAAATTGTCCCCCCCAACACACTTGAGTTACTGGATTCCTGACATCTTTAACTGAAAACACATGTGTTGCAAATCTCGTGCCAGGCTCTTCAACTACAGCAATTGTGATGTGACAGCAAACAGTACAGTTTTACTCAAGAAGCAGATGAGCAAGTACTAGATATAAACTGTGGTGTTTTTTTTGTTTTGTTTTTTAAAAAGTGTAATGATTTAAAAATGTGAGCCTCATTTCTGCCCTTAAACGTCGATGCACATTTCATAAAATAATCATTTCCATCTTTAATATAAACCAGAGAATCATTCTGAAAATGATCCGAAGCAGATTTTTGGGGGAATGAGGCATTAGAAAAGACACGTTTACTTTAAATAGGACAACTTTGAATGGTAGGTAAATATCGTATATGTTCACTTGATGTGAAATCAAAAACCATACAAGGACTAGGAGTAGTATACAGAGGGACAAGGGGGGAGGGGAGAAGGGGGGGGGGGGGTATCTTAAATGTCCTCCAATCAGGCAATTCTCAGCATCAAGTAGTGCTAGCTATTGCATTAAGGTTTGTTTATCTCTTATGAAACATATGTATTTTGTCACTTAACCTTTGTCGCATATAGATGATATCCAGGTTCCTGATAGAAGTAAGACATTGTTATGATAGAGAATGCACCACACAGTATCTGTAAATACTAGATCTACAAAACTATTTACAGCACACATATAGGTAATCTTTATGTCACAGTCTATTGCATAATGGTGATAATCTTTAGTTTATAAATATTATAAATATACACAGAATTTTTAAGCAACATTACGTAACATCTCAGCCATCTGAAATCAGAAATAGAAAACAATAGCATCCATCCATATCTTTCTCCAAACTCCATTCTCCTCGAAAATAAACAAAGAAAGCAGCATTTCTATTATCTATTCCCTTTGGACCCATAACACTGTTGTGATTGGTATGTGAGCCGCTGTGTGGATATAGTGGCTCAGCAGACTGTATTTTCGTTGCTGAGAGCAACATAACACTTTGTTTACAGTATTTGTGTTTGGTGTCTGAAATGAGGGTTCAGGAAAAAATTGGTATGAGATTCACTGTATGAGTGTGTGTGTGCTTTTTGAGATTATTAGTCAAGAGTTGCTTGCATTTATTCCACAGTGGTGCCTAAAGCTGCTTAATAGGAGAAGATCGATTTCCTCTTCCTCAATAGTAGAAAAAAAACAAAACAAAACAAAACAAACAAATCATCATCATCAGAATCCACAATGCATTCCAGGTTAAAAAAAAAAAAAAAAGAAAAAAGAAAAAGAAAGAAAAAATAAAATAAAAATGTCATACATTTGATATAATTCTTTATATTTGTCAGAAAGGAAGACTCATGTTTATACTACAGCTTTTAAATTGCCATTGCCAAATATTGTAGTTGGATTTTACACACGCGGCCACATGCACGCACACACACTCACACATCCATCCATTCATTTATATATACATATATATGTATATATACACACATATATACGTATGTCAAATGATTAATATGGCGCCAAAGAAAAGAGAGAGATGTGTCATCTGTATAATATACATTCTTACGTTTAGGGAGACAATGTGTCTAAAATATAATACAAGGGCTTGTATGTACAGGATTTCTATGGGAAGAAAACTGGAGAGAAACAAAAATGCTGAAGTTCCTCATTTGTATCTCTTTTGCCGTATCTCCATTTTTAAAATTCAGTTGAAACAAATTGAAGTTTAAAAAATCAAAAGGGAAAAATGGGATCATAAATTTGATGCAAAACGCATTTTGTCTTGCTCAGTCTCTGTACTGCTCAGGACAGAATCTCTCCTAGATCCGGGGGATTCCCTGTGCTGGGCTGAGGATGATGATGCCGCTGCTGCTGCTGCCGCCGCCGCCGCCGCTGCCGAGGCCGAGCGAACCGGGGGCAAAGCTCCTGACGACATCTGCCGGAATAAATTGACCCGCTGGGGCACCGTGGTGCGGATGCCACTCTGCAGACTCATTCCCTGGATCGCCGCTGCCGACGGTGGCACAATGGAGGCCAGAGAGTCTCCTGAGGTTGGGTGCGCTCTGGGCCCCAGAGATGTGTCATGTGGCAGTGACGGTTGGGAGGCCGATAAGTGTCGGACATCTCGACTCAAGCTGCCTGACTGAAGAGCCTGCGTGCTCTTGTGGATGTCTCCCCGCTGAGGTGAGGGGACCTGCTGCTGCTGCTGAGGCGACGCTGCTGCTGCTGCTGCTGCTGCTGTGTGGCAGAGGTTCCAGCTGCAGTTGACGCAGCAGGCTGCTGAGCAAGCTGTTGCTGTGCAGCTAGAGATGGTTGGGCAAGGGGCTGCTGGATAAGTGACAGCTGGGAGGCTGTGGGCGAGCCGTACTGGAAGCTCCGGCTGGCCAGAGGGGTCTGCACGGGCGGACTACACATGGCAGCCGTGAAGGAGCAGGGCGACATGATTGCTCCCTGCTGCTGGAGAGGGGTCTGTGGGTTGGTTGAGGAAGAATTCAGGTTGCCATGGGAAAGACTGGGAGCAGGATAAACCCCCTGTGCTGCAGCAGCAGCAGCGGCAGCGGCTGGCAGCATGCGGGCAGCAGAGGCATTGGCAATAGCTGAAGCGCTGTAGGTCAGGGGGACGGAGGACTGCTGGAGCTGATTAGTGCCGAAGGCAGTGGAGAAAGGTGGCTGGGCGGGTGAGTTAATGATGGAGTTTCCTGACATTGGAGTTGAGTTCATCCCGGTGACTGACTGTTTGCGGTCCACCATCATCACCATCTCCCTGTCCTGACGGATAATCTGCTTCAATATCTCGTTCTCCTGCGTGTTGAAAACGCCGGCGTTCAGATCCTTCTGGAACTTCTGCAGCAGCAAGGAGTTCTTCTTCCCTGTTGGGATGCAGTCAGGAAAGGTGAGCACATACAGTCATGGCAAACTTTGGTTGCACTAAACCACAGGAAAAGGACAGCAATCAGGACAGTATTAATAAAGATGCAGCTCGTAGGAGACCTCAGCTCTTTAAAGACACCAAACTTAAAAGAGAGAAGCTTCTTCTCAGTTCCACTAAATTTATAAATTCAAACTTTTTCTTTCATATTACAAGCTGCATCTTTTCATGTCCGCTAAGGTTTGTCATGTTGAATATAAAGTGTGGAGGACACTGAATGGTAATGACTATGGGGTACAGTATACAGAGGAGTAAAGGACACATAAGGAGACAAAGATTACTGAAAGTATGACGTGAGAGCGTGAGACTGTGAGGGTGCTGATGTGGACAATGAGACACACAGAAGAATACAGATGAGTTGTACCCACACATCACACGTTACTGGACAGTTTTTAGAAGAAAAGACAAAGAGTCTAAGCTCTAAGAATAAATTTAAAGTCACATCCTGTTTAAATCACAATGACAACTCGGCTAAAACACATCACAAGGACACTTGGAATAAACTTCTTATAGGTTTTTAAACAAGGTCAGATAAAAACAACAAAACAAAGCCACAAGGATCTATTCCTAACAAACTACTACACCTCACTGTAACTGAGTACAATAAACACAAATACATATTCAGTACAACTAAACTTTACACATTTTACCACAGATTGCAATAATTTATTTTTAGCATTGACATTTGCATGAAGATTTGGTAAAATTGTTCTGTATTTCAATTTATCTGCAAAATTATGTAATTAGTAAATCATGTTAATAATCAAAATAACAATAGGCTAATACATGGTCGGTTTAATGCAGTAAACACTTTGGTTTTGCTTCAGCTGTACACTCTAAAGGGCGTTGGAGGCCACAGGCCTGGACGTCTTCAACAGCCTGTCATAAGCCATGAGCCGTGATAGTAAGTAAATGTTTGACAGATGGCTTCTTTAAACACCAACCACTTTTGTGGCTTTGGGAGTTTGGGAGCAAAACTGTGGTAAAATGCTAAGTGGTACTAAAGGCATGAAATCGTCCTTTTTTTTTTTTCTTTGGATGAAGGAACTGCCACAATAGTGATAATAATAAAGATCCATTTAACATCTTCACTTTGAATGACTGTGTCCAAATTTATTTAGAAAAGACGCGTTTCCTGTAATTACTGTCGACCTTGTGTATCGACAGGCTGTGAAGCATTATTTGTTGGTAAAGAAGACAAAGTGGACTTTGAGCATGCTGAAGGCTTTAGCCACAGTCACTCAATCATTAAAGCCCGTCCTTGAGGACAGGAAATTTCTCCGCCGTTGAGCAGCGCTTGCAGGACTGCTCTCTCCTCTCAAGGCTGCCAACGAGCTGTGCATTCAGCTGTGAGACAGGACTTTCCCTGCTGCAGCGGCTGAAAATTGATTGATGTGTTTTTTTTTTGTTTTGTTTTTTAAACACAGTCAGTTTCTCAGAATCAAGTTCGACATTTTGATGTTCACCTTCACTGCACCAGTGACTACAGGGTTTGGGTAGTAAAGAGCTAAAACTAGCACCACAGACTTGGCTGTAAGTCTATTGTTAACTTACAAGGCTGCTTGCATTGCACTTTTAAAGGTGACAGGGTTAAACTCTGCAGATTGGAAGGACAACACATATTCATTTTTTTCATGTTTTCCCAAACAGAAGCTGTGAGGATGTGAATTTTTGGTAGTTTGACAGCAACATTAACAGATTCTTAGAAGACAGTGTGTAAATGGAGGATTTTAACTGTGGTTCACTGTAACTTGCAAAGAAGTAAAGAGGAAATACACCAGCTCATTCAAATTTTACTAATATTACAGACTCTTTTCTTAGCTCAAAGAAAAGATGCAAAACATAAACAGGCACTGGTCAAATAATTTATCAGTAGGTAGATTATTAGCTGTTAATTTCCCATCTCTCACCCTGGCTTTTCCATCACAGAGATAATCTGAATGGATGTGAATGCCTTGTGTGCATTGGTAGAATTTTATGATGTTGAACTATTTTAGTACCACTTATATCAGACACCCCCTTTTGAGAGATACATACAGTAAGATGAGAGAAGTTGTGTCCTGACACACACCTTTGTCTTGTATGATTGCCGGCCTGCTCTGACCACTACATTGAACTTAACCACATGGGTTGAGTGCTACAGGGCGGAGATATTTTTGTAAGCCAACCCAGATGTTAGCATCTTCCTGGTTCCCTCAACAAAAAGCCAATGGGATTTTTACATGGAACTCTGAATTATTGCAAAAGTTTCTGATGCCTACAGACCACCCAAAGACTTTGGGACAAGGGAACCAGAAGTGCTCAAACGAATTCCCAGTTCTTAGGACTCATTGCTGCAGCACTCAATGGACTGGGAGGCCTTTCCAATGAATGCCAGTGGTCAGAACATGACTACAAAATAACTATAAAATATCTGTAAAGTCTGGGGGTAAATCTGACATAAAAAAAATAAAAATAAATAGAAAATGAAAACAAACAAAAATATGAACACAATGTAAACACCAACTCATGAGTAAAGAAATGTTTTTTTTTTCAGATACAAAACTTGTAATATTGAAATTAAAAATTAAAAAATGATCAGATATGGGTTGTATCAGCTGTTAAAAGAAAATACAATGCTGTGTTACTAATTAGTTTTTCCTGGCACAATAGAACCAGTGAGATTTGTTCATCCATTGATATGTTTTAAAAATTAATAATAGAGTTATTAACCCATATCTGAAACAAAGTCGTGTAAAACAGTCTGAAAGCCGACACACGAAACAATCAAATCCAAAACAATCCAATCACAAACCTCATAATAATGTAAACGAGCATCATACATAAATAATAATGGCTGATTTTAAAAAGAAAAAAAGACACCTTCTGAGATGCATTCAAGGCTTCACAAAGACATTACACATTTTTCATTTCGACTCACAAAGTCATTCAAATCAATCACCAATAATCTGTGATAAATTTTACAAAAAACTTCAGGAGATGAATGCCTCTCTTCTTGTTGAGGCTTATTTACAACACCATTCCCAAAGAAGTTGTTAGATTTGTAAATCAAATCATAATTAATTAATTAAATCAATTTTTACATGTAACTGGAACACTACAGTAAAGCCCAAAAATAAGATTAGATTGCCTTTTTTTCTCATTAGCGTCAGGAGTGTCATTATTGTCTTTTCCCAAATTATTGTTACATAAAACACAGAAAAGAGTGAATTTATATTTCATGTCAGACAATCAGAAACAAATATATATATTTTTTCTATTGGTGACAACATGAATAAAAATGAAATGGAATTTCTGCATGTAACGAAGACTGTGCGTGGCAGTGCATTAGTAAAGTCTTTACTAATCTGCAGACATGGTTTCATTTGTGAATAGACTTTGAACAAAGGATTCAAAGATTGAAAGGAAAATGTCACACCAATAGAGCTGAGCATGTGTTCACAATCCAGCTGTGAAAGAATCTGTTACAAAATAAACATGGCATGTGACACTGAATGAGGACTCTTTGTTTCCTTGATTGTCTTAGTTCTCGACATTTTGAATGTGTCCATCAAAACATCTGCAGGACTAGTGTGGGTGACTTGAGGTATGTGTCAACTGATGCAGGAGTTAAAACAGTTAATGTAACCTTCAGCAAGAGGTCAAACTCTTGGAGGATGACTCTGAGACCGGGTCCATTTACTGTAGCAAGCCTCTATAGGTCAGTTTGTCCCTGTTCGAATACTGGAATTGGAATAAAGTGTTTACCTGATGCCTACTCGTCGGCCAGGGCACTCTTGAAAACGAGATGTGCTCGTCTCAAGACGGACTCCTGGTCAAATAATTTTTAGATAGATAAAAGATAATGTCAAATGTGCAACACGTTATTGGTTTCAAAGCATGGTTACTTTCTTTTTCTTTCCTTTTTAGAGCAAGACAAGCATGTAACCAAATGCAGTTCATATATAGAAACGATACAACCAGCACGGATCATGACAAAGTATCTTCCCTCGTATGAGACAAAACCCCCGTTCATGGTTAGTCTGAAAAGGATGGATCCAATCTCTGGCACTCTGAGAGGTGTAGGTCAGAGTGGGCAGCTTTCTTTTTCAAACTTTTTTTTTTTTTAAGCTGTGGTGAAAAGCTAACTCAGCGGGTAGCTCTCATAAAAAGGGCAAATGTAGATCAGGACTTGTTGAGGTCAAAGGGCAAACAGTATGTTGCGAAGGACAAATTCATACACTTCACTACAGGGCAAAGACAGATCATGTGTCTTTTCTTTTCTTTTCTTTTTTTTTATCTTAGAAATAGTATATTTGTCCAAAGAAAATGCAACCTTGTCTCCTGTGAATTACGTTCATATGCAGATAATGCACAATTTGTTATTCAATTCTATTGCAATAAAGTAGTGTGGTATTAATGGAGCACGAGGAACAGTGGGTGTGTCACATGTTAAACTAGAAGTTAGTGTTGTGAAGTACTAATGTCCACAATCTGCACCAAAGCTGTTTTATATGTCAGTATCTAAACCATGACCACAACTTTTCTGGCACCGGCAGACAAACTAGGTGTGAACATTTTGATGTCATCTTATATTTTTATATAATCCAGTCATATACTCCCCAACCATCTTTGCATATGAGCGTAACTCTGAGGAGAAAAGGCTGCCTCAACACTGACACACATCTGTGGTTGGGATTCAGATTGACTTGGAGAGGCCTTGTTCCAAATCTTTTGTTCACTGCTCGTTGCTGACTTGCCTGACACTGCAGTTATTTCAATGTTGAGTCAACACTTGGGTTGCAAAGCAATTCAATACTGACGGGCCTGTGTCAGGCAAAGTAATACACAAATACAAAGCCATGACAAAGAAAAACAAAACAAAAACAAAACAACAATGACAGATAGAGAAGTAGATACAGACTGAAAGCTTAACCACTGATATGAGACAACACTGGCACACTGTCAATACGCAGGTTCAACTTTAGCCTTATATACAGGTGGTGTTATTGTATTGTTTTTAATGTAATAAGGAAACAAATCAAATACATAAAGCTTATGTGCTTTATTAAACTGATAGGTTGTGAGTAATTTATGTTGATCAGCTGTTTGGATTATCTGTTTAGCTGCTATATAAACTAATGATATGAACCATTAAGCATTTCTTAAGTGGCTTATTTAATTTGATTTCTGCATTTCTGAATGCAAGACAATTCTAAATCAACAGAATTTTATATTTCTCTATTATAATGAAGTAATAGGAATAAAGAAGAATAGATATACTAATTATAATAAAGATGATGCAGTTGATAAGTTGGAACTACACGCCAGGCTGTTTGAGCTAATGATCTGAGGTTAGATAACAATAACTGTTTTGTATGAGGCTGCTTTTTCAGTGTTGATGTTCAGCGCCACCTCAGTGAACTGTCAAATAAAGGGGAGGAGTTTTGTTTGCAAGTTGTCAGAGGTGGTAGCACAAGTCAGACTTCTCTGATTATTTCACAGCACATTAGGCTCGCCACACATACCACGTGGCATCCAGCTACAGACTTATTGATAGAGTACAGTAGCCGAGCTACAAAGAAAGACTACAGTAAGAAGTGACTGTGTGCCAATCTCACACGTTCAGATGTTACAGTGTGCCTTAAATCTCACTCTTCCTCTTTCAAGTTCAAAAGAATTGTCATTTCATTTTTTGATAAAAAACTGAATAAATACAAACTGGGACAGCTTGAAAACATGTCGGCAGGAAATCCAGGAGCAACAGAGTCTAAATTTACTCTCCATCCAATGTGCTGAAGTATTATTGACAAGTTATCTATAAATAAAAGGCTTATAAAAGGAGAACAATATCATTTCAAAAAAGATACATATTTATAATGAAGCAAAATATAAGCAAAGACAAAGACATACAGTACGAGCTACTTCCTTTCTCATTATGTAATCCTCTACATGTTTAATTTATCAATGTGTCAGCTCCAATCAAAGTATCAGACCGTACACATCAGAGGAGGAGAGGGCCAATTATGCAACCAATTATTGCCCTGTTTGTGTTACATACATGTGCCCCTTTTTAAACGTTGCAAGTCTAAGTTGCTATGTTTTAAAATCTGTCATGGCCAAGTGCTTCTGTAAATGTCAGTGGAAAATATGGAAGTACTGTTGATGATGTGGGTAAAGCCGGGTCCTGCCTCCTGTTAGCAAACTGGGCTGGACCTGGTGGATGTGGGAAAAGCTCCCTGATGTCACCTGGCCCTGCTCATTGTTTGGTTTTCTGGGGGTTTGTGTCTGGTTGATTTTGTTTTTTCTGACATCTCTGATATGGGGTGGGGTGCTGCTCATACCCAGGAGTGCAGATGAGTGGAAAGAGGGCCAGACACACATGCATGTGAGGTTAGCTTCCATCCACTCGCTGGCATCCAGTGGGGGGGTCAACACCAAACCAACGAGGGGCGACCTGACTCCCTCCCGGACAGCGACATGCACTGCCTTCCAGTTAATCCAACCACAAAACGTTACTTTGGTTCTTTAGAAGGATTAATGCTGGTTACAACAATTCTTTTAAATGTTATTTAAGACAAAAAATAAAAATAAAAAAAGAAATAAAAGACGTAGGTAAGAAAAAAACAGATAGCATACAGGTCATGCAGCACAAGATGGCAGACACAATGCTTTTATGAAGAAAGAAGGCAAACGAGTATTGATAAAGACAAGACAACAAGGCACGATGACAGGCAAGAGATTCGACCAATCAGAGAGGACCATTAGATGTAGGCAGGTCTTACCGATGCGGTCCAATCGGTCGATGGCGACGGTTTCGAAAGCGCGGCGCATCATGGGGTACTCTTCCAGCACCTCATTGAAATGGTCGACGGAGAGAGAGAAGAGTCGGCAGTAGGTGTCTGCCCGCACGCTCGCTGTTCGTCTGCCCTTGGTGAGCAGGCAGATCTCTGCGAGGCAGGAGAGCACAAAGACACGCAAAAGAGTGAGAGAGGGAAACATTTAGACACATAAAGAGACTGTTAGTGGAGAGTACAGAGGGTCACAAAGGAAATCATCCCAGTAATTACAGTACAGATTACCATATAGATGAACCTTGAGCGGGAAAAGGTACAGAGGCAGAAGCTAATGTGAATGTAAATAAAACGAGAAGCCCATCAGCGCTGCTGTCACTTGCATTACACTAAGATAATTCATCATCCTGCAGAGAGCTAATGGTCCCATAATATGATACAGTAGTCAGCTTTACAAAAACAACCCTGTCAGGCATCGCCGCATCACCGCATCAGTGCACTGCGTCGGTTCTCGAATACACGTATAACGAAAACGGAGGGGTATGGTTACATAGCATTCCTGCGCTCCTCCTCAGTCACTGTGCTCTCTGACGTGAAGAGATGTGAAGACAACACGCTGCTTTGTTTCAAGGAACAATAGAACAATGCATCCGAGCTAACCCCCTCAAAGCAGCTAATAACAGAGCATTCGTCTAGTTTCCTGTTTGTGTATATGTTTAGCTCTAAAATTAAATGGAAGCACACAACACACACACACACTAAATTTACTGAGATGACAAATGACATATTGTCTTACCCATAACATACACACACCTATACATAGTCAATATGATAAAAAAAAATGATATAAACCACATTACAAGTATGCCTTAGTAGTTGTACAGTAGTTCCTGTTCAGACACCAACACAACTTAGGTCACCACCACCCACGTTTGCACGTCTGTCCAATCTACAGCAGAACTTTCATCTTAATTAAATCTTTAAATGTTAACTTGTGGTGCGATCTGTCTTGGCTATGACACGGGGCTGTCATGAAAATAGAGCACAGACTGTGCAGGATGTGAGAGCAACACTCTCAAGCTGTGGGTGTGAATAAGGTGTGAGTGCTGTTATAATGGAAAAGCTCCCTCTGAGTGCTACCTCTGCGAACACAAGAAGACACACAGAGGTTAAAAAAAAAAGATGTGGAGGGAGACAGAAAAAGAAAAACATGTGTCTCGTTAAATGTAATTTCACAAAGGGACAGAAACAGGATTGGAGGACAGACAGTGAGTGGTTGTTCTGTGTTGGTAAAAAAAAATCAAATGTACTGTCGACATGCTGGCACGACATCCTGCGTGGCTACATCAAGAGGTAAACGTATCGGTTGGCAGTGAGCGGCCAGTGGCTCGAGTCTGCAGAGGCTCAATTGGCTGAGTGGGTGAGCTGAACAAACAACAACAAATGACTTCCTGCCATAGCACTGGATCTGGACCAGTGCCATCTCCAGTTTTCAAACTTGTTATAGTTAAAATGAACTTCTTTTCCCTCAAGCACCAGACGCTTCTAATTACTGTTTTGCCGTTTCAGCATGTTGAAAAGCGTTCCTTAATACAGACAATCTGAGCACAATTAAATCATTAGTTATAACACAGTGCCAAGGTAAGACAGTGTTGAATTTGCAGTTCTCTCTGGATCTAATTGTAACTGACAAGTAGAACCAATGTGAGCTCAACGCCCTGCAGACGTTGTTAAGACGCTGCACTATATGGAAAACAAAACAAGAACAGACGTGTCGGAAAATATACTCATTAGCGTTGTTGTAGGGAGTTACATGTAGATGACAACACTGAGCGATTCACATTCTGTATGTTAAATATAAGCTAAAACCAGTACTCCGTTGGCTAAGCTAAGCTAATTATCTGTTATTCCTAGCTTGGTATATGGCACACAGTGCCAAATACAAAGCAGTGGTATTGATGGTTTCTCAAGTAAAACGTGCTTTTCCGAAATGCTGAGCAGCAGAATTGGAAAACTTTTGGCAGGGGAATGATGGGAATTGATGCACTGGGCATTAGATCAATTGTGGGAGACTTTTGTCAGAAAAGCAACTTCAAGCAGAGCTAATTCAGACTGCCGGATGAGACTGAAATCAAGTAGTGAGCAATTGTTTGAGAACATGAAAGCACCATGCTAACAGAGAGAGGGGAGGTCTGTGTTTTCAGGCTTTCCTTACATCCGCTGTTCATCCATATATCCTCAGTATAGAGGCACTGTAGATAATGTAAGAAACAACCTTTGGCTATCTTCAGTCTGTGAATGCACCTCTCTGTAAGACTGACTCTCCGAGGGGAACATTAGCACTGTCACCTGGAGGAGCTTTTGTGTGTAGGTGTGTATTTCAAGGTGTGTTAGTGTGGGGGGTGAGAGGCGAGGCCCCTGTTAACACTTCACATAATGCGGGTTGACACGTGTCTGTTGCCTTGTCACAAAGCATTACGGCTGACCCCTGGAGTTTTACAGATAATTTTCAATCACTTCATGTGTCACATACACTCATGGCAACCAGTTCCCTCTCCCCTTCTCCCCTCCCATGACTGGGATGAAGAGTCCCACATGAGTAAGACATTCAACCCCAATAGGGACTTTGATACGCCACCTGTCATTGTCCTAGCATTATACTCTATTAGTCCCTCAGTGACTTCACTCAGGAGCTGTGGCACCAGTCTGTAATCCCATTCACCGAGGCCTAGGAGTGATCGCTCTGATACCTTTTTGGTATGCAGGTGTGGCTTTGACCAACGTTGGACGTGCTTGGTGACCTACTGTCCTCATAGATGTCCTGCTCATTACTATGCTAATAGTTTCCTGTTCCTGGGCTCTGGTTTTGTGACTCGCTCTCACTCTCCCTTCCTTTCCGTTTCTGTCTCAGTCCCCTTCACTGATTCTCATTCTGGCCGTGGTTTGGCCTGGTTGTAAGGCGAGAGTGTGAATCATCAGAGGAAAAAGGGGGAAAGAGCAAGGTGCCCGGCACAGCCAGCTGCTCCCCTTCTACGAATGCTGTACAAATGGGTAAAAGTTCCAGCTGGGCAGACGCCTTATCTTTTAATTAGGAGATTAAACAATTAAACAATCCATCAAGGGGGGAAGTCTATTGTATGTTCTCCATGATTTTAGATGCTGACTTGATCCTACAGAGTAAATTCCCCTTCTAATTGCACTTAGGAACCCTTCTCTTCTTTTCTGCTAAATCAATACAAGCTGATGTATTGTCTGCAAATCTGCACTGAATGAAAACACCCACACACAAAGGGGGGCGGGGGAAGATTGTAGTTAATATATTTGTGGCATAACCTTCAAAATGTTTTAGACAAAGCTCCAAAAAGATAATCCAAAAATCCCTGAAAAGCAGTAACCGTCTGGCCACCTCAACACATTTCCTGGATTTCTAAATTTGGTCCCCAGAGGTCAGTTCTCAGCTGAGCAGTTCATTGAGACTCCTGTTAGTGAACAGTTGAGCACTTTATCTCCAGCAGGAAGCCATAGCAGTACGCCCATTTGCTCTACACGACTCCATTATACTGCAGTCTAGAGATGAAATGATCGCTCAATGGATCAGTTCGTCAGTCAGCTGGCGACTATTTAATTATCAGTTAATCGTCTGAGTCAAAAACTGAAAACATTTGTAGGTTCAGGCCCCTAAAACATTCAGTTTTGCTGCCCTCCTTGTGTTATGGAAAAAACAATGCACAATTTAATAAAGAAAATAACACACATAATAATCAATTGATAAAGAAAATATGTTTCATTAAAGCTCTGCTCCAGTTAATTACAGGTCAGACTTAAAGTTTGAGCTTAATCCTTCCCGTATGAGCTCTGTCAAAAGTATCAACCAGCGTCGACAGTGAACAGCCGACTTTCCCTTAGTTGAGCTTCAAACTATCAAAACTCAGAATCAGTCACTGCTGACTTCCAGTACTGCTTTTCCTCCTCTAAATGAGACGATAGTCAGTTAAACTGCTGCTGGTTTCTTTTCTTTTTGGTCTCAAACTCTTTGATAAATGCACCCACACTCCCTGCCAGTAAGATCCATTTGTCAGAGCTTCATTGGCCGAAGGTTTTATCCTGACAATGATTCTTTAGCCGAATATCTGCGAGCCACAGAGCAGAGGATGAATTGTTTGAATGAGATGTACTGCTGCTCTGCAACTGCCACATATCTCAACTGTGTGACATGTCCACTCTATGCTGGATTTAAGATGCCCTGCGTCCTCCGGCAGCCCCTTATTTAATGCAAGTAGCTCTGTAAACCGAGTGGCGTGATGTGAGGGTCTGTGACAGCAATCTTGTGGTTTCTACAAGCAGAAAGAAAAAAGAGAAGACGACTTCTTTCCTGTTTGATTCACTGTCTTCCTTGGCTCGCCTGTTAGACATGAACTGCATGCAGCAGACACACCAAAGTGAAGGTATTCTTAGACTCCTCAGCCTCCCCCCATAGTGGGGATGAACTCATGAGATAAAATATGCAAGAGCCTCTAAAATAGGAAACTTTGCTTTGCTTTCGCACAGACACGACAGTGTCTGCCTGTGAATTTTGTCAGAGTAAACAACGTGCAATAAAATTACATTTGACATTTTAAAAATTAATGGTATCCATAATGTTTTGGGGAGGGGATGGCGACGTGTGCTGAGAAGAAAGCGAGAGGGAGATAGAGAACAGAGCGAGGGAGCGTCTTCCGATTTTACACAATATGAACAGCTACAGTAGCTGCTCTTGTTATTGCTAAGTATATGCAGCGAGAATGTGTGGAGGGGAGAAGACTTCATGCATGTGTATGAGTGAGTGTGTGTGTGTGAGGGTTAGAGTGGGGGAGGAACCTCTGTGTGTCCTAAGGGATGCCTGATCCATGCCTTGGCCTACTCCAACAACCAGATGAGAGGTTATGTAACAGCGGAAGCTGACTAATGTCCAACACTGGTTAATGAGAATCTACATCTACAATAACCTAACATCAAACAGCATCAGACGCAAGACCTCAGGCTAGACTCATGTCTCAATATATCACTGTATGAACATATTGTAGGAATGCATGTGTGGCTGAGATCGTGGTGCTCTTGGATGGAAGCAGAACCTCTTGTTTGCATTTGCATTTGAAAATGATTAAAAAGCAAGAGCAAAAATGAATTTAATTTCAGGCTGTTGTATTTTCGGTCTTACCTCCAAAGTAGGAGCCGTCAGTCAGCTTCATCTCCTTATTGAACTTGGTGATGACACTTGCGACACCATGTTGGATGAAATACATCTTCTTCCCCACTGTGCCTTCTCGGATGATGTAGTCATTGGGTTGAAAGACCTCGAACTTCAACTTGCTCAGCATCCCCGTTACAAAGTTGGGGTCCGCGTTGGCAAACAGAGGCATGGTGGCCACGAGCTTACGGCAATTGAAGTTGACAATTTCCTGGTAGAAAGAACAAACAAAATGAAACTGAGACTGTGCCATTAATAGCTCCTTTTTTTCCTCCGACAGCATGAGAAATGAGCATCAGTGAAGTAGTCGCATACAAAACGCCACCACAAAATCCTTCATCTCTGCTGCTGTTATCTGCAAGCATAAATGAATTGGATGCATATTGCTGCTTTATCCCTAATACTTCTAAAGCACTGCCCATCACTCCTGAGAAGAAACTTTTTGGCACACGAGTCACATCCTGATGAGTTTGCCCTCTGGTGCCGGCTGCAGGCCATCTCTCCAGTCTCATCCTGTCCCCTCAGACCCAGCAGGAGATTAGGAGCTTGTTGTCTGTTTACCCACACATCTCTGTTGCTGTGCAGATGGAAAGCCAGGGCGCTTGGCATCTGCGGCGGTGTGTTGTTGTTGACCCCCTCCCATGAGGAATAGCTCTCCTCCAGTGACAACAGGACATTAACAGAGAGATAACCAATCTGTGGGACACTTGCTAGCTAGATGAGGGCAATGCAAAGAGATGTTAGCTCAGCCTCAGATGCCGGTGTCAGCTAATGCCACGGGGCTCTGACCTCAATCATGCACCAGAACTAATGAATTAGATTGTAAGCAGTTTTCATGCCCAGCCAGGAGTACTCTTGGGGAAACAATCTTTGGCTATGCCTATTTAAAGATTTGTCATATGGTGGAGAATAAGAGGCAGTGAGACCGTTGGGTGGACAGAGAGCAGCAAAACTGTCTGGCTCTTAGCTGATTAAGCACAAGCTCCATACATTTTACATCATTATATTGATATGTTTGTATTTTATTTTCTCTTTATTCATTCTACTTTGAAAATCAACTTTACTGAAACTTGCCTGGGACAGATAATCCATCACAGTGTGTGTTTTATCTCTTAGTTTATTCTTTTCGTCAAAGTCACTTTGCCATTATGTTGTACAGTTTCAAGCAGGCACAGTTTTAGGAAGTGCATTAAAGTGCATTAGTGGGAAATCTGAAATCTGAGACATGGCCGCTGAGCAGCAAAACTTTTAATATAACAAAGGTCCAAATTTTCCCTTTCATGCTGTTTATGTTTGCTTGTGTGTCTTCATACATCAGACCAGAACTCATCAGTGAAATGTGTTTTGGCAGATAACCATAAATTATAGGATGTCTGAGTGTCCTTGAAAGCAACACCATGAAGAATTTTTTTTGAAGTGGCTTCTGTCCACAGCAGAAGAAACAGTTCAAAATGATGGATTACTGGCCTCAGACATGTTTGGATTCACTGCAACGTTAAGATCAGAGTGAATATAGATAAATAAAGACGTTAAGTTTTACATTAAAGTTATCTGTGGTTACTGTCATTACATTCGATCCTCCCGATATAAAGTTGTTTTGTAAACTGAAACAGGGTTGTCATGCAAATCTCACGTAGTCATAGCCGCTTGAGCCAACAGCTGCCTAAATCTCGTGATAAATGACATGCCTGAATCAGCCAGCGAGATACTTGGGCTGATTTCGTGGTCCTCCTCAGTCCCAAAGCGAGTCTGAGTGCTGCTGAGTGGAGCTGATTCTGATCCCAAAATGACCTATAACTTGGCAACCCCCTAAAAATTGTGCCGGAAAGTCACGTGCTGACACTCAGCAGCAGCAGCAGCAGCAATCAGCCCGGCTCAGCTGCAGCGCCTCTGTCTCGCTCCGTCTACCTGGAATGGGTCGAGCTTGAAGTTGAAGCTGCATTAATTGATTTGTGGGGCTGAAGATACAGACTGTGGAAAAGAGACTGAACAAAGAAATCTCAGCACTCCCTGCTTGTGGCCAGTTTACTCCACAAGCCAAATAAGCCATTAAGTGCCATTAGTCGTGTCCCACTGACAAATCAAGATCAATCTGAGCAAGCTGTAATTAATTTCCTTTTGGTGTAACATTATTCAAATAGGAGTTGGCAAAAACAACCTCATTTAGCAACGTGGCCTTGGCAGGGTCGGCCTGAGTGATCTACCTTTGTAAAAAGGGTAAAAAACAGAAACAGTGTAACATAGAAAATGATCAATCTAAATTGTTGCCTTAACAACAGCTGGGTCATTGATAAAAGGGACATATAGTCTAGTACTTAGGGATGGTTTCCTAATATATTTCACCACCAGTCTTACATCACCCATACATTATGATGCATTGCCTTACCTTCTTTAATCTGCATTGTACATCTATTTCATCATATTAAACTCATGTTAAATGCTCAGAGAGTTTCCTGGTTGTCTCTTAGTTATTAACAATCACAATAAAGACACTTGGATGTGAAAGCCAGTGAAATGCTACTTGATGGATCTGAATTATTGATCTAATGATGTCACATATGATACTGTATATGAATCCCTGTGGTCAGTTTTTTATGGAGATATATATTTCTGTTACATTTCATATATGTTTTTGACTTAAGTAGGATTCTGAATGGACACTGATAAGTTTCATATACTATTGTACAAGTAGTTTTAAGGAATTAATGATTTTCTTTAACCACTCTCATCAGATTGGAAAGAAACTAACCTTAAAAAATGCTGCTGGACGGAGAAAAGCAAAACGACAGGATCTGGTTCCTGTAAGGTGATATTATCCAGAGACCAGGAGGGGCTGTAATGAGCTGTTAATAAACACTTGTACAGCCCTTTGCATGAAAGGTATGAATGTACCTTCTCTGGGAGGAAGAGACTGTTGAATAATCCATAACTGACACATCCTGAGAGCTGTTGTACAGCAAAATGGCGACGTAAGCTGTGCTCATGTGTCCTGTTTTGCTGTGGCGCAACACAGTTTGTTTTTACCCATTGCTCCCGTGGGCATAGCTTTCATTGTGCGACACCGTCTCCATGCAGATTTTTTTTTAACTTTGCTCTCTGTGCACAGTGAACTTAAGCCTGTAGGATTTTCTGTGTTGTAAGTCATAGATTTAAATCCCTGCACCTCCCTGTGAGTGTCTGGGACCAAGCAGCAGCTCCCCACGCCTCCGTGTTCGACTCGGCGAGGTGACTTAATGGGGTTACATGAGAGATGGTCACGATCTCTCCGCTGGCTTTGCTTTTTATTCTTCTCTTCTCCCTTATCTCTGTGCATAAATACCCATGTAATGTGCTGATAGGAGAAGTTTAAAACTGGTGACTTTAATATTCCATCTTATTACCTCTTTGCGAATAATATACAGTAGGCTCAGTAGATGCTGTAGCTCTTTATCTGTGCCATGCTGCTCATATCAGACTGGTGCAAATAAAACAGCAATTGTTCGGCAGCTCTGGAGCCAAAGTTTGTCTTGACAAGACATTTTCATATCTTGATCGATGCTCAGTCTGGGTTCACCCAGGATGGCTGAGGAGAATCTGTTTTGCTGTTTTTTCACCTTGACCTTGTAAGATGAGATGGCAGGTGCTGTTTTTTTCTTTTCTTTTCTTTTCATTTTCACATCCAGCACATTTAAAGGTGCGAAATGAAAATTCACTCCTCTTCCTCAGGGAATAAACTCATTCATGTTCCAAAACTAAAACCAGTGTGACAGCTTACCTGTCAACTTTTTTTTTGTTTTATTTTCAGATTTCCGATATGTGTAACTTTCCATCTGTTCCCAAAATAAAACTAAAGACTTCAAAAGGAGTGAAGACGCCTCTGGAAGAGTCAATGATTAAAACTGTGTTTAGTTTCTTTAGAGAGAATTTTTCTCACCTCTTTGAGCGGGTCGTTGAGTTCACTCAGGATGTTGTCCTCGTCAAAGATTTTGCCTTGGTAGCGATGTTCATAGTAGTCGTGAATTTTCTGTCGCATGTCCGCGGGGAGCTTGTGGAAGGACATGTATTGCTCCACTTGTTTGTACTGGGAAGGCAAATAAAAGCAGAAGGAGAGCAGTTCAGTGAAAAGTGGCCGCATCGATATGTTAAACACCAAATCATATTCTAATGATAGGGTTTATAATTAATGGAGACAAGCAGCGGCTCTCAGAGTCCACCTCGGGAAAAACAGAAAAGCTGCATTAATAACAAGTCTTCACAGACTGTGTATTTGTGTCTCTGTATTGAGGACAAGCCATGTTCTCACATAGTCACAGTGCCATGTCCTGGTTCTGTGTGTGGGGAGGGAGAGGCAGAACGAGGGAGGCAGGTGGTGAAGGAAAGTAGGAACAAGTACAAGCTCGGGGCTATGTCAGACCAAGGTAGCAGTTCTGATTATCTCAGCCATGCAGGAAGCCCAGTTCTAATAGGCAACCCTGCTATGATCTAATGTGAATGAGCAAGGTAAACCTGATATCCTGGAGAGGTTTCAGAGCTGCAGAGACTGCGAAGCAGATGGTGGGGGGGGGGGTTGCATGACTGTTGAAGTCGAAATTATTTGCATATTTTCTCTTCAATATTTTGTTGTGGTTTCTTTCATTAAGAGAACATGAATGGTATTGAGGATGGTATTGATTAGTAGGGTCTGCCAAGAATCCAAGGTGACGCCAGAAGGGTTCTCTAACTCCTGTGTTCTTTGTCCTGTGTTTTTATTTCCTGTGGTTAAATGAGGTTAAAATGTGCATCACTGCACAGGTGTATGAAGTGTTCTGTATAAATAAACTTGTCATTATCCAAAAATGATAATAACAAATTTTTAGTATAGCTGATTGATTAGAAATATGCGATATATCTACACATTCAGGAAACATTATCTCCTGAAAATAGGTGTAAAAATAATTCTGATAATAATTCTTATGTAAAGACACATACTCTTAAACCTTCCACACAGCTTTCATATATTTCATATTAATTCATACTGCAAGGAATTATTGCTACTAACAGGACAGAGTAAGAGAGAGAGAAATGGAGGAAAGGATGAGGAAAGAGGAAGAAGAAAGAGGAAATGTTTTGTGTCCTCACTGTGGGAGAAGCCAGATGGCCTGTGACTGTGCAGGACTTTCCCACTTGTGTTATAATGCCAGTGACAAAGATGTGAGAAAACACTGTCCACATTAACCTGAAGTTAAGCTATTGACCCAAAGCAGAAGGAAAGAGTGTGGAAATACTCTGGCTCATCCATTTTGATCAGTCTCTTGTTTCCTCACTGAGTTTGCTGCAGACCGGCCGGCGAACTCGATCTTCCCCCGGCCGGTCCGAGGCTTTGACACCTGAAAATAAACACCGTCTCTCACGCTGCCTGTTGTAATCACAGTAGGCGAGAGCCAGCAGCAGCTGTGAGGCTGGAAGCCCAGTCCAGCAGCAGCCTCTATGGCTGCTGTGACGCAAGCACGGCCCACGAAATGAAATTTGTCAGCGAGTGAGAAGACTCTCGAGTAACAATGCCTCCCTCATTGATTCCCCTCCTGGCTGCAGAAAGGTGATAAGAGGCCAGGGTTTTGTTTGCGGGAAATTGATTTATTTTGAGAAGTCGGAGAGCGTCACCGGCGGCTCAGCCAGGTTATTTTTGACTGGGGAGGCGAACATGGCACCGAGCATGACATGACATTCTCGATACTTCAGGGCAGACAGGGGTTAAAGTGGGTCAGGATGAGGTGGAACGGCGCTATAGTGCCTTCGAATAATGAGTAAATAAATCTGATTGGCAATTTGATACTAAATAATGTGAAATGACTTCGTTTTTTCCTGTGATGCAGCCTGGCGCTGCCTCCACCTGATGCTGTCGGGATACTCACTCAACAAATCAGAAAGTAATGTCACCCTGCGGCCCTGCCACCACACTCAACACTCATCTCCTCTGTGGATGAGTCTGATTTTCCTGCCCCCCACCCCCACCCCTCCACCCCCCTTTCCTCAATCTTCTCCTGGAGTTTCAATTCCTGCAGTTTTTATGATGAAATTTCCAAGTCTCCCATCCACAGTATCACCCCTACACGTGGGCAATTTTTGAACCTACTTATCCCACATATTTGTTAGCTGAGAGAGTAGAGACAGAGAGGCTGATCATCACATGGTCATTTCAGCTTCACAACATCCTTCTCACCCAGGAACACACAGAAAGCTTTGTGGCGTATGACGAGGAAAGAGCAGAGAAGCAGAATCGACTCATATGTTGACCTGTGACCTGTGTTCTAGAGCTAATGCTAACCAGCTGCCAGCATAGCTTCACATTTAGGCCGTCACAGACCTGAGTCGGTCTGTGCCCAGGGGACACAGACTCGGAAGAGAAACCTGGCTGTCTGTATACAGTAATCTGGAAGTCAGAAACACGTTTGAGTGCCTCAGCATGTAGATGATGTGTCAATGTGCTAGTTTGCATTTTTTTTTCTGGCCTTTTCAATATTTTTCAGTATTTTCTTAACCATCATTTAATCAGTAGGGTAAAGAAGCTGTGAAGCTAAGTTGATGTTAGCCTCTCAGTCATGTATATAACATGAGGCACAGCTTGGACACCTCTTAAATAATAACTCTTTGGGCTGCTGAATATCATGCAGCTGGTTTACAGTGAGTCAGCACCAGGGCGTCACAGCAGGCAGAGATCATACATGCCTTACACCCTCATTTCCTCCCACTCTTTACTCTTCCTCTCTCTTCCTCTTTGTGCATTTCCTTCCATCTTTAAAATCATGGCTCTCATCTTTTGAGTCATGTTGAGTCAAGAATCACTCTTTCTCTACCTTTGTCATCTTCTGTCCCTCCTCTCTAAGCATCCTCTGTCCTTGGCTAACTTCTAACCTCACACCCACATCCACCCATGTTTCCAAGCCCCCCAGCTGTGGCAGTGATAGATGTAATGACTAGAGGGTGAGCGTCCTGAACCCATCCCTGCTGCTCCTCAGCCTGCTCTGCTGATATGCACAGCCATGCAGCAAATCAGCCCGAGCTGAATCTGGCTCCACACTGGGGCTCTGTTACCATGAACATGGCATTCACAGCCTCAAAGCTGTCAGTTCAATGCCTGGAGGGATGTTGAAAGGATAAAGTGGGATGTAGATTAAGCAGATTTGCTGTGAAGCAGATGTACATCACATACTGAGCAAGAGACATGTCACTAATTCAAACAGTGACTTCGAACGGCTGACTTGTTTGCTGTGGGCGACCTGCTGTCATTAATTTTTTGGTGGAATGTGCCGTGGCATGTGTTTGTAATCGACGATAAAAAAAAAAAAAAAAAAAAGTATTTTCTATTACGAAGAAAGAAGATATCCCCTCTGTGCCCCGTCACATCTGCATGTTTTCGCCCTGGCCTCAGTGGTGCATTGACTTTTCTGATCTGAAATGAGTCACTGACTAAACCCTGCTGATAATCAGTGCGAGGATGAAATGAAGTTTGTCAGGGAGAAAAAATTGAATGGTCAGTATCAGTATTCCAGGCATTACATAGATACCAACTTTTCCACATTTTTTACATGATTATAGCTTTTTTTTTAGATCATGAGCTGTGGATGACTGAACAATAATATAACAGTGCTCTACTAGTTATACTTTATCAAACAGCTTGCATTTAATGACAAGTTTTAAGTGGCAATGCTACAGAAGGATGGTTGCTCTGGGTGGCATTGACCATGATAGAGGCTCGCAAGGTCAGGCCATCGTTTCATCACTTTTTTTGCTTGAATTGATAACCGCTAACTGCTAACCACTAACTGCTTTTAAATGCAAGGTGTAAATTAATGAGCTGGTATTTTAGCATGTGCAGTTATTGTCACAGCCAAGGTGACTCCACTGATGCTCCAGTGAGAGTTATGGCAACGGCCTCCAGCAGGAGAACTGATTTGTACTCTGTATCAGTACAACCTGCCTCTGTGTGTGTGTGTGGTTCAGAGATATATAGTAAAGACTGGCTGCTGTTCATTTTATATATATTTTATAAATGCTTTTGGATTCATGCTCTTGGTCAAACAGTGTTAGTATTTTCTAATTTTACAGACCAAATTACTGAGAAAATAATCAGCAGGTAAACTTATAATGAAAACAGTTGCAGTTTAATTTGCTATGATTCATCAAATTTCTTGTTAACTGCGCTCAGGAACCTAAAACCCACAGAGGGTTTTAATCCCCTTCTCTACCGTGGCATATGCAAACGGCACACGCGCAGAAAAAGTTTGGGAGTTAAACTCAGGTTTTTGCATGCCAGCGCACACAGCGCATCAGTCATGGCCGTGTGTTCTGGGAATTGCCTGGGTCCCTTAGCAGGATCACAGATGGTGGCTCGGCTGAAATGCTGGATAATCACCCTCGACTAAAAAAAAAAAAATAAAAAATAAAAAAAAAAGAGGAAAAAGGAAATGGGGACCGAAATGAAATGGAAGAATAAAAAATGTCCACTGGCAGCCTACAGACAGGGCAGGGAGGTGGTTGCTGGTCCATCTCATGGACCTCCTCACCCCACTGGCCTTGTGTGATCAGCTTGGGGGGAGAAAATCCTCTTTCCCAGTCACCGCCCGGATATTGTGATCTATGAGAGCTCAGCCCATTGGTCCACAGGGCCACTGAGAGAAGACCTAATTTATTTAAGTCGATCTGCAATGAGCAGGATTTTATGCCGACAAAAAGAGCAAAACCCACAGATTAGTACTTTAAGACCATCCCGGTGGTAATTAGCATCACTTACCTTGAGAAAACAAAACATAAATGAGTTGTAACATATGGCCACGCAGTTCTCTTCTTCATGGATTATTTAAAAGTTACTGCCATCGAGTATTCATCATGAAAATCACACAAACCTAATTGTTTGTTTTCAGTCTCATGGATTAGCTACGACAATGTCACTCCTTGGTTCTTACCTTTTCTTGGTATTGCCTGCGCGAGGAGTCCAGTGATTGGATTAGAGCTGTAGCGTGGCCCACAAACATGGCGTAGCACGTGGCGCCTACAATCATACTCAGCATGGTGATCCACAGGTCAGACATGCTGACGGGCGCCCGGGCACCGTACCCGATGCACAGCATGTGGCTCATAGCTTTGAAGAGGGCGTAAGAGTACTGCTTACCCCAGGAGACGTTCTGTGAAGACAGAGACAGAGAGGGATGGAGAGACAGAGAGGGGGTGGGTGGGGAGTTACTGTAAGGCAAAGGCAGGAGAGGAGAAGGCTCTCCAGCAGGCGGGATGCAGAGACAGGCTTTCCTTTGATGGATCACTGAACCTCCAGCAGACATTTTGCCCACATGCTCTTCATGCCTCAGAGCCTCTCGCCCTCACCGACTGACTGAACTTTCTACCTTTTCTCCTCCTTCACTTGGTGTTCAACCTCTTCAACACTTCTTGTTATCCCCCTCCTGTCCCCTTGGTCTCCCTCTGTCTGGTTGCTACCTGCTCTTATTCATTTTGTCTGTTTGCCCAAGGGTCAAGAACAGTTCATGTCTGCAAGTGCCTAAAAAACCCAAACACCCAAACTTGCATTATTTAGAGAAGTCTGAGGCATCGTTTCTCTTAATGCCCAGGGCGTCCTACACACAGAGTGGCACATTGAAAGCAGGGGAGGTCTGGCTGGACTGTGCTTTCTCTCCCTCTGTCTCTCTCTCTCTCCCCTTTTTCTCTGGTTTGATTTTCATAAGTGTTGTAATGGGATTCAGTGTGTTAGAGGCAGAAACAGGAATGCAGAGCTGCAGTCCCCCCCACACACACATGCAGAGCATTCAGAGCTGACAGTCGTGGATACAAACCGGCTCGACTGCGTGAGAGTCCGGCCTTATGAAAATTTAGTGAGTCAGCCACCAGCGACTCAGGGAAGTGATTTGCAGCGGGTTGAGAGTCGCTCTTCTCAGCGTGAGCTCTCCTCACAAAGTGACGTGCGCCCTCCGCTACATAATGATCATATCTCAAGCTGGGTTCATGAGGCCCCTGTTATCCAATAATGTGTCCAGCTGGGTTCATGAGAGACCATTTCATTGCCTGAGTAGAACCCGATTAAGTAGCTGCCTGACTGGGAAACAAAGCAGAGATGCAGCCAATGAGAAATGTAATTCTGCCACTTACAATCAGCCTTGTGTCTGTCATTATTACTAAACAGCATGCACTCTTTAAGAGTTAGTATTATCAGGCATAGATGGATCATGACAATATGGGCTTCTTGGCACAGAGTAGATGCCTTATAGGTGTTCATTCCCCACCATAGTCGTAGGGTTTTGTTGTTTTCCCCCACATTCAGAAGTCAGCGTTCAGTCTTGAACTGGCCATCATGCATAATTGATGAGGGAATGTGCCCTCCTTATGACCTTGTTATGAAGGTTTCTTTCTTGTCACAACCTCAAAGTAAAATCTGTTGCTATATACTGGCAGTTTTCTTATGAACAAATCCAGTATGGATTATGATCCTCCCAGTTTTTTCGGTTCACAGCAGCTATATGTACGTGGCTACAAGTGTCACAGTGTATGAGCTACTTTGTTTTGTGCTCATTGCTTCATGTTTTAAAAATGACTTTTCACCACCTACGGAGAATCACTGTATAGTACTTTGAAATGTTCAGCTTTTTCAACCATTCCCAGATTTTCTTTTTGCTACGTTTTGTTGGTCTCAGCCTTTGGAGAAATCCTAGCTAGGAGTCAGAGTATGATTTAGGCTCATCATTAATACATTACATGTCACATATGAAAGTGTAGCTTTTTCCCCAAGGATGTGCAAAATCTCCAGTGGGCAACCTGAACAAACCCTGTAGAGGCTACACTACATCTGTGAAGACCCCACTATATGTTCCTCTGTGCAGACAAATGCGACAGCTCTGCGGTGCGGCCCTCGTAGTTATAGTTGAATCGCTGACTCCCCCAATCGCTTCACCTCCTGTGAGCAAGAAGTGCTGAGGAGGCGCTCCATACAGCGTGCCCACCTCATCCAAAACAGAATAGCTAATGAAAGAAATATGAAACCGCGAGGAAATATAGTTTGTCTCTGTCTCCTTCTGTCACACCATTCGTCGTTGTGCTTGGCCCCACGTTGCTCATCATCACCTGAGGTTGAGTAAATACGAGAATTTAGAGCTAATCATCTGCCCGGGATGACTCACCGCTTCTCATCTCTATGCTGATTAGTTGTTTCTTCCAGAGTCTGATTAGAAAATGTGTGATAATTACACTTGCCAGTTTTCAATAACAAATACAGTCCAGTTTGTTTTCCTTGGCAGTTTTTTTTTCTCTCCAAAGAGTTTAGCCGACAAAATACTGTCTTCAAATGCCACAGATAAGCCCAGTTCTTTCCATAACACTGACTGTAATGGAAAAGTTTGGAGATGCTGTATGTGAAGAAATGTGTATTTTTTTTATTTTCTTGTGGCTCACAACTCACAGACTGAATAATGTGTTTACACGCACAGAGAACAAACGCACCCGACCGTGTCAGTGGAACAAATGCCATTTGTGAGGTCATGAACCTTAGGTGTCCTTCCCCATTTGTACAAGCAGCATGTGTGGTTGAGACGGTGGGTGAGCAATACAAAACAAGTGAGTGTTTGTGTTGTCATATTTGTATGCATGGAAAAGCAGAGATAGAGTATTGCTAGATGATATTAGACAAGCTGGTGTGACTCACCACACCTTTTACAGTTAGTCCTTGTATGGGCTCGGTGCACAGATAAATACATGACATGAAAACAGATGAGACATTTTTGATGCTCTATGAATACATTAAGATTATTGACCTCATATTGAAGATTCATTTGGTCATGTACTGTTGATCCTAATCAAATGCAAATTGTTTAAATCCCATAAGAGAACATTATGAAATTTGAAAATCTCTTTTCCTGAGTAACAGTGATGAAAGGCAGTCTTGGAATATCATGTTCAAGAGGCCAAAATCGTGTTTTCTAAGGTCACATTAACCTTTTGACCTTTGATCTCCAAAATCTTATCGGTTCATCCTCTGAGTGAACTTCGGTGCCAAACCTGATTCAATGTATTACTGAGAAATTGCTTGTGTGAGAATGGGACGGAGGCACATACAGATGGACAGCCTGAAAACATAATGCTTCCGGGCGCAGCTGTTAACCAGCACAGAGGCATAAAGTCCTGTGTTTAAGCACAGCTCACATACTTCCAGGTTTTGGGATTACAAACTGTAGCACTTCCTTAAGCTGTGATTAAGATTTCCAGCTGTTTGTAAATGCTACAGTAATAAGTCAGATGTCAGAATGGAGGGGGCAGCTCCAGTAAAATCTTGCATGCTCAAGGTAATTCAACAGGTTACGTCACCTGTTGAGGAGGAAAGGAGGGAATAGAAACTCGTACAAACTGGGGCTGAACCTGAGTGTGTCATTGCCATTTGACCGCTGTGGTAGTAGCAATTGTACGTGTAAAATCTGGGAACTGCAGGTGTAAAATGTCTGAGGAAGGTTTTATCAGAAAGAGAAACTCAAAGACCGTTTCAGCAATAAAGCCTAAGAAATGAACTCACAGCAGTTCTCCATGGAACAGCACAAACCTTCACACAAAACCAAGCAGCAGCGATGCACTCAGTGTTACTGTTCATCTCAGCTGTTGTGCCTTAAATGTGTTTTCTTCCTTGTGCCATCAGTGACTGGCAGTAGGTCTGGTGCAGTGCATTATGATTGTAACAGCCAATCATACATTTATGTATCTGACTTTCTTTTTTTGTCTTTCTACAGTTGTAATCAAAGGACAGACATAAACATGTTCAATGTATTAACAACCACCACTGATGTTGCTTGCTATATAACCTTCTGTGAAGAGTGAGTCATTGCAGTATTAACACTTTTCCCCAGTAGATGAATTTTATTTTATTATTTTTTTTTATACTTTGCAATTCCCTTGACTTTAATAGATGTGGCTGACCCAGCAGATGCATTCATTTCCTCCAGAGTTTTTTTTTCTAAATATAATTAAGCACTTGATGCAGAAAAACAAAAGTGGCGTCAGATAATGCATATTTATCTGTCAGCACGCTCTGCCTTTGTTTTCCAAGTAGAACAGTGAAGTGAACTCACAGATGTCATTATTACATGTATTAAAACTAATCTCATCCCACATACTGTGAAAGTATTCCAATCAACATCGCACAACTTTCTGTAATTAGACTGAGCCGGGCCTTTGACTGCGTGCACTGGTGCATTTAACAACTTGCCAGTATTTCAAATCATTAATCACAACATCGTGCTTCCAACTGTCTTCTCACACGCACACCCATAACCCATAAGCGATTATGTGGCCCCTGGAGAGGGGTTGATCGATGATTCACCGGCGTCCCAGCGCCGAGTGTGACCCAGAGGCGTCGCTTTGTTGTTGTGATACCAACACATAACAATGAGACTAACAGGATGTAATGCTTGACTGGACACGATTTGACCCTTCAACAGCAGCAGCGCTCACAGGGCGAAAAGCAAAAATCACAGTGAGTTCACATCTGTACTCCCACAGATGCACAGTGATTCATTAAGTGTCCTAGTTTCACAGCAGCATAACTCAACAGTGACAGAAAATACATGAGCTTTTCCTATTCGTAACACTTTAGAGAGCCTGTGTAGATTCTCAGACTATTTTGCTTTTGCTAATGTTTTGCTTTTATTCTCTGTGTTGTAAATACTTTTTTTGTTGTATTTATTCATTTCTGTTTCAAAATAATGCAACTGAACGAGCAAAACATCCGCATTAACTGATGGTTTTAATTACTCAATCATATAACTCTCTAAAACCCAGCAAGCTGTCCCATGCACAGGGAGGAAAAAAAAATATGACGCACAATTTTCATTTTTTCAATTACATAATCAAACTACAAGCTGTTCTCCCTGGGAGGGCACAGAAGGCACAACAGTCTTTGAACACATGAGCTAGGAAGTGAGGGGATTTGCAGGCGGCGTGCACGAGAACCAAACGGTAAGTTGGCAAGTGCAGCGCAATGTATCTCTGCGGGGAGTTCGTGGGTTCCCCCTTGTCTTGTACGGTTTCATGCTTAGTGTCAGCTCAGCTCCTGGTGATGACGGATCCCTCTTGGGGGACTGGTCTGCTCGAGCTTTGGTGTGCTGCAGGGCTATGGAATGACTGATTGAGAAGTATCAGAAAATAGTAAAAAAAAAAAAAAAAAGTTGATTATGTTCTGGAAAAAGCCCTGAGGGACGTCTTTACTTCTCAGTATGTTCCCACCTTTGAGTAACTTGAACTTTTGACTGTTTGGCATTTCTGTGCCAGCTGACGAATCGTTTAATCGACTAATTATTTAAGCTGTTTGTGGTTAGTGTGGGTGAGGCAGCAGCTTCTCTAAGGTCTCTGTGATGTGTTCACTTGTCTGCATTTTCATTATCAGATAGCGCCTTTCTTAACTTTTCAACCTTGGACCCCCCCCCCCCCCCCCCCCCACCCCCCCCACCCCACCCCCTCCTCTCTTTTAACATTCTGTAAAGGGTTATGAATAAATCAAGAATGACTTTCTGAGAGGAGAGGTGACTTTCTTGCTCTCAATCATGTGCAGCAGCCACTTTCCCTGATTAGCACACCCTCAATCAGAAAGGTTAAACTCAGCGCAGAAGTCCCGTGTTTGGAAATGAGCGACTGCCCCAACTCTCCACATGACAACAGCCTCCTCATATAGGCCACCGAGAGTGATTTCCTGTCCGTCAGAATTGTTTCGGCTGCAAAGCTCATTTTCAAATGTCCTGCCTCAGTCCTTCAGAGCTGAGTTTCACTTTAGCAGCAGTGCTTGACTTTCTTACTCAACAGTTCTGGAGGAAATACTCAAGCATTTCTGAGTAAACCAAGACTCAACAACTCTTATCAAGCCCTTCTGTTATCAGTGAGGATTGGGGAGGGGGGACAACACACCCAACAAAGAACAGAAATGAATGCACAGCCTGGATCCCAAGGAGATTGGTCTAATACGTGAAAGCTGGGACCTGTACCCATACAAAGCCAAGAAATGCTGGACAATGTCAGGCTGGAAGACGCAAACCCAACAACCAGAGAGCAAATTAAGACTAAGTTAAATAAAATTAGCACCCAACTCCTGATGCATCTAATCCAATGTCCTTATCAAGGACGTTGGTTTAATACATGATCAGTGCTATCTCATCACAGCCAGATCCTAACACATCCTCTGATGTTAATCAGACCTGTCACCTGCAGCAGCGTAACATGAGCTGACCCAGACCAGGTTGACCACAGAAAATACAGTGTATGTGAATCTGTATTGGTCCCTGGTCGGATCCTGGCGACAGTAAAGTACTGCATCACATGATTAAGCACGAGAATCAAAAGACATGAGTCCTTTTCACAACAGGACAAAAGTGTTTTTTGTAATTCTACTGACATGGAACTGGTGCATCTCCTTTGTTGAACCAGAGAGGGGGAAAAAAAAGTTTGATCAATTCATAAATGTGGACTGCAGTGACTCATTTAGTGGTTTGGTATGAAAGACATGGGAGGAGAGTGGGTGGTCCAGGGAATAAAGAAGCCGGGAAGGGTGACTGATGCTGAAGGGCAGTTATGCATGGTTAGCCAGGCTTTTCACTTTTGTTGTGTGTGTGTGTGTGTGTGTGTGTGTGTGTGTGTGTGTGTGTGTGTGTGTCAGTCTGTCTGTCTGTCTGCCTCTAACTCTCACTGAGACATGAATCCTCAGCAGACAACTGCTCAGCTGTCTGTCTCTTAATATGAGCCCAGACACACACAGTATACACAAAAACACACATATCTTCATACTGTACCTGCAGACACAAGCAACAGCCCATCACCCTCTCACCCGAGCCAACACAGTGACAGCGAGCATTATCTTGTCTGGTGATTAAGTAAATGCAGCCTCTAAAGAGTAAGAAGCTACTCTCAGGCCATTAGTCAAGAAGATAACAGCCCTACACCCTGTACTGCACCACTCAGCAGTATCTGCAGTCCTCGTTGGCCCCGCTCTTCTCCTCACAGCTGGAGACAGAAAGTACTGGAGCCAACAAGGGGAAAAAAAACAACAACAACAACAAAAAAAAAACATGACGCAATCTGATCTCAAAGTCGTCACTGTCGAGCAAATGCAGCCAAGAGACGTGATCTTTTTGAGGGCAACGTTCACCTGACGGTCGCTCTCCTGACAGCCCAGATAATCACATTATGTATTTATACCTGCAGTAAATAGAAAGGGGGGGTGGTATATCTTATCAAGATTGTTTTGCTCATGAACACTAATGCATTGTGATGGTGTGAGAAGAGGGATCCCACATGTGGGTTGGGCTTTTCACTTTGAATTTAGCAGGCGGCAGTCAGTGCACAGACCTCGACTCCTGCACGGATCCACGGGGAAGCGTTTTCCACAAATTGCTCATTCTACCACATCACAGTCAGTAACACTATGTTAGCTACTCAACTTCAACTTCCACCACTACTTGTCACTTCTGCACAGGTTTGAACTCCCACGTGCCTCGTGCACGCCTTCAACAAAAGATTATTTTCGTCAGCAGTTTTGTTAAGTTAATTGTGTATCTTCAGAAAGAGCGATGCTCCATGCTTCAATGAGGATTTTAGAGAGGAATTATGCAGGATTTTTTTTTTTTTTTACCTTAGCTATGCTACATTTTTACCTTAATTAAACAGTTTCGGAGTAATTGTGATGGTCTGGACTACACAAATATACAGGTCGTAACATCGTATGTGATAAATAACGTTATCCACCGCTCCACAGATTGCTTTCTGGCCAGCTTCATTGAAAACAAATGCACATGGCCGGGGGGAGGGTTACCAAAACAGTGGAAAAGTGACCAGACTTGTATAGTTTAGTTGGTATTTGATTGTGTATTAGAAAATTAATTTGTTTCAACAGAGGGGATCAAACACATTTGTAAGTCTTGTTTGAAATGTGTGGATCATAAAACCTGCATCTGTCACAGGAGGAGCATTGAAACTAATTTCACTCCACATCCCTCACGTTGTAGCATTATGTGAGAGCAGTGCTCCTCTTCTGACGTATTGATTAACTAACAGCCCAGAATCCCAAATTATTCAATTTACAGCAACAGCAAATCCTTCCAGAGATTAATCAGATGGCCCTTTCAGCACTCGTGTCAGTACTGTCAAGATCTGTATTTTCATACCTGAGCACATGAAGCAAAAACAGCCTCCCACTCCACTGGTCTGAGATCTGAAAAGTGTTATTATGCCTTTAGGCTCCTGCACAGACAGAGTGAGTGAGTGAGTGAGTGAGGCTCTCTAGGTTTGCTATCCTGTAAACAAGCAGCTCAAATATCTGCAGAGGTTAAGAGTCTTTGTAATGTTGTTTCTACTGTAAGTACTGCATCCAGTAAACTCACTAAAGAGAGAGAGAGAGCACATCAATCAGTCATCACAGATATTTTAATTGCCATAAAATCTTCCATCACACAGCTATGACATGTTAGCTCCTAGGTTCAGAGGCACTTCTATAGTCTCTGTCTGTGGCTGTAGCTCTGATCCTGCTGCATGGGGGCAGCAAATTATCCCTTTACTTGATTTTGTATTGATTGGCATACAAGAGGGAAAATATAACTGAGCAACTGAGCAAGAGGAGTGGTTCATCATTAAGTGGTGCTTTGTGAATCCACAGCATCAAAGCACAGTTATAAAAACAAAATCAGTTTGCCCAGTTTTGTGTACGTGGCTATTAGAATGGATGAACTGTGACAGTTAAGTGGTAAATTATACCACTGCACAACATTTACTTTGGAGCAAACAGAGACAGATCATGTCTGTTTGGATGAATAACACATGCTAGTTGGTAGTGGGCTCACTTGGGCAACTCATTGCCCGAAAGTAAAGATAAAAGTGGGATACAGAGCTGTGATGTTGAGGGAGGCTGACATCTGCACCTCCAGTCTGATGCCTGTGAGCAGTCAGCGTGCATGTGGAGCACAGAAATGTTTGTGGGAGAGAGAGGGAGATGAGAAGGCAGAAGAGCTCCCCGGGCGAGCATTTACAATCAGCATTACCCATGAGGCCTGCGCATACACACACACTTTGGCACCATCACATCACTCTGAGAGGAGCAACCACAGTCCATTTGACCCCAGCTCAGAGAAGGAGGCGGAGAGGCACAAAGAAAACAAAGAGAGGGAAAGAACAATCTGCAGACACCTCAGACTATGGCCGTTTCTGTTTGGAGTTTTGTAGAAGCATCTGGCCCTAATCTTTCGCTTTAGTAGAAAAGTGTAGAAAAAGTGTTTTTGTCTGACTGTTATCAAACCGAGGAGGCCAAGAAAAACAGACAGGGTTACTAAAGAAGTCAATCAGGGTTTGACACTGATTTAATATATTTGTATGTTTTGCTAATTTCAAGTTAATTATGTTTGGAATATCTTGTTTTAAATTTCAGAGTCCAGGACTCATAAACTCAAAACTTTTTGGCTTGAAATGAGTTGAATGAATGAGTGAGTGAATGAACTGCTGAGAGTTCACCCCACTCATTAAAGACACTTTTTATTGGCATGCTAATAGAGTTCCCAGCATGCATTGCTTGAGGGTCAAAACACTCCAGAGACTCTCCTTTTTTGTAGTTTGAAGAAAACATACAATCATGCTATATCATTTCTTTTCATGCTGTAACTCTAGGTATATATGACCATAATGAAGGTTTGTACTGAATGTGGCTTCAGCCTCTGCAGCTGTGTATAACTTCAGTTTATTTAACTTTTCTCCACTTCAATGAATTTAACTCCATTTTCTATTCTCTCATAAAACTCATAAAAAAGATGTTGAACAAACAATTTACCCCAAGTTCAGTTAACTCACTTTTTCAAAGCGGCAGGGGAACTGTCTCATTAGGCTTTGTCTCTGTAGGTTGGCAGAGCAATAATGTATCTGAAACAACATCCCTGATGAAATGCGCCTGCATCTCTTATTTATAGACAGACTCTCGCTCCAAATTAGATACTATATCAAAACACAACACCAGGAGAATACAGCACCAGGCCAGTACACACCGCTAGCTACCTGTCAACTCATTCAGTGGGTCTTGCTTTTCATCTGGAGATCTCTTTTTTCTTTTCAAAGACACTCATTATAACTTTAGAGTTTTTCACAGTTGATATACCGATATCATTGTGAGGTACTGTATGTTTTTCACACTACAGTCCAGTTAACTGTGTCAAATCTCACCTTTAACCACAAGACTCACAGTTTGGTGCCTCTACTGGTGTTTAAGAAGACCAACTGAGCTCTTACCATAGCAGAAGAGGAGAGAGTAACACTCTGATCTGGTTGAAGACTATTTAAACAATCCATACTAGTTTTCACAACAATGAAGCTCACACATTGGTCCAAAACTGTCATGTCCAAGCTTTTGACCATTTCTTTCAAAATAACAATCACTAACTTACTGTCTGTGGAGCTGTTTTATGAAGCTGAGGTTGATCCAATGACAACAACACATATATGCATGAAGTAACCTCATTATGTGACCATTCACTAAGCCCCACCCACACACTGTGACTATCAAATACTGCCTCTTGTAACATTAATTAAAAATGAGTGATCGTATGTCTTCCTCAGCATACTGTGCTCTAATGTCAGCACTAATATCTACGCTACAAGAACAAATATAAGAAGGAGAAGGAGGATGCTGACATTTTACTTTCATCATCTCAGTGTTTTTACTACAAATTCACCAAATACCTGCTTTTGCTTCATTAAAATGTTTTAAAATCAACTAGACTTGGCATTTTCAAGCAACCAGCAAAAAGGTCGGTAGCAGCTTAGTGAATGGTCATGTGACAAACTGCTGTGCTCAGTGGCTCAGACATAGATAGTTTCTTCGATACCAAATGCCAAAATAACAAACAAAAGAGAAGAGTGTGTAATACTTACAACCATACCGTTTAGCGACACCCAGCAGTCAGGAGGGAAGTCTTGGAGGAGAGGCACCAGGTACTGGAGACAGCCATCCCAGTGACACAGAAGTAGCATCATCCCTATCAAATTAAATATTCTTACCACTGCACTAGCCAGGTCATAGGTCATATGGAAGATCTGCCAAAGAGAAACAGAGAGAGACAGAGAGAGAATACAGTTAGACCACTGAAGTTCAGTGTTGTGAAGTGATACCAGCTTGAGCAGTCGACACAGATGCAGATAAAATTTGGCCTGGTACTGTCTCTTCAACATCAATGGTCATTTATATGAAAGTGCAAAGTCACCTTTGAAGTAGAGACATGGTGTGTCTGTTTAGCCACAAGACAATTTGATTGTTGTCACTGTTTGTTTGTGAGTGTGTGTGTGTGTGCATGTCTTTGCAGTCGCAGATGTTGAACTGCTCATAATTCAACATGGCTGCTCTCCAAAACAAACAGACCAGTGCAGGAAATGCACAAAGTAGGTGATGCAGAGAAAATGTGCAGAGAGAATGAGCTGAAATGAAATGTTGAGGGGTGAAGGAGTCCGGGGCAGAAATGCCATCAGCCGGGGCAACTGTTAACTGCTGCTGTGGCTATTAAATCAGAGCAGGAAGTTTCAGAATAGAAAGTCATCAGTGGGGTGAGTAACCACATCTGCAATGAGAAGCGGTTTCATTTACTTTGGATCTGGGCGAGGAGAATTGACTCACGGCCGGTTGGCTGGGGCACTAATTCAGACTCTCTCATTAGCATGTGAAACCCATTACTTCTTTCCAGGTTAGTTATTCCACAATCATCCTCCTCACACTGAAGCTCAATTTCTCCTTCTAAAAAAAAAAAAAGTCAAATATGGAAAAAAAAGAAAGAAAGAAAAGATTGGTGGGTTTTGTATAATAAACCTGTCCCATTCACCAATTTGTTGAATGACAGATTTCAGGTAATTATCTATTTTTAAGCTGATGACTTTCCATCCTCCATAAACTGCCCATTCTGCTTCTCACATGTGTAATGACTGGAGTTCATCACTACAGTGCATAAGAGAAAATGACCTTTTTGTCTCTTTTGTCTTCTACACTCATGATGACAGTTTACAGAGTTTCCAAGTTGAAAATGGTAAATCAATAAAATCTGCAAATAATGAATAGATTAAAATGATGCCAGGAAAGTGATTCAAGTAATTCAACATGTTTGTTTGTGCAGTACATGCAATAGGAATCTATGAAAATTTGGTAAATGCTATATTGAACATTTCTACTTCCAGATCCACTCTAAGGTTTGACATCATATGCCTTTTATTTTCCTCTTCCTTGTGGCTCATTTACCTGAAAATCTGGAAGAAATCCTGACCCATTTTTTTTCCACATTGCAAAGGCCACTCACTTCCTCATCTCGAACAGTTCAACCTCTCCAGAAAGGAGAACCAGCCTGAGTGCGGACGTCATGTATTTTGCCATAATTCTGAACCAGTTTCACCATGTGTGTGTATATATATTCAAAGTCTACCATTACAACTAAACCCCAGGTGTTTTAAAAGCTCTTTGAATTCACATCCCTCCACTGTGGCCCATTGTGGCTGTCCTCTAACCTTTCTGCACAAAGGACAGTGTCCACACACAAAACAGAGAAGAGAACAAGAGGCTGAGCTGATGCTCAGATCCCTCTATGGTTCAACTCATCCACAGGGAGATACAGTGCACTGCCCTGAAAGGCTAAAATTAGCCACTAGCTTACAGGATGGCTGTCTCAATGCACCCAGTATCTCTTCTCCTGCCTACATCTTTATTCTTAATTTAGCAGAACTTTCTCTCCCTCCATGTGTGTGTGTCTCCACATTCATCATAGTCTGATGACATGATGGGAAAGAACAACAGACACAGGACAAGACAGGCAGGAGAGAAAATGGGGGAGACAAAATATAAAGATAGAAAGAAGAGAGACATGAAGGTAACTAATAAAGGTGCATATTCCTGGAGGATTACAATAGCAGTGGAAAATAGGAAGTCGCACTTTAGTCCCCCTTTGAATTGCAAATGACTCACACCAGGCAGAAATAGAAAAGGGTCGACTGCTCGTCTGCACTTTTCTTCTTCAACTGATGCGTAATGGGAAAAAACCCAAAAACAACAACAACAACAAAAGAGGCTCCGAAAAAACAAACGGGGATCAGGTTTTGGGGGATAGCGTGTGTGTGTGAAGGTTGCAGAGGATTTTTGCTAATTCCCAGGGATCATTTCACTTTGCTGGGAGGCCGGTGTGAACTTTGGGTCACGCTGAGTCACCGATGCCGGAGAGGAATGATGCAGAAACTCATTAACACGATGTGGGGTTTGTTTGGGTTTGTATTTCAGTTTGAAAGGTCTGCTAGTGGCAGCAGGTAGCCACAAGGTAGGGCTATTATTAGAGTCCTTAATAATAGAAGCTCCGGGTGTAGATCAGTAGGCTGGTCTGGTCAGAGGATTATACAGGATAACCTTCATGGTGATGTAGGAATGCATTATGATGAGTTTAAAGAGAGGGGTTTCAGTTGTTGCCATTGCTCTATTGTGACTAAAACTATATTTTCATATAGCAAACTGTATTTGTAATAATATAAGCAATTTAATATAGTCATACGACCTCTCTCCTTCCTGTGCTAATAAACAAGTCCATTTTCTCTAGTGGAAAGCAGGCTGTGCTTTGTCATGTTCAGGATGATTGTGACAGTCTTGTTCCACAACTTGCGAACATGCTCATACTGGATCATCACTCAGCAACTTTCTGTGACAGAGCGTTAATGAGTTGCATCGAGGCCACAGAGAGGGAGACAGCTGTGCAGGGAATCAAACCAAGACTGAAAAAATAAAAAGCAGCAAAGCACCGACGATGTTGGTTGTTCGCTGTGTTGTAAAAGAAAGTGGCCAGTGAGAGACTGATTTCACTGATATCTTGATAAGTGATAAGGAGGTGTTTTTTAAAAAAAAAAAAAAAAAAAAAAACAAGAATGGGAGCTTCTGATTGGCTGCCTGTTCTGAGTTGGTTTTTCCTTGCAAAGTTGGTATGTAAAAGCAGCATTAGTCTAAGCTGTGTGTGCAGTGCACTGTGTGCTGCCATGCAAGACCCTGCCTGTGTTTGCAGCCCTATTGTGCTCTGTGGTCTGTTGCATTGTTGTGCTCGTTCTTCATCAATGTATTGATTTGATTTTGTGACTGTGGCCATCTGTTTGTGTTACTCCAAAGGGTGCCCTGTCCACTGAATGCAAAATATCTACTCACTGCAGTGTTTTGTGCATTTGCATGACTGTGCCCGTGTTTGTGTGTGTTGGGTTGAAAGGGGCCGTGTAAAAAAAAAAAAAATGTTGAATCACCTGTTCGCATTTCAAACACACAGGAGAGCAGGGCAGCGGCAGTGGGTGGACATTTCAGAACATTGTCCCCAAATGTAAAACACAAACAAAGCAATCACACAAGCTGTGTATTCCAAGATGTGGGTTTGTTCTCGTGGTGCCCTCTCTGCCACTATAAGCTCTTATAAACTGCATGACTACAGGAAATAGGTGGCACTGACAGAGAGCCAGAAGCACCGCCAATACTCTCAGCTGGCATTGGCAAAATATAGGCTTAGAATTAAGTGCATCAAGCTTAAATTTGACCGGGGGCAAGGGCAGAGGTCAGCATAATCCTCTAATACAGAGGAGACAAACAGCCAAGATGTGATGTGATAGCGACACAAGGTCACAGGCTGGTTGTGTCCAGCCAGGACGCCACTCATTCACCATCCATTCATCACCACAGTGTGGTCGAGCAGATCAGATGAGGGTTTATGTGTGTAAACCAAGAAGGTAAATAAGCTTCAAGACATCCATGAGCCAAAGTGATAAAATGTCAATCAATGAGTTGTTGCGTCGGAGCCCATGCGTGTGATAATCACAGGTGTGATTTCAACACGTGTTTGACTTCCATTTAAAAGGCGTTCGCACCGCAGCCATCAGTCAGGTCGATGTGTTTACTGTAGGCTGACATTTTGAATCTGATGTGCAGTGAAAAGAGCACGCAGGAGAATTACTCATCGTCAAGCTGTGGGCATTGGACACGCAATTACAAAGTGTTCTTTATGCATCTTCAAATTGGACATGAGTGACCTCTGTTTGAGGTTAGTGAGGATTAGCGAGGGACTAATTTGAGGGGATTAAATCCACCACTGGCTATTACATTGAAGGATGACAAAACTGCTTCCAGGAAAATCTGGAATTCTCCTGCTTAACATCATCTTGTAAATCTCCTTTTGGATCTCTCTTGGTTTTGCTTAATCACAAAATTACAGTTGAACTTGGATTTGAAAAATCATATTATCATGTAATGGGAATTCACCGGGATTTAGCAAGTCTCGTGTTTACTCTTCCTGTGTGTCTCCTCTGGAATAAAGCTGCTGACCACTTAGAATAAAATCAAACCAAAGCCCTCCTGGAGACAATGTATGTCTGAGCTGAAAGAGGAATAGTCCATGTACATTTCCAGTGCTGCTTCCTCTCCCCCCAAAGAAGAGCAGCTTGCTGGAAGTAATTACAAATCACATCACTGTTATGCACTATGTGTAATCACGTTGATATATGTATAGTTCAGCGATAAATAAACATAAATAGACTTGGCATTATGTCAGAGCTTCAGGCAGCATAGTGTATGCTCTCTGAAGCTAATCAGTCTGCAAATCTGGGTGCAACACAGACAAGAATAGACCAGTCTACACAAGAAGAGCAGTGTCACATACGGTATGTAACATCCCAAAGCTTTGTTAAAAAAAAAAGAAAAGAGAAACCTACAGGACAATAGTTTCCCTGCGTCATTAGGCTGGGACTCTGTAGTGCAGAGGCAGTGCATTTCGGTAATGAGGCCCAGCAGTAATTTATAGTCAGAGACTTAATTAAAAGCCAGGTGGAGATCAATGGGATCTTTACACGGGCACAAAACAAGTAGTGATCAATTAATGTAACAGAGGACACTTTAAAGAGAAGATCATTATTTCTTCACTGCATGCATCTCTGACTCACACACCCGGCAAAGCACGACATCATGGAGCAATGACAGTACATGAAAGCACATTAGTGTTGGGATTATGTTTTGTATGAAAATTAAGATGTATTTGTTTGAAGTATTTGCACTGAAGAACTACAGTTCCACTGTTACTTCTCATCACTTGGCAAGTAGCCTGACTGACCTTTAAACTCTCAGTGAGAGGACAAGAGATGATAATAGAAGAACAGCAGGCTCAGTCCATTTCAGTTATGATACATTCAAAACATTTTTAACATGCTGTTTCATCTTGTTTGTTCGGCTACCATCCCACAACCCGACCGCTGCATTACTTCAGAAGCTAACCTTTATGCATTTTGACAAACAGGGCACCCACTGTAAATATTTGTATCTTAGAAATCTCATGTTTGCCACTAATGAGCCACAAAGAACACACTGTCATAGACATTTAATCCTCAAGCTTTTGTATGTAGATCATGAAGCACAACTGCTAACATTAAGGGCTCATATATAAGTGTTTGCGTGCAGGATATAAATAGACAGTATGTGTTACAGAATGTGTGGTAATGCTGTTTTTCCTCTGGATTAGCCTATAGCAACCATTAATCAATGCATTCCTTTAATTGGATGAGTCATCCCATGGTAATGCGTCAGTCACAAGTTTAGAAGAAAGACTCTTTCTGCCTGGGCATAGCTCTTCCCTATGGGATCGCCGCTGTTTTCCATCATTTTTTGAATCCGTCAGCATTATTCTCTTATTCCTCCGCTAAGCACATCACACTATAGCTACCATGAGCCGAGCTGCATTGCCCGCTGTCTCACCCGCTCTGCGTCTATTTTGGTCGTGTGAGCGTGATAACCTCGACACTTCTGTTCTGCCTTAATCTGTGCTCTACCATTCAGAGCTGCATTGGCAGAGGCAGAGGCAGTATCCTCTGGGGCAGAAGCCTGCACAGCCACAGGGGCACACGTTTATGATGTGCTTTGCATGGAAGTCATGTGTGGATTGTGTAGGGAGGCCCCAATTAAGACTGAAACTGAAATGGTATATAAAAAACCCTGTACCTCTTCTGTCAGCCGTCAATACATCATGACCCACACAGTCTGCCAAGCCTCCTCTTTGTCCCTATGTCCCTATTATCATTCTCAGAGCCTGTGGGGATTAATGTATGCAGTTAATTTTTTGCACGTTCTTCTAGAAATTTCTGCTGAGGCTTATGAGAGCCTATATGCAGGGAAAAAGGCTTGTAACATCCGGTGAACTAGTCAATGTATTTATGGATGAGGAGGAGGTTGAATGTTCTATTGATTTGTACCTGTTACCTGAGCCGTTGTAACAAAATAACAACATCGGCTCAGCTCTAAAGAAAACACGCACACATGACTGACATCTCCAAACATAAGCAGTATCACACAACAGCACCTGTGCCACTCGTCAGCAGGGCTGCGAGAAAATCGCAGGGAAAACAAGTGAGCACGGACATATTGTTCAAAAACATGCCAGTGGGCTCAACTGTTTTTCCCACGTGACCTATTTTCCCACCAATTGTCTGATTATGCAAGTTGTGTTTCAGCACGACAGTTTGTCAACATCATTCTGGGAATTAAATCAGTGTCCTCAGTCTCTCAGTCAGTCAGTCAGTCAGTCAGTCTATGACGAAGGAGAGAAGGAAAAAGAGAGAAAGAACAGAGAGATAACAGGGAGATAACGGAGAGGCATGCGACATCTGTCCAGGAACTAGGACAAATATGACACCTTGTGGATTAGTAAGCAGGTCAGTCAGCAAGGATCACACAGTAATATTGTTGGAATATGTTTGATTTCAGTCATAGCAGCATTTTCCTGCAGGTGGCACAGATCCGTTTTGATGTGTTTCCATTTAGACTACAGTATTTAAAGGTAGGGTTGGAGATCCTGGAAAAATGTTCTAGCAGGCCACATTTTGAAAATACACAAGTCAGAAGTCCCAGCCCCTTTCCTCAGACTTCTCTCTGAAGCCACGCCTCCACCTTCCCACGGACGTAGGTGAAGACACTCAGCACGCACACCAGAGGAGGGAAAGAGACGGCAGCTTGATTGGGCGTAGGCAGAACTATACATGAAGGCATCTGATTGGTTTTTGCTTTTCGGAGTGTAAAGCATGGATTGGTCAGAGTTTTGTCAGTCCTGCAGCTGCCACAGAGCTCTGATTATTTTCGTTCCTTTTTCTGAATACATAATGTATTGACTACTCTCAGGATAGAAGGACCATTTCACTCAGTATAACAAAAAGTGGTTCTGAACATGATGACCAGCCATAATTTTAACATGCTCTAAATGTTAAGTGGCCAATGTCTCATTTTATTTCCTTAGACCATTGGTTCCCAACCTGGGGTCCAGGTAGAGCTTTGTCTGTTCTGACATTGTGAGATTATCAAAATTATATTTGTGCATATTAAAATTTAAAAATAATAAATATGAACAAAAAGCTACAACTGCTGATCATTTGTGATCACCGATCACTTCTTTATAAAGAAATAAGTGCTCCAGGACGCCTAAAGTTGACCTCTGTTGCCGAGAAGAAACCACAGCTCTCTTTTAAATGTCTGTTTGTGTTAAACAGAGCTAAGCTCGCTACTTCGCCAGGTTTCTCCAGGCTTTATGTTGGGCTAAGCTAATCAACTCTGAGCTGTGCATTGTAAACACACATGTGTAAGTGTGGTATCAATCTCTTTAGCTTACCCTCAACAAGGAGAAGAATATATTTTTCAAAATGCCAAATGATTTATTTGACATTAAATAAAAAGGAATATCAAGTTAGACACTTTCCTACACTAAACTGAACTATTTTAAACTGTTCATTTCATTTCAGACTACAGGGAGTGCAAGTAGCAGAATTTACATGTTTGTAGGCCACATCTTGTTGGCATTCATTATCTTCATTTCAACACACACAAGACATTTGAAGGAGGTGGGCCAGCATGCTGACAGATAAAAAGACAAAAGTAGTACAGAAAAGGAAAGAGGGAAGCAGAGAGAGGAAAAAATCAGAAATGAGCAAAAGAGTCCATTTTTCTACGTCATGGAGGACTGAAGGAGAAGAGGGCCGTGTGTGTGTGTGTGTGTGTGCTGTAGTCCGAGTTGTGGTTGTGTTAAGAAGGCAGTTGGGGGGGGAGATTAGTGCCCATGTGAGAGCAGGAAGGATTTGACTGGATTGCACAGGGTGACCTGCTGTGCTCATGTGAACATCAGCAAGATGGACCCTTCCAACAACAGTTTAGCACAAGGACACACCCTCCCCAATGTCCCTGGGTGGGTGGAGACGGCCTCGCGCTGTGATTTTAGAAAACACTTGAAGCTGCTATTGATCGCTCCTGATGCTCAAACACGGTGTACAATATCTCTAATAGTGGCTGTGTCTCCAAGAGATACAGACTATAGTAGAAAGAGGATACACAACAACAACAACAGTAAATACACAGCACAATGAAAGTTATATGGTGTGATCAGTCACATGATCCACAGTGCAGCAAGTGCACATCATCTAATCTCACATACCTCTTACTGTGATGGGTGTAGCGTCATGACGACGCCTGATAATGCTTCATAATCTAATCTATACTGTAGTCACACCATAGCAATAATAGTCCAATGCTATAATGATGCTCCCGTGTAAGACAATAGAACCAGGCCTAACTGTTGCAGCCCAGCTGTTGCCATGATGGATGGATGAAGGGTGCTTCGCTAAATCCATCCACCACAACATTAACTCTTGGGGAAGTGAAAGAAGAAATGCTTCACTAGTTACTAATTAATTAATTTGCACAAGGAATCATTACAGGATGTCTTCCGTGAGTAGCATTGCCCCCCCTTGCCCTCCCTCACTCCCCTCTCTCTCTCTAAATAACCAAGGGATCATTATGTGCTTCATGGAGAATCAATCAGCCACGTTTGTGAGGATGGGAGGATTAGTCAACTGAACAGTCCATTGACAGAAAATCTATCAGAAACTATTTTTGGAATCAATTCATCATTTAAGTCATTTTTTCAAGCAAAAATGCCAAAACGTTTAATGGCTCCGGCGTCTAAAATCGAGTCTCTCTTATAACAAATTAGCAACGTTTTTGGGTTTGAGACCTTAAGTGTAAACAAGACACATGAAGACGTCTCCTGACTGACTCTGACAAACTGGAAAGTGTCTTTTTTCCGCTGCTGTTTTTATTGACTAAATGATTAAACCAGAAATCTAATGCCAGATAAATAAGTAATGAGAATAAGCATTAGTTATGGACGGTCTATAAGAGCTTTTCCCAGCTAACGACCATAGATCACCAATGCATGTTTCCTATGGTGCGATCCCCCTCTCCCCAACGACGACCCCCGCCCAGCAGAACCTCTGCTTGCACACAGCAACCACCAACAACAGCCCCATGAACAAAAATAACCGAGATTAGCCTAATCTCCACACTTATCACTTTAGTCCCCTCCTAAGACTATATCTGTCATCTGTCTGCTTACTGTACTGTGCACACTATGCAGAGGGAGACTTGTGTTCACAGGGTGGGGATGGTGGGGGGATACCCCATGGCGATAGACAGGAGATCAAAGCTGCCTCCACTGACTTTGCGCACTCGGAAAAAAAACTCTGGAGAGGGTTAAAACAAATCACCAAGGAAATATTGTTGTTTAGTGTCAAAATGTGACATGAGCTGCAAAACAAAATTATGCTAAAAAAAAAAAAAAGCAGCAGATGTTAGAAGGAAGAGCAGATGTTTATTTAGTTTGACTGCTGTGGGGCTGCTGAAAGAGTTATACCCCAGGCTCAATAAGTGAAGATGACAGTGGTTTCAGGGCGCTGCATGTATCACTTACTGCTCTAATTCAGTAATTCATCAAATCATCATATTACCAAACTTGCTTCCTTTTATCTTTCAGAGAAAAAAAAACTACAGTTTTAAAAAGATATAACAGATTCAGCCTCCTCTCTGGACAAACAGTTCCTGCTCTTTTTCTCAGCCTCCTTCCTCTCAGTGTCACTGCCTCTCTGTCTCACTGTCCTTACTGTGCAGACATGTCTGTTTATATCTTAGATCAAATAAAGGGCCGAGCTGAGGGACGGACTGACAGCGACAGTAAGAGATGAAAAGAAAAGACAGACAGAGAGAGGGGGAGACAGAGCGAGAGAGAGAGAGACAGACCGAAGGAGATAAATAGAGGTACTCCCAGTGGAGGAAGTATACAGCATTTGAAATGTCATACATCAGCTTCTATTGGCAGCATGATGCAGACTGACCTGTGAAGTTAGCAGTTAGCAGCAGGGGTGGATCCAGTCATGATGAACATGATCCATGACCGTTTTTTGCAATAACATAAATCTGCCACAGAAGAAATATTCTATAAGAGGTAAAGATGCTGTAATAGACTTGAGCACCGTATAGAAAGCCTATTTTTAACCTATATTTCTTCTGCTTTCAAGCCCCCTCTCCCTCTTCCCCTGTTCTATTTTTGAAAGCATCTCAAAGACATACTTTTATCTGCGGCACTGTCAATATTTGATATAATAAAAGCAACGTCTACGCATCACCTCCGATCCACACTCATATTAATTTAACCACCGTGTTTGAGTAAAGACTGTGGATCAGAGTCGTCGTGCAGCCATTTCTGCTGACGTGCCGATTTTAAAAGACCTGTGTGTAAAATTATGTTCCTCTATTTAAAGTGGAGCTGTGCTACTATAGTTAGAGCACTTAAAGCTATACTTCTCCCTCTACTTTAACACCACCGGTGTCACAATTAACTCTGTACACTAAACCATATGGTCAAGCAATTAACGCTCTCTACTGCAGTTAACAAGAACAAGTAGCAACAGAAGGAGCACTCAGTGACTTGGCAAGGGAAAATGGGTTCCATCTACAGGGGGATGAGGAGAAATCTCTTTCTTTCAGGCAGTGGATGTCTGGGATTTTCCAGCCCCTGGGCCAAGAGCGAGCTTCCCCCAGTGAGCTGAGCAAGAACACAATTCGAGGCACATTATGTTCATCGTCAGAGAGCCGTGTCTTAAAACAGAGAGGACAAGAACGCAGACAGCATGGGAGGGGGAAAAAGCATTGTCCTTCATTTTTGTCTGCTTGACAAAATTGGACTGGAGGAGTCCATTAGGCTTCTGTGTAGATGGGCGTGTGTGTGTATGTGTGTGAGAGAGGGGGTGAAGCGAGAAAAATGGACATAGAGGGAGGGAAAGTGAGAGACATAATGTATGTTTGTGGAGAAGCTGCTGCACCGAAAGAAAGATCTGTACCACCCCAAAAAAAAGTGTGAGCGCTTTCATTAAACTAAATTTAGCACGACTAATATCTGTGGGAGACAGATCATTCAGATTTCTAATGTACTTAATGAAGCACAATCTTAAGAACCAAAGCTGCAACATAAAATAACACTGGATTTAACATGTTATATAGTGAGCTCGACTAGAACACTGTGGGTGCCTCTTGGGTAAACAGTGAGAGGTCCCCCTCCTCAGGACATGTCAAATGTGTGACAGTCAGATTGTCGCACATAAAGACATGTGACAGAGCTCTTTAGCCCCCCCGCAGGCTGCAAGTCACACACACACACACACACACACACATAGACATGCAAGACAACAAAGGTCTGCTTCGCCTCCAACAGCTTGCCAGGCCATGCCAAGCACTACTGTAAAGTGGGTGGGGTTCCCAAATGTGATTATGCTGATGACCACCAAACTGCCACCAAACACCCTGTTCACTTCTTCCCACAGCAAAAACAGGCTCAAGCAAAGCAGAGCACGATCTGATTTGGGTACATTCAAATTCACAGGCTGTCACTTCCAGAGAGTCAGAGCTGAAGAAAAACATGGAAATGCTAATTTCATAGATTTTTTTTGTGTGTGTGTGTGTGTGTTGAAAAATGGCTGACTTGCTGAACCAAATGCAACAAAGCATTACACACACACATCACTATGGAGCTTGAGCACTGATGAAAAATGCAAGAGTGAAGAGGAAGGAACAGTGAATTCACTGTTCCGTAGCCAAGTGCTTAATAGCACTGGACAGCAAAATCTGCTTCTTGCACATGTTTTAGTGACAAATGCACTCATTTTTCCTCAGGTAAAAAAAACCCTCTAAACTGGTTGCCACAATCCACATGCAAATACTGCATTCCTGTATCTAATAAATAATAAGATATTTATAAAATGCACAGCAAACACTTTCAGATTTTACAACTGAAAAACACAGTGGGAGGAGCTGCATGGAGGATATAGGTGGCACTCATATGCTTTACTGTATGTTACCCAAGAAGTGCGTGTAACCATATCTAAATGCTATGCTATCACAATGTCATGGTGTGATCACCATGATGCACTTTCCCTCCAGACGTGGAAATTTCCACTCAATCCTGCACATTCATCAAACCTTTTATTCCAGTTTCCAATTTCCAGTCATCCAGACTTCTATCTCCTCCTTTAGTGCATAGAAACATAAAAAGGAAAACTTCACTAACACACACAGAAGCTGCTGCTCAGATTACAAACTGCACTTCCAGGCTGCAGCCACCACCGTTGCCGCCGCCGCCGCCACTGCTGTTTTCATAAATGACATATACATCTCCAGGCACAAGCAAAGTAGTTCTTCAGTGTCCTCAACATACCTTTAAGTGAAATTAGACCTTTCTCTTCTTTGAAAAACAATGCCCCACGTCACAAGTTTGTGTTGGGATATGAAATAGAAAGAAACCAGCTCATGTGGGTCTTGTGCAGCAGCGATACAGAGCGAGGGATAACTCAATACCTGCCACAGGGGACTTAGTCGGCAATCAGAGTTAACGTAGAGTCCCTTCAACACTGTATTGATAATCACTTTTCCACCATTATTTCTCTGATTTGACTTATTCGCTGCTGTGAACCCATGTGTAGTGTTGGCAGATTGACATTTGCAAAGTATTGGCCTCTGAGAATACAATATATTTTAGGAATTAAAAAAAAAAAAGAAAGAAAGAAGAAAAACTAGTTACCATATGCTACAGTACCTCTAGGCTACAGAGTCTGATATATCCAGATGCACAGACACACAAACACGTAGACGTGACACAGTCTTCGCAATAATCCTGAGCCTCACACATCACATCAGTTCACATCAAATCACATCCCATAACAGGAAACAGTTGTATACAGTCATCAGCCCGCGGCTCCGCTCCAACACGGAGGAGAGTCCTGCAGCCAGTCACATCTCTGCTCCTCACTACTGTATGTGTGTCCTACAACTAAATGCCATTTGAGAGAACATGGTAATGAGGCCAGGCTCCTTTTAATTATCCTCCTATAAATGTCATTTGCTGTTGCCTGCGTGATAAATGGATTGTATACTTTCTTTATGGATTCAGCTCGTCTTTGTTTAAGTTGATAAATTGCATGTGGGTGCAGCTTTAAAAAAAGAAAGAAAAAAAAGCACATAGGTGGATTGCATGCACACAAACGTTCACATTTGAAAACCTCTGTTCCTGCTTTGTTAAGCATCAGTCTACAAGCTGTAATTACAGAAGGAAACAGGATCAACAAAACAGAAAATCAATCAGCAGGACATAGTGGTGGAATCACAGTTGAGGCTGTGTGACAGGAAATCTAAAACACAATGCATTCAGCCCTTTGTTTCCTCTCTTTCTGTCTCGCTTGCACTCTCAGCGGGCGTCACACATGACACAGCACTTCCTAATTCAACACACACTTTGTGTGTGTGTGTGTGTGCGTGTGTGTGATTATGCACCTGTGTCCCTGCATGAGACTGGGGCGGTGGCCTCTAGGCACCACGCAGTTGGCATGGCCTATTCCGAGACAGGTGAATCAAGTCCACAGGACTCAATAAACCAAAGCCGACTAATCTCCTGGCATCAAACTATCTGTCGCTGAGGTGGCAAATTACAATACGTCAGTGGCTTCATCGTGATCTCTTTTCACCTCAGGCAAAGCCTGTGCCCTGTGTTGTTTTCAGCCGATGCTGCAACTGTTTATCTTTTAATCAGTCAACAGGAAATGAGTCATTGACTACGTTTACATGCGGTCAATATTCGGGTTAAGGTCAATATTCCGGTTACTAAAACATTTGGAATAACCCGTTTACATGCGGGAGCAGACAGGGTTATTCCTGTATACATGGTAATTGTAATCAATTGGGATATCCCGATCAAGACAGCAATGCACAGACAACGTCTTGACGCACAGAGAACGTCATGACACAATGCGTGTCATTTCCGCTTCTTCCTCCTGTACCCAAAAACAGCAGCACGGCAGATAATGAACAGCCCGGGGCTGGTAGCAGTCGCCTTTGTTTGCGCTTTGGTGCTGGTGTTAGTGAAAAAGTGTATTTGTATTTGTATTTAATTGTTTAAACTGTGGTGTTAGCTTGCGTTTCGCCATGTTTACAGCAAGTAGTTCCTGTACTCAAAAGACCAGATTCCTTGTGAATAGAACATTCGCAGAACACAAATTCATGTTCCTTTTGATGGGGATATCCCGAAAGGCATATGCATGACCAAATATTCAGGTTAGAAAAGGAGTAACCCAGGGGTCATTTTCAGGTTTTTAAAAACCGGAATAGGAGCATATTCTGATTTTCAAAAGGGTTATTGGTGTTTACATGGCTGTGCGCAACCGGGTTATTGCCAATATTCCGGTTATGAAGGGGTTATTGACTGCATGTAAACATAGTCATTTATGAATCAAAAGTGGTTCTTACCAGTTTGTCAAATGCATGGATTTGCTCCTCTCTCTTCATCATTGCAAGCTATGATTTTAGCACTTTGGGGTCAAAACAAGGACCTTGAAGACATCATATTGTACCTAATGATAAACACCAGTCTTATATCACAACTTGAAATCTCTGTTGAATTTCATATATTACAGTAAGTGTGTAGTTGAATCTGAATTTAACATGTTTATTACTCTAAAATGAACATATGACACTGTGAGAAGGTGCAGTCAAACAGTCACATTTCCTCCGTCTGTCTGTTGACATGCTGGGTCTATAAATGGAACCAAGAATAAAAAAAAAAAAAGGCACTGCGGTGTCAGGCTGTCACACTATAGTATGGGTTATTTCATTGGGGACCACATTTAGCCAGTGTAAAGTAGTTAAAGTCTCCTCTACTCTTCCCACGCAGTGAACTAGATACCTGGGTCAGTTGGCTCACATTTTCCCCCCTTTCAGATCAATTTACCGAGCGAGCCACGAATCAACCGTGCACCCTTGCTTTGGTCGACACATCCCAACAGACACACTCTAATTAAACAGATCACTTGCTACATGCTCTGCTGTCAGCTGGAGCAAACACTAACCAATCCCCTGGAAATATATCTGGCTAAAAAAGCAAAAAATATAAACAACAATCTGATGTGGTGCCTCAGTCTGTCACATTAGGTGTTCACGGAAACAGGTTGTACTTTGACATGACAATTCAATGATCCTGATGCCGACAAGTTGGAGCTGTACATCGTTGATGGCTTAGCTGCCACTTCTTACAAGAAGCTGCTGATGGCATCATGCACTTCCAGTTTAATTCACCTATAAAATTTGACTATAGCTCTTATTGTGTGTCACAGATCAAAAGATAAATCATCTTCACCGATTTGAGGAAGAGCCCATGCGCCCGACATCAAGAATCTGTCTTTGCCTATGGTTGGCAGAAGCTCATGGAAAATTGTGCTTCAAGGCATCTTAATATCACGAATACAAATCTGGTGATGACATGATGGCACGAAATGACGACACAGTTTCATCACCAGGATCATCTGTCCAGAAACATAAAAAGGAAATTGGAAAGAAAGAAAAACCACCAACTATACTGTCTGTTCATTTGCATAAGACTAAGAATAAAGGAGGCTAAAGTGAGTCTGCAGCAACGCAGGGGAATCAATCAATCAACAAGCAGAACTGGTAACATCACCTCATGTCCTGCTGTACTGTTGTGTGATTACACTGAGTATAGGGTTGTTAATCATTGTGTAAGTCAGCAGGTGTGACAATGCATCACTATAGTATCAAAATACAGCGACTGCAACATGACCGAGGACAACGTGTACAGTGATACAGCACAATATCTGTTTAACTACAGAGGAAAACAACCTCTAATACAGAAGGAAAATTACAACACACACACACACAACTCTGCCTCAGTTTCATCACACAGCATCAGCACTGGTTTATCAATAGAAATACATGGTAATATAGAGTCATCTATCACCTATAGGGAATACTGTATATAAAAGCTGTGTTAACTCTCTAGTCATGCAGTTTGCTAAATTGGCATTCAAAATGTTATGGCAATGTATTCATTAAAATTTTCAACACAGCATCACAGAGAAGAGAGAAACAATAATTAGGTCCCAGCAGATGTCTTACAAGGCAATCACTGATGGGTTTTCTGCAGAGAAAAGACATTAAAAATACAACAAATGGTTAAGTAGCTCATTAAATTCAACGTTTGTATTTGTATCCAGATTATTACCCAGGTTCTTCTTTTTAGCGTCTGTAGATTACTGATCTGTCTTAATTCTCAATTTCAGTCAGTATATGTTTCACTGAGCATTAGCACAGAACTTGATGGTGCTAAATTTTCCTGCCATTCATAATGGTGAGCTATAATATACAATAAGTAAGTCTGTATATCAGCAAACACAATGCAATACTTGCGTTGTTTGTCAGCATTAAGTTTTAACCCACGGTGGGGGTAAAAGACAGATGCTGCCTGGGGCTTAGGAAAGGGTAGTGCTACCCCTGGGGGGTGGACTGGTATCCTGCCACAAGTTCAACCTGAGCCCTTGTGCTGGATTGGGATCTGGCGAGAGGCCTGGTGGCAGTGATGAGCCAGATGTGGCACTGGGAGCGGTGGGGATTCTCTACTACGGTTTAAAACTGTTATCCCCTTAGTCTGCTTTTGCATTTTTCATTAAACAAACAAAAAGAACCAAAATCAGCAGCGGATGCAGCCATATCCAACGGTAACATACGTCATAAAGATCTCTCCAACATTAGTGTGTATATCCAAAGGTAACAGCAGAAGTTGGGTGAAAAAAAAGCAGTCTGTAAGGTCGCTGGGATAATTAGCTCTGTATCTGATGCGGCATGAAATAATAAGTGAAACCTAAGTGAGGTGGAGTTAGAAATGAATCGGAGCAGGGGGCAAAAATGCCCTTCAAAGATCCAGAAATGCCTGTGAAATTAAAGATGAAAGGGCAAAAGAAAATGCCCTCCATGACTATTCTCATTATTTCAGTGAATTGTTAAATACTCAGCCATTAAAATAAATCCCAGGGGTGTTCCTATTAGTGAGGGGTAGGAGCCTGTGACTGGGGCATTTCTTTTTTTCCTCTCTAGGTGGGAAATATTGCTCTATAGGAACAGTTAACGTCACTGCAGCACTAATTGATTCCCAAGTCCAAACCAAAACATTGAGCTAAAAGGTGCTACAGTACAAAGGTCAAGGGGAAATACAGAGTTGAATGATGATGATGACGACAATGACAACGTCTCTGTGGATTCATCACCACCAGCCACACTTGTCACCTTATATTTGACCCACTGACTTCCTCTTGTGTCCTCTGATGCAGAAGTGCCCCAAACATTTGCATGTTGTACACATCTTTACATTAAGCCACATGCACAGTAAGAGTCACTTAGAACAGCTTCAAACATTTACTTTAGGCATTTACATAGTTTCAAGAATATGACAAGAATCACCGTGCGTGCATCCTCCAGATGTGTCAACAGCACATCAGCCTTCATTTGGTCGGCGATTGTTTGAACTGTGGTGTTTGAGCACACAGTGTATTTACTGCTCAGTGTGACCTTCACGCTGTTGGCTGCAATTTCCCTAAGCACTGCACATTGCAATAATTATGTGTGATCAAACAAATGAATGAATTATTGAACAAACACACACACACAGATATAGCAGCATCTAGTAGCATGAACACCAAACCTGGGGGTCTGAGTTCATTTAACACGTGATCCCACAATCTAGAAGTGGAAGAATTATAATGCCTGATTCAAACTATTGCATCAATTCGTATTTTTATTTATTTTCCATAATTATTTTTCTGACTAATTACCAGAAACAGATGGTGTCACCTACTGCTGCTTTTGTGAGTTGCTTAAATAAAATGCATCAGTTCCACTGTGGATACCAATCCTGTCGCCATTCAGCTTGTTTACTTCAGCTATAAAACCCTGCAGCCGCTTCCCAGCAGCACTTGGAAAAGGAAACCTGAGTATTTATTGGGAAAATTGAGACAAACTATCAGGTAATTGTCTCAATACACATTAATCTTTTCCTGGCCATTGCTCATTAAGGTCTGATAATAGAGAGTATTGACAAAAAAAACAATCTGACTGAGCTCAGTTCTGACCATCCAGCTGGCGCTTTTCTTCACAGATGGAGGGAAGAAATGGTGACAAAGTGGAGGGGGGGGGCAGACTGCACATGACAGCTGAGGGAGTGACGGGCATCCAGGCTGGAGGATGACTTATTGTAGAAATTGACTGAATAACTAACGGAGTCCATCCCAGGGCTGATGCTGTAATGATGGTTCACTGCTTGAAGCCCATTATGATGGCTGGAGACTGCATTTGTCCCTCCATTAAAGCGCTAATCCTGCAGCCTACACCTAATGTCTTACGACAGCTTGGAATTTTTCCATCCAGTGCAATTTCCTTTCTTCTCACGTCTCCTGTGGATGCGTCTGATTCGCTGTTGTCTTATTATTCAGCGTGGCTGTTAAATCCAGTCACACCTAAGTAATATTGAATTTCTACACTACACGATCTGTATTTTCTAAAGCATCCCAAGGTTAGAGACACCACAACATCTAGAGAGGCAGAGAGTGCTAAAGGAGGATGACATATCGTGAGTGAGAGGGTGAGAAATACCATGCACGGGAGGTGGAGTGGGGGGGCAGAGAGGGAGTCAGAGTTTGATAAGCAGAGAGACGAGTAGAGACAAAGAGGAATGAGTGAGCACGAGAGAGGTGAACCAAGAGTGCAGGGTTGTTGTATCCAAGCATGATGACACATCCGTATATATACTGCGCTGCCTCCGTCATGTTCATTACAGATTTTTATTAACCTTGCAGCACCGTCTATTTGTGTTTCTAACTGGGTCCATACAGTCTCATCCTCCCACTGCATACAGCTCTACGGCCTATACAGCAGTGTAATATACCGTCCTGTCTGAATTCTATAATCAACTTCCCACATGGTTTGCGTGCCAAGATAATAACACCACACAACTGCAATCCATATGGTACTCCCTTTCAGTATATTGTTTGTAATGTCTGTGTGTGTGCTTGTGTGTGTGGATCCTTAATCCAAAACTGTATTTGGCAAAGCTTTAATAATGTTTTGCTGAAGCATGAATAATGTTTTCGTTTTTCAAATGCCACATTGTGCAGTAAAGATAATAGAAAGCAGCTCTAAAACATATACTGACAGAAACACATATGCTACCATAAACACTATTAGAGCCCATTGGTACTTACAAAACAAAAATGATCGTTCCCTGCCCTGTAAATGTTCACTGATCCATAGCACGGCAGCAGGGAATTGGACACGATGCAGAATTGCACTGTTTACACTAAGTCCTGGCTGGATTCTGCTCATACATATAAATGCTAGTGTGTTTAGAAAAAGCTGCTGTTTAGAGGTTCACGACCTTTAGGTTTGTCAGATGCATTTTCATTCAGTGAATTATCTCCGTCTCGCACTGACACTGTTACTGATCTATCGCCAAACCATGCACTATCTGCACTCAGGGGTTGAGCCCTGACAACAACACACACAAACGGCACTGATAACAGCAGCAGTAACAACACAAGGCAGGGAGACGGACGGGGAGCGTTGGGGCAAGGACGATCAGAATAAGGACGAGGCTGCCTCATTAAAAAAAACCTACTGTTATGGTCAGCTATTTACATTTTAACTGAGCCATAGTTCAGATCAAACGTAATGTCAGTGCTTCAGGTCGTGACATCTAAAATGTATCCACCTGCGGTGATGGTTCAGGTGTGATACGGAGCAGCAGAATCTGTACATCAGTCCAGTGTAATGAAATCATTACCAGGAGAGGGAGAACACTAGAGCTTGGTTAAATAGTCTGAGTCAGGGAGTGCAATGACTCGATGGAGGGTAATAATGTATCATTCTCGGTTATGTCCAGTGGGGTTTAACCTTGCGGATGTTCACACAAAATCCACTGCAGTCATCTAGAACAACCACACCAGCACAGCTTCATTTAACCTCGAATATAAGACTGTTAACTACATCATACTATGCCCTAAATCCATATTTACACCCACTGTATAGAGCAGGGGCTGTGAAAAGAAACTGGAGGCAATTCCTTTTGATTTCTAATTTTGCATTAATTTCACCCATCAATGAGCTGAATCTGACATTACCACTTCATCCAGAGATAAGGCCCTCTGACCAGTGCTGACTGACAGCACCTATTAGCTTTTATACGTGCACAATTATATCTGTGCATTAACCTTTCAAGGTTGTTTCCATGCTGCCGGGAAAAAGCAGCCAGCCAGACTTAGACCCACCACACGGCACAAATACATCAACAACATACACACCATAAGACTCTCTGAGTCACTGCCCTCTTCTCTGCTATTACGTCAATTTCCGCTTCTATTTTCATTCATTCTTGCTCACTAATGCAGACAGACACAAACATATACGCACCTCCTCCCACTGATGTATGTATCTGATGAGTCGGGACAGTCTTAAGAGACGCAGGAGACTGAGGATCTTGGTGAAGCGGACGATTCGCAGGGCGCGGGCTGTTTTATATACCTCTGAGTCAAAGCCTTTCTCCACTATTAAAAAGATATAATCCACTGGAATGGAGGAGAGGAAGTCCACAACGAACCAGCTCTTCAGGTAATTCATCTTGATGACCTTGGGGTCGAGGATGATCTCAGAGCTCTCCTCGTTGACGATCCCCGTCCTGAAGTTCATGACCAGGTCCACCAGGAAGATGGTGTCCGAGGCCACATTGAAGACCAGCCAGGTGGTGGTAGTCTGCTCTGAGAAGAAGGTTATTCCCACAGGAATGATGATTAGATTCCCCATCATCATGATGAGCATTATCAAGTCCCAGTAGAACCTGTGGAGCGAAACACACGCACAAATCAGTGAGAAAACTTGTCATAGATGGTTAATTAGAAAGTAAAACAGGGGAAGAACATGACAAAATTTATTAGAATCAAGTGAAATGAGTTGGACAAAACTGGGTTCAAGAGAAATTATCAAAATGAAACACAAACACGGACGTTGCCACAGTTCCGGAGATTATTTCTCATCAAAATCTCCTGTTTTGTAGAAGGCTATAGAAACCAGAGTGAGGCCTAGGAAGCAATATAGTAAAAGCAAATACAGCAGCAAGTATTTATATGGAAACCAGGTGAAAGTTTGACCTGATGAAAGTCAGGAAGCACCAAAGTTATTCCACTCCAGTAGCAGTAAGATGCATTGTTTGGAGAAGATGGATGTCCAGTCTTTATCTTTCTGTCATGTGACCAAGAACCAGTCCTGTATCTCCAGTTAAACAAACACTGAACAAACAAGAATAGTCAGTAGGAAACTCATAGGCTCACAACAGACACAGCTGTGACAAGTACATGAGACTGCTGCTACCAACGTCTTTATTAGCCTTTAGTCAGTCAGAGCCCAAAGTTCACTGTGAGTCAAAGACATCCAGCACTTACTGTATGTGTGCAGGGCCCTGTTAGCACGAGGCCCTCTTATCCTTCCTGACTGTGTTAATGCCCCTGCCCTCTGTTTTGTGATGAACAGAGCCAGAAGTGATTCATCAGCAGCCTGCTCTTTTCACCAAGTGTCCTGGGCTTCCATAAAGGCCGAGGAACCGTGAATGAAAATAGATGCTTTCAGGAATCCTATCTCATGCTAAAAACTCCCCACTGACGCCATCCCTGATGCTGCTGGTGCTGCTTCCTGACTGCCTGCCTCTGCTCTACCTTGCTGCCCTGTCCATTGCCATTGTCGAAGATGGAAATGGACTGGGTGACTGGTTGGCAGGCTGCCTGTCTGCTTGGCATACTGGCCGCCCAGTAATGGATCTGTTTGAATAAATTAAACAGAGGCCTTGGCTTTATAAATATCCAGGGATCATGTGTCCGATAATTGTCTTTCACTTCAACTAAACAGCAGTCTTCTAGGCAGTTCATAATATCCACCACAGGTATTTTTACACCAGCAGACATTGAACTGGGGCCTGTGGAGTGGACTGGTCATGAGCAGAGCCTTGACTTAACACCTTGAGTGGGACATCAGAGCAGACAACATCATGCAAACATGCACTTTGGGTTTATGGATGCTCTTCACTCCCCTCAAGTCTGTGTCACAGCAGCAAACTTCTGCAACAGTGACAGCCAAAGACTGCAGGATTTGTGCTTTGCACCAGTTTAAAATGCAAGCACTGTAAATCATAGCTGTAAGTTTGAATATACAGTATAAATGCTATTATTAAATGCCCCTTCAGCCAACATGCTGGCATAATATGTCTAAAGTATGTGCATAAATCACGAGATTTTCTTTTTGTTGTTTATAAATGTTTAGAGTAGAGAGAATAAGAGGCTGCAGCAAAGACATCTGCAATATTTAATTTTTTCAACTGCTTCAGAGAACTGTTCATATTATATATTATAAGGGAAAGAACAAAGACAAAGATGAGACGAAGAATGATTATGAGGATACTTCTAGCGATCGTTTCATTTGTAGGAAATAAATGACTTAAAGTAGATTAATTAGTCGGGCGTAAGAAAGATGAAACCTCAAAGTGTAATAAAGTAAATTATGGAACAGAGTGAAAAGGTATCAGTTTGATCAAAACTATACACTGTGCTTTTTATACATAAAATGAAGCAATAACTGACATTTACAAAAATCAAACAACAAATATGAGTTTCATCATCAGTATGTTTCAAGTAAAGGAAATGGTGGATGTTTTCCACTCATATTAATATAATCAAAAAGCCTTGTGGTGAAAATGAGAGCCCACGTCTCTAAGATATTCCTATTTCTCTCTTGACTTATGTAGGCAGTGTTTATACTGTACACAACCTCTAATACACCCACTTATCTAATGAATAAAACATCATGTTTCGCCTCCTGAATCAGAAATCATAAGGCAGCAGACCTCAAACTCTTCTGCAAGAACTTAAAGAATATGTGACATTAACTAGTTCAGACATTTCAATATCCACTGACAATCCTCCTTGTTAGGCAAATCTAAAGTAAGTGCAAGTCAATAGCGTGCCACTACAACCAGCTCTAACACTGTGTCCAGTTCTTGCTACATCACTGTGTCAGGCACTTGCTCCAATGCTCCAATTTGCAGTCCCAGTAAAACCAGTAAGCGGAGAGCAGTGCACCCAACTGTAAGTGCAGCAGCTCCAACACCAGCTCAGCATGCAGTCCCCCAGTTGGACTCCTGCTTCAGGCTTCACAGCCCCTGCAGTGCAGCCACAGTACTCTACATTCACCTGGTGCTCTGGTGCTCGCAGCCCATTTGTACACCCAGGTCCGGTCTCAGCCATTCTCTCACTTCATGATGACCTCTGCTTTCTGCTTGTCATTTTTAATCCTGAGTCTTGCCCCAGTTTGTAAACACAAGCTGCTGTTCTGATTTTGTAAAATCGGCACACAGAGCATTGGTTCTCCTGACTGATATTTACACCCTGAGAAAAAATGAGCGTTTGTTACCCCAATATATCACAGACAACCACAAACTCATATAATTCAGCTCTTCCAAAAGTTGACAGGTTCTTCAAATCTTCTCAGTGGAGGCTGGTCACTGTGTAGAAGCTATAAATGAATAACAGTGAATTTATATTGACGCTGTAGCTACCACTGGAGAATCAGCTCCAGGAGTTATTATCGCAACAATCCGGCTCCAAATCAAGCCAGCTCATGTTCTTTCTTGTAGGTTTCCTCCCTTGAACAAGTGCTCCATCATAATCAATGCCAGACCACTTTTGGCCAAGCAACAGAGGGAACTCCACACAGTCGTACTCAGCACCCAATCTGCAGTGTAATGGGTATACCGTACCACAAGAGGTCACGTGTTGTATGGAAGTAAGCAGTGAGAATGATATGGACTTAAGATGAATGCAGATTTATATATAGTTGATGAGGTTAATGACTCACACACCTGTGGGATGCAGAGAGGTGACCATATCTCACATCAGGTTCCTGTCTTTACCGATGGCCTCTTTAAAACAGAGAACATTACTGAGAGTCTTTTAGACAACGACAAAGGCCTCTCCTTAGCATAACCAGAGGTGTATGAGGCCTTGCATGAGACCTCTCCAAAACTTCATCAATAATGAATATTACTAACCTGCCATTAATCTTTAAGCAGCCACTGTGTACAAAGAATATGTTGGATATTGAGTTTCAAACACTCCCACAAAGCAATATAAAGCCCGTGTGAATAGTGGTGTCATTCATGGACTGTACTTACGTAAGACTTTTCAGCAGAAGACCATATGCTGTGTTTGTTTTTTTGTTTACTTGTTTTGGTCATACATTGTTCTGCCAAAATGGATATGGGATAATGCATGTTTAATATAATTATATAAGTGTATGTTAGTGATACACTCCAGTAAAAAGAAACCGAACAAACAAAAAAGTAATGAAGTTGTTAAGTCAAGCCCTGCAGTGGAGAATCAGATTAGCTTTTAAGCTCCCCATACAAGGAGACCTGCCAAGCAAAGTGTACCCTTGCACCTCCATCATTTATGCACCAGTGTGATGGATAGCTTCAAGCACTGGGATATAACCTCACTTTGAAGCCAGGGTGCTATCTCATTGACATGGAAGGGTTCTGTCTTTACTCTGTCGATAGAGCACGAGGACCTCTCGTGAAAGAAAAACTGTGCGAAAATGTCATTAGATGGGAACCTTAAGGCGCCACCTGAGGGAGTTATTTTCTAACACAGCAGATGTAAGTGTCAGTCTCCTTGGGCAGAGATTAAAATGCCCATGGTCCAATTCGTCTTTTATTTCACATAATATGCTCAAAGACACAGCATACTGTGCATACGTGTACAACAGTGATGGAGCCATTGGAGCATTTTTCAGTCAAATTTATCCCCAAAGTAAAGAAGCACACAGAAACAAACTAATCCACAGCTAAGAGCACTCAGAAAGCTGAGACCAACACCAAAGCCAAACATCATACACCAGACTTAAGGGAAAAAAAATCAAATTCCTGGTAAATGATCCAAATCTACCCTAAATTTTAATGGTTTCCTCCTCGGTCCAGGTCTCATCCCTCCACCACGTTCCATACAAATCGGCTCATTACTTTTTTCTATAGTGCTGCTGACAAATAAGGTGAAAACACAACCTCCTTGGGAGAGGTACCGCTAATTAATTAAAACAATAATTAACAACTGAAAAAAAGAGAAAAGGTTCACACATATCACTGGATTGTACAGGGTCCTAGCCTTTGGCCATCTTTTTTTGGGGGGGGGGTCAATCTCCTTATGTAATTGTTTTCAGAGACTGCTAAGCTCATTGACTGTCGTGTTGTGCTACTAATCCTTGCCCACCATCATTGTACATCTGTGTGCGCACATGGGCATGTGAATATGTCTGTGTCTTTGTGTGGGTGAGTTCAGGATATCCTAGTTAGCTTTATTCTAAAGTGCAGGGCAACACACAACACAATGCCTCATGGACACACCATTGAGAGGCACGACGCACATTGTGGCATAACACATACAACTCTATACATTTCAAGGAGTGCAAGCAAGACAATGCCACACAGTCATGAAGCTTATAGTCAAACAGACATTGCAACTTTTAGTGCAATGGATTTTCAGTTTGCAGCTCTGAATCAGCAGCAGCAGCAGCAGCAGCCTGTACTGTAAGAGCCCAGACACACAGGAGTGCTGCATATACTATTATACTCAGGCCTGCTCTGAGTTCAGGACCACGGACAGCACCATGTTGAAGGCAGAGGAAAACAACGTGTCCCGGCGTGTTGCATGCTACAGAGGAAAGCTGGGATGATTGTCACCATCAAGCTGTGCCAGGGGACACTGGTGCAGAGCCGGGGCCAGATGAGATGCTTAATTGGTGAAGTGGTGAACTGTAAACACGCAGCTTGTGGAGAACCAGTCCTGCCTGAACCTGATCTCATTTGTTTACCATGCGAACAGCAGTGTGTTGAAGATGTCAGAGGCGGCTCACACTGACGGGGGGGTCTCATCTGTGACAATACTTTGTTGTCTCTGAGATGATATGGGCGGTCGCTGCTTCGTCTATTGGGCAGTTTGGAAATGTAGTTTCCACTTTATGCATCTTGTCTCTGTAGGACAGTGCACTGTAGCCAATGAAAAAAGACCAATTGCCTACTGATCATTATGTGAGTGTGGCATTTAGGGGATGCCATGGGGAGGGGTGGCATGATCCTGCACATCACCTCATACAAACACATTCCTTCACATTTACCCGGCAGGGCAGCGGCAAAGACACATCACTCACACATCAGCCCTGCCAGATGTTTGCAACTCCAGATCCCAGGATCAGTTTTGACTAATTAATTCAGAACAACGGCCATTTTCCCTTTAATCGTGCCCCCCCCTCCCCACCTCCCAACCCCCCCTCCCCACCCCGCGCGATGTTTTTACCGCATTCTGTGCATTTTCTCTCTCTCTGTCTCTCTCTCTTCTTACACACAGGCCCGCCGTCTCACCGCCGCCTACACCATGAAATGTTTACAACCTGTGATGGTGCAATGGTATTGTCACGTTGTGTCCAGGTAGCCTACTGTCGCCCCTACTATATACACCAACCAGCGGAACATTGTCGCAATGGGGACCTGGACCCTGGTGTGTTGTTGCTGTGGAACAATCGGAAGAGGGGCTGCGTGTGTGCGCGTTTTCCAAACCATGACATTCACCATCCTTTTTCCAAGGACGTTTCACTGATGCACCTTTTGGAGCCTTACAATGCGCCCCTCTCTATTATAATAAAAATGCCGCAATGAAACACACACGCACACACACACACACACACTCACAGAGAGAGAGAGACGCACACTCAGTGAGCACATTTTGACAGTGAAGCCCTCAGCCAGCGGAAGCCTGATTGCCTAAATACAGAGGTAGATTAGCGTATGCGCTTCGGGGCAGGCTGGCTGTACGTGTGCCGACGACAGAGCGTTATGTGTGAAAGTGTATATAGCTTGCAGACCCCCCAGGGTGACGAGAGGGGTGGATTTAAAAAAAAAAAAAAAGAAAGAAAGAAAGAAAAGAAGAAGAAGAGGGGAGAAGGGAGGGTGAGCAGGTGTCTTTTTTCCAGCCCTTACCTAAAATCGCTATATGGATGAATGATCCAGTATCCGGCCGTTTGAACCCTCTCTTGCTCTTTCTCCACGGCTTTCTGACTGCCGAACATACGCAAGGAGAACTTATTGACTCCGGGCTGCATCATGGCCCCAAATTGCCTCTGCATAAAACCATATTGCCTGGACGCCCCCTCTAGATCGTCAAAACCGACCATGGCCTCTTCCCGCTCCCCTTGAAGCCCACTGAGTTGCCATGGTCCTTCATATTCTGGCTCCCCGTGTTATTTTTCTGTATCGAGTCTTGCCTCTGAAAAACATTATTCCCATCCGCCTTCTCCTCCTTGTTGCTGGAGAACGAATTAGATTTGTCTTCCATGGTGTTTTTAGTTTTCCCGTTGTTCTAAGAGACAAAGCGTTCCGGCTCCTGCTCGGGAGGGCTGCGCGCAAAACTCGAGAGGACCCGCCGTGAGCTCTCCTGTTTCTTTTGATGTCCTTCAAACTGTTCAGCTCCTCTGCCTTCAATGCGAGTGCTGCAAACTGAGACAGAGTGCCCGAGAGCCCGGTGGATCAGGTTTCTTGGGTTACCGCCATCTACCGACGGCCCCGGCTTCTACCGTCCAAAGCCACAGCCTCAGTCTTCACTTCGCACGGCACTGCGGTTTAACTGGCACATGCTCCTGCACCTTATTTACATAATGTGGCTCATGATAGCCCCCCTCCGTCTCCTCTCCTCCTCCTCAGCTCCACACATGACAGGAGGGAGTCCAAATCATGGGAGCAGAGCGGATGCAATGCAATGAAGTTAATGAAGACATGTTTATTTTATTCTTTCCTTTTCTTTTTTTAATCGTTTGGAAGAGCATGTGTGCTTCCTGTGGCTGGCTGGCAGCAGGTCTGCTTCCAGCCCAGCAGTGGTAATAGAAGACAACAGCTTGTGATGTCGCTGTGATCTGGTCATAGGAGAGAACCACATGAACATCTTGTGGATATCACGCCTTTTTAAGGTGTTGCACATATTGATCCAACATTTAGAGTGTGACTGTGCACTGACTCCACTGCTCTGTCCATAGCGACAAGCTGGAAGCGCTTGTTTGCATTGATTCCTATTCAAACATGCCCTCTCATCCTTTACATGCATTATACTGTACTTCAAAATAAAACATGCTTGCTGCATTTTAAACCAGAGTTCGTTGGCTTATGTCCGCACAATGCACAGTGATATATTCTACAAACTGGAATGACCAGCTGTGCTAAAACTGCTCCAAATATCTCTGTGTTATTTGAGGCACCAGTTCAAATAAATAAAGATGATAAGCTACTGAAAAAAGACAGATTGGTGGGAAAAGGAGACTGAGACAGAACAAGATAAAAGAGAATCTATTAAGGGGGTGAATTTAGGCTTTGGAAGAAAAAAAAACAGAGGACACAGGAGAAGACTGTGATGGAGAAGAGCCTTTATTATGGTGAATGGAGGATGGTGAAACAGAGACCGTTGTGTGGTGATTTGACGATTGTAACTTAACACCAATATGAGTTATATTAGTGTGACTTTTAAGCTTTTCTCAAGAACAGATGCCATGTCACTGTTCAAACTGCACCGCAATGTCCTCATTTTGTCATTCCCAATAGTTCCTGCTTCTTCAACGTGAGGATTTGCTGTTTTTTTTTATATCAGAAAGTGAATAAGAATCAGTGAAACTTTAATGATCTCTACAGGGAAATTGCTTTGTCACGATTGCTCAGCACATGTTAAGAAAGAGGAAAGAGGAAACAAGACAATTATTAATGATAATAAGTGGATTAGCAGTGGATGAGCAAAGTGGGATCTCAAGTCTTTTGTGGTGAGGTCCACAAACTGAGTGGAGGTGAAGGGAGCGGTGCCCAGTGGATCATGAATGAGGCATTTGTGTAGAGTCTTCAGGAGTTACAGTGACAAAGTTGCCCACCACAGGATAAATAAAGTGATCTGTTTCGATACATACTTCTGTAATACGGCTCAGCCTGCCCCCCAGAAGCTGCCTCCATCAGCTCCTGCCTGACTGAACAATCCACATTTTTCCCATATTCCATATTGTGAACTGTTTTGTATTGCACAGGTGAGGGATCCCTCCTCTGTCGCTCACCCTCAGGTTTATCCCATTTTTTCTCTTGGCCTTTTTCCTCAGTCAATGTGAGGGTCTAAGGGTGAGGATGTTGTAGTGATGCTGTGTAAAGTCTGGTTTGTAAAAATGGGCTTTACAAATAAACTTACCTTGCCCAATGTCAAATCATCAGTTGTACCTTTTGATACTTCAAGGTATTGATTAATCAAAAACATAATTGATAATGAAAATAATTATCTGGAACAATAGATGGAGAGAAGTTCTCTGTCTTGTTTTTTCCATGATGGCATCACTGCAGTTCCACATGCCCCACAATGGCATCTGCTCTGTACATGGAGTACACACATCTCATTATGCATGTGTGCATTTATGTACTGTATACATATACATACATAATTATGTAATTATACCCAGTGATTTTTCCAAGCACTACGACTTTTATTTAAATGTAGTCTCTAGATTAGTTATCAGATTTAGATTTAGGCGCTATAGAGATTAAGAGATAGATATTCAATCACATGATTATTACTGATCCATGTTACAGATTCCATCTGTGTAAATTAGTTAAAAGTAGCTTCACCATGACAACCTGAAATACTGTTGCAAGCTGCTACTTTTACATGTCATTTATTGATCCATCTTAAAATATACAATAGTACAACAGTCATTCTTCATAAGGACTAATATTACTTATAATATTTAAGATTTTAATGTTTTTAATTGAGGATGTTGATCCAATGAGGTGCTGCTACTTTAACCCAGCAAGTCGACTGACAGACAGTTTTTTAGATTTTTGCCAGTTTATAGTTCATTTTGCCATTTGAAAAAACAGCTTTTATAAACTTCCTTTTCCAAAAAAAAAAGAAAAAGTAAAAGAAAAAAAATTAGAAATTCCTCCTCGACCTCTTCTACTGGTTGAGTCAGAGAGCACCAGTCAGTGAGGCTGCAATAGTCTCCACAATGTGGCGTTACGCTGTACCCATGCGCTCAGTCTTTTCATGGCCACACAAAACTGCAGCTGGCTGTGTACATAACTAGAGAGGACATTAGCTCAGATATGTTGCATGTTTGGTAGTGGATTATTATGTAATGATCCAAATGTTACCGTAATTGAAACAGACATCCCTTTTTTTCTTCTTTTTTTTTGGTGTTTTTTTTTTTTCTCTCAGCTGGGTTTGTGTTGGGTTGGATTAGTTGGCATGCCAACTGTTTCCCCAACACGACGCTTGTGTAACTTCAGTTACACAGTTAATGGGACAGGGAGGGGTACTGAGAGAGAGAGAGAGAGAGAGAGAGAGAGAGAGGGTGGGGGGAAATGTTGCATAAGATTTATGGCTTAAAGTAATACTGATATTGAACAAAGTGCAAATCCCAGATGGTCCATTCACATGTCAGGGAATAAATAACAACAAGAATAAATTTACTGGGTAGAGAACGGACGTCACTGAAGGAGATGGACTCATGTGGGGGTAAACATTTATCTTGGTCGTCTGGCCAATTCTCGTCACTGTGCCCAAGAGTTGTCATGCATCTGATCCTGCAGCATAACTCCTCTGATGCAACAGTGGAAAGTCAAGCAAAGAGTAAGTAGTAAAAATGTCAAAAACAAGATGGCCAAACTGTTGCTGTTTTTTTTTTTCATCAGATTTATGGTGAAAATTGCAGATGCCAGAGCTGGGATTTCTGACTGTATACATTTTGTAAATTTAGATTAAATAGTTCAATATAGCAAATGTTGCATCATGTTTAAGCTGATTCCACTGGGACTTAATCCTGCCTTATAGTATAATACAGAATATCCAGAAAGTATTGGGCCAAATATCCTGCTTCCTGCATGGTAAAATGTGTTCCTGACTCTCCTGGCCATCTCATTGGCCCTGCTGATATTGCATTGTGTCTCTAAGATTACATCCAGTCATCTCTGCTTACAGTCAATACCTCATCTGGACATGAAACATTACATAGCCCCACACTGCCAGCCACTGCTTATGCCACAAATAGAATCAGCCAGCTACAGGATGGCTACATTCTGTTACAATGACCCCACCCACCCCATTTTTTTATTTTCTGCAAGTCATTCAATGTATAGGCAATTTATCCATGAGACAGCCATTGTTTCCGGTCACAATATACAGAGGCAACATTTAGAATAAATCTACATGAGACGAGAAAATGTAATGTTTTGTTTTACCATCTGTTCTGGTACAGTATCCATTGTATTGGAGGAGTTACCCAAGTAAAGCTTCCTGCATCACCTGTTTTAGTGTCAGTGAAACGTCTGAGAGAGACCAAGCTCAATAACCAACACAAATTAAATATACAAATCTTCCACCAGACATGTCTACTAATTCACTTGTCCTCTTTGGACTCTCGTCCCATGACTGACTACTTTAATTAAACCATGATTGGGGCTGGGAAGATGGTAGTGTTGTAATAGGATTGCGAGCTTTGGTCCATCTCCAGCTGAGACTATCAGGGTATCATGAAACTCAGGGATGAGGCTGAGGCATTGGACGGGGCCCAGCTGAGGCCAAGGTTGACTTAATCAGCAAACTGACTGGTCTAAACAAATGAGAGCATTAGGAAGCTCAGACAAGAAGATGATTACCATAAAATCATGAGGTACAAGTTCGTATTCATCGCAGTTCAACACGCCGCTCGTTGTTGTTCTCCTGTGAATTCTTCCTACAAAATTCATTGTTGAAAAATAAAAACACAATGAATCAAGAATTCAAAGTTCAGAGGAGAACATCTGCACATCACCCCACTTCCTCAGCTTCATCTGCCATTGTGTTGCAACAGGGCAATATGATGGGGACTTAATGCCTCAGTCACATAAGTTAAACCAGTTAGTGGAGTTAATGTGACAGTGGGCATTACTATATCATAATTAGATCCTTCACTGCTGAGCTCTTGTTTAACGTCCACAGATTATCAGCTACTAGGCTGCAGCTGCACTTAACCTTTAAGCTCATATCCATGAATTCTGCTGCTTATTAATGCGACAGAAGAGACAGAGATTTTGTGTCCCTCAGAGCTAATGAGGTTTTCTAACAGTCCTGTCAGTGGGTGAAGTTTCACAGGAGAGTGGCTGAGGGGCGGCCAGTGCCTCACCCTCAGATAAAGGCATTCACAAGGTGTATTCAGGGCTGCAATTAACAATTCTACACATTACTGATTTGTCTGTGAATCCTTTTCTCAGTTAAGTGATTGATTGTGTGAGCTATAAAACAAAAGAACAAATAACACAACATTTCACTTCATGTTTGTCCAGAACGTTTACATGTGTGGCGGCCAATTCTTTTTCACTTTAACATTTAGATTTTCTCTTGACTCTATTCCTGCAACCAGCAACCAATCAGATCATTCATATTGAATGTGCATGGGGAGTTTCACCAGCAACCTGAGAACAGTTTCCTGTCACAACTGCCACAAATTAGCAAAAGTGACTAAAGTGATATGCTGGAATCAGAGACAGTAGGTTTCTCAAACAGTTAGTCTATTACCATATTGTTCCCAAGCAAATGTTCTCTTGATCAGCTAATCGATCAGAAATGAATCCACAGCTTCTGACTTGAATTTTGTGATGTTGAGAAGAGGTGGGAAAACTCAATACAGATACAAATGTATGATTTCAGAGCTAGGTTAGCATTACTGATACACTGATGCTGATACACTTACTGTTGTCTTCTTCCAAAACAGTGCACCATGAAAATCTGTATACAGCACTATGGTACTATCAGTAGTGTGTAGTATAGAACTGAGACACAGCCACAGTTAGTTCCAACCTGGATGCAGCCCAGCTCTATTAGACAACAGTGATCCAACAGTGACCCAACGCCTGATCCCGCTGAGGCCCAAGGTCAGATTGAATAATTGTCAGCTGTTACGAGTGAATTTTTTCAGATGTTTTCTTAAAAGACATGTTTTTATTCCTTTGCACTATAGCTCATGAAATTGCCCACACAGTAACCCACACTGTAGTGATCTGGTCCCTACCTCATCATCATCATCATCATCATCATCATCATCATCATCATCATCATCATCATCAATACTAGAAGACCATGCAATCCAGTCCAAACACTGTAGCATGCTTCCAGAAGAACTAGTACAGTAACTGCTCTGTGTTTACTATAGTACAATGTGCACATTCACAGATCAGCAGCCACCCTCCTCTGAGTATGTGCCCCCAAGTCTTCTGGCAAAAACCCCCCATGCAACCTATTGTTAAGTTTCCAATAAACCGTGTGTATGTAATTGCATTTATAATGGATTTTCTCTCCATGCGTGTCTATTTTGCTGAGCTCTTACACTTGTAGTTCAGTGGCACAAAAGTGGCCAAAGCTTTCATGCAGTTTCTAGTCATCATGAAATTAAACTTATTGTAAGTGGCTTCCTTGCCAGTGTCTTCTGAACCATCTTCATAAAAGTTAACAGAGGTCAGTGGAACATATGGTGCAGGTCATTGGAAGTGACACAGTTACAGCCACCTTTGCCCTGTGAACACATATGCCTAGACAGTGGATCAGGTGTTGATGCACCATTGACAGCCTTTCACTGCCTAATTCCAGATTTGTGGCATACACAGTGTCCACTTGCTAAGCGTAGTAATCCCAAAGGATTGGCAAGTATTTTTAGTAATGGATTTACTGACGTCCGTTGATCCCTTGATGGGTGGCGTCTTTCAGAACAGTCATGGAGGAGTGAGCCGTCCCAGCCTTGCTGAGCAAAGTGTTTATCAGTATGCACATATGTATGTGTGTGTGGGTGTGTGTACGCGCCTGGTGGATGTGTGTCTAGGTATAGCCATCTACCTGCGGATTCAGCCACAGTGCTCAGATAATGGAGTAAAACCTCGAGAGAGAAGGTTGAAAGAAAGTTGCGGTTGTTTTTCTCTCCGCCATCTTATCTGAAATTCATCGTAATGAAAGACAAACAAGAGTCTGAGGGAAGATTCTGTGCGTGATCAGTGGTGACGATTTGCTGGACTGCCCTTTCCCTCTCCCGAATTTGCTTTCGCCATCTTCCCCATCCCATCATCATTTCTGCTCCAATGTTTCGCAGCACTACAGGAAACTGGACCGATTTTAGAACAGGGTTTGACAGTTGCCAGGTCGATGCCCAGATACCTGCTGAGCCGAAATAAGACGCTGAGGAAATAACCTTTTGAAAAGAATAGACTCTGTCATTTTGACTTACACATCAAAGATATTACCAAGACAGCACTGTTCCACCTTTACAATGTTCCACAACACTCTTTAAAGCAAAAGCATTACCGGCTCTGACCCACCTACTTCACCTATTTCAAAACCAGATCTGTCTTCACGGTGCACCTGCTAATGCATCAGTAATTGCTCGGGCTGGTACTGTACCATCACGCTTTTGTGTTTGTGCCTCAGTCAGCAGGGAACAGAGTGTTTTACACCGCTTTGGAAACAATTTTGTCTTGCAATTAGAGAAAAAGAACAAACGCTTTTATCTCTGCTCTCTGTTATATCTGTGCAGTTCAGGGCTAAAGAAGTCTCCTCTCTTACTTTAACCAATGTTGATATAAGAGGAGGATTATGGGTACTGTCACGTCTTAGTGCTGCCTCCCTATCTGCATCATTACTCCTAATATCTGCTGTGTTAGTGTGTCTCTTCTATCTGAGGCACCTGTTGCATGTGGCGATGTTACTTCACAGTGTCTCCAGGTCTTTTTGTTTGTGTGTTGTTGTTTTTTTTTTTACCTTTTACCTTTTTTACCATGTTTATCTATAATCTGTGTCTCCATGTTAAACCTCGTCATGTCAGAAATGTTGCATTTACATGTCTGTGATGCTATGAGCAACATGAAACCCCCAGAGGAAAACAATGGCCACATCATGTCTGGCCAAGTATGAGAGAGAGGAATCTAAATGTTAATTATATATCCAAAAAGTCAAATCGCCTAAACGTTGAAAGCCAGAGATTTTAGAAGCTGTTGGGGAAAATCCCATAGTAATCCATGGTGATCTGAAGTACTCTAGCTCCCAGACAGCGCAGACCACAGCCAGCTGCAGACAGACAGGGTGTGTGCGTCCATGTGTGTGCGTGCTCATATGTGTGTGCGTCTGTCTGCATTTGGGGCAGGGAACAAGAGGAGGGAATTACTTTAGATGAATTCTGAACGTTTTAGGGTAAGAGGATACGATGTGTTCCTGGTCCAAGGCTTGGGGAAATGAAGTGAAGGGTTGCTCTACAGAACTCGCCGCAAACCTACGCAACATGTGACGTCACCTCTTCTCTCATCCATCCTCTGCCTTACCACCCACCCCCCACCCCCCCACCCCCCCTTTTTTTTCCTGTCCAAACACTGAACCTTCCTGTCGACTATTCCTCTCAACCCATATTTTAAAAGTGACACTAACCCTCCCTTATTCCCAAACCTTTTTTATCCCCCTGCTACCTCGTACCTCATCATCTGTCCTCCCTAAACCCCAGCCTATCACTCAGCCCTCTATATTTTCCCCGTTCTGTCATGGCGGTTAGGCTTCCTGGTGTTTTACTCTGCTGCCTCAGCAGCACAGCAAGGTTAAATCTCCCCAAATAAAAGAGACTCCCTGCAGCTCTGCCTCAGCTTGGAAGCCTGACAGTGTTCATCTAGGTTTGATCATATAGTTCACATACAAAAATTGGGTAAACAAAGTGTGGAAAAATACATGTACTGTGTTGAATGCCCTTGTGTGATTAGAATGTCAATATTCAATCATTGCTTTTGCTCAGACTGAGGCAAAAGCAAATGTCTCAGAAGTGCACAAGCCCCGGTTAAATACCACTAAGGTGATGTGGGTGAAGGTGTCCAGCTCCGGGGTGTCAAGGAGCAGTCAGGGTCATTTGACACTGAGCGAGTCTGTTAATCTCTGAACTTTCTTGTCTTGAATTCAACCCCCTCGGGCAGTGCTTAATCCCAAGATGCCCCCAACAAGCTCCACCAATCAGATGATTATGTTTAGGGTCTGCAAATCCTCATGAAGACATCAGGATTTGTACGCAGGCACAGTGTTTCTCTGGTACGCTCAACTTATGACAAGAAAGTCCCATGATGACGGTTTTGAAGCAGGATAAATGAATTCATAGTCTTATTTTTTTTTCATGGAACTTCTTGATAAGGATAAAATGACATATACTATCAGCCTGATTGCATACAGTACAGTAAAGCATGGTCATATGTTGCATAGCATGTTGCATAACAGGTTTATTGCAATTTGAGACTTAGATACTTTCATAGATTTAACCATCAAGTCAGTAATATCTCCATATCAGACACATACTAAAACAAGATTTCTGAATAATATAATTACTGTTCATGTTATAGCCGGCCATAGGACTGCATGATACATATTGCATTACATTATAACTCCTGTATTTTGAGTATCCCTCGTGCTGTAGCTCCATGAAGACCACCTCAGCATGTTGAGAAATCTGAGTCTGTCATACTGAGTTATAGTCACTACAATAAGCTGCACTGCACAGTCATGGATTGGGCAATGGGTTTAGGAAACAGTCAGTTACTTACACAGAGCAGCATCATATTTAATGGTTCAAAATTCAAAATACAACGAGATGAAAATTTTACAAAGTCTGTGTTTTTCAGAAGTTATTGGGTTTATTGAATGAATTCCTCCAACCACTGAATGTTTCTATGAGGATATAAGTCTTTACAACAGTTGTTTATTTATTCATTTATTTATTTATTTATTTATTTATTTATTTTTTGCTCTAAATATCAGGTTATAGACGTCTCTCACAGCTGTTAAACACTGGTGTGACTAATAACATTAGTTCCAGTGTGTGAGCCAGTGCTGGGGTCCTGCTGTTGTGCAGGCTGGCTGATTGGCAGGGTTTACTACAACACCTCAGTCAGTCACACCTGTGTTTTTCCTGCTCAAAATGTGCACAGTGAGCCCGGCCTGTTAACCATAAGTAACTGTGCCAGCTCCTGACAGACACACAGCAGAGACACGCTAACATGGGTAATTGAAAAATTGCTTCAGAAAAGTTGAACTTTGAAGAAGGATCTGTATTCAAGAGTCCCAGCCTCCAGGTGGACTTTATTATGTACTGGCCTCCAGGTCCAAGTCATCAGCAGACTGTGTAACACTAATTACACCTCCACCCTCCCTCGCTGTTTAGCAAAGTCAGCATGTGTGTGTGTGTGTGTGTGTGTATGTTTTTACAAATGAAACCTGCCTGTTTTTGCTGGAAACCAAATCATAGACATAAATGTGTCTGCTCTGACACTTGGCAAAAGGTACTTTGCTTGTATTGATTTGTATTGATGATGAACTCCATGAGGAGTAGAGTAAACAAGATGTTGTTCCTGGCACACAGCCCGCCCTCTATATTGAAATATGACTTGAATTAATTTAGTTTCATTTCTTTCCTGGCACAGATGGTGCAGAGAGAAGCAGCGTGCATTCAGATGCTTAACACACACACACACACACACAGCAAGTGCAAAATGCTGCTGTTCATCTAAAGTGCATCACAATTCACCTGTGGATTTTCTATCTGTAAAGCAATGAGAGATGTTAGATGAACAGGTGTATAAATGGTTCCAGCTGAAACATCTTTAATTTGCTGTTTGACATGACAGAGAATCTGTCACTGATGCATTGCATCGGTTTAGATTGCCATAGCAGCCGAAACCGATGCAATATTCATCGTGCTCTCTGTCTACCAGGATCTGAAAGTGAGATAAGAACCTGCTGGTCACAGAAACACTGTCATGATCCCTTAAAGTTTAATCGACCAAAGGGAATCAGGTTTTTTCTTTTAAGTGTGTGGTGTCCACTTTAACAGCCACCCCTGATTAAACATGTCATTTCTTGGCGGGTGATTTATCTGATTTGTTAATAACTTGCTGAAGATGATTAGAAGATAAATTCTGTGGAGACAGTTTTCTGTAATGAGGCCCAGTGGAAGTTGAAAGGGGTGATGCTGTGTCACCACGAGGCTGCTGCTTTCATCTGCTGGACTGACAGGAAAAAAAAAGATGAACCACTGCCCCTTCCTTGTTAACAACTGTGCCAAAGTGCCCTTGGGCAAGATGCTTAGTCCCCAGTAAAGTGTGGGCTGTGGAGAGAAAAACATGAATGCTTATTACCCCCCCTGCTTGTCTACATGAATATTCAGATGTTCTGCTCTTTTTATGCTCTTCGCACCCTGACATACAGTATAGTGACTGTGGTTTACACATGGTCTCTATCCTTTCAATATTCATTAGAGGCCCAGGACAAAGCTTTAAATCCAGGTTTAAGTCCTTTGAGCTCTCCCTTATGAATAATTAAGAAGCCCACAATGGCAAGGTGCCCTAGTTCGATCCTGAGCTAATGAATCTATCACTAATGGCTCACTTAGCTCATCAGGCTTGACATCAGTAGACCCAACATTTAACCAACAACACTTCAGCATGACTCTGTTAGCTTGAAGTGTTGGCTCGAGGTGTCAAAACTCCTCCAGTGTCTCCAGCAACTCTTATTTCCCCAGAGGCCGTGACTGTGACTGTTTTATTATCCTGCTTGTCTTCCTCCTCTAAAATATCGAGGGTTTAACAGGCTGGAGGTTATATTCACTGACCTAATCTTGTTTTTACTGCGTTTTAATGCCTGCCCTCTTTGGGTGGATTTATCTGCTCCGTTACATGTCTCTTTATTAGCTGAGTGTAATTTGCTGCTGCCTTGTTCTTTTTTTGGTCTCTCGTGTTGTGCAGCAGATTGAAGGAATGTAACTCTACACATACCTGTTTAGATTCCCCACAATGAGGAGAAGATTATTATCAGTTTCATTTCTTCATTGAAATACAGGGATGGAAGTTTAGCCTGAAGCTAAAAACAGTTTTACCTCTGCCTTTATCCAGACTTGTTGAGGTGTTAGAGTACCCAGTAATACAGGTGGACAAGACAGGGAGAAAAACAACACAACAACAGCCCAATAACAACATGTTGCCGATGACAGCATTTAAAATAATGGGATAGCATCAGCATCGGTTCATTAAGTCTCCTTCAATTATCTGGTAAACCACATTACTTCCCGCATGAGGCCCACTGAGATTGTCTGGTGCTTCCCATAGTGCTGAACTGGGTAATATTTATCAAACCTGACTGTATTGTCAGTAATTATCTTTTCCTGTGTTGCTGATGCAGAATACCTCCACCCTCCATTGCTGCAGCGTGCAGCAGAGGGTACATCTGCAAACTGCAACAAACACAGATTAACCGTATCTGATCGAATTAATGCAGCAGCTGAAAAACATCAACCCAGGCTTGCTCCTAGAGATGTTGCTGCCAGCTCCTAACCAAGAGGTCACACTATAAATATTGGTTTCTGGCAAACCGAACCAGTATTCATAAAAAGTGTGGGCAGAAACACTCAAGCCCTCAAGCTTATACAAGCTCATTATACACTACCTGGACAGGACAAGATGGCAGAGAGCCAGGGTAAACAAGTGGCTGGTGAAGATAGCAGAACATCGAGCACAGCAAGAGATTATTGTTTCTCAGGACTTGGCAGATGAAAGCAGGGCTAAAATGGCTGAAAATATTTAGTTTGTATTTGACAGATAGTGAAACAGACGATTCCAACACAAAACCTGTTCTGTGCAGGACAGTTTAGAGGAGTTTGGGTGGTGGTGGCAGGGGAGGTGTAGTCATTCAGGACAATGAGGAAGGAGACAAAACTTCTCCCTCCACTGGCCAGAATCAGGTCGTGTGTGCTCTGTAACGCCCCCTACAGGACCAAAACATGTTAAAAACTACTGGTCTTAAATGTCTTATTGCTAGTACTAGCGCTAGCATCAATAGCTGCTTCCTAACCAGTCTAGATGAAACTTCATCCCTCTCCTTGTGTTTACTTGTCTCCATCCTGTCTTTCCTTCTACTGACGTGAGCCATCTTTCTGTCAGTGACTCACTGTAACAGCGTCCAATCTGCCCTCAAGATGTAGCGCTGCTCAGGGGGCGTATTATAATGAATGTCCTCAACACTTAACAGTCACATTTAATTTCGATTAGCATTTTTATCAGAACTTTTTTTCTTTCTTTTTTTTTTTTTTTTTTACAGCACTAGAGGAAGAAGAACTACTGGAATTAAGGCTGAGAAAGTGTCTGACTCTGTAAGTGGATGCAAACTTTTCCCTGGCTTGGCAACAAAGCTGTCATTCCTACAGTACGGTTACAGCATTTGATGGATTATGGAAATTGCTCTAATCTTTTCACTGGTATAAAGCAACGGCCATTTTGATAATTAATCTGCCTGGCTACAGGGGGAGTTGAGGCTCAAAGTCACTAATGAGCACCTGATAGTGGAGTATCTGTTCCTCTCTTCAGTGAGTCTGTAGGTAGTGGAAATGAAACTTCAGTGATGTTGATATTATTAACCACCGTACGATTTCAGTGTGTAAAAATTTGCATTACTTTTCTGTGTTGTTGTGTTTTAAGTGGGCTGGATCATTCTGGTCATCCATATAGTTGTTTAAGAGAGTGAAAAATTCCATAAAGATTGATATAAATACACCCACACAGACACAGAGCATATGTTTGTCGAACATAGTATCTGGGAGAGTGGATGCTCTCGTTCCTATTATCCATAGCTTTCTCTTTGAAGCTCGCAATAAATCTGCGTTGCTCGCTCAGACTCTGGATGATTCAGAGTCAGTTCACCTACTTACATCACAAAGTCATGCATCACATGTGGAAAAACCTTTGGCTCTGCAGCTATAACCCCACTGACAGAAAGCTATCAATTAATAGAGAAAGGCTCCTGCTGAGTGGTTACAAACTGTCGCTGGCAGCATCCAGCCATTGATTGATGTTATAACCATGAGGAAGCTTTCAAGAAAATGAGGTTTCAGTGCCTGAACATACAGTCACTGATGGATTGCAGCTCAACTTTTCACCTTTTTGGACATCAGGGCACAGGGCTCCTTCTTCTTCTTGTTCCTCCCTGCCCTTGGTGCTCAGTGCAGGAGATGGTGCAGGCGAAGGTTCGTCTCAAGTCTGCTTATCAAGACTGATACGAGCTTTTTCTCTGCACCATAGGAGGCATCATGTGCTTTTTCATGTTGTGCATTTGGATCTCCAGATAAAAGGCTGTGTTCAGAAACCTCCAGTGCCAGCAATGTGTTCTGGAGAGCCAGCACAGTGGCAACAAGCAGTGAAAGTAAACAGCAGCTGTGTGCAGCATGTGACTGAGTGTCCGCCACACAGGGAATGAGCTGTATTGTGATTGATAAGCCCAGACATCACCGTAATTGAAGACAGTGTGCCAGCCAGGCGTTTCAGTTTGAGACATACAAACACACACACATTTGTACATACTTCATGCATGGATAAATGCCACACACACACACACACACACACAGCACATACACAAGCACTCCCACTGATTTACTGTTGTTCTTCACTTGCTTTCTTCTCATGTACTCTGGCATCTCTCCATCGTTTTGTGACCAACCAAAACCCCTTTTGTAACCAGACAAAAAACCCGTCTCGCTTTTTTATCCGACTTCATCATCATACTAATAATGAAGCCAGTGTAACACGTGGTGAACAGCTGGTATGGCTACCAGCTGGTAGAGCTATCAGCGCCCCCCCCCCCCAACCTCACCCCACCCCTTTCTCTGTGCCAGCATCCTTACCCGGGAGGTCAGCTGTGTACTATTCTCCCTTGTTTCATCTCATTATGCAATTCTTTTTGCTTTCAAATTTTCTCACTAAAAATGTGCTTCATGCTTGTTCAGGGTTTTTCCAAGAAGGATGTAGGGTTGATGCTCGTTTTTATTCCCCTTACCACTGCTAACTTTGAGCACACAGTGTCTCTTAAAGGCAGTGTCAGTGAAAGAAACAATTCAGTCGTGATTTATTCTTTATACAGTGAATTTCTGAAGATAAAAACCCTCACTCACAAAGTAGACATAAAAAGTGAACCCCCTGACTCCACACCACCGGCAACCCCATCTCATAATAAAGTTTGAAGGTGAGATTGTATACTGTATTTGCAGACAAACACACACACACCACCACTTTGTTCTGGGAGGTCAGCTTAAGGCTAATGTGTGTATGTATGCACAATTGCAGACTAGTTTCTTATCAGAGATTTATGTTTATTAGGGAGGAAGCAGTTCCTCCAAGATAATGTAACTCTGTGAATCCATCAAACTAACATATGGGCATTATGTGGTAATGGTTAATCTACCTATACAGTATATGCCCACGATTAATTAAATCATTAATAAATACATAAGACTCTATATAATTGACTTAAATTAGCCACTACTGAGATGTTTCTAGGGATCAATGTTAACTAAATAGTAAATTTATAATTCAGATTTTCCATGTGATTAGATAAATACTGTCTGTTTCACATGTGCACATGTTGCCAATTTGCCCATTTTCATTAATAATATCCTACTGTACCTTATTACCCAGACGTGATAGTTACAGCTCTGTAAGTCCACATCTGAATGATGAATGAGGGAGACTTTGCTGATGCCAGCGGGCACAAGTGTTTCCTAATTAGGACTCCCTGCATCCACACACACAGACAGTGGTGGACCTTTGTGTGAAAGAGAGTGCACACGTGCATGGATGTTTTTGCAGTTGCACATATTGCTTCTGTGTATCTGCTCTTGTTATCTACTATTCATAGTGTGACATTTCAGCATGGATGCAAGTGCAGAATTGCACATTAACAGGATACTGTTTAAATCCATATTTGCTGGAAGAGAGATCTGTGTGTGGTAAGTTTAGCTCTGTGAGTATGAGCTTTTGTTGACAGTTTTTTTCTGTAAAGGTGGGTAGAAGCTCTCAAGTTTCTCGGTGCCACTTCTCTGTCTGCAGCTGGGATGTGTTTACAAGTGCACCCAGGGCACCTGACACTGTGTGGGTAACACTAGAACAGTACCCACAACACTTGCAGCAACACTGCAGTTTAAGACTTGATCACAGACACCTCAAGTGCAAAGAAAGGACAGTCCATCTTAGTAAGGCTCTGGGATTATTATCCTTATCAGTTGCCTAATAAATAATCATTTATATTCCCACTTATCAAGTCAAATCTGATCAGTAACTAGGTCAAATCATTCCACTGTAAAATATCGCACTTTAATAAAATCTCCACTCTTGCAATGTGAGAATTCCTCACAGTATTTTTTCTTTATCTCACTGAATATTAACAAGCATGTCTCAGGCTCTGGGAGAGTTTGTTGTATTTGCAGGTTTCAGATTCTACACAGAGCACAGTTCTCTGTATGATTAATACTACAGTTAACCAAGAGGCTGGAGATAAATCACTGGCCCTGCTTAAAATATAATCTTCACGGCTTTGATGTCAGCACAACTGTACACAAGGACTTTTATGTAGGTCAGGTTAACAGATTGAATTTTCACGGATATCTAACATAACATATAGTGTAGTGTACCGAGCAGATCTGGAGTAGTAAAGTGGAATAATTTAGCTGTGATTTTAAATGCAATCAGGAGTTGAACCTCCTTCCATCCCTGACTGAAACTCCCACAAAGTGATGTAATCCAATATATCAGGTTTGTGTCTGGCCTCATGTATAATATTCTCGCCCTGTACTACCCACACTGCAGCCTGCACTCACTCCATTTCCTCCATAAGCAGAGTGAACAGGATCTGTGGAGACATTTTCAGGCATGTTTTCAAGCAGATACCTGCTCTAAACACACACACACACACACACACACATGCACCCATACGGTAATGCTGGTGCTGTTTGCTTGATATTGTGTTAACAGCACACTCAAGTGAATCTGCACCCCCCCTCTCAAGCCCCCTTGACCGTTACTGCTCTTTCCTGCTCTTCAGACTAATGCCCCAATGCAGCAGCCACTTGTATGCTCTGCACCAGTATTCACTGGAGACCCATTCATCTGCCTTAGATGTCTCTGTGCATGAAACCAGGCTCTCTTTTTTTTCAGATTTTCATTATATCATTAGCCTAACAGATTTTCTGAACAATGTATATTCAGACCAGCAGACTGGTGACTAACACTGAAGTGCTGTATAATGGTATAATGATTAAAATCCTTCACTGAATTTCCTAATATTTGGAATTAACTGCATTTTGTGTAAACAGTTTTTATAGAGATCTATGTCTATGTTCTGAGATGTTTGCACAGACCAGTGGAAGCTGTATTTTGTATGCAGTGAGCAGTTTGTCTAAGTTACTATACAGGTGCGTATACAGACTGCATTGCAGCACTCTGCTGCCTCCTCCCTGTCACCGTCTACCGTGTTCATTCATATTTCTGTCATGTTTTGTTCTGTGGTAATTCTCCTCTTCGCTATTTTCTTCAGACGTATTGCTCCTCTTGATTGTCCCTATTTTTCCCCATCTCACCATCACTGTCATTGGCATCTTATCACTGCATGATACAGTACCTTTTACTATGTTTTTTGATGATTATAGGTCTCAGCATGTAAAGATCATGCATCATATTGTCACAGAGGACAGAAGATGTCTTTAAGGTAATAAACCTGTGGGGGAAGTGAATGGTGTCGATGCAACAGTATAAAACATATCAGCATATAAAAGCAGTTGCACCACAGTTGTTTTGGTTTTTGTGATAAACCCTGCAGATACAGTTTTGCAGCTAGAGTGAGCTGCATGACAGTTGATTTTATAAGTGTGTGTGAATGCGTACATATTAGTGTGAGACTGTGCTACATGTGCATTATCCCAGGTGCTGCGTGGGTTTATATACTGAATGATCCAGGCCTACTTTGGTTTGGTATTTTAAGCTTGGAGGGAGCTTAACTAGGTCCCAACACATCGTGCCCTTCCCTTTCACCTGTGTCATCATCCCTCTGTCCTGACCCTGCAGCATGCAAACGTACAGTGGTGATGTATAGAGCTGGTGTAGTCCCAGAAAATGTATCTCAGAGGTAGCCCAGACCAGATAATATACAGAGACACATCAAAGCGTTGCCTCATTTATTTCTGCTGCCAAACAAACTGGATTTATATATTTATTTATTTTCATGTCCAAACAAACAAACAAAAGTACAAAAGGTATTAATTCATATTACACCTCACCTCCTGTGCTTGGAAATATTTGTACATCACTAATCTTGCAAAAATAGCTCTGCTTAAACCAGCTTGTACATTTATATGTCTCTTTTTTGACTTATAATCATGGTCAAGCCCATCAGAAAACAACATGGCCAGATGGCATACACCAGATGTTCATGATTACTGAGAATACAAAATGATTCCCGATTTCAACATCATTAGCAAATAAAAAAGAGAGAGAGGGAGAGGCGGTCGAAAAAAAAAATCCTGTTTCTGGCTTCGAATCAACGACGCAAATAGGAATGCCCTTCGTGTTTTGATCCCAAAGGGAAGAGAGGGAGGGGTGTAGCTGGTGTTGATGTAATCACAGCTGATTTATAAAAGAGATGGGCTGGTCTTGCAAGGTCCCTTGCCCAGATGTTGTTGCATAATAGCTCATTGAAAATGAAAGCTCTGTTGTTTTCATGTTGGCTTCCAACCTCTGGGAGCAGCCGGCCAGCTTTGGCTGCATGAAGCTGAGCTGCTGCCTACTGCCAACCCACAGGAGGCAAAGCCCCGGCCATTGATGATGAACTGTCTGCAGGCCAAAGGATGGACGGACACGCTGCTGTGAAACGTTTGTAAGCCAGAGATGATAGACAACTATAGCTCCAGCTCCATAAACAGCAGAGATGACGGTTCATAAGAGGGAAGTGTTTAGGATGGGTTTGTGTGCTACATGCAGGATTTCACTTCATTGACTTGTTGAAAAATGGCGAGGAGGACTATGTTGCTGATTGGCAGCTTGGTTTTATGACACGGATGAGGATGTCAGACTGAATCTCAATCACACAGAGAGTAGCAGGTTTTTTTTTAGGCACCTGGTGAAGACGCTGCCCGGCTCTGGATTAGGCGTTAGACTCTTTTTTGGTATCCTCTCTCCTTCCAGTGCTGTGTCCTCATGTAGTGGCTCATGCTGTTGTCTGTCCTCTTTAACCCCAGGAAAACAATTCTGGTTAAAATGATATTTTGTATATCAAGTTAATAGGCTGAATCCTAAATCTGATTTGACATCTGCTGTTGTGACCGCCTCTGTGTTACAAGAGCCAAAGTGGTAGGGTGGAGGAACATCATTCTTCAGATGAGATTTGTCTGATGACCCACATAGGAAAATTAAATTATAGCAGAAGAAATGATATTGTGCAGGAAAAAGACAAATATAAACACACTGTGCTGTAAATGCTGCAGCACAGGAGGAGGTCGTGTTCAAGTTTATTTCAGAAAACACAGGTGAACAGTGTGAGATTTCTTCATCTCATTGTGCTGTAGGTGACACAGAGGAAACAACTGACATAGTGTACACAGTGTACACGACAAAGATCTAATTAGGTCTCTCACCTGACAATAGCAATGCAGTCTGTTAAATGCTTATAATAGCCTGCACCAGCTGATGTGTTATCTGTCTCCTACCTGCACAGCTTGACTTAATGAAAGCAGCAGATCACATGAATAAACTTGACAACAATACAGAACTCGAATAAGTGTTTTTTTTTTCCCTCAGACTTACTGCAGTTGCTAAAATTGTTGATTAAATGTGAATAGTTGCACCAGTTCCTATTTGAGACTCTCCTTACCCACTGAAGGCAAAGAGCTGCATGGAGCTAAATGCTAACAGTATAGTAGCATACTCACACTGATGATGCTACAATGCTTATTTTTTAATTTTTTTTTTTTTGTTTGTTTTGTGTAATGCTAACATCTGATAATCTTTATTGAGTATCAAGTACAGCTGAGTCCACTGTGTATGCCATTAGGTTTGCTGGTATTTTTTCATGAATGTCTGCATTAAGTTTTGTACCAATCAATCAAATAGTTTCTGAGATATCGGTCAAGATCAAAGTGGTGAACCACCTGTTGCCATCTCAACAACCTAACTTATAAATAGTGAACAGCTCAAACCTTAAAAACCGAAGCCAGCAGGTCCACCTGATACACATCTCTTTAAGTCCTCTTTTGATTCAGTCCAGAAAGGCCCAGTAGTATGAGGGAGATTGTGTTGCCCCTTCAGACACTGCTGCATTATTAATCAGAGCAGTCTCACCAGGTTCCCACCTAGTGCCACTTAAATCCTCCTTAAGTCCCATGACACACCCGAGCTTTTCTCTCCACAGGCCATTCAAGGGGAAGTACAACTAAAGAGCAAGTTGGTAAAAGCTCACTGTCATGACAGCAACACCTGCTCTGTCATTTTATAATACTAAAATGGTAAAACAGTAGTAAACACAGAACTAATATATATCATAAATCACAGAAAACAACAGGCCATGAGTGTAAAAGGAGGAATTGGTAAAACAATGAGCTAAAAAGGAAAAGCAAGAAGGCCTAATACTGCAGATTTTCGATAACCTTACATTGACTTATGCTGCTGGTAGATGGCCTGGTGTAAAAAGCAGAGAAATAAAGACGTTAGATAAATGACAATAATGTAACTTTGATGTATTTATTAGCTTAACATAACAAATGAAAACAAGGGGAAAGAGCTAGCCTGGCTCTGTCCCTTGGTAATAAATTCTTTTTGTTTTGTTAACCTCTGTCTAAACTCTTTGTACTAATCTATGCTAAGCTAACTGCCTGCTAATAACCATATTCCCCAAAAGACTGAACTGATCTTGAGCTCACATTTAGTAAAATGTAAATCAGACCCACGGCCCTCAGCTTCTTCCTGTTGTCCATCTGGCACATATCACAACAACCTGATTGTCAGCTGGCAGGCAGGCAAGCGCTTCCATATCACATCACTGTCTGAAACTGTACCAGAGTCTTAAATGTCTTCGTGGTACATGGGTCACACACACAACTGCCTGTCCTGTAATAAGAGAAGAGAAGGTGCCAACCAGGACACTCAAACAAGCCCTGAGCAGCCCAGGCACACATCACATCAGCACATTACCTCAGCAATTCACTGACCCGCACCCAAGTGCCCTTGTTTCACCAGCAGCCCTCATCCATTGTCACTGTCTAGATGAAATGAGCTTCTCTGATTTTGGAGGGGAGCAGGAGGGTGGGTGGAGATCAGGTGACCAGTCACATTCCCTGTTTTGCCTTGGTGAGACAATGTAGGTCACACCCTCCTCTCACTCATTAAAAATTCAGGATGGAGAGACCTGCTTCTGTCTCCACAGGTGTGAGAAATATTTCACCGCTAATAAAAAAAAACAAAAAAAAAAAACTTTCTGCTGATTTTTGCAAAACTATAGTCTGAAATGAAACTGAAGTATAAACCTTGTAGTTCAGTGCTGGTATTTCTACAGTCGCAGGAAACACAACAGGAGATGTTCACAGACACATTTCCAAGGCTCAGGTTAAAAATCACTGCCACAAGTCTCAGTTGACATTTTGTTGAATTTATTGTTGTTGTTTTAACCTCTATTGATTATATTGTTGTATGAAGCCTTTTAGTGTTTTTCCCTTTTAGCTTCCATATTATTATAGTTTTCATTTTTTTTTATATTTTATGGTGTTTTATAACTTTCAATGTGTTTATAACTAAACAGTCTGTTGCTAAAATGACACTTGAATCGATGGAAGACAGTAATGAACAATGTGTTGCTTGTTTTTCTCGCCTTGAGAGAGCTGAAGAGCGACAGGGTGGAAAGGGAGAGATGAAAACATATTACTTGAATGACTCTGCACTTCCTTTGGTGATGCTGTAATTTTATTTGGACATATAAAAGGTATTGGCAGGCTCAGCGAAGCTAGCTTAAGTCTATCTTTTTTGTTTGCTTGTTTTCTTTCATAGCCTGGGGTTATTTTTTTCAAAGCAAAAGCTTAAAGATTTAATGAAATGGAGAAGGAGAACTGTGAACATGGTGATTATCTTCTTGTTTGATGCATGATCATGATCATAATGTGGCAAAAATACAGGAGCAGCACCTAAATGCAGAGAGAACATAGTAGACAACACTGACAGTAGTTCAGGTTCATACTTGAACTGTTTATATAGTGTGCAGTTCCGTTACAGAAATAAAAGGTTCAAACCGCAGTCACATGTACTGAAGAAACCCAGTGCACTCTGAACACCTCAGCTAGAGAGGGATCACAGAACATGCCAAGGATTATTGATATTTACTGTGTGTATGGGCCTTGAGCGAGCTGCTCTGTAGACACCAGAAACTATAGCAGAGCCTCTGCTGATGCTGTTTAAAGAAGTACATGTGAAATAAATGGATTCTAACCTGCTTTGTCTGGTCAGTTTCCACTTGGTCAGATAACATTACTGAGTGACAGTGTCCTTGCAGGGAGAAGAACAAGGTGGATGAATTATCAAAACATCAGACTTTAATGTGAAAGCCTCCACTAAACACCATTAAAGCTTCATTACACTCATTGTTCCACAACAAAGTACTTATTTCAGCCGTGAACAACAGTATTCCCTTAAACTTGACCAAGTCATTTTCATACCTAAAAACAGCACTTATTTTTTTCACCTTAAAACCCAGTTACAGACTGTGCATTTTTATTTCACCATTGTTTCTCTGCTGCAGCTCAAACCCCCAACCACCCACAGCCTCTCTGAAGACACGCCCGGGTAATGCACTCCTCGTCAGGCAGTCACCACCATGCACTTGACCTTTGTGTAGTTTATGTGCAAAAGCCAAGGGCACATGCTGCTCAGTGCTCACAAAGCAGCAACAACAACATCATCATCATGGATAAACCCCGAGCAGCTCAGCCTGAGGAACAATCCCTGTTGCCACAGTTAACAATTACTGAATAGAAAACCAAAGCTGACAGTCCAGATTTTTTATGCTTTTTTTTTTTTCATATGATCTGTGAACAAGTTGGCACTTTCAGTAGTACATGTATTTTCTTTCTGGGTAGTTTTAGTTAACCAAAATAGATAACTCCCCAAGCACTGCATGTGCATGTGGCTAAGGGCAGAGCTAATATTCCCACTCACTGGATGAATGCTTGGTGCACAGCTGCCACAGTAGTTCTGCTGACTTGTTCCCATTGCAGTGTATTACATTATTATGTCTCTCTCCACAGTGCTGCTCTAATTCATGTTGCCTTCTAAATGACAAACATACCATCCTGGGGGAATGCTCCCTCACTGATACAACCGGCCGACTGTCCTGCACTCTGGTCAGATCTCAAAGCCTAAATTCTGTTTTGTAATAGAAGAAATAAGTTGCATAAATGAGGAAATACACATGTGTCTGTTTGAAACTGAGCAGACATCTTTTTGTGAATTGCACCTGCGTAGACAGTGACCTAGTTAGAGTGGTGACACGCAAGCAGCACTTGGTTTCTTAAAAAATATTTTTGGGGAGGTGAACTAAGACCAGCTGCATTTCTTTGGCACTAACTAGACTGCTTCAGCCTAAATGAGATGCATGCGTCAGTGCCACCCATGAGCACTGAGATTTGAAGAGGTGTGTGCTGTAGGTGTAATCTGACCACACGCTGTTTGTCATCCAGTATGTTGCCATCTATTTAGACGGATCAAACCAGCTTTGATTGGGAGAAACAGGGTGACAGAGATCAGCTGCGGTGAAATGCATCATCAGCTTTACAAGGTCTCTCTCTCGTGAACATGTGTGTGTGTGTGTGTGTGTGTGTGTGTGCGTGTGTGTTATGATCTCTGCATATTCTCCATGCTCTCTTGAACTTGCTTTGTGCAGTGGAACAACTACGCGCAACAACCACACTGCCCTCCTGTGGGAATAGGAAGTATTACATATTCATAACCAGGTCTATACACACTTTGATCAAGAAAATTAAAGCTGCTCTTACAGTATTGATCTGCCAGCCCTCATTACAGCAGGCATATCGCAGCCCTATTTATGAGGCATGAGTCTGAACAGCTTGACTTGGATGATTGATTGAGTGTTTACAAGTGAGAGAAAATGATCTGATACCCAGGACAGAAAATATGCTCATGCAGATGTGAGATGAGTTTGATTTTGAACAAGTTCAGTTTCAAGATAAGGTGTAATTTACTCATTTAATCAAAACCATATTTAGTCTTTTTTTCTGTCCTCCAAACTCACATTTGAATACTTATACGCAGGGAGGAAAATGAATGCATTAGCTGCTTGTGGAAAAATAAGTAAAAGTGAACATTATGTGGAGTCAGTGCCTGTAAAACCCAGCAAGGATAGTTGTTTGTATGTCAGTGGGTGGATATACATTACAGTGTATAGTACTGTAGATTCAGTTTGTCCCCTGCACTGCACTGGTAGTACATTTGCAGTAAGGTGTAATGTAATATACCTGAATTCACACCTGAATCCCAACAGGTATAATCCAGCCTGTCTAAATCAGCTGTAACATCATCCTTTTAGTTTTTGTTTTTTTGTTTTTTTTCCCCTCGTCTTTCCAAATTTGTGCACTTGTTAAGTTGATGGATGGATGTTGTATTTATAGCAGGCGCAGTCTCTCATGAAAAAGCCTCCCTCTCTCAGCTGCAGGGCTGCTGACTGCAGGTTGTATTCTGTCTTACTGGCCGGCGGTGCACACGGTGAAACAGATGGTTAATAAGGTCACAGCAGACGTGCCTCGCACTAGCTCAGACAAATTGCAGACTCACCAGCAGTGCTGACTCAGGACAACATTAGACTCAGGGGAACTGAATTAAGACCTCTTTTTTGTAATGAGGGAAGTTGTTGCTTTGTGTGTTGCTTGGCCTTTCATAGGCCACCATGCACAGATGGGAATGTAATAGAAAGGCTTAAAGACCCTGAAAAACCTACTTCGGTCATTCAGATTCTTATGATAAAGGATGAGGCTGCACATAAACACATCATTTTCTGTCAGACTGTGTTTCACATTTCAGATTTCAGATTATCCGAATTCTTATCACTGCCATGAAGTGGGTGGCTCTGCTGGAAAAATGTTATATCATGTATTTCCTGGCATCAAAATGTTTTGACGATGGTGAGTTTGTTTGCTGATGAAGCACAGTTGAGTTTTTGATTGCTAAACCCTCAGTAAATAGTGAGTTTGATCCTAATATTATGGTTGATTGTTGCTTATTTAGTCATGGACCCAGGTTTTTAAAGACTTTCACATTAGATCATTACTATGTTACTGTTGTTTAGGTGGCCTAGGGAACTATGTAATATATTTCTCTAAAGACTAATGCATAATATAAATACAAACACGCAATGTTCCAAAGTATCTCCAAGGTAAAAGAGGATTCTTTACGAAAGCCAAGTAACTAAGTGACTGAAGCAAAAACTGAATAATTGAAGCAGCAATAATATACACCTAAATTCACTTATATGGACTCTTTAGATAGCATATTATTTTAGATCTTTGTATTTTTGCATAATTCTTTTGCTCATTTTTAGCACGAGATTCAGAGGTTGAATGACTATGAGACCAAAGATGATGCGTCCAATTTCTGCTTAAACAAATGAGCTCCTTCTTCAGGGCTGATATCTTTGTGCTGCAGAGCCTGGAGGAAAATGTTCTGCTCTGATTCAGTTTGGATGTCACAGTCTTTGTCAGAGCTGATCAGAGCATCCTAACTGATAATTTGTAAAACACACTGGACATAATAGAATTTAGTTTTGTTGTAGCTTTCAGGCAGCAAGTTGCCTTAGAAAGTGCAGTTGTTAGGGCTGATTCTAGGAGACTCAATCTTCCGAAACGTTTATTCTCACAACCTAAATCTACCCTCATTTTGGCCTCTGTAGTTTTATACAGCATAGGTTTTATATGATGCTCACATTGATCTTAAGAAATGAATAAATTTGGATACAGAAATTCAAACTACAGCACACCAAAGTCCTTATTTAAACACTCTTTATTTTACAATAATACTGCCTATGTGTGACAGGTCATTAAATTATTATATATTTTCAAACAAACAGGCACATTAACTCTTTTATTGTGGCTTAATCACCTATATTTTTAAAATCTTATTCTGTATCCCTGTAGTTTTGATTCATCGTACGCACTGCAATAATTACAACACCTTGCACAGTTGGAAAATCAAAACTTCACATGTCTTTGAGTCAACAAACATAGAAACAGTACACTACCATAGAGGTTTGGCGAATAAAAATCTGTGTTCAGTGCATAATGTGCATGGCATCGGAGAAGATACATTCATCACCCTGTTCACCGCAGTCTCTGCTTCAGTCCTCGGTGTCAGAGCTGTCTGCTGGGTCGGTGTTGTGGGTCAGCATGTAGTTGTCCATGTCGATGGAGGGGCAGTTGTGGATGGAGTAACGCAGACGCTCGGCGAGGATAGCCTGGCTCGTGTACGGAGGCAGGCGAAGCAGGAAGAAGCAGGTCTGAGCAGTGGGGAGGCCATTGACGGGCTGAAGGAGATGATAGGGGGGTGTTTTTTTTGTAAATATGATTTTTTTTTTTTGTAAATAGACTAATTACTTCTTTAGAAATGACCTTACCCTGTCCACCTTGATGATTTGAAACTTCTGTGTGATATCAGCCGGGTTGGAGGGCAACCTGGACCTGCCAGAGACGAACCGTAGGAACAGCACCCTCTCCTCATTGGTGAACTCCTCCAAGCTCTGCCAAAACCAGCCAATGAGCTGGTGGCTCTCAGTGATGTCACGGTAACGAACCAGCTTCTTCAGCATCTCAACGGAGACCTCTGGCAGGCCGCAGACCAGCTGCTCCAGCTGCTGTGCTGTCAGCAGGGAGAGGAGGGGCACGGGGATGATGGTGGACATGCCCTCTCTGATGGCTGCCACCTGGACACAACAGAGTAATGTCAGCTTTGATACTTCTTAGGGTGAGATAAAGGGAACAACAACAATGGGAACAACAAACAGGTTGTCGAGTGTGCGCTAATGGAAACTGGTGAGCAGACTGAATGTTTAAAACGAAGCCAGTGTTTCACAAACAGAGAGAAATCCACACCAGAGGTATTATTTTCCCAGAGCTTAATTTACAATCATTAAGGACTAAGATATATATTTCATGCTGGTTCATCTTTGAGAGGCTGGGGCAAGTAAATTTTAAATAAAAAATGACTTGATTATGAACTCTGAATAGTGCTGACCCCTAACTAACTGTTTTAGCTTTGCCTCCATCCCAGTATAATGGGCATGATCATAATGGTGCTGTCTGTGTTGAAAGAAAACTGCTAAAGGTCACACTGGAAACAGAGGCCACACTGTCAGCATTTTTCCTTTGGGAACTATTTTGGTTGCAAGCTGTGTAAAACTTTTCCTAAAGAATTATTTCCTGTCAAACCTGTGAATCCATCTCATGCAGTCTGTAGTCCAGAGCTCTCTCCACATATTCGGTCCTGTTGGCAAAGGTTAGGGATATGTTTTGACCTCCAGGAACCACAGGTACCAGCCTTCCATCAGCACTGTGGGCCATGAACGAGTCAAGCGGGATCATCTTCAGACAGCAGATGTGACAGAAAGGAGAGAAAGATAATATGGAAAAATAAAAAAAGGGGGTTGAGAGGTGAAGAATAAAATGTTAAATATCTTCCAGCTTGGACAGTTGTAAATCTGCAATAAGCTCATTTGCATTTTATCTCACCACGTGGAAATTATCCTCTGTGATTCCACTGTTTTCTAGGTGGAGGATGCCTTGGAGGGTGCGGTAGGTGAGCAGGTCGACCTCCTCAAGGTCAGGACCCCCCAGTGGCATCGAGCAGAGTTGTTTCCACACCCATGGAGCCAGATGTAAGTCCAGAGGCTTCTTAGTGCGAATGGCCACAGCCATCAGGATGCCCAGGAAGCGAAACTGGACCATGTGATCGTCTGAGAGTGCGGCCGGGTTCAACAGGAACCTGTAAGGGAGGAACAGCCGATGCCAGAGGTAAGGATCATTTCTGAAGATCTGATATTCTATCATACTTGAAAGGTGTTGTTTTGGTTTGTGATTGTGAAAACAAGACCACACACCTGTCCGTGTTACTGCCCACATCGGCAAAGCTGTTGGGAGTATGAATCAGAAGATCCACCACACCAGACTGCAGCTCCTGGTGAAAACACATCATCAGTGTGACAATTTACATAAAGCAGAATATTCATGGGGCATTAAAAGACCATCTCTGTTGCTTGCATGCTACCTGGCACATCTCAGTGATGGTGTCATCAAACACTCCTCCGGCATCATCCGCTCCCTCTCCAACGAGCTTGACCTTCCAGGCTCGTGATGGGAGCCGAAGCTCCAGAGGATTCAAGCTCACCACCTGCTTTGCGATCTGCACGAAGATGGGCTTGCTCGATCGCCCTCTGTAGGAGTGTAAGAGAGGACACATCATCAATCTAGTGATGCACACCACTAGCAGATACTAAACAAACACAGCTGCAATTAAAGGGGGAAAATGCAAGCAAAATGTCTAAGACAGGAGATATAGCACTGAAATTCTTCTACTGACTCATGCTAGTCAGTTGGAAATGCACTAAGTTGTTTTGGCCACCCCCTGCAGCTGGACCCCTGAAGACACAGATACTTGCCACCTGACTGGAAACCATGGTCACCATTACCTTGTGGATATCCGTTTCACAGTGATCTGTGGCCCATATGTTTTGCCCTGGGTCATTGTTCTGCCAATGGAGCGCACCAGAGGCAGAGTGTTGACCTTGGGCGATAGAAGGCCTCGGAGCTCGCCTCGGATGATAGCTGTCGTCCCTGAACTATAGCGTGAGGTGGACACCTGCACAAAGGGAAGGACAGGACATAAAATATGACTTGGTGAGTGAGTCATCACACTGACAGAATGATAGCGAGGTAGAGCGAAGACTAACAAACAGGGTGTATGAGAGTACCAGCAAGAATTCAATTAGCACTTTTTCTTTACAAACATATTCTTTTAAATGAATTTTAATGAATGAAAAAAAGGCAGAAGATAAAATGAATGATTACCGGATTCTTGGTGTCCAGGTTAAGCAGCCTCCAGGATTTGTACATGAGATCAGAAAAGTGGTAGAGTACCCTAAGCCGCATGCTGAGAACATCAGGGCTGCAGTCTTTCAACGTGTTGTACTGGGGGGGGACAGACTGGGGAAGGCCAAGCTGGAAATTTCCAGAGCCACCTGGAGATGAAGGGAACAAATTGTTCCATGTGCAGATGCAGAGAGTATTTGCTGGTGTACAGGTACAGAGGAAATGTGTGTGTGTACCTGAGTTTTTCATGGAGGTAGAGGGGGTGGTCCACGCTGAACTGTGGCAGCGGCCAGCAGAGATCTGTCTGATGTTTTTACCCTGGAGAGCCGTTAGGAGTGTCGGCTCCTTCACTGGGTTCGTGTGTCCAAGACCAAGCTGGGACACAAATATAAAGCATCACAGTACAGTCTATGGAGAGTGTCTGATGTGTGGTGAAAACAAACTTCAAAGTGCATAATTTAATATTTGAACATTTGGTTACCTGTCCCTCACTGTTGCAGCCCCAGGCATAGACGTCTCCAGTGGAGGACAGGGCGAGGACATGTTCACAGCCCACAGCAATGTCCTCTATGAATAGCCCCTCCAGGGATGGCACCACCTGGGGGCAGGATTTATTCTTCAGCATGGAGTCCGGCAGGCCGATTAGACGCTCTGAAGAATGAAGAAGAAACACAATGATATCTGTGAGTGTGCTCTAAAAATAAACCCTAAACAGAATTGTTTATTTTTCTGCAAATAGACCAACTAAGCTGGATTAATTAGTAAGAATTATGAGGAGAACATTCGCTTCATGTCAAGCACTGACACTTTTTAATCATGTTTTTAAAATCACATTTTGAACGTCATGATAGACAGAAATAAGTTTGACTACTGTTCTGTTGCTGTGACTATCAGCAATAAAAGCCAGTGTAATTGCTACAAGCTATTTTACATACTTTTTTACATGTATATGCAAATTAGATGTATCCTAATGAGTTTTTTCTTTCTTTTTTTTCAAGGCTGATATAATTAGATTTGGGTTAAAATCAAATCAAGTTTCACATGGAAATGTACCTTGTCCAAATGTGTACACATGTCCATCACAGGCCAACGCCACAGAAAACTGAGTTCCACAGCTGACCTTCTTAATTCCCTTGTTGCACAGCTGCTCCACTTTCTGAAAACAGGAACAACCAAAAATAATATTTCATCTACAGTACACTACAGAAGCACCTGTAAATGCATGAGAGAAAAGAACTTAGTTAAAATCAACCCATAATCAGTTTTAATAAACATGTCTCTGGTATTCTTCACTGTTAGAAACCAGGCAGCCTAAACAATCTGTGTTTTGTCTTTAGCAGATCCCTAAGTTTGAGTCTTTGACAGTATTGACGTACCTGGGGGTAGTATTTCGCTGTAGAGGAACCAGTTCCTAATTTACCATAATCCCCATCTCCAAAGGCCCACACAACCATCCCATCAAGGGACACCACCAGAGTGTGGTTGAGACCACAGGACACCTGAGAAAAGAGACTGAGTGAGCTTAGTTTGCTTATAACAACATATACCACCACTGGAGCTCAATGATTCAGCCAAAGGTGGTCTATTCCTTACCTGCCCCACATGATATCCCTCTAATGCTGCCACCCGTTCAGGCAGCATCTTGTTGGATGTTGATCTTTGACCCAGACGGCCAGATTCACCACTACCAAAGGTGAACAGTTTCCCATCTGCTGTTACCACAGCAGAGTGCCGGAAACCACAGGCAAGCTTGCAGGAGAGAGAAAGCCATATGAAAGTTTCAGGAAAAAGCATTCAGGGTTCAGTTACTGTGTTGATGTCACTTATGCCGACCCCTCAACACCAGCAACACTAGTTAATTATTTTACTACTCGTATCTTTCTTGACACTTCCAGAGGAGATTTTATCTCTACCTGAACGACCTCTTCTCCTTGTAAGGCCTCGATCTGTTTGGGTCTCCTCTGCCTTTCACTGTTGCCGTGCCCCAGTTTTCCAAAATCTCCATCTCCCCAACTGAACACCTCCCCAGTCTCAGTCAGAGCCATGGAGTGTCCGTCAGATCCGCAAGACGTCACCAGCTGAGTCACCACATACCCTGTTCACAAATCAGAAAGGTAGTAAATCTCAGCTCATAAAGAGAAGAATTAAGAGAATATTAATGAAAAATTAAGCCTTAACAAAAGCTTATAAACTCTATCTGCTATACTAGAATCACAATATCTTTTTTCCTTTCTGTTGAAGATAAAACTAAAAGCAGACCAGCTCAGACTTGGGTTCTTTGACCCTGTGCCTCACCTTGAAAAGCAAAGATAATAGTGGGGACATAGAGATCATCAGAATTCCCCTGGCCCAGTCGGCCATATTGTCCTTCTCCAACAGCCAATACAGTCCCATTGGACTGGAGCAGGAAGGTACAGTTCTGACCACACACGACCTGAATGACAGTGAAAACATCCACAAGAGGAGAAAGGTTAAAAACATAGTAATGGGGGACGAAGTCTATTTCCTGAGAGAAAAGGCTGTAACCTGTTGTGTCTGTGATAGTGACGGTGCAAGGGTGGGCATCATGAGGTTGGTTCCCATTCCTGCCAACTGTCCATAACGTCCGTTCCCCACAAGTACACTTCACTCTTCCCTCCTTGTTGCCAGTCCTAAGAAACACAGCAGGTGAAATGGAAATGACAACTTATTATAACACAGAGAAAATATTTTACTGACAAGAAAGAGAGTGAGTAAAGAAAGTAAATTGGAGAACAAATCTGTTTTAGTTTGGCATTTGCTGTGTGCTCTATTTAAAGACAGCCAAGCTGTTACCTCGGGTCGGGTGGTTGCCCAGGACATCAGCTGTTCATCCATCCTGAAGCTCCACTTGCTATTGTCCTGAAAGACAGAGAAGCGTCTCAATAGATGCCAACATTCAGATTTCTGAAACACATCCAGCTATTCCCTAAACAAACAACAGGACAAAGAGATTTGTCACTACTCACCAGTGCTTTTATGATTTCAGTGTCTTCCACCTCCTGGAACTCTGAGACAATGAAGGATTCTGGGAAAGCAGTACCGCTGGCAATAGCCTCAGCGCTGCGGACGGTGGTGGCATACGTGGCAAGCCAGCTCCACTCTGACGGGCAGGAGTGGGCATCAGGACTCATATGGTGAGGAGGGCGAGGGAACCGGCACAAATGTTTATCTAAGGATAAACCAACAGTCAAGGAGGCCAGACTCTGAAGGAAGGCACTGTGGACCAGCTGGTCACCTGCTGCAACGTGGGTCTGCATTAACAGAGGACAGTGACAAGTAAGGAGCTGGAGCTCACAGCGACAAAAACATAAATGACTAGTGATATAAAAACAGTTTCATAGTTTCATTAATGACCCGCTCATGGTTGTACTGCTCCTGCAACAGTAAGGGCAGCCTCTCCAGGAAGACGGCCAAACAGGGTGCTCGATTTAGACCCAGGATGTTCTGACTTCTGAGAACCATGCGACAGGAAGAGAGCACGTGATTCTGACTGATCCAGTCGGGGGTGCAGCAGATCAACAAAACATCCTGGTAAAGACACAATGACAGAACACAGCTGTAAAGTAATACAAGCAATCTGCCGACAACTGGACACTAATTTACATAGTTTCAGCTGTGGAAATAATGAATAAGTAAAAGCCAAACTTAGAGAGTTAGAGAGTCATCCAGTTGTTTGAAGAACTAGTTCAAAATCAGTTTTGTGAAGAATTAAGACAATAGTTTTGATATAACTCATATCTGGTTAAGAAAGAACTCTGACAGCAACTCTAAAGCTCACTTATCTGTATGTAGGTTCATATTAACAAACAGGTTTGGTAGAAATTCAAATTACCTTCGACCTCCCAAAGCAGGCAGCCACGCCTAAGTTTGGTATCCAGGTGGTGCTGACGACTGAACCCAAACCTGTAACAGTCTGTAAGACTGAGCCATCCTGCAAAATTCACAGAGAGGCAGTGGGACTGAAGTTCTCCATTCGACAAATAGCTTAAATTTCAGGCAACATTGTTTGTTTGTATTGGCTTCAGATTAGAAAGTGGCAGGAGCAGTAAAGATTGTTTTCTGACCTGTAAGGACCAGATGTTGAGCAGCCCCCCTATCCCTCCAGACACCAGAGTCATGCCACTGGAGCAAAATGAAAGGGACTTCACTGCCGTGATGTGGCCCTGAAGCACAAACACACACTTTGCGCTGTCCTGCTGTAAAAAGGATGGAAAGCAGGTGATTTCATGAGCTTAAACAGCTAAAAACCAAACTGTGAGTAACTGGTGCGTGAAATCCTGACAACATTTCAACATCAAGATATTAGTGGAGCCAGGTCTGCAACAGGACCCCCCAAACTGACCTTGACATCATTGTTTTTATCCTGGCTCGGGGAGTTGTTCAGTATGTTGGGCAAAGACACAACAGTGCCCCCCTGTGGCAGTGTCCAGACATACACAGAGCCATTCTGACAACCCCTACAGAAACATGGAGATAAAATGCAAATTACTGTATGTGAAATATGAATATATGAAAAAACACAGCATGCAACTATTATTAGACATTGTTAGATTTCCACTAAATCTTGCTCATTTTTTTCTGTAAAGTTAAAAGTGGTCAAAACAAAGTGTGAGAATATTCGGAAAAAGATTACAGAATAGGATGATAGGGTAATCTAAACTCACACAGCCATCATGAGCCTGGGTTCAGGTGCTCTGCCAGCGAGTGGGCACCACTCAGCAATGTTAACAGTGCTGGAGTGAATGAGGGAGTGCAGGGTCACCCAGGTGCCCCCAGAGCGTCCTAATATCTTTGTTACTTCTGACCTGCCCAAGCACAGCAGCAAGTGCCCAGTGGGGTCCCATTTTAGAGCACTCACACTGTCCTGGAGGGTGAGAGGAAGGAGAGTGAAGTGGTCAGTAAGAGAGAACAGAGAAATCTGAGTGTTGAGTGGAGCACACGCAGCTCTTTGTATCTTTGCTGTAGTTTAAGTGAGTGTGGAGGAAACTTTGCAGACAAACCTGGAAGACAGACAACACTACAGGCTGCTCATTCTCATAGGTCTCAGTAGTGGCCAGCAGGATCTTTCCTGTGGGGTAGCCCACTGCAAAAGGCTTGTCCTCACTGTGCCAGGCGACACACTGGGCAGCTAGGAGGAATCATGAAAAAGGAACAGCCTTTTAAAACCAAAAAGCTGATATTGTTGAGAAATGCATGTTTGCTTTCTTGCCAGGAGTTAGAAGATTGATGCCACTGTTGTGTTTTTGAAGGTGGAGCCAGGAATTCATTAGGTTAGTGTGAATACTGGGATGCTGATGCTCATTTGCATTTTTTAAAATCTGTTAGCCCCTCCACTTATCTAACTCTTGGAAAATAGGCACAATTCTTAAAAAAACTAGTTCTTAAAGTCTAAAACATGAACTCCATCTCAAAAATTAAAGAGAAATATACAGTAAATTAAACAATGAAACCTCTACTAATGTTACTGAACATGACGTCTCCCCTTATATTTACATGACACATGACGTGTGATTAATTAATTTCCTGTATAACATGTCATTCTGTTAGGTGTGTAATTAACAGTGTGCACAGCAGCCTCCTCACCTTCTTTCCTGTGGCAGTGGGTGAGTTCAGTGCTCTTCACATTCAACTCCATTTCCTGCATTGCCACCTGCAGCCAACAGAGGGAGCCATCCAGCCGGCCCACCAACAGGCTCTCAGCTGCTCTGTTCTTACATGCCGTTGGCTGGTCCAGAACCCACAGGCTGAAGGTGTGAGCCCAGCAGAGGGCTGTGACCCGAGACACCTGAGCCTCCACATGACAGTGAGAGCCTGTAAAGTGATAGAAAATTAGAGCTGTTTAATATGCCCCTCCACTTATAACTGTGCTCTGCTGCAGAATCATGTAGGTGCAGAGTTTGACAATTGCTGGAGGGAAATTTTCCTCAGTGATGACTTCAAACCTTTTTAAGATTCAGGCATATAGCTATATAGACCATATCAAAGATGAGTACTTTTATGAGACTAGTGAAAAAGACAAATGGACTTACCCCTGATGTTCATGATGTTGATGTGTTTGTTCTCAGGGGCAGCCAGGAAGTTTCCCCCTGGACTCCAGTACACAGGAGACATGTGGTGACATCGACCTGGCCTCTCATTGTTTGACCTGTCCACCTTACTGAAGAGAGTCAAAGGAGGGAAATTTTGAGATGGACGAGCACATATCTTTTGAAAATTTAAGATCAAAACAATCCCGAAATAATCAATATTGAATCAAAAAAGACATCACCTGGTGATACAGGAGAAGGTGTTCTGTAACTCCACTGAGTTGTGGCTGACGCTCCACAGTTGCACCACCTTGTCCTGAGAACATGTAGCCAGTAAATTCTGCTCACTGCTCCAGGAACAGCTGGCCACCTGAAACAGAACAGAAATAATGATTAAAGGTCTTAATATTCTATGTCTAAATGCATTTACTCTGTCAGACTTGATCATAGACTTTGCTTACACAGATAACAGAAGTCCCTGGTTTGAGTTTCTGAACACAAACATACAACAGGAGAATACTGCTTGTTGTATGGAAACAGTAAACAATATGTGCAGCTGTGACTCTAAACATTGTTATGATGCAGTAAATGCATTAACTTGACACACTACTGCTCCTACAAATCCCTTACCTTGTTGTAATGTCCTTCAAGCCTCTTGAGAGGACATTTCCGCAAATCACCAGCCAGGTCACTGTACGTCTGGGGACGATTAGGAATGTCCCTTCCTGTGGCGGCCAGGGCCTGCACCAGCTGCTGTGCTGCCCACTGGCGGTGTTTACTGGTCAACCTGGCAGACAGGACACATGCTGCCAACGCATTAGCCAGCTCCAGAGGGCCCACTCTGGCATTCAAGTGGGGTAATGGGGAGGGAGGCAAGGACGAAGAAGACATCCCATGGTTTCCTGCATCTATGTTAAACAGGCATGAGCAGAGGAGAGTTACTGTGAATAACAAGCTCACAAGATTTCAGACACTGTAATGAATAATTGCACATGGTGACACAACTCGTCTCTCACCATTAGCCTCGTGTTCGGCCCGCTCTGGGCTGTAACAGTGAACACTCTTTTCAGTCAGCAGGGTCACCAGACTTTGCGTGACCAGGAAGGTTGGGGGTGTCTGGTCACTGAAGTCCCTCTGCTGCTGAGCGCCCTGAGCTGCAGCTGTTAGACTGGAGCTCAGACAACCTCTCTGTTGTGGGTCACTGATGGCCCCAATGTTTACCCCTGTAGCTGCTGCCATTAGATCCTACAAGCAGCAGTGTTAACACGACATTCACATTTTAGAAATGACCTCCATTTGCCAGCATTTATACATGTCCACAATGAAATAATCCTTTAATACACGGATAATTCCTTATTTCAATGGATCCTAATTTCATTCTTTATAATTTTCTGTGCTCTATTGTAATTATTACTCTTTTTATTGTGCTATTTTAATCATTCTTTAAGCTCATTGAACTTTTACAAGTCTAAATTTGCTTTCATCAGTTTTTAATAAACACTTGGCCTTTGTCCCATATTCATAAATAAAGCATGAAAGAGCCAATTATATCGAACCAGATGTTCAACCAGCCAATCAGCCTAAATTCGAGTCCAGAAGTTCAGAGTCAAACTGATCCCACTGTAATTGATTCAGCCAAATATGGAAACAGTACAAGAGAGGAAATGTAATTCACACGTAATATCTCTCATGTATTATAATGTGTTTATTAGCTGTTATCAAAGGCATATGTAAGACTCTGAAATAGTTGTATGATGTATGATGTGGTGTGATGTAAAATGTGATATAATATAATTAGCAGTATTTATAAATAGTTGATTGAGTAAAGAAAACTGACCTGAGTGCATATCTCCACTAGCTGTCTGTAAGCAGTAGAGCTGTGAGACACCACATTGCCGATGGCTGAGGTAAGGAAGCTGAGGCAGGTGGAGTTGTTGCGTTCTGTCGCCAGCCCCTTCCCACCTGCCTGTCTGTCCACACAGGTATGTGCCCTGCCCCCTGCTGCTAGAGTCATCAAACGCACCAAGATGCGGATATCTGCCAGACCCAAGGACTCTAATCCGTTGGACTGGCTGCACACTGACGCACTGGGGAGGAAGATAAAACAAGACTCCTGAAACCGCAGTGAATGGGTGAGGAAAATGTACCAACAACAGCATGTTTTAGTTAAATGTACTGTACCTAGAGGCAGTCTGAGACAGAGCTCTCATCACCATGCTGTAGGCTAGCAGAATCTGTGCTGTGCTGGTGACTCTTCTTAAAGCTTTCAGTCTATCATGAGCGTCCCTCAGTGACACTGCCTGCTGTCCAAGGCTCAGAGAGGTCTTCTGCTCAACCAGGGCATTTCCTAGTAAAGACAGAAATCACATCAAACAGCACCCTGTTAATTATAGGACAAGCTCATGATCATGTTAAACTCGCATCAAAGCACAGCACATGGCATGCTTATCATTCTGATGTGAGCATCCCCCCTCCCAAAAAAAAAAAAAAAAAAACAACCATACTGGACCAGTGGGAGGATGTGTGCCTCAGATGTGCAGCTATGATAAATGAGTAATGAGTCACTATGCTGCAGCGAGTTTGCCTGTGGATGGAGTGTGGATGCTGCCAACAAGCACAGAAGTGATGTGGGTGTGTGTTATGTGGGCTAAATCTTTCACCAGAGATAAAGTGAAAGAAACATCCACAGGAACAAGAAGACAGTTAACCACTAAGTATATGTGACCTACTCTTCTCTTTGTATACGACCAGCTATTTAATATTCAGAGGTGTGTAGATGCCAGGATTTTTAGGTTTTATTTATTTGCAGTTCTACAACTATTAATATTATACAGTATGGGCAAATGCATCATTGTAATCTTTAACTACTACTATTACTTTCTTAAAGGGTATATTTGGAGATATCTGACACAGACACTTTTTGAACTCAGTCAAAAACTCAGCCACATCTTGCTACTATAATTAACAGCCAGTACCTTTGGGAGCTGCAGTTCTTGTTGGGTCTTCAGAGCTGTAACCCGGGCTCCCAGTGGATCTGCTTCAGTAAAAGCAATGGGGTCTGGTACCAGCTTCTTTTCAGTCAGCCCCAGTGGTCTCAGCAAGAGGCCAAAGTCCTCCAGGCCTGTCAGCTTGTCTGTGTCACACTCGTCCTGGTGGCTCATTTCCCAATCATCTAAGCAAACAAAAGTATCTTCCATGTTTTAAAAACTGCATTTCATGACAACCAAACGACTTGCCAAGACATCCTGCTCTAGAGTGAAAATGCCTTTTCCTACCATCAGATGTGCTGTCGAGCTGGCCAATCAAATCAGATGTTAGACCTTTAATTCTAAAAGCAAAAAGAGGACAAAACAGTGATGAATAACAGGCTGCATACTCCAACCAGTTATACTTAACAATATCAAAATCTCATGATGTTCTTGTAAATGTGTGACATCAAGAGACAGGTTGCTTTGAAAACTGTGCTGCATGCATCCCTTTATCGTTTCGTGTGGACATAAATTTGAATACATTTGCTTTACCTTTCATATTTAGAATTTGCGTCGCTCAGGTTTGCAGCCAGATACTTTTCCCTGCAGGTGGTGCAGAGGAGGTAGAAGGGAAAGTTGGAGCCACACTCCCCTTTGAACCAGACATCTACATAGGCCCCGGTGCTGTCGTAGCCCTTACGTGCAGCACTCTGTCCGCAACCTGGGTGACGCCGCTTTATGTGATTGTTAAATTGCAGGGTTAGAGTGTTGCACAGCTCACACTTCACCATCTGACTGTGTTCTTCTCCAGCCTAAAGCAGGGGGAATAAGATGGATGATAATATTTTTAGTATACTGGTTAGAAATGAAACAACACATCAGGATTACAAGCGACCCTAAGAAATACATACAATTCAGTATGTGCATATTTAGATTCTTCTTCTTTTTGCAGTGATGTAGTTACTTCATATATTTATTGAAATGTTCTGAACTACATTTGTGTTTTGTCCATGTCTTGCAGCTTTAGTGATGATAATGTGAGTGTTGTCACCTCCACTATCTGGAGTGTGTCTCTCTCCAAACTGAAGAACGAGGGGGTGAGCAGGTCCTCATAACTTTCCTCATGGTACGGATCGTCCATGTAGCCCAACTCTGACTCCTCATCAGCAGAGAAAGGATGAAACTCCACCTGCTCTGGCCATTCACCAACCGCTGTGTGCTGTTGGTACAGCTGTGGGAGTGGGTTGGGTGATGGCAAATCTGAAAAGATTGTGTTTCAGATTAAAATGCTCAGTAAATTGTACGGTAAGTATGTGATTCATTTTTTTAAATCAGTCATAGAAGATTTCATGGAAACAACACGTGGATTAACACTGCTTCATTTTCATGTCTTATTCAAAGCTGTCACTCTGACCTGCCCTGCGGAACGATGTCCTCTGAGTTGGGCCTGAGCGTCTCCGTCGTGCTGGAGGAGGTCTGTTCCTGGTCAGGTGGACATCCAAGAAGTTCTCCCTCTCTATCCAGTCCAGCCCTGGTAGCAGGCTGTAAACAAAACAACATGCAGTGGATCAGCAAACTGGCTCTGCTCATAGCAATAATGTCTGCGTGCCTCTGAAATCACTGACCTTTCACTGGGTTGACTGGTGGGCCGCTCGGGACACTGCACCGTCTCCGGCCCATCTGGGGACGGCGTCTCTGGGGCACCCTCCGGTCTGGCTGACTCCACTGCCTGCTGCTCCTCAGTCATGGGGTGCTCTAGCATCCAGCTGGCCAACACCTCAATAGTCTGAGAGTCCAAGTCACCTGCTACATCTGGGAGGGACCACAGGGAAGTTGAACTGTCAGAGTTCAAAAAGAAAGGATGGATCATGGAGTGCTGCATCGCTACCTCATGTCGGACATCACCACCAGATGATGACGCTTCTGTGCAACGTTTAAGGTCAGGCTGCTACATATGCTCTGATAGTACAGTGTGGGACGAGGGGTGGTGTGATATATGTGTTATAGTAAGTGAAAAAAGGCCTGAAAGCAGGATAATGAGGGGAATTTAAGTGAAAGGGTGGAAATGTATATTGGTGCTATGTGTAAATGTGAAAATACACACTTGTTTACATGCTTATAATACACACATGATCTGTGCCAGATATTCTGATTCAGTTTTACCGTGAGGTGACATTGTCACCATAGAAGCCTCTGTGTGCTGTATTTTAGTGAAAAGGAGATTTGCATGTAAATCACAATGACACTGTAGTGATGTAAGAATCTCTGCAGAAATATTCAAAGGCTGAGAGATGAGATCAGGAAAACACTCGTGCTTTTTGGACACACCCTGATGACAATAATGATAATAACAACAATATGCTTTAAATATATGGTAATAGTATTCTGATGCCTGCCATTTTTACATTAAAAATAGAAAATAACAACCAATAAATGAATCTTTCATCAATAAAAAATGCATCTTCCTCCACACATAACACACACTTTTCTCTCACTACAGGAAGGCTACAGCACACAGTGAAGGACAGATGTTTAAAATAGAAAAGCACATGAAGCAAAAAAAAAAAAAAACTCTGTCAGACACACTCCACAAAGCAGTACCTGCTGCCTCCATGGCCCAGTAGATATGTCTCATAGAGAATCCCATTTCTAGCAACCGACTGGTGACAAACATTTGTGTCCGTTCTGGTGGTTGAGGAGAAAAGGAAAAGTACACAAAAAACAGAAAACAAAAACAAGCCCACAGCGACATCTTGAATTTGTCATGCATGTAGACTAATATATTACCTTCACATTTTGTTTTACTTATCCATTGTATGCTGTTTTTTTTAGTCTACAGAGAAAATGTCTCTCCACCTGATGTACAGTGCAGCTTTTCAGTTGAGTTTTCATGGCCTGACTGAACAACATCTAATAATCAACTGGCCCATTAATCCTCATGTCTGTGATATGAATGTCAGAGCAATACCTTCAAGTTTGATGCATTAACCAGCAATGTTCAAAAATAACACCAACATAACTGACGATGAAACAAATGGTGCCATTCAAGCATGTAAGTGCACAAACTGTGTCATGCATGCACTTGATAGTTTTAATGTCATATCTGTCAAATCACAGAGCAAAACACATGCTGTTTTAAGCAGCAGATAAGATAAGTGACAAATAGCTGAACATGTAAGATCATGCAAGAGACAGAGAGTTTACAATGACTGTTCTCCTGCAATGACAGGAGCCTAGCTGAACTGAAATAATTTCGAAATTACATTGATAGCGTTTGAATGTGAAGCCAAAATGGGGAAAAAGTTTAAAAATGGCACTGACCTGCAATTCTGCAGGAACGAGCAAAGCTATTCTCTATAAAACATTGTGTTGTTTATCAGTAATTTTAAATTAGGAGATACATTTAAATTACACAACTTTTTCTTCTCTATGTATTGACAGCTTTTCCCCCATCAATGTCTCTGCGTTTGTTCTTACCCAGGCTGCTTCTGGCCTGCGTGCTGCAGGGACCTGGTTCCATGAAGCTAGTCTGCTGCTCTGTGAAGGCATCACAAGAAGCAGAGCTGGCCAGGCTGAAGCAAGGGTGCAGAACGGAGGGAGCACTAACCAGGCCGGTAAGCGTAGGGAACCGAGTTAGCACCATGTGCCTAGAAGGAGTGAAGATATGTATATACAGTAACAACACAGAGCAAGTGGTGCTACACTACCAGTCATCAGTCCCAAACAAACTTTTGAAATCTTACCTACCAAAAAGCATGAGTTGAGCTTTATTTAACCTGAATTAAAATGCCTAAGAAGTCACAGCAAATTACGTCAACATGTTGCTCAACCCTGGTAACTCAGGGAGGGGGAGACAATACGTGCTTTGTGCTGTGAGAGACTTTTGGCGAAGAGGGTGGTACTACTCTTGTCAAATTCTCCTGCCCACAGGATTTAGATTTTATTTTCTGTTTTATTATGTAATCCTGAAGCTGTTTGTTTGTTCGCTTCTTGAAAGCAGGAATAACACCGACACTCTGATCAGCTGGCTGGGTTAAGAGAAAGACAAGCAGGCAGAGCTGCAGCCTAGACTAAAGACAGTGCAAGCAGAATCCTCACTCTTTTTTTTCATATAGATCCTAACTCACCCATCCCCTGGACTTCAGAAAAGCTGCTGCTGCCAAAAGATACAGGGCTGTAGCAATCAGTAACAGGAGAATCGACCATAACTCCAGTTTCTGAGAATGTGTTGTACTGAGCCTTTAGTATGACTTACTCAACCAAGAGATAAATCATATGGATATTTTCTGATATAGTAAACCCATTTTATACTCACTGGAGGAGGCTTATTGGGAGGAAAGGGTTGAAATTATCGAGGCCATCTGCCTGCAGGTTTGTTGGCAGAGATGATGCCAAGTCAGTATTAGAGGATGAGGCAGAGGCTCTGTTTGACTGGCCGAAGATGGCAGTGCCTTCCGACCCTGCACTGTACAAGGACAAAGAGCTGGAGGACTTGGAAATGGGCTGAGAGGACAAGTGGTGGCCTGATTCTGCAAAGGAAAAGTAGTAATGAGGACTAAAGAAAATCCATAACACTATATTTTTATTTTAACCCTGAATACATCATAACAGCTGTTTTAAGTCTGTCAGTGAAACTCAGGTCCCCAAGGTCTAGTCAAGTCACAAGTCCTTATAAACCAATTGTAAAGTCAAGAGTTAAGTCATTCAGCGGCATCTATGGATTACTAAAAAGCCAGAATTGCAATGATTAGTTGATTAATGGAAAATTAATTTGCTACTTTAATGGCTGATGACTCCTGCCTCCAATATCAACCAAGTCATAGTCATAGTCAGGCCTAATACTAAATAGTCATGGTATGTGGCTGTGCAAGATATTCATGTGAGTATCTTATTCATTTCTTGGTTGTCTGGAAGTCATATTTTTTGTGACTTAAGTCTGACACGAGTCTGCAGTTATGCAAAACAGGAACCAAACAAAACTAACGACCAAATCTAATTCATAAATTTAGTTACCTTTGCGTTCTTTGTCCTCCTGCAGCTTGTTAAGGGCTCCTTTGTAGATCATGACCTGAGCCCTCTCCAGGTCGGTAAGAGACACGGTCTGTTTGATGGGACAAGGCCTGACCGCCCACTTCACCATGCTCTGCACCACATACTGCAGCACTGATCTCAGCTCAGCACTCTCATCCCATTGTTTGCTGCTGGTCTTAGCCTGGTCAGGGTTTAGGCTGGAGAGAGGACTCACTGGAGAGTTGGGAGGGTCATGTTTAGACACTAGGAGCAAATCTGATAGCTTCTCACAGCTGAAAATGACAGTGAGGGATTTCAAAGCTCCAACGAGAAGATATGAGACTCTAACTGCTCTCAGTTCAAGTGCAAAAGCATCTGCTTTGGAGGTTTGGGATGTTTGGTGAGGTAGGGGTAGACAGGTCACCTCCTGATGGTCCGTGATCTTCGTGGCATCTTTGGTTGAAGACGGCGATATGAAAGGGTCTGTCTCAACCTTATGATCCTTGAACTTTTTCCTCTCTTCTTCTGTTAACCATCTGACTTCATCAGACGCATCTTCATCCAAACAGCTCTGTGTCTCAACCTCCTTCATATTTTCCTCTGAGTGTTTCCTTTTGGGGCTTGGATAAGTTCCCAGCCACCCCTGCTCCTCCAGCAGCCCCATCAAATAAATCAGATCTAACAACACCGTTGGTTTGAGGCCTCCGAGTCGGGTGACATCACAGCAGGATAAGTCACAGGGCTCCAGTGAGATGATCGGCGTGTCGCTGGGTGACCAAGAATTCATGGAGCTTAGTTATTGGGAAGGATGGGAAGAACCCACAGATAGAGCATGGATTGACACCAGGACGGATTCAACAGGGGTTAATGGATTTAAGAATGAAGAAGAGGAAGCAAGAAGAAAGTAAGATCAGAGGGGTAAATGATGAAATTAAAGTTAAAAAGAAAGTAACTTACAGAGAAGGAAAAATAAACACTAACAGAAAAGAATATACAGAGTAGTAAAGATGCTGAACGGACCAAGACAAGAAAAATATAGTAACTGTTTAATGGAAGTTAATGAGAGTTGTAATTTAAGAAACATACACAGAGACATTTAATCAGAAATAAGTGATCATATGAATATATATTTGTAATACCTGACAGACAGGTCTGGCTCCTCCCACTGAAGTTTAGTCAGGGAGCTCCCTTCTTTCAGGACGCCAAGTAGAATAGCCCTGCGTCCACTGGGCTTGTGCCGGCAGAGACCTCCAGCCCGCAGACCACTGTCCACTCCTCCGATCAGGGCCAGCACCGGCCACACTTGGTTGCAAAGAGCTGCCAGTTTAGCCTCTGACAGGGACCGACGATGTGCTGGCAATTCCACGGTGTCTTCACCAGCCTGGGCTTTTGGCCTTTCGTCCTGTTCTTTCTCAGAGTGTGTGGGAGTGGAGCCTGAAGCAAGCAACAAGTAGTACTGATTCAGACATGTCACATAAAATACATTTCAGCTAATTAGTTTACTTTAATAATGGAATTCAAATACAGGAGACTGTTTAATAGTCAGGGGCAGTTGCTCAAGCCACAGATGTACCAAATCAAATACAGTCTCCAGCTGGATTCCTCCATCTGCTTTTCACACCAGCTGTTCACTCCTGGGTGCACAACAGGTGGACTGTGACTGACAGGGAATTGTTTAAAGTCTCTATTGCCAACTCTTTGTTTTGTTCCACATACATAACTGAACTGAAAAAATATCTCAAAATCATGAATAATATTTAAGTTTAACAGGTCTGTCTGTCTGTGCACATGGAATCAAACACAATCACATGGGTCCAGAAAACATTTGAAAAAACATTCAGGCAAAACTGTGATGTTCAAAACAAATGTAATAACTGTCAGTTATTACAAACGTTAAGTTTTTGAAACTTGTGGCCGACCTTGATTGAAGTTTCCTACGTCGTCCTCTTTCAGCAAAGGACCAATGAGCTCCAGCTGCGTATGGATGTGCTGGTTGATGTGCGAGGCCCATTGGTCACACTGATGGAGCCTGCGGAGGAGATGCACTGTCGACTCCAGCAGCACTGTCATCCGGGGGCTGCAGAGAGGTTCACCAGGGAGCAGGTTACTGGGCATGCCTCTCATCTGCAGGTCACGGAGTGCCACCTGTTACGAAAACAGAGGTATGGTTTTGTTACACTAAAATTACTGCAACTTGAAACTAAACTGTGTGAAACCCTGGAATAGCCAAGCAGACTAGTTTAATTTATATGATTGTGAGGAGTTCGTGGGACCAACTATTCATGCAATCAACATCTAAATGTATTCCTTTTGTGGCCAAAAAATCATTATCAGTAAGAGTTATTAACTATCAATTACCTTCTCTCCAGGATTACTGCTGTAGAACAACACACAAGGGTACAGCTCCGAGGCGACCACACCTTCAAATGCCAACTTTGGCTCCTAGAAAGAAAAAACAAACACATTGAGAAAATCACAACAGTCAAGTAAAGCAAAATACCTGAATGCTAAGTGTGAATATCTGGTCAGACCTTGTCATTCTTAGCAAATGATATGGTGTGAGCCTCCATGTCCAGGATACAGGTGATGGTGTCACCCTGGGTAAAAGAGGGAAGCGTGCGGACTAACTCCCCTCCGTGGTACAGATTGCCACTATAAGCACGATACAGCCACATGTCAGTGGTGGTGTGGTGGTTGTGATCTCTGACTGGCCAACGTGAGACGCCAATGCACGTGCCCTCATTGCCTCGGTTTTCTTTGGTAATGTAGAACTAAGGACAGAAGTTTGGGTAGGGTCAGTGTCAAGCTATTAGAGATTTTAGTGATAACATCTAGCCAATAAACGTACAACAGAAAGTAGGGGCAAATCCTTACCTTCCATATGAAACAGCCGGAGGTAATGGAAGTGGTTGCCAGGCCGTAACCTTTCCCTCCTGAACCATGGGAGAGGATGTTCCCACTTTCCAAAGAACAGCAGATTATCTTGTGCGGGTCAAAGGAAAAATCTCCAATGGGAATACATTCATCGTAGTTGCCAGAATTCTGCAAAACACATGGAGAATAACACATAAACACCGTATACCAGGTCCGACAGTTGAATAAATGGATAAATACATTTGCTGCAATGAGCAATAGCAGAAACTAAATGTAAAGATACAAACAATATGTAACGCTTGACATAAAAAGAGATTTATTCAACCCAGTAATACATATAATTGCATTAAAATCAAAATAAAATGGAAAAAGTTCAAATTAACTACTTTGACTATCCAACTGGCTGGAAGAGTTCAAGTGTAAATAAATGATCAGTGATTAGCAAAGTTTAATCATCAGTGTACTCAATAGTTACATGTCATATTCATGTAATTCATGTAATATTCTTTGTAATTTGACAGTCATTACATTTGTTTTGATTTTTTTCTGTCCTCTCCTGCTTTTCATCCACCACTGAGAACAGGTCCATCTGTTCTACCAAGAAGCCCTGCTGTTTTCTGTGTCATTGCTGCCAGCAGTGAATTTCCCTCCTTCCTGAATGCAGCCATCTTCTGTCAGATTACTGCTTCACTTCATTCACTATTTTCAGGCAGTAATAAACACAAAACACTTTCCTTTATGATATTGCTATAAGGGTAATAGGCTGGTTATGAGTGGACATTTAGATAGCGTTTTGAACAGACTGAAAGATGGTCCATGGAACTGAACACAAGTCATTTAGAGAATGCATGTCTACGAAGAAGAAATTCCCCTGGTGGCACAGCAATAGTAAAAAGAAGTCTTAAAAGTACACAGTATTATTGTGTGATTCTACTGTGATACTACTTTTTTACCCCTGTGTCTTTCTCAGCTGGCTCCTCGTGACTCCTCTCAGCTAGTGGTTCCTCCCACATATAAATAGACAAGAGCTGAAAGAGTTGTTGAACAATCTACAAGGAGACAACAAGGAGAAAAACATCTCAATGTACAATGTCCAATGCATAATCAGAGAAAACTGAAAAAAAAATTGTGACAACTGCATGACTGTCTCCATCAGTTACTTAAATTTCCTTGATTTCTTGCCATGAACTGTTTTTTTTAATCCCTGCATGTTGTATCATACCTGTTGAATTTGCGCTGGCTCAGAACAAGCAGGTAACAGTCTCTCTAAAACGTGAAAGGCCAAGAGTTTCGTGCGAAGGTTCTGGAAGCAAGGAGATCCTGAAAAGAGGATGGTAGAAGTGGCAGTGAACGGGAAATCAATGTGAACTGTAATGAACTGTAAAAAAAAATATCAGTGCTGTCTTAAATGATTAATTTTGAAGTGTCTTACCTGAAAGGCACTTGTGTGAAATAATGGCCATAAGTGGATCAATCCATTTGACAAAAGTGGAAAGTCTTTTCATCACTCTTAGTGACAGCACTCGCCTCAGAAACACCAAGAAATCTGCAAGCTGAGATTCGACCACTTTGCTATTTTCCACTCCTGAAACAACAAGACAGCAGAAAGACAGCACTCAAACACACAAAGGCTATTTCACACACACACACACACATATGTCCTTTGAAAGAATAAACTGAATCTGACTGAAAAACTACTAAATGGATGTTCAACCCAGCTTAATTTGCCACACCAACTAGATTTGCGCTCTTGTTGTTGGAGTCCAGATCTGTCCTCTCGACTGTGCCTCTCTCTGCTGTCTGCTGCTGGTGGAAAGTCTGCAGGACATTTTGGAGCTGCACACACATCACATCCATCAATGCATGGGACACATCGATAGGTAGCGAATCCTCACAGGAGCTGTGAACAGAGGACACTTTCTTATAGAACTGCCAACGCTGAAGACTTTCCAGTCAGTTAAATAGTAGAACAGGTCATGCACACTTCTTCTTCACAGCCGCTTACAGTCCCTACATTCTCACCTTGCAGCTACAGTCAATATCTGAATCAGGCGCGTACAAGCTAGTCTGACAGCCCCGCTCAGGAGCATAGATCCAGATGAAGTGGCTGCAAACAGGCTCTGGTTCATCAGAGCACAGCTGTTGTTCGTCAGCATGGAAAGGATTTCCAGGATGCCACATTTGGTGACCAGCACCAGGTCCACTGGTTGGTAGCAGAAATTCAGTGCAAACATTGTGGCAAGGAGCAGGTGCTGGCAGGAGCCTGAGGAGGATTAAACCATATCTCAGTTATGGGCAAATACAAATGAAAACCACCACAGAAGATAGCTGTCCAATGTAAAATGAATGCAAAACTACATAGTGATCAAACCTGTGTGTTCTCTTTCCAACAGAACCCTCTGTCTGAGGACACGCACCACCTGCTGGTAGAAAGTGTGGGCTGCAGACTGAAGCTCTTTCTGTGTATCCATACAAGCTGCATGTGTACCAGACTGGATTGAGATGAGATGAATTGGAAAGTAAGTAAAACAAAAAGGCCTTGGAATTAACATGTCAAATTAATATAATATCAGTATTTCCCCTCTCTACATCTGGCTATTTTAAGTATTCATTCTCTATTTCTTTTCATTGTTACTAATAATGTACATCTGCACAAACAATGTGATAGCATGATTACTAGATGTACCATGTAATGCTGTGTTTCATAATTAGCTCCAGAGTTAGAGCCAATTATTTGTGTTCCCAAACCAAAGCATCCAGAGAGGAACTGAAGCTGCACCGACTGCAGCAATGCAGGGAACTGAGGGGCGACCGTGAAGCTGCTGCTCTTCTCCCCCATCTTGGACAGGAAGGATGACATCTGACACAAGGCCTCCAGACGCATCTGATCATGACAGAGTGAACGGTCAGTACTTACAGAGGATCTTGACAAATCCTTTCTAGAGATGCATTTTGCAAACTTTTTTGCAAATCATTTGCATGCCTATGGCGTATGGGGTCAATTACATCTCATTTAATTAACGTAGAGACATAATGAAACCAGTAAGTAAAACCAATAGCTGGAGGTGCGACAGAGGCTGAAGTCCTCTGGAGTATTCTTTTGTTTCTGTTTTGCTTTTAATATAAAAAAGAAAAATCTTATTACCTCTGCCCTCTGTTGCTGCTGCAGTATAGCAAAGGTAATGGCCTTTGGATCTGCCTGACTGCAGGCCAGTCCACCCGGCAGTGATGGCATGGAGGATGATAGGTGGATCAGGCTTCCACATACAAAGTGGAACACCTGGTTAAGAATTGGCAAAGGGTTGCTGCCATAGTGGGACATGGTGGTGGTCGGGCTGATACATTGCCGCAGGCGATCCCAAGCATCTTTCATGACGCCCAGAGAACACAGAGGTAAGGCTGGAAGAACAAAAGGCAAATATTGTCACACTCTGTTCTGAAATATACAGATTTCAACACCTCTGACAGTGATCATTATCCAGGCTTCATTTTTGTATGAATCAAAACTTGGTGTGATTTCTCTCACTTTTCACAGACTCGTCAAAAATCCAGAGTCCTTTTTTTTTTTGGTATGTCACACACTCACGCACACATGCAGTATATATACAAGAGGGTGAAACAGTGAAACACAGAATTTCAGCTTTAGATGAATAGATAAGGGGAAATGTATTTATTCGCCCTCTTGAGGAATAAGATTGATTGACAAGAAGACTGATACCATCCTCATATCTGTTCGCTAAACATAAGGCTGCAGCCAGCAGCAGGTCAGTCTAGATTAGATTAGCTAAATTGGCTCTGGCCTGAAGGTTAACAGATGAGGCAACTCTTTAGCAGTTTCTGACTTCCACTTCTCCTGAAGATGGTTCAGAACAAATATTTACACTTACCCATTTTATTTTTGGAAGATGCCAAGTTTTTGGACTGGTCAGACTAAATGAGACAAATACAGTATATTAGCACTGGTAAGGCGGTGAAGGGGCACATTTGGCTACACTGTGTAAGACTAACCTGTTTTCGACCATCAGCAGCCGTGGTGAAAGATTCTGTTGATTTTCTGAAAGTAGGTGGAGACTAAGTTCAGGGAAAGTTCACAGAAACCACAGCTGCTCTAAAACAAACCAAATGTACAAACACACATTGCCTGACAGAAACTCTACCTTGCTCCAGTGTTCATAATCTGACTATTCTCCCTTTCACTGGGTTCCACCCAGGCAGGCCTGACTCCCAGCAGGAGGAAGAGACAGCGGGACACCACCAGATGGCAGGCAGCAGGGAAAGACACGCTTTCCTCAGACTCCCTCTGCTTCTCCCACTGCTGCTTAGGATCTGGCTCCCTGTCTGGGCTGACGGGGCTTTCCATGCTGCTGGGGAGGGTGGAAGTGCCAAAGGACTCGTACACCGTCACGTTCTGCTGTACCTGCATGGCCTCCCGGGTGGCCATGAATGATTCTAGTACCTCTGCGCAGACAGGGAAGACACTTGAGAACCAGGTGCATTGTAATTACGACTTCCATGTAACATGTAGTTCTGTTTTGGATCTGCCTGCAAACTTTAAGATACTTTTTTAACATCACTGTTGTAAGTGCAGAAACAGAGATATCCATTTCTAACCTGACATGTACATACGGCTAGTGCCAAATGCATCCTCCTCTGCAACCTCCTCCTGGTTGTGGTTGGCTGTGGGAGGTGGGGTCACCTGCACCTCCCGGCTACATTGACCTCCTGACTGCTGCTCTTGAGGCTTTCCTGCTTGCTCCACTGAAGGCCCCGGCTCTTGCCTGTCTGTATCAGGACTTTGGGGAGATTGAGCAGTCTGCAATTAAAGAAGCAAAAACATAGGCTATAAATATGTTAAATACACATGTTTTTTTTTTTTTTGCCTTAATCAGATCAATGTCTAAGTCCCTCTTAACATGGAGGTTAGTGGAGGAACGAATGATGATAGAAAATATGCCACTGGAATAGGTAGTGTAATTGTAAATATATAATAGTTGTTATAGCTACAATCATACTTTTCTGTGATATTCAGGCCAAATATTAAACTATATGTTGTATAGACTTCACTCAGACTTGCTCTATAATTGTTTAATTTAAGTAATGGTACCTGTTTAGTAGCAGCTTGCACCTGTGACGTCCTTGTGGAGTTTTTATGCACCAGCAAAGTGGTTCTGATTTTATAAACAGTTTCGTAAACATCTAATAGCTTCTCAGAGGGCTCATACCTGTTGAGCAATGAGAGTGGATAAATAGCACTGTTCCTCACTGCAATATACAGCACATGTTACACAGCAACAATTCACTACAACCTTTAAAAATGACAAAGCAGATAAACTTCAATATGTAAGCACTCAGTAGGCATTTCTGTAAATATTATAAATTGTGTCACTAACCTGTCCTGCCAATGGGCCTCATTCTGCAGACCTGTGTGTTTCAGAAGAGCAGCCAGACTGCAGCGGCACACTGTCTGCAGCAAACAGTCGCCTGAGGATCCTCCGCTCTCCCATTCTGCTCTCACAGCAAAGAAAACAGCTCAATTACAACAAAGCCACTGACAGGAAAATATAAAACCTGAGGATCCAATTTTTTTTTTTTTTTAATCAGTGGTATTTATTGTAGCAAGCAAGATTTTCAAAATCAGCAGGAAGTCCATTATCACCTGGGTATTTATTTTCCAGTTTCATTCAAAAACAGGCATGTATTCATACCACAACAGTGAACTAAGTGAAAATACCTTTGCTGTGAGCGTACTCCTCCATCTTCTGCCACAGTCCACCTGCAGCTCCTCTGGAGGATCCCAGTGCCAGTTCCAGCAAAGTCCTGGTTTCCTCATTCAGACTGAGTTCTGCAAGCCTGGCATCACTGCTGCCCAGGAGCACTACCTCAGTCAGCCACGCCATGCTGGAATCTACAGGTCAAAGCATCACATGGGACACAGGGTATGTGAAAACTACACATCACATTTAGAAAATTACAATTTCTTTCCTCATTAATTTCATAAAATTATATCTTTAAGTTTTACAATAGATGCTCATTTTCCTTATGTATCTCCACTGTCATTGACCTAATTAAACAAAAAATTCCTAAAACATTCCTACTCACTCACTAATATTCTCCAGTATGAACAAACAGAATGTAGACACATTGTTAAAACATTAATCTTAAGACTGTTTTCAGTTGGCTTGCCAAAACACTAAGACACATGAATGCATTGAAAGCAAGTAGTTTGTTTTCTTTACCCAGCTCCTCAAAGTCCATCTCAAGGCCATTCCTGAGGAGGACATTTGATAGCCAGAACTCTGCTGTTTTCTCCTGGAGTGAGGGTGGCGGGCCTTGCAGCATACCACCAAGGCAGCGGCCGACTGCCAACGCCACAGACCGTTCCAAGTCCAACAGCCAAACCCACTTGCACTCCTCCTCCTGTGGCTGCTGTCCAAGGCATGTGTTTTCTTCACTTTTATCTGTAGAGAAAATGTCTTGTTATTGTCTGCACCCTTTCTAAGAATAATCTAAATTGTTAAAATGTGCCATACTATGTATGTGACAACACTTGGTCCAAAGATAACATAATAGTAATACTAATAATGAATAATAACACTCTTTAAAGATAAATCTGTGTGTCAAGCAGCTAGGTCACAGTCCACTGACCTGAACAGGTTTTTTGAGCCTCCATCCCCAGTTCTTGTTCCTCCATGAGGGCTGTCTCTGGCAGCAACCTATTGAAATCATTGAGGTGCTCCAACAAGGCCAGTAAATGGCTCAGGAGAGGTTGAACTGTGCCCAGGGGGAGCAGCAGTAAGGAGTACATTACCTGGCACAGCAGGCTGCCAGCCACAGAGTTGTACAACACCACTGGGACAAGGGTTGAGATGAGAGAGGGGGATTAGACTTGCTGATAAAATTGAGGACTAAAGCCAGAAAACTGTTATAGAAGCAAAGCGGGGGATTAAATTATAGATCTTAAAATCAGTTTATTGAATATGATAATGTGCTTGTCATCAGAGCTCAATGTCAAATGCTTTAACATCTCTAGACCTGACAGTGCCACACAGATAATACTAAAGCACATACACATATCAGCTGCATAAATGTTTGAACATAACCTTTTATTGGTCATTAAATAATAATAAGGGAAATGAAATAATTCCCTTAATGTTTTCTGATTGTGAATTAAAGAGCCATGGAGATCTGTGCAAACATCTCTCATAACAGGAACAATAAAAAGTAAGACATCAGAGTATCTACTGTAGGCTACAGTGACACACACTTGTTAAGAGCCATTATCTTACTATTCAGCTTCTTGATGATTTGTTTATCCTGGGAACTCTCCTTCAGCAGTTTGGTGGATCTCCTGAGTGTCTCAGTAGCACAGGGGAGCAGCAGGTAAAGATGCTCCCGAAGCAGCGTTACACTGCTGTCATCCTGCAAAACAAAGGAGTATGGACATTCATGCAGTTATAACACAGCAGAGCTCTGTGTAATATATTAGGATTAAATATGAAATATACATGGGCTGATTTCCTGTTACTTAGTTCTGTTGTAGTAATTCAACTGTATATTTTGTTTATTTTGTATAGTGTACCTCAGGGCTGGAATGGATGAAGCAATGGGCGAGCAGGTGTTTGTGAAGTCCAGACAGCAGCTGGTGGAAGTGACAGGGAGGATCACTCTGTCCCTGGCTATCACTCGAAAGCTGTTTGTCACTGTTTTTCTCCAGTTCCCCAAATGCCCGCTCCTGTATGAACACACACAAAGAGCATTACACTTATCTTACTGTGAATATCAACTTCAATGCAAGACATTAAAAACACATGAGTTCCTCAGTTTCATACCGTGTAAAAGCCTATGCTGAGGAGCAGGGTTCTGAGGAGCACCTCTGCTAAGTGTAGTGGGTCATAGGCTTCAACAGAGCTGGATGAAGAGGGTGGCCGGGCTGACATAGCAGGTGTCAGAGGGGGTCCCAGGGCTGTCACCTCCCCAAAGTTGCTGTAGCCCAGCAGAGAAGCTACATGGCTCTGGTCCTGAAGGCTACTGAGCACCATGTCTAACTGAAGACGCTTTGAAAGACGGAGATGAAAGAAGAAGGAGAGAAGTGTCTAATATTTGATCATGTGAGGGTGATGTTCCCAAAAACATTTCTGCAGGGAAGAAATACTGTTATTACAGCAACACATTTTCACAACATTCAAGCAGTCTTCACATATTGCCTAGCAACGCTCCAAGTTGGTGCTGTGATTTTGACAAACACACTGTTTGCTGGCTCCATCCATTTCCTTGCCAACTCAGTCAGTTAAACGAGGGAAGCCAAGCAGCCACGGCAGAATATGTGTCCTTGAATTATGTCCTTGCATTTACACAAAAATCTTCAATATGGACCTGATTTTTTTGATAAAATGTATAGTCATGCTAATGTATAATGACACATTTTACTTCTTTTGTTTTAATGGCAGTAAGGAACCCCACATACCTGCCCTTTGGAGAGGACGTTCAAGCTCTGAGGGCCCTGAGGAAGGAGGGAGAGGAGCAGTTCTGTTCTTTCCCTCAGTGGAGGCAGCAGCAGAGATGCACCGATGGACAGTGTGTTCAAAACTGCCTGAGGATGGACAGGACCATCAGCACAATATGAAAATACACATGGTGATCAAGGGTAAGTGATAACTGCCAAATTAGTAAAACAGGCTCCAAAAACTGAGATCACACTATGATTTAGACACTACAGTACATAGAGATTATGCTGGCAGCAAGCCCATATGTATATTATTATGTAAATTATTAAGAGATGGTTAGCCTTTTAGTTTACCTGTTGTATGGACTCTGGCATGTTGGTGTCTATGAGTCTGAAGAGCAGGTTTCTAAGTGGTCTGCTCTGAGCCCCTAAAACCATGGCACCAGTGCCCCCAGCATGGGCCAAAGACAAGTGGATGGACAGCAGCTTCATGCACAGCAAAAGAAACTGATGGTGGTCCCTGAGGCACAGACACAGAGAGTGTGAGGAGTGTGAACGAACAACTGTCTACACTGAATACAGTGCAGTGTTGTAATTGATTGTAATTAAAAGATAATTTCATACCTTTTAGATAAGAATGGAGGAGGGGGCGTGTCATTTCCGATGCCATCACAGTAACTTTCTAAGAAATTGCGTAGGTAGGTGAATGTACTCTCCTCCAGGTCGACACAGAAGGGCCTGTGCCACGCCACCAGTTGCCTGGAAAAAGACCAAGTCACTTAAAAAACTGCTCTGATTTCTTTAATGAGAACCCATATGTTTATGCTGAAAAAGAATACAGTATATCAGGTTGAGGCTTTACCGGTCAGTGGGGACTGCGGTCCAAGCCAGACTGTGAGAAGTGCCAGCAGTGATTTGCTGGATTGACACTCCCTCTAAACCGAGCACTTTCTTAGGTCTGGTAATGGGTGTTGAAGTGTGGCCTTGCCCACACTGACCCATGGTGTTGTTCCCCCAGGCATACACTTCATTCTCTGATGAAACAAGAGCAGCACACCTTACAGTCAGAGCACATTTACAATTTCAACGTACTGTTTATAGACATAAAAAATATTCTGAAAGCAACATTGTGTTCAATAATAATATGAGCAACTGTCTATTAACTGTTGAACTGTTCATCTTACCATGGGACAGAGCCAGACAGTGGCTGTCTCCACATGAGATATCAATGATCTTGGTGATTCCCAGTTCCTCTATAAACCTGGGCCTCAGAGACGTTGTCTCAGAGGAGCCACACCCTAAACATGAGCCACAGCCCCACGCAAACACCTTAAGAAACAACATTGCATTATTGCCATCTAGTCCATGTATTTGGGATGTAGTTAAATGCACATACATTTATTTAGATGGAACATACAAAAGAGAGGTTTTAAACAAGTAAACTATACTGTATATATGGTTATATTTGCTATTACATGGACAATTTCACTTGGCACTTTTCAGATCTGACATTGAAAAATCCTTCCTGACCCAAAATGCGACATCTCACCTGTCCTGCAGAGGTAAGGGCTAGAGATGACTGGCTGCCAGCACACACTTTCCTGATGATGAATCCATGCAGGGCTTCTATGACCTTGGGGCGATACACACGATTGGTGTCTCCGTGACCTAGTTTACCTGCAAGGATGAGTCATATCTGAGCAGCAGTATCACGTCCCACTCGCTCAAGATATTTCTGCTCCACAGATGATACTGTGGTGCTTCTGTGTGTTTTTCATGAAGGGCACAAAAAAACATTTGATCTTCTTCTCAAACTTATTACATTTTGTGCAAGGCTTTTGACTTTCAAGCTGCCATGTCATCTGTCAACATACCATTGTCTCCTCCTCCAAATGACCACACAGTGTGTCCATCCTGTGCCACAGCAATGGTGTGGGAGCTGCCACAGGCTACCTGACCCACACCACTAATGTCCTTCACCAGAGTGGGCACATTCCTACTCTGGCTGTCGCTGTGACCTGGTCAGGGGGGGAAACATAGCATATTGCTAACATACCAGAGGATTGATTTCACTTTAAAAAAAAATGTTGAGCCAAATAAGCAACTTGAGATGTAAGGTGTGTGTACCCAGTCTGCCAAAGTCCCCTTCTCCCCATGTGTACAGCTCTCCATCATTAGTCACAGCAGCACTGTGTCTGTAGCCAGCAGACACGCAAATAACAACCTGACAGAAAAAAAGTGTGAAGTCACCTCATGCCGACATGAAAACTACATTTGAACAAATGTATGAGACTGCTTGCTACAAACTGATGTGCTTCCTGTGTGCTTACTTTGCCTAATAGCGGCCCTTGTATGATTTTGGGGTATTTCTGTGTAGCACTGTTGCCATGGCCCAGCTTCCCATACTCTCCATCACCCCAGCTGAACACCTGGAAGAAATATTTGTAAAATCTTATAATTGTCAATGAAGGAATCTGTTAAATTTCATAAATAGTCACAGAGGAAGTGGAGATGTTATTCTTACTTACTACATGTTACTACATGTGTTCTCTTTATTGAAGAAAAAAACATTACTCATTTGTGTTATGTAACTGAGTTATGTGCTGAAACAACAGTCTAAAAAACCTTTGAAATATGAATGAGCAATCAGAGGTCATTCTAGTGGCAGCCATTATTTTAACTTCTTACCTCTCCCTCTACAGTGATGGCCAGAGTGTGACCGTCAGAGCCCTTGGAGGACGACACTTTCTTCATGTTCCTATGTGGCTCCAGCACAAGTTTCTTGGGCATGGATTGGTTGTTCGAGTCCCCGAGACCCAGGCGGCCATAGCTGCCTTTTCCACATGCTTTCACTGACCCATCTGCAGATACTGAGAATGTACAGTACTGACCCGCCTCAATCTACAAGAATAACCAGGTGGAAAAAGGTGAGAACCTAAAAAGATGACATGTAATGCAACACAAATGCACACAGAGGTCAATGCTACATACTGCAGAAAGTCTGCTGTATGTGGCACATATGACTTATCATCAAACTTGCACAAAATTTCTGGTTATAAAATTATTATGCCTTTTCAATGCTGGCTGAATTGGAATGATACAAACATATAACAACAAATAACCAAGAAAAATAACCAAGAAATGTCACAAGAAATATTTATAATAGTACTTTTACTATATTGAAAATCCTAAGCTGTAATAACTTAATATGAATAATGATAATAACCAAAGTCTGAAAAATAATTACATTTGTTAAATGGGAGTCAAGTGAGACCTGTGCTCAGTCCTAAGCTTATGTATAGTCATACCATTTGGGCATCACTGAAGCCCTGCGTCAGTTTTGGCAGCAGGATTTTCTCCAGTGTTCCCTCTGCCAGCTGATGACTGCTGTTGCTGCCCCACACATACACCATGACTGTGTCACTCTCTGTACCAGGAGAAGCTGCATCAGTGCTGCAGGAGCACAGGCAGTAGGACGCTAGGTTACAAATCTGCCAAAGGGGAGGAAAGCGAGGTTCGTTAAATCAGTTACTGTGAAGTACAACAGGATTTAACCGTTTCTGTATGTTACAGTATGTGACTGAAATCACTGTTCACCTCCTCAAAAAGGCAGAGCGCTGCCTGGGAGAGCCGACAAAGTCCATCTGCATCCTTTTTCAGCACCTGAGTATTGACAGAGTCTCCACGGAAACCCTGGAAAAAAAAACATATTTAAAATCAACATAGTATTCTTAATGTTAAGCTGCTTTGAATCTATTGTAAATCAGGTTTCTGAATGTGCTATAGGTGCTCATTATTCTGAACCATATATCAAAACAAGAAAAAGCACGTCCCAAAAATAGAGACATGTCACTGCATGATCAGATAGGGAGAGAAGTCAAGAATGAGAAAGCGGCAAAGACACAGCTGTCAGTGGAGATACAAGAAAACAGAGAGAGCAGCAGGCTGCTTCCTCCTATTTTCTCTCACTAGAAGAAACCCAAACTAAATTGTGTTGAAAGGTGTGTGATCCCTCAGATCTTTATTGTAGCTTATATATGGGATGTAACTGTGCACTCTTAAATCTATAATCTGAAAATCTGTTATCATGGACAGTATCATGCGGGTGTTGGCAGGACCCAGACCTGGCTGTCATTTGCACACAGAAATATTGCAAAGCTGATTAGCCTGCTAAAGGATGACTCCATGTGCATATCTACAGAGGACAGGAAGACTGACTCAATCCTAATCCTTATCTGCAGACTAATACATTACTATGAGCTTCAAATGAGACTGTTCAAATAAAAAGGGCAGTCTACAGCAGGGATGAGGGGTGAGGAGTGAAGAGGAGCCATTTGCTGTCTTAAAAAGCAAAAATTAAAGGTTTATGTTAGTTACCAAATAAAAATATATGGACTAACATTTGGCCTGAAAACTCTCTATAAATTAATAGAGTGAATTTCCTCTAACCTCCTGCAAAGGGAAGAAAACATATAGACATGTGACATACCGAGTATTGCCTCATTTGGAAAAGGGTTTGATGGATGACCTCAAAGCCCACACCAGCTGACTGCTGTGAGCTCAGCGTGGAGGAGGAAGACAGTGTAGAGGTGCAGGACATGGAAGCAGCCAAAGCTACCTCCACCCACTCCAGCAGGAACTTCAGAGAGCCTCTCTGCATGGCCAGGCCAAGCAGTAGCTCCAGCGCTAGCCTCCGACCAGTGGGGTCTGCCCCGCCGGTCCCACTGCTCACTGATGTCTTCTTAAGGAAATCGGCCACCTGTGCCAGGCAGTCCAACCCCACCGACGGGATCTTGTTCTCATTGGCCAGAGAGAGTGGCGGTAGTGAAGCCAGCACCGAGGATGCCGTGGCAAGCACATCATTGCAAAGCACCGACTCAGGGTGAACGGAGGCGGCGTATCTCCAGTTCTGCTGCAGTAATGAGAAGAGCAGACTCAAACCTGTCCTCACTCCCATCTCTATCAGAACATCTGTACCCGACTTGACTTTGGATGGCCCCCCTGGTAGGCAAGGCTCTGAGGCCAGCTCAAGTTGCCCACATTCGGCCCCGCTGTCTGTGGATTGGGAGGGCAGCTGCACGCGGAATTTGTCATGATATTTGCTGTGGAGTGCGTAGTAGATCCTCTGAAGAACTACCAGCCTCTGGTGGAGGCCCAAGGTGTAGGAGGTTTGCGTCAGCATGCGGTGAGCCAGCCATCGCTGACTGTGGAGCAGGGAGGACAGGTACTCTTCCTTCTCCTCGGAGGCACTGGAATCACACTCGAAGTCTGGCAGACGTGGGCCAACGAGTTCTTGGACAGGCTGGGCCAGAGTCACCACCTCCTTGTTGTGAAGAAGCTTACTGTAGAGCGCAGCAGCTCCATGCCTCCTGGCTGTCTGTATACTGTCTTCTGCTGCCCAGGAGCTGTTGAAGTGCTCCTGCCACTTTAGCAACACATGGGTCTGACAAGGCACCATGTCTGAGCATTATCTATGATCTGATGTGCACCTAAAAAAAAAGGAGGGAAATCTGATTAGATGAGGCCTGTGAATTGGCAAATTTATATAATTCACATGTGACACTGTCTCACACTTGATTAATGTAATGAAAAGGCACTTTTATCTTCATCATCAATCTACAGGCCAGATTTGCAACTGAAAGCCAATGTTCTAATGTGTTATCCTGCCAAGAAAATTCACTGTAAAGGTGTCAGGTTTCTCCTAAGTGTTGGCCCTATTCCAGCATACAGTACAACCAGGCTATTGCCGCTGGCCCAGCGGGTATCACTGAAATAGTTCATCTCACCCTATGATTACATCTAGCACAACCTCACTAATGAGGGCACTTTTGTCTCACAAGCGGTTATGCTGCACAATATAAAGAAATGTATTCTATCTTCTTTTAAGATTTCGTTTCATATTATGGCCTGTCAGAGCCAAAATCTGCTTTGACAGATTAGGCACATGGGTGATGATGATCCACCACTGTCTGTTCATTCATATTTTCCATCTCAGTCAGAATTGTCTCAAAGTTGATCACCTAATGCTCTGACATACAATCCTACAGAACGATCTCTTGGACTCCACCTAACCCCCAGTCTGCCTGTCTGCATAGTTTGTCAGCTTTCCAGACAAATAAAACACAAGCGTGCTGTTGCTGTCGAGAGGAAATTTTAGATCTCCAAAAGAACAGCTTTTCCCAGAACTAAGAAAGCCAGACAGTAATTTTCCCAGCTTGTATTGTTTATTAATCAGTAATGTGTAACTTTGAACAGGTTTTAGGTAGGTAGGCAGGTAAAAATGTGACTATCCCCATGACAGTTACAATATTGAGGTTAACATTCAAAGCTTAGCGGATAATTTCATGGGAATGTCACCTGCATGACATTATAATGACACGTGTTCGAACACATTCATCCTACCAACTCTAGACTATATTTTAAAAAAGCCTTGGTTAGTGTGAGAAAGATTTATTTCTAATGTATTTCAGGCTTGATGGAAATCTGCCTTCAATACAAATGCATTAGTCTTATGAGTTTTCATTCCTGTCAAGTAAAACAGGCTTGAGGGTGAGATAACCACTCAAACCAGCTTTTGATGTGTGGGATAGAAATCTCAATATTGTTGGTTCATGGCTGACTCTCCTGTTATTATTAAAAGTTTCACAAAAACATGAACCGGCATGAGTGAGGGAATGCTAGTTACAGCCTGCTGAACATGTGCACATGCCACTTCGACTGTGGTCCACAGTCACATAGCCTCATCTCTCTTGCCTTGCCTGAGGCCTGTGGGGCTATATGGTTTCCACTCTGGCCAAAAATAACAGCAAGCATTGATATAGTAATGGGCTCCTCAGTCAGACAACCACCAGCGTGCAACCACCAGTAATGTTAGGTGTAACTATCACCGATTACAAACTCAATCTCAAGTTGTAGGACACAAACGTTCAGGATAGCTTTTTCTCTTTAGCCCAGCTAGCTTCAGATGTCATGTAGCCAACCATGTATGGGTTACACATGCTGATCCATTTAAAACATGCATAAACTAATAATATCTTGTATTACATTTTATTAATTAGCAAATCCAAACTGAGCAAATTATCCCACCAATTTTATATTGACAAAGAAAGGCTCATGGGTTGGATAATGTCTCACCAAAGCACAGTGTCAACATTATCAATGATGGTCACTTTCAGGGCAGCTAGCACTACACATGATGAGGAGGAGTAAAAGTCAGTCATATTAAGGGGTGGGGGTGACAATGAAACTGGGTCACATTTCATACAAAGCAATAACACTGTGTTCTTATAAAGTGGATTCAGCTGCGGTAACATATGCTTTCTGTTGGACCATGATGCACCCATCACAATTTCCCAGCATCCAAGGTGTTCAGCTAACCAAGAGTCCAAGAGGCAGGATGGACTAACAGCATTATGCAGATATGTTTGGTATTGATTGCATTTTTCTGCAGGCCTCAAACCACAAGAGAATACGCTGTGTCTATGCATGAAACCCATCCTCCTTTACAATTGAGAGAAGCCAGTCATCATGGTTATGGCACCTGCTTAATACACAGCCGCCTCCATTTGATGACTTTCTGATGCCTGAGTGGGAGAAGACCCTCCTACACACACACACACACACACACACACATTTACAAGAACCTAGAACAGGAGCTAAAGTTTTAATGTGTCCCTCCACCTGACCTGACCTGGACTCAGCTGCAGGAAGTTGCTGGTCCGAGGGTTGTCTCTAGCTGCTGTTGCCAGGGCAACCCCGACAATAAGCGTTTAGACAATGGATGCAATGGATGACTGTTAATCAACAAACTTGCTAAAATAAGCAGTCGCCAAGTGATATATAAGAGGAGGTTAATTCAGCTGACAGCGAGGTGAATTAATGTCTGACAGCAACTTAATTATCATAAGCTGCAGGAGGGAGAGGACACACAGCTATATGAAATATTAGGTACACGGACATGTTAACACAAGTTCAGCGTTGAGTTCAGGACTCGTGCTCCTAATGTTAGCCCACACAGGATAATTTAATTTGTACACAATTATCGACATTTTCCATCCTTGCTATGTGGCTCCTTACTTTGAGACGTCTGTCAACATCTTGCAACGTTAACGTTTAGCTCGGTTAGCTCGTTGTTACAGCTACAGCTATTTTTCCCCACACAAACAACGTCATATGTGGATTTGAAACGCAGTCTAGTCTCCGCCGTGTCATTCACAGACACCGGTAACATTATTCTGCATCTGCGGTGACAGCTGAGCTAACGCTGGCTGCAGTGCAGTTGCTAGTCTGCTCCATGGCTGTCAAAACCGACCAAGCCCCTCCGCTTGTCCGCTGACAGCTCTCGGGTAAAACGGTCCCGCGGCTCGTCACCAGCGCCGGCGCTACCATGTTAACCTGGGTGTTGTAAAATTAAAATAGTCCGCAGACATGTAAGTTACCTTGACAGTAAGCCTCCGCAGATAAATGGTTTGCGTTACCTGTCCCGTCCCAGTGAGGTCTCCCTTGGACGCGAATATCATATCAACCTTCTCCGCTTTCCTCTTCTTCTTCGTCGGCTCGAATCTTGCCCACACTCCGCTGGAGGACTCCAGTACCGCCACCCTGCGTCACGGAGTCAAAACGCAGCACCATCATCATTATCATCATCATCATCACCATCATCATCATCATCATCATCATCATCATCATCATTATATTTTGATTCGGCAGTCTTTTATCTTTCTTCCTTTTTCCATCCAGACCGGACGCCTGTGTTAGGCTACATGTAGCCCTATGGTTTCCGGGGCTCAGGCCTCTCCACCCACCCACCACCTTTTAAAATCCACCCTCAAATTTATGAATCTATGTTAAAATAACAAAACCATCCTGTCCACCTCCTTTTTTATTAGGCTTTGCAAATATTTATTTATGATCACAGCAACAGCAGCAGCAGCCTATAATAAACAGGATAAGACAAAAATAGGTTTTCTGTCCATTACTGTAACACGTGAAGGTCAATCATGTGAAAACAGACGCATAATGTCCACACTGACTCTGGAAGGAGCTTTGTCATGCCTGAGAAAATAACCTTGATGCTGGTGCATCGTGGGAAATGTAGGATCCATTGTTCCTGGACCTTGGCCCACAATAGGGACTCAGCCAAAATTTTGACCATCCTTTTTTTCTTCTTCTTCTTTCAATTTTGTGAGTCCTGAAAGTGTATGATGCTGCACCACTTGTTTACTGCAGTACGTCCCTGAAAGCACACTTCACATGTGTGTGTTATCTTGTGTTTATATCATCATTATGCCATAATAGGTCTGTCCTCTTTTACTGATCAATGAGCTGATTTATAAAGAGGAGGAAACAAAATCAACTGCTAAAAGTCAGACTCTTATGCTATTAGAAACCTAACACTCAAATTAAATGTATCCATTATATTTATATATATATATATATGGTTATATTTCTAGTGTTGATACTTCCTCTAAAAGTCAAAGACCAATCAAATTCTTATTCGTCTCTGTTAAATCCTGTTCCTATTTCATTTTTTACACAGTGTAGATAACATTGACCTGTTAAATATTGTCAGTATGTTATAGGATGTTGTGACTGAAAACATCTTGCATTACACTGCTTCAAAGCCAGGCCAGCCGGGCCAGTCGGGGGGTTTAGGGGGCTCCGTCACTCACACAAACAAACCAAAGATAACTTATGACATCAGGTCACACGGATTTCAATTCCTGGATGGTGGTGCAGAGTTAATCCCACTTCCAAGCCGGATTTCTAAAAAGGGGGCTGACTGGCAAAAGGGACGACAACACCGGAATGAGGAAATTGACGAGGGGCAAGCCATGTGCAAAACAAAGTTGTTCATCGCTGATAACCATGCAACCTGATGAACCAGAGGTCACTCCACTCAAGTCTTCCAGAGGCGACCCTCTGCTCCGGCTCTCCCCGAACAAACCGCTTATCCTAAAGCCCACAGCAGCAGCAGCACCACCACTACTACCGCCAGCAGCAGCAGCCTTCCTCGGGCTCTCTCCTGCATCCAGTGATGTCTCTGCTCCTCATCACAGTGCTTTCCTCACTTCTGCTGCGGGATGCTGAGGCGTGGGGCGCCAGCGTCAAGTACGCGGTGAACTGCCCCGACAGATGCAACCCGGAGCGGTGTGGCGGGACGCAGCGGTGCACACGGACGGTCCTGGATGACTGCGGCTGTTGCCAGGTCTGCGCAGCCGGCAGAGGGGAGCACTGTTACCGCACGGTGTCGGGGATGCACGGGGTGAAGTGCGGACCGGGTTTATTCTGCGAGTTCTACAAAGACGAGGACGATTACGGTGACGAATATGGGATCTGCAAAGGTACATTCACATTTATTATTATTATTTATTTTAAAAATCTTGCTGCTGGTCCTGCATGATGCGTTCTCCACAGAGTGATGCTCTGCTGCACCAAATCTACTGTCCCTTTATCTCATTACCATCTTTTGGGCTCTATTTTCTTATTTATCACCATAAACAGCACCATTGCCATATAACCATTGCTTAGGGGTACATAGGTACATGTGCATCCTCTTTTCTGATATGGAGTGGTTCTTTAACTTGATGATTTGCCCCAAATTTATATTTGCCTTTGAGTTAAGGGCCTCTGGTGCTCACTTATCAGTTCAACACTATATCTAAAAAGTATGATCCATCTCAGATCCACTCAGGTAATTATTCTTTGGTCCTAATTTTTTTTTATTTTTCCTTTCCAGACTGTCTGTATGGATCCTATGGGGTTGAGTGCCGCAACACATGCAACTGCAAAGGAGGCATTTGTGACAGAGAGACTGGAGCTTGTCTCACCCTCAAATTCTTTGCCAAAATTGCCAGCAAGCTCAAGACTGAGCCACAAGCAGGTGAAAGTGATTGAAGATTCTTAAAGCATATATATATATATATATGATGTTTTTTAAGCATTTGGATCATCTGAAAATTATCAGTGAGCTCCAGTCAAACAGTCAAATGTCTCACAAAAAGGACTGGGTATAACTGCATAAACTGAGAGATGACTGAATCGTCTGCCTTGTATTTGCAGGCGGAGATGGTGGCTCAGGAGAGGTCAGCACTGCTCAGAGCACAGATCAGCGCACAGACAGATCCACTGCTCTGAAGCGGCTCAACCCTCGCTGACAAGTGCTGACAAGACTGAATCTATTCAGTGTAAATGTAGCATTAACTTATAAATGATCTGAAAGATATATTTTATTATGTTAAATGATGAGAATTTTTTACAGCAAGTTTTGTTTGGTTTGTTTGGCCCTCGTTTGACAACATCATCTTTTTCTAATGAAATATGCAGACTATGTTATTATCTCTCTTTGTCTCACGTTTGTCTATTGCTGTGTGTCTGTTTGTGGAGTAAATTAACTATATGATCCATCTCCTGTTAGCTCCAGTGCCGACCTGAGGCTCTCAAGTTAGTGTGCCTTCATGCAACTTTGTTGAAGAAGTGAGAGTTAATGTCACATAGAAAAAGGCCATTCATTTATTTCAAACTGGACACAGCAATATTCAAGTCCTCCATAATGATATTTTTATTTGTACTGTATATATGAAAACATGGGAAATATCATGTATATGACACCAGCCAATGTAGAGAATGGTCTTACAATTAAACCAAAGTTATCACTGATTGTGCTCATTTGACTTTTTTTTGCCTTGTTTTTTTTTTTTGTTTGTTCTTGCAGAAACGGTGGCAAAGACACATTCAGTGGTTTTATAATGCAGTGAGATCAACAGAGAAATACACACTTTATCCTCAAAATAAATACAATATACAGTAGTTGTATGATTCAAACATGTCTGCATGCTTGAATCATACAACTAATGAAAGTGCTGCAAAGTAAAGGACACACACTCACCAGGTGAGATGGTCAAATAAAGATCAAGTAGCATGGTTAATGTAAATTTAATACAAAGTGTGGGGAAGACAAAAGGTACTAGGAGACTCAACACTCTCCGTACTAGGTGAAAAGTTTTACTAATGCTCAGATTACCATCAGGGCTTCATGTGCCTGTCTTTGCTTCAGCCACTTTTACTCTGAAGGTCAACAGCATGAATGCTGCAGAGGCTTCAGCTGTCCATCGGGTAGAATCTCTCATTGCAGAAAAGTGACATATCTCTATTGCAGTGGCACAGAAGTGATATATAATCTATAAGGTTCAAGCACCAGAAGTGGATAAGTGAGAGTGGTGAGGTTGGAGGTTTGCATCATACTGCAATAAAAGCTCTCAGTAGAACATCTGTGGAACTGGTGCATTTCCTTGGTCCATAATTAAAGTCAAATAAAAGGGCAGCTGACATGCAAAGTTTAGAACTTGTGTGTGCACTTAACATGCTTTATGTTCCGCAGAGGAATTTGACACCTCTACATGTTGCACAACTATCAGAACAACTATGAGAAACTGTGGAAGATCACTTTTTTGAACGGGAATTGAAGGAAAAAAAGAGACAAGTTATTTATATTCGACATTCAAATGACGACATTCATTTACTGTGTTGGAGGTGGAAAAAAATGTTAAAACGTCTGGAGAGAAGAATGTCTTATGAGCGAGAGGATTTCTTGTTTCCCATGTTCATATGTGACAGTATATCAAAACACTGGGGCAAAAAGTGGTTATTATTAATGCTGAGAATGATTCAGGCATCCTTGACTTTTACGTTGTGGAACGCAGAGCTTTTCTCAGCTTCCACAAATGGCAAAATACTCTTTGTTCCCATGCAGAAAACATCTCATGGAAAAATACTTCCACCACTACCAGTAGAAGAAGTGAAGGGCAAGAAGACGCAGTTTACAGGTTTGACAAAAACATTAGTTCTGGTTGGAGAGAATTCGTGGAAGCTCCTCTAACTTTTGTTAACTTTTGTGAAGAATTTTTAAAAACTTTGTTCTGAGAGCAACGCAGAATTGGAACAAATGATGATCTCGGGATGAGCCAGGAATACACAGTCATGTGTCAACATGACTTGTGAATAGAAATGAATTAAATTTTGAGACAATGCTCAAGGTCTTTTCTTGAGAAGAATTTCCTCCCTGGAGGAAGAAAAAAAAAGATCATGACAGACTTTCAGCTCTTCTCACAATCCTGAGAATTTCAGCTGAACTGATTCATTTTCCTGAGAGAGCAGACACGATATCCTCATTTTGTGAGTGAGCAGCATCCTAATATTCAGAGCCGCTTTGCATACAAGTAAAATTTTTATAAAGTTTCTAAAATTTTAAAGGAGTTCCGAAACCATTTCTCTCTAAACCCAGAATACATTGGCTTCATTTGAATCCAATCCAATTATATTAGACTAAGTATATCAATTAATGATGCATTTAGACATTTTCAAATTCAATGTGTTCATATTTGTGCTAGTTTGTGATAAGGCTAACCTCAATGAAATAATCATTATCTCTGTGATTCTGAATTTAAAGGCAAGAATGAAACCTAAAATCATTCATGATCAAACATGTTGAGTGACCCTTTCTTAGAGGAAGATGCCTTTTCTCTTTGTTCCTCTACTGTATGAAACACATGCAGGCACAGTTAAAGTACAAAACAGTGAATGGATATTAAAATATACATATATAGATACCAAACATCTTGAATCAAATTTCAAAAATAATCCTGCCCCAGTTAAAAATATCTCTTATTAGCCTCACCTCTGACTCTTGCTGGTACAAAAATGTTTTCCAGTATTCAGCTTGTTTATTTCCTGTGCTTCCTGACACCTGTGAAAATGGCCCTTCTTCCTGTTGTTGTTGTGTCTGTCCAGGAGAGGAATTTAAAAGCAAGGATTTTTTCAAGTGACACTTCCAAAAGCTTGGGATGTAGAAGTGACACACAACACAGCGAAGGCCTTGTCCTCTTGTCAGGAGTCAGAAGAGGACACTTCCTGTCCACTTTTATTCCATGATTATTTATATGAAAGCTTAACACCTAAACACTCATCAACTAAAACGCCGTCCCTGAGACACGTTTTCAAACAGGATAAACACACATTAGATTAGTACAAGTTATTCTATTACTGTGATACACATTGTAGTTTGCAGTCATGTCTTCTTTAAATTAAAAAAAGTAGTAAAACATTAACCCTTTAAAGGTTAATGTTAAAAGAAGGACAAGGCATTTCTACAATTCTATTTTCTCATTTTCTGACAGTAATTCAGAATTAAAAGCAAAGCGCTGATTCATATTAATGAAAAGTTCAATTAGTTTACTGGAATTTCACAGTCTTGTATCGTTACACAAGAGACAAATTCACAAAGGATAAAGTTCTCTGAAGGCCACAAGTCTGTAACATGGATGTATCTCCTCAATCCAAGGGCGAGGTGACACACATGCACACACACACGCACACACACACACATACATAATGATACAGGTATGGGAGCCGTCTTGTGTATGAGGGCAGGAGTGCTCTTCGTGCTCAGACTCCAATGTTCCTCTCATTCCCCTGAGAACCGACAGGCCGAGGCCTCGCAACCAAACAAAGGACCCTGGAAAATAACAGGAAAGCGTTGGTGAGAAATACCCTTTATCTGACTCCCCGAACACGTCACTGCCGCCTCTGCAGAAACAAAGGTGCGTGAACGGAGTAGTAAATAACACTGATTTACTGCAAATAGATGTTCTGGTATTTACAGTTTGGCTCTGCCTCAACAGGTTGTTTATTGTAGCTGCAGAATGACAAGGCGTATTGGAGACAACACATAAACACTGCAAACAAGGAAATTAAGAGGTCTGATTGATTACACTGATAGCAGATATCACAAGTGAGGCTTGTGAAATGTAACAAGAGGCTCTTTAGAGCGTATACTGTCACGTCACTTGATGCAGCTAATGGAGGCCAGTCTGATTAATGAATTCTGTGGCTCCGTCATCTCAAGGTTTCCCCCTACTTTTTTTTTTCTTTGTCTTAATGGTTCTCAGAAACATGTCGCAGTAAACTGGCAGTGGCTACTCCAGCGGCCTTGACCTCAGCGACCTGACAGACCGCTGACCCCCGGGAGGAATTGTCTCTTTCTGACGTCAGAAGGAACATTTTCCAAAAAGGTTTAGTATCAATAACGGCTGACCCCAAGGATTACGTTGAGTTTTTATAGGTTAGTTTTAAACATGTTTCATAATTATCACAGCCTCTTTATGTAATTGTGCTACTTTAAGTGTGGTTTTCTCTCATATGATTGGCAGCATGGTATTCTGTTCATGATTGGAACGCTGTGTTTGGCTTAAAAATTCTTTCTCACTAATTGTGATTATGTCCTTTCTCTGCTTCTCTCCCCACTGGATTCAGACCTGGAATGCACTGAAGCCCAATGAACACACAGCCATGTTCATGAAACCAGTTTGAAGTGGACTTCTGCTCCATGATTTGATGCATTAACATGCTGGAAGGAGCCATTAGAGAATGGTAAACAGTGGCCATAAAGGGATGCACGTGGTCAGCAGCAACACTCTGTTGCATTCAAACAATGATTAATTGGTAAAAAGGGGCCAAGAAAACATCCCCACATCATCACACCAGCAGCAGCAGCAGCAGCAGCAGCAGCAGCCTGGACTGTTGACACAGAGCAGGCTCGGTCCATGGACTCACACTGTTAATGCCATATTCTGACCATAACATTATGAGAGGCAGAAGCTTCTCTGCTCACCACAGTTGTAAAGAGTGGTTATCTGAGTGACTTTAGTCTGTCTGTCAGCTCCTGACCTGTTTGTGAGTGATTTCACGTGTCAGGGTTAGTGGTAGATTGAATAATTGTATGAATACACAGGTGCTCATAATAAAGTGATGCATCATATCATGATAAAAGAAAACTACTGAAGCAGTGAAAAAGTATCAAGAAATAACATACATTTAGTGCATGTTTTTGTAATGCACACTGTCTACTGCCTCGTTTCTGTATGACACATGGACCTCTGGTGGCTCCCTGTTAGTATTGTATCACACAGTCATTTTGCATTTACTTTCCATTCAATATATCCTGAAGCTCTGACAAATACTTTGACATGCAAATTTCACTTAGGTTATTTTCACTTGAGTTTTTGCCAATTTGCACCACAGTAAGTCTGATAAGAGTTGTATAACATTCAGCCAACGTTAATGATGACCTACTTTCAGTGTGACATAAATCAACATAAGAATAATTTCTTCAAGTAATATATCAGTGTTGTGACTCTTAGGGTGCATGCACAACTTTGAAGGTAAACTGAAACAGCTGTAAACAAGCCTGTTTTATTTCCAAGTCCTAAAGTCACCACCAGAGAGCAATATTGCATCAAGGAAAACAATCAGGTTTGATCTTTGTTATGGTTGAAAGCTGCACTGCTGTCTCTCAAGAACACATCGACTTTATCTGATGGAGAATTGGACTGCTGCAGTAGTAAAAGAAAAGACTATAGATAAAGGCAAAATAAAACAGCTGAGGACTGGAAATAAAGGGTGATATGATCTCTGTACAGTTGTTCATAGATAATTCATGAACCACAGAATTGGCATAAGCAAAAGGTTAAGAGATGTTTCCAGTTAATGGAAACCAGGGTCAACCGGGGTTTTCATATTAAAGTAGGCAGGAGGAAGGAAAATACCCTGGGGACAGATAGATAAATAAAATAAAGATGTGTGAGTGCCTGTACACACATACCTGCTGTAATGTGTATGTCTTTGCCTTGGCCTGTGTGTTTGTGTTGACCTTTCAAAACAACTGTCAGCAAGTAAAAAGGAGGAGAAGTGACCTCCCTACTGTGCTATTCTGTGTCCATACAGGCCAGGAGACAAAATGAGAAGCACAGTGACGCCTATACAAGAACAGAGGGAGTGACCCTGACCCTGAGTGACAACAGCTCCGTCCTGAACTTGAGTAAGTACAACCAACAAACTCCTTTTCTCCATTTTGTGCTTTGTGCTCAGTGGCAGATCTGAGAGGAATTGAGGGAGGGGAGAGATGAAATCATTTGCAAACCACCCAGACACTGTGGTTCATAATCATGTTAAATCCCTAGGCCACATTGTATAATTTTATTCATTACTTTTACATTTTTTTGTCATGGTCACTTTTTTTTTAGATATTAGATCAGCGATAACTGAACTCGGCCATATGGGGGCAGCAGAAATGAGCTCTGAACATGGACATGTTATCACCATCCTATTGAAGTTAATGAGTCAGTTGCCTATTACTGTAATATGTCCAGCAGATTCAAAGCAAGTTGAAGTTGGTGTTCACTTGGCGAATTGAAGTCCAATATTCACCCTCTTTATTTTCCTCTGTTTTGGCAGATATTACACATATATAAATATTTGGCTCTTTAGCTGCTCAATGCTTCACTATGTTCACCAGCTCTCTGCTCACTCTGTTTGCTGCTTGGAGTTGGGCTTTTCCAGATTTTTCCACTATTAAAGCATTGATTATTTCTGCTCAAAATAAAAGTGTCTTTGTGCATCTAAAGAGCCTCCTCAGTTATTTGGGACTGCTCTCCTTGGCTGCAGCCTGTCCACACCCGCCTGGTCTTTTTGTTAAAATTCAATATGTTTAACAAAGTCTTCAATTAAACACTTAAGTAGAGATCAAGAAGTCAGTGGCCTGTCTCCACTTGTTAATACCTTGATGCAAACAGGAACTGCTGCCATGGTCAGACACCATGCCAACAGAGGTCTCACACACACACACACACACACACACACACACACACACACACACCAACCACTGTTGTTCAGTTACTGCCTCCATAGCACATGCAATGCTATAAGCCTGAAAATTATATAATCAAAAGGAACTGTGCCCTAGTGTCATCTCAGTCCACTGGGAGAGATTTCTTTTTTTTTTTGTCTACGGGAGGCCTCCAAAGATTTTCATTATCACTCCAGAAGTCACCAACTGTCCAAACCCTCCGAGTCGAAGGCCATGAGAACAGCAGACCCATTGAGGACAGTTCAATTCCCAGAGGATTCCTCTGTGAAGATTCATCCGTTCTGATCATATGAGTTATCTCCTATCAGATAGAGCATCCCAGGGGAGTAGATGCAGCCCCAGTTTGTTTTCAGATGGCCACTTCTTACGTCACAAGGTCACAGAGTTTCGTGTCAAGCATTCCACATCCCGCAAATATAATAAAACATGCTGAAGGATGGCGGAGGACAGATGGCTGAGAGGCTACTGTTGTTTGTTCTCTGCATTTCGCTTAATCTTTGTGTGATCTAATGAGGATTTTCATGGCGCCTAACACATTCACCTTCTGAGCAGCGATTATGTTTTATAGGAAGGAATGAACTCTACTACATTTAACTGTTGACTATATGTGTATACAGCTGCAAATTAAAATTAAGCAAGCAATTCAGTAGCTGCACTAAGGTCAGTGTAGTAGACTGATCATTTCTTGGCTGTTCTGTAGAAACAAATTAACAATCTAAGTGCAAATAACCAGGGCTATTCAGCATGTTATGAGAGTAAGCTTCAGTATGATGACTGCAGAGGACCTGAGGGACAGGATCTGCAAGGGAGTCCCAAGATATAGCTCATGGGTCTCACAAGGTTATAGAAAACTTTTATATATCTATCTTACACATTATTTTCTTTATGGAGTATTAGATATGTCAGGTATAGCTCAAAAAATTGTCTTAGGTTGAATTTCTCACAACCAGGATTATATATATATATATATATATATATATAAAAAATCATTGTTTTGGTCTTGTAGGGTCAGAAATCACAAAAGGTTAGGAACCCTTGGTCCGAAAAAGTCATGATGTAAAACATAAGTAACAAATTTAAAGACTATACCTTCAACCTCTGACCATGGTGATTCAGAAACGTGTCAGCTCAAACACTGGGACAGCTTCACGTTCTGCTCCTGACTCTATGATCAATCATTTGACAGATGCTAATAGAAAGCCCAGCAGTGACAGTGTGACAGTATACATCATCAACTCTGACCGCACTGCTGCCTATATAGATCAAACAGATCAATACATGATGTGCTTAGCCTGGCCCTACACTTGACCCTGTGATGCCGTAATCACCCAGCCAGGATCATGTTTGTTGACAACACCTCCTCCATATTCAACGCCACGACAGTCAGTCAACCAACTTCTCTACACACCAGTCAGATTTACCCCCGTTCACACGTACACCATGAATTTGTAAATAAACTCATTTCCATCCTGATGATTAGATTTTGAGGAAGTAATTATAGCCGACATATCAGCTGCCTCCTGTATAGATTGGAATATAATTTCTTATTAATAATGAGCCAGTGCAGGCAGTGGACACATGCCAATGATACAATACACTTCTGCTAAGGTTCTGTCTTTGTGCTATGTTGATGATATAAATGAACATGTTGGCCAGTTCAATATGAAATAAATCAGGATATAGGCATCTTTTCATGGCAAGAGATTCTCCAACAGATTCTTCATTCACTTTTTTAGCTGAGCTTGAAACACATTTGCAACATTAAATGAGATTTATCTTCCTTTGACTCTCCCATTTGCATTCAAGTGTCTTCCAACTTTTTCATACAGTATATATAACACTTTATTGCGTATAACTATACCCCTATTTCATTTTTATAGTTTGCATGGCAGCCCTGCATTATTGGAGTGAGCATTTTTCAATGTGTTTTGCCTTTTCTCCTGTCATGAATCATTAGTCTGTCTAGTTATTAAACAGGTTGTGAGAAGTAGATAAGGAGCTCAATGATTGCATGATTGAGCTCAGGAATGTAGCGCACACACCAAACACCCATAGCTTCAGTATGAAGGCTTTAACTTTGACATCATCCTCATTAATTCTACACTTTTAACATGTTCATTTCTATATATTACCAACTCTTTAAAGAGGGAGCTACTGTGAGACTATGGAATAGGCACTCCCAAGTAAACACGATGCACTCCCCCCTGGTGTGTATACAGCTGGACTCGCACCAAAGTGAGGATGGAGTCACTGAATAAATGTTTGTCAAGCTGCATGCACGCACTCATTTGTATATGTCATCTTGAAGACGCCTTAAAGCCAGGGCCTCAGACCTCAGTGTCTGTCTGTATGCTGGATTACTCACAGAGCATGTATGGAAAATTCAGAACATGATCCGTAGCTAAGTTTGGTCATTTCCTGCCTGTTAGCATTTTCAGCAGAGTGGAACACAAAAGTGTGGGAGTTTAAAAAAGAAAAAGAAAACCTGCAAGTTGTTTGCGTGTAATCTGAAATACAAGGGAAAGTCAGCTGCACTGCTCAGTTAGAGCTCTCATCTTAAGACTTCCTCAAACATGCTCTCTCTCTAACACACACACACACACTTTCCCCCTCCCTCTCCCCCCCTCCCTCTCTCCTCCTCCTCTGTAACCAACATACACACACACACACTCTTCTCAGACTCGGAGTGTGAGCTTCTCACCGGCTATGATGACTGGAAGAGCGAGGGCTGCATAGGCTCCAGTGTTGGGAGAGAGAGAGTGTGTGGTGCATGTGGTGTGCATGTGTCTGGGCGGACTCCCTCTGTAATGCTGCTCCATGTGTGACTGTGCTGACCGCGACAGACCATCCTGTCCACAACGGAGACTTTCTCAGCATGCAGATGGTGTGAGCAATCAGGGGAAAAGTTTGTAACAGCTTGTCTGAGCTTCAGCTAACTCAATCCACTCAGCACACACTGAGAGGAGGAGGAGGAGCAGCAGCAGCAGAGCTGGAGTACAACTTCATGTTTGTCTCAGCCCAGGATTTCTGTTGTTGTTGATTGATATCCTGTCCCTGGATTGGGTAAAACAGTTGTGCATCACCACACGTCACAGCTGAGGGGATTCAACAAGGCTGTTTATCTGAAAGGTGAGTCTGCAGTTTGTTATCATGCGGTTTTATTGTAAGGTGTTGTTTTACCTGAATATTGGTGGATTCATGCCCAGTGCCTCCACAGATATTGAGCCGCACTGACAGATAATAGGACTGTGTAATAGAAATATGAAGATGCTGCAGCCAAATAGTCTGACTGATGGATTCAAACCTAGATAGAGTCATTCTTTGCAGATATGTAATTTACATTTTAAGCAGATATCTCTGGAACTGAACTTCTCAGAAATTGCACTAGTAATAACACATTTTCTGCCATATGAATATGGTAATAGAGTTTTTGGAGGTTTGGAGATTTTGCATGTGTTTCTTTTACTTTTGTCACAGACCACAAACAGAGGTCATTAGCTTACTGAACAATGATCAGACACATCAGTGGTTTTGGTGACTGAACTTCAGACTTCAAACAAACTTCTAGCAATGTTCATTTTCTAAAGGACTCGAGTGCTTAATGCTTCGTTAATGTGATCTATTTCCACTGTGTTAAACTAGTGACAGAACTCATCCAGCTCTGTCACCAGCACTAAGTGTCACAGAGACCAAACCAGAGAGATGCACTGGTGGAAACATAAGCGCATAACTTTCTGTGTGTGTGCATGTGTGTCTGCGTGCGTGCATGTGCGCGTCACACCTGGCTGGTCATGCTGGGAGTCTGTGAAACATTGTGAAAATGACTAAAAGCTAACAACATTGTTATCCTGGGTAACTATAGCAACAGCTGTTGTTCAGCTGCAGAGCGTCAGTTTTCTGTACTTTCAGATTTCCAGGTTTTAGACACATAATTAAAATTCATGGATCTGTTAGACCAGCATATTGCGAGTCACTTGCTAATTCTGTCGCAGGACATGCAGATGGCAAGACTGTTGCATGTGCCATCCAAAAACACTGACACCCCCCCCCTCTGGCTGTTGGCTGAACAAACAGACAAGAGAGCTCAATTATGTCTCGATTAATGTGATAATGTGTGGTAAAGTCTGGTTGTGCTGCATGTGTGAGGATGACTGCAAATATGCACAGCATACCCCCGGTGTTAAAAGGAGAACAAAAGATTTCAAACAGGAGTGGGAGGAAAGGACAAGGAGGGAAAATGTTGACAAAATGGCAGGGAGGACCGAAAACGATGTCTGCGATTTGTCCCCCCACCTGCTGTGATAATGGAATAGAAAGATACGAAGGCAAACAGGGCATGAGCTGAGGTAGAGGGTAAAACAGGGCATGAGCTGAGGTAGATGGGGGGGGTGAGATATGATGACTGCCGTGTGCCAGGAATGTCTGCAGTGCACAAGCGATGGTGCTGGAAAGCCCAGGGATCAGGTTCCCTGTGTCAGCTGCCACACTCGCCTGTTCCCAGGTCCAACTCTGTGATATCTGTTTATTGAGACAGGAAAGGATGGAGACAGGGGGCAAAAGCGGAGTGGAGATCAAATGGAAAAATTTAATAGGTAAAGGATTAGTTTTACATTTCAGAAAATGCACTGACTTGATTTCTTGCAGTTAAAAGAGGAGGATTGATGACCACTGTCGTGTCTTACATAAGGCTACAGCCAGCAGGTGGTTGGCTTAGCTTAGCAGAGGGAAACAGAGAGACGGACTCTGTTGGAGGGTTACAAAATCTGCCTTTTACAACTTCTACAGCTCACTAATTAGCGTGATACGTCTCAGCTGTTCAAATGTGGAATTAAAACAGAAAGTTTAAAAATGATAATTTGCTATTTTTATTGTGTTGCCAGGTGCGCTAACTTCCAGGAATCTCCAGTGATTGTCTGGCAAGTAGTTAAAGACAAGCAGCAGTTCAATGCTGCGTTCAAGTTGGGTTACATCTGGACGGATCTGTATGGTCACATCCTAGTACAGCTGACACTAATATACTCTGAGGTACTTTGCCCAGTGGCAACATGTCAACAGATTGAAGTTGGACAAGACTGTTTGTAAGATTGATTTAATGAGATGGAAATAAGACAGAGGGGGCAATAAACAGGATATTAGTACAACTTTTACTTCTGTTGACGGGCATAATAGCCCTCTTGGATTTTGAGGTTGAGGCTTATGTGGTTTTTCCAGCTTTCCGAGCCAGAAATCTGACTTTAGGGGTCTTTCCAGTTGAAGTTTCTGACTGGGAATAGGAAATTGTAACATTTATGGTAAGCAAAGCAAACTGACAGCTCACAGACATGAAAGCAGAATCAATCTTCTCACCTGACTTCCCCCCAGAAGGCTCCTTTAAGACTGAATAAATTTGTGTTACACAATTTGGAGAATCTAAAATTTGACGTTTCTGATGGTGCTGTTTTTGATTTCCCGTTCAGCCCTTCACTTTGTGACCTTGTGCGTCTGTCTTTGTGAGGAAAACGCCCTCCCGCATTCCCATATCTGTCTTACAGAAGAAAACCACATCAACAGTATCATTCATTCAGTTGTAACAGTCGGTCAAACACATGTACGATGAGTCAGAAGTTAGTGTGAAGTCTTCGCCCTCATCTCTCCACAGGGCTGTTGCTCAGTTCCCAGACGCTGTGTGACACATGGTATGGGAGGAAAATAGAGAGGGAGGGGCGGCAGTGCAAGTGAGGGGGTATCACAGTGAGTTTATCACACCGAAAGGGCTGTGAAGGGGACCACATATGGCGTCTAATTCAGTATGTAGACTAAATAGCCACTGACTCACATTGATTCATACAAAGCCTGAGAGTGTATTAGGTGTTCAGCAACAGCAGCAAAAACAAAATTTATATCCAAGAGCTGATGCCTGTGTGTTTCTGATACAGTGTAAGACCTGCCCTCACCTCCTGTCCTTCCTCCTGCTTCTACCTATGTCTTTGTGACTCACAGTAGTTTGCGTGGGCAGCGTCTGATCTTGGACTGTGCATGAACCTGCCCCACATTGAAGGATAGCTTCTTATATCCCAACCTTACTGAACTCTTAAATCTTGTGTGTTTGTTGGATGGAGCAATGGATCAGTTTTTTTTTTTTCCATTTTCTCTGCGTGTGTGTGTGTGTGAGAGAGAGAGAGTATGAGTATGAGTGCTTCCATCTGTGACAGCTCTGAAGCCCTTCCTCTTTCACATCCTCTCCAGCGATTAGCACACCAACAGCCCAGCAAGAAACATGCCCTCCTCTCACCTCTGAGACTCTCCAGCAGGAATCTCAACAGAAACAGACGGCTCTTGAGGTAGCAGCTTTGGTAGCAGAGGGTTATATTTGTCTTTAACACATGTGGGTCATGGAGGCCCTACTGTGCACACTTTAAGAGGGAAGGCTGCTTCGGGGTATTTAAAGGGTTGACAGCACTGACTGGCAATGTGATGTTCATGTTTCCTCTGTTGCATGTTCTGTTGATAGTTTTTGCTGTTAGCCTGGCACTCGTGCATATACACTGACTTTGATGTAAATCTGCCCAGGAGAGATGGTTGGTAATGAAACAGAGACAGAGCTCATGTCATTGCCAGGTGGATTCAGGGCCTCTGTCAAACATGCTGACTTGCACATAAGGCAGTCACGACATCACCAGTATCCATAGATAGATAGATAGATAGATAGATAGATTGATTGATAGATAGTGAGTAATTCTAGCTTTCAAAATAAATGTAATCATGACCGATCATATTGTCTGTCTTGTTTCACGCACTATTGACCTTTACATCATCCAAGGAAAGTTGGCACATAGATTGCTGGCAAGCACTGAGACCAATGTGGAGAACAGCAGCTGCAGCTAACGTAAAACTGAGGACTGGAGACAGACAGATGGAATCGTACCGTCTGCCACATGTTAAAAGTCATTAATAATACAAGTCGTGTCTACTATTAATCACTGAGTCATTAAGGCTCCAAGGAAGAGTTTATTTGCATCACTCTGATCATGGAGAATGTCATATGTACACAAAAGTGCATTGCTACGATTGGAATAAATGTATTTAAGATAGGCTGACAAACAGGGATTGATAGGACCACTGAAGCCTGTCTGTACAATACAAGAAGAAGCGATGGATCATAAGCAGGTTATTATGTTGTATTAATAGCAGCAGAGACAGCAATTTTAACCAATTCAAGAAGCTAGCCTAATTACATTTGTTTGCCTCTGCTTGGGGGAATGAAGAACAAACTGCTTCAAAATAGAGCAGTAAATATGCCCCTGTCATTACTGTAACAGCATGTCTGCTGTGAGTGAAAAAGGCACGACGGGCGAAGCAACAGACAGAGGGGAACCCTCTGGGCCTCAACGTACTCAGTAAAGGCCTAAGAAAAAATATGAAAATATAAACTAAAACACACTAACACTAATTCATTTATTTGTTTGTCTGCTTGCTGGTTTTTTGTTCATTTGTTTTTATTCATAGAGATAAAAGTAATCACTTCTAGATAATTGTTGTAATCTGTCTTGCAAACAATGGGTTAATGTAACGGAACGTTAAATTGACCAATCACAGTTTTTCTTCTGATGGTATCTGGGTGAATCATTGACACCAACACCTCCTGGCAGGCAGGGCTTTTTGTAGCTTTAGTAAAAAAAAAAGTGGAATGATTATGTTGTGGACATGGATTTGATATTGACAGGTGGCCAATCATATGTTGTTCAATTGTGGGTGGAATTATTTCGGTACATCTTCCGGGTTGGGTATTCAACCAAGTTACCAGTGAGTGAGCGAAGAGAAAACAGTCTGTCCAGAAAAACTGGGAACAACAATGGAAATTTGAAGTATATGTGGTTGCTGGATTGATGCAAATTCTGTTATCAATATGACCTTTTCAGGCAAATCTTTAAATTACCTAGAAAGGTTGATCATCACCCAGTTTACCAGGATAAGTGCAAGCTAGCAAGAGCTACCAGGAGCACTTCAAGCTAGCAGCTACAGCCGCTGTCACTGGCAAACGGGCAGTCCACGCGCCAGCAAGCTCTACTAGGATTGCTTGCTTTTCAATCCCGATAAAAGGCCCTGGTGTAACACACCTTTCAATAATATGAGTCTTAACCAAAGCAGCTCTGAAACATCAGTCCACTCCTGGACACCTGTTGCTACTGTCTCCCTGAAAATCTTTGGAGACACACCTATTGATTTGAGTAACAGCAGGGAGATCAGCTGCCGCTGCTCGGTCCACTTTTAGCTACTGCTACAAGTCGATCGTCGTAATGTCATGTTGCAGTGTGCCCTGTGCAGACAACCAAACGATCAGATTGGTCTGTGTGTGTGTGTGTGTGTGTGTGTGTGTGTTTGGCCTTACTTCAGCCTACCTGTTGTGTGCTGGACTCGCCCCTCACCTGGCGGCTGCGGTTGCTCGGAGTCCTCCTTGTCATTTTCATCGGCAACAAATGCATTATCCACCATGGATCCCAGCGGGGCTGGGATGACGACTTGACGACTCCAAACCAGTGCGATCCATCTGGTCTTCACCTCGTCATCCCTCAAAGAACTCCGGATGAAAGTTGACCACAGAGTGTTAGCCAGCCTAGCTAGGTCAGCTAATGTCAGTGTCAAACACAACCACAACAACGTTATCTTTGGACTACTCGACATCCACTTCCTAACGAGTGAGGGTCCTCTCCTCCAGGACATCCTGACAGACTGTAAGTTGGATTTTCTGTGTTTGACAGAAACGTGGTACCAACGTAATGATGACGTTTCATAGCTGAATGAATCTACTCCATCTGGGTTTGTTTACACCTGTCAACTCCATGTCTCTGACAGAGGAGGAGGTCTCGCGATAATTTACTATCCGGGCGAAATATGATAAGATCACTGCAGTGTATTTGGTTGGAGATGTTCCTGGAAATACATGATTAGAAACTCCACATCTATGCTTCACCTGCCTTGAGGAAGAGGAATGTCTTTATTGACTGCATCAGGGCACAAGTTGCTGGTTGTTAAATGTGCTGGTCTGATTGTGAGCATTGTGATTGATTTTAGGTTGACCTGTGTTTAATTTAGTGTCTTCATTTAACCTTTGTTATTGCAGTGTTCAGGCACATGAGCCAGAATGAAAGGAACAAATTTACTATTGACTATTGTTTATATTGATTTGTTCGATTGTTTATTGTCATGTGTGGTCCCATGGTCTTATTAAAGGCCTAGAGTCTGGGGCCACTGGCAATAGTAAGTAGGTGGAGGGAGCTAGCAAACTGTCAAACTGTACATTCGTGTCACATGATGTTGGTAAGATGCACTTAACACACATGAGCCACCGGCTAATACAACACCCCCCCCCCCCCCCCCCCCCCCCCGTTGGCCAATACAAACTCCGGCACAGAACTTTTTCCTGCTTTAAGCCCTGGACCACAGGATGGGAAAGGCAGCAGACCTAAGTTTGCTAAGCGCATTTTTCCCTCGATGGAGTGGTGCTCCCTCGCTGCTGCTTTGACCGGCCGCTTCCTGTGGTCACAGAAGATTTCCTGCCACCGTCCCTGCACGACACCAACATTTTTTTTGCAGTTTAGGCGGCAGTCTGTACAGTCTCAACAAGACGGGCAATCTAATGCTCTTTACTTTACAGACCAAATGCATGGTTTAGGTAAAGGCTGTATTTTTAGCCCCCCCAAAAAATTCCTCCCCAGCACAACCTTATTTTCCCAAAGGATGAGCCAGACTGTGAAGCAAGGCCTCAATCTCCTCTCCCCCAAACTGGCTCAATTCAGACAGTTCAGGCTTTTGTGTGCTTTTAGCTTCAGTACTTTCCCATATGGGGTGCAAACAGCGTGTGTATGCACAGGCAACCCGCAACACCCTGACGCTGGGAGACAGATCCTGTATGGACGAGAAGGTCTGCAGTATCACATTTCAGAGATTTTATGGTCTCATCAAGCTCGCTTTCTTGTTTAGACCTCTAAGTAACCTTACATCCTCTGTGTTGGTATAATGTTATCCAGGATGTATCGGACATCTGGTGCATCTGACATCAGTGACTCATGCAGAAAGAAACTTTGCTGAGTGATGTGAAAAGGTTGCTATCACTCTTTATTTGTGAATTATCCTACAGGGTGTATCAGACCATAAAATCCCATGAAACCCAAGGCCCTTTTTCATTATGCATAGCTTCATCATAACAAGTATCAGTTTACATGAAATGGTCTTGTCCCAGGAAACAATAGAAAATGATTTATTGTGCAGTTCAAAGCCTACTTGGCTGCTCCGAGAACAACTTTCATCCTTAAAGACACATCCTGGAACATAATATGACTTCACTGACAGATACTAATTTTAAAACCAACAAAACGGCGTCCCTGAACCCAACACAGCTTCTTGGCTCTGCATCCATTTTACTGATGGACACACACAGACAAACAAAGAACATGAGTATTTTTGTGCTCGAATGGATAAAGGTACTCATTTCTGTTTGAAAGATGCGTACCCCACATGGAGAGGTTCCTCCCTTCTTTTCTCTTTTACTTGTAGGGTTTCATCTTTTCTTCAACTACATCCAGCAAAGAAATTACAGTGCATGCCACAAAACCTTAGGGGGCTGATTCGTGACTATCTTTGTGTTGGGCTTTTAAGTGAGCACGCAGTATGTGTTTGTGGTATGAGTGTGTGTGTGGCTGTCTGTTGCGTATCCTGGGCTGTCGTTGTTTATAGAGAAGGTCAGGGTGTCTCTTCCCACAGACTGTTAAGTACAGTCAAAGTTCTCAGACCCGCTGTGAGAAACTTCTGGCATTGAATGTTACATGCAGTTGAAACGGATGGAAATTAAAATCCTTCATCATGCCACCACATTCATTGTCCCAGTGATCAGACATAACTTCATGAGAAAACTTAAAGAGAAAAATTGGACTTCTTGTCGGTTTCAAATTACTTCATACCCCAGTATGTAGAAAGTATAATCAGAAAATAAGTCCTCGAGCAATTTTCAATGCAACTTAATTTGAAAGAATGACATTTGTTTTATTTCTTTCTATTTAAGTTTCAGGCTGCCTCGGGTAAAGTAGATACTATTTCTTTGTTTCCAGTGTTGCTTTCTAATCTTGTTATTATGGCTGAGGAAAAAAAAGGAATCACATATCTAATTCTGTAGCTTATTTTTGGAAAGCTAAGGCTCAGGGTGCAGAGATGAAACAACCACTCAGAAAGATACAGATGCATGCACCTGCATGCACAGGTGTTTTACAGGGACACAGGATGCACCTCTGGGAGGCCTTTTCTCAATGCGCTGAATGGACAAAACAGTCAGGAAATGATGCGTTCTTGCCGAGTCTTTGCAGTTGCTTCATAAATGTGCTCACAGCCACATCTGGGGCCATCGGAGAGATTCAAAGGGAAAGTGTCCACAAAAAGAATGGCTCCATGTGGCTGAAAACAGGTCAGCTGGTTCTGCCTTTAGCCCTTGGTATGTTACTGCCTCACGAAATCCAAGTAACTATAAACAAATGCATTTGCTTTGTTTGTAAGCTTGTTACACCCCTCCCCCCTCTACACCCAGTGTCATTGTTTATGATTTATTATTCAGTGTGTTTAAGCTTTTTGTGCAAATGTGTTTATAAAAAGACTGCAGAGTTGGGTTGTGGGTTGGTTATGGGTTGTGCTAGTTACCAAACTGTGAGAGTGAGTCAGTGAGGAAATAATCAAATCCTGCAGATCTCTCTTTTTTTTCTGAGTCAACAGCTTTTCATGCAGCTGTAGCTGAGAAACCACGTGTTAATCCTGTATTCGAAGACTACTGAATCTGCAGTATACATAGCCACTTGGGATCCATATGGTCAAAAGTTAAGAGTAAGATACAAACTTAATGTGTCTGCTCCTGTATGTCATCCTGCAGTCTTCAGATTGAAAGTAGCTGCTATCACACTGCAAAATCTAATATTAATTCCTTTATGGCTGTTGTTAACACATCATTTCCCAATGATTCTGTTTGATAGAGTCTACAAACTAACTTTTAGCAGGAGCATGGAAATGAAGACAAAGAACTTTCTAAAGGTCACAATTCATCATGCTGCTCCTGAATGAGCCAAAGAACCACAGTAACTTTTCAAATAACCTTATTCCATTTGTCCAGTAATTTATAGATGTAGTAATGATTATGCCTTCTACCCCTGTGCAGCAATTTATTACCTACGGTCTGGACCACAGTGTATTGTATTGTAAATTGTAAATAGTCTCTCAGTTTCAAGTTATTCACATTAGAAAAAAAAAGATCTGAGTTATTTACCATTTCAGTCAGTCCCTGCAGTGCCGTTAACTAGGGCCTGTGCAGGAGCCATGAAATTGCAAAGGGGCTGTGGCACCAGATTGGCAGCACAGCAGGTGACTCCAACAACAGAGGTGTGTACCAACTCTCAGCTGTGATAAATGCTGTACGTGTGTCCATAAGTGTATTTATGGAGTGCTCAAGCTAAAAGAAAGTGTATAAGAAACAGTAGGATTTAAGAAGTTATGAGTGTTGTACAGTCCCAAACAAAGAATTTTCCCTGAAAGAACTGAGCCCAGTTGATAGCTTTCACTGCTGTTGAAGGACAAACACTGCACACACATGGAGCAGAGATGAAGTCGAGATGGATAACAGATAATAAGTAGGTTTTGGCTACCACAATGCAAAACAAGTAAAAAACTGCTATTTTCTGAGAGGAATGCAGAGCAGTGAGCGTGTTTCTGCATGCACATGCATACAGGACATGTTTACTTGGACTGTGTGTGTGTGTGTAACCAGACACAAGTTTTGAAACTTCCACAGCGGTCCTGCTGCACTTGCTGCACTGCTGCCTGGAACACTGCTGGCCTGCATCTGGGCCACATCTGGACCTGTGGGTTGTTTGGATGTTCACCAAGCCAAGCTCCACCAGAGCCACTGATAACATGGCAATGCCTAAAGCTGACAGCAGCAGTCTCCAAGTAGTAGCACATGTCCCTGAGTGATGCTGAGGTACATTTTGCTTTTGGAAACAATGTGTGCAGTGTTTGTGAGTTCGCTCATTTGTTCTGTATGTGTGGGTGTAGGTGAAGGTTTTAGGTGCAGCAAAGGACATTTCATATGACTAGTGCTGAATGCGGAACTGAGGGGAGAGAGGGTGACACAGGAAAAAAAGAAGATAAAGAGATTTGCGGTTTGTTCTGTGGTCTTGTTATCTGGCTTATGAATTCCTCCTCCCACATTTCTCCTTCTGCTGCTGCCTCCTTGCACCACTCTGTCTGCTCTGTCTGCCCCTAATCCCACAATGCTCCACAAAAGAGAGACCACAGCAAACAGGCCAGACATTTCTGTTAAAGAGTTGACTCATCCAAACCATAAAAACAAAAACAGACAATAGATAGATATTGCTGACCAGGAATTTTGATAGCAATAAAAAAAATAATGTCCCAATCAGGATTATGCAAAAAAAAGTTCCAGCTGGGAAAACAAAATAATAATTAAATGAACTGAATGAATAATGAAAATGAAAGTTGTTGCTGCAACATTTTTACATGGACAGTTGTGTCTGTAATTCTTACACTATGAGGCAGCTGTGGCTCAGGAGGTGGGGCAAGTCATCCACTAATCAGGAGGTTGTGGTTTGACCGCAGCTCCTCCAGCCCATTGATCAAAGTGTCCTTGGTCAAGACAGTGAACCCCGCACTGGCCCTGGTACTTGTGTATGTGTGTGTGAATGTGCATGTATGGTAAATCAACAGCCAATAATGAGTATGGTGAAAAATGGAGAATGCATTTTTGTTTACCTCCTGTTTGGTCCATGTAGAAGCTGCAGCTTGTGTGAATCTAAACCCATTTAAACTTGTTTTCCTCTTTGCAGATCAGACTCGCTGTAATGGACGACCAGTGTGTGTCCCACAGCAGCCCCCAGCGCAGTGGAGGTCAGGCTGGCTCAGACGTTCAGAGGCAGGGACGGCCAAATGTTGTCAGGTGTGGGTGGCTCAGGAAGCAAGGAGGGTTTGTCAAGACTTGGCACAGTCGCTGGTTTGTGCTGCGAGGGGACCAGCTCTATTATTACAAAGACGAGGAGGAGACCAAAGCTCTGGTAAGACTGTGATCACACTGAAGGATGAATGTCAGCTAAACTTGAAACACACATGACAGACTTTTGAGCACATCTAGTTGTCGGCTAAATCAAAAAATCAGTTTCATCTTCTGAGCTCTTGAAGCTAACAAATTGATGGTTTTACAGCAGCAGCCAACTTGTTAACTGAAATTTCAAGACTTATAGAAACTGATTTTGCACATGGCAGGAAAGAACCTTTATGTATATTTACATTTTGTGAGTTTTGAGGTACTTGAACCCTACTTGAATATTTCTACCATTGCATCAGTCTGATTACAGATCTAGGATACATTAGAGATTAAGATTTAAATGAAAACCAACACACTTAAATTTGCAGCAGTAGAAACCCTATCTGGACTGTAGAAAACTGGTTCTTTTCTCTCGTTTGGTTGACTGGTGATTTCCTCTCTAAACTTCTCAGATGGTTTCATTTAAGTCACTATTTGAAGTCCAAAGTGGAAAAATGATCCACATTTCCCTTAAAAACAACAAAGAGCAGAGAATATTAAAAAAGAACTGGAAACAGGTTTGTGTAGCAGTATTTTGTTTTCTTATCTTTCCTCCTTCATTAATCATCTCGTGACCTCATCAGATTTATCTCGTGACCCGTTGGAGGGGCCAGGAAACCACAGGACTGTAGAACATTATCATCTGCATCACTAAACAATGATTTGATTCATCAGTAACAATCTATTGATTTGATAATACTGCATCACTCTTGTTCACACTCAATTAATAGTTCCCATGTACTGTGCCAACTGCTGCAGCAGCTGTGAGTGAGGTGAACTGATGTTAAAGAAGTGGTTACACAGGGTCCTTTGTACGGACCAGAAGTGGATTAGAATGATTTATTTTTTTTAGGAAAGCTTTAATGAACTAGTTTGACCCTAACATTTAAAATTAGCATCATCACCTGACCCTGACTCTGTAGTCTCCACATGGCTCAGACATGCCCAAACATCATTTCCCAAATATCAGACATTTGAACCACAATATAGGGGATGTGGGACTCCCACGATGCTATCTGCAGAGGGACGTGGGAGTCACTTCCACATTACGGACTCCTTCATATGCTTTTACAGCAGGCACATTAATCCTCTAGTGTGTCTATACATATGTATGTTTAATTTTGCTCAGTATGAAGAAGTCAGACCATTTTCTATATTGTGGCCCTTAAAGTTCCCAACAAACAACTTATACTGTATAACACCAGAATGAAACAAACAAACACTTCTTTGATAGCAGTGGAATTGCTCATTCATTCTCATTATCTTATAATGGGAGTGAAATTTTCATATAGTAAACTATATAAAATGTGATGGTTAAGTTCCTGCAGCCCAGAATGCATAGGGGCTGAATATAAAACAGGCTAATAAAAGTGTTCTATAACACTTTTTTTGATCTCACTTTGGTGATTTACCCCTATGAATATGGAGTAACTCTGCATCACTTTTGCAAACCAAAAGATCTGTCTTTCCCGTGATTGTGTAATTTTGTGCAGATTTAACAGTCCTGGCTCTGTAACAGTGGACACCTGTGGTCGGACTCTGATTGAAATGAGTCTGGTTGTTGTTTTGACTGTTTCATCATTAGTCAATGTGACCCGTCGTGAGCTTGTTCTCTCTGAAGCCAACACACATAGGTATACTGAGAGCAGAGGAGACAATGAGTAATGCAGACAACAAGCTGTCTCTAACACTACTGTAACCAGGCAGCCTCTGTCACTGGGGCATGTGTAGCTGAACAAAGACGCAGCCAGATAGAGTATGGATTCTCATTACGGACCAAAAGGCACAGAAAGTGAGGAGGGCACTGTGTGTTTCCAACAGATCATCTGTGGTGAAGTTGAACTGTGACAACTGTGATAAATTAGAATCTGTTCGTATTGATTTACATCACTTCATGTCTCAGCTCAGCTGTTCAGGGATCAGTTTGCTGGGATTGAGTGTCAGGGAGCCGAGGACAACTGACTGCAGATAACAAGGCATATGAAAGAAGGAGTCAGACATTTTAGTATGACTTGGGAAACAGTGCTTATTGCTTAGTGATTTCTTGCTGAGAGGTGGATGAGAAGAACAATAACACACTCATCTGTCAGATAAATATGAAACTCCAGCTGAGGTAGATTAGTTTGTCATAAAAATTGGAGGCAACAGGAAACTAATTCATCAATATCTGTTGAAAGTTTTTCTACTCTATACCTGATACCTTTATTTGATTATTTCTTATTTGTCCTGTATTGATTCATAGTCATAACTACTACTATTTATCCAGCTGTGTTTCCCTTTTGCATCTGTAGGAGCTCTGTTCTTTGTCTTTGCACATAACAACCTCTGCTAATATCTATTCCACTCAAACAATATCCTCTTTTTCCATGGGAAAATACTGGAGCACAATTGAAATCTTCATTCTGCTCATCTACCCACACTTCTGGCTGATTTCCCAGCAACCCTAGCTCAGCCAAACCCCCAGCCACATCAGCAGCTGAAGTCTCTGAAGGTTAAAGCACCAGACCTGAAGGTGGGCCGCCGGCCAGATAGAGGGGAAAAGGAGATTTTCCTCACTGCTATTTCTGGGTAGCCCTGGTTCTTAAGCAGCAGTATTTAAAGTTGTGTTTTAGCACTTGGTGCTTTGAACGTCCCGAGGGAGTGATACAAATGCTGTGGAGCAGTTCTTCATAATAATTTAGAGAAAATGACAAGAAATTGTTTGGTTTGCTTTTGAATTATCTCTCCATCTATATTTATATACCCAGAAATAACATTCATTAATGTCCCAACAACCTCGCCTACCTTAGGAGCACTCTCACTCTTCTGTGTTTTGCAACTTTCTCTTCTTACCCTAGTTCCGAGACAAAGCCAACATAAATTTCAGACACCTAAAAGTGCTACTTCTTGCAGAGAATGGGGCAAATTCATTAAAACTAGGTCAGGCACAGAGAGTGCGTTCAAAGCCTTTAAATCTCCATGACCTCCAAAAGCGGAGCGGCATGGAGCAACACAAGAAACAACACCCTAATAAGATACGGTACCCAGCAGAGTTTCCATGCAGCAGCATCCTGAAAGAAGGAACACAAGAAGGGCAAAGAGGAGACAGAGACACAGCCTTGTCTAAAATTGTTCCTCACCTCCAATGATGTAAAAGATCAGGGCAAAACAGACACACACACACACACACATGAACAGACACACACAAGCTCACAAAGATACAGGGGAGTTAAATCTCCCTGTCCTGAGCCGTGAAACTAGATAATGTAGGGGCGTGGAGCCATATTTAGATCAGCTATTAATTAATTCTCTCACGTGCAGTGAAGTCTCCATTTGTTAGCTGTCACATTAGCCTAATTGCCGCCTCCTCTGAGGGAGCAGAACATCTGCCCATCTCTGTTGCCTATGGAAACAGAGACGCGGACAAAGCTCAGACTGCTTCAGTTTGAAGAGTCACATTTTTGAGCACAAAGGCTGTGTGAGAAATATATCCCATTTGTCATTTAGCCCGTATTATGTGCTGATGTGTTAAGTGCTGTTTTTTTTACTGCTGCTCTAAACTCCACAGTTAACATCGTTAGCCTTAATAACTTATTAACTTCTTTATATGGAGTTCCTTTTCCTGCACGTGGCTGCCCAGAGGAATGTTTGTAGATAACATTATTGGAGGGAGAATATAATTATTGTCAATACAGGGGACCCTGTTGTGTCCTATACAGTGGGGGCCAAACCTCTCTGAGCAACGCGTGGAATCTGAGGAATGGGAGTCAGATGGAGGTGAGGGGTCACTGGGAAGTATGCGTAGTGTATGGCACGTGTGGGCTTAGAGTCAACATGCCATCTGCCTGCCCTTACTCGTCCATGGAGTTGTATGCACACACAAAGCACGTATGTACTCACTCACATTCTCAGATATACACACACATGCGCACTCAGGTTTCATCTGGCGGAGTCATAAACAAAGGCCGAATTCATGCAGCGGGTGAAATGAAATGATTATTGTAATTTAAACCACTTAGCATTGTATCTCAATGCCAGGGAAGTAAGTGAGATGACATCATGAATGAACGAGAGAATTGTGAATGAATACATTGAAGTAATTTTGTTCTGTTATAATGTATTAGGACATATTACGATTTGATTAGTGCATTACCATTCCAGCCACAACAAGACTTAAAAGTTAGTGATTTAATATTCATAGTGTGAGGGCGCCCAGACAGAATGATCTGGAGAAAAGTGCCTCGCTTTAATGAGAAATTGCATGAAATCAATAATGCAACAGGGCAATAATGCATTCAAAATCCTTTGTTTTGCCTGCTTGAGCTGCAAACTGCTCTGACCTTGGCATTTAATAGGAGTAAATAAAATGCCACTGCAGTTGTGTAACTCTTCACACTGCAGGACTGTGTACAGTCGTAATGTTGCTTCCATGAAACATTAACACTGAACCATTCATCTGACCTCCACCGCCGCCTCGGCAGCTCCACAGACAGTGAGGTCACTTTTGACATTGAGCAAAACAGACCACAGGGTTACACTTGTGACTTTTCCGATGACATGTGATCACAACAGAATGCAACTCTTTACATAAGGCGTGAATCCATCCACAAACGATCTGACTCGCATTGTATCCGAGCGTCGGAAGAATGTGGACATTGTGTGAATGCTCTCTCGTGGATGCCTTACATCATTTTCTGAATACAGATCAGCACTAAATGCATGTTTCACATTAGCATGCCAGGTTACATTAGGTCTGCATGTATATGTGTCTGGGTGCCGTCTCATGTCTGTTAATGCATCCTCACAGACATTTTCTTCAGCAGGCCCAATACATTAGAGTAGTAAAGACATTAATGCAGGACACTTGTAGCTCTCTGCGTCTCTGGTGCACACACTAAATACAGACTACGCCCTTCGATCCCTCTGAGGTGACCGCATGTCTAATAAGCTTCTGTATTGATGGATGGAAAAGCGAATTAACTCTCACCGGACTCACAACAAGTTCTTGCAAGTTCTACTTTTTCACTCTGTCTCCAATACCTCAGGTGGTAACAGGGCACTGCTATGAATTTCAGGTATGTGCAGGTGTAGTGGTATTTGGGAGAGGAGCAAGCAAGCAAGCGAGTGTGCAGCTGGGTCGCAGGAGCAGTGTTAAATCACATCAACATTTTTCACACACAACAGCGTTTCCAGCTGGTATCCCAGAGGCAGAGACCTTGTCTGACTTAAAATACCTTCCGCAGGCTACATGCATCAGGGTCTGTATTATCCCAGCGAGTCTCTATATTCTAAGTACGTCTCATTCTGTATGGCAGGTCTCTGCTCTGTCAGTCCCCAGACAGCGACAGAAGTAACCTGTCAGACAAAAATGTGCATCAGCAGTATCAGTTTATGGCACATAATCCACTGCGCTGTGTCCTCCTCCTCTCAGACGCCCTGGGGGCAGGTCTAAGTGCAGAATCAGGTGTCAGAACTACACACACACACAAAAAATCATCTTGATGCCTTGCAGTTCAGAAATTTGTCTTCGATTGCTGATGTTGATTTTCAGATATGCAAAATATGATCCATTGCAGCACAAGATGTCATGCCAGATTTGTGATCTTCATCCATTCATCACCAGTAAATCAAAGTGATGCCTGAAACCCTGGAGCATATCTGGGTATGATCATGCACATCATTTTGATTACACATGATAATGCCACACATACACACATGGACAATAGAAACACACTGTAACGCATCAACAGAATCCAAAGATGTTTTTCAGGTGACTTAGGATATGACCTTGCTGTCCCTGTGCTGACACACACTGTTACAGATGAGCCAGTGCAAAACAACTTTATCACACTGATGCACAACTACAGCATCAGAGAGCTCCAATCCATATCTGAATGTTTTTCTGATATCTCTGTAGCAGAGGCTTTGCATGCACGTCCCATGAAGAGTAACTGCCGATATTTATTCATAGGGTAGGAAGGTAGTGGTACAGTATATAGACACTAGGATTATAGTGCTATACCATGTGTGTTGATACAAACAGGGCACAGTCTGGAAAATGAGATTTTATTAAAGCTATAAATCTCACCACTTTGCAAACTGCTGTAATAAAACTGCTCTTCTATCAGCTGTACACAGATATTCCCCTTGACCAAGACAAGGTATCTTGAAAATTAATGGCCACAGTGAATTCTCTGTGGGTGTTAATACTCCTCAGAGGAAGAACTCTGGTTTTCATCATTTCTTCATGAGCTTCTCTCTTTGGATAAAACTACTCTTAACACACTGTTGCAGTCTTTAATGAAATTGATTTATATATTATATTTCTGGGTACCTGCCACCCACCGCTGAAAATGTCAGAGATATCAATATTTAATGTTTATGCCTTTAATTTAGCACAGTTTACTGCACGTCTTTAATTATTTAGTGAACGTTATAGTCCATGACATGTACCGTATGTCATGTCAGGAGCAGTATACAGAGGGCAGGCTGCATTCATACGACCTATGTTGTTTCACTCAGCATCACTGATATGGCCAAAAACTAAATGTCACCATCATTATCAGTTTGGGAGCTTTTACTGTATATCAGTGTTTTATTGCAGGCTACATTTTTTTTTTGTCTCTGCAGCCAGTTATCTTCAAGCCTCTGGGGTGTTTATCATGTGAGACTCCAGAGTGTCTGCTGAGAGAGGTCTCATTTTACTCATCTGTTCCTGTGGTTCAATAAAACAATATGGGGACAGTCAACTTTAATTTGTAGACCACTTTATTCTTTGTGGACTGATTTTTACACTTGTTGCCATTATCACACCCAGGGAGAGTCGCAGTCTTATTTATTATTTAATGTTTGATATTGGTAGCCGGACTCACAACTATACTACAGTCAGTGTGAGACTAGTTAATAAACCAGAGAGTGTCTCCTCTCTGTTCTGCGGTCGCTGCAGCTGTGCTCTAGTTTTAAAAGGTGTGACTACAGGCTAGTTTCACTGGAAAATAGTTGATGAGCAGGGATATGCCTCCTGTCAGTTCTGTGGTCAGGTATTTGTATACTTTGCAAGCCAGAGTAGTAATGCCTCCTGCAGCTGTGCTCTCATTTTAAAAAGCTCGTGATACTGAGAGTTTGAACGAACAAGCACAAACTCATTTCACAGTAAACATGAGTCAAGCTCCTACCTTGAATTTAAAGCATGCACACACGCTTAGTGTCCATAATATCATACTTGATATATGAAAAAGTGCATGTTCTGAAAAAAAAACTTCCATACTGTTGGTACTGATCGTACAACAACTAGAAAATTGAGGACAACTTCAGTGTTAAGTTTGATCCAACCTATTTCTGTATACTGACAATGCATTTTATATCTGAGTGTGTTTTCTACATCTGATAAAGCCAGACAAAGGACCCTGACTCCATTTTATTTATATTTTACCTTCCTTACCAGTTGTATAGTATTAAAATACTATACATACTGTACTGACAGCGTTACTTTTTTTCCCCAATGGACTGGAAAGCCATTAATCCCCATCTTTTATTTTAAACTCTGAGGTTTTCAAGACAATTGCTTCGGCATTTAAAGTTTCTAAGAAAGAAAAACAAACCAGTGTAGCAATTTCTTAAGAGGCTTTGCTGATGTTGTTTCTTTTTTAAATTGAGCACTGGTTTTGGCAGATGATCGTGTGTTGAACTTAAAATATGTAACTCAAGTGCTTCTTGGACAGAGATAAAAGTTTTTTTTGTTTTTGCATCAGGCAGTGACAGAAGCAGCAGCAGCAGCAGCAGCAGTGACAGGTATTCCTACAAGAAAGTGACAGGCCATTGAGTGTTTTCCAGCTGCTTGCACAGAAATCACTGTCTGCTTTTTTTTTTTTCTTTAGTTTTTAAGGATCTTGTGGCTTTTGATGGATTCACTGTCAAAGAAGCATGCTTGAGATCTTTCTTGTCTTTGTCTGCATTCATACTAAAGTTCTTTGTCCCAGATTTTGTTGCACAACTCCTTGGGTTGTACTTGTGTTTAGTTCCAGAGATTGTGTGGTTTTCATTAAGTCTTCCCACAATAAAGCTTCAGCCTTTAATTGATTTTTTTTCCTAAACTAAAACAGAAACTCAGAGAAAAACTAAGAGGATTGTTTCGACCATATTCATACCACTATAAGTTCAAGGGTTACTGTTTTTAATGTCTGTCAGCCACTCCCTTTAGTATCACCATTTAACATCTGACTCCTCATTCATTCGCCCACACTTAATCCACCCACTGAATAAAAATTAATGGTGAAGCCCTCCACTTTTCCACCCTATTGCCGTTGACTGCCATATTAATATTTTTGTGAGTGTTATGCAGTTGCAACTGTGGATTTTACAGTGGCTCAGCCCACCAGAGCTGAGGACCAGAAGTAGCTGTTTTATAACTGTGGAATAATGATGACATTTATTGGATTGATGGGCTCAGTGGAGCAATCAGAAGCAGAACAACCATGAGTAACTCTTTGGCACATGAGCAAGAAGGTCTCAGAAAAAGATAGAGACTCAGATAGAGGCAAGAATAAACACATACACACCGCTGCATTTACACATTTAATATGGTGCAGATAAGTATAGCTAACATCTCCGGTTGTCCTGCTGAGTTTGACTTCCTGTGTGTGAGAGGTCACTGAAGCTGGAGGGCAAGTAATTATTGGATAAAAAAAGACTGCTGATCATCAAGCCAAGGCTTAATGAGTGCTTAAATGATCTGCTACACCAATAACTCCAGGTTAATAGACTCGAGTGTGAGCATTCATATGTTTGCAATGTGAAATCAATTTCTGCTCCACAATATATTACATTGCATTTTATTATCTTGACATGTGCCCTGTTTTCTTCCCCAGTTCATCAAACTGGGTCGTTATTAAGCAAACTACAGCTAGAGTCTTGCCTTGCCTCCCTTAACAGCTGTTTTAAATCAAGGTGCATTTCGACTACTTTAATTCCAGGTACTTTTCTTCAGGAACTAAAATGTTGCACCATGACCTAAAGTCCAGGGAACTTTATGCAAATCAGGAAGATGATGTATGGAAAAGGTAAAAATTTTGTAAAATGTATATTTTTATTGCGGTTTGCTGAGTACAATTTGTGTTGGATATGAAAAAAGTCAATGCATATAGTTCCTCAAAAGGTTCCTGAAGGAGGTTCCTGCGGTTGAAATTAGTTCTTCAGGCAGCAATATATAACATTATTTAATAAAAGAGCTGCTCATGGTGATGATATGATAAGTCCCTGTGCAGGGTTGACCTTATGTACTGAGGTTCAGGAGTAGATTCTGTGGGAAATGAAATCTGTCTCCCTACTGATCTGTTTCCTCTTCAGTACCATAACATGCAGCGATGTGTGACTTACAGTATGACAATCGGGCCCGTTGACATTTTCTCCAGGGCAAAGGGGAACCCGAGACAGTGTAGGTGTTTGTGTCAGGGAACTGAAGTGTTACAGGCCTTACTGTAAAGCTGTCATATACGTGCTGGAGCAGAAAGTACAGTATTTTCCTCTGAAATGTAGCAGAGTGGAAGTATAAAGAAGAGTAATAAAAAAAACATACAGTACAGTGCAATCTGGACTGGAGCATGTTGCCACTGCAGAGTCATATATTTCTAATGGGAGTTGGTTGAGACCAAAACCAGAGGCAAAAGGTGATAAATGTTAGATTGTGTTCAGTTACTACTGGATCTCTAAGCAGCTTTTGCTGGCAGGTTTGTCATCAACATTAAATGTCTGTGTAGCTTCTGCTTCCCACAAGAGGCTGTGTCGAATTAATAATGATTGTGGCCATTTTGATGGGCTTCTGCTAACCAGATCTAAACTAGACTAAACATTTTGGAAACAGTGACTTGGGTATAACAAAGACAAAAATGGGCAAGCAGGCACAGTGAGCCACAGAAAACTGTCCAATTAAATGTAAATAATTAAAATTTTCCATGAATCAGTTCAAATACTTGTCATAAAGCAAACATGTAACATGGCTTGATGGATGAACTGCAGCCGTTTATCGTGATGCTAATGGTGTAAACTCATTAAAGCAACCCATAGACAATAACACTAGTCTAAAATGTGTGATGTGAGGGTCCCACAGTCTTTTGTTGACATGGACATTAACAGTATATTCAGATAAACTTGATTGTGGCGTCTTCACAGAGATAAAATATTTGCTTCATGACCAAAATGAACATCAGGTTCAAGTCTAATTGTTGCTGTGTGTTCAAGTGAATTAACTGAGCTGCAGTCAGAGTTGATTTTCTGCTGTTTGCTTCCTTGCAGTCTGACAAAATAACAACAAATCTGATTTCATTTGGAGCATACTGTTGGACACAGCACCAGGAACAAACAGCACCACCCCCCCATGACAGGCTGAGTCGCTGCTTACAAGCCTGAGCCTCCTGCTGTCACTTTCCTCTGACAGATTTCCCCGAGCTTCTTACATCCATGTGTGTGTAGGTGTGTGTGTATGCGTGTGTGACTTTGTATTCAAGAACAAAAAATAATTGGGTTGGTGGCATAATACACAGTTTCCAAAAATGACCTCATTCTTGTTAACAGCAATGTAAAAAATGCAGAAAACACCCCAAGACAGTTTGGATTTCTTTTTGCACATGTGTGTTAGTATGTGTGTGTGTGTGTGTGTCTCCTGTTGGGTTGGGCCAAGCTGCCGTAGTCTTTGCTGGGTAAATATTACTCTGTCTGTGGTTGGGTTTGTCTGCAGCAAACAACAGACCACCAGGGGATGTCAGTATGGAAAGTGTGGCTGTAGCTGTGGAACAGAGGAGAGGGATATCTACGCTGTTGTGGTTTTTATGGAGAGACAACACAGGCCCTTTTGTTCTTTTTTTAAGAATATATATATATATATACAAGACACGCACACGTGTATACATCTCTCACATAAGTTGTCTCCTGTTTCCCTGGAATCTGTATACTGTGCATGACAAAAGGTCTGTGTTCTCTGAGAAAAAAAAAAAAAGAAATCAAGTTCTTTAAGGTGCTTTTAATCCCACGATACTGAAGCTAAGCAGATTCTCTTTCTGACAAGCACATCAAACAAGCTTGTTCTCCTGCCCCTCCTCTCCTCTCAACTTTGGAGCTTGTCTTCCCCATCTTTATAACCCCCTTTCAAGCACTTCATCTGGGGCCTCAGGTAGGGTTTCCACTTCCTGGTTGTCACAGTTATGGCTCATTAAAGAGCTCTCTCTCTCAGCAGGAAGGAAACTGACTGCCTCTCAGATCCTGCTTGTGTGTGTGTGTATGTGGGTCCTGAATACTGATGCTGTCACCAGTGCACATCTTGTCTTCGTTAGCATTAACCTAGATAGAGGTCAGTCTAATGGCTCTCACATGCTGCGTTGTGGCGCTAAGGTCCGAGTTGTTAATCAAACGAAAAGCAACTGTTTTAATTGTATAAACCTGCGGCTGGTTATGTTGTAAACCTGTTTTATAGTCACAACAATTAGGAGAAGTTGAGGTATTTGCTAAGTCAGTGAAGTGTGGTTATATGTGAACATTATTAAACCACACAGTAATTATGCAGCACTTCATTTAACTACTTCTCAACACATTCAAGCACTTGGTAGTTTACTTGGTAAGGCTACTGAAGAAGAGATGCAGCTGATGGTTATTTGTATAATCGATCAACCTGATGTTTGATCCCAAAGCTGAACTGGGTATATTCGAAATGCTTATAATCCAAACAGCCCACATTTGAGCAGACATTTGAGTAAAATCACTGGCGTCTTGCTCAATAAAATAAGCAATTATGTAATGAATTGATTGGTTCTTAAGTTTTCTTTGGATTGTTTTAACAAGTATTTAATTAACTGTGCCTCTAAAAAGCAGCAGTGTCAACATGAATCAATCATATAATTATTATTTTAACTTGGAAAAAAATGGAAATTCATTTTCAGCAAAATGTACATAATTGTAAATTTTGAAAATGGCATGATGTTAGTGTTAGTGTTGCATATTCATATGATATATTATTGTTTCTTTATGTGTAAGCAGTATGATTCGTGTGGATTTGAATCAACTTCTTTATAAACTTAAGTAGTTTATAACAATGTATGATATCTCATGAGTTTATAGGTAAAAGATGAACCAGCACGAAAAATAAAGTACAAGCACTTCAGGACTTTAATAAATGCAGCCTCTTTCCACTACTGCTATCACTAATGAGACCCACCAAGACTCATAACTATCTGCAGCCGCATGCTGTGAACCTCCTGTGTCCAACAATATTACAAGCACAGCTTAATCAATGTTATGGTGTCTGTGGTCCAGTCAAAGGCAGATCGACTGTGTTGGCCTCTGACGATGTGACACTGGTGCTCAGTGACAACAAGACTCTCAAATCTGCCCTGCGGCATTTCTGTCAGACAGTGAGTCTGGACAGTAAGGTTGCTGTGAGGTTGACTCTGGTAAAAGATGCTGATGGCCCCTGCTATTTAAAGCAGAGGATCTCTGGCCTTTGGTGTCACACAGATGATATATCATTGTGGGCAGAGCTAAGCCACAGAGATGGTGATCCTCTATAATGCTGCCACTTCACGACATTTTATAACAGCTCAGCTCCATCGTCCAGACACAGCCCTTGAGACCGATATACCATCCTCCTCAGCCGACAGAGGACCTGATACATAACGATGCAAACTAACCAAACATGTCAGTGTTTTAAACATATTTTCCCTGGGTAATGTCAGGGAGATGGATTCTGCTGAGCTCATGAAGTGCTGCTCTTACAAGAGACTGGCTGATTTTGTCATGCCATCTCCACAAAGTGAAATATGTGCAGGGTTTCATAGCCAGAGTGGAGTTTATTGTATATTAATGATGTGCACATTATACATATGGCATGCATAAATCAACTGTCTGTGTGGGTTTAACCTGGCATTGTTTTAACATGAACCAGTGGAAATACAAATGCTGTGTGGGATTTAACTATTGCTTCTGATCAGTCTGTTCTTTATTTTCCACAGGGAGCCATTTCGTTACCAGGAAACAAGGTTTCAGAGCATCCAACCAGCAGCGATGAAGGGGGGAAATTTCTGTTCGAGGTCATTCCAGGTAGGAGAGGACAAAGGCAATTTAGTCACTTACTGAGGGCAGAGTGATGGGCAGAGCGGCAGCAGGAACAAAAACATGAGGTTTTGATCATTCTTGTCTGCAGCAAATAAATCAGAGTCTTAAACACTGTGAGAGTCGTCAGGGAAACATTTTGCCATTTTACTGGTTTTATTCATGCTGCTCACTGTGGCAACTGCAGCATTAACTGTTTGTTTGCTGGGACTGACGCTGTCAGATCTGATCCTGTCTGGTTTTATGTGACATCATGGACGGATGGGTTTCAGAATTTCAATTGATAACCTAGAAAGATAATTGAACGTTTTGTATGTATATTTGTGTGGCATTTCCCCTTCAGTGGCAAAATCCAACAAAGTGACAGGGATTAGAGAGATGTGAATTGTTATAAAGGTCATGAGAAGGCATTCAAGTGCATGGATTAAGTATCAGACTGTTGATGCCCTGCCTGTTCAGGCGGCTCTACAATGCAGACACCGACGGAGGAAAATGTGACGCCAAAAATGTGAAGGAAATTTCACCATAATCTTATATTCTTTCTCTCTAACTTAACACTTGTGGCACTCTCAGATGAGTTAACAAGAGGAACAAATTGTCTTACAACAGTTTCAAAAGTAGGATTTCTAAAGAGGATGCTTTAAAGTTCAAATATTGTACAAATCATACAAACTCCTATGTCTGGGTTGGTAAAAAAATTTGTGAATCCACAAAAAATGCAGACAACCTGTATCCCTTTAAACAAGCCTGCGGGACTTCTGTAACTTGTTGTCACAACAAAGCAGTTGCCACCCTCAGCCAGGCCCCACACCCCTTCCACCAGAGCTACTGTCCAAGGCTTTTGGTACTTAAACCCACAAATATATCTTCCTATGGATCACGTAAAATAATGGAAAAGTTTAAAATACCTACCACCTACACACGTACCCATGTACATAAAGTCAGGGCTGATGATCACACAGACATACACACACCAGCAGCCTGTATGGAAACATAGAGAAAGAATTCCCAGGTGGAGCAACGCCCAGAATGTGAGTCTATGCATCAGATATTTACCACAGCACATGCACTTGGGAAACAGACACAGCTGTTAAAAGACACAGTAGCAAACTGAACCAACTGCACCAATCGATCCATCTGAAGCCCAGCAGAAAACACCGGCTGTGTGCGACATCCTCTCCCTGCTTTATTTGTATTCATTTCTTTCCCTGGTGTGCATTTAATAGAGTCAAAATATGAAGACATTTTCTCACACGATTTGTGGCTCCCAGTGGAAACACACACACACACAGATACACACAAACAGGCAGATAATAGTGCAAATTCTGTGTAACATTTGTCAGACCAAAGTCATTTAAAGAGAGCCAAGACTGAGCCTGGAGGTATTTGGGCAGCTGGCCAGAGGTGAGAGACGAACAGCCCAGGTGTGTCGTGGGTTTTGCTTGAGAGACTCTTGATGGTGTTTTTTTTTTTTTGGCTGCTTATGACGTTGCTGGTTATCTGGTGCGTTCCACATGAGCTGAGGATTAGCAGTTTCCTGCTGAGATCATTTCATGGACTTGAAGTTACTGCTTTTCATTGCTGTGGTTTTTATGTTCACACTTGTCATCTCATGATTAATAGGTCTCAGTGTCGGAGGTGGTCGTGTCATGTGTGAAACAATACAACTATTAGTCTAGCTACTATTTCTTCATATGCTTGAGCAGCATTGTCATGGTAGAAGGCATTTTGAAGTGTCAGCACACGTAAAGTGGAACGAAATTTTTTTCAGTACACGCCTGTCCAAAAACTAGATATTAGGTGTTTTGATGCTATTTCCAGTGAGTGAGCAGGTGTGGGTTTGGAGGCTTGTTCATAGACATATTGACAGGATAATAATACATCAGCCACTGTGACTGAACATGACTGACATCCCACACGTTGATCTTAAAGCTTTATGGGCTTACAGGATGTGAAATATGAAAATGAAGGTACTTTTAACATTTCATCTGTGGCACAAAAACCATCGTCAGAGGAACCAGAGGGTTTTTTTTTTTTTTTTGTTACATCAAAACTATATTCCTGCTTCCCGTTTTTTATTTTCCGTGCACCTCAGCTGGAAAATACCCACAATACAAAAAGATAAGTCATTAAGGAAGTGAGGGTGGCACATAATCTCAGACATGGCATCATTTAGATCAGGGATTTTCAAAGTGTGAGAGAGTGAGCCCCCCTTAAAGAAACAATAAACTATCCTGATAAGACATTAGTCACTGGGATAAACATCAGTCAACCTTTCACTGGAAAGAGGAAGATTTAAAATTGCTGTTATGAATGACATGTAGACAAGTTCCTGTGAAATGTATATTTTGTAGTGAGGCTGTAAATATAGCACAGTAAAATGTAAATCACACACCTCACTGGCTCATTGTGCATTTACTTTCACTTTAGTACACGCTGTTCGTTTTGCTCACCAAAATAACGATTATTTTAGGGATGTGGCGCATTGTGATGTTTTTGTAAGCAGAGGCATGTGAACACAAATTGGTTCTGGAGTTACAGTTTCCTTTTTCTCCCTCTGGAGAAACGATGAGGTGTTTTAATTTCTGTCGACTTGTAAGTGCTTGAGTTTTGGTGTTTTCCAGACTACCTTCCTCTGCTCTTATTTCCAGTAGGACTTGGCTTTATTAACTTCTGTAAAAGTTGTGAAAGAGCAGAGAGGAAATATGAAATGCCACTGACTCAATTTATTCTACCTGCAACAGCCGTCATAACATAATTACCACAATACACCAGAGGTTGTTCCCTGCTGCCATATTCACCTGAACTCACCTTTGAATGTGTCGTGTCTCATTTGTCTGTATTGAAGACTGTGTTTCTTTTTATCAAACAGTCTTTTGTGGTTGGAAGTGATGGTGAATGTGGTGAATGTACCATGCCACTGATTTAGTATTGTGTAATTACTACTGTAAATCAAATGTTGGCATGATCTATTTAAGGTTTTTGCTATTCATCATATCAGAGCAGTGGTTTTGCTTATTGATTAAAGCAGGGAAATATGAGGTACAAATAACACTGTGGGCTACTTATTAAAATTAAGTTGTAAAATATAAATAAAAACATGTACATTGAAGTGTCTGATAACATATTACAGTTTAGACCCATTAAATTATAAATAAAAAAAGCAGAATGAAGTTTGGACCAAATTTTTACATTAAGGAAATGAGAGTGACATAAATATACTAGTTAATATTAGGGATTAAGAGAATGATTTCCTACTATACCATTTCCTCAGATGTTCCCAGTGTGTTCAAGGTCAAATGTCAGGGGCAGCTACCAGTAGGTTGCCTGAAATAACTAATGACTTCACTTTCAGATCTGTTTTTTCTGAAACCAAGGTCGTTGTTTGATTGATGATGCTTTCATTACTGCACTGTACCTTTACTGTACTGTGTACACTACATTTTCATTGTTTTATCCTCATGCGTTTTATCCTCATGCGTATATATATATATATATATATATATATACATATGTATGTAGTTTTCTTATTCAGAAAGGTAGAAACTATAAGTTGAAAGTGAAAGTGCGGATTCTGTCATGTCTCAGGTGTGACTGCGAGACTGCAGTGAGGCTGAAGAACATGATTACAATGAGGGCTAAAAGCAAAGGTATAACATCAAACTGGCTCAGTAATATAGCATCATCTAGCCAAAGTTTGCTAACCTTAGCCTCCAGAGGCTACTTGTAATTGTGGACCAAGCGTGGCCATAACATCAAGGCCTGACTGTACATTTAAAACTTTTGATTTGCAAAGATTTTGTTATTTCTTCTTTCAGAAGTATCTCAGTTTCAGACTCTCTGTAGCCCTGTAGTCAATCAGAGGATCAACACCACTCTTATGTCTGTACTCTGCATCTTACAACCAGAACCTAGCTACAAAATCTGCCAACGCCTATAAACTTCACAGACTTATTGTGTTACACATCATTATTTCCTACAAAAACCAAAGTGTAAAGGCAACACGTTTTGGTTTTATGGGGTTCAACTTGAGTGTTACTCCTGCTTAAGGGTTAAGCTAAGACAACCAGCTCCTGGCTGTAACCTCATATTTGAGGGACAGAAAGCAAATACGCTCATATCCTAAAATGTCATATAGTGTTATTGCTCAGTTCCAGTCCACGATGTTTATTCTTGTCAGGCTTGTTGTTCGCTCCAGTGACCGACGTCTATAGTAAACTGTCTTCTTCAAACCATCAGGAGCTGAGGTTGACTTTGTTATGGCTGCCTCTGGCGATGGCGTAAAATTACTCACACGGGCCGAGCGAAATGTGACTACCTGCATGTTCACAGTACATGAAAAGACATCAGGACTCAACAGAGTTGCAGTCCTACTGCTAATTTAATACCACTAAAACTGGGAAACAAGCACATGGCTTGTTATGAGGCAGCGAATAAAGAGGCCTAAGAGAAGGGTTAGACAGAGCAAATGAAAGGAAAACACAACACATATATTCCACTGGTCTAAATGTGGCCCTGCAGTTTGAACACAACACATGGACAGTCTCTGGAGGACAGACAAACAGGATGTGATGGAGGGGGTTTGGGGGTGAGAGGGTGGTGGTGAAGAGAACAGAGAGGGGGACGTGGGGTGGAAGTCGAGAGTTGTACAGAGATGTCCGTTGTCTTGTCGGGGCGCTGATGTGATCTGAACACCATCCTTGTATCTGGTGACCAGCAGGAGCTTGAATAGCAGCATTGGGACATGTGTATGGGACGGAGGACTCTGCTCTGTCATCACACACACACAAACACTGTATTTTTAGCTTTTCTGGAAAGTTTTACTTCATTACTTATACCCCGTGCCTTGGGAAAAGCGGAAAAAGTTGCAAAATACTTCAGAAAGCATCTCTGCAACTTTTTCATTCACCTGTGCTGTGCAACCCCGTGGTGCGTCTCTCTTTTGTCTCTTCCTTATGAACACACCCACATGTGAATGATCTGTGTTGAACCTGCAGAAGGATTGAGTGGGGTGGACGAGGTGGAGGGATGGGGGTATTTACGAGGCAGGCTCACGACATTGCCAACAATATTTAGACTAGGATTGTGGTTATGTCATATTCTTGAACCATTTGACAGGTACAGACACACTGGGGCTTTTGTTTTGCTCACCCAAACTGAGATTTGAAGCACCAGTGACGTTGTCTCCCATCACACTGACACGTTACAACATGTGTAAGCACACACTGGCCTGAGCTGCAGGGGAAGAGGTACAACAACACAGTATCGAAGTTTCTGTTCAAAGTTTATTTTTAAGATAATCCATGCAGAAGGTTTTCACACCATCCCTGAGGATTACATTATCACAAAAGACAGATTCTGTGTAGTGATATCACCCGGAAACTTTTTCTAAATGTTGTTACTTCTTAAGGACTCATTGCTACAGTATCTCTCATGCACAGGCAGAATTTTAAAAAAGCTGGATTTCTCTGAGTCAGGAATACGTATCATCAGAACATCCACCCACTAAAGGATCAGCGTGCAGGTTTATCTGATGTCATTGAATCCTCCCAAGAATGTCAGGTGTGATCTGAATACAGCTGCATGTATGATACAACAGAGATCTGTATAAGCTAGAGGCTGAGGCTGCAACACAGTGAGACAGCACAGTCTGAATTGTGGATTTAGACAAAATGGCACAGGCTCGTTATTTAGTTACCTGTCATAAATACCTGTAGCTAAATGTCATTACCGCAGTCCAACTGTGATTAATCATCTCATTCCTATAAAACAAGAATCAACACAGGAAGCGCTCCCCGCTGTGTTTTTGATGGAGAAAACAGTGTGCTCCTCTTTCCCCTAGCTCTAATAAACACAAGGCTTTGGCTCCAGTATGAGTTCAATATGTCACTCTCTCTCTCTCTTTGCCCCAGGCTCAGTCTTTTGCTCTCTCTCTCTCTCTCCCTGTTTCTCTCAGTTTCCTTTGGTTGTCTAGTTAGTAGCTGGTCAGGCCACAGCAGGACGCTGCTGCTGAATTATAGGAATGACCCCCCCCCCACCATCCCTTCATTTATGAGAGGACGTTGGGATCATGTTGCCGTGAGCAGGTGGACAGTCTCAAGCTTAAATGCTGTTTACAAAGCAAAGCCAGAGTCCGTAATACAAACCTGAGGGGTGGACGAGTTTCCTCCTCTACTGGTACCAAAGGCTTTGTTTGGCTCCAGATTTTTGTATAAAGTATTCTCTGCTGGGCTTTTTTTTTTCTTTGGCTTCATTTTAAGGCACTTGATACTGTGGTGAAGTTCAGATGAGGAGAAGCCTCAGAGCAGCTGAGGAAATAAAGGCGACAGTGCCATCATGTGGTTTTCTGAGAAATTACACCTGATTTATTGCAAAACATGGAGCTGTGATGTTTATGTGACAAAAGCTGTTGTATGATTCAGTCATGATAGAGTTTATTATGTCACAACTGGAAGGCTTGTCTCATTTGAGGTGTTTTTTTTTTTTTTTGGACTTAGGGTTAAATCCATTTTTTTATTGAAATATGTAGAATTTCTATTTGCAGCAGGGGCTTAACTTAAACTCATTTTTGCATTTGTTGTTTTTTTGAAAAAGCTTGTGCTCATATACTTCAGATACTGTAGAAGGAGAGCACTGCTGCAATCCAATTTGAATTTCTTAGTGAACATTTGTAAACATTTATTCTCCCACGACTAAGCAAACCATCTCTTTGCACCGAGGAAGACTGTGAGATGCTCTCGAGCTTCAGAAAAAAGTAGTTTAGTGAATTTTAAATTAAGGATTTATTAGATTTGCCTCATAATTTACAACATTTCTCCCCTTAGTCTGGTCTAATTACCATTTTGCCATCAGCACATACCTCCCCAGTGATAACATGTAATGAGTTTTAGATGTAAATGTGTCTTTTATGATGTCATGTGTTGATTTAGAGCACCCAGGACTAATGCTCCATCACCATCCCGTGACTGCTTGACATGCATGCCTGATGGGTGGCCCTAGGTAGCCGCCTGGGTGACCTCTGCAGTGAGTTACGGCTCCTATATCACCGAGGAGCATGTCTCATTCCACACCATGTGACTTGTGTGATTGAGTTATGATAATTACGGTGTAATTATGAGCAAGCAGGCAAGAGTGGGAGTAAATCAGACCCAGGCAGCAGAGGCCAGGTGTATGAAAATGTTCTTTTTATTGTTATTATTCTGTTTAATGACAAATATAAACTGTCACTGAACCATTCAGGAATGTTTGTCATCAGGGCAACATGCTAAACTTATACAGTCACACTTATAATTACACAGTAATGACTGAATGTTGGGTAAATACCACAGATTGCTATTAGAAGGTGAAGACAGACATGCAATTTTAAAAAACCACACCACCTGTACTGTTCATTATCAGGAGGCCAGAGGTTACTCATAAGCTGGCTAAGCTGGTATGTAGACTAGAAGCACCTAAAGTTGATGATGGAGTGATGAATAGAGGAATTTCATTTTTTTAAGCCCAAATGAGCAGTGGTTGCCCTTTAATAACCCCAACAATTACTCCACTTGTTGGTTGATGGTGGTAAATATGGCTAAGTCTAAGAATATGACTCTCCAGGCATCAGTGTTTAGGGTTAATGAAGCCCCAGTGGAGTAATTGAGAAAGCATATGAATCTGTGGTGCTGACATTTCACTGTCAGGATCTATGGAGGTGGTTTTCAAATAGGCCCCATGTCACATTAGTCATGGAAAACTTGTGGTGCTGGCACTGGCTGTGTGTGTGTGTGTGTGTGGTGTGTGCATGCAACCTCTGACTTCAGCATAAGTACGAGTTCAAAACCCTGGTGCAGCTCCTGCTATATGATGTTTGAACTTTTATCATGTTTAATTCTGAAGGTCAAGGTCCATTATGTATTGTCTGATATTTATAGATTGTGTGCAGCTCTATTATGCATTATACTACTGTTTAATGGTGTTTATGGGATGTTTATTTCTATCTCTGTTTCTGTTTCCACTTCATGAAACACAAAAATAGATAGAAAATGAGAGGCACCTATTTCACAGCAGACCCAGCTATTGCACACCATGCGCCTTTATTAAATTAAAAAGCTCCTGGAAAAAAAAAATAATAATAATTCAGGCCAACACACACAGACACACACCCACACTGACACTCTTCACTGTCATGTCTAGGATATATGTTAATTCATACATGAGTCAAATTGATCTCACACACACACAAGACAAACAAGCAGCTCCCCATGTTTCAAACTCCATGTTCTGATATATTGATTTAATTAGCCGTTGGATGTTATAGTGCCCACACAGCTTCTAATGCATCATAAATCCAGGAGGAATATGGGCAGCAGCACGAGGTCATGCCTTGCGAAGAAGCGGTTGAATTTATTGTATAGATGTTGCCGTGGCAAAACGATGAAGCCTGGAGAAGCCTGAGTGACAAGATCCTGTTTTGCATATAAAAGTGTGGTCTATCTTCATTTCTACACCTCCCACTGTTCTGTCTGCTCGGAGCCCGTGGGATGTTTCAGCGTCTTTTTTTTTCCTCTAAAGAATTCACTTTGTGATATGACATTTCCAGAAAAGGTCAATAACTGAACTTCTCCCTCTTTTCTCCCTCTTCTAGCCATTTATATTGTTTATATATGTGGTGCGGCGTGTGTGTGTGTGTGTGTGTGTGTGTGTGTGTGTGGACGTGTTTATGCACATCCATGTTTTCCCAGTGTGCGTATAAATATGAAGTCAATAACCCGGTGTCTGTGACACAGTGGTATATGGCTTCCTGGAGGAGTTGTGGCCTGGTAACCTGCTGCTGTTGACAATTACCATATGGGGCTTTAGAGAGTCACATCTCATATAGTTGCTCCACTGATATTTAAATTTATGTTCTCTGAGATTTCAGCATCACAAAGGGGCAATGGGCCATCCCAAACTGACACATAAATAGTGAATATCAATATTGTGGAAACATGAAGTGAGCTAGAAATGATGTCTGGGCTATAGCTGAAGGTTGGATCTGATATGATGGAAAATACAGCTTGTGCTTTGATATTAATCTCTGTCACTTAAAAAATAACTACACTTTCTTTTCCACATTGATGCAACACAGAGGTTTTTTATATTAAATTAGATGACGACATCAGCCAGTCGTACCCAGCCTCCTCTAACACAACATCCACCATAGACAAGAGGTGTTTTTCAGAGCCACCCACTGGCTTTGTCAGTAACATTTTCCTCAGGGAGGATCTCAGATCTCAGGGAGGATGTTTGTGCTTGAGATTGTGACAGTTCAGTTTGGAGCTCAGCGCTGAGGCACGAACTCTGAATTATGAAGCAACTGATATGAGAGAGTTCTTTTGAACTAGACTAAACAGAGTTCATTTCCTGTAACTTTACAGTATACATAATAGAATATGTCTCTGTTTCCATCAAGTCATTCGAAGGAGTGCAGTGTTTATCTGTGCGATCCACTGACTGTCATGAAGATTGGTCCGCACATTAGTTTGTCCACTCAGGATGATTTGTTTTCAGTCATAATCTACTGCCGTCATCGGGTCAAATTTAACATTTTCCCCAGAGCAAGAGGTGAAATGAGATTTTGGACATGTACTACTTATCATTTTACATTATCACTGTCAGCTGTTGAGTTGCACAGGTAAAATACAGAAGACTGCATATTGTTAGTCAGCGGGTGCCACTGAGATTAAGACGTGACAATGTACTCTCTCCATCAGACAAAAATCTTTTTGTTGTTTCTGCTTTTCTGAATCACTCCTGCCAGCAGACATCTGTCTGCTGGCTGGAGTGATACTTCACTGTGTATTTTATTATTTAACATTGAAAGCCTTAAAGTTAAGTACTGAAGCTTCACAGAGGACGACATGTCGAGGTATTGTGGAGCTTTTCTCTCTTGTATATCCTACTGGTAGTTAATATGAGTGTTTTTAAAGGTAAGCTCTAACAAATACCAAAAAAATAGAGAGGTTGTCTCCTAGTCACATGCAAGCCAAGCACATTTTCAAAAACTAGAACGTGTTACTTTTCATATGATGTCTCACAACTGCATTTTTGTCTTTATTTCATGAACTTATATGAACATATGAGAAACATATGAGGCATAAGAAAATGAAACAGCCTTTTTAACCCAAAGTGTCCATCACAATCCTTTCTATTCATTACCTTTGCCAGGCAACCATCTGGAGTTGTGTTTAAAGGCTAGCTGTGGGCTGTAGCTTAAAATTGTACTGCCATTGATAAGGAGGCTCCTTGGATCCAGTTTGCTCTCTGACTTAACCCTGGGTAGGGAGCAGATAATAGGGGAAATGGTGGCTGATATTAAGCTCTCGATGAAGTTCTGGAAAAACATTCAGAGACAGAAACGCAGTGACTAGAGAAATAGTTGGAAGATATAAGAAGCAGTTTGAGAAACCCAGCTGACCGCCCTTTATTCAGAGCAAAAGAGGAGGAAAACTGTGGAACCTGAGAGATTTTCCCTTAGCAGATGTTGCTGAGACAGATTCAAGGCAGTATAGGCATGAATGAAATCTGTCTGAGTAATGGCGGAGGGCCGTGACTGAAAAGACACTTGAATGACACGTGGCTTTTAGGAACAGCTCCACCATTATGGCAGCAGAGCAGCTCGAACAGTCCTCAGACAACTCAAACTCCCTTCTGCTGAAAGACTGTGACAAGGTGCTGGAGAGGAAACTCTGGTTGGCTGTCAAATGGATTTGAAAGTAAGAATGCAACAGGCTCCTGTTGTTTCTCAAACAGCAGGAGCAATATTTTCAGCAGGCAACATTTTCTACCCTCTCGCAGATTGTTGAGAGAGTTTGAGTTTGCTAGTCCTGACTCTGTGTGTGGATTAGGGAAAAGGTCACTGACCACAGGCTCCTCACAGTATCTTGCAGGAGGTGCTTTGCCAGTGGCTCCAACATGATGTTTGGTCACTGCACACTCAGACAGAAGTGTTTACATTCTTATAATGGTTTGTTAAAGGGAACATTGGATTCTCAAGGGTGTCCCAGCCACTGTGTGAGACTTTCACAGACTGCTTAAAGCAGGAGGTCTGGAGAGTATTTAGTCCAGTGATGAGTGGAATGTGCAGTTTGCGGTAAACGTTGTCCTTTTACTGTTAATACAATTATTGTTTCCAGGCTGCAGTGGAACCATGTGAGTGATGGTTAACACCTAGGAGTTTGCAGCCGACAAGCTAAGAAGGCTACTGAAGAATTAGCATTCAGTGGACACCTTAGGTGACCTCTCTAGGTCATGAGACCGTGGCCTTACAAGTCCTGGCTAGCACACAAGGTTCTTTAAAAAAAAAAAACTGCACCCAATATACACTTCTGTACATGTACACATAGGCCTGTCACAGTTATTACATAATCGCCTGATCACAAGTATTTGAGCTGACCACAATCATTTTGCATAATCATTAAAACCATTTCCATTCATCTGTATAAAAAAGCTGAATGAAACAAACCAAAATGTCAGATTTCCATCATGATTTCCTTGTCTTTTCCTCTGTTTGAAGTTTGACTGGCCCTCTTAATGACATCATTATTTTGTGCCACCTTCTTCTACCATGCTTTAACTGCACACGAGTGGAGCGCCACAAACCGTTTATCTCCAGGAGCTTAATTTCTAATATCAACGACAGCATTTCGATGAGCATCTATTGACATATAGCATCATGGATTCAGTTGCAATGCCTAAAGGCAAACAGAAATGTAGGTTTTATTTATATGTTTTATTTATATGTTTAAAGCCAATAAATTGCACATGACAGTTCATAAAACCAGTGTGTTTTGTGAGGACAGCTTTCTAAAGGCACATAAATATAGATTGATGGTTTTTTATATGTTCATCAGCAGTCTGATCAGTGGGCACAGTTCTTATGTTTTGTTCTATAACAACACAATATGTGATGAGCTAAAACCCATGGGAGGCCACATAATGATTCAGACAGCACCGTGGATGATGAAGACCATTTTTCATAAAGCCACTGACTGATCAGGCTCTAAATGGAGAGAGACAGCTGCAATGTCTACACATGTGGGATGAGAGGACATGCAGTGTTGCCTGCTATATGTTTTCTACTGCACAGGAGAGGTTTCATTAAATGAAGTGTCCTCCGTTAGCTCCTAACAACACTGTTGTATAATGAAAAAATGATAAACAGCCTGTGCTGCTCTATGAGTTGTTTCAGAACTGTGAAGGAAAATGTTACACGAGCCTAAAGTCAAACAAATATTGATAAAACAAATCTCTTATGCACTTTTGCATGTCTCAAAATCTGGAGTTGTTGCTTCATAAAGGTACGTGACAAAACAGAGGATGACAGGGAATCCTGTGTGTCCAAACAATAAGCTGCATACCTCGTCTGTGTGGTAGATGTTGTTTGAAATATCCGCCTCATTGTCATCCACTCTAGTAAAAGAATTCCAGGCGAGTCGTCTTCCTTTTCTTGTGTCCATGCGTCATTATTCCTGTGTGTGTGTGTGAGTGTGTGTGTGTGTGTGTATGTGTGTGTGTGTGTGTGTGAGGCTCTGCTGCAGCCGTGAGATCCTGTGGAGGAAATGCACTGAGGCCTGCAAACAGGCCAAGTCTCAGGACACAGAGCGGGACAGGACAGGAAGCTCAGATGCTTACATAACAGCCTTATTGAGGGGATCGGTATTTGACATGTCACATACCAATCTCCGCCATCAGCCCCCCACTGTAACCCCCGTCCACAACCCCCTCGCTTCCCCCCACCCCACCCCACATGTATCAGGTTGGCCAGCTCTCAGTGAGGGCACATTTTGGCACCCAGTGAAGTCGCCGCTGGACGACTGCAGTGTGTTTGTCTGATACGGACACTCGACTTGAATGTTCAGACCAGTGGTATGTAAACTGATTAGTCTCTGGATAAATATTTAGATGTCTCCCGACCACATTTTTTTTCCTCCTCTGAGTTAAATCCAACAGGTAGTGATGGTTATAAATTTAATCACCCTCTGTGGCGAGGTTCAAAGGGGCGCTCTTTGCCGTTTAATGGAAGTCAATGATGTGTGGTTCGCCTGTAAGTCTGAGTACGGCTGAAAAACGATAAGGAGGGTTATTAAAGACCTTTATCCAAGAGGGAGAAACCCCAGTGTCTCAGGGTTTCTTGGCCAGCGGTAGCAGCAGCCTTGCCGACCCTGCACGGCTGTATTTATAGAGCGCTCTGGATGAGTCATTTGGCTGAGTGCCCACTGTGCTTGATTTACGATACCCCGACCAACCCCTCCACCACCCCACGCCACCCCACGCCCCCTCACCCCTCCTGCTCCACCACCAGCTCCCACCCCACCCCTTACACTACTTCCCTCAGAGACAAGCAGACACACCATCTTGCCTTCGGCTTGCTGTCTCTCTCACTTTCAGTCGGCCGCTCTCTCTCCTGCACTGCTTTCGTGTGTGTGTCTTTAGAAATATGCTTCCTCTGCTGCTTCAGCTCCTCTGACAGAAGCACATGAAGAGGAAGGGGCTTCAGAGAGGCAGACAGACTAGCCTTAGCCTGACCTCGCCTAAGTGCCGCTGATTGGTGTGTCACATTGACCTGGCATTGACCAAAAAAAATGAGGTTTTTGGGAGAAAGAGTTATATGAGGTGGAAGAGAAACAAAGGAAAGCAGGGGAGAGTTGGAGGGACAGTGGTAAGAGCAGTGGCGTGTGATTTAGCAGAGACAGAAGGAGATCAATCTATCTGTGGCACAGAACAAGAACAGATGAGGAAGTGGCACTGGGGGGCCGGCAGTCAGCAGCAACAGCGTGGCTTTTGCTCCCTCACCCTTCAGCAGACAAGGGGGCACGTCTTCCTCTGCACCCCATGGATCTTAACTCCAACCCAGGTCTGTGTCTTCACATAACAGAAATGAATACTTACACATTTGCATGTGGTTTGGACTGTTTCATCACGATGACAGAGATATTATTAGACTTCGCACTGTTTTAGTTTCAGTTACAACCGGAGGAAGGTGTGGAAGAACTTCTTGACTTGTTTTAAACTTAATGCATAGAGGCATTCACGGATCATATCCAAATTATCCTCCTTTGTCAGCGAGAAAGCGTTTCCTCCATACGCTGTTCATTCATCATGTCAGCAGACGGGTGTTTTACAAGTTACAGTTCATAGCTTATGTTTATTACAGCTGTGATATCGGATGAGCAGTTTAAGAGAACTGCATTCCTGATTTTCCTGTGGGGACATTGCTGCAGCTTCCTCAGCATTTGTCCAATACACCAATATCTGGAATAGTGATTCTCAAACTTTATCTGGCATACCTGCTTTCAAAAGTTTTTTTTGTTTTGTTTTGTTTTTTTTGTCATGTCAGCTGCTTTGCTGTCGGAAAGGTTTGGTTTGGTGGGCTTGGAGTCCAGCAGTTTAGTTACAGGATGAAGTATCTCAGCCATGAAATCTTGTACAGACACTGATGATCCCCAGATGATGAATCCTACCGGCTTTTGGTGGCTTTGACAACAATATCTCAACAACCAGGCAATGTTTTTTTTTTTTTTTTTCATAAAATTCATTCCCCCCAGGATGAACTGTAATATCTTTAGTGGTTGCTGCACTTTTCATCCAGTGCCGTCCTCAGGTTGAAATTTCAGTTTGTTCAAAGTTTGATTTTGGACTAAATGCCTTCAAAGTTAATCTCATGTCATATCAGCTGTGCCCTGCATGTTAGCCTGTTAGCATGCTCACGTAAACATTTAAAGCGCCACTGTGCCTTTAAGTACAGCCTCACAGAGCAGGTCTAGTTCAACTTATGATGGTAGTACAATGCATTTCAGTCCCTGTATCGCTGAAAATTTAATGCAACATTAAAACCAGACAGTCAGTTCAGCATTACAGAGGCTGGTCATTCATTCATTCAAGTTTTGCTATTGTAATATAGCCAATATTAACATCTACAGCCATTTGTGGACCAGTCCAGAGGATACTAACAAGTTGAGCATCAAACTTATTCCTATATTCCCCAAGAGCTGTCTTTAGTGGTGGAAAACAATGCCAATGTTAACTCTACATCTTTTCCTCTACTCTTCCATCCTTTCCTAGCCCCAGTCTGTCTCAGTACTTTCCAATAGCAACTCAGGTGAATACAAGGAGCATCTGTTAATCTTAATTACTCCCCATTATAATCAATTAAACAATTAATATTAAACAATGCCAAAATTTTTGTCTTGCTATTACTGTAAATCTATCACCATGGTGATAATGTGCTTCAGCTTTAATCACCAGAACCATTAGAGTAACTTGTATATTAGCATAAGCTTTTAAACCATATATGTATTTTAAATGCCACCCAGGTGTGGCTGTACTAGATATGTAGCTTTAAAAAAAAATCTCGCCAGAGGAAGAAAAATCATGCTTAGCTAAAGAGCATTCTCGTAGCTGGATCGAATTTCACTTTGCTTGGCTGCTTGAGGCAGATAACAGAGCAGACTCTTGAATTCATAGCTCCCAGCCTGCCTGTAAATCCATCCTGGTAAAGATGTTCTCATGCGAAAATGTGAGCCAACAGATGGCAGAGGAAGCAGGCAACATTATACAGACTGTTGGGGGGGGGGGGTTCAGGAATTGGTATAGAAGAGGAAAGGTGAAGAAGAAAACCAGAACCACCACAAAACGAATTCTCTGTGATAGCAAGCACATCAGGACTAGTGAATGGGTAAAATCCCCTTTTTTCCTGGACTCTAAAGTCAACACATCTTTCTAATTACTTGCCTGTAGAGAGAGCGTGGGCTGACTGACCTGCCAAGGAAACCGGATGACAGGCCAATAAGTGGGCAAGTTTAACATAATCAGGAACAGAACACTCAAAGATGTCATCGACTCACATCTTCATCAAAACTGGTGTAGGAACCAATTCAAAATATAATTATACTTACATCAAAGTATAATCAACATTTTCTGGTTCTGGCATGTCTTTTTGTAGTCTTACATAACAGTATGTTGAACACCTCTTGGTTTTGGACAAGACAGAAGATATGAGGGTGTAATGTTTGAGCTCTGGGAAGTTGGGATGGTAATTTTTTGTAGTAGTGTCGTTGATGAGGATGACAGGTTTTTATTAACGTCATAGCACAGGTTTGTACTGAGAGAACTGACCGAACAACCTCAGCAAAAGTTCAACACCGCACACTCAAACACACAAAGCGGCGACCTCATCGTCAGCATTTGTCTCTCTCTCTCTCTCTCTCTCCGCTCAGATCACCACCAATCTTTTTCTTTGACTGAGCTTCCCTGCACTGCAGCCCTCTCAGGCCCAGAGCACTGTGGCCAGATTTGTCAGAGAAAACAACGAGGATGTGGAGCGGCAACGCAGACAGGACTGCTGCGATGGCCAAAATGAAAACACGCTTATCTAGCCGAAGCTGATGGACGCTGTCCGTTGCTTGTCCAAATAAATGGCCAGCGAGTCAAGAGGAAGTTTTAGCCTCTGAGGTTGCGCCATGTGTGCAGAGACACGTATCAAAAATAACTGGCACAGACCCCAGCCTCAACTTTATATTGTATAGTGACACAGATCTTTCTGCTCTGGGAGACACAAAAAAAATACCGTTCATACTCACTGTTGTACCTCATCAATCACTAAGTAGAAATATGAAGTGGTGGGAATGGCTCGTGCAGAACGGTGATTGATGAATGTCAGATTTATCTCTACTTTTTATCACAATAACGTTCACCTCTGACAGGCCAGTCAATCTCCTAAAGCAATCTAGTAAATGAGAAGGCTGATTAATGCGTCGATGACATATAACAGGAGTGAATTCATTTTATAATAAAACTACTTCAGGTGCGTGAAAATCATGAGAAGCATTCTTCTTAAACCAGAGCTGTCAAGATGACCAGATCCAAACTCAGGCTGTATCTCTGCTGACCTTTCTCTTTGGTTCTCACTGGAACAGAGTGAGTGAACTCCTCTACCTCCATTAGTCAAAATACCCTAGAAGTCAGGTTTCTATAACCCTGCCTGAAAGGTTCAAAGGGCTTTTCCCAAAGTCCAGGCTGACACTACCCACTAATTTTGGCTGTGGGGAGTACAGGTGTGCATCTGCCCTCAAGCCGTCATCAGTGCTGAAAGGTGATATTAGAAGGTATTAGTGAAGAAAGCAACAGGCACTTTGTCAAGTCCACTCCTCCTTGTTTCATTCTGTGGTGTAGATAACGGAGGTTTCCAGGGTGTTTAACTAGGTCTGTTCCTTCCATCGTAATTGCAATTGGATGTGGAGGACGTGTTAGCAGGCAGGACATATCTTTGTAAATCTCACATGTTCACTGTGAAACATTGTCAGGCTGTAAATCATTTTAGCTTCCTTATATCTATCTGTCCGTGTGTGTGTGAGAGAGAGAGAGGTTTAGCACAGATAGCATCCTGTATCTAAATCAAAACTAATATTGAATAAACATCGGTGGGAGATCATTTCTCTTGGGTTGCAGAGGGCACACCAAGTATGAATCCCCGGCATGCAGGCCATACAGATTTACAGTGTCACGGCCACGAGTGCATGATACACTTGTCGAATTGGTGATCTGTCATAGTGAGATATGTTTACATAACCATAAGGATGACTGCATGTTTTACACAGACGCACTGAAACGCACATATGCAACACTCATCCTGTCTGACAAACTGCAGACAGTGTAACATCAGACGTTGGACTCAAATGTTGTATAGACTTTAGATTTTGGTTGGAAATTGATATTGGGTTGATGGCTAATTTACACTGTGACCATTAGCAGACATTAGTTTTTCCATATTTTAATTCCAGATGGAGTTGGAGTTAGTTTGACAACTTTAAACCATAAAAATACCAACCTCGGCTGTTCTTCTTTAAATCAATGCTTGCATCAGACATTAAGTTTTAGTACCTGATATTCAACAAAATATGACATTAGCAGCTTGCTGCGTGCCTGCAGGGCTAACACTATGGTGATGATGCCCCGGCTAAAAGCGCATTAAAAGCTAGTGTCAGGTTGACTTAAGAGAGCCACCGAGGCTTTTTCTCTTGGATCTGTATATATTGCACCTTTCCAGAAGCTTCTTCTTAAGTATCAGCCTGCTTGTATCGCTGATGTAATGTTTCAGCCTCCCTGCAGCATAGCGTGCAAGTGTTCAAGTGACAGCAGCTGCCAGCTCTCACCAAAACTCAACACTCCAACTTTTAAACGCTACATTAATCCCCCCCCAGCTCTGGTAGTCACTGAAGCTGTCAGAGGTTTTTAACGGTTCACTCGTAAAGATTTTGGTATTTTAACAAACCTCAGAGTGTTGTCATGCATACTTTGAAGATGTTTAGAATTAGTCTAGAATTAATCTCACGTTATACTGCAAGTCACCACAGAGATAAATGGCTGGTGGAATATGTGTGGTTTGGCTTCGACCTTCCATAAACGTCGTTTGTGATTTGTATTTACAGTCGTCAGTTCTGGCTTCAGTCACTGTAAAACCAAGATAAAGTATTCCATTGTTTTTTTCTATGTGTTTGCACTTTTACTACAAATTATATCCACTTTACACTTCTCACATGCATTTCCTCATACATTTTCCAGTTTATTTCCAGTTGTTTGATTCAAATTTCCTGCCCTGTTGGCAGCCAATGGTTTTAGTTCCAGTGAGATATAAACACCAACTTAAAGAAACTTGAAACTACCATTAAAACTAACCTTCATGATAAAGATGATGTATCGTTTTCATACACTAGAATTATATTAGAAGAAGAATAAGACTGCATTTCATTGTTGGACTGGATTGTGGAGATCAAACATCCAACAAGTGTTCCAGGAAACGCTGTACAACTCTGTTACTGTGCCTCTATCATTCTTAATTATCATGTCAGCATATTTTCCAACACACACTTGAGACTTTAAATCAAGTCTGAGTCGTGTTTCCCTTTCCTAAAGTTGAAATCGATTCCCCTTACATACTGGTATATTTACAGCAGCCTTGGCAGGACACAGAGAAATAGCTCTTTATTTAGTTGGCATCAAATCAGAGCAGAGACACTTGGCTCTCCAACAGCACTATGACCTCCGTGAACGGGCTGACCCATTGCTTCCCTGACTGTCTTCATGACAACTTATTAAAACTAGTCAGCCAGTGTGGTCCAAGTTTGAGGGCAGAGGAGTAAGTGTGTATTGACTGAACCATTTTTTTTTATCAAGAAGATCTTAGTAACAGCCTAAAAGTTTATTCCTGTTGCCCTCACCACACTGATATCCAGCGTTGTTGTGGCTAACCTTGTCGCTGCTGATCCCATGAGGTATCATGTTTGCCTGTCAGCACCAAAGAGGAGCTGATGTGGCCATTATTCTCCATTTTTTGGTGCCATGATTACCTTCTTCCCTATGGGCGCCTGTGGACGGACAATAGAGCCAAGCAAGCCTTGACCCCTTTGACCTCCCCCACTCCTATTCACTTTGTTGCTCAGGCAGCATCAGATGGTAATGGATAGCCATAGGAACTCTATGGAGTCTGTGTTCTCCACCAGACAATGTCTTTGGGGACTCCGGTGGAGGCTAATGTTGTGGTGTCTGCCTTCATATTATGTCTATTGACAGGCAGGGACCACCGTGACACCAGGAAGGGAGTTAGCCATGGATACCTTACCAGGAGTGAAACAGGAGTCTCAATATAGATAAAGATGAAGATATAGAAACATAGAGGGGAGCTGTACTCTGGGGGTTTGTGCAGTGCAATAAAGGCGCATGTTGTGATGAGAGTTTAGGCTTGTTGGACAAGAAAGACAGAGATGTGTTATCATTATCCACCACCATGATAAAGGTGGGGGAAATAAATTTTCATATGCAAAGATCACAACGGTTTACATCCCAAAAATAATAGATTTCTAATGATGATGAAAATAAATTACAGAAATGATCAAAGCAGTTGTCAATTAATTCTCTGATGATTTGTTGACTGGTCAACTTATCACATCAGCTCAGTGTTTGGGACTTTATTTTGCTGTGCTGCTATCAACAACTAATTTTAGCTTCGGCCGTGTTCTCATCACTTTAACTTTGTGAGATGTTACTTACTAAAATCTATATATATCAGATACTTTGCAGAGACAAAATGATGCAATAAAGTGGTGTGATAATCTTAATAATAGTCTTTAATAGTCTTTTCCGTGTATATTGTTGTAGTAAGGCTCATTCGAGTTCACATGTCAAAGGTCAGGAACATTACATTATTCTGCTCTAAACAGTTTGCGGTTGCAGATGTTAAAAAAGCATCACAGTGTGAATGAGAGATTGCATGTTTGCTTATGGGGTCATGCCCTGTGTCAGGCCATCAGAGTGATCTGCCTATTGTTCCCACTACAGTGCTTAAGAGTATGTGTGTGTGACTGTGTACTCCCCAACCCCCTCTTCAAACCTCACCTCCCTCCCCTCCTTCCCTTTCTCTTTCACACCCTCTCAGCTGTGCTCACTCACTCATTCTGAGTCAGGCCAAAAACTGGCAGAGCCGCTCCTCCACTCAGGAACTCCCGTCCTCAAGTTAACCCAGGTAGCCAGGACTTTGCAACCCACTCAGGAAGCCTCTTTTCTGGACTGCCACGGAGACAGGAGTGTGGGGGCGAGGCATGGAGGTGGTTCATCAGGGGATTCATAGTTTACCACAGTATGGATTATCTGATTTACTATCACCACATCAAGGTAACAAAAATACATTGGTACTGCATTGGCTACTGCTGCTCTGAGTCTACTGATAGCTTTATATGAACTGTCTCTACTGTATTACAATGGATGTATTTACTACAGACGTCTGTGTTGTTACAGCTGCACTTTGCAGGAGGATTAGATCATCTGGAGGTGATATCACTCATGAATCAAAGAGACTCTGTGTTTAAGGGTGCCATCATTTGCAAAGATGAAAAGGGAAATATCAGTAATTTTCATTTCCACTTTTAATCTTTAGCATCATCCCATATAGACAAGCGAACAGCTTGCAGTGTAGTGTTGCTGCTCAGCAAGTGACTTCCTGTTCAGCTGGAGGTATTTATGATGTGTGGACTTCTGAGAAGACTATCATTAGACACAATATTGAATCTCAACTTGTCCCTGCATGCATGCAAACAAGAGGACTCTTGCAGACAAGACAGAGAACTGACACTAATGTAGACAGGTACAGTAATACCCCATTGTACCTACATACACAAACACTCATCTACACACACACTGGGAGAGTTATGACACATATTTCTGGCCATTTAAAGCTAAGGTAGTTACAGTGTCTGCATTGTTTTCTGGGCCAGCGGCAGCTGCTTCCTCCACTTGGCAAGCAGGATAATCAGAGTCTGGAAGAACTTAACTTTCTCACAACAAGTCTCCCACAAAAAGTATTCCACTGTTGAGAATAATGAATATTTTGTCCTATAGTCGGACTGCTTGACTGCTTGACTGCTTTGAAGATACCAGACACCATATTTTTTTTGTAAGGTTTTCCATCCTGTGTTGCACCACATTAAAGGAATAATTTCATAATTTGGAAAATATACTTATTCACTTTCTGGCCAAGTATCATAAGGGAAGATCAATACCATTTCACCATTTTTCATGTCTGTTTGTTTATTATAAATCTACAGCCAGGAGATAGTCATCCTAGCTTAGCCTAGTATTTTGGCAGGAGGTGTAGGACAACAGATATCCAGGCTCTGTCTCTCAAGCTAATAACTCACAAAATAACATTTAATATTATGTTGGTTTGATCCTCACAAACATTAAAGTGTTAAAATGACAAGTTAGGTTTAGGCTGGATGTTGTGTTGGACTTCCTGGAGGGTTTGTTGCTAAGCTAAGATAACTGGATCCTGACTGTAGCTTATATTTACCAGATGTGACATGAGAGGGGTACATATCCTTTAAGAGTCTGGTTTAAATACTTATCCAGCCTGTGGTGAACAAACTAAATTAAATCACCCCCCCAATGATCGGACTATTTATTTAATACTCTACATGACGTCGAGTGGATTCCCCTCTTGTCTTTACATGACTCACTCACAGAGGTGTGGGTCAGAGTGAAGTGTATCAAGGCTCCAGGTATTTGTGAGCAATTACAGCACAGTGGGATCCTTTGTTGTCTCCCACCTGTTTTGAGCCATTAGTTAGAGGCTAGTGTGCAGCTGGGTTTGGCCACTTATTAAGACCACTGGTCACAACCGGAATGAACAGTTGCAGCCGTCTGCACTCACATGGTAATTATGACACACACTGAGGGAAACTATAAATAATGGGAGTGTGTCAGTGATGTGTTAGTGATATATTTGTGCAATTAATATTATCAGTATATGATTTCTGTGATTAGATAGTGTGGGTGTGGTTGATGTTGTTCCTTTGTTTAGTGCTATTCATCTGATTTTAAACACTGTTTGTAGTTACTGCTACTATATAATGCAGCTGGAGTACAGGATTTACTGTTTGCAAGTGTCTAAACTAAGTTGTCATTTCAGTACATGCTCTGAATATTGTCAACAAAATCACATTTGAAATGTAAAAAAGGCATGGAAATCGTCTCATTCTCTGAACTTTTTTTTCATTGTTTGAAGTCTAAATCTGACTGTGAAGAAGGAATCCTGATCTGTGTGGCTTCTTTAGCACGAGCTATGCTCTGAATCACCAGCTGGCTCGCCTCTGTGCTGTTGCTGCTGCTGACAATTGTTCACCACTGAGTTTGTAAAACTTTGGAAAGCGGTTGTGTTGAAGCGTGGCGAATCGGGGGAATTGCACCAGCTGCCACGGTTGTCTCCTCAGGTACAGTCGTGCTATAAGTGAAGATCCTCTCGTCTGTCTCCGCCACTGCACTCCTGCTAGGATTGGTCTCATTTAAAGAGGCGATGATTGAGGCGGTTGCCAGTCACACCATAAGTAGTTTTAGAATTATGCGGTGGAGAATAATACTTCCAAGGCAGCTTAACCACAGCGAGTAAAGAATCTGTCAAGAGGCAGCCTCCAGTCATTTTACTCAGTAGATGGATGGGGAGAAGTTGCCCACAGGCGACAAGATGATATTTGAGCAAAATATTTTTATCTTTTATTTCTGAATCTGGATGAAAGCTGCAGATAGGGGATTGAAAAGCTAATATTTATTCTTCACGGGGATGTGGCTTGAGTTTTCTCTGATTATCCATTTATCTGATTGTGGAGTCAAGTCACTGATTGACCTTTTTACGTGTCTGTGGTCAGGAAACAATGCAGCGTTATCTGTGTGTTTGTGAATGAGCCAAAGATGCTTCTCCAAACAGGTTGCACCTGCGCACTAAAACATTATTATTTACTCAGATTGTTACACAAACGGCGGACAATCCATGAGTGTGTGGAGCAGACAACAGCACTCTAAAAGTGATAGCAGGCAGCTCTTTGAATCTAAGTCTTCTTCAACTCCTGGGCACAAACTGATGCTTCTGGTGCCAGTAACTCCTTGTTCCAGTCAGTGCAAAGCAGTCAACTTCTCACAGACAACAAAACTTACTGTCTACACACAAAGGCACCCAGTATTATTTTGCTGTCAGCCTACATTGTATTGTTGGCTTCTGACGTATAACAGTCCCACAGCTCTGGATTTGGCTTATTGTTCAAGTCTGAGTTTCAAACAGCCTGAGACTGGACGTCCATCCAAGTGCTTCTCATGACATGTTTTTCTTCCATTAGAGGAAATATGACAAGGATATTCTGCAACTTTACAGCCATAATATTAATATTTATACTATGAAAATACTCAAAAGGCCTGGAGAAGGCTTTCGAGGAGTGTTCCCTATAGTCAGTGAGTGAGAAATCTGAGGATTTGGCCTGAACAGCTCTCTCAGAGGTCTTGTAATGTCAGTTTTCAAGGTTTTGTCCAGGAAGTTGCCCATGTGCTAAGTGTAGTTGACATTTCACTCGTCTTTATAAACTAAATGGCAGACTCAGCCACTGTGGAAAAAAGCTGAGCATCAACAGGAAATGGCAGGAGGAACAGGAGTGTGTTGTAATGGCCATGGTATGCTGTATAATCCTGTTGCATGCTTGTTTAACAGCTTCACAACCGTTTGTTTCCAAGAGGAAATGCTGCCTCTCCAACGCAAGTAATGGAAACAGCGGCTGTGCGTTAAAGGCTGATTCATCTTAAATGTGGGCAAAAAACACTCCCAGGGACAGCAGGGAACCACTGTTCATTTGCATGACAATCAGCAGGAACAATGCTGACAGGGTGGGGATGCCGCTGACTGGAAAACCTTGGCATGCCAAATGGCCCAGTGTGAATAATTAGTGTCACTGTGGAATCCCTCGACTCAGAGGTCAACACAGAGAATCAGATTGATCAGAGCTGAGCACCACTGTGACACTGACCAACAGTGTGGAGCTTTTGAAATAAAAACACCAGGCCAGCTGTTACGGAAAAAAAAAAAAAAACATGTCCTGAATGCAAGTGTTTTTGCAGTGCACATCCACTGACCCATCTCAGAGCCAGACAGGTCAAAAACAGGTCAAATATTCAATTAGATATTGACACTGGAAATTTTGCAAAAAGGGCATTTTCTGCTCCACAGCTAATAAATACCTGCAAAAAATAGCCTGCACCTGTTGGGACATAGTAACCTGAGATGTTAGTTGAAGCAGATGGCTTTTCCTAATTAATATGAACCTGTCATGATTATTTCCCTGCCTTTCATTTAAGTGTACTTGATTTGATTTTGAATGAGAGAGGAAGATATTTAGGAGAAGATGTTTAAAGAAACCGTCTGCTGTGCTTTCTGCAGTAAGTACACTGTACTGTACAGATCAGCTTTGTGCTGGAAAAGACTAAAGAAAAGTCCAAAACAAAGAAAACAGTGTAGACAAACCCTAAAATTATTCAAAACAAATCAGTCAACCTTTCTGCTGCACTCGATGACCTGTAATATTATTATCATGTACACAAGGGCTGTAAAACATACACCGTCCTGGTGCAGCAGCAGAAAATAGTCCCTAACAAAGGCACAATATACTCCTGTTTAAGCAGTGTTTACTAAAAACTACAGAGCCCAGCTACTCTGGGAAATCATTTCAGATCTTAAAATTCAGAGTTTTCAAGTTAAAATTCACACATTTACATAAAAAAGTTATTCTCTGACATTATAAAACTTGCAAATTAAAGCGACACAAGCAGCTTTTGTGTTTAAAGATTTATCTGATCTCGGATATTCTGACATCATGAATTCATTTTGTGCACGTATGACTTTTAACTTGAAATTTCTGAGCTTTGAATGCTCAGAAATTCAGATCTTTAACCCTAAATGCAGAAACTGACTTTAACCCACCTTTGGCTGTGTGGGTGGGGGGGCTTTTCGCTTAGGGACGCCAGATGTGCTCGGAGCGGCCCTGGTCGTCACTCACGGTCTCAGTGGACACACCGACTGATCGATACTCTCTTCCTCTCTGGATTAAATCGGTTATTGGTTCAGCGGATGTGTGGAGTTTGTCGCGCGGAGGACTAGGGGGTCAATCATCTGAACGTGAAGCGTCTGTTTGGAGGTTTTTTTTTTTTACCCGGGGGGAGGCTGTTTTCACACCGGCTGGAGAATCACTCACATGTGCGAGTAAGACAGTGAGCTGCACACACAGACCGGTGAGTGTTTGGCTTCGCCTCGTCGCTGCCGCAGCTTTGTTGACAAACAACACGAACCTGTCGCGCGCTGCAGGAAAAGATGACATGACATCATAGATGAGAGTTCACGAGCTGGGCTTTTGATGATTGTGTTACTAATGGACAAAAGTAGCGTCTGAATGGATGGAAATGATGTCACAAGTTTAATATCGATACGAACGCTGCGCTGCACGTTCATGGTTAAAGACGTGGGCGTGATTGACAAAGTTGATCGATTGTGTCTACTCCATGTGAGGTGTAATTAATGGCTGTGAGGCGGGAAGTCAATAAGCGGGTGGTGACTAATCACTGGATCAGGGACACAGGAAACTGGGCTGTGTTCAAATGAAGGAGCTGATCGAGACAGAGGTGAAAACTTAATGAGAGTTGAACTGCAGGCATGAACAAACCACTGCCACTGTTTGTCCACTGATGTCTTGGTGGATGGATGGATGGATGGATGATGGATGGATAATGCATGAATGGAGGGTTGGTGCTGTACTGATGTTTGGAAACCCTTCATCTATCAGACATCAACACTGTGTAACCTGTGAGTTTTCAAACTTTTACGTTATTATCTTTACATCCAACATTATGTTAACCAGTTACTCTGTTATTATATGTATTTATTACTATAAAATGTGATGATAATGGATCAGTTTGTATAAATCACTTGAAATGGTGCAGAGAGAGACACCAAATATGATAATATTGTGTTATATAATGCTGCAACGACTGATCATCTTAATAATCCAACAATTTGTGGATAATTTTGCTTTTAGTTTGTCAAAAAATAGTGAAAACATGTCTAAAATGGTCAGATTTGCATGTTCAAATGTGTTGTTTTGGCCAAACAACAGCCACAAACCCCCAATACATTCAGTTTAACAGATAAAAACAGCAAATGCTCATACAAATTCATGGAAATTAATTTTCTGTCAATCAACTAACAGCTCTAGATTTCTTGTTTCCTTGGTGACATAGCTACATTTACTGGAGCTGATGATACTGGAAAATGAAAGTACACATTGAGGTTAGCACAGAGTAATGTCAGTGGTTCTGAGGAGCACTTAACACTGAGGGTAGTTATCATGCTCAACCCGAAAGACAAACAAACAAGTTGCCTAAACACACAGACACACAGCAAATCACTGCCTGTTGATACATGTCTCTATCGAGTGCTGGAGTTGTGTTGATGGCTCAAGGAGACTATAAACTCATTGAGTGCAGGACAGTGACACGACTCTGAATATCTGCAGCTACACTTAGTAAGGACTCCTTGGCTGAAACTTCATTTGTGAGAGAGAGACATATGGCACTTTATGTGAGATCAAAACATGTGGCCGACCCACGCTCGGGTTCATTACTGAGTTTGCACTGTCCATGTTTGTGAAGCTGCGCTCTTAGTGGATAAACACTCACACTTGTGGATATGCTGGGTGCCACACAGGGCAAACACTGGCATCTGCTGCCTGCTAATGAGATATCATCAGGACTGACACACAGCATCAATCTCACTGTCGGCGTTTGGCTGCTTTCTGACCGCTCCACCTCTCTGGCAGTCCGCACACATACAGCTGTCTCACCTCCAACTTATTTTCAACTGTTGCTGTTGTTGTCACGTTTCACTCAATTTAATTGCAAATGAAATATGTAAATCAGTTCGTGACACTGGTGACAACAACTTTAAGTTTTAATAGTTTGTCGACAGATTGGAGAGAATAACAAGATATTGAATTAATTATAAAAAACAATTTGTGCACAGCGAGGTTGCTTGTACGTATGCATGTATCCATGGCAACATCCAATTGTGGTGGCTCTTGTATCATATCCCTTTTTGCTGGACTTCCTGCTGGTGAACCTGAGCCATTCACTTGACCCTCACTCTCTGTTGTTGTCTATAAATAGCATTTATATGCAACACACTGATCTCCTCCAGGACCTCAATCAATGCAGCGGGATCCATTCATGATCAAAGTCATGAATTATTCAGCCGTCGTCATGTGACACATTGGTTGTCTGTTAACAGCTCATCTCCCTCCTAGAACAGAGCAGGTGTGTCCCTGAGAAATACCATCAGTCGCTGTTTGCTCGTTTCATCTCGCTTATGCAGAAGCCGAGCTGTGCAAATGGTCCTGTTGTCATAGCAATCGCTGCAGCCAGATTCGTTACATGACACAGGTCCACAATCTCCAATCTGTCCGGTATCACATGGCGGCAGCGGCAGAGTGCTTGTGGCCATTATCCACAAGTGGAGTCAGGATACAGAGCCAGCCTCTAATGGAACATACACTCCTACCCTGAGATATAAGCATTTCTTTGATTTATTACCGAGGGGCAGTTAAAAGGGCGGTGTGTGTGTGCGTGTGTGTGTGTGTTCTGTGTTGCCTTCTCTCAGTAATGAGTTTAACTGTTTAACTGTTTTATTTCACTTTGGATGTTTGACTTTCACTTTGCAGAATGATGTGTTTAATACAACAAGGAGCTCTTCATTCATTTATCTATGAAAGGAGCAAAGGTGGTGCTCACCTGAGGTCCTGAGGTCATGATGTTGACATGTTGACCTCACAGCAAATGCCAAAGCTGATTATGGTCTAATATGTCATTTACATGCATGTGATATGGAAAGCCTCCAGCACTCATAAAGCACGTCCTTTGTCCAGGTTTGACAAGATTGACATTTAACAAGGGAGACGGAGCAGATGTAATATTAAGACATTTTTTTGCAGAGCAACATATCAGAGCCAAATTATTATTCTAGGCATGTCTGGAAATCATGTCTAGAGGGGATCTTTAACTTTTTAAAATGTTTTGAAAGTTGCTCAGTCCCACAAATCTTGTTTTAATTGGATGGAAGTAATCAGATGAGGAAAGCGCCCTCGATTTCTCTCATGTGGAAGGCAGATTGGGTCCCAGTGAGATTTGGGCCACCAGTGAGACTTGATTATGCACAGGATGTTTTAATCATCTCGGGTTCTCTCTCTCTGCCTCATGTGAACAGGGGGAGACAGAGAGCGGATGACAGCCAACCATGAGACCTATCTTCTTATGGCCAGCACCCAGAATGACATGGAGGATTGGGTGAAGACAATCCGCCGGGTCATCTGGGCACCTTTTGGTGGAGGTCAGTATCCACACATACTGCCAATGTTTTTATTAGATGATTGATGTCTGTATTGATTTGTGCAACTGTTAGGGAGAATTTGGTGTATGTGTGATAAACTTTGAGGGTTAACAAATGCTTTGCTGCAGGAACGATAAGTGTGGTTTTTTTTTCAGTCAAAAGGAGTTTAAAGGAGATATTTGGAATTGATGCTATTACTACACAGCTAACTTTAGCATTTACAGCTGTTTACTTACCAGTCTAGAAGAGGTGTTGCAATGTCAGCATCAAACTTCACCCTGTTTACTCACCAACAGCTGTGTCCATCAGTGGAAAGCAACACCATGTCAACTTTTGTCTCTTTCACATCTTTTCTGCAACTCAAATTAACATGCTAACCAGCTAGCCCCAGCCCCTCATCACTGTCCAATAGCAGCTTGCTGTAGCCTCCACTTAGTGCTGCACAGAGGGTGTGTTGTAGGGCATCAATCAGTAAAACCCTCTCCTGTAAGAAACCATGTTCAGTGGCAGAGGAAATATACACACAAGCCCTTTAATAGCATAGCTTCAAAATAGCCTTGTGCCAATAGCATGACCTATATTGGTGTGGTGCACAATAAAGAATTCAAAGTAATTTCCACAAAGCTGCATTTGTGGTTAACTAATGCTAAGTTTGTATGAATTAGTATTCTGTGCTATTGTTCATTTGACATATTTGAATTGTGGCCTATAAGAAAGAGTTGATTGCATAGTTAAAGTGTAATTGCTGCAAGTCTGTTTACAGCTAAAGCAACAGGTTGCCTCTTTATTTGTCTTCATCTGTTTCTTTCCACGTCCACAAAACTTGACTTCAGCATGCACAAACAGCTTCAGTCATTCCTTTTAGCTGTAGAAGAAGAACAATTACTTTGTCCTCTAATCCAGTATCCTCACATCTCCTCTCTCGTGTTGTGTCTCCTATCCTCCATGCTTGTTTTTGCTCTGTATCCAGCCTCTGCGTGCTAATAAACAAAGGAAATGAATGTGTTAAAATTATTTATGTGTGTCAAATAAGCCAATAACCCGCTCATCGTCAAATAAACACAGTGATTCGTCGCTGGAACGACATGATGTAATGTGTTCCCATGACGTTTGTTCCTGACTTTGGTGGCATCAGCGTGTCGATCACTGAGCCTCCCACTGTGCCGCTGTGTCTTGTTTGTTGACTGAGCTTTTGGTAGAGTTTGGCCAACATTGTGTAAGCGCAAGGGCACAAGTGCGGCATTTGTGAGTGAGCGAATAGGGGAGTTGAGGCAGCTCTGTGTGACACAGTGAATAGATGAGGCCGAGCTGGCCCCTCTGTTTACAGTGCAGGGAGTTTGATGTCTATTGCAGTTGACTGCTCTTGAAAAGGACGAGCCATTTGTCAAAGATGCCACAAGAAAGGTGGCTTCACATTGGAGAGGAGCCTGGCTTCCCCTGCCTCACACACACACTCACTCTCATATTCCAGCCATTCACTTTTTGCAGTAGCAGCAGAGACCATCTGAGCCCTGATTGGCCCTGAAGTGTGATTCTGTTCAGAGAGTGACGGACAGGGAGGGAGCTCCCAAAACTAAGCCCCTGTGTGTGACCCACACAAGAGCCCGGAGCCCCAAACGGTTTGCTGTCATGTTTGCTGCAATGTGCTGCTGAATGCTATGATGCTGAATTAATGACTCGCCGTCTTGTGCAAACAGTTGGACAGGGGGAGAGTTTGAAGGCAGACCTTTGAGAAATGTGCAGCTGTGGCCTCTCCATCTGGATCTTTGGAGATTTATTTCATGGTAATTACCAGCTTGTTTATCTGTAACTTGGGGAAAGGGCTGACATTTTTTAAATTGAGGCACTGCGACTGTTGTTGCTGTTGGATCGATGCTGTGTAGGAAATTAAAAAGGCAATTTCAAAACTTGAAATTAAAACACCGCAGCACCCCATTAGAGTTTGTGTTATTACAACGGTCATGCGTTTTATAGCTTAGATTGAGAATTTCCAGATGTTTGGTTGATTTCATTCATTTTTGTCTGATGATTGTGGTGCTGTGAAATCCACTATTGGCAGTGGTCATAACAGTGATTTCTGCACCTGAGCTCAACCAACTAGGCAAGACAGGTTCTGCACACACTCTTCTTTCTGACCTTGGCAGTGTCTGTTTCAGTCTGCATCTGAAACCTTTTTATATTTCCGACCAACATTTTGTCCTGATTTAAAGTTAAAACCTCAGTTAAAAGGACAAAATTGTAAAATGGATTGAATCTGATCTGCTGATGTGATTGTGAGAGTGTTAGCATAATATCAAGGTGCTGAGCTGCTGTGATAGTTCAGGGACTTCACATCAGATGATGATTACCTGCTATATGAACTCTGAGCCCCAAACTGAAGCAGTCTGATATTTTTTCAGAGCTTGAGTCTCCCGCTGGTTGAACTGAGTGAGTAATTCCCATTTCTAATTACGTTGACTCGTATCATGATTTCAAAGTGAACGCAGGCTTTTAGGAAGATGAAAATGAGCCCAATGGACTTGTCTATAAATATGTTCTGATAAAAATGACCTCCCTGCAAATATTCATATATCCTGAAGCCTCTGAGCTTCACTTTGGTTGTGCTCTGGTAAATTATACGTCTGAGTCATTTACCTAAGTCATATTTTTGCCAGATATCTCATGATGCAGTGGTTTTACAGGTTTAATATGAGTAGTTGTTCTGTCTGTTGTCATCTGCTGGAGAAATCATAATTCTTGCATGAGAAAGTTTTTTAGGAAGAGATTGTTGGAGGGATGGCACCACAGAAGAAGAAGCATAGACAAGAAAAAGTAGATAGGAATAGTCTGTTGTGTCTAGACCTGTGTGTGTGTGTGCTGCTGCTGAATGAACCTGTTGAGTGGCTGCAGAGATGAGGTCTCACACTTGTAGCATGTGCCAAAGCCTCTGTGGTCGGTCTGTGGTGCGACCGGGTCCAAGCAAGAGAACCGCAAATACGCATATAAACACATGCACAGCCAGCCAGTGCATAAGCCGGTTCACACACAACAGTTACATGTGACCCGGGAAAACATTCCTAGACTCATGACCAGAACGTCTGGAGGGATGACCTCGTTTTCATTCAGTCACTTCTCCCGCGTTTGTTCTCTGATGCTCTTTCCAACGTGGGTGTGTGTGTGCGTGTGAGGATATTCACCCTAATTTTTTCTGGGATGGAGCTCGACTCATCTGCACTTCACTCTGATCCAACTAAGATCTGGAAAATGGAAACACAGCTCCAAATATTTCTTTGGAATTTGTGACTGTTTACTGATTTGTCGTATTTGGGTTGCTGTAAAGATCCAAGTCCCCGACGTGACCGGCCCAGAGGAGGACGAGGAGAATACAAGGCTCTGCTGTTCACTTCTGAGCAGCTTGTTTTCAAATCAAAGACGATTTTCTAAGAGATGGAAATGAAGACAGTTTGGCTGACCTGCTATCCAACCCATGCATCTCTTTGATTTCTGCTCTGATTTTCGCCTGTTTTTTTTTTTTTTTTTTTTTATAACAGCAAAAAAAAAAACCCAAAAAAACTGAGGCTGTTTTTTTGGAAAATGCCAGAATGCAGGCACTTTAAACTCTGCACCTCTGCTATGTTATCTTATCACAAGTTTATTAATAGGCATCTCTTCTGGAAGCTCACAAGGTGTGTCAGTTTCAAGAGGGGTGAGTGTAACCACAACTGATGTGTTTGCCTTTCTCTACTATAACCCCCCCACACACACACACACACACACAAACACACACACTCTGAATTGATAAATATTGATATCAGTGATCAGATTTAGTGCCGGTTGTTTGTAAAACCAACCGCACACTGTGTCCAGTGCTGTCAGGAGCACGAGGTGTCCCCGGTAAGCTTGGCCAGATTCAGTCACCGTGCGGTACCTCGCCGTACCACGTGTGTGTGTGTGTGTGAGTAGCCTCTGTCTGTATCTAGAGACCGGAAAAGTATGCAGATCCAAATCTCTCAGGAAGGCTGCCTTAATCCCCTCTTGTGTTGCGTCCACATGAGACAGCTACAAATGGAAATCAGGCCCCCCCACCCAACCCCACCACCCTTTTTTTTTTTTTTTTTAACAGCGACTGCCTCAGACAAAAGGCGAGAGCTGCTCAGCAGGAAGTTGGAGATTTGATCATCAGACTAAGGCTTTGTGGGTGTACATATTTTTTGCTTGGACTGTCTGGCCGGCCCTTATCATAAATCTTTTTCAATTGATTGAACTACTCTCTTTGATGTCCCTCGAGCTGTAGATGGTATGCTAATGTTTCCTTTTTTTTTGAGTGTGTGTGTGACTCTTTGAAAAAAAGACCCTTTCACTTTGGGAGAGAAAGTTAAAAATTGCAGGATATCAACCAGTGTCAATACTTCAAAAGATAAACTATCACTTTATGTCATATTTAAGGATCATCCAACTCATTACTTTATCTGTATATTATATTTGTATATATCTTTGAGGTGTTGAAGTCACTCTTCTAAAGGCTCCCATTAGAAATTACTTATCTAACGTTGTTATTAGCTCGGCCCTTATATCTTGTCATCATTAAGTGTGTCTCCTTGTGTTTCAGGGATCTTTGGTCAGAAGCTGGAGGAGACAGTGCGGTATGAGCGCCGCTTTGGGAACAAACTCGCCCCGATGCTGGTAGAGCAATGTGTGGACTTCATTCGGCAGTGGGGCCTTCAGGAGGAGGGTCTGTTCAGGCTGCCTGGACAGGCCAACCTGGTCAAAGAGCTGCAGGACGCCTTCGACTGCGGAGAGAAACCCTCCTTCGACTGGTACGGAAACATGTGGTTGGATCTCCTCAGTGCGTTTTAATGTGAAGCCGACAGGTTCAGATTGTTGACTGGTCCAATTCTGCACCACAAAGGGATGATTAATGCTTTGAATTGGATTTTAATCCTAGATTTACATATATATTCTGCTCATGATTATTGAATATGATGTATGGATCTGTCTGTACTTATTTTATTATGCTGGAGTGTTAATTTTCTCCAGTACCTGGCAGATCTCAGTGCTGTAAGAGAAGCAGCACAATGCACTGATCTAATGTGTCTGTACACTGCAGACACTTTGATATGTCACAGCAGGGAAAACGCTACGTGTGGTTAATGAGGTTTATAACGATGACGGCATTAGATTTAGTTTTGTTTAGTCGTGCCATGATGATGATGGCGTTTGCTGACTCGGTGAAACACGTTCATCATTTCCACCTGTGCTTCTCCTGCTGCGACAGCTCAGTGTGTTTTAATGCCTGTTTGTCACAGGCTCAGGAGAGTAAGAGCATCAGCATGGATGCAGGATCACACTCTAGTGATTCCCTCACTGGCCTTGTGCCTCCTGCTTCATTAGTGTCTCTCAGCCTACAGTGGGAATCCTCATCATTTAAATCTCTCCAGTCTTTTTATTATTCCCTCTAACACTTTTTTTTTTTTTAACCTCTCTGCCTCTCCTCTTATGTCCTGTTTGCTTGCTTTACTTCACTTATGGTATTTACATTATCTTTCCCTCTGATTCCATGCACTTCCTGCAGCTCTTTCCCTGCAGGAGGCTTCATGATGATTTGTGTTTGCCTCCATGCCATGCAGCCATAATAAATAATAACCTAAACCCCCTCCTCCCTATCTCCACCTTGTCTTCCTCTGCAGTAACACAGATGTGCACACAGTGGCCTCTCTGCTCAAGCTGTATCTCAGAGAGCTGCCGGAACCCGTCGTCCCCTTTCACAAGTATGATGAGTTCCTGGCGTCGGCCAAGCTCCTGGGCAAAGATGACGAAATGGTGAGAAAGACTTGATGAGTTTCTTTTATACCTGTTTTGACCAACAAATTGAGTTTCACACATTGTATTCATCCAAGTGAAGTTTTTAAGTTTGATTCAAGGCAGCAGTGAGCGGCTCCCGCATAAATCTTCCCCACTCCTGTTCTGTGGCTTTAAAGCCTCAGTGTGCGTTATCCACGGTTAGCTCTGCTGTCCTGACAATGACTTTGTTGTGCCTGTCTTCACTTCTAACATCTAAATAGGATTTCTCTCACACCATAAAGCATAGTTAACAGCAGAGGACTATTCCCCTGCCTCCTCCTCACAAAGTATCTTTTCCCTTCGCTTTCACTCGAGAATCCAAGTTTTGTGTCTGTGTGTTTGTGCGCCAGCGTGGGTGTGTTCTTTTAAAGTTCAGAAATGTTTTAACGCCTCAAGTCTTGATTAGAGCTGCTGTCGTTTGAACCTCCTGGGAGAGGGGACGCAGTGAGCAGGATATTTCTTATTCTAATATTTGCTTTAAACATTGTTTGTCTCTGCAGCTGTGGGGTCTTACAAGTTTAATGCATGTTTCTGGTTCACAGTAATCCTGTGAGATTCACTTGTGACTGGTGATACATAAACAGAGAAATTATATAAATCATCATATTGTCTCATGTGTTGTTTGATTTCATTTTTCATCTTTTTGATTAGTTTTTTTTTAGTTTATGTTTTTGCATAACAAATATAGAGGTTTTACGTTGGATTGGATACCACATGGATTTTTTTTATCACTATTAAAATCAATAAAAAAGGTATTTCCCCTGAGAGGGAACATTTTATTTTATGCATACCTCCGAGAGTGTTGGGAATAATTTGTTGCTCACTGTTTTGATGAATCTTTAAATCTCATTAATTCTCAAATAAAATGAAGGATCGCCTTCATAAAAACCTTTTAATGAGTCTGAAACCATGTTGCAGTGTTAATTAAAGGTCTTTTATCATATTGTCATGGGTTAGATGAGCAGTCACCACCACAGGCTCCTGTTGATAAGACCGATTACAACCTGTATGAGTTGATATAAATTATCGATCTGGATTGAAATGAGCGTCTGTTACTTTCAGGGGATGAAGGAGCTGAGGCGGCTCGTGGACAGTCTACCTCCAGTCAACTACAACCTTCTCAAGTACATCTGCAGGTACTGAGTCAGTGTCAAACATCTGGATAACATCTCATAGTGTGTATTATTGAAAAATGAGGTATTGATGATATTTTCTTGTTTCTAGATTCCTAGATGAAGTCCAGTCATATTCAGGAGTGAATAAAATGAGCGTTCAGAACTTGGCCACAGTGTTTGGGCCAAATATCTTGAGGCCAAAGGTTGAAGATCCAGTAGCGATTATGGAAGGTCAGTATTCACGTCAGTTGTTTACACACACCTTGTTTTCTGAGATTGAGTTTGATCTTATTTAATATCTTTTGTGTCTCATTTCATCAGGTACTGTCCTGGTCCAGCAGCTCATGGCCGTTTTGATTGGCCGCCACGATGTGCTATTCCCTCTCAGTGAGGACAGCCCCACAGCCCTGGAGCTCGTCAACAACAACATCGAATTACCACGGCGACAAGCCACCACAACTACCTCCTCCATCACCACAGTGTCTCAGAACGCAGAGAACAACAACACGCAGGTGGTCCGCCAATGTGTCTGGGAAGCCCCCGAGTCTCCACCGCACCGCCAGCATGTGGACAACAGCGGCTCACCACGACCAGCCAGTCCTCGCAATGGGGTCATAGGGCGGTTCGACATCAGTCGCAGCCCTCCTCTGACTGTGAAAAAGAACCCAGCGTTCAGTAAAGGCAGCGGGATTGTTACCAATGGTTCCTTCAGCTCCTCCCCCTCCTCAGATCCCAGTCAAGAAAAGAGCCAGACTCTGAGTGGAGGGGGGAGTTTACCAGTGCGGCGCAGCGGGACGCTCAAAGGCTCAGGCACAAAAATGGGCACCAGTGGTGTGGCAGGAGGGGGCACTGGAGGGAATGGAACTGGAGTGGTGCGCATGGGCATTTCAGGGACTGATGCGGGTACGGGGAGTCCGAACGGCCGCAATGGCCTGTGGGTACCAAACGGTTGCGTCACGTTACGGGTGAACAATAAAACGCGCGACTGCTCCAACGGGGAACAAACAACCAATCAGAATCGCCTGTCCACATACGATAATGTCCAGTTAAACCACCAGAACCTGCAGGTGCAGAACCAGATCACCAACACGTGTCTGAACAGCAGCTGCGAGGACAAACAGAGCGTAGACAGTGCCACCTGGTCCACCTCCTCCTGTGAAATCTCCCTCCCTGACAACTCCACATCCTGTCGCTCCTCCACCACCACCTGCCCTGAGCAAGACTTCTACGGAGGTCACTATGAAGACTTGGACGGACCAGCGCAGGATAATGATCCTCCTCACTCGGGTGGAGGTGGAGGAGGAGAAGGACTGGGGGAGGGCAGGAGCAGCAACAGGGATGGTGGAGGGGACGGAGCAGGGAGGAGTAGTCGGAGCACCAGCAGTAGTGATAATAGTGACGGTTTCACTGTTGGTAATGGACCCGGCAGCCACAGCGCTCTGCACAGCTTAGTGGCCAGTCTCAAACAGGAGATGCACAAACAGAAGACGGAGTATGAGGCCAGAATAAAGAGGTAAATGAAGAGCATGAAAAACTATCTACATGTCATATGTAAAAAACAATGATGTCATATTTGTAACAGTGAGCAATTCTTTTTATCACAGGCTTATGACTGGTCAGTTAAATACTTGATTTCATTATTAAACAAGTCTAGGTTCTATATTGATATTATGAAAGCATCAAAGTGCTCAGTCCACAGAGAAGTGTTCACAGCCTTTATTCAGAAATTGAGCCTTAAAACCAGGATTTCTATAACTTTGTGATGTCACAACAACGAAGTCACCAATTAGCAATGCTCCAAGCCCCACCCACCAGTCCAACTGTCCATCATTGCAGGGTTTTGGTGTTGGAGTGTTTACCTGTAAATCTGCAAAACTGTTATTTAAGCTGCAGTTTGTAATTATACGTCTGAAAATCGAAGCTGTTTCCTCCCTGTTACGTCTTTACAGTTTATTCTGACCTGGGACCTGTTGCTTGTTCAGTAACTGCTGTACCCTCTCCTAACCCCTTGTGTTAACCTACTTTGCAGCTTGGAGCAGCGCAACCTGGAGCTGGAGACCGAGATGCTGAGCCTCCACGAGGAGCTGGACCAGGAGAGGAAGAAGTACACGATGGCCGAGATCAAGCTGCGCAACGCCGAGCGTGCAAAGGATGACGCCGAGCGCCGAAATCAGATGCTGCAGAAAGAGATGGAACAGTTTTTCTCCACGTTCAGTGACCTCACCGCGACTGGCAACACCACTGCCCCCGACCCCCGCCGACCGGATCGTAACAACACCATCTGGATACAGTGAAGGGTGGGGGAGAGCCAGGGGGGAGTGGGCTGGAAATTGTTAACTATATGATGTGAACTTTACGCAGGCTCCAAACAGGATTTGGCTGGTGGTTTGTAGAAAGCAAAGTTGGAAAGGTTAAAGGCATGTTTTAATTTAAAAGAAATAGGTGGAGGACGACTAACGTAAGCCACCTGTATAGATGCAGACATCACCTGGAGTGATGTCAGAGTGACACTATCTGTAAATACAGCATTATTTAAACAGTTTTCAGACTCTCCAAGCCTCTTAGAAACTGTTGTGGTACGCACTCATCCGACTTGGCAGTGGAGTAAAGAGACAGTACACCACAGTCTATGATGATTTACAGTACTACTATGATTTTATATAAGCTCCTAGAGCCAGAATGGGAAAGCAAAAGATATATAATATGGTTGTTCAGCGAAAAAACATAAGAATAAAATACAAACCTTGGACCTGAAAACAGCTGAAGACCACACCAAAACTCCTCCCTACTTCAATTCACTTTTAAAATCCAACCAAAAAAAACTAAAAAACATATTGTTGTTCCTTGTAATTCTGTCTCTGCTCATGTACATAGAGGGAAACAAAGCAGAACCACACAGCATCATATGTATGTAAAGAGAAATGAAAGTAAAAGTCGTACTTTAAATGTTTATCTGATATTTAAGCAAAGTTATCAATGTGTGATATTTTATATTAAGACTTTTTTTTCCTTGCACTTACATGTTTGTCTCGTGTCTCAGCAAGGTGGTACTGAACGTCCTGTCGGTCAATGTGTGTATCATTTAAATTGGACAATATACTGTATATGATGTGCCTGTGCTTCTGTGCTGTTGCATTTTACCCCATGACCAAAAAAAGAGTAAGAGCCTGTACTGTAAATATTTTATAGATGATCGTAGACACTACTTGTTAGTCTGTACTGTGGTTTGAAGCGTATTCAGATGGATATGGCACGTTTTCATGAATGGATACTGATTGAAGAATGTTTTGTAGCTTGTAAAATAAATTTGCACGATGAGGACTTGCACGACGGGTCACTGGCATAAATCCCAGATTGAATAAGAAGAAAAAAAATGTTTGTTTATAATTTCAGGTTGATAAAAATGTACTCTCCCCATTAAGAGACGTGTAGGTAGCTGATGTTGTTCTGCGAATGCTCATGGGAAATCCAGCTGACAGTCGGTCTGTGTCTGAGCATTTGAGACGATGCCAGTTTTAAAAATACCCTCCTGTGATTTGGCGCAGAACAACAAGCTGCAGCTACATCACAGAGTTGTGCTTTTGGGCTGTAAATGTGAAAGAAAACAAACTGGTTGCTAAATTCAGTCACAAGTGGTGAGAGCATGATGATGGTGCATGAGTCCACAAGGGTCGGTGTGCAACATGTGAATGTCTATAAAGTATCTGCATATTGATAAAGTCTTTATAAGTGTATTTATTGCGCTTTAAACCAAATGTCGACACACTATGTGGATTTTGCAATTGGGTACAAACATTGGACACATCTGAATACAGACCAGGACTGGACTTGTTGTTCAAAGGAAGTTTATTATGTGTGTGTGGGTGTCTGTGTGTGTTCACACACTAGGGCCAGCTACTGGCTGCTGTTCCTCTGGAGACCAGGTCCCGTTTAAAAACCTGCTGCTGGTCATTGCAGGACATCTGGAATGTGAACGTGGAGAGTGGGGTGAAGAAAAAAAAAAAGTGCCTGAACAACCGAACGAGGGAGCAGACTGTGCTTCTCATTTTGCACCCTTCACCGGGAAATAATGGGCTTAAGCCAAGCTGACAGTGTCACCTCATTCTGTGAATTCCACACAAAAGAGCAGATTATCGACGTGGCAAGTGGGAGAGGAGGAGTGTGATGGAGGAATATTTTCATGACGAGATACTTGATACACAAAGGAACTTTGAAAAAAAATGACTTAATATGAATAAAGATGCATTTTCATGTGAGTCTCCCTTTGTTATTTACTTTTTAGAGACTATTTGCAACTGTTTTGTATTTAACAGATGTTGAATTTGGCTGATTACATTTTATTATCTGTTATAACAAGACAAATGCTCCAACATTGGTTTCTTCACATCGTCTGCTTTGTCTGAACAACAGCCCAACACCAATACACACTCAGTCAGTTTATGATGATATTGCATAAAACATGATTCATGAAGCTGCTGCAAAAACAGGAAACGTTTTTTTCTTACAGTTGTTGATAAACCTGTGATCTGTTTGACCAAGATATTTACAGAAACGTGTTAAATTTATGAGTTTCTAAAACATATTCATGGTTGCAACATCCCATAAAAACTGAACAACAGCAAGAAACTAAGACTCGATTTTGCATGAAGAGAAGTATCACAATATCAATATACGTATTCTGGGAACTGTTAAAGGTAGAGTCTGGAGGTTTTTGCTCAAAAATAAACGCTATACACTTATACAAATGAAATCCAGCCTAAACGTAGTGTCTGGAGGTTTGTTCCTTGCAGTTTGTAAACAAAACACTCAAACTGGGCCCCGCCTCTCGGGCTCAACTGTGCAGCCTCCTGCCCCTGTCAGCAGCAGCGGCAGCAGCAGCAGCAGGAGTCAGGGCTGCAAAGAAAAGGAACAGTCCGAGTGATGCGCTGGAGCGGCTCACCGATCCCGATGTTGAGCTGGGAAGCGGGTGGTAGCGGCGGATGCTAGCTGCCACTGCTAGCTGAAGTTAGCGTCGGGCTAGGTTTAGCTAGCGGGGCTAGCAGCCTTCCCACTCTTGCTGCACGGAACTTATGATGGACTCGCCAGCCAGACATACGGAAGAGCACGAGGGCCAACAACAGAGAGAGAGATTAGCAGAAAGAAAAAAAACTCTGAGCATCTAACCTTTTTTCTCAGAAATTCTGACCTTTTTTTTTATCAGAAATTCAGAATTTTTATCTCAGCTATTCTGAGAAACAAACTCAGAATTTCTGACACTTTTCTGACTTTTTCCCTCAGAATTCCTGCGTTTTTTTCTCATAAATTCTGAAAAAAAACTCAGAATATCTGACTATTTTTCTCAGAAAATCTGACTTTTTTTTCTCAGAAATTTTGACTTTTTTCATCAGAAATTCTAACTTTTTTTTTTTTATCAGAACTTCAGAGTTTTTATCTCAGAAATTCTGAGAAAAAAGTCAGAAATTCTTACTGTTTTTCAGAATTTCTGACTTTTTTTCTCAGAATTTGAGGTGTTTTTTTTCAGAAAGAAAAACTCAGATATTCTTACTTTTTTCTCAGAAATAATTTATAAATATTTCTTTTATTAATATTTTAAATAATAAACAATATTTTTAAAAAATCATAAATTCTGGGAAAAAAAGTAAGAAATTTTGACTTTTTTCTCAGAAATTCTGAGAGGAAAAACTCTGATATTCTTACTTCATTCTCAGAAATAAATTCTGACTTTTTTCCTCAGAATTCCTGCGTTTTTATCTCAGAGTCAGAATATCTAAGAAAAAAGTCAGAAATTCTTACTTTTTTTCAGAATTTCTGACTTTTTTTCTTAGAATTTGAGGTGTTTTTTTAGAAATTCTGAGAGAAAAACTCAGATATTCTTACTTTTTTCTCAGAAATAATTTATAAATATTTCTTTTATTAATACTTTAAATAATAAACAATAATTTAAAAAATCTGAAATTCTGGGAAAAAAGTAAGAATTTCAGAAAGAAATTCAGATTTTTTCCCTCAGAATTCCTGCGTTTTTTTCTCATAAATTCTGAAAAAAAAACTCAGAATATCTGACTATTTTTCTCAGAAAATCTGACTTTTTTTCTCAGAATTTTGACTTTTTCTCAGAAATTTTGACTTTTTTCATCAGAAATTCTAACTTTTTTTTTTTTATCAGAACTTCAGAGTTTTTATCTCAGAAATTCTGAGAAAAAAGTCAGAAATTCTTACTGTTTTTCAGAATTTCTGACTTTTTTTCTCAGAATTTGAGGTGTTTTTTTTCAGAAAGAAAAACTCAGATATTCTTACTTTTTTCTCAGAAATAATTTATAAATATTTCTTTTATTAATACTTTAAATAACAAACAATAATTTAAAATATCTGAAATTCTGGGAAAAAAGTAAGAATTTCAGAAAGAAATTCAGATTTTTTCCCTCAGAATTCCTGTGTTTTTTTGTCATAAATTTTGAAAAAAAAAAAAAAAAAAACTCAGAATATCTGAGATAAAAACTCAGAATTTCAAAGAAAATCTTACTTTTTTTTTTCAGAAATTTTGACTTTTTGTTCAGAAATTCTGAGAAAAACTCAGATATTCTTACTTCATTCTCAGAAATAAATTTTAACTTTTTTCCTCAGAATTCCTGTGTTTTTTTCTCAGAAATTCAGAGTTTTTATCTCAGATATTCTGAGAAAAAAGTCAGAATTTCCGATTTCTTTTCTCAGAATTTCTGACACTTTTCTGACTTTTTCCCTCAGAATTCCTGCGTTTTTTTCTCAGAAATTCTGAAAAAAAAACTTTTTTTTTTTTATCAGAAATTCTAACTTTTTTTTTAATCAGAAATTCAGAGTTTTTATCTCTTCTTTAATAAAAAAAGTCAGAATTTCTGAGAAAAAAGTCAAACTTTCTGAGAAAAAAGTCAGATTTTCTGAGAAAAAAGTCAGATATTCTGAGGGGTCTTTTTTCAGAATTTGCGATAAAAAAAAAAAAAAGTCAGAAATTCTGAGGAAAAAAAGCCAGAAATTCTGAGTAAAATAAGGCAGAAAGTTTTTTTCTCTGAAATTCTGAGTTTTTATCTCAGAAATTCTTAGAAAACACTCAGAATTTCTTACTTTTGTTCCTAGAATTTCTGACTTTTTAAATTGTTGTTTATTATTTAAAATATTAATAAAAGAAATATTTATAAATTATTATTCTGAGGAAAAAGTAAGAATATCTGAGTTTTTCTCTCAGATTTCTGAAAAAAACCCTCAAATTCTGAGAAAAAGTAAGAATTTCTGACAGATATTCTTTTTTTCTCAGAATTTCTGAGATAAAAACACTGAATTTCTGAGGAAAAAAGTCAGAATTTATTTCTGAGAATGAAGTTTTCTCAGAGTGTCTGAGATAAAAACTCTGAATTTCTGATAAAAAAAAAAGTTAGAATTTCTGAGAAAAAAAAGTCAGAATTTCTGAGAAAAAAAGTAAGAAATTCTGACTTTTTTTTATCTGAAATTCTGAGTTTTTATCTCAGAATTTTTTAGAAAAAACTCAGAATTTCTTACTTTTTTTCCCAGAATTTCAGATTTTTTTAATTATTGTTTATTATTTAAAATATTAATAAAAAAAATATTTATAAATTATTTCTGAGAAAAAAGTAAGAATATCTGAGTTTTTCTCTCAGAATTTCTGAAAAAAAAACCTCAAATTCTGAGAAAAAGTAAGAATTTCTGACTTTTTTTCTCAGATATTCTGACTTTTTTCTCAGAATTTCTGAGATAAAAACACTGAATTTCTGAGGAAAAAAGTCAGAATTTATTTCTGAGAATGAAGTTTTCTCAGAGTGTCTGAGATAAAAACTCTGAATTTCTGATAAAAAAAAAGTTAGAATTTCTGAGAAAAAAAAAGTCAGAATTTCTGAGAAAAAAAGTAAGAAATTCTGAGTTTTTTTTCTCTGAAATTCTGAGTTTTTATCTCAGAATTTCTTAGAAAAAACTCAGAATTTCTTACTTTTTTTCCCAGAATTTCAGATTTTTTTAATTATTGTTTATTATTTAAAATATTAATAAAAGAAATATTTATAAATTATTTCTGAGAAAAAAGTAAGAATATCTGAGTTTTTCTCTCAGAATTTCTGAAAAAAAAACCCTCAAATTCTGAGAAAAAGTAAGAATTTCTGACTTTTTTTCTCAGATATTCTGACTTTTTTCTCAGAATTTCTGAGATAAAAACACTGAATTTCTGAGGAAAAAAGTCAGAATTTATTTCTGAGAATGAAGTTTTCTCAGAGTGTCTGAGATAAAAACTCTGAATTTCTGATAAAAAAAAAGTTAGAATTTCTGAGAAAAAAAAGTCAGAATTTCTGAGAAAAAAAGTCAGAAATTCGGAGTTTTTTTTCTCTGAAATTCTGAGTTTTTATCTCAGAATTTCTTAGAAAAAACTCAGAATTTCTTACTTTTTTTCCCAGAATTTCAGATTTTTTTTAATTATTGTTTATTATTTAAAATATTAATAAAAGAAATATTTATAAATTATTTCTGAGAAAAAAGTAAGAATATCTGAGTTTTTCTCTCAGAATTTCTGAAAAAAAACCCTCAAATTCTGAGAAAAAGTAAGAATTTCTGACTTTTTTTCTCAGATATTCTGACTTTTTTCTCAGAATTTCTGAGATAAAAACTCTGAATTTCTGAGGAAAAAAGTCAGAATTTATTTCTGAGAATGAAGTTTTCTCAGAGTGTCTGAGATAAAAACTCTGAATTTCTGATAAAAAAAAAAAGTTAGAATTTCTGAGAAAAAAAAGTCAGAATTTCTGAGAAAAAAAGTCAGAAATTCTGAGTTTTTTTTCTCTGAAATTCTGAGTTTTTATCTCAGAATTTCTTAGAAAAAACTCAGAATTTCTTACTTTTTTTCCCAGAATTTCAGATTTTTTTAATTATTGTTTATTATTTAAAATATTAATAAAAGAAATATTTATAAATTATTTCTGAGAAAAAAGTAAGAATATCTGAGTTTTTCTCTCAGAATTTCTGAAAAAAAAACAAATTCTGAGAAAAAAGTCAGAAATTCTGAAAAAAAGTAAGAATTTCTGACTTTTTTTTCTCAGAAATTCTTACTTTTTTCTCAGAATTTCTGACATTTTTCTCAGAAATAAATTCAGACTTTTTTCCTCAGAATTCCTGCTTTTTTTTTTTCAGAAACTCTGAAAAATCAATCCAGCACACAAAATCTCTTGACCCACCCCCTCCCTTTCACCTCCTCAAGATCCAGGCCATCTCCATCTTCATCCAGAAGCTTCCATGTCAGGAGGCGTCAGGAGAAAAAAAAACTCTCTTCTGACTCTTTAACTCTACTCTCTTTAATCTTTAAATCAGAAATTCTGAGTATTTTCTCAGAAATTCTGAGAAAAATCACAGATATTCTGACTTTCTTCTCAGAAATAAATTCAGATTTTTTTTCTCAGAAATGATTTCTGACTTTTAGCTCAAAATCTTAAAAAAAAAAAAAAAAAAAAAATCTCCATCATTGGACCTAATGCTCTTCCGTACAGAAGCGTCCTCATGCACAACAAAACAAAGCAAAAGAACAAAATACAGACATTGCGGTTAAGCCAGCCATCTCTCGTTTTCACCTAGTCAAGCCAGCCGCTCCAACATTTCAAGTGCACCCTTATTGCAGACTTTATTGCAAATACACTGAGACAACTGGGAAAGTGAAGTGTTGGTATGCTCTTCATAATGTCTATTTTCGGTTTATTCACAGTTTGAAATACATCAATACATTCATGCATATAAAATGTGATATTGCCATAAACCTGTTCTGCTCAGTGATACACCACCTTGTCAACAACAGCCTGATATTCTACCAAAAATATAAATAGCTGTAGTATAAACTGTTCCTCTAAGAGCGGATATATTTATACTACCTCATGGTATTATGGCATTAAGGTAATACTTTTCTTCATATTGCCATAACTTCAAAATAACATTTAAGAGGCAGGGTTCAATGCACTTATGACATCCTGCACCACCAGGCCACATTATTTTTACTCTCTCTGCCTGGGAACATGTTGACGGACACTAGTGTCTTTAGCTTTTGAGTAAGAGTATCTGACAGAGGATTAGAGGCTGTGAAGGTGGGACTGAAACTCAAACTCATGTGATTTTAAGAAAGTTTATTTTATCTTATATTGTCACATATTATCTACCATATCTTATATCATCTTATCTAATCTCACAGTATGTATAAATAAAACAGTCCAGGTAAAAGAAAAAGCTACTCCATTATCCAAGATCAAAGGTTTTGTTTATTTTCAATCACATACATATACTATTTTTACATACACAGTTCCTTTAAAATGTTGTGTTTACAGTAACAGCTTTCAGTAATTTTTTTCTTTTTCTTTTGCATTTGTTTTCACTTTATTTGAAACGCTATAGCCTGAAGCTTTTGAGATCAGCGTGAAACAGATACAATTTATTAGTTTAATCTTTTTTCTTTTTTTTTTTTTCAACCTGACAATGTCAAAAAAGAATGATTCATTAAAACAGCACGGAGTAAAAGAAAACAAGAGAGAAGGAATCATAAAAGAATTGAAGAACAACATCACCTGATTCAGATGAGCTATACAGGGTTTTTCATCATTGTTGAGTTCCACATTTAAAGACTCGCATCACCTGACCCTTGCAGTAGCTTGCCTCCCTGTCTGAGTGCAATAAAGTGTTTATTGCATTGTTGGATTGTTGTTATTTACAATATGACTCAAAAAAGAAAGAGGTGAGATTCAATAAGCCGGGGATCACAAGTACCGAGCCCAAAGATTTTAAAGTTGGCACAACTGAGTACAAGATGTATCCTTTATAACTTTCACATTGGCGTTAATATTGTGGTCCAAATGACAAATCAGTCAGTCAGATCAGATGTTACAGGTAAATGGCTAACACAGACGTTGAATGTGGCTAAATCCTGAATCCACATTGAGAAATGGTGACAAAAAAAAGAAAAAAAAAAGGAACAGGATTGGTAGTTGACACGCTTCTAAAGTCTAAAGTTAATGTGACCGAACATAAAACACACACATGAACTACTTTCAAACACATGACTTGTACTGATCGACATTCTTCAAACTCAGTCACACCAAAGCCATGAGCTCTGTACTGAAATCATGTACCGTGGAATTTTATTTGCCCAGATCACAACTTCTAATTAAACCTTACAGACAGTTTGAGTTGAATGCTGGTTAATTTAAAATCACACACACACACACACACACACACACACTCATTCACTCTCTATCTCTCTCTCTCTCACACACACACGCACGCACACACTGATGAGCAGAGCAGCAATGTCGTGTGTAATTGTGAAACCATTCATTTCTACATTCAGTGCTGACAACCCAGCTGCTTCTGTGTTACAGTCACCTCTACTTTCAAACAGGACCAAAAGCACCTTTTTTATATATATTAGTATTATTATTACAACAGAATTGTCTGGAGGGACGTCTTATAAAAAAGATCCAAAGTTCACATTCAGAAAAGAAAAAAGAAAAAAAAAAAGGTATTATACGTTTCATTTTTTTTTGTACTCAGTGTCCAGAACATGTTAAAAGAGACTGAAAAGAAGAGTGTAGTCATTGGTGATGGTTAAAAATGCCCTGTAGAAAAACTGCAACAGTACTGTGGTGGGTATTTGTGTTGTATGGGGGCGCCAGCTCAAACACTACAGGCTCCCCTTTGTGAGAAATTCATCGTAACATCAAAACACAAAAGAAAAAAAAAAAAAAAAAAAAAGTTTAAAGTTGCACCCTGTTTTGAAAGATTGCCCTGGCCAGACCCTGAACAGAAAGCCAAGCTTAGCCATAGCTTATTCTGGAGACGCCACCCTCAGTTACCCTCTTCGCTCCATGAAGGTTACTTGTAAGTCTGTGTGTGAGGTTCACTGTACACAAGCCACAGGCAGACTGAGTGTTAACAAAGTAGCTGTTAATGTCGAAGTTATCTATGTACAAGTTTTTTCCGGAGGGGTTTTTCGAGACATGCGAGAGGAGAACCACTGTGCTCCAGCTGCAGCTGATACAGAGATACAGGAAGTGATGTAAGCACATCTGTTTTAACGTCACCACCACTGCGAACCTTTGACTTTTATTTAACCCGGTGAACATATGAGCCATGCAGATTTCCATATGGAGGAAATATGGTGTTATTCATAGAGATTATTGTATTGTATGTTTCATCAAGAGACAGTGTAAGAATCCTTGGGTGTGCCTTTGAGTATCGTATATTGTCAGTTGACCTGATTATCAAGTGATGATAAGACACGACAGAACAGGCAATCCAGGCTTTTGATGCATAATGTACAGAGTGATCCGTTTGTTTGTGTTGTTCACAGCTCCTAGCTCCCAGACGATCGTTACAGTGAAGGTTAGTTCTCTGCTTGTACTGTAAAATATGATTTCAAACTCAGCACTGTTAGTCAGTGGTCACTTCAACGGCCCTTAAACCCACAAACCCTGCATGGAAACATGACATATGGCAGTGGAAACCAAAATAATGAAAACTTCTTCCTTGATTCCATTAAAACTAATGACACACAGAGCATATGCAAATTTGATCTAAAGTTTATTGTATACTGCAGCTCAGATTTGTTATGAAAAGTGGAAATATATTATGGGATAGATGTATGTTCCTGCTGCATGATACTGTTCTTATCTTCCAACATACTATGCCCCTTCTTTTAAATAAAATAAAATAAATGGGTTTTCACAATCACAGGTTTGATGTGACTTAGTAAGCTGCAACTTGACAGCATGAATGAGACAGAGAGTGCACTACAGCTGCCAAGCCTTTGCAAAGTTCAGTGCAAACAATGCATGTTAAGTGTTTAAGTGTGTGTATGTTAGTGTCCCAGTCTGAAAAAGATCTAGTCCTATGGAGACGGATTCAATGAAAACTGGAATCAAAATGGAGGAAAACCTTTGATCATGTGAAAGAAAGAAAAAGAGCATGAGCAGCGGATTTGTCTAAAAGCCTCGCAAAACGAGTCACCGGCTGACACCTTGAGTTAAAGTGGCAACAGCTGGCCAGAGTGTTTCGCTTCATTTCCCACCAGAGATTGAAGAGTTTTGGGGACTCGGGTAGTTTTAAGGCAGAAAAAGAAGAAGCAGAGGGGAAAAAAACAAAAAAGAGGAGAAAAATATTTCTGCACCTGCACAATGCTTCATTCCAAAAGGCACTTGCCATATTCAGGTTCCATCTATCAAAATAAATAGATCAATAAATAAATCTCCCAGCTAAGAAAAAACAGAACTGATCGGTGGCCTCTGTCCGGTTCCCTTTTTATTCATTTCATAACAAAGACACAGCACATTTTTCTTTTTTTTTCTTTGATGCGTGATGTGAAATCATGTACGTGAATTTACTTCAGAAGAAAACAAGCCATCGCTACGAGGTAAACACTCATCAACTGCCCGTTAACTACAGACTGGAAACTTGTATCTCCCTCTGAAAGTGTTCTACGTGTCAGAATCAAATAAATAAGAAGAGTCTCCATGTGTTCACACCACAGTGAAATCGACCAACCATCCTGTGCCTACGAGGGGTTAATGGTACACAATGACATGCAGGAGTGGTGGAGGAGTGGTGGTGGTGGCGGCACCAATCAATCATTCACTGCCAGGGGAAATAAAAAGGACGTTACACACAAATCAGACTCCTTACATGTAATCACATGAAGTCTGAGCACAATCAAAATAATTTAAGTTTGAGCGTAACGGCCCTTTAAGTCCCAAACCCAGCCCTGACATTTACTAATGTCTTAATGGCTTGCCTGTGGTTCACACACACACACACACACACACACACACACATATGCACACACTCACACGTCCTATCCTGTGACCAGACCCCCTCCATGTCTGGAGTTGAGTTAGTTTACATCATATATAAACAAAAGTCTCTATACAGACTAATTTTAGCATACAGTTGAGATTAGCATTGTTTTAAATCTAACCATGCAGGACTACAGCAATAGGCAGGGGCAACTGAGGTGGAAAGCGATGATGTGGCAAGGTGCGCTAGTCAGAAAAAGAAGAAAAGTCGAAAATTAAAAATAAAATAAACTCCCAGTGTACTGGCCGTCAGTCCCGCTCTGTGTGCCCTTCAGCTGTACAGAATTACAGTATTTACAAGTGTCGCAGGGAGAGCACCGCTCGGGGTGAGAGAGACTACACATCCCTGCAGAAGAACCACATAAAAACACGCAAATCAGGCAACCTTACATTGGGGGGGGGTTCATGTTGGGCTGGGATGATGTGGTTAGGGGAGGTGAGACAAAGCCTTGAGGTTAAAATACAGCAGTGTCAGTGTCAGTACAAGAGGGCCTGGGTAAGGGGGGGGGGGCAGTGGAGCTTGTATTGTACAGTAGTGATGAGCAACAATGGCAGCCCACCTTGCCACAGTGATTGGAGCATCATAGGTAATTTTTGTGAAGGAAGTGGGAGACCAGCAGCCAGCCAATACACACTTTGCAGGAGATGCAAGTCTAAGCACTTGGTCATCTTGTTTGGATGCCATATACAAGATATTTGGGGTAATATAAGCAAAGCAACTAGAGAATCGTTAACATATATCTCAGCTCATTTTACTTCAGTTTAAATACCACTGCTGTTTTTGAATGACAATGCACAGGCTTCAGATTTCATCATTTCAGATTCTGTGTTTCCATATCTCATGTATTTGCTCTTAATATATTAATTTTGATCTTTACTTTTCAATATTTTTCCCTTTTTTCTATTTTTTTGTCTTTTTTTTTTTTTGTATTTCCAGTTGGGCATTTCTGTCGCGTTCTTCACCTTCGGAAGAACATGGGGTTGCGCAGGCAGGCGGCTAGTCACCTGCAACACCCCAGGGGTCCTGCAGAGGTCTCCAGGCTGCTGTCAGTGTCTGAGGCCAGGGTCTGGTCGGTGGACATGGAGGAGATGTCGTTGATAGAGGAGGACGGAGGGAGGCTCTCGCTGCTGTTCACGGCTGCACCTGTGCTAAGGGAATCAACAGCAGCAGGGGGTTACAACGTAAAAGAGTCCCAGGTCAGGAAACACAGCCACAAGAGATCGTTGTTCAAGTGCACACAGAGGCTATAGTGAGAGACAGGTTGAGTATATACAGCTGGAAGACATCAACAACAGCTGTGGGACACCACGATCACAGTGTGTCTATATGAGACAAAGGTAATTAAAGTTTGGCTCCAGTGGGCTCCACAGGAAAAAAATCATTAAAGGCTGCAGTGCTACAGAAATCCATAAGTGTGAGCTGGTCTGACAGTATTTGAGATTTATGCATCATCAAAGTGTCTCCTATGGTCGGACGTGGTGGGAAGCAAACTTCATTTCTGCTCTGGCTTTTACCCTTTTTTAAATAACAATCCAATTTTCCTATATTGATCTTGTTTCAGAGTCAAAGGTGGAAGCAGCCAGCAGTAAACTTTTTGATATTTCATTTAAGAGCTATTAATTCAGACTGCTGGCTATGGACGAGCAGACAAGGCAGTTCATTTCATCTCCATCTTTTCATACAGAGGGAGCAGGAGGTGTAGGGAAACCACACAGGTCATCCCTCCCCTGTTTTTGGTCAGCACTTTCATTAGATCCTTCTGCTGTGGACAATAACTTCATGATCAAATCGATAGAAAAAAAAAAAAAAAACAGGCAGTCTGCTTTTGCCACAGGAGTTGAAAGAGTAGAGCCTGATTAAAAAGGATGGAGGATGTGCAAAATCAGGGCGCTGCCAACAGTAAGACATCACTAAAACAACCACGTCCACTTCAGAGCACACCCATTGTCCCATAATTTGTGCAGAGGGCATGTACAGTAAAGTGAGTGCAACCCATGAATCTGCTGTTTCTCTGCGTGTCTCCTCTCTGTAGGAGGTAATTGCTTAATGGAAGCTGGTGGTGGGGCATTTCAGCTGACCCAAAATAAAGCAGAAAACAAATCAGGATTAATGACTGGCATCCATTCCAGCAGTCACTGCACTTGTAGGTTTAGTTACAGTAAATACATCCAAAATATCTGTTACAGATCGACGTCCAGGAGGTGAATACGTTCTGCATCTTGAAAAACGACCTCAACATAAACCACAGTGGTAGTTGTAAAAAGATTAATTTAAAAGGAGGATTAACTGCAGCTTTAAATCCTAAATGAATTAAGACTAATCTTGGAGGAAACTCTATGATGTGGGATTATAATTCTTGTAGTGTATAATATTAATAGTGGTAGTATTAAATCTCCAACACTCAGCACATGGATGTGGTAACCCCAGAGAGATTTTAGGATCTGACTGAGGCATCGTGTATGTGCGTGTGTGTGCATGCTCTAAGCTCCTGTGTCGTCCTGCTGCAGTAAAACACTGCTGTCTGTAGCTCCTACACTGCACTGCGTCGGCTGCACTCAGCATCAGACACCAGGCCAGACCATCAGCTTAATTACAAAGGGGACGGGAGGTAGAAGAAAGATGGCTGCCTTGAATTTATAAGAGTGAGGAAGATACAGTGAAAAATCTTGTTGCAATAAACATTAAATTCATCTTATGGGCTTGTTTGCAGAGATGCAGAACATTAATTCCCTCTTTTTTGGGATGTGCTGGGTGTCATGAGACTGGATATAAGCTTCATGCGCAGTGGTTTGTCCACACACACTGCTTTTTCCTCACTGACACATCCAGCAGTTTCCTCTCCTGGTCAGCAGATGCTGCTGTGACTGTCTCTGCTGCAGCTCTGTTTGCTTTTCTAATCTACAAAATGGACTCATGGTTTGTGCTTTAATGGGGAGCGTCGTCTGCTGCTTTGACTTAGCAATAAGCTATTTTCCACACATCACAGAGAGCAGTTGATCCTTGGTTGCACTCCAGGTGTTACCAGTAACGTGACTCTACACTGCCTCTCTGTGGCAAACTATGGGAACAACACCTGTCTTGGGTCAGTGGAGAATGAAATGTCTGATATTTCCCGTGATGGATCCCAAAGGACCCAAACCTTAAGTCATGACATGTTTATACATATATATATATATATATACACATACACAATTATAGAAGTACATACACCAACTGATATCAAATATTTCACACTGAGAGGCAACATTAGCAGTAACTATTGCAGTAATTAGCTGTCCAACAACAGCTTTTAACAAATACACTTTGCACGCCATGACATCACCGGACTGAACGACATTCAACTCGAGATGCAAAGGGACAGAGACGCATGGTCAACAGCACAATGGGTTTCTCTAATTACAAAGGGGAAAACTCCAGTAAGGTTATAGTAAATTCACTTACAGAGCGATTAGGGTTATGCACTGAGAGTACCTGAAGGTGAAGGCTGTCCCTTCACAACGCCATTCTTCGTTCTCTCCTCAAAGTTCATCACCTCTTTGTAGATAAGTTCTGCCATGGACCAAAGTTAGAGGAGAGTCATTAAAACATTCATATAACTTTCAGCATAAGTAACACTTTCTATTAAGGATAACACTGTTGTGATGCAGCATTAATGAAACTAGAAGAAAACATATGTAAGGTAGGACAGATAAACATACACATAAAAGGACAACAACATTAAAAATACACACTAGCTTACAAACAGTTCAAACAGTTCGACAGTTCAAACAGTACACATTCATTTACAGTGCCTCCACATTTTGACCGACTGTTCCACTTCACTTTGCTTGGATTAATAAATTCTCACCTTTCCATTCATCAATGGAGTGTTCTCTCTCATCCAGCTGCTTGTCGTAGATCTGAGGCGGAGGCTGGAGGAGAGACAGAGTGGGGAAAAAATACACTCCATTTTAGCAACAGCTTATCAAAAACAGCCCAGGCCATCAGATTCATTTGATTCATCATCTGGAGTTAGAATATCCACCCAAAAACACCTTAAATACAACACTTTACATGTTTACATAATGATGCGTCAAATCTAGACACATGAACATGGTGACAACGTAATAAAAACATGTGGATGGGAAAAATATCTTAACATGAGGAACACATCTGATTGTCTTTTAATGTGTACTTTATACATGCAGAGACATGAAAATAAATACAAATGAAGGAAAATAAACAGTCATTTTCCCTCAATCACATACAATGGTGATTGTTTTACATGATTTTATATGTTAATACATTGTTTGACCTCAACACACATAATACATCACAGTGTTTAAGACCTTTACAATTGGGATTAAACAGCTGACAGGAACAGGAAGGAGGTAAGAACAAATCTGGAGAGTAGTCCAGTCCTAACGTAGGCTACATCCTTCCCACAGAGGATTGTCATTTCATCTAACAGGTCACGAATATGCTGCCTGGCATCCAGGCAGCCCCTCTTATCACTTATTCATGGTGCTCCTGCCCCAAGAAGACCCTGACAATATAATCCTCCTTCCTTTGTCACTGTAGGTGACAGCACCACCCATAAAAAGTCGCTGATGTGACCTTGGAGGGACGGCAGGACAGAAGGGAGAGGTTTTCTTCAAATGAGTTTAACAGTCCAGGTGTTTTAACGCAGCTTAAAGAGAATTCATCTGCAGCCTTGGAGGTTTGGCAGAAACACATGCATAACAATAGCTGCATCCCTTTGACCTGCAACTACTCAATGAGGCCTCTTTGTTCCTTTGATGACATTTTGATATGGTGACGTATACAGATTGTGCTTTGGCCTGTGATATATAAATATATGATATTATGAATATTTCTTTTTTGTTTGTTTGTTCTTTTTTTTATGAAGGGCGGTTGTTATTTACCATGGATAACTGGATGAGATCTCTGGCCTTCATCAGCATGAGATGACATTAGAGAAGGGGAAAACAGCAGAAAACGTGTTGAAATGCCATTCACAGCCATATGAAACACACCACATCAACTCCAACAACAAAATCATCATTGAAACCATTAAAATCACCGGTATGAACAACTACACAACTTAGAACAAGTGCACAGTCATAAAACCTTCCAAAAATGATTCGTAACTACACAATGGAGGTGTATGTGAAGTATTACTGACAACCTGCAGGTTATTTCACAGAAGAAAAACAGTAAAGCTGAAATTCATCAGTAGGTCATGCACTCATTAGTGTATTGCTGCAAGTAGAAGTGGCATCTGTGGAGTTTTATCGAGCTGCAGATGGCTTTTTCCCAATCTCACTGTCACCTCATACTAATGAGGCACGGATGAAGAAATTAGACTTCACCAAATCAACCAGAAACACCACCACTCTTACATTACAAAACGGCACAATGCACTAAGTCTCTCTTTTATAGTGTGGCAGCAAAAACTCTGGGCTATTTTTGCTCCATCTACAGAACTCAGATGTAAAGAAATAAAATCATACGTGAGAGAAAAATGAAAATGAGATGTGAACCAAAAATTTAAAACACGATCATAAATGCACTGATCCGGCAATTTTCACCATTACAGGAACATTAAAAGTTGATATTTGACTTGTAAATCGTCATAAAGTGCTTCAATGTATGCTTCACTATCACTATAATAATGATAATGCAAAGTGAGAACCACTAAACAGTGCTGACCAATCAAAGACAGAGGGAGAGGGAGAGGGATCAGCTTGGGATTGGAATCAATACACAGCTCTGCCAAAGGCCTACTCACCGCCTCCACCTCAGCTGGATCGTACCACACGTTGATGTAGGGGTGCTGTAAGGCCTCGTCCACCGATATCCGCTTAGCGGGGTCGATGATCAACATCTTAGACAGCAGGTCTCTGGCCTGGCTAGCTGTTGGTTTGAAAAGAGAAAAAAAAGGAAAAAGAGAAAAAGAAAAACAACATCTGGTTGATTTTATGAGGCAAGAACATATTCCTGTGTGCTACTAATATGCCAGAGGGGGATTTGAAACATAATAAAGCAGAGAGGGAGGACGAGAGATAGAGAGAGGGAGAGAGGAGAGAGATGGAAATGGCAGGGATTAAAGAGAATAATAAACAACAGCAGCTTGTCAAAGGAAACCAGGCTCAACTCAATCACATGTGGACTGGTGGACACACAGACTGAGAGCTCTGGGAAAGAGTATTATGACTTTATTTTGACTATTTGTTATTACGGATTATATGCTGGTAAAATCCATCCTTATGTCTGCACAGATGCAGACAGCTGGAGGGACTGGTGATTAATTGATTAGTCAATCGTCAAGTATCATCAGAAACAACTTTAATTTCTAAGCCTTAAAAAATAGCAAATGTTACTCAGAAGCTGCTCCTCAGGCTGTGGAGGTTCGGTGCTCTTTGTCACGTTTGTCACGATTTTTCTCAGATTTTAAACTGATTTTAAACTATTTAACGACGTTATGGTGAGCTTTTCACACTTGTCTGCTGATTTGTATGTGTTTGTTAAATAAAGCAGGCAGATTCTCTAAAGTCTGGTGTATGTTGTTTGACATCGGCCTTCGCAGAGGTCTGCACTCCTCCTTTGATTTCAGTGTGGTTTGACCCCAAATGACAGATCAATAAAATGAAATTTGATAAATCAATTAGTACTAATAATAGCCAATATATACAGAGGCAGGCAAAATTATTAGAATGGCTGACAGATCTGAAAATACCTGCCACCAAAACATGACTTCTTTTCATAATGTTGATGAAGTATGCAGATGGTTGCACTGAGCACAATCAGATAAAGTGAGACATACCGTTTTTACATTTGGTATGTCCACCAATTACAGCAGCACATTAGTCTGGTATGGTGTCAATATATTCCCTGAGAACTTTAACACTAATGTTATCCCATCATGTCTTCTGCCAGTCGTTTTTCTTTGACTGTATAATAGATCTGTCCAATTTATTTTCAACTTGCCCCAAATTTGCTCGACGGGGTTGAGGTCCAGAGTTTGTGAATAATTTGGCTTCTTCTGTGAAGGAACGTGATTGTGTGACATTGCATAATGATGATTAATGGCCAATTCAACAAAAAACATCTGAAACCTCTTAAATATGCCAGGTGTTGTAATAATTTTGGCCACCACTGTGGATGATTCTTTGATACTTTGCAATTCTGCTTTGACCATTATATCAACTTTTTTTTTCTGTTGGTGCAAGAGTGAACTTATGTGAATGAATGAATAACATCTGAAAAATAACCTGCCACCACTGTTTATACTTCTATATGGAGTGTACTTTTAAAAGGGCATCCATATCAATAATGCAGTGTATTTTCAAAAACCTTCGGCTTCTGAACGTACAACATTGGGCTCAAAATGCCATCAGCATCACCAGGCGTTCAGCTGGTCAGACTCGACACCCTCAGGCCTTCATGCACTGATCTGAAATCGAGAACCCTTGAACCACACACACCATCCCTCACCCACACACACTGACCTTCACTATAAATAGCTCTCCAGTGGCAAAGGACTGAAGAAGCTGAATTGAGATCAGAGGAAAGGCAGATGAGCCCGGCACACTTTTTTGCATTTTTGCACTTCAATAGGAAAAAGACGGTGAATCTGTAAAATGACTCTGCTATTGGCCCTCCTTTCTCCTCTCCTTATTCTTTATGTATCTCACTTCTCCTCCTCTCCATCCTACAGTGCAGTCTGCCTCTCTCTCATACATTTCAAACTAACCAAAGCCCAAAGGATGTCAGACTCAGCTCCTACCTGTCACAGAACAAAACATACAAAACAGCAGCTCTTCAACACGGTCTCACGCTCCCTCATCCCTCTCTCTCTCTCTCTCTCTGAGTGCATTTCCTTTAACACTGTCACTTCAGCAGGGAGCTGCCGGTATACAGAAGTGATTCATGAGAATTTTACCAGACAGGGGCTTTGATGTGCGAGTGGGTCGACATAAAAAGCATATTTTGCTACTTTTCATTGAGGAGAATTTCCACTTTTTAAAATACTAGGAAGGAGCGACTGCACTTCTCAGCTGAGACAGAAGAAAGAAATGATGTCTTGGTTAACCTGCTGCGTGAGAAATCGAATTCACCGAGGCACAGGTTACGGAGTATATAAGGTATATTTGAGGGAACATATTTCAGTTTAATGTGGAAACCCTAAGGCACAGTGTAAAAAAAAAAAAAAAAAGTTTTGCAGGTAAAAGTTTTATTTTCTGTATATGAAATAAACCAGACTTAGAGTCTACAGCTAGGCAAGCAGCTCTGTGGGGAGACTCAGCACTAACTCTTTTACTATCAAAGCCAAGACTGGCTACAGTTTATTGAAACACACTATGGAAAGACGTCATATTAGATATCATCAAACATTTTGTATAAGTAATAAAAACTTGTTTTAAAGGGCCAAGTTCTCAGCTCCTCTGCTGTCAAGTGTGGTTCATGCCAGGGCTGGGTGGTGCTGACTGTTGCTTCAGCCATTGTTGAGGTTATAATGCATCCTCATGTTGAACTTGCCACATCTCTTCTAAAAATGTAAACATCTACTAATGCTAATGCTAATGCTGCACTTTAGACACTGTGCAAGTTTCTAGTTCAGCCCCCTATATCTTTTTATGTATTTCATTGTTGTTTTATTGTTGGTGTTAATGTTTGTCTATGAAGGTTTATATCTGGACTGCTCTAAACCAATTGCCTTTGGGATTAATAAAGTAGTATTGTATTGTATTACATTGCAGTTTTCTGATATGTTATGATGTCCTACATTGACAGTAAGATGTTTTACCTGTTATGTGTCAGAGTTTATGTAGTTAACCAAGGTGGTTAGCATTTAAAGAAATCCTGAGAGATAGCACGGTGTGTATTATCATAGTCTTTAGGGATCATCCTGGAAATACTGCAGAGCTCCAGTTGCTCCACTTGCACACAGAGACATGAGTGTGTGTGTCCAATACTACACAGACCTTCAGAGGCTTTAAATTCAAAATAATCAGTCTATAAAATGAAGGACACATTGACAGGGTACAATTACATGCAGGACAGTGCCTCATAAACGTGGTTACTGCCATCTGATAAAACGGCTGAAACACAGTCCACCTCCTTCAGTTTCTCACCTTTGAGTTTGTTGTGCTCGGAGTCAGCGGGGAAAAGGCAGTCAGGGAAGAGCTTGGGGAAGGTGAGGCCTGCGTATTTTGGCCGGTTCTCGACATAGTTCCTCACTGTGGGCTGCAGCTTCTTCATGAACTCTGGCGAGGGCGTGCCCAGCTGCTCGATCACCTTGTTCCACTGGTCGATGTCTGATGTGGTGGGGCAGGATTAAGGAAAAACACACACATGGAATATGCAGCATCCTGTCATCCTGCATATCTGTGACACACAATGCTATCTGTATTGTAGAAAGTAGGACTAAACCAAATAAAACAAGAGAGAAGCGAGGCTGTTATCCAGAGTATAATCACTAAATAATGAGACTAAAAAGCATCATCACCAAGTTGCCTAGAATATTTCTGATCTCAACACAGCTGCGTCCTATTTAAACCCAAAAGAAACAAAAGGTTGAAATGTTCCACATTAACCAAACTGAGGTCGTCATATTAACAAGCAATCAATCAAAATGGATGAAACCCTATGTGTGTGTGTGTGTGTGTGTTTTTTTTTTATAACATATTTCAGTAACACATGTCTTGTCTACTCCCTCCTTTCCATTACTCCTATCTTATTATTTCTATTATAATTTCCATTATTCTATTATGGGAATTATTCTTTTTTGGCTTTCTGGAAACCCAGTGGATATAAAGCGATCCCTCGTCATGCATTAATTAATTATCTGCCATAAAATTGGGTTGAAATACTTGAAATAACAGCCATGTTTATTCTCTTAACACTATTGAACTTCTCCAAAAAGCAGGAATTGGGTCATAAAATCACAGAGCTGTTATTGAAGCTCCTCATAAGAATCATAAATGAATTTTTTATTTAACAAGCAAGGTGTGCATGTGGTTTGTGTTTGTGTGCAATATGCTTGTGGGGTGTGTCAGCTTGTATTTCCCCTCCCTGTTGACAACAAATACTTCCTCTCTCCCCCCTCTCCACACACACACACACACTGCGACTGATGCCCCTCCCCTCGCCATGTTCTCACACCGAGTGCCAGTTGGGGTAGTTAGCTGCCAGGGTCACCAGAGATCCCCATTACTTCATCTTGCTGGAACGCCACACACTTCCACCTCCTTTTTGTCTCCATTGCATATTGGCTGCCATCCACCCAGCGCTCAGGCAGCCACTTTTCTTTTCTTTTTTTTTTTTTTTTATCATCCACTGAGGCTCTTATCCATGGCTCTTTAGCAAGTTGTTGGATTCACTCTGAAAGCTTGAGGTGTTTTCCTCAGTGTGTCACTTTCCCCAAAAAAACAAAACATGACTCTCTGTTGTGCTATTCATGTCTTGCAATTGGCCCAACACCCATCTGAGCACAAAGACTATCAAGTAAATGCTGTGGGTTTCTATGATATTCAGGTTTACATATGAAACAGGGTGAGGAGGAGGGGAGTAGGGAGTGGGCGTGGGAAGGATACGGTCAGTCCCAGGGAACAGCACTGTCCCTCTTATCACCTCTCCAAAGATGCAGCCGACTGACCACATGTCCACTAGGGTCACACATATGAACACACACACAGACAGGCATATGCACAAGCACACACACACACTTGCATCACCAGCATCTATCAAAAAATCACCTTCAACCTCTATATCCTATATGTATATCTATATATCTATATGACTTATGGTACATAATACTGTAAATATATATAACTATATGTTTCAAGTTCAAGTATTTCTGTATTGAGATCCCTGTCTTTTCTTATCCTCAAAATATTTTTGATGACTCATCTCAGCTTGTACTGGTCTTCTATTTCTGCACCTATACAACACATGGCATCATGTAGATGTGCATTTCATTTGTAAATACATGCCACATGTCTGCCACAAACAGAACACACCTCCAGTTACTTTGCCATCACTCAGTGGCCTGTTATTTAACAAACTGCTGTACTGAATGGCCATCGAAGACTCAGTAACCCTGAGGCTGTGACCTGTGCAGACAGACTGCTATTCTATATCATCATTTGACAGACAATCAGGAGGGAAGCGCAGGTAACTTCAGCCACGTCAATATCTCTGGTCGAAGAGCCCATGAAGTGAATAAAGATTAGCAACGGGCAGGGTACTGGCCCAGAACTGATCTATAAGCAGAAGATTAACAAAAGTGCGTGTAGCTACACTTCACTGATCTACAGTGCGGGCGGATGAAGTGTTAGATGATAAGATTTTCGGGTCATTGTGAGAGCAGAGACAGAATGAGAGAGATATTGCAGAGCTCATTGCAGGCTTTTTCTGGTCCTCCAGACCATTAATCATTCGGGGACTGCAAGTTCAGCACCTGCAGACTCACTGGTCTAGTGTTCCTCGCTGCTTATTTCCCACTAAACAACTTACAATTGTCATTCTTTTCATTGTCAACAAATCCCATGTAGAAGCTGATGCTACTATTGACTACTCAGTTAGTCAGTATATTCTGACTTAATAAGCCCATTTGTTTCTATTTCGGACTGTTTTCAGCTGGATATATGGCAAACTATGTTACACTTATTGCAGCTGGATGGTGTTTGGAAGGTGGGATCGACTCAAAACCAACTACAGTGGTCATGTTCATCATAATAAAAGACCATGTCACATAGTGCGATGGTGTGTCTCACTGTGTTATTAATAGTTTTTGGACAACAATTGAGGTCTATGGCACAGATGAAGAACTTACATGAGACTTTGGCTATACAGACAACAGGACTCAATAGCAGGATCAATTCATTGTTGGTATAGGTTGGATTAGGTTTAACAATGCTTCCTGTTAATGCCTTTAACATTTGGACTGTCCTCACACCCACAAAGTGAGCTCAACTAGGCTCCTATTAACAGATGCTGATGATGAATACATTAAGTACTCATAATTAATTCACTGAAAGCTTAATAATGACATCTGACTCACACATGTGGGCACCCTCAGATGTCAAGATACACTTCACGTGTGCCCACGTGAAAATTCAGCATGGTGGGGTGGGGGTGGGGGTGGGGCGGTGGGGGGACTATTAATCCAAATCCATCCTGCAGAAAGAAGTCATCTTGGGGATGCAATTAAAGCCCCCCGACTCACTGCAGGAGAACTCACCAGGTAGCACTCCAGAAAGCCTCCAAATGGCACACACTTAAATATTCAGAAAGGGGAGAGAGAGAGAGAGAGAGAGAGAGAGAGAGAGAGAGAGGGAGTACTTCCTCTTGCCAAAATGCAAAAATGCACAGCTAAGTGAAGCTGAAGATTCAGAGAAAGTGAGGACTTATGATGCTTATTTAACAGTGTTATTGCAGGTTGTATTAAAAGTGTTAGAAGAAGATCATTTGGATGTGTTATGAAGCCAGCCAGATGTGAGTGTAGTTTAGTTCACCTCAGTAACATACAGAGAACATCAGGCCAGATAATTACCTTCAAACTAAGTGTAAATAAGACACAAGAAAAAAAAACATAAATATCATATGGTTATTACCATAAGTATTATGCCTCCACCTGAACATATGCTTATAGTCTCTGTTTCATTCATTTGCACTTGTATTTTTCAAGAGTGTTTTAAAAAGTTCTACACCGAGGAAGTGAACAAATGAACAGAATTACCATGCTGCTATGTGTTAACAAGGATACAGTCCCGACCAGGGAAAAGGATTTTGTGGCGCACCATTTCTCCCATAATGCACCCCACCGACCATATATCCACTGCACGCACAGAGGTGAGGGTGAGGCGAACAGGGAGCAAAAGAAAAGAGAGGGAGGCAAAGATTAGTGTTCAGACACATTGAGCTTTCTGGAAGAAGCAACAGTGATTAGAGAGTAGCTGTTATTCAGCCAGGGAGAAATAATTAGTGAGAGGTATGTTACATAGAGACAAATTAGCAAGAAAAATACAAATATAGACAGAGCAAAATAGAAAGCAGAGCCTTAGAGGGACTAACTAGTGGCAAGAAATTCAAAATCTTGGAGCCCACTTCCATCTATGAGAGGAATATGGCTAATGAGTCACAGCTTTTTCTGGCATTCAATCACATGGCTGATGTTCTGCGGGGCTTTTATCAGTGACTCACACCTCCAACACTTCAGTTCACTTTAGCTGATTTGCAAAGTGAAACTTGACCAGAGGATGTCTGCGAGGTTTTTAGTTAATTCAATGATCGTTAATGCCCACTGTTTACTGCCAATACGAGAACTTAGCTGGAGAAAAATGGTTCTACTACTTACTGGTATATTAGCAAATACTGCTGTACAGACTCTTGAGTGTCTATGAGATGTTTTAATTGACTGTAGTAAATACATCAGTGGGCTAAGACTTGGTGTGTATTATTAAAGAGACTGAAGTGTTATCCTTCACACATGTCTGACTTTGATCCATGTGAGATCAGACACACACAGTCAGATTCATTAATTCTCACCATTCTCTTTGTATCCCATGCCCAGGATAACCTCTGGGGCTCTGTAGTATCTAGTCACCACATAAGGGGTCATCATGAAGCTTGTGCCTGCAGTCCTGGCCAGACCAAAGTCCAGGATCTTCAGGGTGCAGTCTGACTTCACCACTATATTGCTTGGTTTGAGATCCTGCAGAGAGGGAGAAAGACTGACATCAGAAACTGTACGTATTTAATTTACAAAGCTCTCTGTGGATGGGTTTTGGTATGTGTTTATGATCTCCATTTATTTTGCTCACAGGTAAAAGAAAAGAGGATTGACAGATATGTAGCTCCATGTAGGAGCACACTGAGATACTTGCCTGCAGTAAACAGGCAAAACAAGGAGGTGGTGACTGTTTAGATACCAAAGGCTAAAGGACTAGTTCAACATGGCAATCATTTCTGGCTAGCTTAGCTGCTAGCCTGGTAAAATGTTATATCTCCTAAGTTTTATCAAAGCAAAAACCTTAAATCTACAACAATTCTCATTTTATTGGCAGTTATATGCATGTTTCCCAAGATGCTTAGATGCTTGAAATTCTGATACTTGTGTTTGTTAATTAAATATGAATTTACTGCATGAAACTGTAAACTTTGTCTCTCCCATATGCACTGTGTTGATGTCTCTGCTAAATCCTACTGTTGCTATCCAGTTTTATTTGATTTGCAGTTAACAAGGACTTTGTCAGCTGTGGTATCTGGAGCAGCAGCAGGCATCACTCCCTGGTCCTTGACATTTGACCCAATGTCACCAACTCACATAGACTGTAAACTGGCATTGGTACAGATATGATAACTATAATTAGGAGTTCAACAAGGAAAATGCAACATCTTGCTTTCGTACCCTGTGAATAATCCCTGCTGAGTGCAGATGTTTGATACCACACAGCATCTGGTAGAGCAGGTAGGACATTCTCTCATGGTCAAGCTCCATCTGAATCACCTGGCACAAGTTGGCATCCATCAGCTCCATCACTAGGTACCTGAGAAAGGTTTTTTTTTAAAATTATTATTATTGATTTGACAGTGGTTAACAGACGTTATCGGCTCAGACGCTGATGAGGCTTTTGGAATGTGATAGCTGTCTATTAAAATCATTTGAAATCTACAGCCAGCCCTTCCACCATCTCTGTCCATAAAAATGGATAGATATATGAATCCGTCTGCAGCGCTGCTCGCCTAGAGATTGTTCTAAAAGTGAACACACTCTCATTCATCATTCAGTATGAGAACAGGATATCTCCTGCAGCCTCAGATTACACCTACAGTACTCTCACTGTCTACACTCCAGCGGCTGTCTTGTCACAACTGCAGGTGTGAAGGAGTAATGAGCACATAATGCATTATACAATTGGTCTCCTTCTTTTCTCTGTCATGTGATATATATACGATTAAATTAAAACAAGCAACACTTCCGTCGCAAGTAACATGACCTAAATTAAACATTTTCATGGAAATATCATTATGCAAAGAAGAGAACAGCATACTCACACATCCTGGAATTCCTCTAATGATTTTTGTGGCGTGAAGACATTTAATAAACTGATAATCTGGAAGAGAGAAGTGCATGAAGAGGATCAACATAAAGCTGTTATATATACAGTACACACATGAACTGGAGAGCTGGAGCAAGGGACTGTGGATGCAAGTCATTGATGTCCCTGATGAAGGACACTGGCGAGTGAGAGATGGAGTGAACTGAAGAAGTGAGATGGAACAAAAGAGTGGGGGACAAATGCGGAGGATGGGGAATAGAGGGGAGAGACAGAGGAGGGAGAACAGAGCAGAAACTGCAGCACTGGAGATTACATTCATGCCTTCAAGTGCTCTCTGTTTCACTCTCCTGCCAGTTCGCTACTTTTCTAGAGGCATGGAATTTAGCACGGTCACAACATTGCACTCGCTCATCTCCATTTTTTTGTAGCGAAGGGATTTATCAGCACCCAAAAATAGACACTGACTAAAAAGTGGGTTTTATTCTGACAATGGAAACATTTTCCTTCCTCATGTGTTGCTTTATTCTCTCTTCTTGAACGACTTACATTTTTGTGATTGACACATTTCATGAGCACCAGCTCCCGGTACGCCCTCTTGGCATGGGTCTGGTTCTGGAAGGGTCTGCTCAGCTTCTTGATGGCTACATTTCTGTCCAGAACAGCATCATAGCCCGCACTGCAGACAGACAGGGAGAGAGAGAGACAGAGAGAGAGAGACAGAGAGACAGAGAGAGAGAGAGAGAGAAGGTACTGAGACCAGTGAAGCAAGTTTCCCCTCATGTTCATAGCTGGATGATTCACTGTGCATGTGATTGGATGTCACCGTGGCAATCCACAGTGAATGTCATTGGTTACAAAGACAAAAGGATGATTTTTCACATCTCCGGCCAAACAAAGACTCACACAAACAGGTGGCAGATTACTTGTAGAACATTTTTTCCTCAAAGTTACAGGCTTGTCAGTAACAGAGAAACATTAAACTCATATTCAATGTGACTGTCCAGAGAAAAAAAAGATTAAGAAACATAACCTTATGTTTCAGTTGCACATTTATGGGAATAGTTCATCTTTAAGGAACATGATGCTTTCTTGCTGAGAGCTGACTGATGGCATTAAGCAACCAAAAACCCAGTATCAACACAAATAAATCACTTTAGGTTACTTTTGTGAAATGGACCTAACTTGCAATAGTTGTGTCATGCTTTATATCAAAAGGACAGGTAAGACTGGTGTCTATAAGAATCATCGTAAAACCACATTGTGCCATTTTTATAAAAGTATTTGCACAGATATGTTAACAAGCTAGCTAGACTTAGTGGTGCTGTTGAGCACAGAGTCAAACTAGCTTTTAGCCACTCTTTCCAGTCTTTTTGCTATGCTAAGATAAGCAAAGCTAAACTGTCAGTGACATTTACATATTTCAGTGGTATTGATCCTCTCCTTTAACTCTTAGCAAGAAAGCAAATAGCTACAGAACAATGTTAACACAGACTTTATCCAAATGATATTAACCAGTCCAAAATACTTAGTATTATTGATGCTGGATAGAAACAAAATAGCCTACAATGCAATGAAACAGAGGGGCAAATGTAAGTTATATGTTGATGGTTTCTCTTTCCAGAAAGTGGCTCAACCCATTTTAGAGGTCATTACAGCAGAGTGAATTCTTTGCTGGCTCAACACAATCCAGACCCCTGAGAACCTTTAGGGTTTTGGCTCTTTGTGTAGATTTATGTCGGTTTTCAATGTACAGCAGCACACAGATGAGGAAAATCTGCTGTAAAAGTGCCGTGCATATCGCATTTTCAGCTCTCTCTGCCCTCTGCGACAAATTCTCCTGACAAGATGCTGCAAATCGAGTTTCGAGGCATCTGTACGCAGCCTTATTGCAATCCTAATCAAGACGATGGCATGTGTGGGTTTGTAGATGGCTGGGTGGGATACGCTGTGGTTCGTCATGTCTCTGTGGAGACTGCAGGCCAGGGATGATGTGTGACCATGGAAACAGTGGAGCCTTCATAAAAGCATTGATCCAATAGGGATTTGAGTCAGTCATCACTTTTCTAGCTGAGTGAAAGATGATGTCATGACCAGCTAAACTACTTAAAGCCTTCATCCCTCCTAAGATGCTTCTGGAAGCTCATCCTGACTGAGCACAGGAGTCATGAGGGCAGAGATGTGCACAGATTGGGACGTTTGTGGGCGACAACACTGGCAGAGTTTTAGCGACAGCAGTGATACAAGTTTTTCCTCATTACCATGTTCTCAGGCTTTATGCAGGCAAGAGTCTCTCGATTGCATAAGAAAGGCAGAATGCATACTCACTCACTGCAGGCTGAGGCTTTTAGATCAATCCCTGCTTTTGTGCATATGGTCTATTTGAAGTCAAAGTATTGTACTGTACAAAATCAGACAAATGTTTATGTAAATGTATGGAAACCACATTATGACAAATCATTCTTCTAGTATAACCTCACTTATAATGGTATAATGGTATGTTTGTGGTGTGTTTCTTAACATCTACACAAACCCTCTTTCACTATTATGTCCCATTTGATCTCTATAATCAGTAGGATATTTATCAGTCTTTGGGGGTTTATGTGGTTTGGTCGTGGTAATACCATCACCATATGACACCAGATGACAGCTGTGAGAAGAGCCAAGTGACACACAGCAGAGCAGGTTAAATTAGATTTGTACTGTCTCTCTGCCATCCACCACTACAATATCCTTCAAATGGGCACAGTCCCAGCATTAGCAGTTACAGGCGGCCCAAGCTCCTTTGAAAATGCACAAAATTGCTTTGGAGCAGAAGGAGAGAAGGAGTGAGGGCATGGGAAGCAAAGGAAGGACAATGAAACAGGGTGAGTGAAGGGCAGGCAGGGAGTTTAGGGTGCTGACAGCCTGTGAATCTTCAAAACACTATATAAGACACATTGAAATAAAACACGTCAGCTTGGGTCATCCCGGGGAGGGGTCTCTGCGGAAGGTATATCACCATGGTGACATGGCATTTACATAAATATAACTTATAGATGTGTTTGACAAAGACTGTAAGATGCATTCCTTTAAGTGGAGCCTTGGCAGTCGTTCCACTGCGTTCTGACAGGGCAGGCGTGAGATGAATTACAATGAATACAAACTCTCACAGCAATCCGGATTAAGGCTTCACTTAAGTGCCCATCCTGTTAGGCCCTTATGGCCCAGCAGATATGTCATCAGCTCAAAGCACTGGAGAGGATACGAACCGAGCCAATCAAATATTATGAATGGCCAGATACTGACAGACTTATGACAAACATGCTCATCTTAATTCTGCATGGTACAGTAAATCAAATCCTGCTTGTCTTTTCACAGGTTGTTGGTATTTCACAGCTTCTAGTGAGAAACACCAGTGTATTCGAGATATTTTCACACTTTCTTACAGAAGCTGTGAAAATTGTCTTTCACTTTCAAATTTCAGGGCACTGACATTTTCCTGATTTTATTTTGTGGAAATAAAATGTTTTGTGTTTTTTAACTGATGATCAATCAGAAAATCAGCCATTTTACTGTATTTACAAACAAAACCCTGCTGATAATTCATCTTCATTTGCTGCTTAAAAAAAAAAAGAAAGAAAGAAAACTTTTAAAGGAATGTGCATCTATTTGCCAATACAGGATCAAAGCCCATCATCTGCTCAGATGACAGACGAAAACGAAATGTTTCTGCATTCACAGTCTCCTTCATGTTTACTGTCAAACTCATTCTTTTCCACTAAAGCTCGTCACACAGTCTCTGCAAAGATGAGTCACATGGCTGCGTGCTGTGCTTTCAGATGTTCTGATTGGTCAGGTATAACGAAACCACATCAAGGGGAAATTATGACTTTCATACTGTCAAAATGACAACATTGTCATGGAAACAGCGACTTGAGATAATCATGCATTAACAAAAAACAATTCAAAAAGCCTGATATGACATGAAAAGAAATGCACTGCTGAGTACTCACCAGACAATTCCCTGAGCTCCAGAGCCAATGGGCTTTAAATTCTGGAAACGTTTTAAAACTGTGAAGGTAGAGTCTCCCACTTCCACACTGTAGAACTGGTTGTCCACTTTGCTTTTGCTCATGTTGTAATGCTTAGCAATATATGACACATCCACTTGTTTTCCAAAACCCTGCATGATGCAAACACAACAGGAGACCTCTGTTATTGATGATGTGGATTATTCCAGAGTTGCCTGGAAAAGTAATAAAACCATTATTCACAAAAATATGTGCAACATACATAATCACTACATTACATTACATTTCATGCTATTAAGTTAGTGTTGTTAAATCTTCTGTCAATATGTATTTGCCAACGGCTCATCTGTATTCACTATGCATCTTTATTGGTACATTTTCAAACAATAACATAAAGCATTAAAAAAACATGCACTATAGGCTAATCTTTACAAATAGCATAAACATGGCAGGTCAGAGAGCAGTTTTCTTTACATAATCTTTAATATCCATGTAATGTCATTAGTGCCACTAAACTTAACTCTTTTAACTCCACTAAAAATATATTATTCATATATTAATGTGTACACAATAATCAGGCTGTAATTAGTTGTGCAGAGGAGTCACACAAATGGTGCCACAACAAAAATATTGGGTAATTACAACACAGCTCACAAACCAAACAGAGCTGGAGCACTCTGTTTTTACTGAGGGGCACGAGTTTCAAACACTTCCCACAAAAACCATGAAAAATTGATATATGTGATGTAATACACTTATATATATATATATATATAACATAGCTGACAAGCCACCCAAATCTATGATCTGATTATTTCAATACATTGGGCTGTAGCCTCTGTAACCATGCACTCAGTGGTACATCTACAGTGGCCATTAAACATCCAGCCACACATGCAGACACCCCATGCATGGCGTCTGAATAATTTCGAGCTACAGTGGAATAGCCTGCAGCTTTGCCCTGTAGCAAACCAAACACCGTTTTCACACACAGGCGTGCGGTATAGACTGCAGAGTTTGAATGACATCCCCACAGTGATTTGGTATTTACATTGGCACATCTCTAGAGGAGACGGGCAATTAAACTACAGGTAGGAAGACTCTATATTATTATATAGAGCTACGAATCCCAACCTTTAACATGTCACATTAAAAATAACCTACTTTAAAGCAGGGAAAAGTCTTATCATATTTAGAAACTCAACTTGTATTTGGTACACAGAAACACAACTGTACATGCCACAAAATACAGAACAATGAAGGGGAAATGGAAGTGAATGAATACTGTACCTTTTTTACCTGTAAGGAACACACACCTGACAAAAGGCTATCTTCACATCCAGGATTGGTTGGCTGCAGTTATATAAGAAATGTCGGCTCATAAATACCTGTAAGACACAAACAGAGGAGAGGAGAGGAACCAGAGAGTGAGACAAGTGTGTGAGATGCAGTTTTACATACAATAGGATGGGAAACAAACTGGTTTCACACATATAAACTGTCTATACAAACACCAATACAGCAGTTTAATTCATCACAGTCTTTTTTTGGTGTAAAAACAACAACAACATCACATTGAATCCTGGGCAAAAATTCCACCACTGTCCTTCCTCCACTCTGTCCCCATCATTCTCACTAAAAGTGAGAAAAACCACTCCTCTATGAACACGAAGCGATCAATATATTGATTCCTCATCTGAGTACAATATAGAACGGCATCAATGACCAGTGTCTTGTCATGTTTCAAGATGGTGGTGTGGCTAGGGGTGGAAAAGACAACAACAACAAAAAAAAAAAGAAGACATGAATAGCTGGTGCTCTCGGGGAGTGAAAGACAATATGCTAATGATTGTTGATGACTTCCTGGCAAGCTGAAGCCTAATATTTCTCCTCCTTGCACTCCCCTCTATCTCTCACTTCTGCCAAGCGTTAGATCAGTACCACTGTTACATATGAGGCCACCTCTGGCAGCTAGTTAGCTTAGCATATCTTAGAATAAAGCAGTGAGCTTTAGAGGTGCTTGTAGGCAAATTTGGGTCCAGGCTTTTGTGGGGAATTGAGCTAACCAGTTGCTAGCTGGAGCCAATGAGCTTATTTCCCAAACTGCAAGCTTTAAATCTATCCAGTGAAAACTGTGTACATTTTGTCCTCAGGCTGACGTTTGCTCACACAGTAATCAAAGAGAATGAAATGAGTTTTAAAACCCCATATATTCATGAATTATTCAGTCTTTGCATCATAAATCTATAACGTAATAACATAGTTACAGTCAGCTACCAGCATTAAAGTTGCCTCCTTCATCCTCTTTGACTCTGTGTGCACTTATCCTCACTCAGGTTGTATCACTTTGACGCTGAACTCATTAACCTCTTTGACCTTCAGGGGACCTGTGAGCTGAGTTACAGACTGGAGATAATGCATGCAATTTCACCAGGATGTATTTTCATATCACTATCATACATGAAATAAGCTTTCAGAGAGCCAACGCCATTAGAGATTGCATTTGCATAATAGTAGTGTAGTAATTTTTTTGGCAAAGCACGGAGGCTTTTACTGTGAAGGAGCAGCTAATAGGTCAATTTGGTTTAATGTAGATTTGCCAATTTTCTGGAGCTTTTTGTTGTTGTTGTTGTTGGCGGCTCAGTTCTAAACACTGCAAGGGAAGAATAAAGAGAGGAAGAAAGCTCTGAACGACAGTGGCTCCCACATTAAGCCACATAAGCGAGACAGGCTGCAGCACTCGCCCACAATGACTCAAGCTTCAAGGGTTTTCCAAGTAATGAAGCTCCCTATGTGCTAATGTTCACCTCTTTTGAATAAAATGATATGTAATATTAATATTGGCATTAAAAATAAAAGAAAAAGTGATTTTTGCTTGCCCATTGAGAATGGGGCTGTTGTCATAAATACTATACAAATGCCCCCAAATGGTTTGGCGTGTCCCTCATCTTTCATAAAATCCAGAGCAGCAGCAGTCGAAAGGATGTGGCTTTGCAATTTGTGTTACAGTGTTAAATCTCAGCCTTTCTGGACACAAACGTATCATGTAGCTCCAGTAGTCCTTTGAAAATGTCACAGTTAAACCTTCAGTGTTGGGAACAGGGCAGCTTTTAAAAAAGAAAAAAAAAAAAAAAGAGGGAGATGTGGGGCATAAATGTGTGAGATTTCTGGTTTGACCTATTTGGGCCCACGTTTTACTTTTACCTACCTACCTTTCATCACTGAGTGTGTGTGAACCATAGCATTATGTGCCATTAAGTAAGGTGCAAATTTGAAGAGTGGCTGATTCACAGTAGCGCCTGCATTCCTGGACGAACCAGAATAATCAGTGACGTGCTGAATGTCCATCTAAGAATGAGAGTGAAAGTGACACATGAAGGGATGAGTGCATGAAAAATTCAGAGTGGAAGGTTATGAGGAGACTTAAAGTATCCTTACCATCCCTCAAACCACTATAGTAATTTCCCACTACATGTGTGTTTGACATGACTAACATCACTGGTGCCACATTAACCAGAACAATATTTGCTATTAATCTAACAGGTCAACACTGAATCAGCCTCAGAAGCAGCCAGCCAGAGAGCTGTATATCTGTGATGCTCTAATCTTTTGCCGTCTGTGTACATAAGATATTAAACCTCTCAGATGAGCAAAATGTTTGTCTTCCAGCAGTATACACTGTAATAATTCAAACTGCACCTTCCTCTTTTGAGAGTGATAGTGAGCATACAGTACCACACCTGATAGCCACACATTCAGATACAGTAACATATCTGGTTTAGGCTGTTGTTTTCTCTTTGTTTCTCCATATAATCATCAAGAATATTTAACATTACTACCACATAGAGTTCATAATGTTGAATTGTAACTGAAGTAATGGCTGGTTTTCTGATGGAATGGGTATTTTAATAGCAGCATCAAGAGATTACCACCGAATAAGGTCATAAATGTGGCAAATATTGATTCAAAACAGTGAGCTCCGCTTGGATTTTCTCCAATAAAACAAATAAAATGCTAATAAAAAGAAACAGCACTGTGTAACACAGAAAGACACGACTGAAGATGAAAGGAAAAAAAGAATAATGACGATAGCGTCTTTTAATTTCTGCAGTGAAAGGCTTGCAATATAAACATAAATCTCAGTTTCCCATTCCAAGTGGACTGGGTCTTTCACATTCACTAAAACTGTGATGAGTATTTCAATTGTGATGAAATATATAGAGCAGAACCATAAACATCTTAGAGACTGTATTACAAGAGCCAGTTACATGTGCAGTAATGAGTGGCAGGGAGTGGCTGAGAGTTGTGTGATAGAAGAAGATAAATCAGTTTTTTGCAATTATCAGCAACGGGTAATTGTGTAGTTAAAGTGAAAATGACAAGACAAAGCATGCAAACACGATCTCTTCCTCTCTTGAAGCCAAGAGCAAATGATATACTTCTGTGCTCGTCTGCTCGTTCAAACCCTCAGACCAGAATCTGCCGATAGCAGCCATGGTTGAAGTGCTTCACTTATTGCGGCTAAGACTACAGTACACTCAGCACCATTCCTTAAAATGCCCATATATCACTCTGACTACAGCACTGTATGTCTCATCATCAGTGCAATCCAGTGCCAGGGCGAGTGAGAGGAGAATAAGAAGCTTGACCACTGACCCTCTTGATAAGAAGGTGGGAGGAGAAAATGAGGGATTTAAAATCCTGCTGGAAGACATTAAAATGCTCTACAGTGAATCATCATTCACATTCATCTCTGATAAAGAAAACTGTACTGTATATACTAGATAGGGACATGAATGATTGTGCTGAAAACCACATTTCAGCTATGTGCTGTTCGGCCATCCATGTAAACTGTGATGGACTTTGACAGACTGAGTTACTGTAAGTGGTTAGTAGTATGAGATAGTTGGTGAACAATATAAAACAATACATTCTGTTTCCACAGAAACATTTTGGCTGTGGCAGAAAGCTACGGGAGATAACGCACTACTACAACTTTTGCAAGATATGGGCATTGTGTTAAAAAAAAAAAAAGTTTTCCCCCCTGGAGCAGGCTCAAGAGTGTTGCATGGTGTTGCATCAGAGTTTAAAAATCATGAGTGCCTATGTAGGATGTACAGATGTTCTGGACTCAGTCCACTTATGGATTGTGTAAAAACTGCCAATTTGTCACAGTGAGGAGGATGTGATCTGTCATACACACGAGCAAGTTCGCAAATCTATTGCACAGTTACAAAAGAACAGGTAGTTTGTCCTGATGAAACAAGTGTTTTTAAGGACAAACAAAAGAAAACTCAAGAGGAGGTTTTAATGATCCTGAATGGGCTAATGCGTATTACTAATACAGCAGGCCATTATTCTACAGCGTTGGCTGTGCTGATGCTGAGTCGTGCTGGTGTGTGTGTGTGTGTGTATGTGCATGTGTGTGTGTGATCTGCAGTTGTGGCTGGCCCTCGTTATTTGGATCCTGGGCATTCTGTTACATCCGCCCCCACAGGGACAACAATGCCTCAGGCAAACCAATGATTCCTCAGTCTGCATACATGGGAGGCAGGGTCCCATTGTACAGGCCTGTTAATCTTGGTACTCAAAATAATCAGAATACATATAAGCTTTCTGTTTTACTTGCAACTTTGCTGCACCCACCTGGCAGCCAGCGTGTAAACCACCCTCTGAGGCTGATGTGAGAGGTTCCTCCACCCAGGTGCTCATTATTTTATGTTAACAAAGATAAACACATGGTTGTGGTTGTAGATTGGTCAAGATTGATTAAGTTTAGGCACCAAAGTACTTGGTTAGATTTAGGAAAGGATCATGGATTGAATTCAAACTGAGGTTAAGGCTAAACTTCCTTATCGTCATGGTTACAAACTTCAATGGCCACTAGAGGTCACCCAACAATAAAATGTAACCATGTGTTGCTGGCACAGACCACAACTGGGGTTATTTTCCTGATAACACCACAAATAGTGGTTGTGTGTAAGTGCATGCCAGAGGACACAGCAGACATTTTAACTTTCCTAGCAGGTAAAACACAGGTGTAATCAATAATGTTTTCGATTGTTCCAGTAAGTCATGCTACTCAAAATACCAGGCAAACGTAAAAGGGATGCAGCCATTACCGGTGTTATTTGTTGCACCTGTTGTTTTCCTGCTCTCTAATACATCAAGATGTCTGCTATTGTGCATGCTGGCTCACTGGCACACCTGAACAGAGTGAAGCTGTATTTATATTCATTGGTGACACCTGTGGTGTTTCATCCATAAACAAACAGGACAGACCACTATAGTGAAGTAAGTGGTCAAACGGTCAGAAAACATATGTAAATGAATGGTAAATGCGTAACAGTGTTGTCCACCATCTCTGGTGCATTTAACACAATGAAGCCCTATATACGCATGATTAACCATGTTAACATGCCAACAACAGAAGCAGCAGACCAGCCCCCCTCAACAAAATACACACCACCCATATCAATATGTTACCATGGCAGACAGGCTAGAGCTAAACAAATTAATTCAGTGTGTATAAGCAGCAGAAACACTTTGACATCAGATGAAAAACAAGACCACCATGATGATGCATGGACAGGTAATGCAGAAACTGTCAGCACCACAGCCATGTTCATTACCAAATCGATTTGTAATATCTGACAGGAAAGGCTTAGGGCAAATGAGAGTGTGTTCTCAGCAGCTGGATATGGGCTCATTCATCAAGTTTTTCTTCACAGTAAGGTTAAAAACCTACACACTATTAATAAAGGGGCAGGAGACGAGATATTTCCCATGCGCCATGAGGGTACATTTCATTAGGAGTTGGAGAAGTGCAGCCAGGGACATGTCATGCCAACAGCTACTGAAAAGGTCCTTCATCTGAAAGGTGTGTATATATGAAGGCAAAATCATTTCATAGAAAACCATAATAGTGAAATATATATTTTAAAAATGGACCACTTTATAAGGACTGCAGTATAACAACTATTTTGTTTCACTCTATATAATATGCAAGCATGCTGCAGTACAGTAAATATAGGAATACAGGTCAGAGCCATGTGTTTGTCAGTTAGCTCACTGTAAAAATTGTTCAGTATAGTCACATAGACTTTAAGTTGAGCCATAGGCAGTGTTATATATCTGCATTAAACTGGCTCATTGGCTGCTATAGTACTAGAGGGGAACGATCAAGTATATGTGTGTCCAGATGTCCATACACACTAGTGTTATCTCTCCCTGTTGTATCCATCTTTGCCTCCTCTCATGTCTTCACTCCTCCCTCCGTCTTAAGCCTGAGAGCTACACATTTTGTGAATGTCACAGAATTCGCACCACAACACTCTCTATCTCTACAGCTCCCCTCCATCCTCAACACTGATGAGAGCCTGCATTCTCCCTTTCCTTCCTCCCTTTTGTCCCTCCCCTCGCTCCCACCATTCCTGCTCCCAGGCTCCCAGGCTCGCTGCAACCGTCTCCCCTCCCCCTCCCTCGGAGCTCCATTGTGAGTGCTTGGTTCAGCAGCCTCAGCCTCTCCTGCAGTATGCAGCCTTGCCTTGCCTTGCTGTCGTTACTGTGCAGCCTGAGCCAAATGCAGAGCAGCCTCCCCGTTCAGCTCAGGCTCAGGGGAGGGGAAGGGAAGCACTTCAAACTGCAGGGCCGGCCAGGAACAAAAAAAAAAAAAAACAAGACAGCACTGACTCCTGAGCTCATCTACAGGTTGTGAGAATCTGAATGCTCACCGACATCTATTGATTTGTTTCCTTGGAGCTGAAACACACTTATCCTCTCTGTCTCGGGCTCTCGTCCGTCGTCTCCCGGCCATTTCTCACTCGCATCCCCTTGATTCACTTTAAGTAAACAACAGACATGTTAGCCCAGAAACCTGCTTGCGCTGCAGTTTGCGGATAAGCTGCACGGTAACAACATGTCCAGCTTTGGCAGGTGCTTGAGCACATTCGCCTGATTTACAGCTTTTCTTACACAACCCGAAACACATTTTGGAGGAAGGGGGCAAGACCAGAGCACTCCACTGAGATGACTAGCCCTTCTGTAAAACAACCTCCTGGATACTCATAACACATGAAATGATTTATGATCACAGAGAAACTGTGATGCCATGGTTACAGTAGATAATGCTTTCTAAAACAGAACTGCATGGCTATCTTTATCACACCTTCTATTATAATTTCTCCAATGTCCAACACACTTAAATATGCATCCGAATTAATGTCTGGTAAGCTGTAGCAACATTTAATACCACCAGTTTCTAAAGCAGTGAACTGAGAGAATATTTGGTGATACAAAGCAGATTTTTAGTATTGTCATTAGTCTGGACTTAATGCCCCCCCCCCAAAAAAAAAATCCTTTGATGGCCTCACAGTCGCTACAATGTCTGACCTCTGGTGAGTCTTAATTCTCTTTACAGATGTGCTGCAAGGAGATTTGGCCTGCATCTAACGCAGCTTAAAGTCGTGCACTCGGCTATCTGTAAAAGCAAATAAAAGCTGCATATTTGTCAGATCAAATCCAATTATGTAACTGTGTATCTCTCGCTCTGCAGGCGCATCTCCCTGTTTGTCTGGAGTGGTGAGCAACGCTGCAGCCCGGGGGGGGGGGGTGGTGGGTAAACTTTCATGCAATGGGAATTTCGCTTTATCCACAGGAAAATTGTAAAATTCATTCAAAAACAACAAAAAAAAAAAAACACTGAGAATGATATCACAGATTCCCCTGCACGCTCTTTGAAGTTTTAAATGGGGTCAGGCAATGCATTAAACATTAACTGTCTCCTACAGTAATAACACTTACACGTAACTTAGTTCCACCGGTTCTGAAAAATTAATCTCAGAGTTTTGATCAACATCACGCTACGTAAATAAACTCAGTTGTGTGAAAACACAAAACAATGTCACACCATCAATTATTGATGTTGTCATGATCATGATGTGAATCAGTGCACAGATAATAACAAGGAGGAACACACTCCTGTACCTGCAAACACATCAGCCAGCAGTCCCATCTGAGATATTACCATCCCTCCTTTCTGTCGCTGCCTGTTCACAAACTAGTAGGACATCTTCTTTATCTAAGGTGATGGTGCGTGACCTTCAGTAGCTTCTCCAAACACAGCCAACATCAGTTTATCTCAGACAAACTCTTTCTAAACCAAATTATTCATCTGTCCTCTTTATTCTAGCCTTGTTTGGTTAAATTTAGTTCATATTTGAGCTGCTCTTACTGCTTGAAGAGTATTACAACAATACACAACAAAGAGTAGTTCTCAGCTGAGGTCACTGGGCAATGATAGACGATGTCAGTGCTCCTCACTCATCCATCCATTTCTAATGACAACTATGACCTTCCTTTAATTATAAAAACCACAGCAGAACCCCCCCCCCCCCACAAGAAAAAAAAAGACTGATGAGCATATTTAGATAATTGATGTTCAGTGAGGATAGATTCATCCTGTACAGACCTTCATGCCACCCATCCTGAAGTGGACTGGCATTAATCATTGTTTGTCATGGGTTATGCTTCGCTCCAGAAAACACTGGTGGCAATTACAGCACCATGATAGTTCAGTGTTTCTAACTTCACCTAATCCCAGGGTTTAAATGAAGCTGCTGAAGAATTCATTAACATCCTACAGACCTTGCCTTGCTGTATATATATATATATATATATATATATATATATTCATTACTTTCAAGTTAACCCATCTACCACTTTCATATTCAAACACATGTACTCCCCACAGTTTCCCCATTAAATCCACATCTCCATGTTCCTTTTAAAGCTGAAACAATGGTTTGATAAATCAAATAGGTTAAAATCAAAATATGAATAATAATAATCAATACAGATGCCCAGTAATTCCAGATTCTTAACTGTAAGGATTCAGTGAACTTTACTGTTTCCCACCATTTTAAAGTGAGAGACTTGTTGGTTGGACTAAACAAGGCATTTGAAGACATCATCTTGGACTCTGGGAAACTGGGATTCATGTTTTCCACATGTTACCAACCAAACAATATAATAAATTGATTTGGGAAATAATCAGCAGATGAATCAATAATGGAAAATAAGTGTTGGTTTCAGCCCTTCGCTGGTTAATCATGCCTGTAATTCCACCATTATCTCATCTTAATACATTGCCTTAGTTTATTACATAACATAGGATTAGGATGCTGATGCTCCAAAGTCTGAAACAAAATGGAATTACAGCGCAGGCATCATCTACAGTAACATCACATAATGCCGGTGGCTGTTTCCATTGAGGATTTTCCACTGGATAAACAAGCCAGAAATCAATATCAGTGATTATCAGTTTGTGTAAACCTGTAGTTGCAACTACCTGAAATGAAACAGACCGTGTTATAAAGCTGAAGCCAGTTTTGTAATTCATCATAAATATTTAAGAGCTGCTCCAGACTCAGCATTTGCCACGAAGGGGATATTGATGATGAAGAGGATGAAGAGAAGTACCGTGAGGTAAAGAGAGATGTCACTCTCTCCTGCCACTGCAGAAACACCCATAAAAAGCTTTGTTTAATTGTTAAGCGTGTTCCCTGCAGCACTTTCACAGGCATGGAAGCCTGCTCCTGAATAATTCAGCACCCAAGGTCACAGCGCTAAAACCTTCTCCCTCTCTCTCTTTTTTTTCCTCTTTTGAGCACGGAGAGTTTGTTGTGACACCTTTAAACCCTCTCTGACTCCACAACACGGCACAGCACCAGTAATTAGTCCGTGACTGTGGGCACACACTGCACAGTTATATGTGGGGGTAAAAAAAATCACAGACAACTACAAAAAAAATGAAAGCATAACAAATCCAGCTGGTGATGCTTATAAATACCTGAAAGCTGAATTGTGATGCACTGCTAACACTTCAGCACCCTCGTGCCTGTGCAATCACTATAATAGACAAAGTGGGTTTACAGCCTAATCTACAGTCTCTCCTATAATCCATGTGCAGAAGAACACCTAAAACAAAGCAGATTTGGAAAAAAATTACCTTCCTCTGTAGCATCATCTCTTTTAATCCAGTGTGTCCTGCACAGACTGTAGCTCACATTAGAGTGAATAAGATCCCATCCCTTCTGCATCATCACCCAGAGTTCCATTTTAATGACAAAGCCTCTAAAAAAATCACTTAAACTTGCCCTTAATTTGCATCATAAACACTTACAGCTTCGGCATCCAAACCACCACTGGGACAAACACCCTTATCAATCAATAAATCACCATTAATTCAGGCTGTTTGTCTGAGAACAGAGCTATCTACTTTTACAGCACTTATGGCTGGTCCCACATCCCTGGTGAAGTAGTGATGGTCTGCATAATGCACAAGGTGCGCAGCTGACTTCTGAGGGGGAGGAGGGACAAACTCTGCATGTAGGCCTACAGTATGTAGCCTGTGTTAAGGCTTGTGTTTTGAAGAGCATCATTCATCCATCATCCATCATTTGCACCAACACTCCTGCACTGCACTTCCCAGTCTGATCTGGTCCGTAACAACAGTGCATCACAAGAGTCCAAAGTGCTCATTCGCACTAAGAATAGTCAGGATATGCAGATGTGAGACCACATATGAATAAATGCATGATTACAAGAGTCACAATGTGGAACAACAAAGAGAAGTAGCCTGGATAACAGCACATTAGCCTGTGCGTGTTGTTCTTATAGTGTCCATTTATAAAGGGACAAACTACTGGTGAGGCGCTGTGGTATTTCAGCCAATCACAGGATGCATGTACGGATGGAGAGATGGAGATGGAGAGAGGATGGACCAACATTTTGTCAGGTCAAGACTAACGCCATAATGCCATCCCAGCACGGTGCTGCTAGTTGTAATAAAAACAACATCGGCGACAGATGAATGCATCAAGATTTTTTTTCTCTCCTCTTTTTAATCGCTGTCCTTTTTCCCACCGAGGCTTCGCTTGTGGACTTCATTAACCTTCCCTTCCAATCAATATTCATCACTCCACCCTCCAGGCAGCTGGCGTCTAAGCATCTAAGCAGCATCCACATTACACAAACAACACACCCGGTCTTACCATTCCGTGCCAGCTGATGACGATCCCAGTCCGGTGACAGTCCTTTTTTCAAAACATCCCGACGGGAAACAGCGCGGTGACCATAGCTGAAGGCTTAATTTAAAAACGTTCATAAAGATGGCGAATGTAGTGGTGTTGGTGGTGGTGGTAGTGGTGGTGGTGGTGGAGGAGGAGGAGGTAGAAGGAGGGGGGGGGGACACACACACACAAAAAAAAAAGGCGATGAGGAGAGAAAAAAAAGCTAGGGGTGGACGGAACCGAGGTTTGCTGATGCTGAATCACTCTCCCCCCAGCTCACCACCTTGCAACCATTGTGCTGCAAGATGCTGGCTGTACCATTGTGGACCTACCAGAGCAGAGAAGAGAGGGAGGGAAGAGGAAGGGGGTATAGGGAAGCATGTTTCCATGGCAACCGAACAGGAGCACGTCTGACGTCAAGGACCGAGCACAGAGAGAAAGGGGGGGGGGGGGGGGGGGGGCTGAGATCACATGGAGTCAGTCTCTCTCTCTCTCTCTCTCTCTCTCTCCGGGTGGGAGGGGCCTTGAGGAGCATCACTCTCCCTGATCCCATCCTGTACCGTCCCGCCAGTGCGATCATGAGGCTCAATGAGAATATGGAGGCGGCTGTTATTGGTTAGGTCCGTCTCCCAAATAGCCTATTGTATCGATGCTACCCAACAAGAGGGATTCAAGAAAATAAAAACATATATGCTATTCCTTTGGTGAAGTAAGTCAAGTACATGTAAATGTATCTATATGGCACATAAGTTATTCAAACTACATTCGGTATTACAGAAACAAGCCACATGTTAACACATCAGTGACAAAGGATAAAATACATCTCATCTAACTGTTCTATACGTACTTTCAGTTTTGTTGTCCTGCTACACTGCAGTTACACCTCCTGTGTTTTCAAATGTAAAAAAAATAGATTATTCATGCTGTTCAGTGGAGAAATAATCAAATTGTTTTGGCGTCATTCGTCCCATCTGTAAGTGTCTGGATTAACCCTTAAAGCCTCAGGTCACATCTGTATATTCAAGGCCTGCACATCTGGACTGCCTATGCTGAATACAAAATATGAATAGTTTTCAGTGCAGCAGTCACTAATTTAAAGGTGTGTTAACATTTTCTTCTTTTTTTGGCCACATGAAAAGAAAAAATACCAGGACTTCTCTATAATGCATTTAACTGAGCACTACTTCTACCACACCATAACCCAGCCTATTATTTATCAACATGACAAAGATAAGCATCATATGCAGGACAGTTGCAACCCAAGAAGCCAGCACGCTCAGTGTGAAGGTCAGAGGGTTGAACTGAGACAAAGTGTTTCTCCATGCCAGCGAGTGGATGCGATGGCAATACACTGATTAAAAACACAGATATTAGTCTGAAGAGGATCCAAAGGAAGACAAAATTATAATTGTATAAGCCAGGTTATGAGGTTGTCTGAGCACTGACGATGAGAAATGTCCTGAGTTTGTCCTCAGTTTCATTAGAAGATGAATATGAATTGTTTTTGACCTTGACAGCTATGAGAGTTAATTGAAATAACCACAGTGCATTTAAACCTATACAGTTCCTCCTCAGACGGCTGCAGCCTGTGTCTGAGTCCATCTCTCTTTTTTCTTTCACCATAATGAGTGACTGTGTGTTATACAGACTAAAATGTTAACACATCAATCTGTCACTTTCCTCCATTCAACACTCTCTCTGCTGTTACAGTTGTGTGAATTCAGTTGTTTCCTTCAGTTTTCTCTCTAACCTCTAACGTTGTTTATTATGGTGAAAGGCTGGTAGGGATGCGATGTACTCCCAGGCTATAGCACAAATGGGTTATAATGCACCCTGACACAAGTCCTGACTGTGTAGAAAAAGTGACAGCCACCAGGGCTTCTCTCAAAGCCCACACAAACATGGAGGCAAAAGATGGCACAGACATATTAATACTCAGCATCTCTACAGATCAACCTGACAGTGGATCAAAGCCAATGTATGTGGCAAGGCAAGGAGGGTCAGCGCGCCAAACAGGCCTCTAGTTAAATCCAGGGTGGGAGAATTCATCAAGGGGGGAGGAGGATGTATCAAGCACCGAGGCATGTTTGGACAAGACATTATAACTACATCCATTCTGCTGTTTATTGGGTTACGCTGAGGCCTGAGAAAGGCTCAGGGGATTTAAATGTATGGCCACCAGAGTTGCTCACATGAGCTTTCTACGTTCATTTCTGATGGTTTCCTGACACTTAATTAGCTGATGTGGCATGTTTTCTTTTAACTCTTTCAAAGCAGTGGAAAGGAAAGAGCTCCAGGAAAAGTTTTAATACTCTCCAGCTGGACCTAAAGGCGAAACTCACCAGTCAGCAAACCGCATGCATCCAACCTATACAGTGTACCAGGTGCCCCACATTTCCAACGAGACTGTCAGAGCTGGCAGCTCCACTCTTTCAAGTCTCGACTGCAAATTGCCCTTGGGGCTCACACCAGCTCTGATGAGGAGGTATTAAGGACAGCTCTGACAGAAATAGAAGGAGGGAAAAATCCCAAATTCAGAATCCCTTTGTTACACCACTGGTTACCTCTATCAGTCTCCATATGGGGCCTCTGCGCCTCAGGTGATAGACTGAGATTAAAGGCTCTACAGAGTCAGAGGAGACACAGCGCTAAGAGGTCATTTTGGCAGCAGTTTATCAGACACAAATAATATTTCCAGGCTGCCAGAGGATAGGTGGGAGGAAGAAAAAAAAAAAAACCTTCCACAAGACACTTTCATAACTGTAGATCATAGTTACCACACTCACTGTGTGTGCCAATGGGGAAAGCTCAAATACACAGGGCAGGAGCTACAATCCTCCAATCACCGAAGTTATTGAACATCTTTCAATACGACCATTCATTCAGTAATTACAGCGCAGCGGGATGACACTCAAGTCTCTCTGAAATCCCACCATGTATTTAGATTTCTAACTGAGTGTCTCATATTATGACACAGCTACATCTCCCTCTAAGTACCAAGTGATATGATCTTGTTTGTTTCTGTTTCCAGTTTTTGCTTTATCTGTGGTGAATCATAGCTTCACGGAAAAGTTAGTTAGATTATGTTATTAATTCATTATTTTCTTATCCATTTTACATATCTGAGTCTATTAAGAAGGATTCGTGAGTTTCTCACATTCCCTCTGTGTCTTAGTAATCTTTATATGTTCAGTCCATGGTCCATTGTCTGCTGGGCAGAGATAGCCCTTTTACCACAGCCACCATTTACTGTATACAAGGCCGTATGTGCTGATCACTAAAATCCACTAGATGGCACAAGACAGACCATGAATGGGGCAGCTTTGAAGTGCTCCATAGGAAGGAAGTACTCAGCAGTGAATTGCTTCCTGACAGCTTAGATCAGACAACTTTGATGTTTGTGGGAAACAAAGAAAGATAGTTTAAGCTTTTGATTTTTTTTTTTTTTTCAGTTTGAAAGGTGTCAGCTCACGTTTACAGTCATCCAGAGTGAGAGTTATTCAGTCTATGTTTTGACTAGTAGTAGTGATTATCAGCTTTTGTATGATAGTAAATGCAGTAATGTATGCATAATTCAGAGGAAAATACTGGAGGTTAACTGCAGAGGTCTAGATTTACACCCACACCATCTGTGCCTCGGTTCTCTCTGTATTCAGAGCTGTAGGAAATATAGCAATAGAAATCATATGGAAAACATTTAATAAACCAGATCCATCCTCCATAATCCAAGATGTGCATTTTACTCCCAGTTGTGTGTGTTACTATAGAAACGAGTAAATGACAGTCCCCATGCAGAGAGCCAATGGACAGCCATAGTAAGGTGTCTGGTTACTCCCAGTCAGCCCACGCTAGCTGGGCAAAGGGAGGGGTTATTCCGCTCCTCAGCAGTAATGGTAACTTGGCTGCGCTTGAGAAAGAGCTCAATGCCGTGTAGTAGCCATCAAACACGACTTCTAAGCAGTTTTCCGAAGAGGAGATAACTTTATTTATTAATATATTTTCTTGTATCTGTGGCGGCTTGGAGATCAGTACCTGCATTGTGGTGGATTTCCCCCGTTGAATCCGCCGCGGAAAGGTAAACCTGTTGCCTGCCCGGCTCGCTCGCATACTCGCCGTGTTAACTATCCAAGATGTTGCTTTGTGGATGGGATGGCGTCTGGTCCCGTTTGTGTGTGCACCCATAGCCTGGTTGGAGTACGAACATTTCCCTCTCAAGTGATTTTCTAGCTCCTCTTGCCTTGGTAAGTTTCTCCATAACTACTTTTTTCTTATTAAAGTGATGTAAATAACCATTACCCTGTTGTTGCTAACTTTAGCGTAACCGTTGCCAGCGGCTGTCCCCGGGAACTGAGTCGGTTGTGTCGAGGCTGAAACGCCGGAGCTTCTTTTCTCTAAAAGGAAAACAAAAAAAAACTTAACAAAGCCGTGAGCTAGCTGCTTTCAGGCTAACACACGGTGATCGATGTTTATTCTCGACCTGAGAGTCCTGCTATATGTTGCATTAACGTCACAACAATACATCTGACATGGGGGCATCTTTAAACCACACCAGTTAACTGTGTTTAACAGGGAGGAGACAGCTCTGCTAAAATAACAGGGTGTCTAGCCAGCCAGCTAAACTGCTTTCAAGTTCATCCACCTGCACTTATTTGTGTAATTGCGACCAACATGCACACAGTCCTTTTTAAAGGCAGGGAATATCAGTCAGTACAGGCTGAATGTTTTATGGGAGGGGGGGGGGGTTGTTAAGAAGTCAGCTTGTACCCCTCCCCCTTCATTACCATGGAAAAGTAGTAAAGTTAACTCAAAGTCAAAGGTCAGATGGGTTTTTCAATTTATGTCATTCCAGAGTAAAGGAGGAGAAAGTAGTGTTCTGTGTGTGTCAGAGCACGATGGTGATTTCAGTCTGTAAGTGGATATGATGGAGATGGTGTAAGCATCATCATAGGAAAAATAACCAGTGGGTTGGGTTTGTGTGTTGGGAAAGGGGTGGTGGGGGGTTGGAGTGTTTTTTTTTTGTCTTTTTTTTTTTGCTAAACCATGCTCTGCATGTCACGGTACTCATAGCAACCCTGTGATTAACAGAAATGGAGCGGATGAGGTCGAGACCAAAATGAGAAGTGAGGGCTGTCGGTCCAGAGCTGGGCTGATAATCATGGAATAGTCATGGCTCTCCTCTTGGCTGGTCCTGACCCTGGCAGTGCTGAAAAACAAAACACCAGCATCCAGAGTGGCTTACTGGTTAGTGAGACAGAGCCCGTCCATAACAGGAAGGTACCAGGTCCAGTGATGTAATGGCCCTATGTTGTGTCCCATTGAAAGCTCTGCATTTAGTCATTGTAAGATAATTTGAAATAGCATGTCGGCAAATTGCCTCAGTTGTAAGAAGGGTACAATTAATGAAAACCAGCCACTTGGTTTTCCCTTTTATTTTGCCTTTATTTATTTTATTCTGGGAATAGAGGTTCACTCAGAGTTTGTTGTTGAATTTTCCTGGCACCATAGACTTCAGGAAGATTTTCACCTCAATGTTGGCACTGGGTTTGTCTTCTCACTGGCTTCTGTTCCAAATGTGTTTGCCAGCTGAGACCACAGTTCTGATGTTTGGAGGATATGAACAAATTCCTTCTCATATCTTATGTTATGAGTTATGCTTTTGGAAATAGAAGTGGAATCTGGTGTTTTTACGGATGATTGCTTCGAAAGTGCAGCTATTCAGGTTTTCAAAAGACTTGGGGATGAAAGAAAAGTTTAGGAGAGAAATAGATGTGCATGTTTTTCTGAGCTTTTTGTTCCTGGCAAAATGTAGAGGGGATGAGTTTCTGTGAGAAAGCAGTAGAAACCAAAAGGTTTTGTACCTCTATGGTGTGGGTCACTCAGCTGAAGTGCAATTTTTCAGGTGGTTGTTTTTAAATCCATTTCATGGGTTGTAGCTGTGTCACGGACAGGAAGGTGGGAGGAAAGAAAAAGCTTCTGAGGAGTAAAGAACGCTATCACGTTTCCAGGATTATTTTCTTTAAAATCCTTGTGACTGTGGCCAAGACTTTCATACACTTAGCAGCAGCAGCAGCAGCAGCACTAGACTAAGCCTTATTTAGGGTTTTTCTTATTAAAGTGTGGGAATACATGGGACTACCTGCGAACAAACATCCCCACTGTTTGAAAAAGGGAAAGAGAATGAGGCGCTGAAGTGGTGAAGGCTGTCTGCTCTCACTGTTTTGGGCCGCTGCCTCCTAAGCCCCCTCAATAATGAGTAGGACCACAGTCCAATGAGAGAGGAGCTGGCCTGCACTGCAGCCTCAGTGCGGATAAAAACATTCCACTGTAGGTCTCTGTTAAAATAACAAGGGCCACAAAACAATCAGTCTTCACAGCACCCGCTCTCCCTCATTCTCATGGGTAATGAGCAAGATGGGTAGTAACCCACTTTGCCTCACACTTCCCGCCTCCCATTGACCAGAATGGCTAACCTGCATTCCTGCATAAACAATCAGGCCTGTGACATGCTTACTCATTAACTCTGTTCCACAAACAGATTGATAGAAAGGATGATGTTTCACATGATGCACCTGGCCCAGTTCATATGAAGAGTTTATGAATATGTGATTTACCTACCAACACAACAAAACAGGTTACACTTTGGTGCTTGTTAGCCATGTTAGTGGCAGCACAGCTTTAGCGGAGGTTGTGTCAGTCAATGTCTTGGTCAGTTTGATCCAGACTGAAATAACTCTATTACTGCTGGATGATTGTCAAGATATCTTGTGCAATGAAGTTCATGGACCTCGGAGATTCTCATGCTGTGCCACCAGCGGGTCAACTACAGTTCACTTGCCGAGTGGAGCGTCCTTCAATTATTGGATACATTCTCACAACATTAGATACAGAGGTTTAGGTTTACTAGAAGATATTCCTCACCAACCTCAGTGACTTTTTATTGAAGAGAGCTTGAAAGGTGTGTCCAACGCATGCAGACTTTCTCACCTCCACACACACCCAGTCGATCACTACATTGGTGTGATTGTCACCAAAAAAGTATTTCCTGCAACTCCTTAATTCCAGTGCTCGAGCTTTGTGTGTGTCAGATTTTTGAACTGTTGACAAGCGCTTCTGTTTCATTATGCAGGCGCCCTTGGTCTCTGTTACTTCTTGTAACATTGACGATTTATCCAGCTGAGGCCTCAGGCGTGGTCCACGCCCATGAACCAAACCCACAGGTGCACTGCTGTCAGTAAAACCTCAGTACAGCACACAGGCCACAGCCAAATCTCATCTGACACATTAGGCTCTTGTATGGTCGCTGATAAGCTCCTTTTTTTTCTCTTAACCAAATTTTTACACCTGCCGAGGTCAATGGAGGCGTGTTTTGTGATTTGGTTTTACAAAAAAAAAAAAAGAGAAAATGTGCTTTTAAAACATTGTGTAAAGCTTTTTGAAGATGGTTGCTACAATAAAAATGACTGATGATCAAATGTGGTCTCGTGTGCTCTGGTAATCATCCCATGACTGATGTTTGGTTGATCTTCCATAGAAGTAATGCCTTATTTCCTGTTTGGAAGTGTTTTTATTTGCTTTGTTTTTGTGTCATAACAGAAGTTTTTGATTTATCAAATCCTGACTTAGAGCTGTGATCTGGTTAGTCCAAATATGCTGTGAGCTGTATTTAATGTGGGTTTGCTCGACTCTGTGGGGAAAAAAAAGTGAAAAATAGACTGCAAAATTTCAAAACATCAGAAAAGCTGTCAGCGTTGAAAACATAGATTTGTTTTCAGTCAGGGAATCAGAGGGGAAACTTACTTTTCTTTTCAAAAGTACTTTATCTTATATTACACCGTGACCGCCTGTCAGCCTTGTCTTTTATAGAGTATTGGGAAATATGGTTGATGCTCGCTTAAGTTTGAGTTTCTCAGTTATCACTTAAAGCTAGTCATGGAGTGTAGATATGCTGCAATATCAGAACTGCTTGGGCAGGAAAATCACAAGAAATGGTGACTTTGAATGACTTTCAATTATTTTTTCTTAAGGCATAGATATATATAGTCTTCCACTGCCAAACTCCATGCTCTTTTATGTTATTGATATGGTTTGCTTCTTTACCCTCACCACTTTTGTCAAAAAGTGAACTTTTGCAGATCCCCCTCCTAAATCTTTTGCATTTCCCAGTACATTTACATGTGCACTGCAGGAGGTGTGCAAAGGGTTATTGTATAATTTGATCAACAACTGTAACTTATTTCACATAACCTCTTTCTTCTCTTTGTAATGGACATTTCCCTGCACATATTTGCACATTCACGTGTGTGAATCTTAAATCCTGATATGTCCATCTGCTTGGCGGACTATTGTGAAACATGAAATAAATAGAATATACTTCACACTCTGCCGTTGCTAAATGATAATTGGCTTGTTGGACTGTGAAGTGAATTTAACCCAAAGATATCGCAGTGCTAGAAAATGTTTTTTTCTGCCATTTCTACACATTTAAATCAATGCAAAGCAAAAGTAAGCCTCACCCTGAGGCCTTTCTCTGCACCAACAGATGAGTAAAGTGTTCTTTTGGAGCCCACCTACTAACCACACCACACGCAGCTATTATATACAGGTGCTGTGTATGTACCTTAGGCACTTGTTATAGTTAGAAATAGTAATAATAGAAACTGGAGCTTCCTTTTATGCCAGTATTTGCATATCATGGCTTGATTGTGATGTGACACCATTGACACTGCAGCACAGGAGCTAGCATTATGAGAGGAACACTGTTAGATGAGAGATGAACTGAACACGTGTCATTTCATTCAGGCTCCCGTAAAGCTGACTCTCAGTTGTTATGGGACATTTAAAAACCCACAAATCCTCATTAAAAGTGGACTACTTCTTTTTTTTACAGCTTAGAAAATATAACAAAACCTAAAAACAGGCATCTCACTTTTGTGACTTCGTATTAAAACATGAAAATTATAATCAAATCATGTCAGTTGTGTCATGACTGCCAGCCTGTGGTTCACGTGAGTCAGTCCCTTAGGCATAGCATGTTGCAGCATGTGTGAAATCTAAATCCATCTCAAGCACTGTAGATGTACTGTGAAATTTGTTTTTGTATTTACAGATATGCTACACCAAAAGGTGACTGTCAGGAAGGAGATTTAAACTACTTATCTTGAGCTTACCCAGCTATAGTTTTATGTCATGTAATCACTAAAGTGTGATGTTAATACTTACTAATAATATGTAGCAGTGCCAGCAAGCAGCTTTATGATCGCACCCAAAGAAGAGCTGTTGTGCTGTTTCTAGAAAAGTGTCCACCACTTGGCAGCTCTCACAAGCTGGCGAAGACTCACTGTAATACACTGCTGCTGTGTTGAATGTGACTTAAGGAAAGCAGGCTGTGTGTTATTGTATGCATGTGCATGTGTGCATCATGTGCTTTCACTCCTCCTCAACTGCAGATGATGATAAGACATCTTACATTTAGACAATGTAGCTAAGGGCATGAGACAGCACAAAATGTTGATTAGAGCGCGTGTTAAATACGTCAGTGCTTTGGGTTATCATAAAGCTAATGGCAAAGTGGGCTTATTTGCTTTTAATTTAGACTGACAGACCAGCCAGGATTCGTACAGGACTACACTTGGTTTAGGCTCATAGTTTTCAGATAAATTATAATGTAACAGGAAATTACATTATTTTCAGGTGTTCTTTTGTACAGGGAGTTTTGATTCCTGATGGAGTAATCAACATTTGGGAAAGGTGTGATCAGTATATGTAGGCATATATATCTGTGTGTGTGTGTGTGTGTGTGTATATATATATATATATATATATTACTCTGAATAGCACAGGAGATCAGATGAGATGCTCTGTGTGTTGTGCTGGTCTGATCTGACCTTTTGCCAGAGGCTCCTATCATCATATAATAGAAGAAGAAAGCACATGCCATCTTTTTCAAAATATGCTTAAAGCTTCTTTATTTTTTTTGTGTGTTGTTTTCCAGTGTAAATCAGTCCTCTGTCCTCTGTGCACACAGGGAAGATGCATGTGTCTCTGGCAGAAGCTTTGGAGGTTCGAGGAGGTCCGCTCCAGGAGGAGGAGGTCTGGGCAGTGCTCAGCCAGAGTGCAGAGAGCCTCCAAGAACTCTTTCACAAAGGTATGAACACGTCTGCACAGATGGTCCTTGGAAATGGAAACACAACTCAGGTTAATTTGTCTTTTTTACATACAGTCCTGCCTCACGTCTCCCCCGCACAGCCTTCTCCCAGAATAAGAACCAAATGGTGTTCAGATCCCATCAATTACAGGTGCTATTTTGTTTAGACAAACTGATGAGATTACTCACTGTTTTATTTTTATCTTCATACTCTGACTCTGAATTTTGTATCAGTAAAGTCTAAACATTCAATCAGTATCAGTTTGTTAGATACTGGTTCAGTGCCATTAGTGGGACTGTAGACTGGGCAGTTTAGTTTAGTTGTGTCTCATTCATTCTTGTGAGTCATTTGTGTGTCTAGTTGTCCTTGAAGATAGGAAGAGATAAGTCCCTATGACAGCGTCTTTGTAACTGCAGAAAACTTCGACAATGGTGTGACTAAGGAAGATTTAACTTTGGAGCTTTGGGAGAGGATGTGAGTCACTGCAGATCACCATACGGGCTAAGGCAGGGCCTAGTCTCATATGAAACTCAAGTGCACCTGCTTATGGTGACCTTAACTGCATCATCTAACCTGTTCATCACTGATCATGTGAATTTCTATTGAAAAGTAACCACGCTGTTACTGTGAGCTTCTGAATAAACCAGCTTGACCTCAACTTCCAAATTTGCTGGCTGATTCCATTGCATACCTGGCAAGCTGCAGGAATTTCCTCTTATCGGTGGGGTGTGTAAATATTCCTTTTGTGCTGAGGCCACATTTATGACTAGAAGATTTTCATAAATAAATAATAAAAACACTCAGCCATCATAGCTTCTGAGATAAAGACAAGATCCAAGGCTGGATACTTGGAGTGTTTCATGTGGCATTGTGCTGCAGTGATTGTTAACACGTCCCTGCTTTTCCTTGGTGTGTAGTTGTGTAGCTATACTGAGTAAATTGTGGCCTCTCATGTGTACAGTTTTAGACTGCTGACTGAGTGAAGCTAAAATTTGAAGAGCAGATGTTGGAACCAGCTATTATATACTCACTGAGCTATGTAAAGAAGTATGTTAACCACAAGAGTGGATTAATAACAGCAACCATTTAAACATTTTTGATTCCTTAGACAATTTTTGTTAGATGTCCCAGTCAGCTATGATCAGTGAGGGAGAAGCTGTAGCTTTTGCTGGTTTATACATTAAAAAGCATAAAAGCAACATAAAATCATCAACATCATAAAATGTTAAGTCAGTTTCGGTGCTGAGGTCACAGTGCATATCTCATAATGTGCAGAGGTGCTCTAACATACAATTGACTTTACTAAATTCAATATGTCTTTTCAGGGTCTTTTCAAAAACTGTGAATGGAGTCACATTGTCAAACACTTAACCACGAGCACGTTTTTTTTCCTCCTGTGGGTAAACAGTAGCGGTTAGTTACTGTGTTTGTTTAGGAATGATTTGTTTGAATAAGTGATGTGTGAATATTTCTGATTGTTAGGGGGAGTTCCTTTTCATGTTGCCAGCTACAAATCATATAAGTTCACATAGAAACCGGCATCTGCTATGTTTGTCTGGTTCAGTGTCTACTATTTATCCCCATGTCTGCTTCTGTGCTTGGGTCTTGAACCAAGGCCTTCTACATCTGTTGCTCTGATGGCATGTTTGCTGGATGCATGGTGCCCAGTAAAGTTTGTAAACAGAGGACAATCTCTCACAGATTTCACTGTCATTTGAGCTTCTACCCTGTATGGTTTCACTTTATATCTCTGATTTATTGGAGCTCCTTTTTAATGTATTATCCACCAAGAAGCTCATTTTCTCAGACTGAGTCATGCATTTCTGCTCAGCTCTATTATTGCTTATCCAGAGCAGAGGTTTTTGCGTGGGATACACCTAGTAACCCAGTCTAAGTTTGAGTAAGACCTCCAAATGCTCACATGAGTTTCAGACAGGAAACTTATATTTACTTTATAAATTCCAGCTTTTGAAAGCAGATATTTGGTGCCTCAAATCCAGTTCCTCTGTTCGTCTCTGTGCTCCTCTCAGACTGAAGTATCAGTCAAAGAAAAGAATTTTGCAGCACTGCTCAAACATTCCTTTGTATATTTTTAAAACGTCCTCTAACCATCGCGCTGGCTGCGGCTTTGTAGGAAAGGAGAATTACGCTGTGTAGCCATTCCTTTCTGCTTCCATGCCTCAACAGTTATTTTCTTGCAGACTAAGAAAGCAACATGTGTTTTTGTTTACTTCAATCATCTTGAATTTCCATAAACGCTGAAAGCCTGAGCAACTAACATTCACTGTGGTCAGATATCGCTACAGTTACCGCATTCAGGCTGTAAATGCTTAGATAAAATTTGATGCAAGTATGGAGCTTTAAAACACAATACATCACTGTAACACTGTGTTACTGCTTGTGTGTGTGTGTGTGTGTGTGTGTGTGTGATAGTAGCTAGGAATTTAAATAATGGAAGTCCAGTAAGTTGCTTTATTTGTTTTCCTGTTTTGGTTCTTGATTTTATCTCTGATAGCTGATTTATCTGTTTCCCCCTCAAGACCCTGCAGCCATGGGTTTCATCATCTCTCCCTGGTCCCTCCTGCTCATGCCCTCTGGCAACATCTCATTCACGGACGAGTATGTCACCCAGCAGGACTTAAGAGCTTTCACAGCCCCGGAGGTTTTGGAGGGGGTCTCCTTGACCTCCGTCTCTGATATAGAGAAGGTACAAACTTTACAAAACCTTACACACTGTATATTTTCTAATCCCTCATTAGTGTAGCTTTTGTCACCTCTTCCTGTGTCTTTAATTCTTGCGCTGTTTCCGTGTGTGGGGTGAATTTCTGGTTTGAACACGGACGGTACATTTCATGCCTGTGAATGTTTCATTTAATTTACAAACACAGGTGCATGACTCTGGCCAATTTTATTTTTGTCTCATTAAACCTTGGTGTTCCAGAGGCAGGAAAATAACATGTTAAACTGCACGTAATGGAATATCTACTCATAATTTCTGTTGCATCTGGCAGCTTCCCAATATTAACATTGTATTTGAACAGCTTTTGTGTTCAAGTGGTGAACTGCTGTGGCTTTTTATTTTTTATTTTTTTACTACATCCAGTACATTTGGTCATGACACGTTTTGTATATACGGGTGTAGAAACTCCCTGTTGTTGTGATGGAGTGCTGTGAGCACATTCCTACTTGAGACTCTGCTGGTGCATATTAATTGGTTGCAGATCTTAGGTAATTGTGCAATTGCAACATTCAGAACAAGAGCAACCACTGCACGATATGACTTCTTTTTACATACACTCAAAACCACGCCCCCTCCACTTAACTCTGCCCCTCTGGTAGAGGAGCTAAAAGCTTGCATGACTGGATTCCTGTTTCTGGCACAGCCCCACAGACCTCAACACAGTTTTGTGCTGAGTCAGTTTTCCAGTCCTGGGCCCGTCTCCCCAGCCGAGTTATTTCAGTGTAGAAAGTATAATCTGTTTCTCTCATTATCAGAGACTGTGGGCAAATATACGTCAGCTGCGAATGCCACGATTTTCCTTTCACTTTTTCACCATATGGGCTGGTATTGTTGCTCTTAATGCGCCACTTTTAAGTTTCCACATTTTCTGCAAGTGTGAGTGTGCCTTTAAATTTGTACTCTGAGATCTGTTCCTAAAAGACCTTGACAGCAATGTTGCATTCTTTGGCAATCCCTGAATTATTCTTTCCTCTACCAAGCCCAACATTCAGGGGAAGTGATTTCTCTCCCAAGTAATGAGTACAGAGTAATAAGGAGAGGAAAATGGAAAAATGTTTTTGGATTTAGGCTGAAAGCCCCTGTTTTTTCTCCTTTCCAAAAAAGGATGAATTCTTTTTATTACACTAAGCATTAGTCCATCTCTCTTTCTTGAACACAGGAACATGTGACTTTAATAAGGTTCAAGAGCTTTTTATAAGGAATTTTGTTCCTCACGTTTCTATGTGCTTTACCGTGAAGCAAGTTTTTTTTTCTTCACAGATGCACATGTACTCTCTGGGGATGACTCTGTTCTGGGGAGCAGACTACGAGATCCCCCAAAGTCAGGTAAATCATCACCACGAGTACTCTGTCTCACTGGATGGAGGTTATATGGTTATAAAGGCTATATGGTTCTCATGAAAAAAGTACTAATTGACTGTCAGTGAATTTGGCATCAAACAAAACCCAGGTACTAAAATGTTGCCAGTCACACTGGCATATATAGAAGATGGTCAGTGACTTGCAGGAACTAATGTGCGGCCGTATCTAATAATTCTTGGTTATATTTGTTTAAAGGGAGGCTGATTGCCCAATAACCATTCAGACGCTGCTGCTTGTTAAAATGAGATTTACATCTGCATATCTGATCTGGAAGGTGCAAGCACCTCGCACTCTGGAATGTATTTCAATCTGCAAATACCCCTGGTTCTTGATGCATATCTTGTTTGAGGCAGCCAGGTATAAAACACAGTCCGCACGGTGTGTTCTCATTTGTGAGAAAGTAACGCCCATAAGTTAGAAACAACATATCTCACACTGTAGTTTGCAATCCAGGTCGGCTTCATCTTCTTTGATCCTGTCCTTTTCCCCAACTATGAAGTCCTGTAACAAACATAACAAACATTGTTTCTGAGACTCACAGTGAAATAAAAGTTAGGCCACCTTCAGCTTTCACAGTGTGCTGCATTTCCAAGCAACACAAAATATCTGTCAAAGGGATTTGTTTGGCTCGGTCAAAAGTTGTCTCATAAGAGTTATACTGAGCAGCAGAGAGATCAGTGTGGAGGACTGGTATCATCTGCCCATATCTCCCTCCTCTATTGTTTGATCAAGAGATTGAGGATGAGGGAGAAATTAATCAATTAAATCTTATCCAGATTCTTTGGAAATGAAATCATTGTAGAGAAAAGAGTATTGTTGTGAAACTATTGTGTAATAGCGATACAGATACAAATCTGCATCCACACCCTTGGTGTCAAATATCAATGCAAAGTCAGAAGCATGCAAGAAATCAGCACTGACAGTGAAATAATAAATTGTTCTATGTTTTTATTTTTGATGGACAAAGCAAAGTGTCTAACGTTACTTGGAGAAAAGCAAATAAATAAATGAAAGCTTGGCTGTGGCCTTTTAATCTAAAACACGTGCTAGATGGGCATTTAAAGTAGGTGAGGGGATTGTACCATGTTGGCAGGGCTTAGCTCTGCCTCATTATCTGAACACAAAGAAAGTCAACATGATATTAGAAGAACCATGAGAACAGAGACACCAGTACAGCTTGTCACCTCAAAGCACATACTGCTCTTGTTGTGCATGTGCTAACTGTTATTTTGATTTGCAATGCAGCCTATGAAGTTGGGGGAACACCTGAACAGCCTCCTTCTCAACATGTGTGATGATGTTACATTGAGTCGAATGTCGCTGCGCACGGTGCTGGACATCTGCAGCAAACACATCCGAAACTCCAGCTGTGACCCTCCCTTCTCTTATATCAGAAAACTTGTTCGGTTGGTGCTGGGCAGCCTCTCCCAGGTACGCAGTTTACTCATGCAGCCAAATACAACCTTCATATTGTTTTTCCATATTTATTCTTTAGCACCTTCCAGAGAATCTGTAACCACGTTGGGCTATACCCAAGTTAAAGACTGTAATCTGCTCTGTCAAAGCACAGTGTGTTATTTAAATTACACAACAGATGAGGCTCATGTTGATAGAACATGTTTCTTGATGGATGACTCTCTAACCCCCTTCCTTCCTCCTGCCTTTTTCACCCCCCGCTCCTTGTTATTCTTTCTCTTTTACTCCCACTCTTGTTGTCTCTCTCTCAGCTGGATGGTCTGCTGACTGATAGAGAGTCTCTTCCGGAGAGGAGTAAGGAGATTCGAGAGAGGCTCAGGGGCAAAGGTTTGCCCTCAGGTAAGATGAGCTACACAAACAGACATACACACTCACACTCACACACATATATTGAATTTAAAGCAACCACAACTGTCAAAGGAAATTTCCAGTGGTATAGAAAGTCGTTTATTTACACAGTGATGTAGATTTCATGCCTGGCAGCAGGTTGTGATAAATTGTATTTAAAAAGTAAGTCAAACCTCTGTTTACCTATGTTCTGTGTAATCTTCATCTGAGTGACATAAAGTCCCAGTCTGGAACCAGGACAAATAAGCAGACCCTGGATAAGCAGGTTTTATGGGGATAATGTTGAGAATACTCTGAATATTTAGGTCAAAATAGAATATTATCTGGCCCTCCTTTCCTAATGACACACACACTTAGGCTGTGAGCAGTTGGCAGCGTGTGGCTGGATATACTATTTTCATATTAGCAGTTGTTTACATTTGTGTTACTTTCATTTAAAGAAAATTGGATGAAAATGCCTCCCCTGGTTGTCAAGCCATTCATCACTTATATCGCGGCTTTCTGCATTTGTGGGAAGGAATTAAAAGTAGACGAGAAACAACACGCTGCAACCTTGAATCGTATTTAATTCAGGAAAATATGACCAAATCTTCCCAGTGGTTTTTCTGAGAGAACTCCGGCATTTTTCCAGGCCATGGAAATGAGAGCAGAGCGCAAACATGGCTATCGTCCCGATTATGTAAGCATGGCATGGCATTGATTACAGATGCATATTTTGGAGTCACCAGTGAAGCTGCTGGTCTGCTGTTTGTATCAGTGCTTTGTTTCCGTGGTTGAGCCCCGGCCAGCCCTAGGGAAAGTACATGCAAAGAGTATTACTCAGTTCTTAAGCGTCTTTCTTCTCAAGGAGCAGCTTATTCCCTCCTGTATTCCAGCCCTTCCAAGTTGTAATTGCTACTAAGGGACCTCAGTTATTGTCTCCGTGTTTTTTATATTGGGTCACCAATTCTTCACTGCTATAATCCATATGAGAGAAACACTATGCTAGTAGTGGCTGAAAAACTTGTGGCAACAATTGACTTCTTTGAAAAGTGAAAGACATCCTGTTAAGGGTTTTTTCACTCAATCTAGGCCTTGTGTGCTTCCCTGAGTTCCTGGAAGACAGTCTGTCAGTCTTTGATGTGTTAAGACCCAGCATATGCTTTGTAGATTAAACCACCACATGCAGCGTTTTTACAGGACTTAACGTCTCCTTCTGCTGCTCGCTCATTTCTGCATCTCCCCGTCTTGTTTTTGCTCTCGTTCGTGCACATGTTTGCCTTCTGTTTATCTCTTTGTCTCTCATACAAGAGCCATCGTTGGCAGAGTTTTGTCTGGAAAGGCAAACTTGAAATTTATGGACAGTTAAAGAAAGCAACATTCATTATGCAGTTTTAAGAAAGACACAGTGATTGATGGACAAGGATACTGCTGCCAAAAATGATTCGTTTTTGTGGCACAGCATGTTCTATTGTTTGCTTGTAAGCAGTGGGAGAAGAAATTAGCTACTGCACAAAACACAGACACAGATATAATTGGCACCCTTAAGGTCAAGCACAGCATGACAATTTCTTAATTTGCTTTTCCTTGTGCTTTTGGTGGTTTACTTTAGAAATTAATTACTATTATTTGCCATTAATGGCTGTCCCCCTGAGCTGTATAACAGAAACTTCCTACTCCTGCTTCTAATTCTAATCAGCGACCATCTAATCTGTTGAATAACCGTGCACTGTTCAGTCGGGCCCTAATTTAAGAAATGAAAATAACACTTTAAAAGTAAGAAACTTTCTGTAACAAGGCACTTCAACATGCAGCTGTGGTGCTCCGCAAAAACTATGGGATGACTTATCCCTCATTATATATTGTATAATACACCCCTGATTCTGACTGATTAGATAATCTGATGCCCATCTCATTCACAGTAGCAGCATTGAATCTTAGAGTAAAGGGGCTATTAGAGGCCTGCTGCAGGTGCCAGGGTATTGGAGCAAAAGAGTGGACGTTGACAGTCAACAGTGCCATGTTTAGTTGTTAGTCGCACTTTTTCATATCAAAATCCTTGTTAATCCCTCGTCTCATCATAAATACTACCCTCTGTATAGAGAACTGTGTTTACATTGACGTCATCCAGTGGGAGTGAAGCATAGATCTACTGACGTGCTAAGAAAGGATATCTGTTTGTAGCTTTGAGTCCTAATTGTGTGAGTTTCTGCTTGTGGTTTAGCACAACATTGGTTCTCTGCTGTTAACAGGGAGGAGTGCCGCCCCCAGGGTTCTGGAGCGCTATCGAGCCAGGACTCAGGAGCAGACGTCCCTTAACCGCGGCCTCAGTCGGTCTATGGGTTCCCTGCCAATCCAGGGCCTGTTGAGGGGGGATGAGGGGGCAGCCCTGCAGTATTCCCTGTCTGATTATCACCAGAACTCTGAATCCCCCACAGAACTTTACCCCAGACCCCCCTCACTCCATCACCAGCACTCCTACCCCTACCTGCACCCTCTTCATCCACAACAAAAAGGCCGGCCAGTGGAACTGGATCGGAGGTCTTTACCCTTCCACACTGGGGATGTGGGCCCCAGTCAAGCCAGGAAGACCTGGGCTTCCTCTGTGGACTTGGCTTGCATTGACCCAGAAGCTCTTCGCTTTGGAGCATTGGAGGATGCGCGGAGGGGCAGCAGTGCCTTAAGTACCCACTCTATAGGCAGGCGCAAATCTCCCTTGCGGGCATCCAGGGAGAGGGATTCTTGCTACACTGAGTTTGGTGGACTGAAAAGCAGGAAACCTCATCACCACTCAGCCCTGTCCGTAGGCTCGGGCCTCCCTGGCGCCTATGACAGGATCAAAGAGAAACAGAGGAAACTTCAGGCGCTAAGGCAAGCAGTAGATGGTGAGTATCCTTTCTTAACATAATAGTGCACCATAGAGGATCCGTTGTCTTCAGTCTCAAGACTCATATAGATGTGCTCTTAAGTTTTGATTTTTACTCCTCAGGGTTGACTGTTAAGTGTTATGAGTTTATGTTGGAGAACGTTCTTGTGAAATTTGCAAAGCACCTCTCATGCCACCAGTACAGTACGTCAGTCAAACTGGTGTTAATTTGTTCTTGTGTAGGACTTGGCTCTTTATACACCGGTATTTCTTTCCAAAATCAAGAGTATGACATCCATACCCACTGCTTGCTGTGATTGGCCAGATGTGCAGAGAAGATGAAAACATAGTCAGTCCAGGTTTTTAAATCTTTACGTAACTATGTCTGTTGTTCAGTTATGTCTTTGGCTTCTCCTGATAGTTGATGAGGCATTCACCATTAACATAAAATACACCTAATAGTCTCATTTGAGGTTAATATGAGTGTTTGAATCTCAGACAAACCTTAGTAACAGCAAAGAGCCACCAACATGATGAGAGAACATGAGTTACGATTTTAAAATGTAATTCTCATGGATAAATACTGTAGTTCACTTGTTTTTTTCCTTTGACTGTGCTGAGCTCACACACAAACTATACCAGGTGCCCAGCTGAAATGATGCACTCCACCAACATGCTCTGTAAAATGTACAAACCACACTCAGCCTGTTGCAGTATCTGCTTTTCTTTCTGCTGTTCATCATTGCAACACACAATAATAACAAGGTCATTAGTATTAAAGGATAACAGGATTTTCATGACAAGCTTGGCCGTGTGTCATGATTGTCTGATGTGTGGTGATGGTGCTCTGTCAGAACATGTAGTGCTTGTGCGGCTGCATTGGTGAATATGCTTGTTATTTGTCGGGTCACCCACAGTTCAAAACTGGGAAAAACCCACTGAATTTCCCGGCTGTGACTGATTGACTGAAACAATGAATGAAATCGGCAGTAAAACATTTTGAGGTCCCAGCTGTGTTGTTAAGATATACAGGAAATGTCAAACTGGGTGGTGAATTGAATTTATCATGCAGTAAACGTGGGTGAAGAGACTTGAGGGAGCCATCAGCTGGGCTGATCAGAGAGACGAAAAGCGTGACAGCGAGCGGGATGACGTGAGCAGACAGACACCCGGACTAGTTGCAGGTTGTGTGTCCATCTGTAACTACCATGTGGGATGGGAGCTGGGTGCTGGCTTGAATGAAGTATCATTGGTGGTGGCTGGGCAGCAATGTTTAGACAGAATGTATGAGTCACTGGTGCAGAGGTTTCCAAATGGCTGATTCTAATTACAGGCCAGCTTAATTCTAGCCTGCTGCTAGCTGTCACACATGCTACTATAAAGCAAAGTCCCTCTCACACTTTTTTTTAACATGTGGCTGTAAACACACAGATATAAACACTCATGCATGCAAAAATAGTAAATGACCATACACACACACCCAAGGTATTCACACTGAAAAAAAAAGAAAAATCACATGCTCAGATCGAGCACACACAACACAATTGTTTAACACCTCAGCCGTCAGCTCCGAGAGCTTTAAGTTTCCCTTGGGAGCTTATTGAGTTCTTGGTAAAGTCTCCATAGGCAGGCTGGTTGATGCAATGAGTCACATGTGGCTATATATGTGTCTGCTGGCCATTTGGGGACAGCAGAGGAGCATGAGGGGATGAATGGTTTCATATAATAAACCACTGTCTTCTACCTCTTCTTCCTTTTCCTCCTCCCACTGTTCTTCCATGCTGCCCACTCCCTCGCTCCCTCCAACCTCCAGCCTCCCTGCTTTTCTGGCAGCTATTTTTAATGCTGACCGAGCCACCAACCAAGCATTCTTTTCCGCGACTGTGGCTTTTTATCCCCAGCAACTCCTGCCTTCCTTTCCTACCCTCCCCTTTGCCCTTTGCTGATCATAATCAGAGGCATTTGGCTTTTTTTATTTCAAATAAGGGTGTGAATTGAGGAACTGAGCTTTTCCAGTTCCAGCAGCGTCAGACTAAGGAAAGTAGAGTGGTGGGTGACCTCTGTTTATTGTCCAACCCATAAAGCTGTGTTTGCATATATATGTATGCGACGTGTGTATATCTGCTTGTGAATAGATGTTTTTATTTTTATGTCGCTAGCTTCTAATTATTATTAAAGTAGGATTGATGTAAGAGACCATGCTGATGTGAAGGAATGTTTACTCCCATCAGAACTGGCTGAGAGTGGCTGTGAAGGCTGAGCCAAAATATTTCTGTCTTCCATCCCAGCCCTGTTTTCTATAGCATGAATGGGGCCTAATTGAGCACAGACCATTTGCGGGGCCTTGTGGATGTGTTACTTGGCAGCGAGCTTCTTTTCTTTCTTTTTCTCTTACTTTTTTCTGTTCTTTTCTACAGGAAAGTGATGGCGCAGCAGTGGTCAGTGCTCTCAGGTTTCACCCAGTTACAAACTGGTCCTCTGTCTTTTGTGTGTGAGCGAGTTTGTAAAATATGTTCAGCTGAATGAATATGACTTAAATGTTGTGTGTGCATGCCTGTGTGTGCATGGGCATGTTTATACCGTGTCCCCCTGTGTCTCACCCAGTGCCTACGCAACCCCCACCCACCCTCTGTCTCTCTCCCTCTCTCTCTCTCTCTCTCTCTCTCTCTCTCCCCTCTTTTTTTGTACCAAGGTGCTTCAATCAGTAGAAACTTTCCTTGCAGACCTAGGCTGTAGAGACTGTAATTGGAGTCATGCGTAGCGGATGAGGGAATTCCTAGCGTTATTGGACTTTTCCGGCACTTGGCAGCAGGTCATGTGGCTCTGGGCTGGGGCAGGTCCAGCTTGGACAACAATACAGGACACTACTGCCCCAGGGGAAGGGGAGGTGTTAGCATACAAGTACAACCCCTACATTTTCATAATTATATTATCGCGTGGTTCACTGACTCCTAAGGCTGCACCAGGAAAGATTATTGAGTGTTTCTAGGATTTTTATATAAAGCTGCTGATCCAATTTAATCAACTGCCCGGCTCGTTTCCTCTTCACATCATGAATAACATCTAACACAACCTCATTAGTTCATTAGTATATATTTTTTTACACCCTGTGCTCTTTCACAAACTCAGAGCTGCATGTTTTTCTTTTCTTCTGAGTCATGTTAACTTGCAGGAAGCTTGAGGGTTTCTGTGAGCTATTATCCATTTTAGCCTACACTTTAAAAGGAGTTCCTCCTTTCCCCCTGGGACCACCAGACTTTAAATAACCTCATCGTCTGAGTTTGTGTCTCTTCTCAGCTTGAACAGCCCAAAAGGCCGTAGCCTGTAGAGGCTGTTTGTGTACTCGCAGAGAGCTGGTGTAGAAGTATCAGTTCCTGATGATGCTGCTCCACTGGTCATGTACACAGCCTGTCTTTGCAGTGCAAGATATGATAGAGCAGAGCAAGGAGAAAGTTTAAACTGTGAATGAACTCTGCTTTTGTGTTTCTTCTCATAATGTACAAAAACAGGTCCCTTTTATTTTCTGCTGGGAATGTATGTATGTGTGTGTGCATACTGGTTGTACAGCTTCAGAGTAGAGAAGGAAGGGCTGCAAAGAATCACCCGATTTATTCTACTAATCCTTTCTCTTTATTTGTTTTATAATACCATATTTCCTGGGACAGTGAACAAGAACAGTGAGAAGCACTGAAAAGAAGCTATGCGGTCCATGTTTACATGAACCCCCCCCCACCCCCACCCCCCCACTTCACCAAACATTCACATTATCTGCAAGATCTCACAGTTAATCTCTCTAATTAGCTGGGACCGTCTCTGTTTCTCTGTCCCCATTTCGCTTCGAGGCACCATGGGTATTTTGAGGTCACGATAAAATCCTGATTTTCTTTCTGTTTTCTTTGAGTATGCTGATTCACTCTCAGGTTAATTGTGGCCAACCGAACAACCACATCAGACAAACTCGTGGCTCGACCGAAAGCTCGACAAGCCACATTCATGACATTTTTTCACAAGAGTTACATTTGTGGTTGTGTTACAATCATTATTCAATTAAATACAATGCAATATAATACTCCTGTGTTGCTATCTATTCCAGTTCAGACTGGGTACTTGGTTTTAGCAGTTTCTAACAGGACATTTATTAAAAAGTACAAATGTCAGCATTAAAATTTCACCTACATCCAGTTACATAGATTGCATTGTGCTCTTTTAAATCAGACATTCAGATTTGTTGAGATTTGATGGGATTATCTTAAATAAAATCTCCCCAGTTTGTTCCTAGTTTATGGAAATTCATTCAGTTCTGAAAGTGAGACTAATTAGTAGATGTAAGTGCTTCTAAATTCATGCTCCTGCATTGCTCTCTTGTCTTTTATATACAAAAAACACATAAAACACTTCAATTCACAAATATTTCTTGTTTCTCTTTACCTTTCCAGACAGATTTTAATCACTTCATACAGTTTCTTATCAGCCCTGGTTGGAAAATCCTGTTGAGAGTAAAGTGTCAGTCTTTGGCTCAGCAAATGTGTGAGTCTTTCTGCTGGCATGGTTGAAGCTAAGGATGGCAAAACACATAAAAGAGATTGTGCACCCTGGTGTACCTTGTCACAGTGTCAGAAGAACTCATGCGTCACTAACCAGCAAAGAATGGAAAACTATCCTGTGTAGAAGTTTGACCAGTTCTCCTCGTTCTTAGTATCATTACAGCTGCAGCTGGGCCACAGTGCTTCTTACTAATGATGTTTGTGGAAGACATACATTATTACAAAACGAGGTCTGTTGAGCTGGGAAACTTCTCTGTCTTAAAGTGCCTGAGCAGTGACTGGGGAATGTCATTAATTCAAACTATGCAGCAGATACTGAGGAACAGGACTTTCAAGTTTTGGGTACGAGACACATGGCACATCGGGGATGGGGCTCAGATTGTTTTGGGTATTGCTTATGTTGTTTGCACCGGAGTTTCAGTTTGTTATTAAATTTATAAAGCATGGCTTTGTGAAGAGTAAGTAATTGTGGTGAGCTGGTCTGTACTTCCTGCGGTTCAGTCAGTCAAGCAAGACAAAAGTTACCGCCCTCAACAATAAGCTCTCTAACCTGACACGAGGCATGCCTGCATACACTTGTGCCAAAGCTGCTTTTCAGTGTAGTTACATCTGTCTTTCATTAGGAGTGTTTACCAACAGCATGACTAATACCTGCTTTGTGTGTCTCAGTCCACTCATTTGGGGTTGCCATCAATCTAAGTGGGATTTGAAGCAAGTCCTGCAAAAAAGAAAATAGTAACTTGTCAGTTCACGTGTCCAAGCCTCATGAAAACTGATACAACTTATAAAAGGTTAAGTGTCGTGTGATGCTGAAGAATAAACAGCATCACAAACAAACAACAGTCCGTGTAACCATTTGAAGTTGTCTAATGTGCATGAAGGTTATGTTTGAGTCGTTTCCTCATTTCACAGACGTTTCCTTATACTACTGCATGGCTTGTTTTTTAATGATTTCCAAAGATGGGGCTGACAGACCTTCTCTTCCCTCAGACCCAGTCCACACCCACCAGAGGTACCACAGTGATTACAGTTCATCCAGTGAAAGCCCCTCAGTGACCTCCTCGGATCCCGACTACAGACAAGGTATCAGCTGCATCCAAATCCTTTGATAACATTATTTTTTTCACTGAGATGTATATGGTATACTACACCATGCGGTTTGTGTGTATACAAATTTGTGGCATGTGCTGCACACACGGAACTCATCTTGGTTATGTGCACAATGCAGAAATAAACATGAAGAAAGAAAGTGGGGCTTCTCTTTCCAGATAGCAAAACTGTTCCAGTTCAGTTGTGACATTCCTGTCATAACAGACAACATGAATCATTTGATTGGAAAAATGTCAAAGTAGCTACACTACATGGTTCTCATTCCTGTCCCATGGAACTGGAGCCCTGCTGTTTCACTTGTACTCATCTAATCAAGGACTGATTGACACCTGGATAGTGAGTGAATTTCACTAGAAAACCAGCAGCAGTTTGGCCTAAAACCATGGACTCAAAAAAAAAAAAAGAAAAAACACACTGGCAAAAGATATCAATTATTCTTTGTCTTTTTTGACCACTTCCTGTGGTCTGTCCTACCCAAAGCCAGATTTCCTGCTGTCTCGCAGGCCAAACCATACAGGGCGCACTTTGTCTGCTTGAAACTGGGAGGTACACCACTCTGCCATGATTTCTTTTTCTTTTACTTAAGAACAATTGTGAAGAAAGCTGCTCTTAGTCACTTACCTGGTTCTGCAAGTGGAATTAGATCATGTCCTGAGATACGTAAGATTGCACAAGATAATATGCCATCACTTTCTACACAAAATGAGGTTGTGCAACACAACATGAAATCAGTGAGAGAATAGTGTGAGAAACATTTGGCTGGTCTACACCAAACAACTGTCGCTGCAGTATTGAGCAAATCAATAGCTCAGATGTAATGGATCCAGAGTGAGTGACCGCGGGATCCTGATTTGCCCCCTGCTATGTGAGTTGTTATATCTCAATCCACTGTGACAATAGATACAGCGCCTTCCAGGGTCCCGCTGAAATAAACTAAACAAAGGCAGCGTTTAAAGACATATGGTTGGTCTATGTTGTGTGAGAAGTTATTAGGGTCTGGAAAGATGTGCGTGTCACTGAGGAATATTTTGATCTGATGTTGATGTTAGTCAGTCTTGCAGCAACAACCACAGGATCCCTACATGTCACAGCAGGTTGCTCTTCATAGACTTCATAGAGTGTAAAAAATGTAGACAAGTAGAGATGTCCTCCTCAGCAACATCACCCAGTTCCTCCGAGGAAGCCCTTTGGCGTCTTGATCAGATTTCCAACCACTTCAGTGAGGTGCCATCAACACAGTGATTCTGCCTTGATACCTTCCGGATACCCGATCGGACAACAAGAGATATAAACACATTTCATCTGGTGTAATGTTATCATTGTGGTCACATGACAGTCAAATACAACTGCAATGTGTAAAGATGTTTCCATTTTATATGAGGTAGCATAGACAATACAGACAGAGCAGCCCATTCACACACAATGTAAACTGGACTGGAATATATTAGACTTATGCTATGTACCTATATTCATATATGTACTCTAACCCTAATCCTAAGCCTGTATAGAGAGGGGTGAATGTGTGTTGATATGTGCTCTTTTTCATAGTGATTTCAGACCATGACCACAAGATTAATATTAAAAATATGTAATAAAGAGAAGTGTATTAAGATAAGATATCTTATCTAATCTTAATATACTTAAACTTGTCAGTGCAGCAGGAGACAGTTAATAAATGTCAAAAGCAAATTTATTCAAGCTTACCTAACACCCATGCTCCATTTAACACTGTGTTCATGTTTTGCATTGCTGTACGAAGGGTCGACACAGAGCTCAGACAGCTGTGAAGAGTTTAAACACTCTAATGGAAAAAGTGCCAGTTTTATTTGGAAATAGCTGAAATATATTGAACATGTTCCAAAAAGAAAAGACTGTTTGAATCTTTTCCATCTGCGACATACAGTGAGTCATCACTTCAAAGGCAAGGGAAAGGTTTTTAATGTACTAGAGAGGGTTGTGCTTCACTCAGTATATTTTAGTACCATCTGGCACAGACTGTTGTCGTAAAGCACTAGTGTTCTCCTAATTCACAATTTCAACACAAGGCAAGAGAGATCCCATCCGTGGCACTGATTTGACCTAATTTTACTTTTCGGTAACTACTCCCTCCACACATGTTCATGCACGTACATTTGCGGCACCGCGTGGGTGTCTTCAGTCTGCATACGGGCGGGTGTGTTTGATTGTGTACGTGTGAAAACAAAATTCACTCCTTCTGTATTTGTGTGCACGGCTCATGTTTCCGCATCTCTTCCAGCTAAGAAACCAAGCGAGGTGAGGCGGTTCGGCTCACAGCTGGCACTTCCCTCTGAACACGATGCCCTTTCACTGACGGGTCACAACGCACACAGGCACAGGTAACATACACATATGTATACAACTGGCTTATAGTGTTGTTTACTCCCTAAACAGCTGTAATACATATCAACATCTGGACCTTAATGGATGCTACAGGCTAATTCTTAAGCCACTTTTTCAACTCCATTAAAATTTATGTGGCTGTTTTTCATTTCCAAAACAGTTTTTAGAAAATGGAAAAATCCTAATGTCAAGCATTGGTTCTATGTGCATCTCCACCATCCTCACCAGCGGATTATGAAACCTCTGCACCATGTGTTTGCCCCGGCTGCACTGATGAAGCATTTGTAAAAGTCGATTAAATAATTGGTTTGTTGACTGAGTTTGGGTGGGAGATATTATTGCATGAATTTCCCCGCCTGCCCCGCTGCATGGGGGTGTGTTCATCTTGAATCAACATGTTTGTATGTGCCTGCACGTTCGTTCCCCTTCACTGCAACCCCCACCACAGAGCAGGGAAGCCACCAAAGAAGCTGACTGGTTTGCACCTGTGGGCCACACACACACAGCTGGTGTGGCACAACAGGACAGGGTCAGCCCCATGCTTCACTAGTGAGGTCATCTAATGTGACATCCACATTCAGCAATCTCTGTCTCTCTAATCTCTGGCATTACAGACCTGAACTGCCTGCTGTTGCTACGCCTGCTCACAGAACGACCATGTTTTCAATCAGTCCCACAGCATAAGGCACTTGTTTCCCCTGATGCTGGAGCAAAACAATCTGCTCGTATTGGTCATCTCTTGTGTGTAAACAGACTTTTTTGTGGACATATCCCTCTCTCATTGCCAATTTTTAGTCTGTCTGATATAGTAAATAATTTTCAGTAAAGAAAAGATAAATCCTCCAAGGAACTACACATTGCAAGTCATTTGTTTCCAGGCTGATTTAACACCATCCCTCCTCTGCTCTTCTCCCTGTAGGCAGTATGAGGGGGGTGATGAAGGTCTGATTGGAGCTGAGCTGCTGCTCCAGAAGCAGGAGGAGGAGGTCCAGCGGCTCCAGGCCCACCTGGCCAGCAGGCTGTCCAGGGCCAACCTGTATCCCGACGACCCCCTTCTGGGCCCAACTCGCACCTCCATGCTTGATCTCCGAGACCCTCTCTATACCTCTTCTCTAGCACTCCGCAAACCCAAGGTTCGTACAGTTAATAACTTACCAGACTCCTTATGATGACTTTGTGAAAAGTCAGTTTCAATCTCATTTTATTATGTTAGAATTAGTTTAACTGTACATACTAAACTTCCTTTGTCATTATAGAGACATAGACTATGGTTTAAAAACACCATTTCAGCACACACTGCAGCAGGAGCTCCCTGTATCCAAAGCCTGACTAGCCATTGCTTAAACCTTGTTTATATTGCAATATTTGATGATGGATGTACAATTTTAACTCCCATGAGCTCATTGGAAACTGGGTTGTTGATGCTGCGCTCACTGGATGTTTGGTAAATACAAACTGCTGACTGGAAAACATAATTCATGTCAACCTCCCTCTGGTAATTACAAATATGTGGGGTTGTGGAACATGTGGGATTTTTTTGGGTACGGTCTGATTTATCCCACCTACTGTCACAAATTGTGAGAATGTGTTAATACAAGGGGCAAACATGGCAACAAATCTGCTGATGTTAGCAGTGAACCTCAAATACTGTATATCAGTTCTATTCCAGATGGGACATATTTCGCTGTAGTGTGTTTATACTAGATTTTAAAGTGATATAAATCTAAATGACGGGGTTTCCAGTTGGTAAAACAGAATTCCTCAAACTCGAGCAAAGGAATCCTGCTGTTCCCACTGCTGGTTAGACTTTACAGCAGAAACCCAACAAGGAAGTGTGTGTGTGTGTATGTGCATGCATGTGTGCGAGACGCACTAAAAAAACATCACATGGGCTGTTGTCATTGAATCTCTCAGACAAGAGCAACTATTGAAACTGCTGTAAACCTGCAGAGTGAGCGTCCCTGTCAAGGAAAAAAGTGTTTTATTTACTGGTACATATTTTTCAGAGTTGGTCATGTGTGTATTACCAATTTTGGTAATTTGCAGCAAGTTGTCACAAGCAGTTGTCATTGTAACAAAAATGTATGAAAAGAAAGCCCAGGGTGAAAATGATATCTTAACATTTAGGAAAAATGACAATTACTGTTTATCTTTACCTATGGCAGAGCTTCCATGGGCCTGAGTTTGTGAAGATGGCCAGTGAGCCCTGTGTTCCCCTAACTGTTCCCTCTTCTATCATGGTGAGGATGTACATTTGTGTTGCTCTTAAGCCAACGTATCCTGAGTGTTGTGATGTATTTCCCATTTTTAATCGATCACCATCTCCTTTTTCCTCTCTGCCCACAAGAAACGTGGGAAGGTGGAGGAAGTGCAGAGGAAGGTTGGTGTGGTGCTGCTGAACGGCCAAAAGCTGGAGCTGAGCTGTGACATCAAGGCAGTGTGTAAAGACGTTCTTGATATGGTGATTGCCCACATCGGGCTTGTGGAGCACCACCTCTTCGGCCTCGCTTATCTCAAAGGTACGGTGTGTTATACCTGTGTATGTCTGTGGCTTGGGGAGCTTGTCTGTGTGTGTCCAGTCAGCTAGGTTTGGCGATGTGATTGTGCACTTCATACCTCACTACTTTATCACAGTGTACGACTCCAGTGTTGCTTTTTAAATAGCACAAAATCCATTTCAGAGAAAATGCTCCCTTCTTAAATGCCAAGTTTCTACAACCATGAGATTGCAAGTCAAGCATATTAGATGTGGTTTGATTAGTTTTTAGTGCAGAGATTCATAGTGTGTCCATTTTCTACACCTGATGGCTCACTCTGACACCTTATACTACCACTCACTCTTTCCTCCTCAAAATCCCACACACAGAAAATGAGTTTTTCTTCGTTGATCCGGATGCCAAACTTTCCAAAGTGGCCCCAGAGGGATGGAAGGAGGATCCTAAGAAGAAGAAATCTGACATGCCCTTTAATCTTTTCTTACGCATCAAATTCTTCCTTGATGATGTCAACCTCATACAGTATGTATCAGTGTTGGGAATTAGTTTGAACCCAAAAATGACTCAGAACTATATACCCAGGTGCTGGCATAACACTTATGAAAATAACATGCCTCTTCTGTGAACAATAGGCATGCTATGACCAAACATCAGTACTATCTACAGCTGAGGAAGGATATATTGGAGGAGAGGATGCGTTGCGACACAGACAATGCCATGCTGCTTGCTTCACTGGCACTGCAGGCTGAATTCAGTGACTACCAACCTGAGGTACAGATTTTCTTTCTGTCATATTTTCTGCTATCAGTACTTGCTACACTTGCTATTGTTAAATTAAACTTAATGTAAAAAATAATCGTGTTGACCTGTGTGCCCTAGCTCCATGGAAAGACATATTACAGACTGGAGCACTACCTGCCAGTGTCTGTCCTGGATAAGGTGGATCAGACGACCATCAAGGAAGAGCTGCCGAAACTTCACAGCAACTACTATGGAGCCACTGATTCAGAGGCAGAGTTTGAATTCCTCAAGGTCAGCAAGGTTCAGAGTGTGCACTTGCTCCATGCAGGTTAACACCACTGAATCATATTGTTTGTGACTGGGTAAAAATCAGTGCCCTCATATTGGATCACTGACCCAATGAAAGGCCTGTTTTCTGCATGGAAGCTTCAGTTTTCTATTTTAATTTGTCTCAATACACATTCATATCCCGGCTCTCTATCTCAGTACAGTGTGTTTTTGAGTATATAAGACTCCCTGTTTGTTGTCCCAAAAGGTGAGCCAGAGGTTGACAGAGTACGGAGTCCACTTCCACCGGGTGCTTCCTGAGAAGAGGTCTCAGACAGGCATCATGCTGGGCGTCTACTCCAAGGGGGTGCTCATCTTTGAAGTCCTTAATGGAAATCGTACCCCGGTGCTAAGGTTCCCCTGGAGGGAGACAAAGAAGATTTCCTTCACAGTATGTACCTGTCGTTTTGTCATCAGAAATAAAACCTCTGCCAATGTACTGTAAATCCAGTTTATTCACTAATACGCCGCATTGAAATGTTTAAATTTATCACCCTGAAGAAAAAGAAGATTTGCCTTCAGAACACATCAGATGGGATCAAGCACCTGTTTCAGACAGACAGCAATAAGACGTGTCAGTATCTGCTACAGCTCTGTTCTGATCAGCACAAGTTCCACCTGCAGATGAAGGCCCGCCAAAACAACCAGGAGCTGCAGGAGCTAGGTATGAGAGAAGTGAGAAGCCATGCATGTCTGTGGGGTGGGGTAGAGTTCATATGATACACCCTCAGGCAGAAATCTTAACATGTCACAAAAACATTTCACTGTCACGTCCAGAAAACAGCAAAGCTCCTGAGGAGGAGTCAGCTGTATGTGTCAGCCATCCTGCACATTGTCTCCTAAAGCTAACGCCCTCTTTTTCATGGTGTGTCGTGCTCGGTTTGACTTGTTTTACTTGGCTCAACCTCAACCCCCTTAACCCCCATTTTTAAGTCAGTGCCAAAAAGACTGACCAGACCATTAGCTATGATGACTAAGATGATATCTACAGAAAATAAAGATATTTACTTCACAGTGCTGAGGATAATACCTATTTTTCCATCATGTAGACAATAATTACTTCAGATTGCTGAGGGGCTTTAATGACACAGATCAACAGCCCTGTGGAATTTCCCTGCTTTACTGTTTTTCTCAATTTCATCTCATTTTGCTTTACTGATAAATTGAGTTGTTAACAGTGCACTAATGTTCTGTTTTGCATTTCCTTCCTAATAATCAGAGAACTGCCCTCTGAGCATCCTGCAGTATTCTCTTGACTCGCGGAGTGGAGAGGCAGGTAGCCTGGCCCCGAGCTTATCCACACGCTCTAACCCAGACCATCTGAAGAGGATCTCATACTCCGAGGTGGCCCTCAACAAGGCCCCGTCTGGCTCTATATTAGTCCAAGACGAGCTTCACTTTCCAGGTTTCAATCCAGTGCCCTCCACGGTTATTTCCAAGCCCCGGATAATTAGCCGTTCCCACCACAACCTCGGGCAGACGCCAGAGTCTCCAGAGCACCGAGTGGCAGAGTCACATCATGGCCAGTCACACAGCGGACTGAGTCAGCCACAGCCCGGCCAAGTGGCCTCTCACTTCCAGCAACACCAGCGAGCCAGCTCAGACACAGACTCCCTGTCACACCAGCAGGACAAGTGAGTAGAGAAAAAGTGTTAAAAGCATAAACCAGATTTATTCCCACATACATTGGTAAAATTATAGTGGTTTTTGAAAATGTCAATTATCACTTCTTTGATGTGGTTTATGCATTTTTTCTCCTTTAATTAGTCATGTAAAATCTTATTCCAAGCTCAGAGGAGACACTGTGATCTTGTGCTTGTTAGTTGTACCTTTGTAAAGTCTTCAGTATCTCCATGTTCATTTCACAGGACAGGTTTCTAAGTGAGGACTTGTCACTGGGGCTAGCTCTACCTTAACACTACAGAGACATGGACAACTCAGTCTCCAGCTGCTAATTAATCCTCTGGGGTTCTTTGTGTGTGCGCAGAAATGTGCCCCTGTGTTTGTGCTTGTGTTTTTTTAAGGTTGTGTGTGCTCCTATTTGAATTAGTAACAAACATGTTTTTATGCCAGTTGCTCCCTCTCGTGTCAGCTTCACACATGACATGTGGGATTTTAAAATGAGTAGGATCTTGTACAGAATAGACCTCTACATTGGTATGAACCAGAGTGACAGAATGTGTTTAGTGCAGCAGGGCACATCATTTTCTTTTACATTCAGTCTCAGTGATCACAGAGGAAGGTTGCCCCCTCAGGCTAAATCGCCTTCTCTTGCTCACTCTCTCCCTCCTGCTCAGGTCATTTGGCACAGTGTCCCACAGCAGCCCAGCCTGGAGCCTCAGCAGGTCCAAAAAAGATTCTGACTCTTCCTCCATAGAGGAGACAGGCCATGCATATGTAGTAGGTAAGGATCGTACCCTGTGTAGAATCATACATAAATCTGTTCTTTGTAATGGTAGTTCTCATATTAAAGACACAACACACTTCATCAGCAGATATTCTGTGCAGCTTCACTTCCCTACCACCAGATAAGAAAAGAATTCAGAAAATTCAAAGTCAGACACTTTTCACCTTATATAGACTTAAGCGGTTTCACCTGTATGTACAAAGGCTCAGAGCTAACTATTGATCACAAGCACCAGTCTTTGTAACACTTGGAAAGAAGCAGTAGATGATGCTGTTCATCAAACAAGGTATAATCTAAATCAAGCAAGAGTCAGATGTGTAACAAGAGAACCTCAGTGGATGTTGTTAGTTCTGGCCACAGTGTGGTAGCTCAACAGTAAATAGGGAAAACAGGTAGTATATTTTACATACACTACTTTGCATATATGGTACAGTGCTATTGTTTATGTTTTTACTTGTACGGTTGCTGCTGCAGTGGTTGAGTTGTATTATCTAGACTGGAAATGGAAAATATTTTTTTAATATAGTTTGCTCATGAATAAATGACTCTGAATACTTGGAATTTAGTTGCACAAATACGCGCTTGATTTTGACAGATGACAGTATGAGACAAATGACAAAATTACTGATCTCTTGTGTTCTGTTCAGGGGTCAGTATGCACAGCTCCTCTGGCCCGCCTTCAACTCCAGCCTCTGTTAATGGTAGGTATTGAAATCTCTGCCTCCAGACACACTGAAATGGCATTGGTCTGTTTAAAGTATAATGTCAACATAGAGGAAATATCCTGCCACTCTCCACCATCACTCATTTTATAGTGTTCTTAATCCTCCCCGTCAATCTGTTGAACCGTATGTTGATCATGGCACAGCCAAGTACGGATATGCAAACTCAAAAAAAGTCCTAAATCACAGTTATATAATGCAGAATTGAGTCTCTGTCCTCTCACTGTTGCCTGCCTGTGGAGCTGAACTCTGGCTCTGGTCCCACCATTTAATAGCTTCATGCTTGGCACTGAACTCATGACCTTCCCTTTCATCCTAGCTTAGCCCGTCTTTTCAGGCCCATTAGACAACACAGTGCTAAAGTAGAAGTCTGTCAGCCACACTGTATGCCTGCTTTAGCTGATTAATCATTACAGTGTAGATATACTAATGCTATTAGCGTGGCCCTCTGTATATTCCCAGTGAAATGAATTTTCCAAAATTTCATTTAAGTGTGCATCAGTCAGAAATGACAGTTGATTGCGGTTGATTTATAGGATGTTCAGGAAATCTAAGAAATGCTGCGTCTTTTTTCATTGCACAGATTCACTCAAGAAGAAACTCAACGCGTTGCCATCTCCAGAAAGAGAAATCACAACTGTAAAGCTGAAGAAAGATGTGAAATATGGGTTGGGTAAGAGTGTTTATCCATCTTTAAAACTCAATTTCATGCTGCCTTTGCTGCCAGAGTTGACAAATATTATGAAATTGGATTGGGTGCATTTATGCCCCCACGAAAGTTTTGTGTTGTAGTGTGTGCACTTGGTTGTTTACATCTGTTGTGATTGTGTGTGCTCTTCAGGGTTCCAGGTTGTGGGAGGTGAGAACTCTGGTCGTATGGATCTCGGCACCATAATTAGCTCCATCTCTCCTGGGGGTCCTGCTGATGTGAACGGTTGTCTCAAACCTGGTAGGCCCATGTTTTGCTTCACTCTTTCTCCTGAGTTGGTAACTGGTTGTATCTTTTAAGATCTGTTTTTAAATACTTTTTCCCGTCTTGCTGTACATTGTGATGTTGATGCAGGTGATCGGTTGATCTCTGTGAATGATGTAAACCTGGAAGGGCTCTCTCACTCCACCACAATCGATGTCCTTCAAAATGCTCCTGATGACGTCACTCTGGTGGTATCACAGCCCAAGGAGAGGCTCTACAAGGGTAAATAAACATGAGTGTACTGTAAAATCCTTTTTTTTGCCACTGTTTTCTCTGTGGACTAATAAACCTGTTTTTGTTCTCCATTTCAACAGACTCTTCCTCAGGCTACGTCCCCTACCAGCCTAAGTCTTCACTGAAAGCTCTTAATTCTAGTCAGAGGAGAGAACTAGACTTTGATACCTCGTCAGAAGAGCATGTGGGAACAGGAAGCCCCACCCCTCCTCTCCACAGTGCTGGCACACCATCGGCTGCCTCCTCCCCAGTCCAGCAACACACCAACCTCAATTCTCAGGACTCCAAGACAAGCAGTGTCGCTAAAGGCAGCCAGCCCCCAGTTAATGGAGTTCAACAGTGCCTAGAACAAGCTACAGCTGCTGCCACAGCTGCATCCAGCGCCCAACATCCTAAACCAGAAACTAACATGAGTTCGGATCCTACGCCACCAGCTCTCCCGCCCAAAACCAGAAAAGCTAAAGTGTTAGAGGCTCCCAAAGTATCTGAGCACTCTGACTGGGGGGATTCAGACATGGACGAGGAGACCTACTCCAGTGGTCAAGAGAAACTCGGTCAAAAGGTCAAAAAGGTGTGGCCCTTGTGTTCATGAGTTCACTGGTGCAAATAGATTCTTTGCTTTCACACATCATTCTACATAGTAGTTGTCTGCTCAGGAGATTTAAGCGTCAAAACTGGCAAAAGATTTCTTTTTTTGACCCTAGTGGAGCAAATGAAAACCAGCTTCAGTTAATGGAGTCAGACAAGAACGATTTTTCCACAAACAAGCATTGCACATTACCCATCAGATGCTTGGCTCAACTAACTGCCTGTTGTATATAATCTTTGCCTGTCATTGCATTTATCATGTCAATGCAAGGCAGTTTGTTACTTGAACATTGCATGCCATTGCCTGAATGTACAGCTGCTCATTTCTTCCTAGCATTACCCAGTTCAGCTTCCTCACCCCTCTTTGATCCCTGTTTCTTTCTGCATGTTCCAGCTTGTGATAATTCAACTTAATACCCTGTTCTCTGTTTGCAGGAATACATCACGGAAAATTTAAATGGTAATGCCCCAGGGGTCAATAGTCTCCGTCCAGGAGAACTATTTGACATTGAGCTGTCCAAAAAAGACAGCAGCCTGGGCATAAGTGTCACGGTACTGTTCGGCAAGGTTTTCACCCTCTCTTTGTTTTGGCCCCTTTCCCCCTCATTTTGTCACTGTTGTCTGTGTGTGTTTTTATGTGTTGCTTGGTCTGGTTTGCTTTCCTAATGCAGTGTGTAGTGGGATCTAGAAGCTTTCTCAAACTAATTTTGCATCCTGCCTCTATGTTCTTAATCAATAATTATTAAATAATAAACCCACATAGTATCTTCACAGTCAGAACCATGATACCGCCTCTAAACAGATTTACTTTGCGACTAATATAATCTCTTTTTGACAGATTTGCAACACCTTATTGATAGGCATGGGTTCATTCACTCCTCAGACATAATAACACTCAATAACAAAGCACTATGTGTCAGACCAGGATTGTTGTCAAATATTAGTCCTCAGAATAATAATGATTTCTGTGTGTGTGTCGCAGTAGCAATACAAACACTGACACTCACCTTTAATTAAATTCATCATCAATGGAATGGGCTCTGATTAGAAATTCACATTGTCTCTGATCATTTAGAGTTTAACCTCAGTAAACTTGTCAATAACATCACAGTTGAGCATTATGTTTTTTTTCATTTACAACTAAATCATAATTGTGAAATGATAAATGCTTTGTTTAACTGTTTAAGGATTTTTTTTTTTTTTTAAAATTCAGCCAAACCACAATGGAAATTTCCCATATTGGTTTTTAACATTAGTTGTCTTTACAAAGTCACTCTTAGGAAAAGCTATTAGAATGTGTGAATGAAAGATATAATCTTGGCCACTTAAAGTGGCAGTCCAGTCAGAGAGAGGGGGAGACAAATACGCTTGATTTGTTTCTGTAAGTAGCAGATGACCGTGTGATTCACCTTAAGGTGTGTCATCACCTAGGCTACCCAAGTCTGACTCACATAATGTGCACTGTTAAAATGGAAACTGTATCATGAAAATACAATGTTAGAGGCAGCCAGTTTACAACATTTGTCAGTCATATTGTTAATAATAAACCAAACTTCTACTCCTGAACCTACAGTAAAAACAAAGTAGTTATCATTTGGCAAATGGAAAAAAAGAAAGAAAAAAAAACAACCACACATCCCATCATCCCCCATACGTCATAAACTATTTTCTAATTTGGTCAATGAGACTGAGAGTTCTTTTTATTTCTTAGGGTGGAGTCAACACAACAGTTCGTCATGGAGGCATATATGTTAAAGCCATCATACCAAAAGGTGCAGCAGAGCTGGATGGAAGGATACAGAAAGGTAACAGCCATGAAGTCATGTAGAACAGAAGGACTGAAATTGATTTTAAATTATTGGAGCTTTTATCCATACTCATGTTTTAACCACTCTGTGTCTGTCCTGTGCTCAGGTGACCGTGTGGTGGCCGTCAATGGTAGAAGTCTGGAGGGAGCCACTCATCAGCAGGCGGTGGAGACACTTAGAGACACTGGGCAGGTGAGCTACGACATTTACCACAAGCACCTTGCTGACAAGCTGTTCAGTTGCCACCAGCTGGCCAGTAACACTTACACACATTTCCTCCCTCAGACAGTGCACTTGTTGCTGGAGAAGGGTCATCCACCCGCAGACAGCATCCATGCTCCACTTACACCTCAGTCCACTCCACTGCCCTCGGTCAACAAGCGAGACCGGACCAAGAGCAAAGAGCCGCCACATGAGGTCAAACCTAAACCGGAGTACAGTTTTGTTACACAAGGTGAGGTGATAAAAGATTCTCGAGTAGGTTTGTGACACAGCACATGTAGTAAGCTCCTTTTACTACACCCCAAGGAGTGAAATGAGCTTCTCAGTAGGCTGCACACCTGTTTTTAGCTCAGTGTATTTTTATTTTGGTTGAAAAACTGCTTTTTCCTTACACTTAGCCCATCCAGTCCCATACAGTCCTCAGGGATGGTAATGAAAAGCAAGCAGTAAAACACTAATTACCCAGCTCCATATTCTCTAACAGTCTTACACTGAGACTCTTTATTTCTTTTGAACAAACAAAGTAACTTACTGTTGGTAATTTCATTTGAAAGAAAATGAGCATGTGTGTACAACCCATTAGCAGCACACTGCCGCCTATTTAGAGCGCAGTATCTGGTCTGCTTTCCTAGAACTGGTTTTCTCATCACTAGTGTCTGCCTGCTCTTCACAGTTATTCCAGCAATATTTAAAAAACTGTATCTGTATTAAATGTGAAGTATGTGAAAGTGTTGTGTTTTCTGGCTGCTGTAGTTGTCATGTGGGTGGGATCACGTCATTCAGTCAGTGGCTGCTTTCACAGAATGACAGTGAAATTCAGTTTATTTCTTTTTCCTGAAACACAAAAAATGACTGATTAGACAAAACAGAAAAGCTGCATTAGCGGTGGCTATGGACCTAACTCTGTTTTTCTGGAGAAAATGACCCATTCATCCACATTATCTGGTGTCACAGGGTTATGTTCAAGCCGTATAATCTCATGATCAAAGGCCCACCTTTGCGATATTCTGCAGGAACAACGTTTGCATCAAGACTGAGAAAAGCATTTAATTTTGATAATTAAGGAAACATGCAGGAAACCTCTGCTAGCTTAAACCACCTTGTGCATATTTATGTCATAGTCACATTTGCATTTGACTTACACACAGTTGAGAGATTTTAATGTTGTGCCATCGTCCATTGCAGATAATGTGTTTGAGGTGTGCTTGCTGAAGAACACGTCAGGGCTGGGCTTCAGTTTCAGTCGAGAGGAGAACATCCCTGACGAATCTCCTGGCACCAGCATGGTGCGCGTTAAAAAGCTGTTTCCTGGTCAACCAGCTGCAGAGAGTGGTCGCATTAATGTGGGCGACGTCATCCTGCGTGTCAATCAAACATCTCTCAAAGGACTCTCACAACATGTATGGAAGACATCCTCCTCCTTCTACATTACAGTGTAATATAAATGGAAATAAAGTTGTTTTATATCATAATTCATTCCTGTCGCGTGTGCACACAGGAGGTGATCTCTGCCTTACGAGGAACAGGACAAGAGGTGACTTTGCTCCTCTGCAGACCTGAGCATGGGATTCTTCCTGAGATGGACACCTCAGTGTTGGTGAGTCAGAAAATTATGTAATAATGTCATACTCAACAATTTGGAGCTTTCAAGCAACTTAATACATAAATTAACTGTAATTATTTTCCTTCTCAGACACCCATCCCGTCACCTCGAAAGGAGCCTTTGGCCCAGTCAGAGCCCAGTGCAAACACAAGCAAGACAACCTCTCCTCCAGCTGTACATCCCAAGAAGAGTCAGTGTCTTGTGGAGGAGGTCCTGGACAGGCTGCTGCAGAGAACCCCAGGTCGACAGAACAGCTACAGTGACAGCACAGACGGCGATGAGGAGGTGGAGGAAGCCTTCAGCCCGGAGCACAGCAGGCAAGCGTGGGATCGGAGTGTCTACCAGACCCCCAGCAGCAACCTGGGACACTACAGCAGCACTGGTCAACTGGACGACACCATCCACTCAACCTTCTACTCCCCGAACCAGTCAATGACAAGATCAGACCTCAGCAAGAGGTACATGATCAATGTCAAAATTTGATTACTTCATCTTGTCCAGATATCTTCTATAAAATCACCTTTGTGGTTGATTTGACAGGCATCCTTCATCCCCTGTGGCAGCTGAGTCATCACCCCTGCCTATGGTGTCCTCCCCCTCTGCCCCTAGCCCAGATCCACTCCCCCCTCCACTGCCTCTGCCCTTAAACCTCACTGTGGCTGGGAATGGACAGGAAATAGAAGAGTTTGTCCCGGTAAGAAAGGCAGAAGGGAAGTTCATGAAATAAACAGCTAGTAGTAAATCTACTTTTTCCAAGGACTGAGATTCTTCTGTGTTGTTAGGAGGTGGAGCTAAAGGTCTCCCTGGTGAAGTCAGAAAAAGGCAGCCTGGGCTTCACCCTGACCAAAGGAAATGATCACGGGTGTTACATCCATGACATCGTCCAGGACCCAGCCAAAGGAGACGGACGGCTCAGGCCAGGGGACAGAATGATTATGGTATGAATGAACTGCCTGTTCACATCACCTCTGCAGACAACCACCTATTTTCAATAAACAAATATTCATTGTGGTGATGTAACAGGAGAGAGTTTCCCAAATGTTGAACTACATGTTTAAATCTTTTTATTTTCTGTTCCCAGGTGAACACCACAGATGTGAGCAATATGGGCCACACTGAAGTGGTCAATCTTGTGCGTGCTGCCCCTCGGGTAGTTGATTTGGTGGTGGGGAGGGTCTTGGAGGCTCCCAAGCCACCCATTGAAGCCCACCTGCTGCCTGACATTTGTTTCAAGGGCAACCAAGACCCACTGGGTAAGAAATAGCTGTGGACACATGATACAACTCCATGACATGTGATTAGGGGACCGTATGTTTGTTCGTCCTGCAAACCTTACCTGTTGCATTAAGATTTAGTGCTTCTGTTCACACTTGTTCACAATTGTTGTGCTCCCCTTCCAATTACCAGGTTTGATACTGGATGGTGGCAGTGACAGCATCTATGGAGTCTTGTACGTGAGAGACATCCTGCCTGGCACTTTGTCCTTCGAGGAAGGCAGCCTAAGACCTCTAGATTTAATTCACTACATCAACGGCGCTCCCACCCAGGACCTGACTCTGAGTGAGAACACGAGGCTGCTGGAGCTCTCCCTTGACAACCTCACGCTCAAGGCCACGAGGTAATCTGCACTAACTAACTAAGAGTGACACATGTAGCCTGAATGGAATTTTTCATGCTAAGTCAGTGTTGATTTTTCATCTTAATGGCATTAGATGATGGTTATATTTAGCTGGAGATACAGTATAATTTCATCAACTGTTTTTCTTTTTTTTTTCCCTCTGACTGAAAGGGATGGAAAGCCCGTTTTTCCTGGGCAGAAAAGTGTCTCTTTTCTCAACAACAACATTAGCCCCAAGGTTTCATCCAGCATGAATGGTATGTTTCACCCCATAAATTTGCCACCTGTGACAATTTTGATTTTGTTTTTTTTACTTTGCAAATAACTGCAACACTGTCTCCTGTTACAGGTTTTCTTAAAGGGGAAGATCCAAGAGAATCGGAGAGTCTCTCAGCACTTTGTCCTTTAGAGGTAAGTTTCACAACACATATTTTAATATGTTTCTTGTGCTCCATATTCTGTTGTTATGTTTATGTTTAAACTACTTATCATATTTATTGTTTTATCTGAATAACAAAGATAAATACATGTAGATAAATATTCTTACGGTATCAATGTTTTGATAGTTGCGTTGCCCTGAAGCTGCTCGCATGTTCTGATCAGCTCAGTGAATCACGAATTAATGCAGATCGCATGTTTGTTTATTGAATATGCAGGAGGAGATCATGAAGCTGGATCTGCAGAAGCCGCTTTCTGGAGGTCTGGGTTTCTCTGTGATCGGAGGGGAGAGGGGTATATTTGTGAAATCCATCACACCGGGAGGAGTAGCAGAGTCCTCAGGCAAACTGCAAGTGGGAGACAGGCTGCTGAAAGTGAGTACTGCTCAGTTTTGAAGGCCATATATGGATGTACTTGTATTAGACAAGTTTTAATAGGTTGAATAGATAGATCTGTCTCAGCCGATACTATTAGCTTAGGAGCTCAGATAGAGAAAACCCATATCTGAATGCATTTCCTCCTAGAAATGAGGCCCACATGCTTGATTATTTTACACTGTAATAAACAAAGTGTCTCTTGGCGTTCAGCTTTCTGGTTTTAGTTAAAACTGTGTGTCTTTTTCTCATAGGTGAATGATGAACTAATGACAGGCGTGTCCCACACCAAAGCTGTCACCACCATCCGTAAAGCTAAAGGCCTGGTACATCTCATAGTGTCCAGACCACCAGACCAGAACCCAAACACTTACCTCGCCTATCTGCCCATCAACTCTGACAAGTGCAATGGAAACGCAGGTACAGTCGGTGACACAAAATATGAGATGTTTGAACATTTTTGATAAATTTTTGGTAAATGTCTCAAGTATAGATCTCACTCTACCTACCCTGTTGCTTACAGATCTGAGTGAGGACAGTGGAGTGAAGACAAAGCTGTGCCCTCCCCATAATGAGCCGAAAGCTGGAGTGCCTCCCATACCACCAATAGGTACGGTATACAGTACACACTAGAAAATATACTAGAAATCTGAACATTATTGAATGTTGTGTGTGTGGTACCTAGACAGTAAACAAGAATGCATTATCTTGTTAAACAGACTATGAAGATGGTTCACATGAGCAGAAAAGAGAAACGGAGCACAGTGCAGAATTTTCTGAGGACACCGACTGTGATGGCTCTTCTTTACCTGAGGACTCCCCTGAGGTACAAACAACACCCACCAGACTACAAGCTGATTGTATCTCACTCTTTGAAATGTTTTATTTTATTTATTTATTTATTTTCCCCCACGTAATAGAGTTCCCGAAAAGTGGAATGGCAAGAGGAGAGTGTTGATGATCTAAGGAGCGAGAAGTAAGATTTTCTGTTTTGGATGTAGTACTCTCACATTCAGTGTGGTAATTATTTTCACATCTAATGATTGTGTCTGCTTTCTAAACTGACAGCTATCTGCAAATGAGTGCTGGACAGCCAGAGGAGGATGAAATCACATGGGGAAGTGATGAGCTGCCTATTGAGAACATGAACTCGAAATCAAGAGCTGGTAAGATCAACTTTTCTGAACTGTAGGTTCAGAAGGTCACATTTGTATGTGCCCAATTTCATACTTTTCATGCTACACTAATACTTTTCTAAGTCTTTCATTTTTGTTCCCCCAGACGGACCAATCATCACAGAGGATGAACTAACCTCTTTGCCCCTCGTCAAAGTGGTCCCCGATGGTCAGTACACGGGACCAAAGCTCAACACTGTGGTGCGCATGATGAGGGGACTTCTGGAGCAGAAAGTCCCACTGCAGGAGTTTGAAGTGAGAATCTGCTTTGAATTTCAACACAGAAGAATGAATTATAACTTGTTTGATTTTAATGAACATCTGTTTTTCGTCCTCCACAGAATCTTCAGAATCTCCAGCCGCTGGACGACTGTTTAATAGGTCAGACGAAGGAGAACAAGAAGAAAAATCGCTACAAAAACATTGTTCCCTGTAAGAACAGGCACAGATGTGTACATCTATATTTGAATCATAATAGGAAACTTCAAAGCTGGATAAGGTGGACAATGTTGGACTCAATTTGAAATAAGAATGTGTTTCCCATATCTTTTCTAGTTGACACGACTCGAGTTATGCTGGGTAAAGATGGCGGTTACATCAATGCCAACTTCATCAACATGCCAGTGAAGGATGAGAACTTCATGTACATAGCCTGCCAGGGACCCTTACCCACCACTCTGGGTGACTTCTGGCAAATGGTGTGGGAGCAGAAGTCCAACGTGATCGCCATGATGACCCAGGAAGTGGAGGGCGGCAAAGTGAAATGTCAGCGGTACTGGCCAGACACACCAAGGACGGCGGAGATGGTGGACGACCGGTTACAGATCATGCTGATCAAAGACCAATATCTGGACAACTTTGTCATTCGCCTCATTGAAGTCAAGGATGTCCAGGTAAGTTCATGTATAGATATAAATTTCTCATTTTCCTGTAATAATTTCAACTTTGATACACTTTTAATAGTCACATTTCCTCTTCAGACCAATGAAATCCAGCGCGTAACTCACCTGAACTACACGGGATGGCCCGATCATGGAACGCCTTCACAACCCGAGCAGCTGCTCACGTTTATTTCCTACATGAGGCATGTTCACCAGTCAGGGCCAATAATCACACACTGCAGTGCAGGGATTGGCCGATCAGGAACCCTCATCTGTATAGACGTGGTCCTGGGTCTCATCAGTAAAGATGCTGATGTAAGTTTTACAGACTTTCTCTTGTTTGTGTTACAGTGTATAAATAGAGAAACTTATAATTTGTCTAATTGATTCTTTTGTTGTAGTTTGATATTTCAGATGTCGTAAGGAACATGAGACTTCAGAGACAGGGAATGGTCCAGACAGAGGTGATTAGTGTTAAGTACATTTACTCAAAACTGTCAAAACCTCTGTGATTAATGTTTTCTCACATTTTCTTTCTATCTACCTTACAGGACCAATATATTTTCTGCTATCAAGTGATCCTCTACGTCCTCAGATGCCTTCAAGCTGAGGAAAACATCTCGGGATAGAGAAGACCACATATCGCCGTTGTGTAGAGTCTGGGTGACTGTTTCACAAGAGCAAAACAAAAATGCAGAGTTGACACAGGCAGTAATTGCCAAATTACACTACATGTTTCTAAGATGCCTTAAAATATCCATTCCCTGAGAGTAAATCCTTTAAAGAAGTCTATATTTTTATGTCTGCTTTTTGAGTTCTCTCTTTGGCTGCTACTCCCTTTCAATGCATTTATGAGAACTGCTGATTGTATTTCCTATTGTCACCTACAAGAGAACACTAATGTTTTTTTTTCCAGATTCTTGGATACTCTAAAATAATGATGAAAGTGATCAATGAGCTCATATTTTATATGGGACAAAATCTTACCTGTGTATTTTGAATCCTATTATGATGCTGGAACATGCCTTGACAGAATACTATGTCAGTATTTGCTTTGTAAATCTATTATACAGTAATTGCTCACTGCCTGAGGTAAATGATGAAATTAAAAGTGTACATATTCATCTCCTAAAAATTAAACTGGATACATTTTAAATGTTATGTAGAAGAAAGTTTCTTTTTTAAAAAAAAAACAAAAACAAATATAAGAATCAAATATTTTCCTTGTCTTTTGTCATTTTAGTGCATATCACTTTATTTTATTGTAGAGTCTGTCGACTGACCAAACCACTGAAAAGCATAAGGAAGAGAAGCTACAACCTTTGTATCTGTGTATGGGTTGATACTAGATTGGAGAGGGTGCTCAATGACAAGTAAGCTACAGCTTTTGAACTTGAAAATCATCATTTATACTCAACATAAATTGCAGCACAGTGATGCAACAATGGATTTTATTTTGTTGCACCTATGTTGAGGCTGTCGGGGAAGCTTTAAGTTTATAAATTTGAAGCTGTACTTTGTGATTTTTAACTGCACTATAAATAGAAAGATAGCTCTTTTGTCAACCAGGTGATCAAACATCTTACTGCTTGTCGTATCAACCACAAATTCTTGCCTCAAAACTGAAAGTAGAATTGAATCAACTCTATGAATGAAGATTTGAGAGTTCATGATATCTTTTCTGCCTGGTTATTGCATTATTTTTGTGCATTCTGCAGGTGGCCATGTTGTGTCTTTTCTCTGTATGTGGTTAGAGCAGAGGATGATAAAACATTGGAAGGGTTGTCTTGGACCACTTCCAACACAAGGTGGTGCCAAAATTCACTACCAGATCACTTAGTAATTCTGGAAACATTGCCATGTGTCCAAACATCTCTCCGAACCTTTCTGGGTTACTCATACAAAATAAAGTTTTTATTGGACAATATGTGGGATATTATTTTTTATAATTGCTTTAAAGTATGGTTTGCCACAGAAATGCTGCTGCAAGGTTACACTGTTGCATAATTCAGTGATCACCTTATCCTTTGGGGGGGGGGGGGCGCGGTACACCACGCCCACGCCAACCTGAACGAGACTGAGCCACACACACCGCAATCTCTCTGTAAAGGCTGGTGGTCGCGGTACACCACGCTCACGCCAACTTTAACGAACCTCAGCCACACATACACATACAGCACTCACTCTGTGGAGGAGGGACGGGGCTGGCCAACCGGTGGTTGCGGTACACCACGCTCACGCCAGCCTGAACCAGCCTCACCCATACACATACACATACATGGCCCTCGCGCTGACCAGGAAGCGGGGGGCGGGGGAGCTGGCCAAGCCGGTGGTGGCGGTACACCAACGCTGACCACGCCAGCCCGGACAGAGACTCAGCCATACACACACATACACGGTCCTCGCGCTGAGCAGGAAGCGAGGGGCGGGGGAACTGGCCAAGCCGGTGGTGGCGGTACACGCCTGTAGACCTTGCACTGGCCCCAGCATACCTCTGAGGGCACTGAGGCCATGGCCGAGCCCAAGGCCAGACATGGGCACAACAGAGTAATTACACAGGAATTGCATAAAACATTGTTTAGCATGATTAATAAACAGATAATACTGTTGATAATCCCGTGTAACAAGGCACTGATTCATAAGGCACTGTCCCCTACTGACCCTGCACTCACCCTACACTTTTCACATGCCTAGTATGCCATTATAAAGAGGTTCAGATATGGTACAGTCCACCCTAGGGGTGTCTGAAAATCGTATCACATAAGATTTTAACTGGAAAGAGGAATACTTTAGACCAACACAAACGTAGCCTCACTCATACACACTCTGTACAGAGACAGGACTGCAGCGCGGGGGCAGCTGGGCACAGCCGCTGGCCCCCGGTGAGAATAGTAAGTGAGCCACGCTGAGCGGGCCGGACTCAGCAGAGACACTCAGCCACCCGTTCAAACACTGGGGCACACTGTACAGAGCAGGAATCAGGGGGGCGGGGGCAGCTGGGCACAGCCGCTGGCCCCCGGTGAGAATAGTAAGTGAGCCACGCTGAGCGGGCCGGACTCAGCAGAGACACTCAGCCACCCGTTCAAACACTGGGGCACACTGTACAGAGCAGGAATCAGGGGGGCGGGGGCAGCTGGGCACAGCCGCTGGCCCCCGGTGAGAATAGTAAGTGAGCCACGCTGAGCGGGCCGGACTCAGCAGAGACACTCAGCCACCCGTTCAAACACTGGGGCACACTGTACAGAGCAGGAATCAGGGGGGCGGGGGCAGCTGGGCACAGCCGCTGGCCCCCGGTGAGAATAGTAAGTGAGCCACGCTGAGCGGGCCGGACTCAGCAGAGACACTCAGCCACCCGTTCAAACACTGGGGCACACTGTACAGAGCAGGAATCAGGGGGGCGGGGGCAGCTGGGCACAGCCGCTGGCCCCCGGTGAGAATAGTAAGTGAGCCACGCTGAGCGGGCCGGACTCAGCAGAGACACTCAGCCACCCGTTCAAACACTGGGGCACACTGTACAGAGCAGGAATCAGGGGGGCGGGGGCAGCTGGGCACAGCCGCTGGCCCCCGGTGAGAATAGTAAGTGAGCCACGCTGAGCGGGCCGGACTCAGCAGAGACACTCAGCCACCCGTTCAAACACTGGGGCACACTGTACAGAGCAGGAATCAGGGGGGCGGGGGCAGCTGGGCACAGCCGCTGGCCCCGGTGAGAATAGTAAGTGAGCCACGCTGAGCGGGCCGGACTCAGCAGAGACACTCAGCCACCCGTTCAAACACTGGGGCACACTGTACAGAGCAGGAATCAGGGGGGCGGGGGCAGCTGGGCACAGCCGCTGGCCCCCGGTGAGAATAGTAAGTGAGCCACGCTGAGCGGGCCGGACTCAGCAGAGACACTCAGCCACCCGTTCAAACACTGGGGCACACTGTACAGAGCAGGAATCAGGGGGGCGGGGGCAGCTGGGCACAGCCGCTGGCCCCCGGTGAGAATAGTAAGTGAGCCACGCTGAGCGGGCCGGACTCAGCAGAGACACTCAGCCACCCGTTCAAACACTGGGGCACACTGTACAGAGCAGGAATCAGGGGGGCGGGGGCAGCTGGGCACAGCCGCTGGCCCCCGGTGAGAATAGTAAGTGAGCCACGCTGAGCGGGCCGGACTCAGCAGAGACACTCAGCCACCCGTTCAAACACTGGGGCACACTGTACAGAGCAGGAATCAGGGGGGCGGGGGCAGCTGGGCACAGCCGCTGGCCCCCGGTGAGAATAGTAAGTGAGCCACGCTGAGCGGGCCGGACTCAGCAGAGACACTCAGCCACCCGTTCAAACACTGGGGCACACTGTACAGAGCAGGAATCAGGGGGGCGGGGGCAGCTGGGCACAGCCGCTGGCCCCCGGTGAGAATAGTAAGTGAGCCACGCTGAGCGGGCCGGACTCAGCAGAGACACTCAGCCACCCGTTCAAACACTGGGGCACACTGTACAGAGCAGGAATCAGGGGGGCGGGGGCAGCTGGGCACAGCCGCTGGCCCCCGGTGAGAATAGTAAGTGAGCCACGCTGAGCGGGCCGGACTCAGCAGAGACACTCAGCCACCCGTTCAAACACTGGGGCACACTGTACAGAGCAGGAATCAGGGGGGCGGGGGCAGCTGGGCACAGCCGCTGGCCCCCGGTGAGAATAGTAAGTGAGCCACGCTGAGCGGGCCGGACTCAGCAGAGACACTCAGCCACCCGTTCAAACACTGGGGCACACTGTACAGAGCAGGAATCAGGGGGGCGGGGGCAGCTGGGCACAGCCGCTGGCCCCCGGTGAGAATAGTAAGTGAGCCACGCTGAGCGGGCCGGACTCAGCAGAGACACTCAGCCACCCGTTCAAACACTGGGGCACACTGTACAGAGCAGGAATCAGGGGGGCGGGGGCAGCTGGGCACAGCCGCTGGCCCCCGGTGAGAATAGTAAGTGAGCCACGCTGAGCGGGCCGGACTCAGCAGAGACACTCAGCCACCCGTTCAAACACTGGGGCACACTGTACAGAGCAGGAATCAGGGGGGCGGGGGCAGCTGGGCACAGCCGCTGGCCCCCGGTGAGAATAGTAAGTGAGCCACGCTGAGCGGGCCGGACTCAGCAGAGACACTCAGCCACCCGTTCAAACACTGGGGCACACTGTACAGAGCAGGAATCAGGGGGGCGGGGGCAGCTGGGCACAGCCGCTGGCCCCCGGTGAGAATAGTAAGTGAGCCACGCTGAGCGGGCCGGACTCAGCAGAGACACTCAGCCACCCGTTCAAACACTGGGGCACACTGTACAGAGCAGGAATCAGGGGGGCGGGGGCAGCTGGGCACAGCCGCTGGCCCCCGGTGAGAATAGTAAGTGAGCCACGCTGAGCGGGCCGGACTCAGCAGAGACACTCAGCCACCCGTTCAAACACTGGGGCACACTGTACAGAGCAGGAATCAGGGGGGCGGGGGCAGCTGGGCACAGCCGCTGGCCCCCGGTGAGAATAGTAAGTGAGCCACGCTGAGCGGGCCGGACTCAGCAGAGACACTCAGCCACCCGTTCAAACACTGGGGCACACTGTACAGAGCAGGAATCAGGGGGGCGGGGGCGGCTGGGCACAGCCGCTGGCCCCCGGTGAGAATAGTAAGTGAGCCACGCTGAGCGGGCCGGACTCAGCAGAGACACTCAGCCACCCGTTCAAACACTGGGGCACACTGTACAGAGCAGGAATCAGGGGGGCGGGGGCAGCTGGGCACAGCCGCTGGCCCCCGGTGAGAATAGTAAGTGAGCCACGCTGAGCGGGCCGGACTCAGCAGAGACACTCAGCCACCCGTTCAAACACTGGGGCACACTGTACAGAGCAGGAATCAGGGGGGCGGGGGCAGCTGGGCACAGCCGCTGGCCCCCGGTGAGAATAGTAAGTGAGCCACGCTGAGCGGGCCGGACTCAGCAGAGACACTCAGCCACCCGTTCAAACACTGGGGCACACTGTACAGAGCAGGAATCAGGGGGGCGGGGGCAGCTGGGCACAGCCGCTGGCCCCCGGTGAGAATAGTAAGTGAGCCACGCTGAGCGGGCCGGACTCAGCAGAGACACTCAGCCACCCGTTCAAACACTGGGGCACACTGTACAGAGCAGGAATCAGGGGGGCGGGGGCAGCTGGGCACAGCCGCTGGCCCCCGGTGAGAATAGTAAGTGAGCCACGCTGAGCGGGCCGGACTCAGCAGAGACACTCAGCCACCCGTTCAAACACTGGGGCACACTGTACAGAGCAGGAATCAGGGGGGCGGGGGCAGCTGGGCACAGCCGCTGGCCCCCGGTGAGAATAGTAAGTGAGCCACGCTGAGCGGGCCGGACTCAGCAGAGACACTCAGCCACCCGTTCAAACACTGGGGCACACTGTACAGAGCAGGAATCAGGGGGGCGGGGGCAGCTGGGCACAGCCGCTGGCCCCCGGTGAGAATAGTAAGTGAGCCACGCTGAGCGGGCCGGACTCAGCAGAGACACTCAGCCACCCGTTCAAACACTGGGGCACACTGTACAGAGCAGGAATCAGGGGGGCGGGGGCAGCTGGGCACAGCCGCTGGCCCCCGGTGAGAATAGTAAGTGAGCCACGCTGAGCGGGCCGGACTCAGCAGAGACACTCAGCCACCCGTTCAAACACTGGGGCACACTGTACAGAGCAGGAATCAGGGGGGCGGGGGCGGCTGGGCACAGCCGCTGGCCCCCGGTGAGAATAGTAAGTGAGCCACGCTGAGCGGGCCGGACTCAGCAGAGACACTCAGCCACCCGTTCAAACACTGGGGCACACTGTACAGAGCAGGAATCAGGGGGGCGGGGGCAGCTGGGCACAGCCGCTGGCCCCCGGTGAGAATAGTAAGTGAGCCACGCTGAGCGGGCCGGACTCAGCAGAGACACTCAGCCACCCGTTCAAACACTGGGGCACACTGTACAGAGCAGGAATCAGGGGGGCGGGGGCAGCTGGGCACAGCCGCTGGCCCCCGGTGAGAATAGTAAGTGAGCCACGCTGAGCGGGCCGGACTCAGCAGAGACACTCAGCCACCCGTTCAAACACTGGGGCACACTGTACAGAGCAGGAATCAGGGGGGCGGGGGCAGCTGGGCACAGCCGCTGGCCCCCGGTGAGAATAGTAAGTGAGCCACGCTGAGCGGGCCGGACTCAGCAGAGACACTCAGCCACCCGTTCAAACACTGGGGCACACTGTACAGAGCAGGAATCAGGGGGGCGGGGGCAGCTGGGCACAGCCGCTGGCCCCCGGTGAGAATAGTAAGTGAGCCACGCTGAGCGGGCCGGACTCAGCAGAGACACTCAGCCACCCGTTCAAACACTGGGGCACACTGTACAGAGCAGGAATCAGGGGGGCGGGGGCAGCTGGGCACAGCCGCTGGCCCCCGGTGAGAATAGTAAGTGAGCCACGCTGAGCGGGCCGGACTCAGCAGAGACACTCAGCCACCCGTTCAAACACTGGGGCACACTGTACAGAGCAGGAATCAGGGGGGCGGGGGCAGCTGGGCACAGCCGCTGGCCCCCGGTGAGAATAGTAAGTGAGCCACGCTGAGCGGGCCGGACTCAGCAGAGACACTCAGCCACCCGTTCAAACACTGGGGCACACTGTACAGAGCAGGAATCAGGGGGGCGGGGGCAGCTGGGCACAGCCGCTGGCCCCCGGTGAGAATAGTAAGTGAGCCACGCTGAGCGGGCCGGACTCAGCAGAGACACTCAGCCACCCGTTCAAACACTGGGGCACACTGTACAGAGCAGGAATCAGGGGGGCGGGGGCAGCTGGGCACAGCCGCTGGCCCCCGGTGAGAATAGTAAGTGAGCCACGCTGAGCGGGCCGGACTCAGCAGAGACACTCAGCCACCCGTTCAAACACTGGGGCACACTGTACAGAGCAGGAATCAGGGGGGCGGGGGCAGCTGGGCACAGCCGCTGGCCCCCGGTGAGAATAGTAAGTGAGCCACGCTGAGCGGGCCGGACTCAGCAGAGACACTCAGCCACCCGTTCAAACACTGGGGCACACTGTACAGAGCAGGAATCAGGGGGGCGGGGGCAGCTGGGCACAGCCGCTGGCCCCCGGTGAGAATAGTAAGTGAGCCACGCTGAGCGGGCCGGACTCAGCAGAGACACTCAGCCACCCGTTCAAACACTGGGGCACACTGTACAGAGCAGGAATCAGGGGGGCGGGGGCAGCTGGGCACAGCCGCTGGCCCCCGGTGAGAATAGTAAGTGAGCCACGCTGAGCGGGCCGGACTCAGCAGAGACACTCAGCCACCCGTTCAAACACTGGGGCACACTGTACAGAGCAGGAATCAGGGGGGCGGGGGCAGCTGGGCACAGCCGCTGGCCCCCGGTGAGAATAGTAAGTGAGCCACGCTGAGCGGGCCGGACTCAGCAGAGACACTCAGCCACCCGTTCAAACACTGGGGCACACTGTACAGAGCAGGAATCAGGGGGGCGGGGGCAGCTGGGCACAGCCGCTGGCCCCCGGTGAGAATAGTAAGTGAGCCACGCTGAGCGGGCCGGACTCAGCAGAGACACTCAGCCACCCGTTCAAACACTGGGGCACACTGTACAGAGCAGGAATCAGGGGGGCGGGGGCAGCTGGGCACAGCCGCTGGCCCCCGGTGAGAATAGTAAGTGAGCCACGCTGAGCGGGCCGGACTCAGCAGAGACACTCAGCCACCCGTTCAAACACTGGGGCACACTGTACAGAGCAGGAATCAGGGGGGCGGGGGCAGCTGGGCACAGCCGCTGGCCCCCGGTGAGAATAGTAAGTGAGCCACGCTGAGCGGGCCGGACTCAGCAGAGACACTCAGCCACCCGTTCAAACACTGGGGCACACTGTACAGAGCAGGAATCAGGGGGGCGGGGGCAGCTGGGCACAGCCGCTGGCCCCCGGTGAGAATAGTAAGTGAGCCACGCTGAGCGGGCCGGACTCAGCAGAGACACTCAGCCACCCGTTCAAACACTGGGGCACACTGTACAGAGCAGGAATCAGGGGGGCGGGGGCAGCTGGGCACAGCCGCTGGCCCCCGGTGAGAATAGTAAGTGAGCCACGCTGAGCGGGCCGGACTCAGCAGAGACACTCAGCCACCCGTTCAAACACTGGGGCACACTGTACAGAGCAGGAATCAGGGGGGCGGGGGCAGCTGGGCACAGCCGCTGGCCCCCGGTGAGAATAGTAAGTGAGCCACGCTGAGCGGGCCGGACTCAGCAGAGACACTCAGCCACCCGTTCAAACACTGGGGCACACTGTACAGAGCAGGAATCAGGGGGGCGGGGGCAGCTGGGCACAGCCGCTGGCCCCCGGTGAGAATAGTAAGTGAGCCACGCTGAGCGGGCCGGACTCAGCAGAGACACTCAGCCACCCGTTCAAACACTGGGGCACACTGTACAGAGCAGGAATCAGGGGGGCGGGGGCAGCTGGGCACAGCCGCTGGCCCCCGGTGAGAATAGTAAGTGAGCCACGCTGAGCGGGCCGGACTCAGCAGAGACACTCAGCCACCCGTTCAAACACTGGGGCACACTGTACAGAGCAGGAATCAGGGGGGCGGGGGCAGCTGGGCACAGCCGCTGGCCCCCGGTGAGAATAGTAAGTGAGCCACGCTGAGCGGGCCGGACTCAGCAGAGACACTCAGCCACCCGTTCAAACACTGGGGCACACTGTACAGAGCAGGAATCAGGGGGGCGGGGGCAGCTGGGCACAGCCGCTGGCCCCCGGTGAGAATAGTAAGTGAGCCACGCTGAGCGGGCCGGACTCAGCAGAGACACTCAGCCACCCGTTCAAACACTGGGGCACACTGTACAGAGCAGGAATCAGGGGGGCGGGGGCAGCTGGGCACAGCCGCTGGCCCCCGGTGAGAATAGTAAGTGAGCCACGCTGAGCGGGCCGGACTCAGCAGAGACACTCAGCCACCCGTTCAAACACTGGGGCACACTGTACAGAGCAGGAATCAGGGGGGCGGGGGCAGCTGGGCACAGCCGCTGGCCCCCGGTGAGAATAGTAAGTGAGCCACGCTGAGCGGGCCGGACTCAGCAGAGACACTCAGCCACCCGTTCAAACACTGGGGCACACTGTACAGAGCAGGAATCAGGGGGGCGGGGGCAGCTGGGCACAGCCGCTGGCCCCCGGTGAGAATAGTAAGTGAGCCACGCTGAGCGGGCCGGACTCAGCAGAGACACTCAGCCACCCGTTCAAACACTGGGGCACACTGTACAGAGCAGGAATCAGGGGGGCGGGGGCAGCTGGGCACAGCCGCTGGCCCCCGGTGAGAATAGTAAGTGAGCCACGCTGAGCGGGCCGGACTCAGCAGAGACACTCAGCCACCCGTTCAAACACTGGGGCACACTGTACAGAGCAGGAATCAGGGGGGCGGGGGCAGCTGGGCACAGCCGCTGGCCCCCGGTGAGAATAGTAAGTGAGCCACGCTGAGCGGGCCGGACTCAGCAGAGACACTCAGCCACCCGTTCAAACACTGGGGCACACTGTACAGAGCAGGAATCAGGGGGGCGGGGGCAGCTGGGCACAGCCGCTGGCCCCCGGTGAGAATAGTAAGTGAGCCACGCTGAGCGGGCCGGACTCAGCAGAGACACTCAGCCACCCGTTCAAACACTGGGGCACACTGTACAGAGCAGGAATCAGGGGGGCGGGGGCAGCTGGGCACAGCCGCTGGCCCCCGGTGAGAATAGTAAGTGAGCCACGCTGAGCGGGCCGGACTCAGCAGAGACACTCAGCCACCCGTTCAAACACTGGGGCACACTGTACAGAGCAGGAATCAGGGGGGCGGGGGCAGCTGGGCACAGCCGCTGGCCCCCGGTGAGAATAGTAAGTGAGCCACGCTGAGCGGGCCGGACTCAGCAGAGACACTCAGCCACCCGTTCAAACACTGGGGCACACTGTACAGAGCAGGAATCAGGGGGGCGGGGGCAGCTGGGCACAGCCGCTGGCCCCCGGTGAGAATAGTAAGTGAGCCACGCTGAGCGGGCCGGACTCAGCAGAGACACTCAGCCACCCGTTCAAACACTGGGGCACACTGTACAGAGCAGGAATCAGGGGGGCGGGGGCAGCTGGGCACAGCCGCTGGCCCCCGGTGAGAATAGTAAGTGAGCCACGCTGAGCGGGCCGGACTCAGCAGAGACACTCAGCCACCCGTTCAAACACTGGGGCACACTGTACAGAGCAGGAATCAGGGGGGCGGGGGCAGCTGGGCACAGCCGCTGGCCCCCGGTGAGAATAGTAAGTGAGCCACGCTGAGCGGGCCGGACTCAGCAGAGACACTCAGCCACCCGTTCAAACACTGGGGCACACTGTACAGAGCAGGAATCAGGGGGGCGGGGGCAGCTGGGCACAGCCGCTGGCCCCCGGTGAGAATAGTAAGTGAGCCACGCTGAGCGGGCCGGACTCAGCAGAGACACTCAGCCACCCGTTCAAACACTGGGGCACACTGTACAGAGCAGGAATCAGGGGGGCGGGGGCAGCTGGGCACAGCCGCTGGCCCCCGGTGAGAATAGTAAGTGAGCCACGCTGAGCGGGCCGGACTCAGCAGAGACACTCAGCCACCCGTTCAAACACTGGGGCACACTGTACAGAGCAGGAATCAGGGGGGCGGGGGCAGCTGGGCACAGCCGCTGGCCCCCGGTGAGAATAGTAAGTGAGCCACGCTGAGCGGGCCGGACTCAGCAGAGACACTCAGCCACCCGTTCAAACACTGGGGCACACTGTACAGAGCAGGAATCAGGGGGGCGGGGGCAGCTGGGCACAGCCGCTGGCCCCCGGTGAGAATAGTAAGTGAGCCACGCTGAGCGGGCCGGACTCAGCAGAGACACTCAGCCACCCGTTCAAACACTGGGGCACACTGTACAGAGCAGGAATCAGGGGGGCGGGGGCAGCTGGGCACAGCCGCTGGCCCCCGGTGAGAATAGTAAGTGAGCCACGCTGAGCGGGCCGGACTCAGCAGAGACACTCAGCCACCCGTTCAAACACTGGGGCACACTGTACAGAGCAGGAATCAGGGGGGCGGGGGCAGCTGGGCACAGCCGCTGGCCCCCGGTGAGAATAGTAAGTGAGCCACGCTGAGCGGGCCGGACTCAGCAGAGACACTCAGCCACCCGTTCAAACACTGGGGCACACTGTACAGAGCAGGAATCAGGGGGGCGGGGGCAGCTGGGCACAGCCGCTGGCCCCCGGTGAGAATAGTAAGTGAGCCACGCTGAGCGGGCCGGACTCAGCAGAGACACTCAGCCACCCGTTCAAACACTGGGGCACACTGTACAGAGCAGGAATCAGGGGGGCGGGGGCAGCTGGGCACAGCCGCTGGCCCCCGGTGAGAATAGTAAGTGAGCCACGCTGAGCGGGCCGGACTCAGCAGAGACACTCAGCCACCCGTTCAAACACTGGGGCACACTGTACAGAGCAGGAATCAGGGGGGCGGGGGCAGCTGGGCACAGCCGCTGGCCCCCGGTGAGAATAGTAAGTGAGCCACGCTGAGCGGGCCGGACTCAGCAGAGACACTCAGCCACCCGTTCAAACACTGGGGCACACTGTACAGAGCAGGAATCAGGGGGGCGGGGGCAGCTGGGCACAGCCGCTGGCCCCCGGTGAGAATAGTAAGTGAGCCACGCTGAGCGGGCCGGACTCAGCAGAGACACTCAGCCACCCGTTCAAACACTGGGGCACACTGTACAGAGCAGGAATCAGGGGGGCGGGGGCAGCTGGGCACAGCCGCTGGCCCCCGGTGAGAATAGTAAGTGAGCCACGCTGAGCGGGCCGGACTCAGCAGAGACACTCAGCCACCCGTTCAAACACTGGGGCACACTGTACAGAGCAGGAATCAGGGGGGCGGGGGCAGCTGGGCACAGCCGCTGGCCCCCGGTGAGAATAGTAAGTGAGCCACGCTGAGCGGGCCGGACTCAGCAGAGACACTCAGCCACCCGTTCAAACACTGGGGCACACTGTACAGAGCAGGAATCAGGGGGGCGGGGGCAGCTGGGCACAGCCGCTGGCCCCCGGTGAGAATAGTAAGTGAGCCACGCTGAGCGGGCCGGACTCAGCAGAGACACTCAGCCACCCGTTCAAACACTGGGGCACACTGTACAGAGCAGGAATCAGGGGGGCGGGGGCAGCTGGGCACAGCCGCTGGCCCCCGGTGAGAATAGTAAGTGAGCCACGCTGAGCGGGCCGGACTCAGCAGAGACACTCAGCCACCCGTTCAAACACTGGGGCACACTGTACAGAGCAGGAATCAGGGGGGCGGGGGCAGCTGGGCACAGCCGCTGGCCCCCGGTGAGAATAGTAAGTGAGCCACGCTGAGCGGGCCGGACTCAGCAGAGACACTCAGCCACCCGTTCAAACACTGGGGCACACTGTACAGAGCAGGAATCAGGGGGGCGGGGGCAGCTGGGCACAGCCGCTGGCCCCCGGTGAGAATAGTAAGTGAGCCACGCTGAGCGGGCCGGACTCAGCAGAGACACTCAGCCACCCGTTCAAACACTGGGGCACACTGTACAGAGCAGGAATCAGGGGGGCGGGGGCAGCTGGGCACAGCCGCTGGCCCCCGGTGAGAATAGTAAGTGAGCCACGCTGAGCGGGCCGGACTCAGCAGAGACACTCAGCCACCCGTTCAAACACTGGGGCACACTGTACAGAGCAGGAATCAGGGGGGCGGGGGCAGCTGGGCACAGCCGCTGGCCCCCGGTGAGAATAGTAAGTGAGCCACGCTGAGCGGGCCGGACTCAGCAGAGACACTCAGCCACCCGTTCAAACACTGGGGCACACTGTACAGAGCAGGAATCAGGGGGGCGGGGGCAGCTGGGCACAGCCGCTGGCCCCCGGTGAGAATAGTAAGTGAGCCACGCTGAGCGGGCCGGACTCAGCAGAGACACTCAGCCACCCGTTCAAACACTGGGGCACACTGTACAGAGCAGGAATCAGGGGGGCGGGGGCAGCTGGGCACAGCCGCTGGCCCCCGGTGAGAATAGTAAGTGAGCCACGCTGAGCGGGCCGGACTCAGCAGAGACACTCAGCCACCCGTTCAAACACTGGGGCACACTGTACAGAGCAGGAATCAGGGGGGCGGGGGCAGCTGGGCACAGCCGCTGGCCCCCGGTGAGAATAGTAAGTGAGCCACGCTGAGCGGGCCGGACTCAGCAGAGACACTCAGCCACCCGTTCAAACACTGGGGCACACTGTACAGAGCAGGAATCAGGGGGGCGGGGGCAGCTGGGCACAGCCGCTGGCCCCCGGTGAGAATAGTAAGTGAGCCACGCTGAGCGGGCCGGACTCAGCAGAGACACTCAGCCACCCGTTCAAACACTGGGGCACACTGTACAGAGCAGGAATCAGGGGGGCGGGGGCAGCTGGGCACAGCCGCTGGCCCCCGGTGAGAATAGTAAGTGAGCCACGCTGAGCGGGCCGGACTCAGCAGAGACACTCAGCCACCCGTTCAAACACTGGGGCACACTGTACAGAGCAGGAATCAGGGGGGCGGGGGCAGCTGGGCACAGCCGCTGGCCCCCGGTGAGAATAGTAAGTGAGCCACGCTGAGCGGGCCGGACTCAGCAGAGACACTCAGCCACCCGTTCAAACACTGGGGCACACTGTACAGAGCAGGAATCAGGGGGGCGGGGGCAGCTGGGCACAGCCGCTGGCCCCCGGTGAGAATAGTAAGTGAGCCACGCTGAGCGGGCCGGACTCAGCAGAGACACTCAGCCACCCGTTCAAACACTGGGGCACACTGTACAGAGCAGGAATCAGGGGGGCGGGGGCAGCTGGGCACAGCCGCTGGCCCCCGGTGAGAATAGTAAGTGAGCCACGCTGAGCGGGCCGGACTCAGCAGAGACACTCAGCCACCCGTTCAAACACTGGGGCACACTGTACAGAGCAGGAATCAGGGGGGCGGGGGCAGCTGGGCACAGCCGCTGGCCCCCGGTGAGAATAGTAAGTGAGCCACGCTGAGCGGGCCGGACTCAGCAGAGACACTCAGCCACCCGTTCAAACACTGGGGCACACTGTACAGAGCAGGAATCAGGGGGGCGGGGGCAGCTGGGCACAGCCGCTGGCCCCCGGTGAGAATAGTAAGTGAGCCACGCTGAGCGGGCCGGACTCAGCAGAGACACTCAGCCACCCGTTCAAACACTGGGGCACACTGTACAGAGCAGGAATCAGGGGGGCGGGGGCAGCTGGGCACAGCCGCTGGCCCCCGGTGAGAATAGTAAGTGAGCCACGCTGAGCGGGCCGGACTCAGCAGAGACACTCAGCCACCCGTTCAAACACTGGGGCACACTGTACAGAGCAGGAATCAGGGGGGCGGGGGCAGCTGGGCACAGCCGCTGGCCCCCGGTGAGAATAGTAAGTGAGCCACGCTGAGCGGGCCGGACTCAGCAGAGACACTCAGCCACCCGTTCAAACACTGGGGCACACTGTACAGAGCAGGAATCAGGGGGGCGGGGGCAGCTGGGCACAGCCGCTGGCCCCCGGTGAGAATAGTAAGTGAGCCACGCTGAGCGGGCCGGACTCAGCAGAGACACTCAGCCACCCGTTCAAACACTGGGGCACACTGTACAGAGCAGGAATCAGGGGGGCGGGGGCAGCTGGGCACAGCCGCTGGCCCCCGGTGAGAATAGTAAGTGAGCCACGCTGAGCGGGCCGGACTCAGCAGAGACACTCAGCCACCCGTTCAAACACTGGGGCACACTGTACAGAGCAGGAATCAGGGGGGCGGGGGCAGCTGGGCACAGCCGCTGGCCCCCGGTGAGAATAGTAAGTGAGCCACGCTGAGCGGGCCGGACTCAGCAGAGACACTCAGCCACCCGTTCAAACACTGGGGCACACTGTACAGAGCAGGAATCAGGGGGGCGGGGGCAGCTGGGCACAGCCGCTGGCCCCCGGTGAGAATAGTAAGTGAGCCACGCTGAGCGGGCCGGACTCAGCAGAGACACTCAGCCACCCGTTCAAACACTGGGGCACACTGTACAGAGCAGGAATCAGGGGGGCGGGGGCAGCTGGGCACAGCCGCTGGCCCCCGGTGAGAATAGTAAGTGAGCCACGCTGAGCGGGCCGGACTCAGCAGAGACACTCAGCCACCCGTTCAAACACTGGGGCACACTGTACAGAGCAGGAATCAGGGGGGCGGGGGCAGCTGGGCACAGCCGCTGGCCCCCGGTGAGAATAGTAAGTGAGCCACGCTGAGCGGGCCGGACTCAGCAGAGACACTCAGCCACCCGTTCAAACACTGGGGCACACTGTACAGAGCAGGAATCAGGGGGGCGGGGGCAGCTGGGCACAGCCGCTGGCCCCCGGTGAGAATAGTAAGTGAGCCACGCTGAGCGGGCCGGACTCAGCAGAGACACTCAGCCACCCGTTCAAACACTGGGGCACACTGTACAGAGCAGGAATCAGGGGGGCGGGGGCAGCTGGGCACAGCCGCTGGCCCCCGGTGAGAATAGTAAGTGAGCCACGCTGAGCGGGCCGGACTCAGCAGAGACACTCAGCCACCCGTTCAAACACTGGGGCACACTGTACAGAGCAGGAATCAGGGGGGCGGGGGCAGCTGGGCACAGCCGCTGGCCCCCGGTGAGAATAGTAAGTGAGCCACGCTGAGCGGGCCGGACTCAGCAGAGACACTCAGCCACCCGTTCAAACACTGGGGCACACTGTACAGAGCAGGAATCAGGGGGGCGGGGGCAGCTGGGCACAGCCGCTGGCCCCCGGTGAGAATAGTAAGTGAGCCACGCTGAGCGGGCCGGACTCAGCAGAGACACTCAGCCACCCGTTCAAACACTGGGGCACACTGTACAGAGCAGGAATCAGGGGGGCGGGGGCAGCTGGGCACAGCCGCTGGCCCCCGGTGAGAATAGTAAGTGAGCCACGCTGAGCGGGCCGGACTCAGCAGAGACACTCAGCCACCCGTTCAAACACTGGGGCACACTGTACAGAGCAGGAATCAGGGGGGCGGGGGCAGCTGGGCACAGCCGCTGGCCCCCGGTGAGAATAGTAAGTGAGCCACGCTGAGCGGGCCGGACTCAGCAGAGACACTCAGCCACCCGTTCAAACACTGGGGCACACTGTACAGAGCAGGAATCAGGGGGGCGGGGGCAGCTGGGCACAGCCGCTGGCCCCCGGTGAGAATAGTAAGTGAGCCACGCTGAGCGGGCCGGACTCAGCAGAGACACTCAGCCACCCGTTCAAACACTGGGGCACACTGTACAGAGCAGGAATCAGGGGGGCGGGGGCAGCTGGGCACAGCCGCTGGCCCCCGGTGAGAATAGTAAGTGAGCCACGCTGAGCGGGCCGGACTCAGCAGAGACACTCAGCCACCCGTTCAAACACTGGGGCACACTGTACAGAGCAGGAATCAGGGGGGCGGGGGCAGCTGGGCACAGCCGCTGGCCCCCGGTGAGAATAGTAAGTGAGCCACGCTGAGCGGGCCGGACTCAGCAGAGACACTCAGCCACCCGTTCAAACACTGGGGCACACTGTACAGAGCAGGAATCAGGGGGGCGGGGGCAGCTGGGCACAGCCGCTGGCCCCCGGTGAGAATAGTAAGTGAGCCACGCTGAGCGGGCCGGACTCAGCAGAGACACTCAGCCACCCGTTCAAACACTGGGGCACACTGTACAGAGCAGGAATCAGGGGGGCGGGGGCAGCTGGGCACAGCCGCTGGCCCCCGGTGAGAATAGTAAGTGAGCCACGCTGAGCGGGCCGGACTCAGCAGAGACACTCAGCCACCCGTTCAAACACTGGGGCACACTGTACAGAGCAGGAATCAGGGGGGCGGGGGCAGCTGGGCACAGCCGCTGGCCCCCGGTGAGAATAGTAAGTGAGCCACGCTGAGCGGGCCGGACTCAGCAGAGACACTCAGCCACCCGTTCAAACACTGGGGCACACTGTACAGAGCAGGAATCAGGGGGGCGGGGGCAGCTGGGCACAGCCGCTGGCCCCCGGTGAGAATAGTAAGTGAGCCACGCTGAGCGGGCCGGACTCAGCAGAGACACTCAGCCACCCGTTCAAACACTGGGGCACACTGTACAGAGCAGGAATCAGGGGGGCGGGGGCAGCTGGGCACAGCCGCTGGCCCCCGGTGAGAATAGTAAGTGAGCCACGCTGAGCGGGCCGGACTCAGCAGAGACACTCAGCCACCCGTTCAAACACTGGGGCACACTGTACAGAGCAGGAATCAGGGGGGCGGGGGCAGCTGGGCACAGCCGCTGGCCCCCGGTGAGAATAGTAAGTGAGCCACGCTGAGCGGGCCGGACTCAGCAGAGACACTCAGCCACCCGTTCAAACACTGGGGCACACTGTACAGAGCAGGAATCAGGGGGGCGGGGGCAGCTGGGCACAGCCGCTGGCCCCCGGTGAGAATAGTAAGTGAGCCACGCTGAGCGGGCCGGACTCAGCAGAGACACTCAGCCACCCGTTCAAACACTGGGGCACACTGTACAGAGCAGGAATCAGGGGGGCGGGGGCAGCTGGGCACAGCCGCTGGCCCCCGGTGAGAATAGTAAGTGAGCCACGCTGAGCGGGCCGGACTCAGCAGAGACACTCAGCCACCCGTTCAAACACTGGGGCACACTGTACAGAGCAGGAATCAGGGGGGCGGGGGCAGCTGGGCACAGCCGCTGGCCCCCGGTGAGAATAGTAAGTGAGCCACGCTGAGCGGGCCGGACTCAGCAGAGACACTCAGCCACCCGTTCAAACACTGGGGCACACTGTACAGAGCAGGAATCAGGGGGGCGGGGGCAGCTGGGCACAGCCGCTGGCCCCCGGTGAGAATAGTAAGTGAGCCACGCTGAGCGGGCCGGACTCAGCAGAGACACTCAGCCACCCGTTCAAACACTGGGGCACACTGTACAGAGCAGGAATCAGGGGGGCGGGGGCAGCTGGGCACAGCCGCTGGCCCCCGGTGAGAATAGTAAGTGAGCCACGCTGAGCGGGCCGGACTCAGCAGAGACACTCAGCCACCCGTTCAAACACTGGGGCACACTGTACAGAGCAGGAATCAGGGGGGCGGGGGCAGCTGGGCACAGCCGCTGGCCCCCGGTGAGAATAGTAAGTGAGCCACGCTGAGCGGGCCGGACTCAGCAGAGACACTCAGCCACCCGTTCAAACACTGGGGCACACTGTACAGAGCAGGAATCAGGGGGGCGGGGGCAGCTGGGCACAGCCGCTGGCCCCCGGTGAGAATAGTAAGTGAGCCACGCTGAGCGGGCCGGACTCAGCAGAGACACTCAGCCACCCGTTCAAACACTGGGGCACACTGTACAGAGCAGGAATCAGGGGGGCGGGGGCAGCTGGGCACAGCCGCTGGCCCCCGGTGAGAATAGTAAGTGAGCCACGCTGAGCGGGCCGGACTCAGCAGAGACACTCAGCCACCCGTTCAAACACTGGGGCACACTGTACAGAGCAGGAATCAGGGGGGCGGGGGCAGCTGGGCACAGCCGCTGGCCCCCGGTGAGAATAGTAAGTGAGCCACGCTGAGCGGGCCGGACTCAGCAGAGACACTCAGCCACCCGTTCAAACACTGGGGCACACTGTACAGAGCAGGAATCAGGGGGGCGGGGGCAGCTGGGCACAGCCGCTGGCCCCCGGTGAGAATAGTAAGTGAGCCACGCTGAGCGGGCCGGACTCAGCAGAGACACTCAGCCACCCGTTCAAACACTGGGGCACACTGTACAGAGCAGGAATCAGGGGGGCGGGGGCAGCTGGGCACAGCCGCTGGCCCCCGGTGAGAATAGTAAGTGAGCCACGCTGAGCGGGCCGGACTCAGCAGAGACACTCAGCCACCCGTTCAAACACTGGGGCACACTGTACAGAGCAGGAATCAGGGGGGCGGGGGCAGCTGGGCACAGCCGCTGGCCCCCGGTGAGAATAGTAAGTGAGCCACGCTGAGCGGGCCGGACTCAGCAGAGACACTCAGCCACCCGTTCAAACACTGGGGCACACTGTACAGAGCAGGAATCAGGGGGGCGGGGGCAGCTGGGCACAGCCGCTGGCCCCCGGTGAGAATAGTAAGTGAGCCACGCTGAGCGGGCCGGACTCAGCAGAGACACTCAGCCACCCGTTCAAACACTGGGGCACACTGTACAGAGCAGGAATCAGGGGGGCGGGGGCAGCTGGGCACAGCCGCTGGCCCCCGGTGAGAATAGTAAGTGAGCCACGCTGAGCGGGCCGGACTCAGCAGAGACACTCAGCCACCCGTTCAAACACTGGGGCACACTGTACAGAGCAGGAATCAGGGGGGCGGGGGCAGCTGGGCACAGCCGCTGGCCCCCGGTGAGAATAGTAAGTGAGCCACGCTGAGCGGGCCGGACTCAGCAGAGACACTCAGCCACCCGTTCAAACACTGGGGCACACTGTACAGAGCAGGAATCAGGGGGGCGGGGGCAGCTGGGCACAGCCGCTGGCCCCCGGTGAGAATAGTAAGTGAGCCACGCTGAGCGGGCCGGACTCAGCAGAGACACTCAGCCACCCGTTCAAACACTGGGGCACACTGTACAGAGCAGGAATCAGGGGGGCGGGGGCAGCTGGGCACAGCCGCTGGCCCCCGGTGAGAATAGTAAGTGAGCCACGCTGAGCGGGCCGGACTCAGCAGAGACACTCAGCCACCCGTTCAAACACTGGGGCACACTGTACAGAGCAGGAATCAGGGGGGCGGGGGCAGCTGGGCACAGCCGCTGGCCCCCGGTGAGAATAGTAAGTGAGCCACGCTGAGCGGGCCGGACTCAGCAGAGACACTCAGCCACCCGTTCAAACACTGGGGCACACTGTACAGAGCAGGAATCAGGGGGGCGGGGGCAGCTGGGCACAGCCGCTGGCCCCCGGTGAGAATAGTAAGTGAGCCACGCTGAGCGGGCCGGACTCAGCAGAGACACTCAGCCACCCGTTCAAACACTGGGGCACACTGTACAGAGCAGGAATCAGGGGGGCGGGGGCAGCTGGGCACAGCCGCTGGCCCCCGGTGAGAATAGTAAGTGAGCCACGCTGAGCGGGCCGGACTCAGCAGAGACACTCAGCCACCCGTTCAAACACTGGGGCACACTGTACAGAGCAGGAATCAGGGGGGCGGGGGCAGCTGGGCACAGCCGCTGGCCCCCGGTGAGAATAGTAAGTGAGCCACGCTGAGCGGGCCGGACTCAGCAGAGACACTCAGCCACCCGTTCAAACACTGGGGCACACTGTACAGAGCAGGAATCAGGGGGGCGGGGGCAGCTGGGCACAGCCGCTGGCCCCCGGTGAGAATAGTAAGTGAGCCACGCTGAGCGGGCCGGACTCAGCAGAGACACTCAGCCACCCGTTCAAACACTGGGGCACACTGTACAGAGCAGGAATCAGGGGGGCGGGGGCAGCTGGGCACAGCCGCTGGCCCCCGGTGAGAATAGTAAGTGAGCCACGCTGAGCGGGCCGGACTCAGCAGAGACACTCAGCCACCCGTTCAAACACTGGGGCACACTGTACAGAGCAGGAATCAGGGGGGCGGGGGCAGCTGGGCACAGCCGCTGGCCCCCGGTGAGAATAGTAAGTGAGCCACGCTGAGCGGGCCGGACTCAGCAGAGACACTCAGCCACCCGTTCAAACACTGGGGCACACTGTACAGAGCAGGAATCAGGGGGGCGGGGGCAGCTGGGCACAGCCGCTGGCCCCCGGTGAGAATAGTAAGTGAGCCACGCTGAGCGGGCCGGACTCAGCAGAGACACTCAGCCACCCGTTCAAACACTGGGGCACACTGTACAGAGCAGGAATCAGGGGGGCGGGGGCAGCTGGGCACAGCCGCTGGCCCCCGGTGAGAATAGTAAGTGAGCCACGCTGAGCGGGCCGGACTCAGCAGAGACACTCAGCCACCCGTTCAAACACTGGGGCACACTGTACAGAGCAGGAATCAGGGGGGCGGGGGCAGCTGGGCACAGCCGCTGGCCCCCGGTGAGAATAGTAAGTGAGCCACGCTGAGCGGGCCGGACTCAGCAGAGACACTCAGCCACCCGTTCAAACACTGGGGCACACTGTACAGAGCAGGAATCAGGGGGGCGGGGGCAGCTGGGCACAGCCGCTGGCCCCCGGTGAGAATAGTAAGTGAGCCACGCTGAGCGGGCCGGACTCAGCAGAGACACTCAGCCACCCGTTCAAACACTGGGGCACACTGTACAGAGCAGGAATCAGGGGGGCGGGGGCAGCTGGGCACAGCCGCTGGCCCCCGGTGAGAATAGTAAGTGAGCCACGCTGAGCGGGCCGGACTCAGCAGAGACACTCAGCCACCCGTTCAAACACTGGGGCACACTGTACAGAGCAGGAATCAGGGGGGCGGGGGCAGCTGGGCACAGCCGCTGGCCCCCGGTGAGAATAGTAAGTGAGCCACGCTGAGCGGGCCGGACTCAGCAGAGACACTCAGCCACCCGTTCAAACACTGGGGCACACTGTACAGAGCAGGAATCAGGGGGGCGGGGGCAGCTGGGCACAGCCGCTGGCCCCCGGTGAGAATAGTAAGTGAGCCACGCTGAGCGGGCCGGACTCAGCAGAGACACTCAGCCACCCGTTCAAACACTGGGGCACACTGTACAGAGCAGGAATCAGGGGGGCGGGGGCAGCTGGGCACAGCCGCTGGCCCCCGGTGAGAATAGTAAGTGAGCCACGCTGAGCGGGCCGGACTCAGCAGAGACACTCAGCCACCCGTTCAAACACTGGGGCACACTGTACAGAGCAGGAATCAGGGGGGCGGGGGCAGCTGGGCACAGCCGCTGGCCCCCGGTGAGAATAGTAAGTGAGCCACGCTGAGCGGGCCGGACTCAGCAGAGACACTCAGCCACCCGTTCAAACACTGGGGCACACTGTACAGAGCAGGAATCAGGGGGGCGGGGGCAGCTGGGCACAGCCGCTGGCCCCCGGTGAGAATAGTAAGTGAGCCACGCTGAGCGGGCCGGACTCAGCAGAGACACTCAGCCACCCGTTCAAACACTGGGGCACACTGTACAGAGCAGGAATCAGGGGGGCGGGGGCAGCTGGGCACAGCCGCTGGCCCCCGGTGAGAATAGTAAGTGAGCCACGCTGAGCGGGCCGGACTCAGCAGAGACACTCAGCCACCCGTTCAAACACTGGGGCACACTGTACAGAGCAGGAATCAGGGGGGCGGGGGCAGCTGGGCACAGCCGCTGGCCCCCGGTGAGAATAGTAAGTGAGCCACGCTGAGCGGGCCGGACTCAGCAGAGACACTCAGCCACCCGTTCAAACACTGGGGCACACTGTACAGAGCAGGAATCAGGGGGGCGGGGGCAGCTGGGCACAGCCGCTGGCCCCCGGTGAGAATAGTAAGTGAGCCACGCTGAGCGGGCCGGACTCAGCAGAGACACTCAGCCACCCGTTCAAACACTGGGGCACACTGTACAGAGCAGGAATCAGGGGGGCGGGGGCAGCTGGGCACAGCCGCTGGCCCCCGGTGAGAATAGTAAGTGAGCCACGCTGAGCGGGCCGGACTCAGCAGAGACACTCAGCCACCCGTTCAAACACTGGGGCACACTGTACAGAGCAGGAATCAGGGGGGCGGGGGCAGCTGGGCACAGCCGCTGGCCCCCGGTGAGAATAGTAAGTGAGCCACGCTGAGCGGGCCGGACTCAGCAGAGACACTCAGCCACCCGTTCAAACACTGGGGCACACTGTACAGAGCAGGAATCAGGGGGGCGGGGGCAGCTGGGCACAGCCGCTGGCCCCCGGTGAGAATAGTAAGTGAGCCACGCTGAGCGGGCCGGACTCAGCAGAGACACTCAGCCACCCGTTCAAACACTGGGGCACACTGTACAGAGCAGGAATCAGGGGGGCGGGGGCAGCTGGGCACAGCCGCTGGCCCCCGGTGAGAATAGTAAGTGAGCCACGCTGAGCGGGCCGGACTCAGCAGAGACACTCAGCCACCCGTTCAAACACTGGGGCACACTGTACAGAGCAGGAATCAGGGGGGCGGGGGCAGCTGGGCACAGCCGCTGGCCCCCGGTGAGAATAGTAAGTGAGCCACGCTGAGCGGGCCGGACTCAGCAGAGACACTCAGCCACCCGTTCAAACACTGGGGCACACTGTACAGAGCAGGAATCAGGGGGGCGGGGGCAGCTGGGCACAGCCGCTGGCCCCCGGTGAGAATAGTAAGTGAGCCACGCTGAGCGGGCCGGACTCAGCAGAGACACTCAGCCACCCGTTCAAACACTGGGGCACACTGTACAGAGCAGGAATCAGGGGGGCGGGGGCAGCTGGGCACAGCCGCTGGCCCCCGGTGAGAATAGTAAGTGAGCCACGCTGAGCGGGCCGGACTCAGCAGAGACACTCAGCCACCCGTTCAAACACTGGGGCACACTGTACAGAGCAGGAATCAGGGGGGCGGGGGCAGCTGGGCACAGCCGCTGGCCCCCGGTGAGAATAGTAAGTGAGCCACGCTGAGCGGGCCGGACTCAGCAGAGACACTCAGCCACCCGTTCAAACACTGGGGCACACTGTACAGAGCAGGAATCAGGGGGGCGGGGGCAGCTGGGCACAGCCGCTGGCCCCCGGTGAGAATAGTAAGTGAGCCACGCTGAGCGGGCCGGACTCAGCAGAGACACTCAGCCACCCGTTCAAACACTGGGGCACACTGTACAGAGCAGGAATCAGGGGGGCGGGGGCAGCTGGGCACAGCCGCTGGCCCCCGGTGAGAATAGTAAGTGAGCCACGCTGAGCGGGCCGGACTCAGCAGAGACACTCAGCCACCCGTTCAAACACTGGGGCACACTGTACAGAGCAGGAATCAGGGGGGCGGGGGCAGCTGGGCACAGCCGCTGGCCCCCGGTGAGAATAGTAAGTGAGCCACGCTGAGCGGGCCGGACTCAGCAGAGACACTCAGCCACCCGTTCAAACACTGGGGCACACTGTACAGAGCAGGAATCAGGGGGGCGGGGGCAGCTGGGCACAGCCGCTGGCCCCCGGTGAGAATAGTAAGTGAGCCACGCTGAGCGGGCCGGACTCAGCAGAGACACTCAGCCACCCGTTCAAACACTGGGGCACACTGTACAGAGCAGGAATCAGGGGGGCGGGGGCAGCTGGGCACAGCCGCTGGCCCCCGGTGAGAATAGTAAGTGAGCCACGCTGAGCGGGCCGGACTCAGCAGAGACACTCAGCCACCCGTTCAAACACTGGGGCACACTGTACAGAGCAGGAATCAGGGGGGCGGGGGCAGCTGGGCACAGCCGCTGGCCCCCGGTGAGAATAGTAAGTGAGCCACGCTGAGCGGGCCGGACTCAGCAGAGACACTCAGCCACCCGTTCAAACACTGGGGCACACTGTACAGAGCAGGAATCAGGGGGGCGGGGGCAGCTGGGCACAGCCGCTGGCCCCCGGTGAGAATAGTAAGTGAGCCACGCTGAGCGGGCCGGACTCAGCAGAGACACTCAGCCACCCGTTCAAACACTGGGGCACACTGTACAGAGCAGGAATCAGGGGGGCGGGGGCAGCTGGGCACAGCCGCTGGCCCCCGGTGAGAATAGTAAGTGAGCCACGCTGAGCGGGCCGGACTCAGCAGAGACACTCAGCCACCCGTTCAAACACTGGGGCACACTGTACAGAGCAGGAATCAGGGGGGCGGGGGCAGCTGGGCACAGCCGCTGGCCCCCGGTGAGAATAGTAAGTGAGCCACGCTGAGCGGGCCGGACTCAGCAGAGACACTCAGCCACCCGTTCAAACACTGGGGCACACTGTACAGAGCAGGAATCAGGGGGGCGGGGGCAGCTGGGCACAGCCGCTGGCCCCCGGTGAGAATAGTAAGTGAGCCACGCTGAGCGGGCCGGACTCAGCAGAGACACTCAGCCACCCGTTCAAACACTGGGGCACACTGTACAGAGCAGGAATCAGGGGGGCGGGGGCAGCTGGGCACAGCCGCTGGCCCCCGGTGAGAATAGTAAGTGAGCCACGCTGAGCGGGCCGGACTCAGCAGAGACACTCAGCCACCCGTTCAAACACTGGGGCACACTGTACAGAGCAGGAATCAGGGGGGCGGGGGCAGCTGGGCACAGCCGCTGGCCCCCGGTGAGAATAGTAAGTGAGCCACGCTGAGCGGGCCGGACTCAGCAGAGACACTCAGCCACCCGTTCAAACACTGGGGCACACTGTACAGAGCAGGAATCAGGGGGGCGGGGGCAGCTGGGCACAGCCGCTGGCCCCCGGTGAGAATAGTAAGTGAGCCACGCTGAGCGGGCCGGACTCAGCAGAGACACTCAGCCACCCGTTCAAACACTGGGGCACACTGTACAGAGCAGGAATCAGGGGGGCGGGGGCAGCTGGGCACAGCCGCTGGCCCCCGGTGAGAATAGTAAGTGAGCCACGCTGAGCGGGCCGGACTCAGCAGAGACACTCAGCCACCCGTTCAAACACTGGGGCACACTGTACAGAGCAGGAATCAGGGGGGCGGGGGCAGCTGGGCACAGCCGCTGGCCCCCGGTGAGAATAGTAAGTGAGCCACGCTGAGCGGGCCGGACTCAGCAGAGACACTCAGCCACCCGTTCAAACACTGGGGCACACTGTACAGAGCAGGAATCAGGGGGGCGGGGGCAGCTGGGCACAGCCGCTGGCCCCCGGTGAGAATAGTAAGTGAGCCACGCTGAGCGGGCCGGACTCAGCAGAGACACTCAGCCACCCGTTCAAACACTGGGGCACACTGTACAGAGCAGGAATCAGGGGGGCGGGGGCAGCTGGGCACAGCCGCTGGCCCCCGGTGAGAATAGTAAGTGAGCCACGCTGAGCGGGCCGGACTCAGCAGAGACACTCAGCCACCCGTTCAAACACTGGGGCACACTGTACAGAGCAGGAATCAGGGGGGCGGGGGCAGCTGGGCACAGCCGCTGGCCCCCGGTGAGAATAGTAAGTGAGCCACGCTGAGCGGGCCGGACTCAGCAGAGACACTCAGCCACCCGTTCAAACACTGGGGCACACTGTACAGAGCAGGAATCAGGGGGGCGGGGGCAGCTGGGCACAGCCGCTGGCCCCCGGTGAGAATAGTAAGTGAGCCACGCTGAGCGGGCCGGACTCAGCAGAGACACTCAGCCACCCGTTCAAACACTGGGGCACACTGTACAGAGCAGGAATCAGGGGGGCGGGGGCAGCTGGGCACAGCCGCTGGCCCCCGGTGAGAATAGTAAGTGAGCCACGCTGAGCGGGCCGGACTCAGCAGAGACACTCAGCCACCCGTTCAAACACTGGGGCACACTGTACAGAGCAGGAATCAGGGGGGCGGGGGCAGCTGGGCACAGCCGCTGGCCCCCGGTGAGAATAGTAAGTGAGCCACGCTGAGCGGGCCGGACTCAGCAGAGACACTCAGCCACCCGTTCAAACACTGGGGCACACTGTACAGAGCAGGAATCAGGGGGGCGGGGGCAGCTGGGCACAGCCGCTGGCCCCCGGTGAGAATAGTAAGTGAGCCACGCTGAGCGGGCCGGACTCAGCAGAGACACTCAGCCACCCGTTCAAACACTGGGGCACACTGTACAGAGCAGGAATCAGGGGGGCGGGGGCAGCTGGGCACAGCCGCTGGCCCCCGGTGAGAATAGTAAGTGAGCCACGCTGAGCGGGCCGGACTCAGCAGAGACACTCAGCCACCCGTTCAAACACTGGGGCACACTGTACAGAGCAGGAATCAGGGGGGCGGGGGCAGCTGGGCACAGCCGCTGGCCCCCGGTGAGAATAGTAAGTGAGCCACGCTGAGCGGGCCGGACTCAGCAGAGACACTCAGCCACCCGTTCAAACACTGGGGCACACTGTACAGAGCAGGAATCAGGGGGGCGGGGGCAGCTGGGCACAGCCGCTGGCCCCCGGTGAGAATAGTAAGTGAGCCACGCTGAGCGGGCCGGACTCAGCAGAGACACTCAGCCACCCGTTCAAACACTGGGGCACACTGTACAGAGCAGGAATCAGGGGGGCGGGGGCAGCTGGGCACAGCCGCTGGCCCCCGGTGAGAATAGTAAGTGAGCCACGCTGAGCGGGCCGGACTCAGCAGAGACACTCAGCCACCCGTTCAAACACTGGGGCACACTGTACAGAGCAGGAATCAGGGGGGCGGGGGCAGCTGGGCACAGCCGCTGGCCCCCGGTGAGAATAGTAAGTGAGCCACGCTGAGCGGGCCGGACTCAGCAGAGACACTCAGCCACCCGTTCAAACACTGGGGCACACTGTACAGAGCAGGAATCAGGGGGGCGGGGGCAGCTGGGCACAGCCGCTGGCCCCCGGTGAGAATAGTAAGTGAGCCACGCTGAGCGGGCCGGACTCAGCAGAGACACTCAGCCACCCGTTCAAACACTGGGGCACACTGTACAGAGCAGGAATCAGGGGGGCGGGGGCAGCTGGGCACAGCCGCTGGCCCCCGGTGAGAATAGTAAGTGAGCCACGCTGAGCGGGCCGGACTCAGCAGAGACACTCAGCCACCCGTTCAAACACTGGGGCACACTGTACAGAGCAGGAATCAGGGGGGCGGGGGCAGCTGGGCACAGCCGCTGGCCCCCGGTGAGAATAGTAAGTGAGCCACGCTGAGCGGGCCGGACTCAGCAGAGACACTCAGCCACCCGTTCAAACACTGGGGCACACTGTACAGAGCAGGAATCAGGGGGGCGGGGGCAGCTGGGCACAGCCGCTGGCCCCCGGTGAGAATAGTAAGTGAGCCACGCTGAGCGGGCCGGACTCAGCAGAGACACTCAGCCACCCGTTCAAACACTGGGGCACACTGTACAGAGCAGGAATCAGGGGGGCGGGGGCAGCTGGGCACAGCCGCTGGCCCCCGGTGAGAATAGTAAGTGAGCCACGCTGAGCGGGCCGGACTCAGCAGAGACACTCAGCCACCCGTTCAAACACTGGGGCACACTGTACAGAGCAGGAATCAGGGGGGCGGGGGCAGCTGGGCACAGCCGCTGGCCCCCGGTGAGAATAGTAAGTGAGCCACGCTGAGCGGGCCGGACTCAGCAGAGACACTCAGCCACCCGTTCAAACACTGGGGCACACTGTACAGAGCAGGAATCAGGGGGGCGGGGGCAGCTGGGCACAGCCGCTGGCCCCCGGTGAGAATAGTAAGTGAGCCACGCTGAGCGGGCCGGACTCAGCAGAGACACTCAGCCACCCGTTCAAACACTGGGGCACACTGTACAGAGCAGGAATCAGGGGGGCGGGGGCAGCTGGGCACAGCCGCTGGCCCCCGGTGAGAATAGTAAGTGAGCCACGCTGAGCGGGCCGGACTCAGCAGAGACACTCAGCCACCCGTTCAAACACTGGGGCACACTGTACAGAGCAGGAATCAGGGGGGCGGGGGCAGCTGGGCACAGCCGCTGGCCCCCGGTGAGAATAGTAAGTGAGCCACGCTGAGCGGGCCGGACTCAGCAGAGACACTCAGCCACCCGTTCAAACACTGGGGCACACTGTACAGAGCAGGAATCAGGGGGGCGGGGGCAGCTGGGCACAGCCGCTGGCCCCCGGTGAGAATAGTAAGTGAGCCACGCTGAGCGGGCCGGACTCAGCAGAGACACTCAGCCACCCGTTCAAACACTGGGGCACACTGTACAGAGCAGGAATCAGGGGGGCGGGGGCAGCTGGGCACAGCCGCTGGCCCCCGGTGAGAATAGTAAGTGAGCCACGCTGAGCGGGCCGGACTCAGCAGAGACACTCAGCCACCCGTTCAAACACTGGGGCACACTGTACAGAGCAGGAATCAGGGGGGCGGGGGCAGCTGGGCACAGCCGCTGGCCCCCGGTGAGAATAGTAAGTGAGCCACGCTGAGCGGGCCGGACTCAGCAGAGACACTCAGCCACCCGTTCAAACACTGGGGCACACTGTACAGAGCAGGAATCAGGGGGGCGGGGGCAGCTGGGCACAGCCGCTGGCCCCCGGTGAGAATAGTAAGTGAGCCACGCTGAGCGGGCCGGACTCAGCAGAGACACTCAGCCACCCGTTCAAACACTGGGGCACACTGTACAGAGCAGGAATCAGGGGGGCGGGGGCAGCTGGGCACAGCCGCTGGCCCCCGGTGAGAATAGTAAGTGAGCCACGCTGAGCGGGCCGGACTCAGCAGAGACACTCAGCCACCCGTTCAAACACTGGGGCACACTGTACAGAGCAGGAATCAGGGGGGCGGGGGCAGCTGGGCACAGCCGCTGGCCCCCGGTGAGAATAGTAAGTGAGCCACGCTGAGCGGGCCGGACTCAGCAGAGACACTCAGCCACCCGTTCAAACACTGGGGCACACTGTACAGAGCAGGAATCAGGGGGGCGGGGGCAGCTGGGCACAGCCGCTGGCCCCCGGTGAGAATAGTAAGTGAGCCACGCTGAGCGGGCCGGACTCAGCAGAGACACTCAGCCACCCGTTCAAACACTGGGGCACACTGTACAGAGCAGGAATCAGGGGGGCGGGGGCAGCTGGGCACAGCCGCTGGCCCCCGGTGAGAATAGTAAGTGAGCCACGCTGAGCGGGCCGGACTCAGCAGAGACACTCAGCCACCCGTTCAAACACTGGGGCACACTGTACAGAGCAGGAATCAGGGGGGCGGGGGCAGCTGGGCACAGCCGCTGGCCCCCGGTGAGAATAGTAAGTGAGCCACGCTGAGCGGGCCGGACTCAGCAGAGACACTCAGCCACCCGTTCAAACACTGGGGCACACTGTACAGAGCAGGAATCAGGGGGGCGGGGGCAGCTGGGCACAGCCGCTGGCCCCCGGTGAGAATAGTAAGTGAGCCACGCTGAGCGGGCCGGACTCAGCAGAGACACTCAGCCACCCGTTCAAACACTGGGGCACACTGTACAGAGCAGGAATCAGGGGGGCGGGGGCAGCTGGGCACAGCCGCTGGCCCCCGGTGAGAATAGTAAGTGAGCCACGCTGAGCGGGCCGGACTCAGCAGAGACACTCAGCCACCCGTTCAAACACTGGGGCACACTGTACAGAGCAGGAATCAGGGGGGCGGGGGCAGCTGGGCACAGCCGCTGGCCCCCGGTGAGAATAGTAAGTGAGCCACGCTGAGCGGGCCGGACTCAGCAGAGACACTCAGCCACCCGTTCAAACACTGGGGCACACTGTACAGAGCAGGAATCAGGGGGGCGGGGGCAGCTGGGCACAGCCGCTGGCCCCCGGTGAGAATAGTAAGTGAGCCACGCTGAGCGGGCCGGACTCAGCAGAGACACTCAGCCACCCGTTCAAACACTGGGGCACACTGTACAGAGCAGGAATCAGGGGGGCGGGGGCAGCTGGGCACAGCCGCTGGCCCCCGGTGAGAATAGTAAGTGAGCCACGCTGAGCGGGCCGGACTCAGCAGAGACACTCAGCCACCCGTTCAAACACTGGGGCACACTGTACAGAGCAGGAATCAGGGGGGCGGGGGCAGCTGGGCACAGCCGCTGGCCCCCGGTGAGAATAGTAAGTGAGCCACGCTGAGCGGGCCGGACTCAGCAGAGACACTCAGCCACCCGTTCAAACACTGGGGCACACTGTACAGAGCAGGAATCAGGGGGGCGGGGGCAGCTGGGCACAGCCGCTGGCCCCCGGTGAGAATAGTAAGTGAGCCACGCTGAGCGGGCCGGACTCAGCAGAGACACTCAGCCACCCGTTCAAACACTGGGGCACACTGTACAGAGCAGGAATCAGGGGGGCGGGGGCAGCTGGGCACAGCCGCTGGCCCCCGGTGAGAATAGTAAGTGAGCCACGCTGAGCGGGCCGGACTCAGCAGAGACACTCAGCCACCCGTTCAAACACTGGGGCACACTGTACAGAGCAGGAATCAGGGGGGCGGGGGCAGCTGGGCACAGCCGCTGGCCCCCGGTGAGAATAGTAAGTGAGCCACGCTGAGCGGGCCGGACTCAGCAGAGACACTCAGCCACCCGTTCAAACACTGGGGCACACTGTACAGAGCAGGAATCAGGGGGGCGGGGGCAGCTGGGCACAGCCGCTGGCCCCCGGTGAGAATAGTAAGTGAGCCACGCTGAGCGGGCCGGACTCAGCAGAGACACTCAGCCACCCGTTCAAACACTGGGGCACACTGTACAGAGCAGGAATCAGGGGGGCGGGGGCAGCTGGGCACAGCCGCTGGCCCCCGGTGAGAATAGTAAGTGAGCCACGCTGAGCGGGCCGGACTCAGCAGAGACACTCAGCCACCCGTTCAAACACTGGGGCACACTGTACAGAGCAGGAATCAGGGGGGCGGGGGCAGCTGGGCACAGCCGCTGGCCCCCGGTGAGAATAGTAAGTGAGCCACGCTGAGCGGGCCGGACTCAGCAGAGACACTCAGCCACCCGTTCAAACACTGGGGCACACTGTACAGAGCAGGAATCAGGGGGGCGGGGGCAGCTGGGCACAGCCGCTGGCCCCCGGTGAGAATAGTAAGTGAGCCACGCTGAGCGGGCCGGACTCAGCAGAGACACTCAGCCACCCGTTCAAACACTGGGGCACACTGTACAGAGCAGGAATCAGGGGGGCGGGGGCAGCTGGGCACAGCCGCTGGCCCCCGGTGAGAATAGTAAGTGAGCCACGCTGAGCGGGCCGGACTCAGCAGAGACACTCAGCCACCCGTTCAAACACTGGGGCACACTGTACAGAGCAGGAATCAGGGGGGCGGGGGCAGCTGGGCACAGCCGCTGGCCCCCGGTGAGAATAGTAAGTGAGCCACGCTGAGCGGGCCGGACTCAGCAGAGACACTCAGCCACCCGTTCAAACACTGGGGCACACTGTACAGAGCAGGAATCAGGGGGGCGGGGGCAGCTGGCACAGCCGCTGGCCCCCGGTGAGAATAGTAAGTGAGCCACGCTGAGCGGGCCGGACTCAGCAGAGACACTCAGCCACCCGTTCAAACACTGGGGCACACTGTACAGAGCAGGAATCAGGGGGGCGGGGGCAGCTGGGCACAGCCGCTGGCCCCCGGTGAGAATAGTAAGTGAGCCACGCTGAGCGGGCCGGACTCAGCAGAGACACTCAGCCACCCGTTCAAACACTGGGGCACACTGTACAGAGCAGGAATCAGGGGGGCGGGGGCAGCTGGGCACAGCCGCTGGCCCCCGGTGAGAATAGTAAGTGAGCCACGCTGAGCGGGCCGGACTCAGCAGAGACACTCAGCCACCCGTTCAAACACTGGGGCACACTGTACAGAGCAGGAATCAGGGGGGCGGGGGCAGCTGGGCACAGCCGCTGGCCCCCGGTGAGAATAGTAAGTGAGCCACGCTGAGCGGGCCGGACTCAGCAGAGACACTCAGCCACCCGTTCAAACACTGGGGCACACTGTACAGAGCAGGAATCAGGGGGGCGGGGGCAGCTGGGCACAGCCGCTGGCCCCCGGTGAGAATAGTAAGTGAGCCACGCTGAGCGGGCCGGACTCAGCAGAGACACTCAGCCACCCGTTCAAACACTGGGGCACACTGTACAGAGCAGGAATCAGGGGGGCGGGGGCAGCTGGGCACAGCCGCTGGCCCCCGGTGAGAATAGTAAGTGAGCCACGCTGAGCGGGCCGGACTCAGCAGAGACACTCAGCCACCCGTTCAAACACTGGGGCACACTGTACAGAGCAGGAATCAGGGGGGCGGGGGCAGCTGGGCACAGCCGCTGGCCCCCGGTGAGAATAGTAAGTGAGCCACGCTGAGCGGGCCGGACTCAGCAGAGACACTCAGCCACCCGTTCAAACACTGGGGCACACTGTACAGAGCAGGAATCAGGGGGGCGGGGGCAGCTGGGCACAGCCGCTGGCCCCCGGTGAGAATAGTAAGTGAGCCACGCTGAGCGGGCCGGACTCAGCAGAGACACTCAGCCACCCGTTCAAACACTGGGGCACACTGTACAGAGCAGGAATCAGGGGGGCGGGGGCAGCTGGGCACAGCCGCTGGCCCCCGGTGAGAATAGTAAGTGAGCCACGCTGAGCGGGCCGGACTCAGCAGAGACACTCAGCCACCCGTTCAAACACTGGGGCACACTGTACAGAGCAGGAATCAGGGGGGCGGGGGCAGCTGGGCACAGCCGCTGGCCCCCGGTGAGAATAGTAAGTGAGCCACGCTGAGCGGGCCGGACTCAGCAGAGACACTCAGCCACCCGTTCAAACACTGGGGCACACTGTACAGAGCAGGAATCAGGGGGGCGGGGGCAGCTGGGCACAGCCGCTGGCCCCCGGTGAGAATAGTAAGTGAGCCACGCTGAGCGGGCCGGACTCAGCAGAGACACTCAGCCACCCGTTCAAACACTGGGGCACACTGTACAGAGCAGGAATCAGGGGGGCGGGGGCAGCTGGGCACAGCCGCTGGCCCCCGGTGAGAATAGTAAGTGAGCCACGCTGAGCGGGCCGGACTCAGCAGAGACACTCAGCCACCCGTTCAAACACTGGGGCACACTGTACAGAGCAGGAATCAGGGGGGCGGGGGCAGCTGGGCACAGCCGCTGGCCCCCGGTGAGAATAGTAAGTGAGCCACGCTGAGCGGGCCGGACTCAGCAGAGACACTCAGCCACCCGTTCAAACACTGGGGCACACTGTACAGAGCAGGAATCAGGGGGGCGGGGGCAGCTGGGCACAGCCGCTGGCCCCCGGTGAGAATAGTAAGTGAGCCACGCTGAGCGGGCCGGACTCAGCAGAGACACTCAGCCACCCGTTCAAACACTGGGGCACACTGTACAGAGCAGGAATCAGGGGGGCGGGGGCAGCTGGGCACAGCCGCTGGCCCCCGGTGAGAATAGTAAGTGAGCCACGCTGAGCGGGCCGGACTCAGCAGAGACACTCAGCCACCCGTTCAAACACTGGGGCACACTGTACAGAGCAGGAATCAGGGGGGCGGGGGCAGCTGGGCACAGCCGCTGGCCCCCGGTGAGAATAGTAAGTGAGCCACGCTGAGCGGGCCGGACTCAGCAGAGACACTCAGCCACCCGTTCAAACACTGGGGCACACTGTACAGAGCAGGAATCAGGGGGGCGGGGGCAGCTGGCACAGCCGCTGGCCCCCGGTGAGAATAGTAAGTGAGCCACGCTGAGCGGGCCGGACTCAGCAGAGACACTCAGCCACCCGTTCAAACACTGGGGCACACTGTACAGAGCAGGAATCAGGGGGGCGGGGGCAGCTGGGCACAGCCGCTGGCCCCCGGTGAGAATAGTAAGTGAGCCACGCTGAGCGGGCCGGACTCAGCAGAGACACTCAGCCACCCGTTCAAACACTGGGGCACACTGTACAGAGCAGGAATCAGGGGGGCGGGGGCAGCTGGGCACAGCCGCTGGCCCCCGGTGAGAATAGTAAGTGAGCCACGCTGAGCGGGCCGGACTCAGCAGAGACACTCAGCCACCCGTTCAAACACTGGGGCACACTGTACAGAGCAGGAATCAGGGGGGCGGGGGCAGCTGGGCACAGCCGCTGGCCCCCGGTGAGAATAGTAAGTGAGCCACGCTGAGCGGGCCGGACTCAGCAGAGACACTCAGCCACCCGTTCAAACACTGGGGCACACTGTACAGAGCAGGAATCAGGGGGGCGGGGGCAGCTGGGCACAGCCGCTGGCCCCCGGTGAGAATAGTAAGTGAGCCACGCTGAGCGGGCCGGACTCAGCAGAGACACTCAGCCACCCGTTCAAACACTGGGGCACACTGTACAGAGCAGGAATCAGGGGGGCGGGGGCAGCTGGGCACAGCCGCTGGCCCCCGGTGAGAATAGTAAGTGAGCCACGCTGAGCGGGCCGGACTCAGCAGAGACACTCAGCCACCCGTTCAAACACTGGGGCACACTGTACAGAGCAGGAATCAGGGGGGCGGGGGCAGCTGGGCACAGCCGCTGGCCCCCGGTGAGAATAGTAAGTGAGCCACGCTGAGCGGGCCGGACTCAGCAGAGACACTCAGCCACCCGTTCAAACACTGGGGCACACTGTACAGAGCAGGAATCAGGGGGGCGGGGGCAGCTGGGCACAGCCGCTGGCCCCCGGTGAGAATAGTAAGTGAGCCACGCTGAGCGGGCCGGACTCAGCAGAGACACTCAGCCACCCGTTCAAACACTGGGGCACACTGTACAGAGCAGGAATCAGGGGGGCGGGGGCAGCTGGGCACAGCCGCTGGCCCCCGGTGAGAATAGTAAGTGAGCCACGCTGAGCGGGCCGGACTCAGCAGAGACACTCAGCCACCCGTTCAAACACTGGGGCACACTGTACAGAGCAGGAATCAGGGGGGCGGGGGCAGCTGGCACAGCCGCTGGCCCCCGGTGAGAATAGTAAGTGAGCCACGCTGAGCGGGCCGGACTCAGCAGAGACACTCAGCCACCCGTTCAAACACTGGGGCACACTGTACAGAGCAGGAATCAGGGGGGCGGGGGCAGCTGGGCACAGCCGCTGGCCCCCGGTGAGAATAGTAAGTGAGCCACGCTGAGCGGGCCGGACTCAGCAGAGACACTCAGCCACCCGTTCAAACACTGGGGCACACTGTACAGAGCAGGAATCAGGGGGGCGGGGGCAGCTGGGCACAGCCGCTGGCCCCCGGTGAGAATAGTAAGTGAGCCACGCTGAGCGGGCCGGACTCAGCAGAGACACTCAGCCAGGCTAACCCAGAACCTCGGACAGGGGGACCCTCAGCCGCGCATGCTCAGTCACACACACACACCCATATTAGTCAGCTGGGCAGCTGACCGCTGTGATAGCTACGGGGAGCCGGACCGGACCGCGGAGACTACAGCCAGGCTAACCCAGAACCTCGGATACTTTGTGCTATCTTCTTCAAATTTGAACCAGTCACTGATAGTGTGCTTGCAGGCCTATACTGTCATTTACCTATATGGATAAAGCCACACAGACCATTTTTTGTTTTTTTTAATTATTTTTTTTTTAGGTGGACAGAAAATCTGAATTTTTTGCTCACTTACTGGCCCACTGCTCTGTTCCAGTAATACCTAAAGCGTTTTGACACTTTCACAAGAAACTCTATAGTGTCCCCTTTCTGGCAAGCCCTCATTCATGCATGTAGTCAAATTGGTTCAGAAACTACAGCCATTATAATATGAGGATGGAATTTTAAGCGTTTTTGCTTCAAAATAGGGTGGGAGTGGAAGAGGTTAAACAGTTTAACCTTACAGTATTTCCACAACACGTAGGACGTCAGTGTCCACTCATGCAGCTGTTACACAACCAGGTATTTCAGTATATACATGAATGCCCCAGACACTGCTGCAGATATTGGATTCAGGGGGAAAAAAAGCCACAAGCATGTTTTTCAAACAATTTAATAATGAATGTACGTGAACATTTAGTGTAGCATACTGTACACTGAACACACACTAACGACGTGGTGAGGAGGAGAGACGATGGTGAGGACGTCCAGGACGGTTCTTCTTCTCAGGCCCGGGTGGAAGACAGGGAGCAGGCTGCACCATCTCAGGCCACAAGCACCGACCCATGGAGGCCAAGTCTCAGTTTACATTTTACCACCGAGGAATATTAAACCGGAAAATAAATTAACGTGGACGCTGTGAACCGAGGAACAGGTGTTGAACATCAGCCGCGATGAGACACTGCTGACACACACATAAACAGACAGCATGAATGACTTACCAAGTTAAAATTGTTGAAAATTTTAGGGTGGGTTAGTGAGTCAACAGTTTAACGAGTTTAACAGGAGCAGTCGTGTAAAATCGGCCGGTGTCACATTAGTAAATCCAGTTATTACGATGCGATCTTATCAATTAAAATGTTACGTTTAATAATAAGAGCTGACAAGAGACTGCTAACACATATTAAACATCATAAAGTTAAATTAACTCCATGTATCCAAATGAAAACTCACCTTTGAGTCGTTTTTTCACTTTTCTGACTGAGTTTTGTGCCGAACAGAGTCCTCGTTAAGTTTCAGCCATCCTCGTTCCCGAGACACAACACGACCGCGCTTTGGGAGTGCCCGCGCACAGCTGTGACGTCACCATGGGAAAAGAGACTTTTCTGGGGCTTTTCTGGCCTTTTGAAAACTTTTTGATGGATTAAAGTCCATGACTTAAAAATATTCAATAGAAAGATTAGTAATTAACGGTGGTTACAGCTGGAGGTGTCCTGTGAACAGTTTGACAGCCGTCTCTTTTACTATTGCGGTCTATGGAAAAATGCTTTTTGGGCCAATGGGATTTTTTTGTTGCAATACCACGAGTGGCCACTGGGAAAAATCGGCGTGTCGGCTGAGGGGCGGTGCCGAATCCAGTTCTTATAATAGATCCATGCACTGAAGTCCCCTTTAATGCAAGCGGAAGTGACGTATCTCTTTCTTCGTTCAAGCAAGATGGCAGCCTACGTTTTGGCCACGCTTGCCTTGTGAAAAATACAGTTTTTCATCATTTAGTTATTTATTTTTATCAGAATATATTCGCATAACCATCTGAAAACATGTCGGGACGACAAAACAATAAACTGCCGAACAATTTGCCACAGCTGCAGAATCTGATAAAAAGAGACCCGCAGTCGTACGTAGAGGAGGTAAGTGTTGTTAGCTGAAGTTGCTAAAATTGTTAGCATACAGACTCGCTGACTGTTACACTCTGTTTCTACAGTTTTTACAACAGTACCGACATTACAAGTCCAATGTACAGATCTTCAAACTGCAGCCGGACAAGCCGAACAAGGAGCTGGCAGACCTTGTCATGTTCCTCGCTCAGGTAACGTATACATTAGAGTTTGTGTATAGTCACATGCTAGTTAGTAACATAGTCAGTATAAACACTCAGAGGGTAACTAGCTCCTCTTGTCCCACAGGTTGGTCACTGTTACCTTCAGCACCTGTCCACCTTCCCTCAAGAGCTGTCCGAGTTATTACTCAGTCACCACACAGTCCTAGATTCAGATTTAAGAATGGTAAGAATATGACAATCAGCAAGAGCTGCTTATTTGTTTAGTCACATTGAGTTTGCTTATATTAACGTATAGTAATTTCTGTGACTGTGTGTGTCCTTGTCAGACCTTCTGTAAAGCTCTGATCCTCCTGAGGAATAAAGACCTGATCGACCCTGCTGCCCTCCTGGAGCTCTTCTTTGAGCTGCTGCGATGTCACGACAAACTGCTCAGGAAGGTTAGAGCGACCAGACCCAGCAGAGAAATTCATTCATCTATTCAAATATCTCATATTTTAAGTTTTTTTTTTTTTTTGAGCATACACTGTTGTAAGCATGTTAGAGCATGAGCAGTAGTACCATGAATTTGTGCAGCTAAGTGTTAATGTCTTGAATGTACACCATTTGAATTTATATATAAATCTATAATTATTTACATTCTCTCCATCTGTTTTGGTTCTTTCCTCATCTTGCTTTTGTCTTTTCACAGACTCTGTACACACACATCGTCACCGACATCAAAAACATAAATGCCAAGCATAAAAACAACAAGGTCAACACAGTAAGTATACACACACACACATTTCGTGTCTGCATTATTGTGCAACAGAGGACTTTCAAATGGGCACATCTCACTGTGTTTGTTTCAGATGTTACAGAACTTCATGTACACCATGCTGAGAGACAGTAACCAAACCGCAGCAAAGATCTCTTTAGACGTGATGGCCGAGCTTTACAAAAGAAACATATGGTGGGTGTCAAGAGTTACAATAATAATAAAATAAAACACTGGAGAGCTGAGGAGAATCTTATTGTCACTTGGTTGTCGTCAATATTTGTGTTACAGGAATGATGCCAAAACAGTTAATGTCATTACAACGGCATGCTTCTCCAAGGTGACAAAGGTAGGTTGGCTTTTTACACTTTGATATCAATATTTTTTATTTATTTATTTATTTTACATAAACAGAATGGAAAACCTGTGCATTTTCTCCCCTTCTCTCCCTTTTGTAGATCCTTGTCGCAGGTCTGAAGTTCTTCCTGGGCAAAGATGAAAATGAAAAAAATGACAGTGATTCAGAATCAGAGGTGAGTGCCACAGATACAGTGTAAAGACAGAAAGAAATCTGTGTTTGTTTAAAAGGTAATTTTAACTAAGATATGATCCACTAACATGGTTTTGTCTTCCAGACAGAGGGACCGTCAGCCCGAGACCTGATGGTGAAATACTCCACAGGCAAGAAAACCACCAAAAACAAAAAGAAGATGGAAAAAGCAATGAAAGTGCTGAAGGTACCACTGGTTGGATAACTTATTATAATGCATATGGGTTCAGATAATCTTAGTTCCTCATTTTAATTCTCTGTGCTTGTGTGGTCTCTGGACAGAAACACAAGAAGAAGAAGAAAGTTGAAGTGTTCAACTTTTCCGCCATTCACTTAATCCACGATCCCCAAGGTTGGCTCGCCTGTCCTTTCTGCTACACCACGCAGACAAACCATCTACACTCATTTGTACTATTAATATTTACAGAACTGTGAACTGTCAAATGTCTTTTTTTTCTTGTAAAGATTTCTCAGAGAAACTCTTGAAACAGTTGGAGGACTCTAAGGAGCGCTTCGAGGTGAAGATCATGATGATGGAGCTCATATCCAGACTGGTTGGAATCCATGAGGTAAATGAATGACTGACTCACCATGTTTTATGGGCACACAATTACTTATTTGATTTTTATTTGTCCAGCACAATCCATGTTAATTAATAACAGTTGGCCAGCGATGCCATTATTCACCTGTATAGGCACAAAAGAATACATAAAAACACAGAAGACATATTTAGTAAAAATGTAGCAGCAACAACTAATAACTATATATTTACATTATTTTATTAGCATAGATATTAACACAGATATGATGGTGATATATTTTATTAATTGAAATACAGATTGAACAATAAATAAGTATAATAATCCCCGTTTTTTCCCCTTTACAGCTCTTCCTTTTCAATTTCTATCCATTCATCCAGAGGTTTCTTCAGCCACATCAAAGAGGTAAAAATATAATCACAGCCTAGATTCATGAAAGTCTTTTTACTTGTGCTTATCACACATTAAAAACAAATCTGTTGTCTTTGTAGAAGTGACAAAGATTCTCCTGTGTGCGGCCCAGGCAGCCCATGAGCTCGTCCCCCCTGATGTGAGTTAGCAACCACACATTTATTCAGTGAGTCATTTGAACACAGCACTTTCACTCAGAGACTGTTAACTCTGCTTATTCTCCACTCGTACAGATCATAGAACCTTTGATCATGACCATTGCAAATAACTTTGTGACGGACAGAAACTCGGGGGAGGTCATGACTGTGGGGTAAGTAGCTGCCATGGTTACAGTTGAAGGAGTGTGAAGGAAAGATGGAGAGAAGTCAGGATCTGTTTCAACTTATCGATATCTTATCCTATACCTCGAATATCCTCTCATTGTACTTCAGTATTAATGCCATAAAGGAGGTGGCGGCTCGCTGTCCGCTCTCCATCACTGAAGACCTCCTGCAGGATCTGGCTCAGTACAAGACCCACAAGGACAAAAGTGAGTAACAGTCACTCTCTTACTGTTGTGTATTTGTGCCACAGTGCTGACTGCACTAATTAGGTACAGATGTGTGCATAAATATTCACTGATTCTCACATGACCTGTTTGTGTCTGTACTTGCCTCAGATGTGATGATGTCTGCCAGGGGACTGATTCAGCTGTTCAGGAATCTTAATCCACAGATGCTGCACAAGAAAGACAGGGTGTGTTCACTGAATTAAAAAAAAAAAACATTTTCAGATTTGATCTTGCTGCTCTTTTTACACTTGTACCTTATATGTAGCAACATATTGCACTTTAATGTGTTGACTTCAAGTTTGTTTTCTTACCTAACTCAGAGGACATTGTTAGGACAGTGCAAAGCTCCATGTCTGTTATTATAAACACGCTTCTTCTTGTCCAGGGGAGACCCACAGAGGCATCAGCAGAGGCCAAGATTAAAGACTACGGAGAGCTGGAAGCAAAGGACTACATCCCCGGAGCTGAAGTCCTGGAGGAGGAGGAGAACAAAGAGGGAGAGGAGGATGAAGGTCAGCAGCTATGTTTTTTTTTTATTGCATCCATGAATTTTGGCTACATTGCCTGATTTCATCTGCAGAACCTGACTTCTTAGGTGATAGACGATCAATATTGTGTTCTTCTCATAGACGGCTGGGAGAGTGCCAGTATAAGTGACGATGATGAAGATGGGGAGTGGGTGGACGTTCATCACTCGTCTGATGAAGACACAGGAGAAGTGGTGAGAATTAAAAATGCCTTGGTCAACCACTGGAGGACAGTTACATCTGGTGACTTTGTTTTAATGTGGGATGTTTCTGTGGTTGTGTAAAGGCGGAGAAGCTTCAGAGCATCCCCGTCGAGGAGAGGAAAGCCAAGGCAGCAGCGGTCAGCAGCAGCAGGCTCCTTACTCAGGAGGACTTCAAGAAGATCCGTCTGGTCCAGATGGCCAAAGAGGTCAATGCCGCACCAGGCAAAGGCCAGAAGAGGAAAAATGTGGACAGTGACGATGAGGAGGACAGGTGAGGAAGACATTTGAAGGTTTCATATTGCTTGGAAAAAAGATGTAACCACTAATGTTTAGTCTGTTGATAAAGATAAATCACTATACTGATATTTTTGTATGTTTTTTTTCTAATTTTTCAGAGGGGAGATACTGACTTTGAGAAATATTGAGAAACTTCACAAGAAACCAAAAGCAGACAAGGAAACACGACTGGCAACAGCAATGGTAAAACCTGGTGTTTTACCAAAACTCTGTAGGGTCATTTAAAGTACCATTGGATTTACCTGTCCAGTGAAATCACTGGTTGTTAAAAACAACCGAAACACTGCTGACACTGCTGGGGGATGACATGCTGTGATGAGTCTATAATCAGGTTCATGACTGCTGCCAATCAGTAAAGACACTTATTTTAAAATGTCTGAAAGCCCAGAGGACATATTCACATTATGTGACTGACAGAGAAGAAATTGACCACAAAATTATCAAATCCTCATATTTCAGGATCCATCTAATCATTGGTGTTATTTTCCAGGCGGGACGAACTGACCGGAAGGAGTTTGTCAGGAAGCGAACCAAGTTGAACCCACACGCCAGCACCAGCAACAAGGAGAAGAGGAGGACAAAGAACTTCATGATGATGAGACACAGTCAGAATGTGAGGACCAAGGGCAAACGCTCCTTCAGAGAGAAACAGGTAAATTCCACTGGATGTGACACAATGAGCTGCCGAACTTGACTTTTAGCGTTTCAGTTAAAACTTCTGTGTCTTCCTCTTCCAGATTGCTCTACGAGACGCGCTCCTAAAAAAGAAGAAGCAGTACAAGTAGGGCGTGCGGAGATGATGCTGGTCGTCCAATGGCCATCACAAACCTGAACTTTGACTATGTCAAATAATATTATACATCCTTCAAGTGACCTGTAAACATTGTTGGCTTATCAATGTAAATTTTTTCAATGGATGAGCTGCATATATTTACATTGTTCTGAAATAAATCATCTTTGATAATTATGTTAAGTTTTTATGTTGATGTTGTGTTTTGTTGTCTTTATGTTTTAATGCTTAATGCTCTTTCCAGTTGATTGAATTGCATCAAGATTTAAATACTATTCTTCATGTATCTAGTGTCGAATGTATCGACAGCTTGAAAAGAAGCACAAAATGGTTTTATTATATTTATATAAAATCAAATTTGTTGCACTTGCACACGAAAAGAAAACATCATTGTCATCTTTCCTTTCAAACGGACTTTAATGACAATATTTCAGCTTGGTATTTACAAGGTACAGCAGAAATATGCAGACGCTGCACTGATGTACAGTAAATTGAACTCAAGTGAAGATTGTGTTAATGTATAATTTTAGCTAAGACTTTATTGGCCAATATAGTTATATAACAATTTTCATAACAGTCTAACATTTCCTTAGTTTGCAGATTACTCTCTTGTTTAGTGCCTTGCTTTGCACACATTGTTTTGACTTAAATCGGTTCAATGGCTGAAAAAAAGGCGAAATGAACTGAGTCTGAACTAATACCCTGTTCAACAGCTGAAGCATGTGACAGTTTGTTCTGTATTTGTCTGCCATAACTTGGTTCAGTCACAGACTTTGTAACTTTTCACACTTTGTGATGATGTTTCAAAACATTTAGGAGACAGATGTCGACACTGTGCTGGGGAAGGTGGAGGAAGTATTTAAATCATTTACCTATGTAATAGCCCTAAGATGACATTGTAAAAAAAAAACGCTTAATCACAAGTAAAAGTCCAGCACTGAAGATGTTAATTAGCTCATCACAATAAGAACTAATTTGATTTATTGTCATTTATGATTTTATATTAAATCATAACTCGATTTGTCAGTTCTTAAAAAAAATAATGATTTTTCAGTTGATCAATTAACACATCTAATTATAGATAGGACTACTTCTGGGTAATTAAATGAATAATAGTATGTATCCAGGGCAAAATCTTAATGATACTTCATGTGCTTCTTCATGAGAAGTCAAGGTAACAGCCCAGTTTGGCCTCAGCCTGCATAGAAGCTGTGACACTACATTACCCACGATGCACCTGGAATCACAACAAACGTGCTAATGCCAAACATTCCACTCAATGAAGCCGGCATCTTAATTCTCGCTGCGACATGAGGTATCAAAATTAAATGAATTTCACTTAGCACTATGGTTTTACGAAGCTTCGTAGTCCATTCTACCATTGTGTGTTGTGTTTTTTCGTTTAATTTGTGTCTAGATCGTGTCAGTTGTCTACACGTTAACGTTAGCTGGATGGACGGATGCTAGTCTGACTGCTAGCTGTCGTTAGCTAGCACGCGAAATATTAATCTACTCCCAGCGCTAACTAGCGACATTTCACATGTTTATTGTGACCATAATGTTTTACTTTGTGTGGTGCCTAAGAGGCGAAAGAGCGTTGTTAACGCTGAATATGACAACGTTAACTACTCATCCACTCAAAACGCTTGATAACCCAGCTCGTCTTGTTTCTCAAACTGTTGACGTGTGGTTGCATGTTTGGTATTTATTATTTCAGCCATTGTCGGTTGTTATGCCTGTTAGTCTGTGTTGCTCCTGCTGCTGTAAGTGTCACTACGTTTTCTTGCTGTGTCCTGAGAGAGTGGACATAATAATAATTGTAAATGTCATCTGAAGGTGCTAGCTATTGTTTGCTGTAAACAGCTATGTGAGGCATTTGTTGTTCTATATTTGCATCCCAGGTATTCCAGTCTCCGGCTATTAAACGTCTGTGTATACTACATTTAGCATACTGCGTATGTTTGGCATGTCCAAGAAGAAGTAGCATGCACACTTTTTACATGTACTATCACATATTTGGTTCATGGTGGAACAGTGGAAGTAGCTCATAATGCTTGCATAGACTATTTTTAGATGTCTTTTGGACGTCTATTATAAAAAGGACAAAATAAACCATTGTGATGCATGGCAGACTTTAACACATATAGTTTAGGAAAGACGAGAAAGATTCAAATGCATTATTATTCAAAATGTGAAGTAACTCTAAAAGCTGACTGCATAACAAACAGCCTCCTTGACATTTATCACCTTCCTTCACAAGCTGCCTCTCCCTCTGTGGTGCGGGAAATACAGTAATCAAATCAGTCTGTGCAGGAGCCACACTCATTAATTGGGCAATCACTCTACTGTCCAAAGGACAAAGCATGGAAGGAGGAACAGTCAGTGTTTGGCAGCATTTGCTGTAGTTTCTGTGAGTCCCCATAGAGGTGGTTGAAATAATATGACATGACAGCAGTGGGTTCATTCTCATCGTCTCTCTGTACCTTTGTGCCTAATGTGGCGTGCTGGTTGTCCAGTGAGAGTGTCCCTTTGTGCTGTGGACAGTGACACACAGATGCATAGAAAAATGTTGCATGTTGCATTCAAAGAGGTTGCTGTTACTGTTTTTCTGTTTGTACTCGATGGGGTTGAGCAGCTGTGCAATACATCGCTGTTGTTAAATTATTGACCATCGCACTTCAGTGTACTCTTCATAAATAATATATCATACTCTGAGGATGTTATCTTCCTAAGGCCATAGAAGTGCTCCAAGTCATCCAGTCTGTCCTCGATGAAAGTGAATGTGACTAAATCCCTGTATGTGTTGAGATAGCAAACAGTCTCTCAAAGATGAAGCCTGTCGACTAGGCTGCAGAGCAGAGCAGCAGTGGAAAGAGCCTTTGATCCCCAGTGCTTATGATGAGACTTGATGTTTTCTGCTCTTATAGCTGAGGGGACTGGTGATGAGGGGGCGATACACTGAGTCTATTCAGCTTCAGAGGCAAAGCTTAAAAGAGAGACAGTGCAGCATCTGTAAGGTGTGGGTGGAGCTGTGGCCTCTGGCTGTCTGCTCTCAGTTCATCCGTTCTCCTCTAGACACTTATCGTCTGTGGCGCTTGTTCATCAGACTCAGCAATAGGTAGGAATTTTTATGGGATTGATTGCAGTGTGTTCTGACCAGCATGCTTTGTTAGCTTGGAGGAATCTGCTTGTCCTATTTGGTTTTGAGTAAAGGAGAAGTGACACAGAAGGGGGGGGGGGTACTGACCAAACTTGCTCAGCTTGCAGGCAATACCCCCCACCACCACTTTCCCTTTTGTTTCCTCCATTTAAACCTATAGAGTTCTATTTACACCGAGCAGTGGTTTCTGTTTCAGGCTGCGGGTTATTCTTGCACGATGCAGGCAAAGGCAGTGAAACTACAGCCTGCTTATTATTGCTTGGTGTTGTCAGCAACCTCTCTATATATCTCTAGTGGGTCGAAGAGCGCTGCTACTATGATGTTTTCTGTTATTGATTAATCTGTAGATTATTATATTTGTAAGGACTGTAAAATAGCGAGAGATATCAGTCGCAAGTTCCCAGACTCAAGGACATCCTCTAATTACTTATTTCTTTAACCAACAGTGAAACCTGCTGACAATATTTATCTATTAAATGAAAGTTACACTAAGACAAATCATTAGTTGTGATAAAACTGAAAAACATTTGACTCTGTTGGATGAGCATGAGTCTACCTGTTTTACATGGTTGTCCATACTGCTTAACTCTACTCCTCTACGCCACTGTGTTTAGAAGGTGATCACATCTCTGAATGCTCTCGTCTCTCTTTTAAGGTGTTGTTTCCTGTAGCCAGCTATGGCACCAGGGGATGTGGTGCCAGACCATGTCAAGCAAGTGAAGTCCAAGGACAAGCGGCCTGGAACCAGAGCATCGAAAACAGAGTGTGAGCCTGATGGATCATTCATCTTTGAGGCACACGAGGCTTGGAAGGACTTCCATAACTCCCTCAGGCACTTCTATGAAGTGGGGGAGCTCTGTGATGTCACTCTGAAGGTAGGTCACTGTCTGGATGAAGCTTGACTTTATAAAGAATATCTTAGTGATGTGATCTTAAGCTAAATTTCAAATTTTCTGTCTCCAAATGACTTCAGAAGTCACAGCACTGTGTCGAATGTTCAGTCTAGAAATAAATAAATGCTTAATTTATGTTGATGTCTTTTCACAGGTTGGCAGTAGGTTGATACCATGCCACAAGCTTGTGCTGGCTTGTGTTATCCCTTACTTCAGGTATGTTCCATTTTTACCCTTTTAACTAGATCTATAAGGCCAGTCTTTAGTTGAGCACCGGCTTATAACATATGTGTTTATAACTAGTTAACACAGAATCTCCTGTTGGTCTGTAACTTGTCTTAACACCAGATATTTACATACCCGATGTGTTTGTCTGCTCTCAATGTGGATCTTACTTCCCTCAGGGCCATGTTCCTGTCAGAGATGTCGGAGGCCAAGCAGGAACTGATAGAGATCAAGGACTTCGATGGTGATGCCATCCAGGACCTGGTGCATTTTGCCTACTCGTCCAAGCTCACATTAACTGTGGACAATGTGCAGCCACTGCTTTATGCTGCCTGCATCCTTCAGGTAGAGACACTCATGCAGCACAGACATTCAGTTTTACTTTTTTTTTTTTTTACATGAATAAGGAAGTTGTGCATCAAGGTTTTCTCCCCATTTCACAGAACTTCAGTTTGCTATAAACTGAGAAAATGTTTAAAATACTTTTACTGCTGCCTGTTTGTCAGGTGGAGTTGGTGGCGCGAGCCTGCTGCGAGTACATGAAGGCCCACTTTCACCCCACCAACTGCCTGGCAGTACGTACATTTGCAGAGAGCCACAATCGGGTGGACCTGATGGACATGGCCGACCGTTATGCCTGCGAGCACTTCACTGAGGTGGTGGAGTGCGAGGACTTCACCTGCGTGTCTCCGCAGCACTTGCGCACATTGTTGTCCTCCAGTGAGCTCAACATCCACTCAGAGACGCAGGTGTACAATGCAGCAGTGAAATGGCTGAAGGCAAACCCACAGCACCACGAGGCCTGGCTGGACCAGATCATGTCTCAGGTTAGGGAGTGCCTGTCTCAGATCAGGGTGATTTTGATGGACTGAATGTTAAATCTTTATTAATGTTGATCCGTGACCCATGTTTTAGCAGCACATCTTTATGTGAGGGGTTGAAGCTCTCCAGCATGGTGCTGGATTCCGGCGTGGCGCTGTTTTATCGTTGCAGCTGTTTTATAAATAGTAATTATGTCTGATTTAGCTGCTGCTCCTTTTTTTCACCGCCTCTGTCTACATAAAGCTCATAGACACTCACTGGTGTCTTGCGCAATACCCCGCCCCCCAGTACATCTGATCGGTAAAACATCGCAAATAAAAAAAGTCAAAAGTGAAGGCTGTGCATAAGGGATTCACATGATTACGGATAGTGATTACGATTTTTTTTTTTCAAAATGGTTCCTTATGTCCTCAACTCATGGGAGCACTGCAGCTCTGTCTCTTCCAGAGTGTGTATGACTCAGGCTTGTTTATGTGAGGCGTGTGGTGGTGTACCATTGCCACGAGCTCTCCAGCCCCGTCTCTGTACAGAGTGTGTATGACTGAGGCTTGTCGTTGTCGGTCTCCTCCTCAGGTGCGCCTCCCCCTGCTCCCTGTGGAGTTCCTGACTGGAACCGTGGCTAAAGATGAGATGATCAAAGGTAACTTGAGTTGTCGTGACCTGATGGATGAAGCCAGAAACTACCACCTCCACCTCAGCAACAAGCTGGTGCCTGACTTTGAGTATTCAATCCGTACCATTCCCCGGAAACACACTGCAGGTAGCACTTACACGCTGATGTTCAGCTTTGAACTACTGATTTTATATTTGTAGCGATACTCAGCTTTTTTTTTTTTTTTTTTTACATTAAAAATACACCACTTCTCTCATGAAACCAGATATCTTTCCAGGTGTTGTCATGTAGGCAAATATATGTTTCTTAAAATGTCATGTTAATTCTGAGTATCTGCAGGCATACTGTGTAGTTTCTGTTGTCTCTGTCTGTTGTCTCACTGTGCCTCGTTTTTGTTCTCTCTGATCATTTCATCAGGGGTTTTGTTCTGTGTGGGAGGCCGGGGGGGTTCTGGCGACCCATTTCGCAGTATCGAGTGCTACTCCATCACTAAGAACAGCTGGTTTTTCGGCCCTGAGATGAACAGCAGACGGCGTCACGTGGGTGTAATATCTGTAGGAGGTGAGGAGGGTTATATGTAACACAACAGGAAGTAGAAGGTGAAGGGTAGGGTTTAGAAAATAAGAAACAGATGGCAATATAATGACGGATATACATTCATAATACACTTACATTTGATTTTTTTTTTTTTTTGAGATCTTTTATATTAATAAAGACAAATAAAAATAAATTGATACTAACTGAAAATATAACTTGCTACTAATGAGGAAAGATAAAAAAAAAGCTCACATTATAAAGAACCATTGATTATATGTGAACTCTGCACTGTTCACACTTATCTGATGTCTATTTTCTTTAGGCAAGGTTTATGCTGTCGGGGGCCATGATGGTAATGAGCACTTGGGCAACATGGAGATGTTTGACCCCCTGACCAACAAATGGATGATGAAAGCCTCGATGAACACAAAGAGGTACACCATGCTACGATATGCTGAACGTGAATAGGGCTTTTTGTCTTTTGCTTTTCACACCCAACAGTTTTAGATTTTCAAAGAACAGACTCCAGACTGTATGGATCTGAGAGCACCAGTCTTTGCAAACAATGGCACCCTCTATGAAGAAGCCAGCTTTTTATCCAGCCTCCAGTCTCTCATTTTCAGCAGCACTGTGTCACAGATCTTCCAAAAACAGTGAATCCATAAACATCTGAAATGAAACTCACGTCGCAGTTTTACTCATTAGAGCTGGTGCTGTTTGACTGCGAGCTCCACTGGTGCTGTTGAATATTTGATCACACAGTGCAGAGCAGCTGTGGAGCTTGCCAGAGCCGGTCGGATTATCTGGCTGCCACATCCACTAAGCTGGACAAAGTAATTTGTAATGTGGAATGTAATGATTATACTGAAAGCCTAGAAATGTATTCATCCTGTTCTTTACTCTCTGGCAGCTGATGGTTTTAGAGTTTAAACTCTGCTGTGCTGGGCCTAAATATTGATTTAATTATTTCCTGTTGACTTAAAAGATTTCCCTCCTTTTCCAGCTCAGAAAGGAAAATACTCAGATAGATTAAGACATACAGCTTCTTCTGTGTACCTTTTATCACACACTGTCTGTTCACCAGATTGTTCTCTGTTGGGTGAATTTGAACAAGTATGTATGTGTTTCTCAGGAGGGGTATAGCCCTGGCAGCTCTTGGTGGTCCAATCTATGCTATCGGAGGACTGGACGACAACTCATGCTTCAACGACGTGGAGCGTTACGACATCGAGAGCGACTGCTGGAGCGCTGTGGCTCCGATGAACACGCCCAGGGGAGGAGTGGGCTCTGTAGCATTGGGGGTAAGACTGAAGATGAAAACCAATAGTTTTTAACTAATGTAGCTACAATATCTACACTGCATTTGACTAGTTTTATGTCAACTTCTTGCCAGAGTTTCGTGTATGCAGTGGGAGGAAACGATGGCGTAGCTTCACTGTCCAGTGTGGAGCGCTTTAACCCTCACCTCAACAAATGGACAGAGGTCTGTGAGATGGGTCAACGACGGGCTGGAAACGGAGTCAGCAAACTGAACGGTTGCCTCTATGTTGTGGGTGAGAGGAATAAACAAACACCAGTAAAGTTCTGCTCCTCAGATTTGACCACTTTGTGAATAGAGAAGTTTGTAGGAGCCACATACACCAGATCTAAGATGTGTTTTATCCAGCTTTTATTGTGGAGACTAAGATGACACACTGACTTCCTCCCTTGTTTTCATGCACCTGTGTCACATGCCTTGTGTGCACACCTTACAACTTTATACACTATTGTGTGAAAGCCAAACACCCATGTTTTTTGAAGCTGTTCAGTAACTGATTCATAAACTTTAAGGAAGGTTTTTTTATTGTAACCCTAACCCTCAAATCTGAAGGGTCATTCAAGGTTCATTAAACCTTACGTTGTGGCATTTTGCCCTGTGAATGACTGTGGTTTAAAATGGATAAATGAAATCCTCTTCTTCTCCTGCTCTATTACCATAATCCTGCTCAGAGAAACCTGAGCACATTGTGTTTCTGGTTACATGGATTCTTATTAATTTATCTGAAATACCATTATACCTGCCATTTTCCTTTTTGAATGCCCTTCAGCTTATTGTGTCTTTTTCCATTTTCTAAAGGTGGTTTTGATGACAACTCACCCCTGAGCTCCGTGGAGCGATTTGACCCACGCATACACCGCTGGGAGTACGTGTCTGAGCTGACCACACCACGTGGTGGAGTTGGGGTCGCTACTGTAATGGGACGAGTGTTTGCAGTCGGGGGCCACAATGGGAATATCTACTTGAATACAGTGGAGGCTTTTGAGCCTCGAATGAACAGGTGAGGAGGACATGTACATGAAATATATCAAAAATATGATGGAAACACTTCAGACACATAAGGAGTATTTTGCAACAGTACATCAGCCCATACACAAGCTCAATCTGAAGCACTTTACTGATGGTACTACCTTAAAACCACCATAAAGAACAGCTGTGGCCATTGATAATCTTTTATTCCTTTTTGATGAGATTTTCAGTGTAAGGTTGTAACAAAGTTAACGACACCTTTCATTTGATTCTTGTCCCATAAACTTATAAACCAGCAAATAAATGACTAAATTCAAATACATTCCTTAACAATGCAAAGCTATCTGTCAAACAATATTATACCAGAAAATACCACAAAGATTCTAAAGATTATATTTGGTGATTTTGGTGTGAGTCTTAGCTGTTTCAGTGACTGTTAAAGAAGAGCTGTGTGGGTTTATTCCAATAAAAGCATGGTTATGTTTTCTGAGCATTAAATCTGGAGCCCACATTTGCAATTAATTTATCCGTATGTAATTAGTTTTCCCTGACACTGGCTCAGAGCTCATCCTGTTATATACTGAAAATCATTTTAAATCTGTAGTTACAGACCAAGCTCAACATACTGCAGCATCATGTAGGACTGTCACTGTCTTCTTCTCACACTCGTGCTGTGCTGTGTGTCTGTCTCTCTGCGGCTCAGGTGGGAGCTGGTGGGTTCAGTGTCTCACTGCCGTGCCGGAGCCGGAGTCGCCGTCTGTTCATCTCACGTCAGCCAAATCAGGGACGTCGGCCAGGGCTCTAGCAATGTGGTCAACTGCATGTGACCGCCTGCCGCTCTGCTCTTACTACCAGGTGACCGACTGCCAGGTTGCCATCAGATCTGATCACTGCACAAAGCACACACACAACATGAAGCACACAGACAGTGACGGAGCGACTTCGCCCAGCAACATTATTATTACTGTCGACACTTGTCTGATCGTCGGCCTCCAGTTGGATCAGGCCAATGTTCAGTTTGCTCTCAGTGACTGAGGAATATTAGGGAGATTTTACTGACTTGAAGTGCACATCTGACAAATCTGAAGTCTTCTCTGACACATTCAAGACGTTATTCTTGACTCATGCTGGTGTTATTTGCAATCAGTGATGTAGTATTTTGTACTGTATTTTCTTTTGTTGACTGCCTTGACATAGTTTTGACTTTTTTTTAAAGGGAAAATAGCAGCTGAGCCTTGTATCTAATATTAGCCTCTTAAGAATGAGAGGTTAGCTTGGATTCAGAACTACTAGGTTACTTAACTGCACACATAATGAACATGGGTCATGTAGTGGGCCAGTATCAAAGTATTTCTAATGTCTCTTGTTTAATTGCTCTTTGGCTCTGCAGTAGTTTTCATTATCTGAAGAAATATGACAAATTAGTAATAAAAAAAAAAAAACAAACAAAAAAAAAACATCCATACTGAATTTGACACCTTGTTTGTAGTGCAGCGTGTAAAATTGAGACACAAACATTTTCATCACTCAGTGTCAAGTAAAATGTCAGGGAGTCATTTTCCCAGGGTAAGTGAAAGCCTTTGTTAAAGATACATTTCAGAACTCAGCTCCAGCTGAGAAACACATGTAATTCTGTTTGAACAATCATTTTCAAGCCGACTGGAACAAATAACTCGCTGGTTTAGGAGGTGGCGTGTCTGAGGAATTAAACTGACGCCAGTGCCAAACACAAATGAGCGTCGGCTGCCGTTACCTCAACCGCTACAATCGAGAAATAAGCTTTGACAACCATTATAGGTTCGAGGAGTGATCAGAGCAATATGGTGTAACCTCCAGTTCTTTTCTCAGTTTACATTATTGTGTGGAGATCTGTTGACACTGACAGAGGCGGATTTTCAGATGTAAGCTTTGTGTTTGACGATAGCTGGGCTGTCAGTAATCCTAGTCAGAGTTTTCAGATGTGTATGAGATTCAGCTGAGGTTTGTCTCTGCAGATGGCTCTGTTATATTTTAATATATGGACATTTTTGTATTATAAAATATGTGTATCTTTGGTATCATCCTTTACTATACTATCTAATCCATTGCTGTGCACTATTTTCCTAGAATAGATATGAAGTCTGAGTATATTTTTGTCCTGAATGGAGAGTTTCATGTTATTCCTGTTATGAATTTTCAGATGTTTATTTAACACTGCCTATATCTGCCATATCCAAGACAAATGTCCGAATTCCTGGCAACAGCTTTTAGAATGGGCCAATGACTCCAGAACAGAAATGTTATACAGTATATGATTTATACTAGAAGTCTACATATTATTGCACAGTTTTTGTCCCACTTCATGAATGATATCAAACATTTTTACTCCAAAACAGAAGTCTTTTGTAAACTTTACTGTACTTTGTGTCGTTCTTCCTCCTGACTGCTTCCATCTTGGGCTTTTTATTCACATGGTATTGGTATAAATTGATATAATAAAGTTATGTGTAAAGTTCATTGGTGGGATTCCTCTTTTTTTCTGTAATAATTTATGATTTTAAACTTCCCATCATGGCGGACTATAACTGGTTAGAAGGAAAAACCCTTCAGCAATCAAGTTTTTTTTAAAAAATTCAAAATATACAAAACAGGCTGCTCTGAACCCATTATTTCTAAAAATTTGACATTTCATACACTTAAATCAGAGCATTTTCATGATTCTACTGTGTCCACTGAGCAGTCTAATAATGGCATAAATGAGATCTGATTTCAAAATGATTATTGTTTTGTAACATACTGTTAAACTGAGTTAAAAAGTAACAGTTTGAGGCAGAGGCTTGGCAGTATAAACTTTATTGACAGCTGGCATGTGGTTCTTGTAAACTGTATCTTCTGGACTTTGTGGTGTCACTGTGTCAAGTGTGACTTGTGTTAAAGTCCCATACGGTTCCACATGTTGTTTACATACACTGAGAGTTTCTGAAAAAAAAAGTTTGTGATTGTGTATTATCATCATGAGTCCTTCTCCACACAGTTCACACATAATGCCTGCCAGTGTTAATAATCATCAAGTGGTGCACAACATTCAAATGCATTGATTAGGTAAGTACATTTTTATTCATCTAACACTGTAATTCATCACCAAAGTCACAGTGCTAAAAGTGCATTAAAACCACTCACCTAAAGACTGATAAAGAGAATAAAAAATGGTTTTAATAGCATGAAAAGTGTAAAAGTTTATAATTAACTACATTATTTTGAATGTGAATATTACAAAAGGTTTGTTTATACAAGAAAATATGCCATTTTGATATTGATAACTTGTTTTATTTTTGCAAAAAGTCATTTTTTAGTCTTTAAATGATGCTTAGATGATGACTGGGTAAAATTATCCAATCTCCCAGTGGCTGTTACATAGAGATGAGTCAAGATGTCAAGTGTTTGTCATCTGTGTTTTACTGCTTTCAGTCTTTGGACCCTGGACAGATGCTGAAAAGAGATGAACCCAAAGAGGAGATGCTCAGAGGTTGATCAATTGGACACTAGAGCACATCACACACACGCCTCACACTGCCAGGCTTAAGAGACAAACTTCAGACTATTAGGATGTGTAGAGACACACACTGAGAGGTGAATACAGAAAAGTAAAAATGGACAGGAGGCAGGGAATTCTTCTGCAGCTGCTCAGCTTCACTGCTCTTCTCACCTGTGGTAAGTCTCCTCCCTTTTAATTGAATTTTCAGATTTTTTATTTGTTTTTTGGGGGGGGGGGGTTCGGGCATTTTGATAATACCAACCATGAGGAAGTCAAAGCACAAACCTGCAAGAACTGACCTTGAGTTCAGTTGTGTTTTTGTGGAAAGACACAAAACCAAAAAAAGTGGAAATTTATTTATTTATTAATTCAGCAGTTGTCAGAGCAATATATTCAAACAGGGATGCCAAAAGTGGTAGGTTTTGTTTTGTTACTATTGTGTCCATCATTTTTTGTTTATGAGAAAAAAAGAAAAAGAAATTCAGCATCTTCAACCAATGTATGCAACAACTTGTGATATCTAAGGAAATCAACTGCTTATAAAATATTTTGTGTTGGTAAATATCCAAATCTTAATTGTGCAGTTGTTTAATCATAAAGTTTTTTATAGCAGGTTTTCTTTGTGTTAAATGTGTCATGATTTAAAAGCTTCAACTTTACATCGGTGCAGATTTTTTTTGCACCCAGCGAAATGTGTGCAAAACATGTGATTCTGTAGTGTCTGTACAGTTGTTCAAGTCAAACATTACCCAAAGATGTGGACAAGGAGCTGGGATTTGACTGACAGGGCTGGACTGTGGATCTGTCATGGGACTTTTATGACTGATGAGTTTTCAAATGATTCACCAGTTTGGGACATAATTCACCAACTGAACAACTTTGTTCCTGGTCCACCATAAAGTGGAATTAGATTTCTGCTCTGTCTGCTCTTCCTCTTAATTTGATTTTAACTTGGATGTTTAATTTCAAAAACAGTCAGCTGTCTTCTTTGGTTCTTGATTTTTGTTCCCTTTTTTTAAAAAAATCATGTTTTGCTTGTATTTTCAGGCCAGTGCCAGTGTCAGCAGGGCTGGAGGGTGTATGAGGACAATTGTTACTTCTTTTCAGCCGATACAAAGACGTGGATGGAGGCTAATGCTTTCTGTTTGGCACAGAACAGCAACCTGATGAGCATCCAGGACATTCATGAGAGGGTGAGACTCACACACACTCAGTAAATGATCTGTCAACGTGTAACACTCTGGGTTAATCTGTGTTCATGTGTTATTTCCAGCTGTGGGTGAGAACACAAATCAGCACAGACATTTTCTGGATCGGCCTGAATGACCAAACCGTAGAAGGAACCTGGGAGTGGAGTGATGGGAAACCATTTATAGAATATTTATCGTATGTAAAACTGTCAGCATTAAAGTCAGTAAATTCATAGCTGAATATTAAAAGTTTCAGTGAAATGTGAGCTATTTTACTGATTTATTTCAGATTCTGGATGCCAAACCAGCCTGATAACTGGGGCAATGAGCCTGGGGAGGACTGTGGACAAGTGGTGGGAACCAGCTTTGGACAGTGGAACGATGAAAACTGTAATGTTAAGAGGAGATACATCTGCAAACAAGCCAACCGTAAGTCCGTTAACACATGTGAAGGGCTTTACAGAAAGTTTTGTAAAACTGTAGAGCTGAAACTAGGCTCTTAAGAGTCTTTTCTTCTTTTTTAAACACATTTTTTACCATTTGTTTACCTGTTTAAATCCTTGTACAATGGCATTTATCTCTCCAGCTCCTAAGGCAACAAAAATGTTATTCTATACCTCACACTGCTTAGTTGTGGTGCAAACCTTAAAGTTACCCTTTGATGTTTTTGACCACTAGCGGCGCCATGGAGCCATGTTGGTTTGTATCTTGTACACATGATGTTTTACTGTTGCTTTCACCAACTAAGGCAATAAAGACAAAGATAAATGGCAGCACACTTAAGCTTGGGTGCAAACAATGCAGGCTAGAGCAAACAAAATTCAGATGTGGTAGCTTTTTCTAAATTAACAAGAAAAAGAAAAGAAAATGTTTTAAAACATTTACTAATGTCTTGCAAATTGACAGGTTTAATCAAACTTTACCCACATATTTATTGTTGATCCTCCTCCTCAGCCAATCCTGCCCCACAGTGTGACTTAGCCAACGGGTGGAGACAGCATGGCTCCAACTGCTACAAGCTAAAGGCCGACACGAGGAAGAGCTGGTTGGCAGCCAGATATGACTGTATTTTGGAAGGAGGAGACCTGGTGTCCATTCATTCTCATGCAGAAGAGCAATACATCACAGGGACACTGGACCCATCACGGTTTGACATCTGGATCGGATATTCCACACTGGTGAGAGAAAAAAGTAGAGCAGAGGAGAATTTCTTTATCATTTAACATTGGATATGAAAACATCAAAATGAACATGAGCTCTGTTCCTTCAGAAATGCAACAAGCTCTCATGTCAAGTTGAAGTGGGAAACAATCAGTTCACCTGGTCTGATGCTTCCGCAAATAACTACACAAACTGGGGCGCTGGTCAACCCACAGTGTAAGAAGTAACACCACACACCTGTCACTGAAATTCAGCCTTTAATTTGTGCAGTCAGTGGTTTAAACACTGTGTCTTCTGACAGTGATACACAGACTGGCACATGTTCTGCAATGATCAAAGATGAAACAGAGGAATTTGGGAAATGGAGGAGCCATGTGTGCAGATACGAGCGTCCTTACATGTGTCAGCGACCACTGAACAGTAAGATGGATCATTATATATAATATTGTAATAATGTTGTGGGAAATCTTAGGTTTTTCCTCTCTAACTTTTTCCTGCCTCACCTGCAGCCATCTGCCCCGCTGGCTGGATGAGCTTCTCCGGCAGCTGTTACTGGTTGGTCAGTAACACCAATCTACTTACCACCTGGCACGAGGCCCTCACCAGTTGCTCTGATATGGGGGCGCACTTACTAATTATAAACAGGTAGGGAAGAATCAGATGAAAAACATTGGGTTTTATAGCTTAAACCTCAGTTGGTCTGGTTGGAGGAATATTTAGTGGCCATCCTTAGCGAAAAGTCAAAGCCTCAATAAAGAGATTTTTTGGTCACAAATCACAATGATCCCATATTTATCACCTTATAAAGTGGATAAAATAACAAACAGCTCCAATATTAACTCTATTTTTAGCTCTTATTTGGTCTCCACCAGCTCCTGAGTGAAATGTCTGAACCTCTGTCTGCCTAATGCTCCTCCAAGTTCAGTTACAGATATTTGTATTTCCTGTGTGTAGCTGGGTAGGTCACACATGGTAGGTTTGTAAAAGCTGAAACAGCTGTCTGCCATTGGGCTGGAAAGCCAAAACAATGAGCTAGAAGAGGCTAAGATACCTTGTATGGTTGGGCGACATTCAAAGCAAACTCATGACACAACACATAGTAACTCAATCTAATTTGAAATGAGTTACACCTCACTGGAGGCATGATCGGTATTTCCTTCATGTGGTTCTTTCCACATTTACTGAGGTCACATGATCATGGTGTCTTTGAATGGGCTGATGCAAATGAAGCACAGTTGAATTTGTCATTGTTCTGTTGTTGCTCCACAGTGAAGAGGAGCAGTTCTACATCAATGGGAAACTTCCAGACTTTCACCAGGTGGACATTCCTGACATCTGGATTGGTTTATCAGGTACTGTATGTTTTGATGCTCATCATGAAACAATACACTGAAAAGTGTCATGTTATCACATGTTTATGTGATGTGTGTTTTTGTCAGACATGGGCCAGGATGGAAATTTCCAGTGGGTGGATAAATCCAACATGGGTTATACTAATTATGGTCCTGGCTGGCCGAGGAACACTGCAGGTTTCTGGGACTGTGGACAGATCTTCACAGGTAGGACACACACACACACACACACATGCTGCCCTCCTTGGCTGAAAGTGCCATTTTGACTCATATCTGTTTATATGAGGCTGTGGTTGCAAATTCCCTTCCAGGAAATTATGATGGCAAGTGGGAAACAACCAACTGCTTCAAGAGCCTGGGGTACATCTGTGAGATGACAGGAGGACAGAACCCGAAACCCACTGCAACTCCCCGTCAGTAGAATTAAACATTTATTTTTACCTATTTGCATTATTAAAGGTTTGTCAATAACCTTTTAATTTTTTGTTTCAGAGTCCCACTGTGATGCTGGATATTTGCTGTACGGGGACTTCTGCTATCACTTTGAGACTGAGTCTGTGAAAAACTGGCAAGATGCTGAGGCTCACTGTGTTGCAGAGCAGGGTCACCTGGCCAGCTTCCACTCACAGGAAGAACTGAGTTTCCTGACCGGTGAGTGACAAGAAGATCATTATTTATGAAATATACTGGTGAATTACAGTATAAGGATGTAGACATATTGTGTGAAATTGTATTAACTCACTATTCTTGTTCTTTTATTCTTTTATCTGCAGCTCACATGCCTGCACAGGCCTGGGTGGGACTGAATGATATCGCTAATGAAAACACTTTTGTGTACACCGATGGAACCGCTGCAGTAAGTGCCACAGCCAGTGTCTTAAACATCTCCATTTAATTAAAATGCCATGATTCTCAGGAAGACCCTGCTCTTTTCTTGATGTTTGTTAATTGTACAGCTGTGAAACTGCTTGTGATGAAGCAACATGTGAATGTGAGCTGTTTTGTTGTGTGTGTGTGTGGCTCTCAGGACTTCCTGCCGTGGGCGCCCAACCAGCCAGATAACTGGCAGAATAATGAGGACTGTGCTCACCTCAGAGGGATGAATCACCACGAGCCTGGGAAACTCAATGACGACATGTGCACTGTCACCAAGGAATACATCTGCAAAAAAGGTCTCATCCTCTCATTTGTTACACACTGTAGATTTTGTTCGTACGCTTCCTGTTGCATTTGAAGTTATTCAGAGTCTTGTCTCTCTACAGCCAAGGGAGAAGGACCTCCCCCTCAGCCCCCGACATCTGGACCAGGTTAGCTCGATATTACACCACTCATTACACTTCCTTCACGGTGTGAGTCAGACATCATCATAGTGTGTGTGTATCTGGATGTGTGCACATATTTTGTGTGTTGTGATTGTCACAGGATGGGACCCGAAATGTGGTTCTTGGATGTCTGACCCTTTTAACGACTACTGCTACCTGTTCAACTACCTGTCCATGAGGTCATGGGCAGAAGCTCGAGCTGACTGTGTCAACCAGGGAGGAGACCTCCTCAGTATCACTGATCCCTATGAGCAGGCTTTTATACAGGGTATGACTCTTACTCCTTACTTCACTTATTTCTGTATTTAACTTGGTTTTAATAGATTTTTTAAATCTATTTATTGATTTCATCATCAAGAATAAATTAGATTTTTAGGTGAAAGTGTGATATATATAGAAATAAACATGATTCCCTTCAATTTGTATCTACAGGTGTGATCCAGACGAGTCCCACAGGGATCTCTCTGTGGATGGGGGGTCATGACTCTGTCACTGAGGGTGGCTGGGAATGGACAGATGGTTCTCCTTTCAGATACATCCGCTGGAGTGCAGGTTAAATTAAACCCAAACATACCCTCCATCATATCTGTGATCTGAGACTGCATCTACAAACATACAAGCATACATATTCAGACTATTATCCTGCAGAACAACTTGATTCCCTCTCATCTTTTGTCACAGGAAACCCAGACAACTACTTTGGTGAAGACTGCCTGTCAATATATATCAACGGTGGCTACTGGAATGACGACAACTGTGAGTACAAGAGAGGATACATCTGTGAGCGGAAAGGTGAGACAATGCTGCAAACTGAGAGTTAAGGCAATATTCAGTGTGTTGATGCAGGTTGGTAACACTGTACTGATGTTTCCTCTTACAGGAAATACACCTGAGCCCCCTCCTCCTCATGATGGTAATGAAACCTCATTATTTGACATGTTTTTTTATTGCAACTTGAAACACTGTTATGAGTTATGATTCCACTATGGCTCATTAATGAACACTTTGTGCTGCAGGTTTCATGACGGCTGTGGTGTGTCAGGATTCCTCTGCTGTTCTCCACTGTCCACAAGAAAGTGTCATCAACATCCAGTCTGCTTTCTTTGGACGAAAGAGTGACGACATCTGTCCACACCTGGATGGATCAGGAGGAGGTGCTGCACTGTAGAACCTGTTGTTATTTCTTGATTAAAATGCTTCTTTTAATCTTCATCTGCAACTATATGTCAGTGTGCATCATTGCCTTGGAATTGCTGCATGTAAATCTTCTAAAATTGAAGTAAATATTATTGTATGCTTAACCAAGATCATCACCTTCATGCAGGAAGCTGCACAGTGGAAGGCATCCTTCCCTCCTATAGAAAGGCATGTGACAATCGACCCTTTTGCTTTGCGTACGCCCATGTGGATGTGGACCCCTGTCCCACTGTTTCCAAATATCTGGAGATTGTCTACAGCTGTGAACAGAAAGGTACATTCTCACTCTCCTTCTTCTCCTGGAGCTCTCTTAAGTTGCTCAAGTCATCTGATGATGTTTTGTGATGTGGCTGTTCCCAGTGTGTCTGCACGGCCTGGGCGTTGAGGATGGAAACATCACAAACTCCCAGCTCTCTGCTTCCTCCTCCATCGGTAGCTTCACTCCAAGCAAAGCCAGACTGAATGGGAATTCCTGCTGGAAGCCTTCAGGCAGCCGTACGTACCAACACAGCCGTCACATTGTCATGCCACAAACCTTCACATTATATATATATATATATATATATATATATATATATTAATGTGAATATTAATGTATATATATCCCCTCCTCCAGCAACCTCAAGCTGGATCCAGGTGAACTTGGGCCAGACCAGGAAAGTGACAGGGATAGTGATCCAAGGCTGTCCTCAAAGCGACAGCTGGGTGACTAAGTTTAAGATCCAGCACAGTCTGGATGGAACAACCTGGACCGATTACACAGCTGATGGGGAAGTGAGTAACAAACAGACCTGAATATTGGCAAGAGAGAGAGAAAGAAAACAGGCAGTCATTCTTGATTTCCTCTGATTTCCAGTTTTTCCCAGGTTCAGCAGACAGAGACACTCCTGAGACTCAACTGCTGGGTACACCTGTGTCAGCTCAGTACGTCCGCATCCTCCCGCTGGAGTTCAGCGGTCAGGCCGGCCTTCGCTTCGATGTCTTAGGATGCACCCCTGACTGTAAGGACACTGAAAGATCTGCTGTGATTCTGTCCAGTGTGTTCACACTTAATCACTGAGGGACAATAATGAACTAACATTCATTCATTCAACAGATGCGGTTACATGTGCTAATAAGCCCAACTTCTATTTTGCCAATGATCGAATGACGTGAGTAAAACCTGGAATAACATCTTTACACTATAAAGAGATATTAGATATGAGATATTTTTTTTTTTTGTAATGTTTCCATTTATTATGGTCTGGTATGGTCTGATTCTTTCCCAGTGTCCACTGCCCGGCAGGCTGTGCCACAGATAACTACAAAGTGTATGGCACTTCAGTATATCGTGGGGTAGGTGCCTTCACTGCCCAATCTGTATCATAACCACTGCACAGTGCTTATTAAAAAAAAAACAACTAACACATAATCCTCTGTAACAGGACTCAAACATCTGTGCAGCAGCTATCCACGCTGGAGTGATACTAAATGAAAATGGAGGAGATTGTACTTTGTTGAAAGCTCCAGGACAGAACTTCTACGCTGGCTCCACCAGGAATGGTATCACCTCCAGGCAGTGAGTGTCTGAGCTTTCAGACTTAATGCATTTTCTTATATTGTTACCAATTCAGCAACAACTGATTGATTTCTACAGATTCGACGGAGACTATGATGTATCATACACTTTTGCAGATGGGGGTGAGTTAATGTGCATTTATATAATCCTTTAATTTTGCAAATAAAATGTGAGTTTGTTTGTCTTATACTATTCTATTTTGTCATTTTCTGTCTCATTCTGAAGTGGTTTTTGTTTTTTTTGTTGGTTTCTCTGTCTCCTGCAGAGCTGAGGTGTTCAGGACCTGACTGGTATGAGTTCGGAGAGTTCTGCTACAAACCTTTTGCAGACAAAAAGACGTGGCACGCTGCCCAGGACAGCTGCAGGAGCATGGGTGCTGAACTCGTGTCCATCCTGTCGATGACGGAGCAGAGCTGGTTGGAGAGCTACCTGTACATGGGTATGGATCTCGAGAAGTCAAGATTTAGGAAGGACTAGGATCTGAAGGTGCACGAGTTGTGTTTTGATTTCTGTATTTCTGATGGCGTGCATATGAATTTCTGTGATTTTTCAGCCACTAATGATGTGTGGATTGGACTGAGTGACCTCTTTGTGCCTGGTATGTACACCTGGTCTGACAAGCACTGGGTGACCTTCACCTACTGGGCTCCAGGAGAACCCAACAACCACGACGGGTTCAGTGAAGACTGTGTAGAGATGTCCTATGAGGTGAGACTAACACACACCACTAAAACACATTTTACACCACAGACACATTCTCTAAAAACTATAAATTGATTCCTCGCAGTGAATTTCAGTCATTGACAGATTAATTTCACCTTTGTTCCAGACCGGCCGGTGGAACGACGTGTCCTGCACAGAGCTCAATACTTACATATGCAAAACGCGCAAAGCACATTACCCACTGCCATCTGTAAAGCCCACCGTATACGGATGTCCTCAGGTACCACACACTTTATATATCTGTTTTCTTTTGAGGAAAGTTTCAGTGCTTGTTTAGAGAGAGCTACAGCGCCTGTTGTGTGTATGTCTCATGTCTTTATATTGTGTCAGGGATGGGATGCATATGGCTACTCCTGCTACTTGATGGAGGAGACCCCCAAGACCTGGTCTGAAGCCAAGGCCTTCTGTAAAGCCCAGGATGGCTTCATGCTGCACATCGGAGACATGTAAGTCAGGTTATTCCAATAGCAGAGATGTGTTAGTATCTGCCACACGTGCTGCAGGTTTCTCCTGGTTACTCAGTATTCTGCACTGACTTTTATTTTATCTGATGTTTCCCTTCAGATTGGAAATGTCTTGCCGTATGTCTGGGCTATAACTTGAAAAAACACAGTTTACATCCTAAACATTCTGTGATTATAATCAAACAGTCCATTAATTCTCTTATGGGAAATGAGAAATAATGTGTATTTTTGTTCTACACTGTCTCCTCTATTTTTCTCTGCAGTTATGAGCAGTCACATTTTACAGTGGCGCTGACCGGAAAGACTGGTCTGTGGTGGATTGGCCTGCGTGCTCATGGAGGGATCACAGGGGGGGTGGACTACATCTGGGACAACGGCTCACCACTCAGCTTCACTCACTGGGACAGAGACCAGCCAGGTACACACCCAGCATCAGCTGTACCGGCACAGGCACACACACACACACACACATATACACTCTGGATGAACACTGATGTCCTCTTCGTTTTTAGATAGCGGGGATGGTACTTGCGTGGCCATGACGACGGGGCCGGTCGGTGGCTTCTGGGATGACAAGCAGTGCACGGAGAAATACGCATTCATCTGTGAGAAATACAGGCCCGACATCACCCCACCCACAAAACCCCAACCCCTCCTCCTGCACAGGGCTGCGCTGAAGGCTGGACGGCCCTGCCTCACTTCAGGAACTGTTACAAGGTACAAACAGCTGTGAAATAAACATCTTAATCTCTGCAGGGTTCATAAGGTCAGTGCTGATTTGCCAGTTGATTCATTGCAGCTCTTCCACCAAGTGGACTGGTCCATGAAGAAGAGCTGGGGAGGAGCCAACGAGGACTGTATTGCTAGAGGAGCAAATCTGGTCAGCATCCACAACCAGGAGGAGGAGGAGTTCCTGTCTCTGTACACCAAAGCCAGCAGCAAGTGGATTGGCCTCAAGCACAACCCCACAGAGGGAGGTGTGTGTGTTTTACAGAGTGAACCCAGGTGGATTTGAATAATGACCTCACCAGAAGGAAAACCTGATGAGTTCTGCTGATGTCCTAGGTTACTCCTGGAGCGATGGCACCCCTCTGTCCCACACCAACTGGGGTAACGGGGAACCGAACAACCACGAGGGCCGTGAGGAGTGTGTGGAGATGGTGAGCAGCCAGAACGGGACCTTCTCCTGGTGGAATGACCTCAACTGTGACGCTCACCAGGACTGGATCTGCATGATCGCTAAGGGAAAGAACCCCGTCCTGCCCCCAGTGCCCCCACCTCCTATCCCAGGTAGACTCATAATGCAACTGTCCTCTCCTGCACAGAGAAGACAAATCATGTTTTTGTCTTTCTAATGCCAGAGCTTTAATTTGGAGCTGAGGAAGCCGAGAATATTGAGGACAACTTGCATAAAATCTTGGACATATGCCAGTGTGACAGTCTCATGAATTTTTCTATTGATTGATCAGCTATTAGCAGCAGCTCTACATCCATATTACCCCCACTCAGATTACATACCTCACATATTCATTTAGTACAAACACAGTCTGGCAAGATACATGAAAACACTGCTACTATGTTGATCAGGCTCTCTCACCCCTCTGAGTGTGAGAGGAACAGAAAATTATGAACCAATCATATCTTCAACTTGTCACTATCTGTGTCAACACTCAGCTCCCGACTGTGGAACCAACCCCGGCTGGAGAAAGAACAACAACATCTGTTACTACTACAACGACACCGACCCTGTGGACTTCCACGGGGCCATGAAGCGCTGCTACGCTGAGAAGGCCAGACTCGTCTCCATCCTCAACAAAGACGAACAGGCGTTTGTTAACAGCATGGTGTGTCTTTTGTTTTTGTTTCTTTTCAGGTCTTTGGAAGAAATAAATTGTGAAATATATTATAAATAAGAGCAAAATATGTTTTTTATTGTGCTCCAGGTGGGAACAGGGGAGGTTTCTTCAGCCTGGATCGGAATGAGGATGTTTGGTATTGCAAATGGAGAATACCTGTGAGTATATATTGATAAGTGACAACTAATTCTCTTTTAAGTGTCACATCTTCCAAGTGAAGTTAAAGCAAGTTAATACCTCACTGTAGCCTCTGCTTCACAGATGATTTTCTTATTTGTGATGCACACACAAAAGCTGTATTTTATCTGCACAGGTGGTTGGACGAATCCCCCGTGACGTACACACACTGGGGGCCAGGTGAGCCCAACAACGCCAACGGAGAGGAGCAGTGTGTTCAGATGAACAGACATCAAGGTGAAACTGAAACTCCACTAACAACACAATCAACATATAGATCTGATTATTTACTGAGTGATATTTACATTGATCTGTCGTTTGTTAAGGTGGATGGAACGATGCCAACTGTGGCCGAATTGCAGGCTACGTCTGCAAGAAGTTCCCTGGAGATGTCCACACCCCTCCTCCACCCACACAGCCCTGGGAGGGAAACTGCCCTGCAGGTAAAATACACATTTTAAATACAAATATAAAAGACGCAAAACCCTTCATTTATAAAATATTATATCTTTTTGCGCCAAGGTGAATACACACTGAGATTTGTACGGTCCTGAATTAACAAAAAAACATGACATCTATATCTGGTTACGATATCAAGACATAGATTTTCTGCAAAAATGTACCATATTATAACATATACTGTTTAAGTGAAGTAAATATAATGTGGCCTACCATCCTTCCTTCCCTACAGGTTGGCTACGCTTCAAGAACAAGTGCTTCATGTTCAAGGGGAGGAAGGACGACATTAAAGCCAACTGGTCTTATGCTCGGAGTTGGTGCAAAGAGCAAGGTGGAGAGTTGGCGGTTATTGATGACCAGTATGAGAATGGTAAGCTCAGCAGCAGATAACTATCATGTATAAGAATCCACCACTGCTCTTGCTTGTGGCTCAGAGAGTTTTTGATTTACTCATCTAGAATTTGTGGCCAGTTACCTGAGGGACCTGGAGCTCCCCACGTGGATCGGTCTGTCAGATCTGTTGGTGGAGAATCAGTATACCTGGAGCGATGGGGTCAGCCCGGTGCTGTACACCAACTGGAATGACAAGGAGCCCAACAATGCAGGAGGGGCGGTAAGGATTAAGAGTCTTTGATAGTAAGAGGGGATATTGTGAAGCACAGACAAGACTTAAACCTTCTTTGTCATCCTAAACAGGAACACTGTGTGGCGATGACTCATGGCCCTCTGGTGAGTGGGAGGTGGAACGATGATGCCTGTCACAAGGAGCAAAGCTTCGTCTGCTTCAGGATGAAATGTAAGTAAACACAGAAATCAATGAAAACATTCCCAAACAGACAGCAGCTGAATCTCTGTCCAGGCCTTACAGATTTTTCTCCATCTCCCTCCACATCAGCAAGCAGCGTTCCGCCACCACCTCCAACTAAGAGTCCCTGCCCGGCCGGCTACATCTCCTGGTACCAGAACTGCTACAAGCTGGTGGAGGAGGCAGCGACCTGGGACGCGGCTCAGGCGGCCTGCAGCCAGCAGGGAGGCAACCTGGCCAGCATCGACATGAGCTACGACCAGGCCTTTGTCGCTGGAGTGGTGCTGCAGGGCAAAGCAGATGCCTGGATCGGACTGAGGCGACAGGTGCTGTCCCGAAATATATTTATCTTTATAGAAGAACAGTTCAAGTTCAATATATTTAAACTCAAACAACCCACTGTGAGTAAAAGTTCTTAGTTTGTTGTAGTTTCCTCCCTTTTGGAGCACCTTTATTTGTGACCACAAAAAGAAAGCAACTAAAGAATAATCTGTATGTGCTTCAAATATAACAAAAAATCATCTTCTGTGTTTTGGGGTGGAGTCTGAACTCAACGAAACTTCATAATCAGTGTAGCTACACATCATACGGAGAAATTCATCAGAAATTTTTCTGAACGCAGGATGACGGCTCCTACACCTGGACAGATGGCTGGCCTGTATTTTTCACTAAGTGGGGACCAGGAGAGCCGAGCAACATAAAGGACGAGGGCTGTGTGAGCATGCACGCTTCACCTTTATTCCACGGGACCTGGAATGACACCAGGTGTGAAAACACAAAACCCTACATCTGCAAGATCTCCTCAGGTATGACTCCCCTTCACTTTGTCCCTCCTGACTGGTTTTCTCTAGATCTGTAATGATTGAGAAATAAACTTATACATTATGTAACCTTGATCTTTTCACAGAGGCACCTCCGCCCACTCCTGCCCCTGGTGATGGGAAATGTCTGCCTTCCTGGATCCCCTACGGCCGCTACTGCTACTTAGTGTACAACGGTCAGCAGGGCTTCTCCTGGCCGGACTCTCGACATTACTGCCAGTCGGCCAGGGGGGAGCTGGTCTCCATCCACAGCAGAGCCGAGGTGGAGTTCATCAGGAACCTCAACTACACGAAATACCATAACGTCTGGATCGGACTCACCAGGGACCGCAACTGTGAGTCTTAGAACAATGATACTGATGCTGCCTACATGTGTGATGACTTACATTCATGCTGGACCTCTCGTGTGTTTCCAGTTGGCTGGGGCTGGACAGATAAGACATCTGTGGGCTTCCTGAACTGGGCTCCTGGGGAGCCAAACGCAGCCTTTCACCCCGGGGATGTGGCTGAGGAGAACTGTGTGGAGATGTATCCGGACGGACGCTGGAATGACAACAACTGCCTGCAGAAGAGAGGGTTCGCCTGTCGCCACCGACAGTGTAAGGATTAAATTTAAAAAAAGTTTTAGCTTTTGTTTTCAAAGGTGTGAGGAAATAATACAGAAAATACAGTCAAGATTTTAACAACTTCTCTTTGTAAAACTCTCTTTCAGACTATGCAACAGATGATGGTGGAAATCCTATTTTCCCCACAGACGCTCCAGACGTCAACAGTAAGTGAGACTACATACCAAACAGTTTCCTCACAGTTCATTTGTTACCTTCACGTCAGTCTGGATCTCTCCTATAACCACTCATATGGTCTTGAACATAAGTTCACACGGGGCATTCTGTAACTAAGTAGTTGCAAAACTAACTTCCTAAAAATCCCACCAATCTCTGCTTTTGGTGCAAATATTAGGATAAACCCATACATCAGCATCTTAGCATAGCCATTAGCTTTAGCTTTTACCCTCTTCTTGTCTTTACAGTGTGTCCAGCTGCTTATCAAATGTACAACCCTCTCCCTCTCTCTGCAGATGCAGGGCTGATAGCTGGTGCCATCATCGGTGCCGTCTTGTTTGTCACCCTGATAGCTGGACTGCTATACTATGTCTTCAGCGTCCGTGGATATAAACTGAGCGGTGTGAGCCTGCCAACAAGAACAGCTAGTAAAATCGATGTGGTGAGTGGTTGATTAGCTTTTCATGGCTGATCATAGAGACATGTTTGAGTTTTTGTGTGAGTGTAAATGCTAAGTTGTGTCATTCCTCTGTTGCAGCCGGCATTCAACAACCCCAACTTTGGAGAATCGGACTCATAAACCATCAAGTTCAAGTTTTGTACAGTTTTTTTTTTTTTTTTTTTTTAACAAATCAGTAATTAATTAAAAGCAGTTGTATATAGGGTAAAAGACCAATCACAATTGTGCATCAAAGAAGAACGCTTAATGTCCATGTGCTGCATTTACAATAGATGTTTCTTTTTGTAATGTTTACACCAATAACTCTGAAACATGTCCAGAGTAAGTCAGAAGTGTTGTACATGTAATTCTCTGCAATGCAATTCTTCTTTTCATTGAGGAATAAATGACAAAGTCAATGAGTAAATGACAAATGAACTCATTTCCAGTGTTTATTCATCTGTGTACACTGCAACACAAATTCTTTACATAGTTCACAAAAAGGAAAAACAGCATCCTTCAAAAACCTTTTCTGAACATTTTTCCTGTAAGTAATTAATCGGACAAGATGTGTAAACTTGTTTGAGAGTAATTCATAAACGAAGCACCAACACCCGATGATAATGAAAATAAAGCCACAGGTTGGAAAGACGAGACCCAATAACATCCCCCCAAGAGTAAAAAAAAAAAAAAAAAAAAAAACAGATGAAAAATCAGAGTTTTTCTAGTGTCAAATGCCGAATTTAGTGTTTTCACTTTGTGTGCAGTGTAGACGTCCGTGGATAAGATCAATACAATAGCAGCCTGCTGACGATCTGTTCGTAAAAATAATCCCCCAGTTTCCATGGCACCGGTTTAACTCCTCACCTAAAAAATATCACTTTTATCATTAACATGAGAAAATAAATCGAGGAACACTTTGTGGTCCTTTTTGTTCAGCCCTTTTAGCGTGAAATAGCACGGTCACACCAACTGAATTAACAAGCGAAAAAAATCTCACAATCCAATGGCACTCGTTTCCAAAGAGGCGCTAATATCTAAACCAATGTTTCTTTTCTCCAATCACTAAGCCATACTGATTAGTTTTGTATCCCCACAGTGCGTCTATGTGACAACTGCATCAACAACACACTTAATTTTTTTAAGCTGACGTAACTCAAGCTTTATTGCTTAGAATCAAAAATAAGGAACACAAGGAAAGACGAGCACAGTCCTGCCGGTCTGATGTACAACAGTGCACTGAAATCAACTACAATACTCTTATTTTTTTGTTAGTAAGCTACATTTGGCCTTTTCTTCTACTCCCACAGATTTAGAGAAACATTTGCAACTCAACCAAAATGTGAAAAATCGGAGGAAAAGCAGCTCACTAGTGTGAAAACAAATAAAGGAAACATGACTGTAGTTTTAGTTTCATGATTGCGGTCATCTGCAACAGGACTCGAAGTAACTCAAACTCATGATTGTGAACCACTAAATCCTTCACAGTACATACAGAAAGTCAGGATGTAAAATTAGTTGCTCTTTTTTGGTTGTTGTTCTTTAAAAGACACATGATACAGATTTGATCTTAAAAACTCATTTCTGTATGCACTTTGAGGTTTAGTGGTCTCTGCACATCATTCCTTCTGTGTGCACAGAAGCCGTCCTAAGGTAATCGTAACGTGAACTGTGATGGGGGAGTGAATCCACAGTCCTATTTCTGGGTGAAATTTAATTTTAAAAATTCTGCTGACACCAATTTAAAAGTTTTTGGACGCCAAAGTGAGGCAGGCCAGGTGTGTATTTCGAAAAATTTGCACAAAATTTCCTTCAAATGTTGTGTTCCTCGGCTGTAACTCAGCAAGGTGTAGAAACACAAAACAGGATTTTGGTTCTAATATTTTTCTAACTTGATAAGATTCACTCCTTGGGTTGTTGAAGTGAGACAGTTACAGTTGCATAATATCTTTGGTTGAAAATTGGGATTCACTTTTACACCGAGATGACTGCGCAGTTTGTTTCCCCATCACCTGAATCACTTCAGACTGGGGGCGTGTTCACAGCCACCGCGAAAAAAACAAACACTAAGAAAACTCCTTTAACATGGTTGTTTACGTACTTGTCATTTGGAAGCAGGGCACAAGAAACAGACTGTTGAGAATGAAACCATCAGCTCTGGACAGGAACTCGTCAGCTTCAATCACCACCAGCAACAACATCACAGCCAGAGAAAAGGCCCGCAACCCAAAGATGCAGCCGTCGACCACATAACACCACAAAACTTTTTCACATGAGAAACACGAGTCGCCATTCTGTGACATCCCAGAAGTTTCCAACCATCAGTCACTCACAACAGTCAAGAAGCAAACTAACTTCTTCCAGAAGCAGAAAGGTCAAGTCCAAAAGCAATGCTTCTTTAAATGCCCTTATTTAAAAAAAAAAAAAAAAAAAAAAAAGGAAAATCTGTGGAATTTGATGTGAGAAATACCTGATCGATCTTTATCTGAATGATCTATAAATGACTCCAGCTACATATAATATGTATTTTGCCTTGGACAGACACAGTAACATATTTTTTTTGTTAATCATTATTCATAATTGAACACAAAATGTGATGGGTGAGCTAAAAAACAAATAACCTGGATGTGGATTTGTTGCCAATGATCTGATGCGTCATTATTTTTTTGCGGCTACAATACTTTGTCCACATTTTTAACTTTCATCTCTAACTTCCCACACGGTCAGGATTAGACCATGAGACCACTGTTACATTCTTCTCGTGTGTCACCCTGATGCTGACTTGTGGGGGAAAGAAATCCTGTCTTGAAAAAAAAAAAATCAAAGCATCCCTTAATCCAAAACAAAAGCAATCTTTCAGACTGAAACAGGGAAACTTAAATCTCTTTTTAAGAGAAAAGCAGTGAAGTGATGATACTTTTGGAGAATGCTTTAAGTGCGTTTAGTTTTTCAGGTAATTTAATTTATGCGCTGTGATCCGATTACTGCCTGATCAGATGTATGGAAACGTAAGGTAACAACATTGTGATAATAAGAATAATAAATAAGATCTGTGTCGGTGTTTGCACCAACCACAAACCACCACCAACCACCACCACCACCACCCAATGGCACTTTTGGTTGTATCTGATTACGTTTACCATCCTAATTCAGTTAAGGTCACTATTAAAGCCCTGATTTGCAAATAACTCCATGGCATGGGAGGGAACGATCGGAACATGTGAAACCTTCTAGGAAATGAAACGTGCAGCTTACAAGTGGAGTCCATGTGTTTTCTTTTTAAAGTGCTGGACAGAGAGAAAGGGAGAGAGAAAGACAGGGGGACAGAGACACCAAAGTGGAGAGGAGGGTATAAATAACAAGTGCAATGATCAATGGATTTTCTTGCTGCAGAAATTCCAACTCTAACCTTAATAAAAACAAACATGAGATGACATTTGTGTGTCATCTGTTGAAGAGATGCCCATGTGACATTTAAAAAAAAAAAAAAAAAAAAGAAGAAGAAGACACAGGCCTGAGGGACAGTTCAGGTTGGTATCACGCTGCGGTGACGTAAAGGCAAGGAGGAGAAGAAGCAGCACGATTGTTGTGTGTTTTGCAGGCGTCCAGTGCTGAGAGCAGGTCGTTGGTCACTTCGCCTTCTGGCTGTCCAGCCGCAGCCAGTAGACGCCCTGTCTCGTGTAACGCACCATCGAGCTCATGGTCGACGTGAGGCTCAGTGGACCCATGAGCGTGTCCAGCTCCATCAGCATCCCTAAAACACATTAAAAACATTAGTCCAACATAAATATTAGATATTGTACAACTTCTCCCTGTGGCTTAATACAATATTGATTTGTGTGTCTATAGACCGATCAATGTCAGATATGTAGCTGTAACTATAGTAACTCCACTCTCACCGCTGCCTTTGTGTGCCAGCGCCTCCGCCTGCTCCCAGATGTCATGAGCACTCAGGAACAACGTGGTGATGTTGACATAGGTGAATGCCACTTGTTCGATGGCCTGAGGAACGGCCACAGTGCTGCCGACGGAGCCCGAGACCGACCCGCCACCACTGCTGTGATTGGAGCCAGGACCTGAGCTGGTGGACGTGTTGGCTGGAGACGGCATGTCGGGCATCGGGGACGGGGTGTCAGCAACTCTGAGGGAGAGGGAGGCAAGGAGGAAGAGGAGAATGGAGAAGAGGGGTGTGGTCAGATGTGAACTTTGCATACGCTACAAGTATGAACTCTTGAACAGTGAAGGGAACATGGACAGCAGGTGACTCACCTTGATGTGCAGACAGAGGGTTCATGTGTTGCCTGAGCGGAAAAACAAAATATTAACCACAGCAGAACTACTTCATTAAAGGCAGAGTCTGCAGGATTGTTTTAGTGTGGTGGGACGTTTCTGGCTTGAGTCATTAACTGCGTTTACATGGGTCCAGACATCCTATTTATAATCGGATTAATAGGTCAATCAGATTCAAAATGTCTCATGTAAACACCTTAGCTGATCCGATTCACCCAGATCTGATTACATTTCCGATCGGATTGACAGAGGTAGTCTACACCGACTGATAATCAGCTTGATGCCGCATATAAACGGCTGAATACAGTGGATTCGGTCGATAGAGTGGATTATTCATTCTGCGCATGCGCGCCCTAGTACGCAGGAGTCACGTATTGACGTTTGCTGGAAATAAAAAACTGGAAAGAGGGAGTCAAAGCCGGTCATAACAAACCTGGCGAATAAACAAAATGGAAAACTGGACTACTAAAATGGACAGTTGTTGAGACTAACTATATCTCTTGGCGATGACTAACTGCTGAGACCGTAGAGCCGCAAACAAATGCAATAACAACGAAATAAGCGCCCCCCCCCCAAAAAAAACACGACGTGGATCCATTGCTTTAAGTGTTAACAAGGAAGTGCACCTCTTCTTCCCTTGCACCTTTGCAGGTAGTGGGAGTGAGGCCATCTGCGCATGTCAACGAAACTATATAATCGGGGCCATGTATAAACGGATTGTATGTGGATCGCTTTATTTAGCGTCCATGAATATAGATCGAATAAAATTCATTTAATCCGATTGCTTAATCAGATTAAATGCTAGCCCTGTTAGCCACCACAAGTGCTAGCCCCGCCGTGGCTGGTGCTAGCGCTGGACGCTAGCCGCCACCAGCTAACTAGCATATCCCTCCGGCGACGGCCAACGCTTCACTCGAACCGCATTTGCTGTTTGCAGCCCTGACAACTGCTGCTGCTGCTGCTGGGGGGCAGGGGGCGTGCACAGTTGAGCCCGAGAGGAGGGGCCCGGTTTGAATGTTGTGTACAAACTGCAACTGACAAAACTACAGACTCTCCCAGTTTTGCTGATTGGCAAACAGTCACAACATTATACTCACACTGAAGTGATCAGTGAGGGTCTTTGAATACTTGAGAGCAGTTTTGTGTTTGTGGCGAAACATGGCCATCTGCAGGAGGGACTGGCACTTCAAACTAGGGGAAGCAATTAATAATGTTATTCAACAATTTACAGTTCATGTGATTAACTAAAGTAAACAAAGAACAAACTAATGAACTGTCTTTCTGTTGGCTGCATGTGTGACTCATTAAGTAATAATCATATTTCGTTAGTAAAATATCAAGTTGATTTTCAGTACCTACTCTACTGGTGCAGACAGTTCATGTGGAGCATGAGCCAACAAAACAAATATCCAGCTCAACAATGATTTAATGCAAATAAATTATTAATACTGCCCATCTACATAACTGCTACACACATACACAGGCACATACAGATATTTACAGCTGTTGTTTATAATGTTTCAGTGTGGTGTGTAAAGGGCCAACACAGAGAGCACTGTTGACATCTTACCATAAAGCTAAAAAGTCCTTTTCTGAGGGTGGAGCAGAGGGGTCCACTGAGTTTTTAAGTTTCAGCACAAACCTGTGTGAATGGAAAGTGTGACATTAAAAACTTATGAACGAATAAAAAACAGTTCTGGAGCAAAAACCTTTATGTTAAAGCCTGGAATTTAACATGGATACAGGAGAGAAATGTGGGTCTTTCTTTGCAGACATGCAGACTGCTAATCACACATCATGTATGACAGAGAGTGGGTTCTTACTTGAGCAGCTCCACCGTCTCTGCAAACATAGTGTAGGAAGACATTGAAATCTGGGGATCTTTTTCCATAGCTATGCCGCTCTCTACAAAGTACATGGCTGCATCCAGGTAGTTGAAAGCCTTACTGAGCTTGTCTGACTGCAGAAAGAAAGAGCAACAGAAAATTGCACTCTGCTTAGTATTTACTCAAGGTGCTGTTTAGACTGCAGTGTTTGGTGGAATATGAATTCAAAGCAAACGTAAAGACAAAGTTACCTCTGCATCTGCTTTGTGCTTCAGTCTCTTGGCCTCCTTTATGTAATGCTTCACCGGATACTTCCTGCAGGTGGAAGACGAAACATACAACTAACTATTCATAACACTATTTAAACTGCTGTAAATAAGCACGCTGTTTTAAATTAGTTTAAATCAGTCTCTTGCAAATTCCTGATCAGCAGATGCTTCATTAATCTCCAAGAACATGAGCTTATACAAGATCTGGCATCTCTGGATGTTACTGAGAAATAAACTCAACCAGAACACTTCAACTTTTAAATGTCACCATTCGACCTCGCTGCAGTTTTTATTGCCTCCCCACTCCACACAAAATTACATTTCACTCACAGGAATTGAAGTTCAGAACTTTCCCACCAAAAGAAAAACTGCAAACTGAGTGTAGTTAAATTTCTGGCAACAAAACAACAGTGTATAATAGCAATGCTGCCTTCAGTTCAAACACTATCGCAATTTAGAGTTAGTTACACCCAAAGAGATAAGAGTCAGGGGCTGAAACCTGGAGACCTGGGTTAATATCCATTAAGCACTTGGTTATAAAAACATGGTTTCAATTGATAGTGTGACACACATTATGTGGTACTGTGAAAGCTGCTTTATCTTTTACTGTGGCTTTTGTTTTTGCTGTAGAGTTATTGGGAGTTTCTGTTTTTTAGGTGTCACCAACTATCATCAAATGCTTCAGTTACATACAGAACCAACTCTGTTTTTTTTTTTTTTTTTTTTTTTTTTATAGATCTGTGCTAAGATATCAAGATGTCTCTGTAGGATTTTGTTAAGATGATGCTGATGTAAGTTGGTCTAATCTTACCTGTTGTCAAACCTGAGCAGGGGCCTGTCGATCAAAACTTCCTTGTTGGTCTGTGAGGATGATGGGACAGCGAGGCTGCTCTTTGGAGGCTCCTGCTCAGACTGCAGATACAGATGTGTGGACAAAAACTAATTCCTAAAATGACTCTATGCATTAATTTAATATTCATAATGCTGAAGTCTCGACAGTTACCTTTTCAGACTGTGAGGGCTCTGTGTGTTTTACACTCCTCTTCTTGTGCTTGCTGGACTCCTTGCTCTTTGCTGCCTCCTTGCTGGACTCCTGCGTCTCCTCAGAACAGCGTTTCTCTAACTTTGAGTCTTTGGGTGTTACAGGCGGCTGCAAAGATGTTGGATTTTTCTTGGCCTTCTTTCTCTCCCGTTCCTCTGCTGGATTGCTGGAACTTCTGTAGATAAGATTGATAAGATCTGACTGAGCCGACTCACACATACTCACAATGAAAAGGATATTTCATTTTAATAACAAGGCTGATGTTATCCCTGGTTACAACAAGTTATGGGATTTAGGTAACCTACTCCAGTTTGATAGAAACATTAGCTGACGAGGTATTCTTGTTTTCCAGCCTCTGTCTCTTCCTTGGGAGACTTTTATTCTCTACCTCTTCCTAGAAGACAACAAATCACACATTATAATATACATACATAGGACTTTTCTATGACAATGGAAATGTGTGCTGGCGTGAGCAGCCCTTTAACCTCAGGTTTCTCACATTTGAAGGTATGCTCTTTTTGCTGGTTTTTCGGTGTTTCTGTGTTGTAGATGCGTCGCTGCCAACTCTGTTTTGCTCAGTAACCACCACTGATTTCTTTGCATTGCTGGGTGTTTCCTGGTGGCTGCTGGACGTCTGGGGGACTCTTGTGAGCAGACTCAGATCGATCTTCACCAGGAGGCATTTAGGAGGTTGGAGGAGGTCCCGAGAACCCTTGGCTGAATGCTGAGTCTTCTGCGAGTGCTTGTGGCTTGTTTTGTGAGACTTCTTGGTGATCTCTGCCTGGGGTTTGCTTCTTATTGGTGGGACAGGAAATAACTGGTCAGGCTGAGCAGGACTCTGGGTGGAGCAGGAGCAGGGGTTGGGATATCTCACACTACAAGTTGGACACTGACCATACATGACCTGTGCGACCTCAAGCTTTGAACCAGCCTTCCTCTTGTCCAGAGATGTGTGTTTAGAAGTCCTTTTAACATCTTGTTTAGAGTCACTGCCATCCTTGCTTTTCTGGCAGTGTCTTGCTTTCGTCTTTACCTTGGGTCTATCTGTGAAACACGGGTCTTTGTCTCGTGTGGCTACAACTTCCTCACACTTAACACTAACAGCTGCATCACTGCGATCTGGGCAACTTTTCTTTGCTGGTTTTGAGGAGTGCGTGTTGCACGACAGTTTCTTGACATCAGCGGGAGGGGATTTTTGGCTACTCTGCTGGTAACAGTTGTCCTGATGGGTTTCTCTGCACTGCTGGGGTTTGCATACATTGTCACCAAGCTCTTTTTTGTGAGATGAAAGCTGAGGCTTGGACTCCCTGTTGGTGTCGACCACCTCTACACTGAAGTGCCTGGAGCTTTGAGTGGGCAGGAGTTGTTTTTGAGTGGGGCTCCTGGTGACATGAGTACCGCATTGAGTTTCAGTGCTTGAGGTCTGTTGGTTGGACCTGATCCAGTTCCCCAGCTGCCAATCACCATGGGTCACTGCTGGAGTTTCAGACTGTGAGAAGACATAAACATTATCATTCAAAGAAATGAAACACTTTGGAAAAAAATCTGTGTTCATGACTCCACGTTACTCAGTATGTACAGATGCACAAAGGGGAAAAAATTACCTGTTCTGAGCTCTTCACTGGAGCTTCAGGTGGCTCCTCTGTGGTGCTTTCACTGTCTGACTCTGACCTCGAGCTGCTCTCTGAGTCGCTGGAGCTGGCTGACTCTACCCCGCTGGAATGTACTGCTTCAACTGAACTATAGCACACATACACACACAAACACAGGATGCTATAATGACATGTGAACTAGTTTAATTCAGAGGAACTGCATGATCAGGTGATCATGAATGGCTGGTTGAAAACGGCCTCTGTAATCTATAGCAGCACTGTTATGTCAGTGGCCCAAATGAAGCCTGCTTGATTAAACTGCATTAGAGCGACAACGATGTACCAGTCTCTCTCAAGCCCAGGAACGTTTACTGGTCATTCTGGCTTCAACTCAATGTTAAGTTGCACATCCTCTGTCAAAAAAAACAAGTCCCTCAGAGGAACCAGGTCACTTACGATGAGGAGCTCTGCTGGTTGAGCTGGGATGGATCTCTAGGAGGATGAGGATGAGGAGAGGAGTTGTGGCTTTCTGGAAAGATATAAAGAAACACACAAGATAAGTGCATGCCACTCTAGTACTCATACACTGTAGCTGATCCCATTTTCCCTTTAAACTACACAACAACTTAAGCCACCTAACTGACTCATGTGCAAACTAATGTGACCATTTCTAATGGGGTCATCACTGCTTTCTCTTTCACTGCTGTTAAAAAAAAATCCCCAAATGTAAAGATTATACGACTGCTGCTGCCCATTTCTAACTTACTAATGTCTTGATGAAGTTTCATCTGTGGTACTCGGTCTGTACAGGTCAGTAAAGTCACAGTAACCTGCTGCTGAAATGTTTTGTTTACATTTCTCAGGACCAACGGACTCAATTCCTCAACTGTTGCACAAAAACAGGTCTTCTTGTGCAATGTCATTTTAAATAGAACAAACACTAGATACACACTTTTTTTTTGTCATGCATTAGACTGGCCAGTTACAAAACTTACTGTTCAAACAGCAGTTATCTTGATATGTTTTGAATTTATTGTGTAATACTGCACGGACTGAACAACTGAGCAACTGAGTTTGGCTTTTAAAGAAAGTCTCTCATACTTTTGGTGTTCGACTATTCAACAAAACATGATATTTTCCACATTATGCACCATTATTCTGGTCTCTGGGTATTAATGTTGCTAAAATACATCATCCACATGTGAACCTTTTTTTTTTGGCAGGTGTTCAAACAGCTGAGTGACTACTACCAGAACTTGTAATGCAAGAAGCACTTAAGGAGCCATTTGTAAGTTTTTGTGCTGCTACAGAGCCAACATTATCATTAACAGCTGTTCACTTACCAGTCTGAAAGAGACAACATGAGTTCAGCATCAAACGTGCCAAGGGCTATCTCTAGAGGTAGAGAGCAACCCTTTTGTTTTCACGTTAGTTTGCATGCTAACCAGCTATCCTTAGCCCGGTGCAACTGTCATCACTTTCAGATACTGACTCACTGCCACTGCTCAGAGGGAGTTTTATAATCTGCTGTCTTGTAAACAGAACCATGGTTGAAGCTCTCAACAATTAAAATGCCATTAATCCTAACATGACAAGAGCAAAACTAACAGCTAGCTCCTTTAAAGTCAGTGTATAAGTAAGATAACATGGGAGTAAAGCGCACTCCTCTCCCGTACAGGCCTCAGTCTCTTTCCCTTGGCTGAGGTTAATTTGAGATAAAATTGTAGGGTTGCTTCTCTCCTCCGGCATTTTGTGGTCAGTTCGCAGAATAAGAGACATGGGTGGTTGCCATAGAAACATAGGTTTTGAAGAAGAAAAATACAGTGGGCTAGAGGGGAGGACGAGAGGTGCTGCTTTAAATCCACATATATTAAAAGTTGAAGAGAGGAGACAAAGCAGAAGGTGATATTCAGGTCAAACCAACTTTCAGCGATGATGATGAGACCTTTAGAGGTTATCTACATGTTGTACGCCCATAATTCATGATAACAGATCAATCTGCCTGCTACCAACACGGCTACCTGCTTTGCATTTACTCACTTTGTCCCGGACATGAAGAGGCATGCTCCGCTTCCTGTGAAGACAAAAAATAAATTCCTTTTAGTTACAGTTTTATAGCCTTGTAACCTGCTTTGGCAGCGGTGAGGTTTAGAAAAAATTCTTGGGAGGGTGGCAAGAAAAAAAAAAAGCCATGGGTTTTTTTTTTGACTGAGTCAACAAGAATCAGTGAAAATATTATCCAAGTGTGATGAATATCTACAGCAAATGTAATCAGAATTCAGCTATGTGTCTGTTTGTTGTGCAGCTGACGAGTTGACCTGAGGGTGACACAGGTGGACAGGGTTCATCTTTGGGAGAGCATAAATGTGCTCAGTATATTATCTGATAATGGGGACGGCCACTGCATAGTTGAACCGTGGAGAGTCTTCCTCCATCACATCTCAAACACATGTTTTATTGTTGTTTTTCTCAGCTAAGAAGGAAAATAATGGAAATATTGGAAAATAATGGTTTGCTCTTAAGTTTAAGAACAGACATGTTGTTCTCTATCCTAAAACCAGTAATCTAATGATGCAGGGCAAGGAGAGAGGAGCTCTCCTCATGTGGGTCATGAGCATAACATCAAGTTAGATTTCAACCTCTTCTCTTACCTTGGCTGAGAATGGGGACTTGGAGGGTTCATCTGTGCAAGGTGTGTGAATAGCTGTCAGAAGAGGGGGCCATGGGTGGGTCATCTCCTGAGGAGAGGAAGCGATAAAATGTGAGTGAGGTATGTGTGGGCAACGCTGGGAAACCTGGTCAGAAAACCGAATCACTGCACCCATGTCTTTACCCATCTTAAAAAAATGAAATGGACAAACCAAACAGTTTCAACAACAAACACAGTGGGTGAATGCAGGGGCATCGGAAGCTGGGAACATTGCATGACACTTGGTGCTCGCCAAACTGGTTCTAGCATCTCCAAACAAATGTCATGTTTCATAAGCAAATATTTGTGCAAAAAGCAAACACCACCTGCGCTGTTAATCCTCTGGATGGAAACAGCATGAGGAGAAGAGGAGGACTAAAAAGCAGAATAGCACAAAGCCTTCAAAGAAAAATAAATGCACAACCAGACATCTAACCATGGTAACGTGAATCAGATTCAGTGCCATTAAGCACTTTGTTGAATCCATGATGAACAGTAAACAGCTGGTAAACTGAACTCTGCGTGAATTAAATACATGTTTAGTAAAAATTTAGCATTAATTTTAAACCACCCGATTCATTCAGATCGGATCACTTTGCAAACATTTGCATTTATCACCTTCCTTCCCTTCTCTCTTCTTTGTATCAGTGAGACTTTATAGTTATTTGTATGTGCATAGCTTTTCATAAAATCCATTATATGCGCACTATTGAAAATTGTTTCATCTATCTATTTTTTTTAATACACCCTAATGTGGGAATCCATGATTTGAAATTTAAAAGTCAAATGTATGAATGTATGACTATGAATATAGATAAGTTTTAAATAAAAAAAAAAAAAAAAAAAAAAAAAAAACAGCTGGACTTACCCTCAAGATGTCCTCAACACACTGAGCTTCATTTGTCCTTGTCTGGAGAAAGGAAAGGAATAATTATGAGTTTCTGAATCACAGTTAAAATCTTTATACAAATTATAAAATGAAGACTAAACATACCCAAACACAAAACTTAAACAAACTTTCAAAATTTTTGCTTTCACCCTGGTGTTGTGCAATGCCAACTAACACCCCACTCCCTTACTGCCTTATCTACGCCTGGTAAATGGCACTGCTAGTTGTATTGCAAGAGCTGCCATTTATCTTAAAAGCTGCCACAGGTAAGTTTGATTTGTAGAGGAACTTAAAATATGTATAGTAGAGTGAAATCCCAAATCAATGTAGGATGTTGTGACAACCTATTTTTTTAACAAATCATCATCTGTGTTAACGACCTAAAAGTGCTGAAACAGACCCACATAATAAAATAAAGCGTATAAAACATTATCCGTCAATAATATATTGCAGTCCTATACAAAATCCCTGCTCACTACAGCCTCAAACAAACGAGTGACGCAACACCCCGTATCAGGCAGCAACATAGACCGACGCCAACATCAGATAAATACTGTGTGTGAATGAGTTAACAGCCCGCATTTCAGTTTGTTTTCAGACCTCTCTTTCAGTTTTTCCTTCTGAATGGACAGTGTTTGAGATAAGGTCAGAGTGAATGGGCCCCCAGAGCAGTTATGTAAGTTGGTGACAAAGCTCATTTATTGTTCTGCTGAGCCCAGGGGTGAAGGTATCAGAGGCAGCCGAGGTCACATATGAAAACATAAACCACATGCTGCTTGCCACATACACCATGCTACGCACCTGAGTATGACATCAGGAATGCATGGTGGATTATAATATATTTGGAGGAAACATAAATGAATTGATATTAACAGTGAAAACTGCAAAACTTAAAAAATAAATTGCTGATTTATGACCCATTACAGATGTGCCTTGATGAGAAATGGAGGAATGAGTCAGTGCCCAGCTATCGTGCACTGGATTAGTCCCTGCAGTGAAAACAGCAGCACATTTAGTGCTGCTGCTGCTGCTGCTGCTGCTGCAGGAGGGGAGGTGTGGAGAGCTGCAGGTGCAAGGGTTGTGTGTGTTAGTGTGTGTGTGTAAGACAGAGAACAGATGAATAGAGTTGAACTGGAGTTCAGCCAAATTCTCCAAAACAAAGACAGTCCAAGGGCCTTTTGAAACGCCTGAACAGTCAAGCAGAAACATCAAAACTATGAAGAGGTTTTTAGAGAACATCCTGAGATCAGCAGACACACAATCCTCTTACAGGGAAGAGAGAGAAAAGACACTGGAAGCATCTCACATGAGGTTCAGTAACACCTGATACATCACAGCATCAGTACGTTACAATATCCGTGTCTTCTACAAATATTAAGAAAGTCTAATTCAAAAAATCACAGTGTTTGTTTTTTAATTATGCAAATTATGAATTTTAATTTTGCATTAATTGGCCTTGGCCCGAGAAGGGAGCTCTAGTTCTCATTACAACCCTCTAACCAGTTCATTGATGGAGAAGTTCAATATTATGGCAAATACATTTATTCACTTTCTCGCTGAAAAATCAAAACATCTCTCACGTCTGTGAACTGAACAAGAAGCAGTAGCCAGTCCACGGTTAGCATACAGACTGGAAACAGGTGGAAAGAGTTAAGATAGCTCTATCGAAGTTAATGAAATCCACCTACCAGCACCTCTGAAGCTCCCCATGTAATATGATTTGCTGTTTCCAGACTTTATGTGTAGCTAAGCTAACTAACTACGTGGATATAAGAGATATTGATCTGTAAGTCCCTTAAAATCCTTTTTCATTACTGCTCAATTACTGTTGTTATCTTTCACTTTAGATTACATTGTACATAATGCGATATATGCCCACCTCCAATTCTGGCAGTATCTTCATTTTGCCCGGGTTAGACTTGCTGATTAACTCTGGTAGTGGTACATATGGCTCTGGTGAAGGCTTGAGCTCAGGTGACTCACTGACCACCTGGTCCTGCCCGTCCATGGGCCGCACGTAGGCTGTCGGCTTCTGGGTCATGACTACACTGGGCTGCTTTGACGACAGAAGGGGAGGGAAGGTCTGGGAGGGGAGCGTGCTCGCCTTGGTGGCTTGAGGCAGAGATGCATCTTTGGGCGATTGTTTAATGTTAAGTGCGGAAACATCCGTGGTGCTGGAAGACTCCGAGGGGTGATCCAAGGACTCCTTAGGCTGATGTCTATCAAAGGTGTCCTTAGTGTCCGTATCTGTGTTGTCGTGGTTACTGGAATGTAGGAAGGGTAGCGGCTTAGCATCAGGAGACTGAGCAGACATTTCCTGGGAAAGGCTGACGCGCTCCCTGAGATCTGAAAAGGCCTCACTCTTCTTCTGTGGATGTGCTGGGTGTCCGGGCTGACTACTCTGACTGGGGTTCAAGGAAGACTTTGAGAAAGTGGATGAATGTCCATGTTGGGTAGGAGAGGAGGCAGCTGACATCCTCATGGGCTGAGAGGAGAAAGCGTTACTAGGGGGGCATTTCTGGTTTTGGGTTGAATAGTAATGGACCTGGCTGTGGAATGGAGCTTTGGTTGATTTATCTGTGTTCTGCTGACCGTGATCGGACTGTGAGAAGGTAGCATAATTAGGAATGGGTGAAGGCTCGGTGGTAAGGGGATAGGGATTATTCACATCTTCGTAACTGCCCAGCATCCTCTGGATTCGATTGGAAAGCTCATCCCCTTTGTTTGTCTACGAAAAGAAGAGGTAAACATTAAAAATGGACAAATCACAGGGTACGAAACCTGAACCAAACTAACTCTTGGTCATAAGAAAACAAATAATACTGGCAGTGACTAGAGTACATCTTTTTAAAAAGCACATAGAGCGTCGAGCATGCGTTGATTGGTGGCTGAGGTCTCTTATTTTCCTGACTGACTGCACATGAACTATAAGCAACACACAGATCCAGATTGTACATATCAGAAGAACTAATTTTATTCATTTTCAAAGCAAAGAATTGTGTTTTATCAGCAAACAATGATATCATTTCCACTGAGCATGGATGAGGACCAAGATGTTGACAAACCACTTTCTTGTACTGGTTAGATCATGTTGATAAAAAAAAAACTGAGAGAAGACTGGAGTTGATTAAAACAAACATTGATAAAATCTTATTCAGTTTTCTTTTTTTTTTTTTACCCCAAGTCTTGCCTCACAGGCTACACTTTGATTCCCTTTACGAAGGTTGCTGGATCCATCTGCAGCCTTAGACATTACTCAAGGAAGGAAAACAGGCCTGCCATCTCTGCATGTTTTTATATTGTAAAATCTGTCTTTTTTCATGAACAGGTGATATTGTCCTGAAAACCATCACACTTGGCTGATACTCAAAGAGAAGGCAGCAAAGGGCGGTGCAATTTCTAGCTAATACATAATGTACTGCGGTCTGCATCAAGGGTGGCACCCTTACCTTGTACGGTTCCCCAAAGAGAGGCACATTCTCAGGGTTGAGTTCTTTGGCTTGACTGGTTTCTTGGTTCCTCTGTTCCCAGGCTTGGAGGCGAAGACGGTTCCTTTCTTCACTGTGTACACTGTTATAATCAGGACAGAGAAAGGAAAGCGCTGACGTTGCATTTATGGGAGCATCATTTCCACTGTAAGCCCAGCTAAATGCCAAATGCAACAGGTTCCCTAAAATAGAAATCCCAACACCATGCTAAGACACTTACACACTTATTTAATGCCCATAAAAATGAATGACAAAATTTGTTTTTCAAAAGACACCAGAGAATTTAAAGACAATACTTTTATGTCTTCTTCATCACAGAGTTACCTACCCGAGGGGCAGAGCAGCAGTGTCCAATGGGAGAGGACGGTGCCAATCATATGTACAGACAAGCGTAATTAGACTAACAGATGCCATGAGGATTCACCACAATGTTCACATCTGTTCTCTCCAGTCCCCAAAGATGACACGCAACCCATACAGTCACCAAATGGATAATTACAACTCCTAGTCCTGATACGGTGCCAGTGGTAAAACTAATTTGTTTGCTCCAGTAAATTATATTGTGGAACAACAGCTGGCCCCAACGGGCTCAGGCCCTGTTTAATACTTCAAATAAACTAAAATAAACTCATTAATCTTCTCTGTTTTTAAATTTTGTGATTTTTTTTTTTATCCTCCCAAAACCCAAAGCGTTGATCATCCTCGCTGACAGCAGCCCCAATGGGATGCTGCCATAGCAACAAGTTGAGCAACACAGATTTGGGACCGAAGCCAAACAGATGAGCACTCACTCATTAATGTAGCAGAGAGAGTGGACAGACTGCTAGGACAGCATGTACTGCCACTGCCCATCATACATCAGTATTAACCTGAATGAGGTGAGGAGTTGACTTATTATTTCTGAGTCTGCAACATAAGCTGTGCAGGACCGAGCGCTCACATCCCCTCGCTCCCTTGCTAACTAATGTTACTGTGTTTTATATGTAACATTCAAGATACTAAGAAATGAAATGTAAAACTTTTTAATATCTTCTGAAACCCATTTTGAGCACAACACCAACAAAAACATTGCTGCTTAGTATGTGTTTTTTTTTTTTTTTTTTTTTTTTTTTTAGACATAGATACCTTCAACTCTCTCAGAGCTCTCTGAGCAGAGCTCTCTGAGCATGCCAATTTACTGACTGCAGAAGACAAAACCTCAGAAACTGATGAACTCTGGAATAAAAGGTGAGTTGATAACCAGTCCATTAACAGAATAAGCCACAAGAAAGCAACACAGCATGAAACGGCCAAACGCACACAAAACCTAAAAGAGACAAAGAGGTACAGGCACACCCATATCAGAAGAGACTGTAGCTCCACTTCAGGATATACGACTCTGGTCAGCAAAGACTATTTGATGTCATTTTCTGATTTAAAATAAGACGATGTGAAACCACATCTGAAGAACAAACGCCTTAATAAAGATTTTGCCGATGGGACTCAACAAAAATTCTGACATTCGTACTCTTGGTTTTTGATTTATGTTGGATTTTGTTGTTTTTTAAAATAACACATCACTGCGTTATTGAATTGTCGGTCGTTCAAACTTTTATTTGTGACACATGTACGTGCAATGGACCAAGATTTATTTTATATTACCCAACATTGCGAATATGAATATAGCAGGACATATCATGATATTTGACCTTGCCTGCTACTGACGGATGCACACTGAGACAGCGGGAGTATTTCAGGGTTAAGAAGGTGCTTTCTATTTTTAATATCAGCGACTGTAAATCTTACACCAAGCTACAATGTTGATTTCTATGTGTTTCTTTAAAAAGCATACATATTTTTTTGCCTTTCCCACCACCAAAGATGTGGAAACATTATTGGCTTGAAGATATTCAGCTTTCTTTTACCATCTTTGTTCGCTTGAAAAGTTAGACATATATATATATATATATATATATATATATATATATATTTGTCCTTTCAACATCTTCCCCCACAACCAAGTGAATACTTTGCATATTTTGATCCTCTCCGTCCATAAATTGTAGCCTATCTCTGAGAGGAAGTTTCTCTGTCAGAGAAATTGAATCATGATCATTGTGGGACAATGCAGGTCACAAGTCAGTATTACTTTGCACACGGTGACTATAAATTAGAAAAAGGAGAAAATAAAACCTTTCACTTTTCAGTCTGTCACAATACAATGTGAAACTCATGAGCAGTGGGGCTGGGATCATGAGAGGCACCACGATAAGCGACGGTACAAGTCACAACATGACATTATTGTGATTTTAAACATTTTGTGACATCCTGAGTATCACATTGTCTTATTGTGATTCATTGTGATTTATGACTTTATTTTTTTTTTGCACCTGCAAATTATATCCTAAACTGGATTATCAAGCAGACAGCCTGTCCAACACAGTCATAAAACATACTCCAGTACTCTTACACAGTAAACTTAAAGTACTATTTGCAATTTACCTCATAAAAGATTGATACTTGACGTTACAAGCTATTGCTACACTGTGCTGTGTTGTTTTTTGCTCCCCACACCTAAAACCACAGCAGCCATTTAAAACTCACTCCTCCTACCTGGTCAGCTAGCTCATCTAAATCAATGAGTACTTGATTAATCAGTCTGCATGCAAGTCAATCAGCTATTATTCTTGCAATTGATTAATCTAGCAAAAGTTTGTTGATTGAATTCAAATTGCATCTGATTGCAAACTATTTATTTCTTGATTTTTGCCCTGTTTGATGAATACAAACACTCATCATCATGGGCTGTGGTTCATTATAACAGGTATTTATCACAAGTTTTATAGATAAAACAATCAATGAATCTATCAGTCACTAGTTGCAACCCTAATTATATTAGTAAATAAGACTAATGTGCACAACTATGACTGTAAGCTGAAAGGCAAACACAAAGCTGTCCCTGTCAAAACAAACTGTGAGACATCAATTCAGTGTTACATGTCCAGCTCAGGTTGTTGTATTGTAACTTAAGGTGGGCCGTGAGTGGCTGCATGTCCTGTCTTATCATTATTATTATCATCATCATTATATTTAGGGGGCTGGTTTTTACAAGATCAGTATTGAAACCGATACAGACACTTTAACCACCGACTCCAACCCTGAGTGCCGCTGTTACCCAACTAAATCCAAGTTAGTCAAACACGACAGACGAGGTTTGGCACCAAAAATATCGTGAATGGAGCTACGTCGTTAACTAAAACGTTCAAAACCACCTGAACTAAACCTAAACTTAGCTGGTGTAAACAGAGAAACCCCCCGATGAGCAGCTGGTTAAAAAAAAAAATCACACCAGGCTGCTCTTTTCCAGCTGATTCCACCTCTTCCTCGAAGTGCTTATCGAGCTAAAGCCCTGCCAGTCAGTTTTACATTAACCACAGACAAACCACCACACCCTGGCTACCTACCTTCTCACACTTTAAGCAAGAGTTTTTAAACTCAAACTTTACGCCGACACGCTGTCAAGTGCACCGCCGGTGTGCGGGCTAGCCGTATCGGACTAATTCCCATCAGTTACCCCGGTCGGGGGGTTGAGTAGCTAGCGCCCCAGCTGCTAGCAGAGCAGGAGCAGCAGCAGCAGCTAGCCGCGGCTTGTCTATGTCTATGCGTGTGTGTGTATGTGTGTGTCTGTGTCTGTGTGTGTGTATGTCTTCCTACCTTGGCTGAGATGCCATGGTGCGCCTCTCACAACAGCCAAAGTTGGCTGTCATGTGTTTCTGACAGTCCCCAGCAAGGTGTCCTTCCTTCTCGGTCACATTGTTTGACGGTGGGGATGAGTTTTAGTCCATTTAAATCACTGTCAGGCCGCCGTTGTTTGATAGTTGTCTGCTGCTAACCGTGCGTGTTTGGGTCGTCCACTCACTCTCTCTGCCTACTGGATTGTTCTACTCTATTCAGCCATCCGGGGACCAGGCTCGGTTTTATACACTCAAAGCACAGCAAACTTGTCAGAAAACAACGCCAAAGCAGCTCGGACGAAGTTAAAACCGTGAATGTTGCATAAATATATCCGATAACTCCACGAAAACCTACATTATTTACTGTTTTCCCTTCGTCGCTACAGTTTGGCCAAACTTTACAGCATTACCCCTGCGTGACAGACATGGTACAGTCATCAGTGTTTACATGTGTTTCTAACAGAGTGGTGATATGAGACCTGAACTTTGTATTATACTGTATCATATTAGATAGATAGATAGATAGATAGATAGATAGATAGATAGATAGATAGATAGATAGATAGATAGATAGATAGATAGATAGATCGATAGGTAGATAGATAGATAAAATGCAATGAGAAACTTACTGAAAAACATCTGCTGCTCAGTTTTAAGCAATAATTACTAAATACTGGAATTTTCTGATGGGCTATTAGACACTGTGATCTTTCAAATCAGTGTGTGTTTGTATCATTTGCTTGATGGGTAAAATAATTTTATTAACAAATTAATAAATAAGAGTCAGAAAAACCCACTTTTTAATTTCATAGCATCTGTCATGGATGTTGCACTTTGAAAGGTGCCGTTTAATAAACAATAAATAATAAGATACGCCACTTGTTGGGATATTGAAGTAATGAATATGTATGCATTAGCGAGGATCTATAATTATTATTATTATTATTATCATCATCATTTCACATGCCAGAATCTAAATTTTGCTAATGGCTGCTGATCCAGTACTTTGCTTATTCATGGGTAAGAAAATCTGATGGAGCTCAAGCCTCCATGGTGCCTGTTCAGTTCAGATTTGATGACATGCAACCAAAAGCCTGCAGCAGACAATGCAGAAACCACTGAATACATTTCAGCAAGAACATGAGGATAACAATAATAATAATAATTATAATAATGATAATAATAATAATACTGTACACGGCAGGGGTGGGGTGAAAAATCAAGTGGCCCATGTCCCTTTTGCAGTGCTGTTCTTGGGGCACCAGCTGTGCAGAAAGGTCTGTTACTGGACACTCACTCTGGGTGGTTATATTACCCTGGTACTGGTCGTCTGCCAACAGAGCACACCAACACCACCTTCCCTCTTTTAGACTCTAAGTGGATGCTAAAGCACAGCTGAATGAAGCATGACACTGTAATATTATAAACATATGCCAACATAAAGATGTAAGTCAGTACAACCTGGGACCTAACGAATATGATCTGCAATACATACCATATAATCACTAGACCTCAAAAGAGTGTCAAATAGATCCTGACCTACTACATGCACCTTAGTATCCTTGTGTGATCAGATTTGGGATATGGCAGATACATGGGAGATTAAAAATACATGTTTTTTAATATTCTTGTATGAGCCTATATGTGTATAAATTCATCTGTTTACAGTTTATCTTGATTTCTCAGCCACTGTAACAAAGGAAGTTAAGACAGAGCTGGATAAGATGTTACCATGCCACAACTTCCTGGTTTCTATGGCAGTACTCCATGTATCATATACACAAATGTAAACGGTAGGTTTCATGCATGCAGGCATCCTGTTATTCACCTTTAATAATCATGAAGGGTAATAAGGTCACACACAGATTCTCGAAAGCCCAATTAAGAATTTCATTTTGCTTTATTGTGCCCATCATAAATTGTGATTATCCATGGTGTACACTTGTCAGTCAAAACGTCTGTTAAGGGGATTACACCCAAATAGTGTCTGACACACACGTGCACACACACGCATACACACACCTCTGAAGTGCCCCAGGTATCTTGGATTTATCAACTGTTTCTAATTTGAACACATCACTCGCACAAACAGGAGTTAGATGTTACATAACACACTCGCACATGCATGCATGCACGTGCCACAAGCACACATACACACTCACACACTCACACTGTCCTGTGGCTAGCTTGCCATCCAGTGGTTGAATGTTGTCGAGGGCCATGTTCTCAGATATTCATTAGTTTCCCTGACAACCAGTAGGTGGCACTATATAGTTTCTAATTGTGTAACAGAGCAGAGCAGAGCCTCATCCAGCATAGTTCCCCGAGACACATTTGACCACACAGTAGTAGGAAACTTCACATCATATGAAAACTAGATGAATACGTACTGACACACCACACGCGTGTACCATAATCAGACAAACATACACTCAGTTGCACACTGTATATAAAGTGTGTATTAGTAGAAATATTGTATATCTCTTAACAATCCAAGCTCATTGTGTCCAAACCAATTTGTTCATAAGAGAGCTTATGAACAAATCATGTCCCTATCCTGTTTTGCATTCATTATAATGAGAACTTGCTTTGCATTAGTAATGGTGACAATATCTTTTAACACACACACCTCAATTAGTCAAAACACTTTAACATGTCAGTGTAAAAGGAAAATAAAATGTTTACCACAACCATCTATGTTACATCTATATGGATCATTCAATTTTGGCACATTTCTTTGCAACACCATCTTATGCATCTACATGAATTCAACATGAACTGTGATAAAGCCAGTGGTGAATTATCATGAATCAGTTACCACCATTGTCTCTTTTATGATTATAATACAAGCAGGGCTTACACACATTCAGATGCAGCTCATACTGTAGTGACAAGATATAAAACTGTGTTGACTCGTCCTCAGTACCGACCTCATATGGTTGAATGCTATTGAGTACATTTACATTAGTGCTTTAGTACACCTTTAAGGTATTTATGCTTTGTAATACTTTATACTTCTACTCCATGACAACTCAAAGAGAAATACTATGACGGGCATTTCTCACTTTTATCCCCCTCTTTACTCTTTTTCTGAATTTTACCCAACCAAACAACAAATCAATTAACTGAGAAAATAATCAAACAATTAATACATAATAGTTGCAGGCTGGTGCAAAATTAGCTCCATTTCACTGAATAACAACTGTAAATGGCTCCTGCCACACATTCGTGCATGAGCAATAGTAATGTGAAGATAAATGTGTTATAGTGGCGACAGTCACAGAGGCCATTTTTCTGCAGTGAGTACTCTTACCTCTCATACATTCCTGATTATACTTACATATGTTTACTGAAGTAACATTTTAATTCAGGATTTTTACTTGTGATGAAGTATTTTTGCTGAGTGGTAGTACTACTTAGTGTAGGTCTGAATACTCATTCCACTTCTGGTATTTTATCCCTCTCCTTGCTGGTTGGACTGGTTTGGATTTCTCTGCCAGAAAGTGACCAGGTAAGGAGGGCATTTAAGAAAACTCCCCGTCAGGATGCCCCCCTGGGTCACAGGCTGAACACAGAAAGACGTCCCTGCCATTGCTGCTGAGCTGAAGTGCTCTGTGATGTCGTAACGGAGGCCGCAGCTCTCTGCAATTGTGGTGGGGCTGTTGTGCACGTGCAGTTTGGTGAAAGTGGGGACAGTGGCTTGGACTTCCAGCTGCTCATGTCCCATTGCTGTATTCACAGGCAGCACCACATAGGCGTGCAGAAAGCTCTCCCCAATGATGCACTGGAGGTCTGTGGACCAACAGTATTCCCCAACGTCTCCTGGGAAGAAAGACTTGATTATTAAGGCCTTCACACAGCTGATCATTATATTATATACAACATATACTTATTGGCTCCTTACCTTGTGTGGAGTCTGTAAAACGTATATTGTGCCGGTCCTGCAGTCTCAGCTTTTTGATGAAAGTCATCCCACTGCACTCTACTAAACACTCAGTGAGCTGTGCCACCATGCTTGCAATCGGTTTCAGTCTCACTAAAGTTTCCTTCTCTGAACATTCAATTGGTCCTCCAGCCAGCAGGAGCTGGGGCAGTACACCCAAAGACATCCACACAATGAAATAGTTTAACATTTTGCTTAGTATCAATACAAACTGCAAACTGCTGTCAATGCTGAGCTGTAGGCCCCAGTATTGCTGTCCTCCTGTAGAGCTGTTTTAATGTAGTCCTGGATCAATATCTTTCTTGCACAACCTGAGAATCATCAGTTAAAGAAGCTCCAGTCTGCAGCCACGAAAAGATTTGTAAAAGAAAAAAAAAAAAAGCCCTGTGTGTAGATGCATGCAAAGCAAAAATGATCAAGGCTTGTCTGAACATGTTGCTCTTCCCCTGCCCAGCGCCTGGTTTTCTGGAGTACCCTGCCAACATTTCTTCATCGGCTATTTTTCCTCCCTCTAGAGACAGTATATCACTGTCTGACAGGCATGAAATCCTGAAAATTGTCATAAGGAACTGCCCTGACAAAATCCTTTTTAGAAAGCATCCCAAGATTTGTCCCAAAGAAAACCTCCAAAAGCACAGATTTGTAAATTTCAGTCATCTTTATTTAAAGATTGTGGTTCATGAGCATTTTAATTTGAAATTGTACAAATGATAAATCAGTGTTATGAGCACAATAAAACATTCTAATACTCTACAGCTGCATAAGTGTGATATATCTCTGCTTGTGAAAAAACATTGGATATATATTGATAATAGTGAGGTAAGTTGGTAAAGTAAGTGTGAGCATACAACCAAACAACAGACACAATGACATAAGAAAAAAAAACTCTCTGTTAAAAAGAAACACACATTATGTCAATCCAACTTAATGCTTTATATAGATGCTTGGGTCACACCAAACACTCCACAGACAAGAAAATGCTCTGACAGTAAAAAAAAAAAAAAAAAAAAAACAACAACAAAAAAAACAGACTTTAACACATAAGTAAAATAATCAAAGTGGTCAAAGTGGATCTAAAATCATACCATTTTATTTTGGTTATATTTTATCTGCCAGGCTTGAATTAGACCTGTAAGGCACCAAAATGTGATATATTATAATATGTGCTATAAGTTTTGCTGATAAAAAAAAATAATCTCTTATAGAATCAATAAACGCCATGATGAAGTCTTTTGGGGTTTTCAGGGCAGCAGAGACTCGCCTGTCTTTCCTGCTGGTTGAAACATGAAAATGGAGCTTGGCCAGTTGAGGTTTGTGGAAAAACACAGCACAGATGTTGTTGATACACAGCAGAAGTTCACGCTAACTTTTAGATGCTAGAAGTTTATCTTCATGTTAGAAACCTCCCTAAAAAACTGGAATTACTTTACAATTAAAGATTTTTTTTTTTAATGTGCTCTCATTTTCTCTGTCGAGTTTTAAATAAATTCTTTCTCCATAAGAGGAAAGAGTCGTTTTACAGATCAGACACGAGACAACTGGTCTGCAAGAAGATTTGGCTCTGGGCACTCTCACATTTTTGGAGGGAACACTTAGTAACAGTTAGTAACTATAAATAGTGCTCTGTCCACATGAGATTTATTTAAAGTTAAACCAGCAGAGCTTCACTTGGCTGTTTCCAAGGCTTGTTGCCAAAGAAATAGAGAAATTGCATTTTCTTTTTTTTTATCATGTTGCAGAGGTTATATAGAGTCAACGGGTCATGTCTGTTTAAAAGCAGCAGCACACGAATGTAGATTGTAATTTGAGCCAATAAAAACAAGAGATTTATAAAAAGAAAAAAACCAAATGTTGGTAATATCTGATCAGGTTTAATATTGACTGCTTCAATGAATCTGTGCTGCCACTTGGGTGATTATTTTTTGGTCAGAATAGAGTAACAGGAATGTGAAACCGGGTCTTTGCTTAGGTTCCCACACTCAGTGTTGAATACACAGCATAATGTTTTCAAAAATCCAAGAGAAATCAACTACAGAAGCAGCATGACTGTTTGTGAGAGAAGATAGTGATGATGCTGTCTACTTTTTTCTGAGGTTTGTGTTTTTGTTTGTGTGCCAGGTGGCTCACAGATGTCACATACTCAGAGTGATAAAATAGACTTTACTCTGTGCTGGGCTGCTGGATGTCCACAGGTCCACAGCTGCAGCTGCGGGTCAGCTGCATGGAGGAGATGACAAGGGTGTTGTATTCATCCACGTAGACGATAGGCACCTCTTCCTGGGAGGCGGGTTGACAACATGGCACCTGCACAACAACAAAGACAGGAGGGGTCAGGCACTGTGACAGGGTGTAACATCCTCACACTGCAGAAGCTGTCTCATGAGACAAACAATGTGTTGCATGGTACGGAACAGGTATCATAAAATATTAAAATTTTAAAATGTGGTCTTTCAAAAACAGACAGAAAACAGGAAAAAAAGGAAAACTTGAATTTGTCTGGAAAATCTACTTACATACAAGATATGAGAGATGAATATAGTGTTATAATAAGACTGCTTATATATTCATGTACATATAACATATGGATGGACATGCATGGCATGGTAAAGAAATTTGAAATTTACTTCACACTTTACACTCACTAGTTTGCTCAGTGCAATATCAAATTAGTGGGGGTTGTTATACCTGTGAGTTTGGGTCCTGCACATTGGCATGGGACGATGGACACTCCACAGGGTTCATGTCAGGGTTGCAGAGTGCACACTGGACGATGGTGAGGCTGGAAGGTTGGATCACCCAGTTGTTCCAGCCCAGATCTACGGCACACATGAGAATGGGTATTTACTAAAATGTTCACATATGAGTGTGGATGCAGATGCATTGCACATAATCCTCTGCACATATTGTTGCATACCTGTCATGAAGATCTCAGAGGCCAGGGAGCAGCACTTCAGGCCTGTGTTTCCACCGTCAGGTGACACAGAGACTGCAGGGACCGGAAAAACGTGGAACAGGAAAACAGACTCAGGCTGGAAGAAATGTGAGATCTGCTGCAGATCCTATGAATGTGGATTTCCACTAACCTGCAGTGTGCTTGGCTCCGTGAGTGGTGCTGAATTGGCCCTGCCACCGCTGTCTGACAGAGTCCAGAGCACTGACGGGGAGCCTTGGCTCAGTCCGCAAATTGAGAGCTCTGAGGAGACTCTTCCTGATGGACTCCAGTGACTCAGCATGGCACCTGAACACCACATAGAGAACCACATTGACATATGACATTGAAAATGAAAATCCTGGAGATTACACAAAAACAAGGAAACTTCACAGCACTTGTGTCACAATCAAAAAGGTGCATTAGATAGAAATCCGTTCCACTTGAACTCTCTCACTATCCATGCCCCCCGATGACCCTAGGGAACAGTTGAGAGGTGAACTCTTGTGTTATAAAGGGTGGTGGATTGCACCTCTGAGCATTGTGTTACATCTCTGCATGTTTTTCCTATAAATAAAAATAGTCAGCATGGCTCACACACAGATACTTGAATTTCCCTGCAACCCATTGAAAAGGCCTTGATCAGCAAACACACACCCACAGGGATCTCATGATGTGTAATCTGATAGGCATGTTGTCTAGAGTGGTGAGGCTATTTAAAAATACAGTGACCTCTCTGACCTAACCAGATGAACAATATTGAGAAAGATGGTTATAAAGTTGTTGCCTGCATACAAAGAAATCTCACTTCTAAAAAAAAACAACAAAACAAAAAAACAAAGAAAAGCAAAGCACAAAGTGTTGGAATAGCTAATGCATGGCTTTGGTGCTACTGACCTGTGCTGGGAAACAGGAGCATTAGCAGAGGCTGCAGGTTCTTCTTTGGATGGCTGCAGGACAAACGCAACCACCAGTGAGGAGCCCAGAAGCATCGTCGTGACCATGAACGCAAAGGACATGGTGGATGAGCTGGTATGGTCTGGGTGGATGAATGGATGAACTGGGCCGGAGTCAGACGAAAGGGCGGCTGTTGGTTCGGTGAGTCTGGTGGGTGGAGTGACGAGACGGGGATGCTGTCCTATTGTCTGTCAGGGCCTGGGAACCTGGCTTTTTATCTTCCTGTACCCCAGCTTGGCCTTGAGATACTTAACATTGTTGTCTTCTCTCCTGTTCTGTGTGAAAGAGTAAGAGGAGGATGATCAGGCGGACGGCAAACAGCCAGGACCAAGACGTGAGAGAAAAACAAAACAAAACAAAAAAAAACCCTAGACTGCCATTTAGGCCCGTGGCATTATGACATAGTGTATTACCTAGAGGTGACAAGTGACAACACTGGTGAGAGATTTTTTAACAAATTCTTGTAACATTTAATTTTCCCCTCTGGTGCTTTTCATGTACTGAAAATCATCATACCTCCCCACCTGTGTCATATATGTTCTCATATGTGCACTGTGATCAAAACCAAGATTTGTGTGCTTGTGCATTTTCCCAATATCTGCCTCGACATATCTGATATGTTTGTAAACTTAAGGATCTCAGCTATATTTTAAAATAGTAGAAGGGGGCAAAGGCCACAAAAGTTGCACCTGAAACTTCACTAGTGGAGCCACAAAACTATAAAATACAAGCTGCCCATTCATTTCTGCATATGGGTAGTGATCTGTTTCTATTACAACTTCCATCTTTTGGCCTGACATGATCTCCACTGGTAGACATTAGAACAGTGGTGTTTTACTACAGCTGTCATTCAAGGACGAGACCTGGAGTGAAGAAATGTAACACAAAGCAGAAATGGGTGGTGTAGATGATGCTAATATCTGACAGAAAAAAAAAAAGCTTGGCAGCGAAGATGGTTGTCAGAACCAGGGGGGATCACAGATATGGAAGGAATGGTAACTTCAGGTCCTAAGTTGCCCTCTCTTCTGCTCTCCACCTCTCTATGAGGCCTAAAGAGAGAGATACTGACATTTTCTCATCTCCTGAGGTAGATATGGGCCACAGGAATGCTTGGTACAAGCTGATACAAGACTTGCAGTGCTCTCCTTTGCAGTCAAGATTAACAACAAAAAAATGAAGATCATGTTTGTTACTGTACTTACTGAACCAAATGGTTCCTTTTTGGTGTCAAATCATGAGCACACATGAGTGTCCATTGATTTCATTTTAAAAATAAATCAAGAAATAAACAAAGACTTAAGTCATGTTTCTGCAGCCAGTAATCATCTCACAACCCTTTATTCCCCTCTCCCCCAGACCTGCAGGTGCCCCTGGACTAATCTGCTTCTCTGGACATCGATTTATAGATTGATTACATGGGCAGGGCAGTGGGATTCAAGACTGAAGCTTTCAACATCTGTTTCCAACTGTATGAGATATAAAATATAAAATGAAGATTACACAGGGCCTGTATTATACTTCATAAGTAGAAAAAAAGATCTAAATGCTTCTGAAATGCACAGCTGTGGTGGGATTGATACACTTTACGATGGTAGAAAAATTCTGGACTCAGGTAATAGATATTATACAAGGTTTCCTTGTTGTAGTGCAGCTGGGAGTCACTCTCCTCCTGGCAGGAATTCACAAAGGGCCTTGATACACGGATGAAGGACTGTGGAGGATGCACCAGGCAGATGTTCCACCAGCACACAACAGACCACACTCTTGAAATAGGTTTCAACACTATATGACAATGTAACTCCCACAGCGCTGCAGTCAATTCTTTGTAAAATGTGTAGTGTTCATTTTTTTGTTGAAACTGTGAGGAAGTTTGTTGATTTCTTTCAAAGATATGGGTGGTGGTTTTATTGGATTAGATTAAACAATGTTACAGTTTGTTAGGTGGGGATTATTCCAAAAAGTACGTAACTGATTTGCACTGAGCTTGGTTGAGTTCAGGGGCCCAGGGGCCCTCAGCATTCTGGCATATAAACATCAACATTCAAACCTACGGGCATTTAGTTGCTAGTTAACCTAACCTGCATGACTTTGGTCTGTTGGAGGTAGCTGGAGTACCCAGAGAGAACCAACACATGAATGGGGAGAGCATGCACACTCCACAGAGGAGCCCCAGTCAGCCAGTGGGTTTGAATCCAGAATAGGAGTCCAACATCAACCAGCATCTGCGCTTAAAGCACCTGAAGCTGAAGATAGAAAACATCAAGTGAACAACCACTGCACAAACACTTACTTTACACACTCATTGTGTTTGAATAATATTCTCTTTAATTTAGAAACACATATGCATTTATGGAGAATAGTGTAGTCAGATTAATCAGTGGTGAGGTAACTGTTAACAGAGGCTGTGAGCGTGCACCGACAGTGACAGGTGTCATATTCGTCACTGCTACGGCAAAGGACTGGAGCTGAGGCCAGAACCTCCTTTCAAAAACAGTTGCTGCCCTTTATCAGAGCCCTCATCCGTTGATTCAGCGGAGATGCCGTCCGTAGTAAAGGCTTAATCCTAATCCACTTGCATCTTGTTTTGTTTAAGTGATCACGAGGTCTGTCCAAGACACTTGGCTCTGCTGTCCACAAGCCTGTAGTCAGCGTGTGTGTTTCTGATCACAGAGGGTGTGTGGCTGCACAGAGAGAAGACATCTAGTTATAACATCACAGACACTGGGACACATGCTGCTGCAACTTGGACATGGAGCCATCTCAGAGATAATGTGTGGCTGTAAAACATGTAGGAAACAATGACAAGGAGGAGGTGATGACAAAAAGGTAGCAGGACCAGGTGAGGTTACTTTTCTATTATTATTTTGCTGTGTTCAGTCAAATGTATTATTTTTTTTTAATATTAAATAGAGAACTTATTCTACCTGTACATTTGCAATCATGTTGTAAAAGATCCAGTAATTATGGAATTGCCCCAAATTATTAATCAAATTATTATGATTTATTACCTACTACTCATAATCAACACTTTTTCTAATGACGAAATGTGTAGTGACATCGATAAAACGTTTTATATTGTGCATAGAGATCTATTATTGCATCCCTGCAGGTTGCAAAAGACAAGGTCAGATGTCTCAGACTCACACTCACATGAAAGCATCTTTGTCTCAGTGAAAACAGCAAAGGGTCATGGGATGTGGCATGGGAAAATCAAAACCACAGAAGCTGAAGAAATGTGACAGAGGTGCGGCCAAAAATCATTTCAGTGGATGGTTGAGTTTTTTCAAAGGTATTTCCCAAATTATCTCAATAATTCAATGTCTGTCTTTTGTTTCAGGGAGCATCTCAGTTCCAGGTAAAGATGTGTTTTATTCTATTGTGTGTCAACGTGTGTTCAAATTTATCCGAGAAGAATATAAGTTGCAAGTAGCTCATTAACTTTTGCCATTTCTACTGAATTTCTCTGCACACTGTGAAGCTGCCACTGGTGAGTCTGTCAGTCTAGATTCAACACAGTGATGATCACAGTGGTCGTGATGGAGAAAGATGACCTCAGCACCTCAGCAGCACTTTTTTCTCACCCTCACTCTCATTCCTCTCGTCCTCAGCGATCAGAGCGGCTCTGTTGATCCAGCGCTGGTACCGTCAGTATGTGGCTCGGCTAGAGATGAGGCGCAGGTGCACGTGGAACATCTTCCAATCTATTGAATATGCAGGAGAACAAGACCAGATTAAGGTGAGGTGATATCAAACATGAACTTCGGGGGGTAACATATTGGGTGCAAACATTCATGGTCCCCAGAGGATGACTAATAATGATTTAGTTTATTGGTGATATTTATTCATCTTGGTGACTTTGGTGAAGCCCTGACTTTTAATCTTGCGGCACCAGCAGGTCACAATTTACACCTCAACTCACTGATTGATTACTTTATCAGTTTACCTTGTGGATATTTTTATCAGCATCTATCACTGTTTTCATGCATTTTATGAGAAAACAGCTAAGACTGATAATGAGTATAATCACCAGCTGCTGTTGTAGCACCATCAATACTTTGGTTTAACACCAAAAAAACAAAGTATCAGCTGTATTTTTTGTTCAGTGCTCTTTATTATCACATTTTAGCATGTTCGCTCTTTATGGTTAACACTGTAAACATACTAAACCACATGCTCACATAGGAAGCTATTCATATTTATATTTACTTTGAATAATTGCCCTTTATTTTCATATTGCCCCCTCCCCGTTTTCTTTATACAGCTCTACAATTTCTTCGGCTTCCTGATGGACCACTTCACCCCAGCCAGCAGTGAACGTAAAACAATGACTCTCAACTCTTGTTTTATCACTGACTTGTAGATTTTATTAGATTACCAACAGTGAGATAATCTGAGCACACCCACTCCACCCCCTGCTGAGAAAAGTGGATTTCCCTTACCCCACTGATCCACTTCCTTTTCTCTCCCTTTAATGCAGGAAACCTGATATCTCACATCTTTCGAGAGAATGAAATCTGCCGTGACACAGAGTGGGAGAGATACTTCTGCTACAAGAGCATTGAGGTGCCTGACAGCTACGCTGGCCCCCATTTGACCTTCCCCATGACCTTCTGTGGGGTGTCCAAACTGGTCGAGGCCTTCAAGCACAAACAAGTAGGCACACAAGCTTATAAGGCTAAACTTGTGGCAGATAGCAAAAGCATGCAAGAAGACATGTTTCTATAGCTGCCTCTTTCTTTAGTACTCATCTTATTCACACTCATTTTTCTCCCAGTAGCAGCTCCATGCTCGATATGTCCTGCAGCTTCTTGGAGAGACTTGGAGGTGTCTAAGGATTCTTAAAAATATCAACTATGTCTCCACCTGCCACACAAAGGAGATCACAATATGTGGTATGCATCCTGGACACGTGTTGCTCTGATACATCTTCATACAGTCTTTCATTTTTACCGTATACTAACTTTAATGCATCAATTATTCCCACCTCAGGAGACTTACACGGGCACCTTGAAGACCTGCTGCTGATATTCTATAAGGTATTCATAATATGGAAATTAACATATTGTCCACGAGTGGTATTTGTGAAACTCAATCATCTTAATCATTTTAAATCTGTCCAGAATGGTTTACCTTCCTTGGAGAAACCGTACATCTTCAACGGAGACTTTGTGGATCGTGGCAAAAACTCCTTAGAGATCCTGCTCATCCTCTTTGGTTTCCTGTTGGTCTATCCCAACGATATCCACCTGAACAGAGGGAACCACGAGGACCACATTGTCAACTTGAGGTACACTACAGCTCGACTAACTCTGCATGCTGCTTTCTTTACTCTTCAGACCCCTATTTAGTGGCTTGTTCTGTCTGTTTTCTTTGTTATATTAATGGTTTAGTGTTGTGTTTGTGTCCAACCTGCAGCTGACGTGTTAACTAAACTGCTTATTCATTTTCTCCAGATATGGTTTCACCAAAGAAGTTCTGGGAAAATACAGGGTAGGTCTTGCTTTAACCTTAGTATTCTCTCTCCATAGTCTATGCTCTTTGTAGTCGTATCATATTGTATTGCATCACACTGTAATTTACAAAGCAAAGCAAATACACTTTTATTTTCATTTCATTCACACCTTTTACACATTTACACACGTGTGTAAATGTGGCCTTCAGACTGTAACTTGTTCAGCTTGTGAGATGTGGGTGATTCCGTTCACTCCCTGAGTCCTTACATGCTTTTTTTTTGAAAAAAAAAAAAAGTTTGTCTGTCTGCAGCAATTTGATACAATATGTCTGACTCCCATCATTGTTGTTATGAGGCCAGTGCAGCTTAATGAACTGGTGCAAATGATGGATGGTTCAAGGATTTTATGTATTTTTCTTATCATCAACCAACATGATGAAAAGACCAAAATCAGTGAATCTGACTCTCATGTTGTTTTTGTGTTTTGTTTTCTATGATAAAAGGACCATGAACCAAAGTATTACCAATGCAAGTCAGAGGAAAGCCTGAGGATAATTGTTAACATGGCTAAAAATTGCCCACATTAATAAGACATGGAGTTCATAATAATAAAAATAATAATAATAATCCATTTACCTGCACATTAGTCTTCATAAGCTTGACCTGGTTGCAGGTGCATGGGAAGAAGATCCTAAAGCTTCTCCAGAAGATCTTCAGCTGGCTGCCTCTGGCCACGGTGATCGATCACAAGGTGCTGATTGTGCACGGAGGGATCTCTGACACCACAGACCTGGACACACTGGCCCGAGTGGACAGACACAGAGTAAGAGAGGCCCTCAGCAAGCCATTAAATAACTGGATACTGCAGCAGCAAATTTAGGATTGCTATTCTAAGGGTGCATATGTATGTATGTGTTTAAACTGTGTGTTTCTGAATGTGCGCAGTACGTGTCGGCCCTCAGGCCTCCCAAACCCATCCATAATGCAGTCAATGGTAACAAGACTCAGGCACTCGACAACAGGGAGCTGGATGGACCGGTGGAAGGCCGGCGTCGAGTGTATTCTCTGACTTACCACAGTTCAACAGCAGCTCAGAGGCCACACCTCCCACGCCGCTCACTGCACAACCTGCCCACCAGCAGTAACCTCAACTGGTCGGTGGAGGAGGAGCTGAGAAGGAGGCGCAGGCTTGCCGGGTTTGACCAGTCCTATGGAGAGGCGCAGAAGTCTGACTCTGACTCAGACCCGGAGTCTGGAGAGATCGTGGAGACAGATGAGCATGAGTGGAAACAGGTGAGTGAAACAAACTTGATCAGTCAATTGTTCGTTAAACAAAACATAACGACTGCTTCACCCATCCAGATAGTGGATATGTTGTGGAGCGATCCTATGCCCCAAGATGGCTGCATTCCCAACGAGGTGCGAGGTGGTGGCTGCTACTGGGGCCCAGATGTCACTGAGGAGGTGCTGGGAAGACACAACCTGCAGCTCCTCATCCGCTCGCACGAGTGCAAACAGGACGGCTACGAGTTCTGCCACAACCGCAAGGTGAACGCAGAGTCACATAAAGTGCAGGTTCAGGAGGGAAAGTAGAGTTTAAGATGGAAGCAAGTGGCAGGAAACACCAGGAAAGTGTGAATCCTTCAGAGAATTTATTAACTGTCTACTACTATATTCAGGTGCTGACAATATTTTCAGCATCTAATTACTATGAGGTGGGCAGCAACAGAGGAGCCTACATCAGAATGGGCCCTGATCTGGTCCCACACTTCATTCAGTATCAGGCCAGTCAGACGAGCAGAGAGCTCACCCTGAGACAAAGGTACGTAATGTTAATTATTTGTACATGTGTAAATGTGTACAATTATGAAAACTGAAACAGAAAACAAGGTGAAAAAGAAAGAAAACATTTCCACTGTGTGATGTTTGACAGTGTTGGGTGGACGGAGAGATCAGCTCTACGAGCTCTGAGGGAACAGCTGTTTGTGCATAAGTCAGATCTCATCAGTGCCTTTGAGGAGTTCGATCCTAACAAAACAGGTCAGACTCATACTCGTGCGGTCTCGTCACCTTCTAGTTACAGTTTGGTCAATAACAATAACCAGGCTGTATCCTCCTGTGTGGGTCTCAGGGCTTATCAGTCTCAGGCACTGGGCCAGTGCCACAGAGACTGTACTGAAGCTGGGTCTGCCCTGGAGGGTGCTGCGCCCTCAGCTCATCAGCAGCACCCAGTACGGTATGGTCAACTACCACCAGTGGATAAAGGAGCTGTCCATCACTGAGCCCAAACTAGAGGTCAGTTTTATCTTACCAACATCACTGTGCTGTCTCTCACTTCCACAGAGCTGTAAAATCATCCTAGATTTGTCCTTCCTGTTACAGATTTCTGACACCAGCATCCTGGAGACCATGTACAAAAACCACTCCAACCTGGAAACCATCTTCCGGATCATAGACACAGATCACTCTGGTGAGTAAGCAGCTTAGCCCAGGTCAACATCTACCTTTTCCTACTTATACCCTCTGCCCTACTGGATGGGAATATCTCAATAAAAGGCGCAGCTGAAAGTGAATCTACAAAACTCAACAGGACAGATTTTCTTTCTTCCACAAGTTTAACAAAAAAAAAAACAAAAAAAAACTTACGGCCTCTTTTTCTGTCGCCGCTTAGGTTTGATCTCTTTTGAGGAGTTTCGTCAGACATGGAAGCTTCTGTGCTCTCACCTTAAGACAGAGATCAGTGACGAGGCCATCGCACACCTGGCCCAGAGCATTGACTTCAACAAGGACGGGAGCATCGACATCAATGAGTTCATGGAGGCGTTCCGGCTGGTGGACCTCTCTGCACACAGCTGAGGGGTCCAGACCAGGAACTGTAACTGCTGTAGTTGCTGATCAGCTGAATAGATGCATCTGGATACTCATCTGTGGAAAGTTGAATGGTCAGTAGTATCACAACCACATGATGTGGAAGGATGGGCAGAGTGCATCACTGGTGTAAACTAGATCTCTTTTCTACCTCTTAGACTTTTGGCTGTTTATTTGTTTTTTTTCTACCATATGCATTTTCCATTTAAGTTGATTTCACAAGTGTAATTTTTGATTGAAGACAGCCTGTTTAGTTATGTAATAAAAAAAAACAAAAACAAAACATTGAACATGCGATGCTGCCTTTTAACGCCCAGTGTCTCTGTTGACGATGTCTGGCCCAAACAAGTTAGGAACAATCTTACACATCAAAGTGTTTTTACAAGTCTTGGAGAGCACCACTGCATAAAGTTATTTAAAGATCTCTGTGGCTCCAGAGGGAGGGGTACAAAATTAGTTCAATTGTCTCAACTTAATGAGAGATGAGTCATGACCACAAGTTTGGAAATTGAAAAGAAAAAAAAATCCTCTTAGAAATAAAGAGGGCATCTCACCTCTTTGGGTGCTACTGGTAAAAAACAGAACAAAAAAAAAACACCTGAATCTCCCAGGGAACTGACTGTAGTCCAGCTGTACTCTGGGTAATGTAGGCACCAGCTTTTACAAAGTAGAGAATAAACAACTCTGCTGCATTGGTTTTAATGTTCAAATACTTTAACAAAAAAAGCATTAATAATGAATTTAATTCTTAACGTCTGCAGCATTTAACCAATCTATGTGATTTGAGTAATCAAAACATCTTAGTTACTATTCTATTACTGCAATATTTTTTTTTATTTTGTGGTCTACATCAAGTATTTTTGGTTGTTTCTTATTCTGCAGATCTAGCATCTACCCTCATCAGTCACTATTCCCACAAAGCATGTACACGTACACTTTATTCCTACCTGTGCTCTCAAAACCCATTGTGTAATACAGACCCTTAGGATATGGGTGAGTCTTCTGCATGAGGGGATATAATCTTTCTGAAAGCTGCTTAATCAGTTCAACTGCCAATCAGTCTTTCATCCCCGTAGGGATGTGAATCCAGGACATGAATCCTATCAACTCAAGCCCTACTTTGATGAGATGTTGGAAAAGGCTAGTCTGAGGAGGTAAACACTGGCACCACCACCACAACAACAACAACAACACCACCTGTATGTGACCTCTTTAAACACAAATTAAACATTAGAGAAATCTTGTGGAAAACTTATTTTCAATTTAAAGAAATTTTAATTATATTCTAACAGCATAAAAAAGAAATACAAAGATGTATTTACAAAGTATTCAATCACAACACGCTCAATCCCACCACTTGTTTACATGTCAATCACCTGCATAGTCGCACATCTATAATCTGCTGTGACATGAGGGAAGCCAGCTATTATTAGGTGATGTTGAGTCTTTCCATTGAGCCATCTATATGAGTCCAGAAAGATTAACCAGCCACTGTGCTGCTGGTGCAGACAATGAGGCAGAGTCCTTATAAATCTGGTGGCAAAAGGAGTCAATAGACCAAATTGATCTTTCAATTAAATATGTCGAGATGTCATCCTGTGATCAAACCAGCAAAGTATTGTTTCAAGACGAATCCAGTGCCATGACAAAAAGCACATGGTGACTGGTCTTTGTGACAGGTAACAGGCACCCCCCCCCCCCGTTTCAGGAAACTGATTGTGAAAGTAAGAGTCAGAGTACATATGTATTAGTTGAGAAGACTCAGCTCAGGATGCCTCCTCTCATGTGTCCGCTGTCGCTCAGGCCGTGCTCTATAAGTTTGATGTCCTCCAGGTCGTCTTTGATGACGCTGATTAAATGACTTAAACCATCCTGTTGCTGCTTCAAGTGCTGAAAGTAAGAGACGAGACAACAGCGTTTTAGGTGGTGACAACGCTTTTCTAAAGAAGGACATTGTCAAGAAGGCTGCAACTGCGGTTGGGGACTTCATCATTTTGAGACAGGTAACAAACACGGGTTCTCAATAAAGGTTTCTGACTCTCACTTGTTTGATTTCTCTGAGCAGGTCTGCATCAACACTGTAGCGCTCCTCTGACCTCACAGCTCCAAAGTGGTTCTGCATACGGATTTGGGACATCAATTCATTCAACCGGCCCTGGAGGAAGAAAGACAAAACAAAGCATCCAATAAAGACTTTGTCTCAAGCAGCAGTCTGATCTGTAACAACAGCTGCACCTACAAACTATAAATATGATATTGTACAATTGTAAAGCCACTTTTCACAGATTACAGGTCTAGTCATTTTGCTACACAAATGAAAAAAAAAAAAATAATAAAAAAAAGAACACTTGAGGCAGTGTGTACTTGTGACTTGCCTTGAACTGTGTGGGGGCATTGAGCTCAGACTGAATGGTGTCCAGCTGCACCCTGAGGTGCTCTTCATCCACTTGGATAGCGTAACCACTTTTCCTCTGAATCTCTTGTTTAATCAGCACCTGCCAAGAAAACAGAGGAAGAGGAGGAAGAGGAGGAGTGATAAATATGAAAGAATTACTGAAGCAGGAAAGATAAAGCAGGGGAAGACTGTGTTTGGGCATTCATTCATTCAAAATCCATGAAAGGTGCAGATGGTTGTCACCACATTTTATTTCACTCTTCTTGGGAAATGAGAGCTGTAGATCGATGATGAGGCTACCTGCAGCACTCGGTGTGAGAGATCCATCAGTTTCCTCTTGTACTGAGCAATCTTTGCCACTGTGGTCGCCTGGTTCTTCTGCAGTTCACTGATGTCATTGGAGATTATCTGTGGGGTCAAATGTGTGTGAGTGAAAACATGGAGGAGGAGAACTGCTGCCATGTTTAGCATTTCTCACAGATTTCCAGTTTTATTTTAGCCCCATGAAGCTGTAAACAAACCCTGCCCTGCTGTCTTACCTTGAAAATCTTTCATGTTTTTTTTTTCCATATATTGCCAACAACATAGTGCTACAGAAATACAGTGTAACTCCACATAGACTCCTTGTTGCATTTTATAGTAATATTATCTATCTGCTATCTTCAAAGAGGTTTTACAAGCATTTTTAATCTGTCCACACTTTGTGAGTAGTTACCTTATTATCTCACACGATGTATCCAGACATCAAAACCAATCACAAACTATATTTCCGCTTAATTTTTTGTACTATAATTGTCCTAATATATCAATATATAATTTATTCTATCTCTAGATTCTGCCACTTGCAGCTGTAGCTGTCAACAACCTGTTGGCAGCATGAATTGGACATCTGTGTACTCTGTCCTTGACACCACTAAATCTGCTTCAAATTCCTTTATTGATAATCACAAGGCTTTGTGCCCATGTCCACTGAGATTTTTTTTTAAAAAACATTTACGGTCCAAAAACTAAAAAAAACAAAAAAACAAACCACAGCTGCAGTGTTTGCACTTACATCCACTCTGGTCTGATGCTGTTTGGTCATCTGCTCCTGGATCTGCAGCCTGCAAAGGAGTTCCTTAAAACCCACCATAGGTACTGGGATTAACCTGGAGAAAAACAGTAAAGGACACTGATGACAACACGCAGCTGCAGAGATGTTGTCAGGAAAATTTGTGGTGTCGTGTTGTCAAATCAGGGCATTAAACCTATATCATATTTCAGATTAGCAGTAGGACACTAGATAAGCCCCAAGGTGGGACAAACATGGGTACACCACTTTAAATTGTGTTAAATAAAACTAAATTAAACTAAGTAAAGTTTTGTTGAAAAACCTAAAATTGATCATTTTAAAATGTTCACATCAAAGTAAAAAGAGAAAGCAACTGAAAACTATTTCAACGTTGTCCTACAGATGATTCCCGCTAGCCGCACTAAGAGCTAACAAGGGGGCTAATATCTGCTTTTCCTTTCATTTCAGACCGTTTTAACTTATTTCTCAAAATTTTTAATTTCTTTAGGAATTTTTAGAGGCCCTAAACTTCCCCCAAATCTCTATTTCTGCTCCTCTCTACATTATTCATATCTCACCAATGGTGAAATGTCTTGAAATGTCTTAACCAACTTACTTCTCTGGGTCTGGGTTGTCTACCTTGGCCTGCTCCCAAATGATGGGGTCCACTCCTAGCAAGGAGAGACAACATTTTAGGTCAATTCAAGACTAACCACAGACTCACACTGTCACACACATGCAAGCACTCATGTACCTGCTGGGGCATTCTGCAGCAGCTGTTTGAGCTGTGCTGGAGTCAGCTCTGTCCGTGTGACTGACATGGCTACTCCAATCTGTGTGAGCTGGACCTTGATGTTGGCCTGCTCCAGGAAACTGAAGAGCGTGGTGGAGGGAATCCGCTTGGAGGTGCCATTAGCAGAGCGCTCCACCACGTAAATGATCACCTCTGTCCTGAGAGACAGAAGACACATACAGAAGACTTGCCATGGTGAGACTGTTTAGTTTCTACATCAGGCATTAGCAAACTGTGTGTACAGACACTTACTGATCATTTGGCAGGGCTTTGACACCATCCACATTGACAGTAAGTGTTTGGTTGCTTCCCAGGACCTTGTGGAGAGACTCCACCAGCTGCTGCTGCTGTGCTCGCACATCAGCTTCTTTTTTATTGAGAAGTAAGACCACTAAACCATCCTCATCCTTACTGACTGGAACACAGCTGTAGCCCACTGCCTAGGAAACATAAAACACAAACAGCTGCCATAAGATACTCACCTTCACATGAACCAGGCAGTACTTCAAACCTCTCTAATAAATTAAATTCTGCCTTTTACCTTGAACCGGCAGAATGGGTTCTCCTGGGTGAAGTCCACAGGTGGGTTGTTGTTGCTGTAGAAGCCCTTCCCTGTGCCCCAGTAAGCCTGCAGCTGGTTCCATTTGGCCAAGATGGAGTCACGTTCATCTCCTAACAACGTGGGAGCTGACAGAGCAGTGACCTGCTGGTAAAGGTGGGTGGGCTGAGCCTGACCCTGCTGGGTCTGCTGGCCGAACAAGCCTCCTGGTTACAGAAAAGGAGAGGTAAATTTACATTGTCAGAAATGTTATGTTTATGTTCTTTAGGAAAACTACTGAATTAAATCACTGTGATTTTTCCAATTTGATTTACAAATTCTGTGCAACTGCAGTCTCGTATTTTACCCTATGTTGGTTTGATAATGATGATGAAACTTAAATTTGTTACTTCCTGCTTGTTGTCGCCCTCTGCAGCAGTGAGAGGTGTATAGCACACTTGGTAAATATAAGGGGAAGGTGATCAATTGTTTCCTGCGTTAGACTTTTCTGGCGAAATCTTCCAGGGCAGGATGATTAACATTTTCTGTAACCACAGTGAATGGCTCACTTGTGTGTTTCCTGGTGGTCCTTGACTAATTAGGTTTTAATTTTCTGGAAGATTTGCCATGTTGAAGGAATGGTTTTCTAATCTATAAACAGAAAACAATGAAACTCTTGTGAAATATGGGCTCTTACCTTGCTGCTGCTGAGTAGACTGGATATTAAAACCTCCAAACCCACCCAGGCCTGTTGTCCCTAATCCAGTCCCAAATCCTGTTGTCCCAGTAGCGGTGCCTGTGCCGAGCCCGGAGGAGAACCCAAACCCTTTGTTCTGTGTGTTACCAAAGAGGCCTCCTAAAACACAAGAGTGTGCCAGCACAGAGGGAAAATATTATCCACAATAAAGCTACTGAATGCCAGTTAAGTCCACAGAAATATGCAGCAGGCTTTGCAGCACGAATGGAGGGACGGACTTGTGGTAGAGTGACTGAGACACCTTGTGGAGGCCTCAGTAAGTGCTGATGTTTAAACATAAAGCTAAAGCTAAAAGTGAGACAGATGTTTTACAGGTGTTAATTCGCTCCTAACACTTTCTGGTAAATGCTTTATGATTAATTTGGTAATTTGGTAGCAACTGTAAGAACTGTAGGGAGGTAATGTTGTTGAAGGTTGCACTTCTGTGTGTATATGCACATTTTGTGACTTGTATATAAAAAATAAAGAATAATGAAAAGAGAGGAAAGGTAACATTTTCGTAAGTGAAGTCAGCTCTACTACTGACCTGCGGTGTTGGAAGGGGCAGCAAAGCTAAAAGTGGACCCTGCTGCTGCAGCAGTAGTTGTAGTTGTCCCAAAGCCACCGAAGGCACCTGAAAGACAAAGCAAATAATGACAAATAAGACAGAGGACAGGATACAAGACGGGTGAGAGAATGAAGGAATGAAATCACTGACTATTTCACAAACAGTTGAACTAGAAATCACAACTAAACCCTTAAGATTAATAGCAAAGAAAAATGATTTTTCTTTCCATTTCATCAAGAGTTGTTCTTAAATCTAACATGTAAGGTGAACACGTGCTGACTTTCAACGGGATTCAAATGAAATGGGTGCAGAATTTCACAAATTTGTCTCCTCATGCAAATGGAAACGACGATGCATCACATTTCAAAAGATAAATCACAAGGTGAGATGAAGGAGCATTGCATCACAGAGAAGTGAAAATGGATGAAAATGTGTGTTTACAGACAGACTGTACTGAGTAATCAATCACAAAGGTCATCTACCTGTGCTAGCCAGGCTATTACCAAAATTGAAAACAGTGCCAGTGGTGGTTGCTGTACCAAAGCACCCCACATTAAAGCTGACTGCTGCTGGGTTGGCATTTAAACCAAACCCCCCAAAACTAAACCCACCAGCCGTGGTGTTTCCAGCTCCCAGCCCCCCAAATCCTGCAGCCAGTGAAGGCAGGCGGCAAGAAAGAGAGAGTGAAACGGTGGAGTTAAATGACAGGAAATCAGTTTGGTATGGGCTCATTAATTAAAAAACAGTCCTCAAGTACCTTTTAAAAGGGGGAGACAGACACAACATTAAAGTGATACAAACCCAATGTGCTTTGTAAATAAGCTGTATATCTCACCAGTGCTGGTGGAGCCAAAACCAAATCCTGTGGCTGGTGCAGCAGCAGCAGTGGTGGTAGCTGCCCCAAAACCAGGGGCTGTAAGAGCTGCAGAGAACAGACACAACACAGACTGTGAGTTTAACACAGCAAGATCAACGAAAAATAGTTGAGACAAACACTTTACATAACATAATGGCTCTCTCTTAATAGTTGACTACATGTAGGCCACATGTGTCAAAGTCAAGGCCCGCGGGCCAGATCCGGCCCGCGAATGAATTATCTCTGGCCCGCGGGATGATATTTGATTAGTATTAGAACCGGCCCGCTGGCCGTAAACGCCCGTTGGTGTTTTGCGCGCGCTAATACTACATTACCCACAATGCAACCGTAGCGCGCGAACTCACTGCAGCGCAGCAAGCGGGCATCGGCCTCATTATTCATCAGCGCAGCAGTCAGAGTAGATGCCAACTTTCAACGACCCCCCCCCCCCTCCCTAAAAAATGGCTAAACGGAAGGTGGACACGGAGCACAGGGGGTTTCAAGCCAGGTGGGAGGCAGAATACATGTTCACGGAGGTAAAAGGCAAACCTGTGTGTCTTCTGTGTGGAGAAAGTGTGGCAGTCATGAAAGAGTATAATCTAAGAAGGCACCATGAAACTTCAAAGAAACACACAGAGAAAGACAAGAATATGGACATGGAACAAAGGCTAAAGAAAGTGGAGGAATTAAAACGAGGTCTTAAAGCCCGGCAGGCTATGTTCTCAAAAGCCCATTCACAAAGCGAGGCTGCTGTCAAGGCCAGTTTTATTGTGGCAGAAGAGGTCGCAAAATCTGCCCGGCCATTTACAGAGGGAGAATTTATAAAAAACTGTATGCTAAAAGTTTGTGATGCAGTGTGCCCAGACAAAAGGCAACTATTTTCAAACGTCAGTCTGAGCAGAAACACGGTTGCTGAACGTGTAGAACAGCTTTCCACCAATCTTAAAGAACAGCTTGTGGGAAAGGGAAAAGATTTCATAGCATATTCCCTTGCTGTGGATGAGAGCACCGACACAACTGACATTGCCCAGCTGTCAATTTTCATCCGTGGAGTGGACTCCAGCCTGAGCATAACAGAAGAGCTTTTGGCATTATGTCCTATGCATGGCACAACTACAGGACAAGATCTGTATGAAGAGGTATCCAGATGTGTGAATGAGATGGGGCTGCCTTGGGAGAAACTCGTGGGATTGACAACGGACGGAGCACCCGCGATGTGTGGACACAGGAGTGGATTGGTGGCAAGGATGCGGGAGAAGATGCGGGAGGAAAACGTCACGGATGAGCTGACAGCTTATCACTGCATAATACACCAGGAGTCGTTGTGTGGCAAAGCCTTGAAAATGGAACATGTAATGAGCACCATAACGCGAGCGGTTAACTTCATCAGAGCCAGAGGTTTAAATCACCGCCAGTTCAAAGCATTTCTGGGCGAGTTAGATACGGAGTATAGTGACTTGCCCTATCACACAGAGGTGCGGTGGCTAAGCCAGGGAAAGGTGCTGCAAAGATGTTTTGAGCTGCGCAAGGAGATCTGTGTGTTCATGGAAAGCAAAGGGAAAGACACAACAGAGCTCCGAAATGAAATGTTTCTGTGTGAAATGGCGTTTCTGTGCGACATCACGAGCCATCTGAATATGATGAACCTGCAGCTGCAGGGACGGGGGCGTGTCATCTCTGATATGTACAGTACAGTGAAGGCGTTTAAAACCAAGCTGAGTCTGTGGGAGACGCAGATGCGTGCAGAAAACTTGAGCCATTTTCCCACCTGCCGGACCATGAAAGAGAAGCTCTCTACCGCTGTGTCCCGAGTGCGCAGTTTGCTGACAAAATCAACACACTTGCCGCAGATTTCAGACGCCGATTTGCTGACTTTGAGGCCCAAAAGAGCAGGTTTGAACTTCTCAGCAATCCTTTTGCAGTTGACGTGGAAAGCGCACCACCATACTTACAAATGGAGTTGATTGAGCTCCAGTGCAATGACACACTAAAGGACAAATATGAGAGAGTGGGTGCTGCTGAGTTCGCACGTTTCATCCCTGACACAATGCCCCAGCTGCGCATCCAAGCTGCTCAGACGCTCTCTATGTTTGGCAGCACGTACCTGTGTGAACAACTGTTCTCCCTGATGAAGGTAAACAAAACATCACACAGGAGCCGTCTTACAGATAAGCACCTTCAGTCAATCCTGAGGATTTCCTCAGCGCAGAGCCTGACCCCGAACATTGACGAACTCGTAAAACGGATGGGACACCACCAAGTGTCAGGCTCATCCTCAGACAAGTGAGCATCGCAGAGCATTATCATATTTTTAGTTTTTAATTTAGTTAAACTCTTTACATTTGTTTCTACAAAGAGGTGATTTTTTATTTGAAGAAAGTATTTTGATATTTGATATTAAGGAACATATTTTGTTTTTGAAGGACATTTACGTTTTTGCTGTTGTTTTATTTGAAGTAGCCTAAGTATTTTTTGTCTGTGCCAAATATTTGTATTTTATTTTATTGTATCTTTTTGTATTTTATTTATTTATATCAAATTTTCAGTTATTGAACAAGATAAGAGCCATGAGAATACAACTAATTTGATTTTTTTGCTTTCTCATTTTACTATATTAAGACAGTAAACGGTTCATAGAGAAGCACAATATTGCACTTTCAGTTTATGATGCATATAATTTAATTTATCTTGATTTTTTGTTTTGCACAGACATTTACGTTTTTGCTGTTTACCTGTTTTGACAATATTGCTTTATTCATTTAATGCAGAGGGCATGTGATTTTTATTTCAGGAAGTATTTTTTGTCTGTGTGTTGAAAAATGTTTCACTTGAGGTTGATGGGCATAAAAATACACAGTGTTATGTTCAATAGACTATGTGCAATCATTTCAATATGTTAATAAACATTGAATCAGTCCGGCCCTCGGCTTGTAGCAAATTTGTCTTTTTGGCCCTCTGTGTATTTGACTTTGACATCCCTGATGTAGGCCCATTCTTCTTGTCAAGTATAACCAAACATCACAATCTGTCAGGATGTACGTAACCTTTTCTATTAAATTATCTTTTCACACCCTGTGGAGACCAAATGACCACAAAAGGTCTCCAACAGTTTGAACACATTATGTAAACTTTTCAATTAAAAAAACAAAACACATGTATCTTAAATGTATGCTGCTACCCAATACTTTCATACTAATCAGGGTACAACAATATGCATGCATGCATCCCAGAAGAAAAATCATCCCCTTCAATAGGGGACAGGGCAAAGGAAGACACTGACTGAAGGGGAAATAGACTTTGACACGCACACACACACACACAATGTTAGCTTCATGTGGGAGACATTCCCAGATGTTGCTCACAGAAAAGCTTTGGGAAGTGGCCGCATGCTGCTCTTGGCTGGAGATGTGAATGTACAGTACATTTGCCATACCAATGAGTTAGTCGTCATCTGTGAAGCCTCTGCTCATGTAAAACCACAACATTAAGCTTGAAAATTTGTCTGATGAAGCATTAAGTACTTGCGTCTGGCTGATCTTAACAGCATCTTTTAGCTTTACAAGAGAGATGAGGCTTAAAGCACATAAAAAGCACACATGCAGCTTAAATGATAGGTTCACATCAATTAATTAACTCAGACAACTAAAGTGTCATGGCTACAAACATGGTGGGGTTCATCCTCCATCACAAATTGAATTAGGAAGCAATCTAGGACATGCCAGAAAGACCAAGTTTGAGTTTTAGTGTTCATAAATCTATAGTCTTGCTCATGGATAAACTTAGAAAAAGTGGTTGATATGGCAGGTACACATCTGGCTAACTCCCCTTGAGGCCCCCAAACAGGATGAGGGTGAGTTAACCAGATGTTAACCAGTGGATCAGACATTTAACAAGTGGCAGGCAACAATAAGACTGGTGCATCTCTCCAGTGACCACTGATCCAACATGAGAGCTGAGAAGCTGTTGATTACTACGGGTCATTTGTGATCGGAGGGGCCCTTGTCAGTGAGGGTCGGGGCCCCTGGAACTTACTGCCGAATCCAGATGAGGCGGTGGTGGTGGTGGCTGTGGGGCCGAAGCCAAAAGCTGTCGACGCTGTGGTCTTGGCACCGAAAGAACCGAATGAAAACCCGGTGGTGCCTTCACAAGAACACAGAGAGAGCTATTGGTGCTGGATCCCAGTATAGTGAAAGTATGGTGTGTGTGTTTTTTGTTTTTGTTGTGTTTGTTTTATCGTGTTAGCTCAAACTGATAAACACCAGCTCGTGGGATCCGTTATGAGCCAAAAACAGCTAGCCATGGGAGCACATGCTAACCAAACATCTATAATACTAAAAGCTATCCACCCTGCTTTAAAAGGTAAAGTTACCCAATCTTTACCTCTATAGTAAACTGCATGTGTTCAGTTTACTATGAGCTTTTCTCATTGAGATTATCATTAGCCGGTAGATGTCATGCGTTCATGCTACGGGAGCTTGATGTGAGCTGTAAGATGCCTATTATGCATAGTATCGCAAATGAAAATGCACTGAAATAACATTGCCATAACAACAGACATGCGATCTATTAACAGCCTGACTAAAAATACTCTAAAATTACATAAAAACACACATACTTGTCGCTGGGTTAGCCGCGGCGCCGCCAAAACTAAACGCCATGTTGCCTGTCACCAGAAACTGCTCTTCTTCTTTTTCCTCAGATGAGGCAGCTCATCCGGCGTAACGCCGCACTGCCGCCACCTGGCGTCAGAGCAAGAGGTAACACCTGGTGACTGCAATAATTCGCTTTGAAAAATTACGTATTTACGTATTTATTTATTTATTTATTTATTCATTCATTCATTCATTCATTCATTCAGGTTAAAAAGCTCAATTAGTTTAATTTCAAAAGTTTGACTGGCCTACTCTTATGAGATGTCTCCACTTTCAACATATAGCCTCTGCAATGAAGGTGTCACTTGTTTGAGCTGCTGTGATTTCACATAAGTTATTATCAGGTAGGCATACAGGCCTTATATCCAGATTTAATTTCAGCTTTAAAGAAACAAATACTTGATATCCTCAAGTGACCAGTAATCAAAAAAGTAAAACTGCTTTATTAATAATAATAATAATAATAATAATAATAAAATAAAATAAAATCATGTCAATAGGTGAAGTTTAATTTAAAATTACATGATTTTTATAGAACTTAACAGGCTGGAAACAAGTATAGATTTTTCTAAATAGGCATGCAGTTGTCTAGATTTGTAATATTCAAGTTCCTTAAATGAGAACCAAACACTGACAAACGGCTTAAATGATAACAAGACACATTTACTGAAACTATTTTTTATTTTTGTGTACACAATAAAAACAATATTACCAGTCAAAACTTCAGAACAAGCTGACCATTAGAAGATGTGGTTTTATGACAATAATCAAATCATGGCACAGAACAGCCCTGTGAAGAAACCATGTTGTGCTTTCTGTGTTTTGTTTTGTTTTTTTTCAACAGTGTAACAAAATAATTTATCCTCTATAGAAACTACATTAATGTCGTTTAATACTGACAAACAAAATGATTGATTTCTCGACTGATCCACTCTCTAGTGAATTTACACTACTTTATTCACATTCCAAAAATATTTTCTAGCCTTATAGATTTTTATCATTGTACACAACTTGAATTAAAGTTAACATCAAACACAAACAGTAAAATCACAAGGAAGTGAAAACACGTGAAACATGTTGCTGCTTCTCCACTATTGTCTGATATAATCAGTGCTGATTATACAGTACATGTATTAAAGTAGTGTGAAGTAACTTATTCATCCGTAAAACATTACAACTATAAACAAGTAATAAAAAGCTGGGCTCATCACAGTTCAACGTCAGTAATTCTGCAGCATTAAATGGCACCTGAAATCTAATGTCTTCTCCAGCTGAGAAATCTGTAGCTCTGTACAGCAGTCTGTCATTCAAAGTGCAGCTTGACCCGGCTGCCAGCTATACATAACACTATACAACCAGTCTCAAGCTCTGTCTTTGTTTGGTAGCTGAAAGAACCTGTTTGGCACTTGAGAGTAGACATGTTGGTGTGACAGGGTTCACAAAATATGTGAAAAAAAAAACTATAAAAGGCATGTATTTATATCCAGTAACATTGATTCTTTTAAAGGCACAGCTTCAGCATCTCTCAGTATTGAACAGTCATGAGTTTTGAGTTGTAATGGCTGGACACCTGAAAAGTCCTTCATAAACACTGTTGGATGTCATATTCAGCACCGAGGACGCAAGCAAGGCATTCAACAACAGCATCATTAAAGCACATTTTGAAATGACTATAAGGTGAATTACATATTGATAAGGCGCTGTCAGTTAGTATAAGCAGTTATATTGGGCAAAAAAAACAAAAAAAAAAACACTGTCAACACATAAATTCAGTCGTGTATGTATGATTCACTGTTTGAACCATAACGTCCTGTCACCTTCAGGCGCTTTAGGTGGTGGTTGATTAAAGTGTTGCTCATTATGGCACGACAAGACATTTTGTAAAAGCCCTAACTTACAGTGATCTTCATTCAGATATTTCTACATTAGCATTTACAAAAAAAAAAAAAGTTGGACTCATTTTACAAAAATTAAAATATCCAAAATATACAGCGTTTTTTTTTCTTTTCTTTTTTTCCAATCTGATATTCATTCCCGTCATACACTGAGAGGAATGTTAGCAGATATACACATCTCACACAATATACAGTGCAAGGTCGGTGGAGATACATGTGTGTAGATATTTATACACATATATGTATACAAATGAACGCCATATCCTGAGGGTTTTTTTCAGGTATGATGACAATGATGTGTATTCCTGTATATCAACAGAGAGTAATAATGAGCCATGGAAACTCTTAGTTTAGGATGTAATGTAAATGACACATAGAAGTAGTCAGTTGATTCACATGCTGTATGCTTTGCTACTTTCTCCTGCTTTGATATTAGCCGAGTGAGCGAGGTATGAGATCCAGAAAACTCACATTTTATGGATTTCATAAGCCTGGTCCCAAATCACCCTCTATGCCCTGTTATGTAGTCATTGCTCACTAACAATGAGGTGAACGAGGTGAGGCCCTACCCCACCTTGTGCTCTCCATCAGACATGTAGCCTATTGTCAAGTTTTTACGTGACCAGCAAATGGATGAGACGTAGCCCTTCACAAACACACACAGTGTTTTCAAATGAATGTCAATTTTTTTTTTTAGCAGGGAATATTGTGCCCCAGACCTGGACCTAGGTAGCTCTCCATGTGTGAAAACTAAGTACATACAGCATAGTATGTTTGAGACTAAAAAAATAAAAAAAATTTTCCTCAATTGTTTTTCGTTTCTTTCTTTCTCCCACCTTTCCTCTCTCTCCAGATTTTCATTTATAATCTTTTTTCTTTCTTTCTAACCACTCTCTCTTTCTTCCTCTTTTCAGGCTTGTGGGTCGGCTTTAGGTGTCAAACCAATATAGGTCCCATTCTGGGGATCATCCTTTTCCTTGTCACTGACAGGGGTGTAGGAGGTGTCGTCCTCAGCAGAGGTCTGTAGCAGGAGGATGAGGATAAAGAAAAATGATATTAGAAAGACTGATGAATAAAACAAACAAACAAACAAACAAAAAAACATTTACCTTAAATTTATGTTAATACAGTAAAACCAGATACAATAGGTATCCTGTGTGTTGCAGCAGAATAATTTTAGAAAGGGAGAAAACATGTGGCTGGGATTAAAGGTGCAAATGGACGTGTGTATGTGTGTGTGTGTGATACATAAAAAGAGGGAGAAGTAGAAGTAACATAGATAAACATAATCAAAGCATAAAAAACTTACAACATAGGCAGGCTTGGTAAACAGAATGCGCTTAACTTCATTCTGCACAGAGACACACGGTGATAAATACACATGCACAAAGCCATTAGTTTGTGGTTAAGCAAAAATTAACATTAATTACGTATCAGCATAAAGCAAGCCAAACTGTGAGTTGCTAAGCTCGAGTGAGGTGAGAGGTGGCATCGTACCTTCTGCCTGCGGTCCCGCACCAGCAGGATGATAAAGACGATGAGCATGAGGACGCCCAGTCCCACGATCATGAGCGGGAAGTTGGACACCACATTGACAATGGTCAGCAGCTTGTGCACTCTCGCCGCAGACCCATCATCAATCACCACGCTCTGTTTATTTAAAGGCATTTTCACAGGTACATCAGGGAAAGACTGTATATACCATCTCCTTCATAAAACTGTGTAATGAAGTTATTTCAAGTGGGTTAGAAAAATATTCTGCAGAAAACAACAACTTTACAGTGATAAATGTGTTCAAAGCCGACTGTCTGGAATCAGAGGAAACAGGTGTGTAATGTTTCTTACCTCATTGAGGAACATTACTGGGAAGACTATACCTTCACTACCAAATATGTTGGTTGCCCTGTGACAAAAACAACGGTGAGTGTCAAGCAGTCATATGTTATATAATACAAACACACACACACACACATTCATCAAGGCCATGGAATAACAATGCTTGGCTTAGGTGGATGGAGATACTCACGGAAATCCCCTAATGTGGCTGAGCAAGACGTTAACCTGTGCTCTCTTGTTTGCTCGTACGATTATTCCAGTGGTCTGTGAACAAAAGAATAAAATGTAGTGTTAAATAAAGTGGCTGTAGCTACATAACAGTCAGTGAAGTCAAATCTGGTGCTAAGTGGTGGAAATATATCAAAGCACTGGCATAAAAATAACCCACTACAACTCACTGAATATCTATCAAAGTATTGAGAGGTAAAGTGTCAAACTTAAGTGATAAATATATTACATTATCAGATGATTATTTTCCATATAGTACCATATATTTTCCTGTTATTATTACCAAATATATCCATAATCCATCATTTCACATGATGTAAAAAACTTGATCAAAAGAAATGAGAAAAGTACAGAAAAATAAAAGAACCATGTGGAACGCTCCAATTCAACCTTTTTGACACTATTTGTGAAAAAAGTGACTATAATTGACTACAATTATAAATGTCAGTGAATAATATTACAAATCTATTTATTAGTTAAATGTATGACCTTTAAAGATCATCATACTGCATGCTTGGTGCAGAAAAATGTTAGTAACTGTAACTGAGGAGTGAAATCAATATTTTGCTCTAAAAAGTAATATAACAATAAAGTGACATTAAACTGAAATATTCAAGTGAATAACAATTAGCTCAGAACTATACTTAAGAATAATATTGCCATTTGCCGGTACAGTGACACCAGTACAGGTGATAGAACCCTGCAGTAGCACTGATTGGCCACTAGGTGGTGCAGCAGCACATTTTAATGTAACACAGTGTCCCTCCTCACCACACAGTGCTATGGAGTACTTTGCTCCTATAGGAGAGTGAGTCACGGCAGCACAAATGAGTCACAGTATTTATGTTACTAATCATAGCAGCTGAGCTAAAAGTGCACTCAAGGCCCATGACCTGCGGCCTGGTTCCTCACCGGGTTAAGGTCCAGGAACGTTTGGTGGTGCTCCCTCTGAGGGGACATTCCTTCGATGGCCTCGGCATATTTCTCCTCTGCCAGGTAGAAGTGAGGGAAGGAGGCGACGACCGGAGCACCTGTGTGAGGAGAGGAGGAAAAAATAAAGAATGAACCAAAGACGGACGTATGTCTCTACTGCCGATAAAAGAGTCACAACAGAAGTGAAGTGAATGTCGGCTGTGACAAATGGAGTGCTTCGTCCTCTGTGACAATGTCGCCCCATTCTGGTTTAATGAGACATGAAACAATTATGACAAGAGGGACTTGAGCTGCCACATGTCTCCATAACAAGGAATTACTCATTCATTTGGCAAATTCTTACATTAATTAGTGATTATTATATTTCCAAGAACATCAGTTTTTTTCTAATTAATATGCTAATCTGTGCAGCGAGGGCCTCTGAAGTCAGTGTATTGTTTGTACATGACGCTGCAGCATAAATACCTCAACCCGCTCCTGATACAATTAAGTAATTAATCAAAGCAGCATTTCCTGCTGTTTGATGCTGTTTTATGTCCAACCTTAACAGGACACATAGGAGCGTTTCAAGATAGACCACCAGATATAATCTAACCTCCAACTCAGGACACAGGGCATGTTATTCAGGGTCAACTTTCCAAAAGAAAATTAACAATAAGTACATAAATGGACCACAACCTCAGTGGCAGATCTACTTAATGATAGCTTGTGTTATCTGGATATAGAACCATGAAACTCTTGCTAAGTTTCCTTCCTTATATTGTCCACAGGAGACATCGTGCTCCTACGATCTTATCTTGGTCACGATAAGGAACATAAAACTGTCCCGGGTTCGGTTCAGGGTGGATGATCTGCTCCATGAGAAGCACATGTGTGTGTGTGTGTGTGTGTCGGCGGGAGCAACAACAAAGTCAGATGGTGGTGCGGTCAGAGCTGCTGCTGATGAAGTGGGGCAGAGGTGACAGTTTTCCTTCTCTTGTGTTTGGCAACAGACCCTCGACAAAAAAACACTGGACACCAGCAGTCACCTGAGAGGTTTTTTCACATTACAACCCCACAAGGTCAATGTAGCACAAAACACACTTACGCACACATATTTGTATGGGCATACTTATAAGCACCATTAATCCTCGAATTTGTTCCTTAACACCAGATTCTTCAACTTATCCCTGAAATCCACCTGATTTCTGTTGCTACTAAACACCACATTCATGCTTGTGTGTGATCTCGACCCGTTTTGATTTTCTTTTTTTCTTATGAAAGCTCTTTGAGCAACTCAGCAGGCTTTAGTTTTAATTCATTACAGCACAATATGTAAATCAACTCTTATGTATCCTGGCTGTTTTAAATTTGTGTCAGCTCTTTTGACACAAGAAAATGAGACATGATTCTTGCCTGGAAACCAAACTGGATCCTGTTACAAGTTGTGCATTGATACTCAAATCAATACAAAGCAAAGGTTCCCACAAAAGTATCCAAACAAAATAGCATTTTTCTTTCACTGGGAATGAGACATGGGCGACAAGTGGAGAGTGAACACAGCCACTGAGATAATGCTTGGTTATATTCAAGGCCAGAATCAGGTGACAGGCCTTAGTACCACCCCCCCCCCTCGCCCCAGCTCCTGGGTCAGTCATGATCAGATGTTGCCTGAGGTGTGGAGAGGGTTGGAGAGCTGTGTCACATGGGTCATTTAGGGGGAATTACCAGTGCTGGTGATAGCAGGAGAGAAAACAAGAGGGGAACTTGACTGATGTGAGAATTACTTGGGTCATGAAAGCAGAAAGAGCGGGGCAACAAGAGTCAGAGGACCTTAGCTCACTGTTGAGGGAAAGCTGTGTCGAAACAGAGATTTTGTGTGGGCGACGCACGGGGAAAAATGTTGATGCAAATGCACAAAGCTGGCATTTACCTTTACGACAGGGACTGACTTTGAGAAGGCCAGTTCCCAGGCACTCCTGCGGGGTGATGCAGAAACCCTCGTTGTCTGGGTTCTCCTCCTTGCTGGCCAGGACAGAGCGCGGCGGCGTGAAGCGATAAGCTGGGATTCCCTTCACCTCCACTTCTTTCTCGAACTCCATATAGATGGTCCTGGAGTGGAGAGGAGGAAGAGGAAGTGAGTTATATCTCAGTGTGAAGTGAAAGGTTAAACTGAAATAGCAGTATCACTTCGTATCATATATATTCTTAACACGACTATTAGAAACACTGCATTACACAGGTAGGCAAAGGGAAAAAAGGGCTGGTACAGAATTAGTGCAATTATATTTTGTCTTTGGGTCCAAACCTTAACTATCCAAGCAAAACCAGAACAACAATTGTTTGCTGTGAAGAAATTAGGAATAAAAACTCAAAAAAAAAAAAAAAAATTCTAATCAAATCAACACACTGTTTTCAGGTTGTGGCTCTTGGTCCACGGTGGTTTATCCGAAGCTGGAGGATTGTTATTGACTTGACCATTTGCGAGAGAACTTTTTTTTCAGTGCGATGTTAACCTTTCGTTTGGACTGGGAGTGGAGAAGTTGTAACTGATTACTTCTGAATGTCTGTTGCGTTTTTACAGCTTGCAAGAGAATTACATTATTGTGAGCCTCTTCGTCCTTCTCCTGTGTGTCTGCGGCTCTGTCCCGTCTAGGGAATCCCGACGATTCTCCGCATGAACAAAGGAGCCTGTATAGCCTCTGCCAACTGGCCTGGAGGATGCAGCCTTAAGCTACGCAGCCCACCAATTGTGCAACAATACTGTAAAGACCTTTCCCTTGACCTTCGTGAAAGAGGCCAAAGGAAAAAAGACTGATGTGTTTCTTCCCTAGAATTGGGTGGAAAGCCTTTGCCTTGTACTATAAGTACAAGCCATGAGAGCCTTTCATATGTACTGATCTCATATAAACAAAAGAAAAAGGCTTAGATCTTTTGGATTGCCAGAATGTAAGGGATAAGAATTTATCTTTTAATTTTGATTTGATATTTCTAGGTGTTTAGGACAGAAGAAAATCAAATCATCTCTGTTAAAGTGAATCTAACGCCTGCTGGAGAGATCAATGTGTGGACAAAGTGGAAGTTGGTATCTGAACAATGACACCTGTCCGCAATTCGTCACAATCCTACGGGTTTTTGTGGCTCAGCTGTTGCTCATTGGACCAAAGGGGTCACAGGCTTCGTCGGGTCACTGATGGGAATTTCTTCAGTCCTGCAGATCAGTCCCAGATGTCACTAAACTAAACACATGTTTCAGCAGAACTCTCTCTGGGGGCTAAGGTGGCTAAAAAAAAAAAAAAAAAAAAAATCCAAGCTGTGCATGTGAAAGGTGAACATACATGATTTAAATGAACATTTCCTCTTCAGATTATGGTAAAAACTACAGGAAACAGGGAGGATGCCCTCCCTTTAGTCACAATAACAACAGCCATGATGGGGCCACCAGGCAATGAATAAGTAGGTGAAAGTGTTCAGTAAACATTTGGGACAGGGTTTTTGACATGAGTCCAATCAGAGTCAAAGGTACAACCACACCCCTCCAACAGATTCTTTCCACTCAACGAAAAGGGGAAGATGTCTCGTGGCTTTTTCTAGATCAAGGTTATTTTGAAGCCCTTGTCATGAACCTGAATGAGGACACAGTTTCCTCAGCAAAGCCACATTTTGCAAGACTTAGCATTCGCGAAATGGGACCCTGGGGAACAATTCACCCGTCGGTCACTGTGCAAGAGGTGGCTCTTTTTAACATTCAGCAGGCTTTTCAAAGAGGATGTCCCGATGCTGAAACCCTCCAGAGGATCCACTTGAAATCTGATTGTCCTCATGAGCATTAGGCCTGAACATGTCTGGCAGTGAAAAGGCAGTTTTATACACATTGGCTATTTCACATGGAAAACATGATTAAAGTTGTTTGCTGCAGCTGGACAAGGACAGAAACTTCTCACACACATAAATATGTCCTTGATACAAATTAATACTTGTCAATAACCATTTAACTGTTTTCATTCTCACTGCCTCGGTTTTTTTGGTCCACTACCTCACTTGCTCGCACTCCATCTCCATTATTGTCGACACCAACACTCTTCGACGTCATGTAAAGCTTTTCCATTTAGTGTTTTCAGGAAACTGGCATGTTAGCCCCCATAATATAGGCAGCAAAGCTTTGTTGAGGAAACAGAGGTCACCTGCAGTGCTGTTTGTAAGTGAGCAGGATGTTATGTTAACAATCCATGGGATCCAAGTCCTGTGAACATATTATAACAGATCTGAAAGCCGACGCCCCTGTGGTGAGCTGTGTCCAGCACGTTCACTTAAAGCCAAGCACCAGAAATAGAGAACACTTCATAACTCACTGCATCATCCTCTCTTAAAATATTACACATTATATGGGGCACGAGGTGACAATGGGACAAATGGGAAGACGCAGATCCTTGCTATTGCCACGACAACAAATACAACACCATTGAGGTCTGAAGTAGGTGGGTCAACTCCTTGCACGGGCAAGTTGTATTTAAGCCTTACCCCACCCTTTAAAGCAGGTGTGCTGTCACACTGATGTTAAGCAGTGAGAACAGCATAATTTGCTAATTAACATGAAACACACAGTACAGTTAGGGGATACAGAGGTTAGCACCCACAACTCTCAGCATGAAGGTTCCTGGTTCAATGCCCTAGGGCCTCTCTGGGTTGTTTGTATGTTCTCCCTGAACATCTGGGTTCTCCAGCTTCCTCCCACAGTCCATAAACATGCATACTATGTTGACTGGCGATTCTAGATATGACTCATTTTTCCAAGAATTAACTTTGGTCATGAACAAAGTCTTGGAGAACTTTACAAAAATGGACCTGCTGGTGGCGCTAGAGGAGAAGTTCATTTGAATTCATCCTCTGCACAACATGAACATTGGCACCACTTTTTATGACAATCTATCCGAAAGCTGTTGAAACATTCCAGTGTGGAGCAAAGTGGTGGAGAAAACCAACTGATCAGCCAACCAACCAACCAACCAACACTGAGCCAAGTGTGATGATTTAATAAGCAGGCTACAGGAAGGCACTGTGTCACACTGTACCTGCAGAGGTCTGGGGTGAAGATGTGAATGCGTTCCTTCTTGTCTAACAAGGGATGGAAAGCACTTCCGTCCGATCCATTGATGGTGTTGCTGTATTCACTTTTCCAGAAATCCAGCTTACTGCAAAACAGCACAAAATCAAAACCATCAGCACTTGATGCAAAGATCTTCTTTTTTTGTCTTAGTCAGACATAAACAGAGTAAAAACAATACCTATTTTTTCCTGAGTGGGTATATCTTCAAAAGCCCCATCATTATCGACTCCATCTTAATAACAGTAAATTACAATGAAATGTTTTGGTGAGTTTTTTTTTTTTTTTTTTTTTTTTAATCTCAAAGTCACACTTGAAAAAAGCAGTTTCCCAAGAGTAAGAAGGATAATTACTGCAGGGGAACTGAGAGTAAGACGGGCTGTCAAAGGTCACTTAGAAACCATTATTAAGGCATTTCCATGTATCAGGATGTCCTGCCCTGTTCTGCGCTACCAGCCCAGGCCAATGGGCAAACAAACAGGCGGCCAAAAGCTGTAGATTTGAGAAACCTTTTGATCCAAAGGTTACCCGCTGAAGTTTGTTTCATCACAGTGGACAAGCACAACTTTATTCTTATCACACAAAGATTTGCACTACAGAATAAACCCGAATGGCAAACTGATTAAGGTGGACATGCTTTAAATGCAAAAAGCTCCTGCTAAACATAAACCAGACAAATCAAGATAATGTAAATTGTCCAGAATGTGACTGAATTCCACTGAACACTTTGAGTTTCACATGGATGAATTCTTAAACTTTAAGAGCCAGAGTTGAGTCAAATTATTTTCTAAGTTGAGGTAATATTAGTCTTTATTTAAGCCATCATATAAATTCATGTAAATTATCTTGAGAAACCAAAGAAAAGTCAAACATATTACATTAAGGTCCACAGCAGATGCTCCCACAGACCCTCTTTTCCAATATACTATATATAGTATATAGTTAAATTACACTATTAAAATTTACCATATCTACCCTTGACTATATATAAGACTTAAAAAAATGAAGGGTTAGGTTTTTTATAAAACTAAAATAATATAAAACTTGCACACTTGTTGTTTGTTTTACTTGTATTTTATCCTGATTTATGTGAAATAATTGAAATATTTGAATGAATGAATGAATGAATGAATGAATGAACGGGGGGGGGGTTGTATGAGACTGCATCAGTGCTACCTTTGGCCTTTCCATGTTTTCACCCGTCCATAATCCAGGTAGTTCTCCACCCCAGTGTGGAAGATAAACTCGCCATCGTTACTTCCATTTTTCTAAATAGCATGAATGAACACATGGTCATGTTTTTAAACACACTCTGATTTTTTTTTGTAATCATAAACAATAAATTAATAGTGCTGTACATGCCTTGTACATGAGACCAAAGACCTCTTCCACACCAGGTGACCTTGAAGCGACACGTTCCAGCAAGGGATCTTTGTAGCCCCACAGCATTTCATCCACGGTGCGGTTAGTGAAGACTGTGCTTTTTGAAGCAGTAATCCACATAGCTGCAAAGCTTCTCGCGAAAATTCCTGTGACTTTACTCATTACAGCCTGAATACAGGAAGTAGAGCAAAGTGGAGAGGAGATGTTAAAGAATGCAGGATGACATTGTGGCCACAGAGGTTGGACTGAAAAAACAAAATGCAGAAGGAAATCATGCAAGTTACAGAACACATACTCCACTTTCCCCCACTTGGATGTCAGCGTTCCTGTACTTTACTAGACATTAAGTTCATGACTCACCCAAAGTGGGATGTTGACAGTGTTGATGGTATCCTCAGCTGGGTCTCCCACAGACTGCTCCCTCAGAAACACAAAGCTTTTGGTGTTGTACGCAGACACCATTGTGTCATTTTCCACCATGCTCACATTGTCCTTGTACCTGTACTCCCTACACAAACACAATAAAACATAAAATTATCTCTTTCTGTCTTCATTACATTGTCTAGATTTATTCCCGTGTTACAAATCAGCAGTAATAACTCACAAGCACTATGGGTGGTTACTGGTTTGAAAAGGAAAATTATGTCTCAAAAAGAAAAGAAGTAAGAATCAGTTTCTTCCAATATGATAGCTGTCAGTCATGTGAGCATACAAGAAGTGACTATGAATCATCTATATCGAAAAAGTTTCTAGCAGGGACTCACATGACCACATAACCAAAATGAATCATCTGATCGAAACTATTGTTGACTCTGCAAAGCCTAACTTTCAACTGAGTCAAACTGAACAAATCTGAACAGTAACAACAGTCCTCTACAGTCAGAGGTCCTCCTTTCTGGTGGCACCCTGTGCATTTCATTTTTCTGTGTGCAGTTAGGTCCCACCTGTATGTGTAAGGTCCAACTTGGTTGAGCACTGGCTTGGCCCCTTTAAGGATCTCGTCCACATTGGTCACATTGTAGAAGAAGAACTGCATGTATACGGGAGGGGGAGGGGTTTTCCACGATGCAAACACACGGCTGCCCTCCACCAAAACAATCTCCTGTTGACACATAAAATGCATGTTTCAGTTTAAATGGACATATTTCATTTAGACACATTCATTAATACATAAACACCAATTTACACTAATATCAACATAAAACACAATATGCTTGATACGGACTATTATAAAGGGTTCCTGTTGGACAAACTAAGTTAAATTAAAACAACCTTTAAAGCAACACTATGTAGTTTGTCGTCCTTAAAATAATGTCTCTAAAATGATTCAAGTGATAGAAAAACAGTCAATAGGATGAATCGTGCCGCCGCTGCAGCCTGAGTGGGGTCACACCGGCTGCAACTGCACTATGTAACTTTCCTGTGTGGGCAGGAACACAGCCCCCCCCCCACCCCACCCCACCCCTTACATTAAATAAAGACTTTTCAGATGCTACCTTCAAATGAATTTTCTTGATCAACTGATATCAAAGACATACAACCTTTAATTGGTGATGCATTTTATGCAAAAAGTGCAGAAAGCTCTTTGCAACAGAGCACACATGTTCATTTCACAACCTCTTCCCAGTAAAAACACCCCAGAGAACAAAAAAACATCCTCGGAGAGGGTGGGGGGTCTCGTGGAGGGGAGCTGCTGTCTGAGCGTAAGACAAGTGCATTGGCTGCACATATGAATGGTATTAAGGGAGACCCCGTTGTCAGCGGTTGCCATTGACAATGGGCTACACTTTCTGGGGAGAGCTTCTGAGAGATCATGTGATGCAGAGAGCTGGATGCCCACTGGTTACATGGGACTGTGACCTTAATCATCTGAACCACATTCCTGAGGACCAAACCTTCTGAGGCCCCCGATAGTGCAGAGCAGGCACACATTTGTGTACAATCCTGTTTTATGATACATGATGATAGAAAATCCTCACAGCAGATATCGCTGTCTCTGGAGAACAACCATCCCCTGATTCACTGCAAGAATATTTTACTTTACTGAGAAATGTAGGGGGTGGGAGACGAAGGAAGGGGGCAAGAGGATTAGTATTTTCTTAAAGACACATAAAGAGGAAATCTCACTTTGGCCTAATTGTGTCAGATTTGTGCTTAAATTAAAAGCAAAGCTTCAGCAAAATAATAACAATAATAATAATAATAAAAAAAAAAAAAAAAACAGCCAAGCAAACCCATGAGTTGCACTATTTCAGGGGAGTACAGACCCCCTCCTCTTCTGGGGTCCCCTCTTGCTCAGACACAAAAGTTGAGCTGTGTAGCCAAGGACAATGAAGCTGTCACCTTAGATTGAAGAATGGAGAGCATGGTCCCTCTATGTCATCCTTTCATGCTTAGAACACCCACAAACCCCCCCGACCCCCACCCCCCCAGCATGCTACATGACATACAGCATGGAAAACAGGAACAGAGAAACCGTCTCATCTCAGTGCTTACCCACCGCCATTATTACACCACTCCCGATATGAAAACACATGTAGCAGGTGGATACACAAGCTGCTCCTGCTTTGATGTAGAGACAGGCAAATACATAGACGTGAATAACACTGGGCACAGCAAGAAGCTATTCACTCAACCCTCCAACCATGGTGCGCAAGCTTTGCATACTCCAAAAAAGGTTTGACACAGTAGTAACAAAGCTCTGCCAGCTCAGCTGTAGTCCTGCCCTGCTGCTACTGAAGCTATCAAAGTCATATTAAGGGTCATTTAGTTTTACATTAACCATAACTCCTAGTGTGGGAGAGTTTTCACAAACACACTCAATGGAAAGTAGTGTGCTTTGTAGCACTGATTACGTTAATCAAAACATGACATCTGTGTCAGGGTAACACTGGATAATAGCCTAATATTGATAAGTAATACTACAATAGTAACGCAGTAATAAAAATAATAATAAGGGTGATAGAGGATGTAAAGAATGTAGTAAAGAATAATAGGGCGTTGCCTTCAATGGGAGGAGCGATAATGTTAAATTCATCTTTACTCACTACATCTTAGCCTTTCTTAACTTCAGGTGTGTATATAAACTATTAAAAATGTTATCAGTATCAGCTATCAGAAGCAGGAAGATATCGGTTATCGGTATTGGTGGGAAAAAAAGAGTTATCGTGCATCCCTTGTATAAAAGCATTTAATGATAGTGGCATTATCAAGATCAGCTACATTTATATTTCAACTACTGGCAGAGCTGCAGGAGCATAACCAGGTCATTCATATGATGAGTATTTACTGTATGTGGCCACAGAAAAAAGTTTAAAGTGTCTGTGTGAAAGTGTAAATGTGGAAAAGCAACCCGCGAAGGGGGCCACTAGCTGCTGCGTCTAATCTAGTCTGTTAAATTACCAAATTCCTATTAAGGGTCAAGTCATTTTTCACCATCAGCCCATCAGCAGGTCATTGCATACTGACCCTGCTTGACTCACATGGAAGCCGAGTGGCTGCCAGTGCAATTTCCCAATAAACCTAGCAGTGTGAAAGAAGCTTAGCACACAAAGAGAGTCTGCTGCTCGGAGGGTATCCATGGAATGAGATCCTTCATGCTGGTGCAACTGGGGTAAGAGGCGGGGGGTAACTTGATACAGCTGAAATAAATCATCCTGCCAAGCTAGCAGATAACTATGTGCATCTGCATGTGAGAGGCTACGCATGTGTGTCACACCCGCACATGCTGAAATTTTCTTTAGTTTGAAAATGGACTTAATACTGTCAACAGTTAGATAATACTTTGCAAAAGTAGTGCTGGGGGGGGGGGGGCTGTCAGGCACAGATAAAGTCAGGCACAGATAAAACGATATAAAAATGAGCCAACAGACCAAGAGGCCTTTCAACAAACTAAGTAGCTTTGGCTTTAAAGATTCAACATTGTCTGGTTTGCAGCTGATTCAGAAACTTGAAATGTGATCAAAATGGTCTTATCTTTGAATTTCATTCCAGGTTGATCAATAAATAAAAATTGCTCAGGCGAATGCAGGACAAACTTCGTGTTTGTTGATCTGGGTGTTAGCCAGCATGTATTGCTGTTGCTGAAGATTGTGACCCTGGGAGATTTACAAATTTGAGTGTATGTAGAAATAACTTCTGTTGCAATGGTTTCTCAATTAAACTGATGCATTCAGGCCAAAAAAAAAAAAAAAAACCCCAGACAGTCAGTAACCCTCAAACACAGCGTCAGTCCACCCTCCCCCAGGTCCATTGACCTCAGTAGTTCTATGTCCTGGAGGTGTGGTTACACCCCTAAACATTGTTGATCTGTGCTTGAGAGGCAATAGATTGTTCTTTCCTGGGGGATCAATACATGTATCTTCATTAAGCACCATATAAAGAGTCATTCAGTTACCCCACCACCTGTGGAGTCCCAGCAGATCGCCCTAAGGCTAAAGACTACAGACCAAACACTCAGTTTTTTTCTTTCACTGTAACTGACTAGCCTGGAGCTACGTGTAAGCAAACATGTAAGTGTGGTTGTTAAACAGGGCTGAACCACCTGAGATCCTTTGTCTTACTTACTGCTGCAATGACATGACTCATCTGAAATGTGAACAAAATTTACTACAAACCTGATCCCTCCATAACCTTATCTGTAGCCAATGATTAACTACAAGAATATCTGAATGTATCATTTTAATTTTTCTCCACTTCCTGCAGCCATTTGCATTACACACCTCTAGAAAAGTCAAGATTTCTTTATGTTGGACAATTATCAACATCAGGACCAACTCCCAGCACTTGAAGTCCTCTGGTCTCTAAAGTCAATACTAAACCTCTCTGGTAAGGGCTATTTGACACCTGTTTTGGAGAAACAGGTCTGATATGAAAATAAGGATGAAGGTGTGCCATGTGATAATACTGAATATGAACCAGTGGTGCTGCTCTGTTATCAAAGTAAGGTGAAGCCTGTGGGAACACCCCCCCTAAAAATGTAAATAACAAGAATCTGTGGGTTGAAACTTGCACTGATCAAAGGTATGGGAACTATTCCTGTAAATGAATTTCACTGCAAAATGAACAAATGCAACCAAACTAACCACAACTGCGGAGAAATGTTTTTGTTCACATACTTGAAAATGTGTGGTCACACAATCAGACATGTTCAGTAGAACGTGAGGAGGGTGTGAAGTGCATTTCCCCACAAAAAGCATGTGATGCTCCTTTAAAGCTGAGCATCACAACTCCTTCACAAAGTCACGTCATCACATCAGTTGTGTAAGTTTGCCTAAACTGAAGGAATCGATAAGGGGTCTTTCAATCTAAACAATACCAACGCAAAGAGTTTGGTTACCTCATGGGAGTTAATGTCTTTACCACCTTTGCTGTCAGTCACTGGCAGTGAGCTACGACCCGTTTGGATTCCTCCAGTGTCAGTGGTTCAGGAGGTCCTCACTGGGAGCCAAATTATCCACAGAGACCAACCAGACCAGAGGATAAAACACTGAATAAAAGCCGTTACGCAAACGCAAGGCACCCAGTGTGTTCCTAGCTTAGGCTAACGAAAAACCCCAAAACACAAATGAAAACTTAAAACTGAATATTTTTCTGAGTTCAGACAAAAAAAAACTTGTTCTCAACTGATTCAGCGTTTTTCTTTGACACAAAATACAAACCAATACTGAGAGTTGGCAATGTCGACCCAGTCCTTACTTATTCTTAGCTGTGGAATTTGCCTCTTGAACCACCTCCTGTCATAATGACAAGCAATGGAGGCAGTACCATACATCAGAGGGCCATTAGGAATTCCTCTGGAATCGAGCATCCGTGGGAAACAGCCTCTCTGATAAAGTCTTTCAACACTGTACAAGCCAATCAACCACAAACTGTATCCTATACTTACAATCAAAATAACTGTGGGAAAGAGACATGGCTGATGTACAGCTGGAGCAACAAAACTAATTTGGTCAACTGCAGTACTTAAGATAAAAAACAATGGTGTTTAAACAATTAAACAGCTATTTTGGTCATTTTGGGTGATTTTTTTTTCCCCAAGGTTTGCTGTTGCCAATACGTCCAGCTTCTCAACTAACAGGATCATTCATTTAAACTCAATGTATTTCGGTTTGGGATAAAACAAAGTGGGCCTAGTCATTATGCATGCATATGGGTAATCCATTGACAGACTGACACATAATGGAAAAATAATCTTAAATTGAAAAGCCTACACCCAAATTTCAGGAGTGATATAATGAATTGTTAATCTATTGATCTGCAATGTTCTGCAATCAACATACCTTTTCAGTATCACTTTATGGTTTGTGAGCACTAATTGATAACTTTATTAATGTTTAATGAATCATTCACTAATGATTAATGGATCAGTTATGAGCCTGTACGCTAGGCACACAGTTTGGGTTGGGTTGCCAGGTTGGGGACAATCCTCCCTCGGCATTACCGGTTGTGTCTAGTTCATTAATTCATTAGGGAGATGTGTGCAGGAGAAGAGAAACTGCTGGACCAGTCATCTGTTAAAAAACAAACAGCTGCACAGCTAAGTGGATAACAACCCGTTCCAAACAACTCTGTTCCTCAACATCTGACCTGGCTCTTACTTCATTCAAAGAGGAAACCATGAAATGACTCATTCAAACTGCTCTGCCTGCGTAAAACACTTGCTTAGTAAAAGCATGAGGATGATCTCTCTCTCTCTCTGTCTCTCTCTCTCTCTTTTTTTTTTTTACCTTCTTGAGGCGGTTGTGCATTACAGTGCGGAAGGTCTGGGTCACGAATAAGCCAATCCCAGCGACCAGCAGCACGGCGCAGATGATCCCGACCGCGTAGACCGCACAGGATCTCCGAGTCATGTTGAAGGATGGATGACGGATGGATGGATGGATGGGTGAATGAATGAAGAGTTTACTTTAGACTCCCCCCCCTTGAGAACTTGCTAACTGCGCACAGATCACAAAATGAAGAGCTCCGACTTTGCCGTCCTCCTTGTCGTGTTGAAAACTTGTCACAAAGTTTGTGCCGGGTTGTTGCAAAACCTGCAAACTTGACCCGGACGAACAACTTCGTAACGGTAAGAAGATGTTTGGTTCGTCCAGCCCGCGTTTCCGAGTTGCACGGAGCTCCGTCGCTGTGTTGACTCGTGGTTAATAATGAAGCGCTTCGCTTTGACAACCACGAGGTCCTCTGAGTCCCTCTGAAGCCACGACCTTAGAGCGTAAACAGTAAAAAAAAAAACGTGCAACGGAGCATTTGTAGCGGTTCACGCAGCTCCCTCCCTCCCTCCGGGCGAGAACAGCGCTGATTGGCCGCGAAGAACTCCTCGAGAAGTCGGGCGGAGGAGGGAGGGGGGGGAGGGGGGAGGAGGGTGGTGGCGGGTGGGAGGGATTTGAACCATCACGGTGACCGCTATAAGCGATGTTAAAGCGCCTCTGCCTGCAGCAACTTTAAGCACACAACGACTTTCTTTGTGTAAACTTGATGCAGCGCTGAGGAGAGTACAATACCACAGTGTAGAAGTACTCCACTACAAGTACAAGTCATGCATTTAACATTTTAGCAAGTATCAGCATCACAATACAGGCACCCACTTATGCAGAATGGATTATTTCAGTGTAATACACTACATGACGTTAATGAATGGCGATTTGTGTAGGTGGAAAATGTCACAGGTTAGAAATGTACTTTTGTGAAAGTACTAAAGTAGTACAAGTATCAAAATGTTCTTTCTAAGTACATGAAGTAAATAAATGCAGCATACAGGCTATTTGAGCCTATAAGTGTGCAACAGGGTCTATGATACTCGTTAGTTAACTTCAGACAAAGTTAAAAGAGATCAAGTCAGCACTTTGTGTGACCTTCCTCTCTTTCAAGGTAACAGCAGGTTATTCCATGTGTGGCTATCCAGGAGAACTTCCCAGAGTTTCTCTGTGTTTTAGGAAGCCTCAGTGTCACCACTGATAAGACATCATATATAAATGGTTTATAAGTGATACACCGTGGTTTTATTGATGGTTAACTAATTACTTATTAATTATTTAGTACTAGTAGGTACAACATCTGTGGACAATCCTCCTTCAGTATTACACTTTTGTCTGTATACAGCTAGCAGCTGGCTTCATTAGGGAGACCCCTGGACTGGACCACCACTCATCTGAAGGAAAACAGCTGCAGAGTTTAGTGGACAGACACAGCTTACTTGTCCTTTTGGCCTGTCCTAGCTTAATTCAACAAGGGAATTTGAACTTCTTAACACACACAACTGCGTTGGATGGATGAACTTGGATTTCTTTTCTTCTTTTTTTTTTTTTTTTTTTTTTTTAACTTTTTGAGGAGGTCATGCAGAAGAGTGTGGGAGGCCTGACCCACGCGTATGGCAATCACAATGATCAGCAGATGGGCACAGATAGATAATCCTGACCACATAGACCACACCGATTCTTTGTGTCATGTTGAAGGCTGGATGGTGAGTGCGAGAAGACTTCTTAACTCCACACTGTGGTGCAAAATGAAAACCCTTCGCTTTTGGTGTTTCCTGTGTCTTTTGCAAACTCTGTGAAAGGATGACCCAATCTTATCACCTCTCAGAGAGACGTGCTGGTTCCTTGCCAGAAAAGCTTGCTATACAGAATCAGATAACGTAAATGTGGTGTTGTTTCCTTTAATAAAATAACAGTGGAAGGGGAAAAATTTAAGCTACTTCTTCTAGGCCTACTTTTGTGAAAATACCATCAAAATCAGCATCAAAATGCAGCCCACTTTGAGTATCTAAACTAAATTAACAATTTATTTGAGAATGATTGCGTGCAAATAGTAGGCTCTAAAAGTAAAGTGAGTATTCTGTTATCTGCTAATTTCAAACTAAAAGAGAAACAAACCTAATCAAATCAGTACTTAGTGTGACCTTGCTTCCTTTCAAGGTAAAGCAACAAGGTTGTTCCAAATATCTAGGAGAACTCCTCTGTGGTTTTAGGATTTCTCAGATCCCTCTGTCTCCTCACGTGGTCCCAGACCGAATAGATGATGCCTGCTGTGATGAGGGCTCTGTGGGTTCTTTTATGCCTTTATTTAGCAGTATGTAGTGGGAAAGTAGAGAGAAAACATGGTGTGACATTGTGTGAGTATTGTAGTACCTCGAAACTGTCCTTGAGTATTTTATCATATGTGCTTAGTTACATTACTGTACCTCTGATAGTGCAGACTGTAGCTTCTTCACAAGACGTCAGCTAAGACACAGCATTTTTTTTTTATTTCAACAGCCGTAATGCTTACTTTATTCCAACTGTCTTACTTCACTGTCTGCTAATTATCTACGTTTCCTCTGAGAAAAGTTCTGCTTACTTATCTCTAGCAACTGAAGCCAAGGCAACCAGGATGTCAACAAGAAACAAGTCATGTGCTTCCTCGTACACACTAGACACTACATCTGTTGCTGTGGTGGCTCTGCAAACCTAACACTTCTGTCTGCCACTCCATGTCAAACCACAACCAGCACATGAAAACCCAGGTGAAAAAAAAACAAATCCACTTCAGATTAAGAGATGTGTGTTACAATTGGTGGGAAGAACTACAGACATTTCCTCACCTACTGAAAGACGCTTTGCATTTTCAACTTGACACATCACACGGACGACTATGATACTCTACATCTCCAGAGCGACTAGGATGATTCATTTGGAGAATGTAGGATGACTGAAGCTGCTTTTTTTTTAGATAAATATGACACAGGTTGAGTAGATTAACACTTATTTGAACTTATTGAATGTGGTGCAACCTGTTTTTTTGTCATCGGTAAGAATAGAAAATGCAGTCATCCTGTCCCTGGGGGTGGCTGCTTCTTTTTTAAGCGGCCGTTATTAGATCAGTGTGTCAACCGTATGACTATGAGAGTGATTAAAGGGAAGTAGCCTCTAACAGACTCACCATGGCTGAACTGTGGTCACACTTTGGGACTTCTGCATTTGTCTGTGTACAAAGTGTGTGAAGAGAGAAAGGCACAACCGTGGGAGAGCATGACATCATCGGGGGTGCTGCCATCAACAACCCTGACACACTGGGATTTGCCCTTATCAACAACCAATAAGGAGAGGTTCACAATGTGCACACTACATCTTCATCTATTATAACATAATAGTTAGTTGTAATCATTTCTCCTGCCTGTACTGTGTGTGAAGAGATTTCTTCCTGACAAATCCACAGTCCTTGCTCTCTGTCCTTGCTCTCTGTAAAAATGACTTTGACAGTTCAGTTCAAAGCTCATATGAGGATAAAGGAATCTGAGTTTGACAAATAAACTTCATACTTTTCTTTTTTTGAGGCAGAGTTCCCTCTTTGTGTTACTGTCCTCCAACCACAGTGCATCATAAAGCACAAAAGACTCACAAGGTCTGTCATTTTAGAAAATAATTGATTTGTTTCACTGACACTTTTCAAATCTCACATTAGATTCGACTTGAACCTGCGAGAACTAATAATATTTTTAATGGGTGGCAACCAGCATAAACAAGCTGACATATCCTCAGCTTCTCAGCTGAAATGGCAAATGTCTGATTTTTCACACACCCAGTTGTTATGGTTCAAAATGCAAATTATGGTGTTTTCGGCCATTAAGCAAATACAAGTCAATACAAATTCACTCCCTTGTATTTAAATCTCTCTTTTTGGTCTCTTCCACCTCCTCAAGGCAACATCTAGCTTTTTTACACCTAAATACTTCACTATCGGTGTATATGTTACAGTATGTTTGGTGCTGCAGGTTTGTTTTTACTGAAAACAGCTTCCTATGGCAGACAAAATAACAATGAGAGCAGAGAATGACCCAACACTGAAAAAGTTGTGGGGCAGGCGTCTAAGAAACGATATGAAAATTGCTATTAAGCCGAGGCTGCTGCGTACGTGGGCCATGACTTTCACTTTCACATGTGATATACTGCCGTAATAATAATAATAATAATAATAATAATAATAATAATAATAATAATAACAACAATAAAAGTTTGTAGCTGCTGCAATTTTAGATGCATTTTTGATTTTTACACAGAATAATGACCATGGACTCTATCCTACATCCTCTAGACTGGAATGCATTTAGGAATTGGGATGTTATCACAGACAGTTCGGACAGGAGGAACGGTCGCAGTGACCAAAGCGGAGTTGCATCATTTGAGGATGTTTTGCAACTCTTTAAGGTGTTGTGGCTTTTTCAGCACTTCCTCGACATTTTGCAGCTCTTATTAGTTATTACAAAACATATCCTGCCTCAGATTTTGACTTAATAAATGCTATTCACTGGAACTGATCTGCTTGAATTTCAATAAAAACTTTGGATGCTCTGAAACATTTGCCTGGTACTGTATATGCAACATTTTTGGCTGTTAAATGTGATATCTTAGGGCACTTATCCCTCCATGTGTGTTACTGGTGGTTGTTTTGCTTTTTTTTTTATATGGTTCATGCAACATCTGCTGAGGAAGTGAAATGAGGTAACGTTCCAGTTCCAAGAGTTGTTTTTTATAAACTGTAAAAATGTGATAGTGGAGGTTAGGGTCAAGCCTTGCCTTTGTGCTTACATGGTTGATGACCTGAGAAATTTTGGATTTGCTCTTAGCAGATAGAGGTGTACCAGAATCTGTAGACTTTTGTTAAAATGCCCCAACTCTAGAGAGACATGGCTCTATGATTGATTTTAAAGCCCACATATCTGCAGGCCCTGACCTGCTCCTCCACCATCTACCTTTTTAATTCCAGGGTTTTAAAAACCGGATGGATGTTGGTCTCCTTGCACAGTGTAGCTCTTTGTCTCAGATCCGCTCAAATCAGCCTTTAAGCAGCCAGTTATCAGGACAGCAGAGAGTTGGTGAAGACCAGGGGCCTCTTGCCCCTTTAGGCCCCTTAGTCAGTGCCAAGATCCACACATGGTCACATGAAATGGCCTCCTTGGTGTATAGAGCAGGGCATGAAGTTAACAACCGACCACACGCCAAATGCGGGTAAATTTTGCGATTGGCGGGTGAAAATGTCAATCTACCCGCCTGGTGGCATGTAGCCAATGAGCACAGACCAACTGTTCAGATGAAGTGTCTTTTGCACGCACAAACCCATTATGGTACGGACACACTGTAAGCATGGCACGAGCGGTGCGTCGCTTGAACTGCTGTGGCTCACAAGCGTCCACACAGGTGGCACGCATCATGTGCTCTCACAAGCCAAAGCGACGCTGCAGTGGTGCACGTCTGCTGTGACATGCTTGTATTTTGTGCATGTCCGTGGCACACAGCTCTACGGACCTGCTTCTCCCAGACAATGACTAATGGATTGCTTAGTGCTCAGTTGAATGTTCACTGAACAAATGAGACTATCAGTGAGACGACTGGCTGTTTCTATTTCTGTTATTTTCTATTCTAAATGCCAGCTACCAGGTATTTTCTGTGTTGTCAACCTTTACTTTAGGCACAAAAAATTTGGCTGGTAAAAAGCCACTGTGGCAGGTGGATTTTGAAATCCACCTGCCACAGTGGCTGGTGGCCAAAAAAGTTAACTTCAGGCTCTGTCAGGACCTGCATGAACTGAACTGAACTGAACTGAACTGACAGGCAATTTTCAGCCGTTTATCACCAAATGACATAAGCCACCAATTTCCTCTTCATTTTGTGCATCATTGCAAGACATATTTTGTTGCCTTTTGCTTGTCATTTGATGCCATGTCATTTCTTGGCTGACTAACCCCCAATGCCTATCCTGACTGAAACAGCATTTAACATCATACCAGACTAAATGCTTTCAAATCAAGCTTATTATTATTACGAGCAAAATGTCCTCACAAGTGTCAAACTATTTCTCCACCGTCCGACGGGATCACATAGCAATGTTCAGTGTGGCTGCTATATTGATCTGGGAAAACATTTGCTGAGCACCCTTTCACTGCACTGCCCCACATAGAGTAACATACCTGATAGCTGCCAATACTGGTTAACATTGGCACTGCACAGTTTTAAAGGAACAAGTCTTGGCACCTGGAAGAGTTTAATCTTTCTCTTTGTACGGCCTTGAAGATCAAATCTACCACTTTCCTGTATAATCCCAGAGAGTGTTTTGTCTAATATCAACAGCAACTTTGAGAATGCAAATAAAAAAAAAGCCCGAGAGCAAGTGCAAATGCAAACAGAGACATGTGTTGTGTTGTAACTTCAAAGAATAACCCTATTGAAGAACAAAATCAAGAGCTCTTTTCATCTCCTGTCCTAATTTTTATATATAGGATTTCGGAAATATATCTATTGTGTCATGCTGTCCCCCTGCAGTTTGCATTGTATGGACTACGATAGCCCAAAAGTCCAGACAACTCTCTGTAAACATTAGGCTTATGTTATACATAACAGGAAAATGCAATCAGTGGTGTACTCAGTTTCAATAGGATGTTGCTCCTTTGAATTGCCACCATTGTGTGAAGAAACAATCACCAATTGCAAGACGTCATTGTGTGTGTGTGTGTGTGAGTGTATGTATATATATATACACACACAACCGTGCAATTCAAAAAAAAATTGTGAATAAAAATGCGATGATTTGCATGTCTGATATCTCATATCTCACAGGCACATATTTTTTCCACAACAGAGCATGAACAACATGAGAGAGACATCGGCAGTTTAACTGCAGGTCAGTCTCAAGTTATTAGACAGGTGTTATTTTAACAGGTCTTTGACCTCGGATTACACTGTGACAGTCTATACTCATGCACTTGTACACATTGCCACACCAGTCAAGATGATGGTGTGCTAAGACCATATATGGCAAACTGTGTCAGAGTAAACCACTGTACTTTGGGGTTAAACAACTGGGTGACCAGCATGTAGGATAAAGTTTTATAAGATCTACATTTAAATGTACAGAAATCATTTTCTTCAGAGAAAATAAACAATGATCCCTGAAATATGTTTGTTGAACTAAATTTGACATAAATTTTAGACTTGTTTTAGTAGACTCATATTTCTACTTCTTTCAGTGCAGTTGCTACAATACCACATCAGTGAGTGTGGTGAAAGTGACTGTTGCAAAGGTTACAAGTGCAAGTATGTGTGGTAGGGGACTAAGCTGGTTTCTTGTGTTAAAAGAAGTTGGTATGAATGTTTAGTTCAATTCGTAAGAGCTGATGAACAGTTGGAATGGATTATGAAGAGAGTGAAGGACCCAGTGTGATAAGGGGTGGTTTATAGAATCTGTGAGGGTGTGGTATGGAGGGATGGGTGGGGACAGGTTTTTTTTTCTTCATATAGATTAACACGACTGTGTCGTTTTCAAATATCAAAACTCTAACATTTCCTTCTGCAAAAAGAGCTGATGGTCGTCAATTGGCTTTGTGCTCAGTAAAGGACAAGATTCTGTCTGTTTCACCGCCCCCACATATCTGCAGGCCCTCACCTGTTCCACTAACTGACCTTTTAGAAGCAGAGATTCAAGAGTTAACAATAATCCACAATTTACACTATTAGACTTCTGACTGACATCCAGAAACAAGTGTCCAGTCCACCTCTCTTTGACCTCAGGTCGTTGGCCCTCAAGTTATGGGACTACTTTGAACTGATTTATGGTTGAGGGCTCTGAGTGGGTTGGCATCCTCTCATACCCCTGAACTCTCCTGCCCCTCGGTCACTGAGGTCCTTTCAGCAGATGCTTTTGGTTGTTGCATGTGCTCAGACTGTGGCCTCGCTGCAGTGTTTATCACTTTAATGCGAGGGTCGGCAGAGAGGTGGGCTATAACTATTTACCAGATTTTTAAGTGTCATTTCAAACTGATTTTCTCATAAATTTAATAATTTTCCTAAGAAAGTTTCATCTCCTGATGGGACTGAAGACAGGATGTGTTTTTTCTGTTGGATACATGAATGGAGAAAGTGGGAGACTGCCTCTTTTTGACTTCATCATCGCTTTATAAAATAAGTGGCAGTGAAATCATTAAGCAGATCATATGTTGATGTTAATTCTCTATGTTGTGGATACCTTGGGATTGTTTTTTTAAGGGATCCAGAAAGTTTACATTGAAAACTAATGGCAGATCTTCAGCCTGAGGGTTTACTAGAGGAGTGACTGCTCACTCAAAGATACACACATGCCCACAGTTGTTTTTATTTATATATCTATTGTTCTGTTTTGCTTTAATCTTGACACACATGCTAGACACATGCGGAAGATAACATTCCAACATAATCACCATGAAATATGCCGTTTACATACGAGAGAACTGCTCTGGCCTCCTCTGTGATGGGATGGGCCCTTTTTTTTTTTTTTACATAGACATTCTTGGAAAACAAAGTCCTGATGACATCCCCTGACTTAGAAGTACACAACCACAGGAGATCTGAAAGACTAGGGGCTTTAGAAGTCTTAATTAATCAGATTAGGGCAAAAAATAGATGGATTTGGGACAGTATTTCACAACAGAGTGCACACTTACGTGCATCTACAGCAGAGTTTTGTGCTCTTTGTGTTTGTCTCACTTCTGGATGAGCTGTGCGCGCACACACACACACACATTTTGGTTTTTGGTCGTCACTGAGGATGAACCCTGAGTATTAAGTAAGTGTCAGGGCATGATGCCACGGTAAGAATAGCTTACTGGTGGGGGGAGGGGTTAAGGAAAGGCTGTTTATATCACAGGCTTTACTCTTGTACACATTAGCTGCTGCTGCTGCTATTAACAGTCTCATAGATGGAAAACATGTTCCCATGTCTCAATGTCTCAATGTCTCCGCTCAATGTAGGTTGATTTCAGTCTTCTCTAGCTGTAACTTTACTTACAATGATCAATTTGTCTTCATTTACAATGTTTATGTGTGGGAGTTGTTGAGATATTTCCTGGGAAAAGTAAAATATTTGACCCTGGTTTGTTTACTAGATGAAGGACCAATGAATCCTCAAGGTGATTTTATCCACTACACTGTGTGTGAATATCTGTACAAAATTCCGTGGCAAGCTGATAAATATTTGTTGAGATATTGAGTGACTGAACCAGTTGACAGACTCAGATTGCAATGTAAACTGCAGGCGTGGCTACCAAACAAAGCATTCTTTTGTCACATGTGCTACTACCATTCATGATAAAAGAGTCGTTCCATGTGTGCAATGTCACTACAAAAGAGAACAGGTCATAATGTCAAGAAGGTAATCTATCAGTTTGGTGATATAAAGAAGAAAAAACCTTCACTACATTGGATTCGCTTTGGTTCACAAATAGGACTTGATGAAACAATTCCTTGCAACCTCAAGCATCATCAAGATCTGAATGCACGCATGTTTGAAATGATTAATGAACACTAACTGATACTTGTGAATCCTAATTCTCCTCTGTCTCTTTCTCTATCGCACATCTGGTGTTTAGACTGTGGGAGAACATCTGTCATGTGACAGTCAAAATATCTGAAATCATTTTTTTTTAAATCAGCTTTTAAAAAGGACCCATCCCTCTTTTTAGTGACGGCTCCTCTCTTTATCAGCCCAGAACAATCCAGGGAAGTATGTTTCTCAAGGAAGGTATTTGTCAAGCAGTTTGTTTAAGATACGTCTTACACGAAATCCTTGAGTGCACTGTCTTGTCCAACTATCTGCCAAGCAAGCTGATAAACAGCACTTCTGTGAATACCATCAATCAGGTTCAGACAGTTGTCTAAATAAAAAGCAGCACTGAGTGTATGGGCAAAGTAATCTCAACAATGTGTCCTGTACAGCCATGTGCATATTGAAGCGTTAGGGTGTAAAAATTAAAGTGTTACATGAACACAAACACAATCAGGTGTTGTGACTGTTACCCACATCACTTTCGTTCAACTGTGGGACCCTGATCATCGTCTGTACAGGATGTATCATGTCCTTGGCCAACGTGTGTACTGTATGTTTATCGCACTTCCCAATGTTTTTCCACACAGTATGAGGATACAGAGTAGGAAACAAGGGGGCTATGTACCACCACACCCACTACAAACAAAGGCAATGACTTTTGAACAGCTTTGACACTGACACTTTGGAATATTGTGGTAATTGGGTAAAAAATATATATATAAATAATAATTATTATTGTTATGGTTGATTTATATTCATACTGGCAATTCAGTTCAATCTATATGAATATTTGGTTATTTATTACATCCAATTATTTATTACAACCAGGCAGTGACTGACTGGTAGTTTCTCCAGATGACCTTTGCCCAAACTTGGACCAAACTCTGTGACCATCTGTATTTCCAGTTAAACATGTTCCTGGCTTGTGTTTCCTTTGCAGCATGTGTGACAAATTGTCTTCTGATGGCTCAAAACAATAACTTATCAAAGCTGTGATCAACTGATGTAATAGTGTTACTCATTATAGCAACTACACAGGGGCAACTATGGGTCATACTATCTTATGTGGTATTTTCTCCAACGTAAACGTATTCTGTTTGACTTTCTATTTTGTTGGACAATTGTTTGTCTACCATTCTGATATTACATAAGAGATTTTGGAAAATCTACATATGATATTTTTTATATACATATGATAACATTTTATATCCTAATGAGCATCCTAATGAGTATGGTTTTCCTCAGTGGTATGGGGAGAGATTTATGTGGGTCACCATATGACAATAGACTTTTTTTGGAGCACATCCTGAGCTGGAGCCAAGGTCTCCGCAGTGGATTTTCTTTAAACACGACAAAACACATGAAAACAATAGATAGCAAATTTACCATCAGTGCTTAAACAAGGTTGTCGAGCATTAAATATCTCAAGTCTACCCAAGCCGGTATGTGACTTGGTGGTATTACTCTCATGCCATAGCTATGTTTTATCTCTTAAATGAAGGTCTGGTTTTCTTTACATTTAAATTACTAAATCATAATTCACATTATTGTTCAAGCAGAAAATTGTAATGCAAGTGAGTCTTGGAACAGAGAAAGAGATATTACCACAGCCTGGGGTGCAGATACCTCGCAGCTGTGTGAATATTAATTATAAAACACCAATATATGGCTCACATCCATTTTAATAGCATGCACCTGAGTGAGAGGTGTGTGAACCTTCCTGCCTTTGTCTTTTCTTCCCACGTGGTTGTTAACTAAACTTTATGACAAACTTTATAACTAACTGAAGATTTATGTTGGCTTTTATTGCAGGATATGACACTGGATGCCAGAGGTGCCTCTGCACTGCTGATGTAAATCATTGCAGGCAAATGTGACCTTGTTTTTTTGCCTCACCCGCCTACAGACTTCTTTTCTGACTGTGCATTTTAAACAAATATTTATCTATAGCACTATACCAGTGCATTTGGAGCAAAGTTAAGAAAAACATATGATGAGTTTTAAAAGATATTTTGAGAAGAAGAAGTAAAACTATCCAATATTTCGCAAAATGATGACACAGTTTGTTGCGTTGGAGATTCAATCATCACTTGGTGAATGCGGGAAATCACAAAGCCACGCCTGCTGCATATGAACAGGAAAGAAAGCTCTACCTCACCTGTTGACCACAGTGCAGTACAACTGACATATTACTGCATCCTGTCATATACATTATAAATCACAGGAAGCAATGTATACTTTTGATCCTAAATATAAATTTTGCTGCTTTTTAAAACTTTTGTAAAGTGGAACTTTGACTTTTAACAGAGTATTTTTTTTATTGGTACATTCCCACCTGTGCAGATTGGTATTACCTTGATATAATGTTCTAATGGTAACACTGCAGGAAAGGTCTGAAGGTCACCAAAAACATCTACCATATCCACAGCAAGCTAAATCAAAGTCTGTATTTTGTGAGGTGTCTTGCTGTGGACTACACTGTTTGTTACAGGGGAAATATTGTACCTCGCAGCAGTAACACTGCAGAGGTCTGCAGGGGTCACCAAAGTGATTGTAATTCATCCTTGGGGAGCCGTACCAAATTTCCTCTTGCTCTGGTATTTGATAAGGGCATCGTTGTCTTGACCAAAAGTTGAGGAGAAACAGGCAGAAAGACAAACCCAGCTGACATCCCGCCATTGTCTTTGCTACAGCTGTTGTGTTACAACGACAGCCCAAAAACTGAAAACAGTGTTAAGTAAAGAACCACAAGTGCTGCTGTTCCTCCTCAACATATTTACTCCTGGTGGCAGATTAATCGTGTCTGCTGCTGCTTCCGTTTGAAGTAGAATGACAGTCAATGGATGTTTGCTCTTTTGAAGCATAAACTTATATATATATATATAACCTTTAGACATAACTATAAACAATATTTCATGTTCTTAAACATGGAAATGGTCTCTCTCTTTGTTGTTCCTTCTGCATAGGCATTTTATGAGGAAAAGTTTCACCTTCATAAAAGGGGGGGAAACCAGGTCAACTGAACAACATCATTGATCTACCAGTTTAAAATAAGTTTAAAATACATTTCTGGAAACTCAGTTGATGTGCTCATCAATATATTTAGGTACCTATTTCCTTACTAGGCAAACACTGGCTCAAGTGTGTGTAGGATTTCCTTTGTTTCTCTCCCTGTCCAGAGTTGATGTTGACAGATGCCATGGTGCAGTGATTTGATCTCTGTGTGTTTTTTACACACCGATATGAGATCTTTACCTGAAGCAGCCGTTGTCCTCTGCCTCTGTCTCTTACTACTACTGTCTTACAGATATTCACTGTTAAAAGAAGAAGACCAAGATTAAATCAGATTATATCTCTGCTGTGGTTTTAATACAATGAAGTCTTCTCTACTCTCCTCGGTCGTCTGACAATGACAAAGCAGTAAATGCAGGTGGATTTAAGTGCCTGTATATTAAAGCCCTGTATTTAAATGCTTGACACTGACACATGGGCACAAAAACCCTGTCAAATATTATTTATAGATTGTGGTACTTGGAGGGCAGGAAATAGCTCTTACCATAGAATGCAGCAGCTGGGTTAGTGTCCCACTGTCCCATTTGGACATCAGAAGATAATTTAATCAGCTAATAATTCATCAGTTGATAAAAGTGAAAATGTTATGTTAGTTTGACTTTTTACCATCAATGCAAATAATAATCTCCATTCAGCACCAAGTAAAACAACATAAAAAGAGCAGAGCTAGAAGAATGTGGACACCCAGCATTATGCTGCATATCATTCAAAAACCACAGGCTTTAAACAGCTTCTCCTCAGCTGAGGTACAGTCTATCCCACAGGGGCTGGATGGGGCTGAGGTCAACTATTTCTTTATTGACCTGGATTTTGTTGTATGTTGGCAGTGTCTTGCCGAAATGGGAAAGGATATTCTTTATATTGTTGTAAGTGCTCCTCTGAATCATGAATTAATGAACAACATAAATGTCCCTCAGGCAAGAACCATTTTAATGACAAGGCCCGACTGTCTGTTATACAAATTAGATTCCAGGTAACCAAAGTTATCACCACTGTCTTGGTTTATTACCTAGACTGTGATAACCTCTCTGTGTGCTCACGCTCATGAAACACAGATTCTTGCCATACACGACATGTCAGGTGAGTCCTACCTGGTGTGTGAGAGCTGACTGTTCCTACATCTGGAGGACTCAGCCAAGGCACAGTGCAAGACTGTATTTCTTCATGCTCCATCTGGGTGAACAAAATATTAAACACAATGAGGTAGAGGCATTTGATGATAATGCCAAGGTGTTCTCTGTGCCAATTCATTCTTTCCTTACTATCCAGGTTAGTGACCTGATATATTCTAGCAGAGACAGCCCCACATTACTCTTTGACTGGGAACATTTCATCCAAGCTCAGTCCAAGCATTAAAAATCTACTGAGTGTTGCATCACAGATTTCGCAGTGAGCTTTGATGCCCACACCTGCACACCATGAAGTATAGCTGTTCTCCTCAGGGAACACACACACACACACACACAGTGGTCACCACAGCACAGCAAAGCAACACAGGCAGATATGATGTCTTTTGCTGTACAGGGACAATCATGCAATGTGAAATGCTGTTTGTTTTATGTGCACAGCCAACAGAGGGCAGCAGAGCTCTGCATCAGCCTCTCTTCTCTTGTCAGCTAAAGCCATCTAATTTTCCACAAGTGCTTAAAAACATTTCTTGAAACCCTAAAACATTTCTTGAAACCCTATTAAAACATAAAACACAAAACCCAGTTGTCCAACACCACCAACCCAACCTTGGACTGTGTTTGCAAAATCCATGAATCCCCTCAGAGTGGTTTGATATCACTGTTTTCAGATCACACAGAAGGCAACCAGCCAGTGTACATTTACTATTACATGCTTCATAGAAAAATGGAAAACAGAGTGTGCAGAGTGTGAGAACATGTAGCTCTGGGATAACTACTCCCTATATTACAGAAAAGGCATTGTTTCCAAAGAAATATTCACATCCCTCACTTTTACAGATACAGTCCTCCTGCATGCTGTGAATGCTGTGAGAAATAAAGTACTGACAGTCTATTCAGAACCGGCAGACTGTAAAACTTCAGGAAGACACGGTGTCCCGGTGGTTCATCTCTTAGAGCTCGTACCTTGTGGACTTCGTCCTGATTGCAGTTGCCTTCTAAGTTTACTGTCTCTCTCCACTGTCCTAAATTCACCCAGAAAAATAACTTTAAAAACTTCTGAACAACAATAGTGCAAAAACTACAAAGACAAATGAGAAGAACAACTCTCCAAAAAGGGGAACGGGCACACAGTTAGAAAAGTTAGCATGCTGTTAAAATTAATGATAGACTTTCGACAAAGAGATTCTGCTGGGAATGCCTTGTACTCTTTGTCTTGCTTCCTTCTCTGTCATTCTGTGAACAAGAAGATGGTCTATTTGCTCAAATTTGCTAAAATTTCATCTGAAATTACTGTTCTTGGCCGTTCTCTTCCTTGCCCTCGGTCTATTTTTTTCCTCATGCTTTTCTTCCTCTACATCCCTGGTTATTTTTCTCCATTGTCTCCATAAGAACAAGATTGAAAATATGCACTTTCCATTTGTAATTTTAATCATTCAGCCAAAAAGGCTCAAATTACCAATAAAACCTGTTTGTGCAACTCTAATATTTGTTTGGATATAGAATACCCAGTGGCAAGAGGAGAAAATTGACTATTCATTCACTCTCCAATACCTAACATCCCATGTTAAACAAAGAAAAACAGCCAGCTTTCTTTCAACACCTCCAGCAGAAACTCCTATCAATGACCTGGAAATAATTTTGCAATGCATGTATTTGCCCTCTGCCTCATATTGAAATCCCCTTCAAGACATGATTTATGGCTGGATACTGGGGCTAAATAATAGCTATTTGTAAAATATCAGAACGGCCTGCTACCCAATGCAGAGCCTTGTAAACCAAACATCATACCAATGAGAAATCTTATCCAACTTCTGACTCATTTCACCATATCTGTTTTGGTAAAAATGTCCCTGAAAATGTTTCACAGTTATTTCCAACATTTTGCAGGATTTCTTTCACTATGATCCGACATCAAAGTCTTGGTTTGTCACCGAGCTAATCCACTGTGTCTCCCACTCTCAGCTGAGTGTTTTCATACGCCTGGCTCTAGATGTAATGTGTGGTGGTGAATGATTAAATACACTCATTCAGAAATAAGACGCGGCTACAACAATGTTGGATAATAAAGTAGCATCCAGTGTCAGTCTCTGTTGTGCTTCGTAAAGTATCACACAATACACACAGTAAACACAATGTAAGTTAGACGACAAAACCACATATAATGAATGAACCCCGGATGTGAAGGACACCCACAGCTCTACGGCCCAAGGACAGTGCTGCCTAGTTGATAATCTGGTCTTGTTCCTGAGGAGGAAGTTCTTTAGGGGACATTTCTAGCTATAAGCAGTGGAGAAATCAATATTGCTTCCTCCTCCACCATCAATCACTTGCTATTGTACTCTGGAGCTCAGCAGCACATGCTTTTTCATAGCAAAGTTTCTGCGGTTTTATGAAACAGTGGCTGCATTTTGGAAAGCAGAAATGTAGAGAAAGAAATAATTATAGAAAAACTTTCAAAAGTGTTGACAGCTTAATTTGTTACCCCATAATTCATTTAATGCAGCAGGCTGAACAGATGGCTCAGGCACAGGAACATGCAGATACAGGTACAGCAGACACATCATGTAACTCCTTAATGGTTCAGCTGCCCACATCAGAGTGTAAACTGTTAACCAGGTTTTGGATGTCTTATCATCACTAATATAGACCCTGATCTTCAAATAAAAGGAATGAATATTACATGAGCCTGACCATCCTTTGAATAAATCTCCTTATAAAAGAACCACCAAGTCTAAAATGCACCTCATGTTCTCTCACCTGTTAAGAGCTGGTAGAATTATTCACTTAGTCCACTGGTGTCTACCTCTGTTTGTAAATGAGATACTACCAGTGGGTGAATATAGTTATATACCAGCCCTTCAAAATCATTTCTAGAGGTGATAAAACACCTCTAGATAAAACAATCTCACCTCAAGGTCCGTTTGGTGGCTGACTGTTCTGGGCCGTTTGGTTACACAGTGTTTTCTGGGTCAGTTTTCTGCTGTTTGTCTTCTGTTTGTTTGAAGACCAGTTTGAGCTGTTTCATTAGCCCACTTCCCACAACAGCAACAACAACAACAACATAATTTCCTGCCGATTCCCTTGATTCAAGCTTGTTTAGCGGATACAAAGAGGAGCAGAAACACTTTTACAAAAGCAGGACCTATGGATAATCCAGGAGAAAAGTGACATTTATATATCCAAATATCAACCTTATGATGTGGTTATACATTTACCAATTCAGATTTGAAAACATTTGGATTTTGTCTGAATGGAAGAAGATATTTTTTATCCAAATATGGTCTCAGTTTGCTCATTAAAAGCTTCGTTTTCATGTCACAGATGGCATTGATCAACTAACACGTTTTGTACACTATAAACACAGTGACTCATGAACTACAATTTAGCTGCAAGCTGTAATCATCTGTTATGCATTAGCTGAATGTGTGCAAGTGATTTTCCCATAAGGACTCATGATTATCAACAGGGATGCCTTTGTTTCCACCCCATGCCTTTCACCCCTCCTTTCATAATGTCTTTGTACAATGCTGCAGAAAAAAATACACCCAGCAGGCACACCTATTTCATATCCAAAGTGCTTTTCAATATCATTTGACATTTATGAAATGATCCGCATAAATCTTGTATAAACCTGGTGCCCATCAAGACCGGCATCCATCTGGGTTACATAAAAGCTGACATTTCAGTTACTCTAGGTGTTTGCACCACCACTGAGTAGGCACAGGTGCTGTCAGTCACAGGGACTCACTCACAGCGACAGTGAACAGTATTTAACAATATAGCTTGAGGCACACAGAGAGACGCTCACACAAACACACACACACATTTTTGTCATGTGGGAGGGCATCACAACATCATCAAACCACCTGCACTGGGCCACCCTTTTCTCTTATTTGATATTTTATATCATTTTATATTTTCATTTCAGTGCTCTTTTCTCTTTATATTACCATGGCATCTATGGCCATGACCATTCCTGTTATCTATTTATTGAAAGAATAAGGGAAGGTTACATAAGATTTTTGCTTTTCTTCAATAATAAAGGGTGATGGTAAATGCTATTCAATATGGCAAACACTTAATGCCTTGTAGTGGCAGCAACAAGAAAAGATAACCTTCGATATACAGAGTCAACAGTGACACTCTCCTTGACAGTAGAGTGAGACAGCAGTAGCTAGATAAATGCAAAAGTGACACTTCTTTGGGAAAAGGCTATTTATCATAAGGAATAATATATAATAAATCTTCATCCAGCAAGAAATAGTTTGAAGGTCAAGTCTGTGTAATTTAAAATAAGATCTACTCTGTGTGTTGTTCTAAAAAAGTTGGAATCACTTTATATTCCATCAACAATGTATGTACTAACAAATATTTGGCTGCACTTGTGCAGAAACTGGAGCAATGTGTTTACTTGAATGCCCTTTTGCACTTCATTTGGTTTATAGGCACCTAACTTTTAAACAGTTTAAGAAAAGAAAGACCTTTCCTCATTCATTTGATGTGACTTGCAGCTTTATTTGATATTCAGAAATGCAAATACATCTGTTTAAAAAACAACTTGTTGCTTTGATCAGTGAAATAAATTCACAAAGGCCTTTCACTACATACGCATATTAAAGCTATTTACTTTAAAAAGCCTTTGATAGTTGTTGATTCCTTTTCTTTTCTGTAATGATTTGCTCATTTGTAATGTTGTTGTCAACGTTTCGTACACTTGGAATGGATTTTAAATTACCCTGACAATAGAAAAACTTCAACACAGATTCCTTTTTCTTCGTTTGAGCGTGAGTGTGTGCGCTATCAGACTAATATTTTTCAGCTTTAATATAAAGGCGGCTATGGGGAACAGGAGTTGCAGTGATCTTGCGAGAAATGTCGCCATGGATTATGTCTTTGCTTTGCATGGAGGGTTTTTATGATAATGGATATGGTATAATAACATCAAAGCACCACTGCTGTAATTTGGAAAGTTGTTTTTTATGTATTAAAACTGTAAATGTAGTGAAGTTGAGACCAAGCAGACAATGGACTCTGTGTTTGACCTTGACCTCTAGCAACTGCCCTTAAGTGTGAATCGTATCTTATGGAACCTGCTGGTCAAGAAATCCCTTTCAGTCAGCACTTTGTCCTGCATCCTGTTTGTGGTGTGGGGGGAAATTATATCAAAGTTCAGCCTGTCCTGCCAGTGTGGTAACATTGTGTTGCGTTGTTTTTTTTGTTAGCGTGGCTGAGGGTCATCACCTTCACATATGGTATTCCCCTGGCAAGAGGTGTCCTGTCTAATCCAGGTAACAGGGTAACACACGATCCAAGTGGAGAATGTGTGGTGAATAACAAGTGAAGACTCAGCTGCATCTGCTGCAGAAATGTACTTGCTGTTGTTATTTGTCATGAGCTGCAGCGGCGAAGGAAGAGCTCACAAAACACAGTTTTTAATTAGCCAGCCCTCAGTAATGATATGTTATGTGAATATGCAATTCTGAGTGGATTGTAGGGCTGATTACTCTCTCAATCACAATAGAAAAACTGTGGCTTTTTCAAGGAACACAGAAAAGGAACTGGACTGTTTTTTCAAGTCAGATGTAGATAACTTTTGTTGAAGAATGGCAGCAAAAATGATGATTGTAGGATGGGATGAAACCTAGGAGTGTGATGGATTGAACACTGCCTCTGAATTAAACTTCATTAAAATAAATCTGACAGATCCGCATGATTTATAACAATGGCACAGGTCAGAAATGTAACCTAGGCCTCTACTTCATCATTTGTGTTTTTATTTTCTCATATTTGTGTCCCAACTTTTATTCTGACACCTCTAGCCTGTACAATACATATAGCTTTGTTTACATCCCTTCATCATCATTAATGTGCTGCTCACCATCGGTCACTGGCGTTTTATTATCTCCGACTATGATAAAAGCCACGTGCATAACAAATCACAAGCGTCACTTGCCTTGTTGTTCTTGTCGGTGGCTGTGGTCCATCCTTGTTCCTGTGCGCTCTACTTCCTATCTATACCGGCTCGCGCATGCTCCTTGTGCGTGACTGTCCAGGTGTGTGAGTTTTAAGCAGGTGTACGACTATGGTAACTGCCTCGATTCACGTGAATCCATGAAAGACTTCATTACCCAGAATTCTTGTCGCGGTGGCGACAGAGTTCACCAGGAAGTCGTTTGTAAACACACTGCTGAATGGATCTATTGAATGCGCCTTACCTTGCTAGGAGTAAAACATTAGCACCTAATAGGAACACCCGATAGTAAAACAAGATAGGCTGCTTTAAGTTGTCCATCGTTTGACCTGCTGAACATCCGGCTGTTTTTAAACAAAACAATAACAATAAAAACAATAACAAAATTATAGCTACCGCTATACGGCTAAGGGTTAAGAGCAGCCCCACAGGTTCAACACAACAGTTTATACAAAACGTGTATTATTTTGTAATTTTTGCTCAGAGACTTAGTAAGTTTGTAGCTATCACGTGACCCACGCTGGGTGTCTCTGGGAGTTTTAACTTCCGTGCGGACTTCAGCAGAGGTGTCCTGTCCTCAACCGGTCCTCAGCGTACAACCACCAACGGTAAGCTGAGCTGTGCTTACAACCTACACTAATGCACTCCAGCTGAAGATGTAGCTCTGTTATTCTGCAGTCCTTAACAGTGCTGTAACTACATGTTGTTTGCCCAAACTCTCTGCCAGTAACTCACGTAGATATCCACCTGGATCACAGTAATCCATTGTTGTTATCAAAATAATGTCAGACAATGTAACAAGGTGAGTGCGTACCCCCCGATAACACTGTGTACCAGCACAGTTTGCACGAAGACTTTAAAAACATGTATTTCTTGTGAAAAATTACTGAACTAGTAGAGTTGGAAACACTTGTTGATAAAGTATGTCACTTTGGACTTTGAAAAAAGTTTCTAATCTGTATGCTACCTAGTTTCAAAGTCTAAAAGTCACTGTTGCAGCAGGTCTGTATGTATTAGAAAAAGCTACTAATTAGTTCCTTTATGAGTGTGTGCACTACATTAGTGTGCACTGAAAAGCAAAGCAGACATGATTCAGAATTTCACATAGAGAAAAAGTGGATATGAGTTTTTAATGCTGTAAGATCTGTGACAAATACTTCAAAATGTGGCTGCCTTGCATGCACGATGGAGCATGGTAGCTATTATTGTAATTACATAGTAACAACATGGTGGTTGGTGACTCACTGCTTCCTGTGTGGTTTCAGGATCATACATGGAAAATGACCAGTGAGCGGAATAATTATAGAGAGTTGCCTGTTTCTGTTTTAGTACCTGTTCAAATAATCAAATAATCAGCTCTAAGTCAGATGTCATCAATGGCCTTGTCTATCAACAGATCGACAAGTTTGGTGACATGAGAAACTTATGACTATCAATTTTGAAAATTTTAAGCAAAACTGATCATTTCATATTTGTTGAGTCTTCTATAATGCTGAGCTGAATACATTATGTTTTGGACTGTTTGTTTGGTTTTTCAAGATGTCACCTTGGGGTGTGGGAAGTGCAATAGGTATTGAAGTAACAAACAAAGATACTTTTCTCTTGGATAAAGCAAAACCTAAAGTAAACAGTGCAAAAGGAAACGAAAAGAACATTTTTCTATTCACATGTTCCAACATATTGACAACCAGGCCAAACAAGACCTCAGAGAATAACAATCGTCTGTAACACACAAAGAAAGTATACAGAATTTGAAGACTGCAGACATAGCAGGGTGCTCCATCCATTTTCATTCTTTCATTCATACCTGTAGGCTATTTACAGTCACCAATTAAACTAAGCTGCATGTCTTCGGGTAGTGGGATGTCTCCTGGGAATGCATGTAGGCACAAGGTGAATGTACAAAGTCCACACTGGCTGGTTTGAACCTATATGAGATCACAATGTTCTGTATTTCTACCTTACAGTCCTTTCATCATGGCACTGGCTGGTGTGAGAGTTATTGAGCTGGCGGGCCTGGCTCCAGCTCCTTTCTGTGGGATGATCCTTGCAGACTTTGGAGCTAAGGTGATCCGCGTGGACCGTACCAAGGTTGCCATGGCTTTGGATACACAAGCGCGGGGAAAAAAATCTGTGGCCATCAACCTGAAGACCACTGAAGGTGTAGCCTTGCTGAGGAAGCTCTGTGTCCAGTCTGATGTCGTCCTTGAGCCCTATCGCAAAGGTCAGACAATCATTACAAGTAAAAAGTCCTGCATTCAAAATCCCTTTTCTGTCAAAGTCCTCAATACAATACAAGAGGTTTAGTGAAATATTTAGTGAATCAGTGAAATATTTGTGTTTGTCATGAAAGTCTTAAAGTTATAATCCCAAAAGTTATTTACAATACAAATGCCATTTGGTGTTGTGATATGTGTAAGTAAATGAAGTGAGGTTGTCACCACTTGGTTCACACTGTGTGAAAACTGAGTAGACAGTGATGAAAAGGGTTTTTGGTGACATCATATACCTACTTCCCTCTAACTGCTTAGGTGTGATGGAGAAGCTGGGCCTTGGTCCTCAGGAGCTGTTGAAGGAAAATCCTCGTCTGATCTATGCTCGGTTGACCGGCTACGGACAGGTCGGATCTTATGCCACTGCAGCAGGGCATGACATCAACTACCTCGCCATGTCAGGTAATAACACGCTGTCAGTAGTTTTGGGTGACTATAATGATTGAATTGCATGAAGTATTTGTAGAGATGATGGTAGTAGATAGTGTTTACTCTGTGTTGTTTAGTTTTGTACCAAGTCCATGTCCTTCTTTGTGACCTTGACATGAAATAAGAGGCTGAACTGCTGCACACACTGTCAACAGCATTTATAATTTGAATGGCACTCAGCAGAGTGCAGAACCCTGCCAAGGACAAACAATTTCAAACAATGTATATCTGGCGCTTTTTATGAAAACATAAAAGCAAAAGAAAGTAGTTGTATACTTTTCCAAAATTAAGATGCATTCATATTTTTGAGAAACTTAGAAATGACATAATGTAACATAAACATAAAAGAGACAAAAAATCCAGGCTCTACCTTTTTAGCAGGAAACAAAATTAAATGGTTCCCTCTCAATTATGGTGCAAATTGCTTTTTTTTTTTTTTTACCTTACTTTTTATATATAAACACACTCTGGGTGTGGAACTCTTGTTCTCTTGTTTGCTACAGAAGGATGTGTCCGTTCACCTGAACATAAACACCAGCTTTTAGAGAGCACCAGCCTTTCTTTGCAGGTGTTAGGATATTGACTAGCTGCAGTTGATCCAGTCCGCTGCTGGTGACATCTGTCTGTTTGATAAAGGAAATCCAGGTGTGCAGCCAGGCCGAAAATGGAGCCGGCTGCGTTATGAACCCCACCTCAGAAACCAGATATAGTAGCTCAACACCTGTTCTTGTTACACATACACGAGGTTCAACTGTTATATGCACCACCCTATTGGTACTGCAGGAGAGTGATGCAGGTGTCCAAACCATATGGTGGGATGCCTGCTCAGAATATAAAGTATGAAGAATTATGCATTCCTGAATTCCTCATTGAGGTTCTGAGATGCTCTATTTTAAGACTGCTCTTATTTATTTAATTTATTTGCACACTGGCCATAAAAATGAGCCCATCATAAATCTCCAGACACATTTTCCAACTAATTTCTCCTAGACTTCAAGGTCTCGTTAGTTAGGGCGGCGAAACAGTGTGTAACCATATTTTCACTTTAATAGTCTTAAAGGCACATGGATGACTGACACACTCCTCTGCTCGTTAGGCCACACATCTGTATTTTAAAGGATACTGAGAACTGGTAAAGAATGAAAAGTAGTGAGTCGGCTGATGCAAAAACGCACCCTGACTTTGACATAGGCATCAGGCTCTAAGACACAAGGCCAATCACAACATATTAGTCTGAGATTCGACTTTATCTTTAGGCCCAAAATTACGACTTGCAAAACAGTGCGTGGTTAGTCATGAAGTTTAACCCTGCTAAAACTTTGATATTTCACTCTGATAACACAAAGCAGGGGCTAAGTTGTGTATGTAGTGCCCTTTAGACACCACTGGAGGGTGATAAGGGTATCCCAGCTATCGGCTAATTCCATCCAAAGCTGGAACTCTCACTTAACTCAGCTAATGTAAGCTGTTATGTTAACCTGTCAGCTTCTTTTTCTACTGCAGCCCGTATAACTACACAATTACAGGTTTTACAGAGTAACATGGGTGACATGCTTTGCTTTAAACATTTATTTTTGTCATGTGTGTATCAACCATTTGCCCTTCTGTTTACCACATCATTATTTTTATTTCCCACTGTTGGGTGTCCAGTAACATCAACTGTAATTGAAATCAATTACTGTTATTGGCTCTGACAAAACAGCTGGTATTGTAGTTTCAGTCTGTGTTTTTCAGAATAAAGCCCAACGTGATGTTCAGCAGGGCACTGACTCACTGTAAGAAGTGACCTTGTTACTTCTAATACACAAATAGAAAACTTGTGACATTTTAAGAGTTGTTATTTCAGTAAACACAATTAATATTCAGAGCAGGTATTTACTCTGTGACAATATGAAAAATGAAAAATATCACAGTGAAAGATCCCCGGAGAAATCTGCCACTGTGAGTCGTTAATGTAGAGAAAAGACAAATTGGGAGTATAACTTCTGGTAGAGTTATAATCAACTATACTGTGCTGTTCTGGTTCAGATGTCTTTGTAATATCTGTATGAAAACAGCAGCAAGAAGGACAAAAACACTGCACAACGTTGTTCGATTTGATTGAGTCAGCAATTTCTTCATCAGAAAAGAAATAAATGAATCATTGAAGGACTAATGCCCATCAGATATTATGTAAAGTTGATAGCATTCCTGTTTGACTGATAACCTTTATTTTTTTGGTATCAGGTGCCATCACCCCCTGATTCTTTCTATAACTGAACTAATTAATTTTCTTTCACATGCTGGGCTCAGGACCGAACATAACATCATTATTCTTCCACCAGAGAGGCTTTAATTACATTTTCGGTGGCTCTTTTGTCTCTTCATTTCTCTCACAGGGCTTTTATCCCGGCTGGGTCGGAGCGGAGAGAAGCCCTACGCGCCGCTGAATCTGTTAGCAGACTTTGCAGGAGGTGGTCTTACTTGTGCCCTGGGCATAGTCCTGGCACTGCTGGAGAGGACAAAGTCAGGGAAAGGACAGATCATCGATGCGAGCATGGTGAGTAGATTGTGCATTGCTGCACCGAGTCAGCTGCAGCAGTCAGTATGACATACACCACCAGCTGCTCCACAGAATGTGTTGTTTTGAAAGAGGCACAAACAGACTTTTTTTTCCCATTCTCATAAATATGCATGAATATTTCACCAGAGTCAACAAAATTCAAGCCCAAGCAAGTCACAATGGAGATGCTTTGCACAAATTACAGCCAGAGACTCCTGTAGGCTGCAGTCAGACTGACAATAGATTTCCAGCAAACCTAATGTACGGGGGGGGGGCGTGTGGCTCTATTGCTACAGGTACCAGTGAGTGGATGTCCATGTCAAGGACTTATCACATCACCACAAAGCAGCTTATGCTTCACAGGGTCAAAGATTTCAACAAGTCTGGGAAGCAGCAGAACAAATCTTCTCCTTCTGCAAACGACACCTCACTGTTTATTCTGTATTACAGAGGTGTACCTCTCCAGGTAATGGTGCGTTGCACTGTGACAAACTGTGAGTCACGATCCACTTTAAGTGGGATAAATGATCACTTGGCGATGGCCCTTGGCAAAGTTATTTGAACCGCACATCAAAGTCTCTGAATCCTGCTGAGTCTGACATCCACTGGCTGTGAAGGAGCAGGGAGGTTAGAAAGCAGAGCCGATCTAATGAGCTCCTTAAGGAGGTGGAGTTGTTAGAGTATTTTTTTTTAACATGGCAACTGTCAAATCTTCATGAAAAGTATACATTTTAACATGCATATACATGTACTGTATGTAAGACAGTCAGCTGACCAATTTACTTTACTTTGAAGACAGTATTTGAGTAAAATTCAATTTTGTCTAATTTTGTATGTTATTTCCACAAAGTTAGTCTTCTAGCTCTTTCAGAGTTACACTGGACTTGACTTAATGAATATGAGCAGAGCAGGAGAAGCAGTCAGCAGCCTCCAAATTAAAAGTTTTTTTGTTTTTGTTTTTTTTTTGGTATATATTTTTGGGTCTTTTTGCCCTTAATTGATAAGATAGTTGAGAGAGACAGGAAATGGGGAGGCAGAGAGAGGGGGAATGACATACAGCAAGAATTTGAACCGGGGCCGGCTGCAGCGAGGACTGTAGCCTCTGCATATGGGGCGCCTGCTCAACCCACTGAGCTATACGACGCCCCCCAATTTAAACATTTCATCTTCTTGTGTTCAGGCATAAGAGGCTGCAGCTGATTGGTTAGTGGCTGGTCTAAAGTGAGTGGTGATCTATTCAAATCAATCAGGAGGAGGAGATCAGCTCAATTGAAGGGCAAACACTGAGGACCTCAGGGCGCAGTGACGAACACTCGTAGTGTCAGCAGTACATCCAATTAGCACACTAGCGCTCCAGCGGGTCTCAGATTATTTCCCCATTTTTTTATTTTTCTTCAGAATCCAGCTGTGTAGACCTTCCTCTAGTGACAGTTAGTGTGCTCATCCTCATCCCATAAAGTTCCCGTACTTTTTGAATCCCAGTGCTGTATAAAGGAGGGTTGGAGCTTTGTTACACTTCTGGAATTACACAAAGTAGGATAATGTGTGAGTCTTTGGGAATATCATATTAGGGGAGAGACACAAAGAAAGGTGCACATCAAAGAAGAAGAGGCTGAGATATCCTGACTGTATTTAGCTTAACAATTCACACAATGTAGCTCATGCCTTTTGAATACCCCCATCTTTTAAGCTCTGTGCCCCCGAATCATGTTGCAGTATTAAGCTTAACTTGAGTATTTTTATTCATCATGTGCTTGTGGTTCTTGCTGTCTGTCATTTATTAACATTTTTCATTTATAATTACTTCACATTATTACTGTTGTTTCTTCTTCAATACAATTTACAATTAGAAGAAACAATTTATTCCTCGGTTCCAGCCACAGTTACGGCCACTACAAGTCTCATGTTGTTTTTGTTTTTTTTGTCTTAATGACATCAGATTCCCTCTGAAAACTTCAAACTGTGTGTGCATCCTGTCCATAGTTAAGTGTTTAAATCCCCACAGATGTGACAGCACTGTCAGTTTGAGACTCTCTGGAACAAAGTGCCAGGGTTTGACAGGTAAAATGAGATTCACCTCAGTGGCTTCTTCACTGACAGTTTGAATCGTCAACACTGGTTATTCGCTCAGACTTTAGAAAGCCCCTCCAGCCGCCACAGAAGACATAATTGATTTGTATTCACAGGTTACTTTGTATTGACCTAACCTGTATGTTTCAAGTGCTCAAGTCCCCTGGGAGAGCACACTGTTCTGACCAATTGTCTCCTTCTAGTTCATTGCCTTTAAATTGCTGGATTTAGAGCTGCTAAATTTAGGTTGGCAGGGCGACAGTACTTTGCAAAATAAAAGTTTTTTTTCAAGGCTATGTGGGTGGTGTTTACTCAAGTGATCAAACAAAGCCAAATCCATCAGAAAGCAGGTATTTTCTTCAGTTTTGTTCTGTACTCTGGTGTGTTCTACTGTTTTCCTGTGCCGTCCATACAAAGTGGTGTTGTCTCTATATTACACCATACTGAGCAGTTTGTAAGTGCATACATAGATAACTCACCCCAAGGGTTGATGCTGCCCTGTCTGTGTATGTGTGCCCTGATGTAGTCTCTGTGCATTTTGCATATGTAAATCAGGGTTTTTAAAACTTGTTGAACTTGCATGGGTCCCCTCCTGGTACTCTGTCTTCCTCCCACAGTCCAAACACATGCACAGCAGGATAATTAGCCCGTAGGTGTGAATGTGAGAAAGCCACTGCAGCCCTACAAGAAACAGCTGTGGAGCTAGTGGATGAATGAACTTGTTCACAGGCTGTCACTGAAACAGTAGGCGATATGAATATACATATGGATGCTCCAGCAGCATTGACATCTTTCTGGAGTCACTTCATTCGGTACAAACTATTGCAATTCAACACAATAGCTCTGTGTTATTGTTGATTTTTCCTGTTGTTGTTCATTGATAGATTTTGGGTTTGTCAAACACCAGAGAATGGAGGAAAATGAACATCATACCTGAGTCCAAGATGGTGTGCACAAACAGCTATTGTAGAAGTTACACAAGTGAAATAGTTTCAATATTTCAGTTTCAAAATTGCCAAAGTAAATGTGTTTTGTGAAAAACACAGTCACTGTCTGGATTCACTGAGGTACTCTGAGGTGTTTTGGAATGAATCAATGAAGTACTTATTTAATGACATCAGCGAAACTGTCATGAGGCAGTGGGGTAGATAGCGGCCATACAAAACACAAACAGAAGCCTGGGTTCACATTCAAAGATTGTCTGTGATTAGGCTTACACAACAAAAACACTCTGGTCAAGGTTTGAGAAAGATTGTGGTTTTGTTAGATATAAATTAACATGTCTCTAAAGTCACTCAACTTTTTCTTTCTTAAGGTAAGGTAAGGTAAAACTTCAATGTCCCCAAGGGGCAATTTGGATTAGAGCCAGTAGTTCACATGATAAACAATACCAATAACAAAGTCAAATTAATATACTACTAAACCATATACACAAAACAGAACACAACACACCATACGATATACAAGGTAAAAGCATGTTGTTGTTAAAAGCCTCTTCTTAAACAATAACACAGTCTTTCACTAACCTTAAAAGTTCTGTAAATTCCCACTTGAATTTTCATTAGACCACGATAGGACCTAACTTCATGTGCTCACTCAGTGAGGTGTTATAAAGCCCAGTGAGTGTTACCACTACGTTACCCTGTGTTCATGAAAGTCACCAAAAACAATCCAGCCTCAGTCATTAGTGCTGTGATGAGCCGAACAGTGATGCTGGCAGGCTGATTTGCCAGCTTAATTAACCAAACATACATTAGGCCCTCCTTAGCTGGTCACTATTGACAATAAGCCAGTTCCAAGTCAATCTGCAGCTATGTAGCAGTTCACGAAGCCAGAGCTGTATTGTCTCCAACTGGGAAAGACATTTATCCTTGGACTCAGGGCCAGTCCTGGCAGTATCAGAGTTGGCACCCTGTGTGAGATTTCTGGTTGGTGCTTCCTGCCTCAATCACCTGGACTATGCACCATATTCTCTGTAGTAACAGAGTTCAACCAGGTGTTGCATAGTTTTGCTTGAATAGTAACTCAAATGATAAATTGACTATCAAGACAGTTGCCAAATTAATTTTCTATTCATAGTTTAAGTTCTACTTGTCTGAATGCTTTATGAACCTCTGTAGTCTAGACTGATCATTCCAAGTAAAGTGAACTACTCATCTTCAATATGCATGGCAATGTCACACATCTGGTCCATTTTTTGAATGAGAACATATTCTTAATATCATGATATTTATTTCAGTCAGATCACTCAACTGCATTGCCAAGTATATGAAGGCTAAAGATGTGATAATTTTACCATAAATGGAGCCTTGAAACTCAAGTCTGTACTTATCTGAAAGTAAATTCTTCATTGGGATATTACAGAAACACCAGGTTTGGCCAACACTGTTTGTCAGTGAAAAACAATGTGATTATGAAGAGAGACCCATGCACTCAGAGTTAGTGCACCCTCTGCCTCCAAACTATCAGCTGTGACATATCAAGGCCGAGCAAACACATTTTTGACATGACATTCACTTTTCCCTCAGATGTGTTTTGGAGGGCTGACAATACCAGTTAAGCCCACTCAGTTGTTTAAAACATGTTATCAAACTCGCCATTACTCTCCTTTCATCCATCCATTTTTCAACTATTTATCCTTTTGAGAGGTGAGTGGGCTTGAGTCAGTCCCAGCACACACTGCATTGGCGTGGGGACAACCTAGAGTATGCACTCAACAAGTCAACAAGCTCAAGTGTGTTTAACACTTCTGCAGAGAGAGACTGTAGCTACAACATCTTCTGAGCCAAAATGAATTTACAAACCAAAAATAAAAAATAGATACATTCACTATGAATTAAAGATAATAGTTGCATCAATAATGCATGTATTTATATATACATTACATGTATACAACACACGTACGTCCAGATATGAGGTGCCAGTCTAATTCAAGGCTGGCACTCATGCACAATTCAGAGGCAGTGTATAATCAATCCAATTCTACAGATGACTATCACCTGAACCTGCAGCTCCTTTTGGGTTTGCAGACATTCAGTTCATTCATTGTTTAGCTGGATGCTCCACAGCTATATTTTTTGGCTCCCTGTCATTGCTCACATACGTTGGTTTTGGCTGCAGCAGGCAGTTGTTGGAAAGTTGGACAAATCCCACAGCACACAGTCTGTTTAGCACCACACAGCAGAGAGATGCAGGTACAGACTAGCTGGTGAACATGGGTGAAGAATTTAGCGAGTGAGAATATTGAAATTAAGTCAGATGAGTGGGTTATGTTTCAGCTTCCACCTTCCAATGACTTTTACTTCTCTTGTCTCTGTGCATAGTTCTGTTTTAAACCTTGTTTTTTTTTTGCAGAGATTTCAAATTGGAAACATGAAGACAGTAATTTAAAGTGATATTTTGTAGTATTGGTCTGTGTGGCATGTTCCAGCTTCCAGCTACACTCCCAAGACCAGTAGCCTCCTGCCTATCTTTCTCTTTCATCATATTAACTATTTTCCCTTTTTCTCCAGTTTCAAATCATTGCGTGCCCTGCTGCTGAATGACCGCAGTAATTAATGAGAGCCACACTTATAAAGAGGGATGGCAAGCTCCTCAAAAAAATCATATTTACTGTCACAGCATGAGGCCTGCTCTTCATTCAAAAATACATACAATAGATTCAAAGAATCATTACCAGCCTTGATTTATTGTGTTGTTGTTCAAGGTGTTTTCCGCATTTAGATGCAGGTATAATACCTTGTGCACATGTGGATGCATGTGAAGACTCTACAAGTATAGGCAGCTAGTAAATGTCAATATTCACTGCCACAGCCTAATGTTATTCAAATAGAATGCAATTTCATTTAGATTGACTGCTGATATGTAGTCAAGCATATCAGCTTCTCCTGTGCTATGAAAAACCTATATCCTTGGACTGACATACTTTATATAGTGGCATACACAAGTGGCTGTTTGCAATTTTAATGATGTTAATCTATGTTAATGCATGGTGGAATAAATGAATTGTTTATGTGATGGCTCTGCTACACTCCTCCTTTCTTTCCCATTTAGTGAATTTGAGTATTAATGCATAGAAAAAAAGAACACGACAGAAAACATATATCATATAATATAGAAAAGCCTCTGACCTTGTGTTCTCTGCTTTAGGTGGAAGGAGCTGCATATGTGGGTTCATTTGTATGGAAATCTCGTAACATTGGCATGTGGGACCGTCCACGGGGAGAGAACATGTTGGACAGCGGAGCACCCTTCTACGATACCTACCAGACTAAAGATGGAAAGTACATGGCAGTGGGTGCCATAGAGCCACAGTTTTACAGACAGCTGCTGAAGGGTTCGTATTACACACATATACATAATTATAGATAAAATAGAAAGCTGAGCCCTCGGGGAAACCAATGCACAATGAGCTTAATTCAAAATAAATGTGTATATTTTTTTAACTTTCTTTTCTGATTATCATTATTGTTTTGGTAAAGATAGGATATTGCAAATTACAGTCTGTGTTCAAGTAACTGAAGAGTTATAAAAAGTTAAATCCTTGTGCTGATGGTGTGAGGGCTTTGGAAAAAGTGATGTCACTATGTACAGTAGATATGTGTGTTAAAATTACCTTTCAGTTGAAATATTTTGTTACAAACAAGTTATCATGATTAAATCACTGCTTCATCATTAGGTCACATCTAAATCTCTTTTTTCTCGCCATAGGTTTAGAATTGGATGCAGGGGACTTGCCTCCTCAGATGAGCTTCAGTGATTGGCCAGAGCTGAGACGGATCTTCACAGAGCGTTTCGCTACAAAGACACAGGTGGACTGGTCAAAAGTTTTCGATGGGACTGATGCCTGTGTTACACCTGTGTTGTCTTTTGACCAGGTGAGCTCACACCCACATAACCACGCCAGAGCCTCTTTCATGAAGGACTCCAGTGGGGATGAAAGCCCCCGGCCGGCCCCGGTTCTCTCTCGTACTCCTGCAGAGCCGGGCCGAGCCCCTGACCCAGTTATTGGAGAACACACAGTCAAGGTCCTGGAGGAGTACGGCTTTACATCATCTGAGATAAACCAGATGCTCGCAGCAGGGGTCGTAGAGTGCAATGCTGGAAAAGCAAAACTGTAGAAGTACACAATTCAAAGGTTTGAAAATCACACACAGCTCCACCAGACAGACTGTATGGAGGAAATGTGCTGTGGAGTTAATTGATATCAATAAACAATTGGGGCAACAATCAAAATAAGGATCTGACTCAACTTTGGGTGATTTCAAACGTGCTGAACCACGTGACCACAACGGTTGAAGAATCAATTTAAAAGAAAAAAAATGTTTTCATGACCTGGTCATTCAAACTGAAAAACTTCCCAGTCTCACCCACATTTATTCTTTCTCTCAGGAACCTGATGTACACATATTTTCAGTGAAAGCAGAGCTTACATATCCCACATACCTCTAGTGTAGGCGTGCCTTGAGGAGATAAGGTGAAAGGTCATCCTTTGGGCAGTCATAGGACTTGGAAACAGTTTGGGTTAGTTGGTCAAGCTGCTTTCTTTTTCTCCAGTGCTTCTCACTGTTGGAAAAAAAAATCACTCATCGGTGGTGTGTGCTGCATTTTCCAGCCTGGTGTGAATATGTTGTGCACACAGGTTGATCGATCGACAGTATTGAAATAATCAAATATTATAAAAAGACCTGGACTTTTTAGTTTGGGATCCTAATTAATACCTTAAGTCCACTGATTGCTGCACATACAGCAAACACTGGAAATAACTTCAGAGACGGGAGATGTTACACATCAACAAAGTCCAAATGGGAATGTGGGGTGCATGGTTCATGTGCAGGAGGCTGACCCATCCTGTTCTGTGAAGGTCCACTCAGCACCATCAGACCTGGTGCAAATGCAATTACTACTATTAGCAAGGCAGCCAGGAAGGTAACGTGAAAGTATCAATTTTTGTAAAAAAAAAACAGAAATGAACTTAATAAAAAGTGCCTAATTCATGTAATTCCATTTATCTTTCTCAGTGAGAGCTGCTATCCTTTTTTCTTTTAATTTCCTGACATTAGAATAAACAATTTCATTCATAGCACAGCAGCTTGGTGATGGGATTAACACAGGTAGTCGTATCTATGAGCTCTGAACGCACTTTGTACTTGTTCCTTTGTTCTGTCAGAACAAAATCTGGAAGAGAAGAAATGTAAGAGAGAACAACTCAATCACGAATCTAGCTACGTTAAAACACAGTCAAGGTGATCAAAGAGAGAAGGAGACAGAACAAGGCTCTCTCTTCTTTTCTCTCCTTTACACCAACAACTACAAACAGAAGTGATTCTGTATGTGTCAGGATGAACAGAGAATTTGATGAAGTGCACCAAGGTTTTACAGTCATTCAGGTGTCAACAAAAGACAGGGTTATATATTTGTATATTGAAGTTCAAAGTTAAATACCCAATAATGATGATAATAATCATAATTCACTTTATTTGTGAACTACTTATCAACTGCAAAGTCAAGATAACACAGTTCAGCAAAGTCAACATTAAATCAAATGAAGCAACTTAAAGTATGAAGACTGAAACTGAATAAAATACTCTGCAATCGATCTGATGAAATAAGATTGAAGGATGAAAACAACCAGAGAACATCAAGTGTATCAGGTCAATAAGTGAAACAAACTGTCGGTCTAAAAGAAGATTTCAAATCAACTCAACTCTGGTTTAAGTCGGTTGTCGATAACTTAAGGGATTTATTAATATTCCTAAATAAACTCCAAGCTTCAGAGATGTGAGTTACTCTGGCAGATCAAGGATCCATGTTCCCATGTGTATGCGTCTCCATTGACTGCCAAATAAAGTTATAGAGCCAAGAAATAAATAAAGATGATGGAGCTGGAGGACGTATGTTAGACTGGGTTGACATTCAAGACACAATGCACCTGCATCCAGTTTGGCAGTTTGGTTGTGTGACACATGTTGAATGGTAATGATTCCAATTATTTTCTAATCATCAAAAATAAGAAAATTGCTCAGGTGGAAAACTAGACCGTTGAAAGATTTTTGAATTTGTTTACCCATTAATAACTTTCATTCAGTCTGTGCCACCTGTGAGCTTCGCTGCGGCAAAATGTAGCATTTATATGATTGTTTTTAAATGACTGACCAATCAGGCCTCCTGGGACGTTAAGCCCAGTGGTAATTAATGAACCGTATTCATAAAAACCCCAGAACATCTGTGCTTAAACTGGACAGAAGTGCTACAATTATTGAAACACTAAATTAACCAGCAACATGGGAGCTTTATGTAAATTTAAGCCTGTGTTCATTCATTTAAGTAGTATTGACCAGGCTGTATTTGTTCCTGCAGGGGCCAAGATGTCAGTACACAACTGTTTAAAATACAGATATGACAGTTTTTTTATTGGCTGCCTTTGGCTTATGTTTTGGGGATTTCCATTTTGAACAGCAGAGAGCTGCAGAATTTTTAAAGATTAGTTCATTCAAAACAAAAAGAGTGAAAAACTTTTCTCTCTTTCCCCCGGTGGCGTCTAGCCAGACGGTTTCAGACCAAGGATTTGAGGGTTCTGTGTCTGAGATGGAGTTAGTTCAGTTTGTCTTCAAAAGGAGAAATCAAAAGGCAAAAAATCTATTTGAAAACAGAGCATCAACAGGTCTTTTCAAGGACAAGATGGTAACTCTGGATAATCTGTAACACTTCATTAGTACAACTTTCCATTTTCCAGATGGAAAATGTTGACAACATGTATGGATTCATTAATTCATTTAAAAGAGTAGCTGGAGGCTAAGAAGTGGGCTTCTAGGCCCCAATCAACTCTCCCATCACATCCCACTGGAGCTGAGTCTGAAAATGTGGGTTTTTTTTGTGATTTTGTTGCACCAAGCTTTTGCTTTCTCCTTTTAAGAGTTGGATTAGAGGATCGATATCTAAAACTGAGTTTGGCACTGATGAAATAACACATCACACCTCAAATGTGAAGGTGAAAACAACGAATTGTGGTTTCATAAGGAGAAACAATTTCCCTCAATAACAATGAAATAAAACCTGTGTAACTGCCTCATTAAACATTAAAAGGCACCACCTAGTGTTACAACCAGGAACTACAACGATCCACAAAAAACTATTTCTCATCTCCTACATTGTTAATTTGTCTATCTTCAGTCAATTAAATTACCAGTGAACCATGTACACCTCTAATGGGGGGGTCACATGCTAAAATTATACAGCGGTCAAGTCAACTCGGAAGTAACCGAGAAGTCAGAACTCCAACTCAGAAATTTCTGAATTCTGACATCATAGTGTTCACGCTGCAGGTTAACTCAGAGGAGAAAACATATGCCCAAAAGGCGTTTGGCATATTTTGGCTTATTGCTGAAGACGAAAAATATACGCAGCAGCAATTTAGGCTTATTTAAGAAGCAGATGATGCGTGAAAACATCGACAAATAACTTTTCTTACAATTCCATTTTTACCATGAACGACGAGGGCCGCCATGTTTTGTTGCTGTCACTGATGTGGGACATGATTCCTGAAATTCTGACCTGTAATTTCCGAGTTTGACACTGTTCAATTAATTTTTCACAACTCTGAGCTTATTTTTCCTAGTTGCAAGTTGTCTTGAATGCAGCATTAGGATTGGACAGTGCCAGGCTAGCTGTTTAACCATGCTTCCAGTCTTAATGTGAAGCTAACTGTCTCCTGTTGATATTTGTCACTGTCCTTTGCTGCGTGAACAGTATCAATATTTTCAAAAAAGTGTTAGCAAGAAAGCTGACATGTCCTTAACGTATTACTGTTGGAATAAGAAGTTAAAGTTTGCATGTTACCTAAGCTAGTCTCGTCCCTTTGTTGTGCTGTGTGACGTAGGCCACATGTTTTCTGTGAGGCCTCACACTGTTTCACATTTCTGACTTTGCTAGAATTACAGAGTTAGGGATAAGCAGATTTGATCCTGCTCAGGGTGCATTATCAGACTTTATTGTTAGTTTTCAATGTACCTGCGTGGCTGTAAATGCATGAGGCATATTATCGTGTTTTTTTGTGTGTGTGCGTTATTGTGACATGCACTGTGAGGATGGGATATTTGTTATTCCCAGCATGATCACAGGTTGCTTGTCACTAAGTAACCTACAGTGGTCTTCGGTGGCCTTTCCCTAGTGTGAGGCTGTGCGTCATGTCACAGCTCGCTGCAGATTACATAATAATTATTTGTAACCTTTTCAACACCAGGCTGTCTGTTGTCAATCTCACATCAATACAGTTCGGCTGCTTTAGCTTTATTGTTGTAGTAGCTATAAGACTTTGAAACACACAATTATGTGAGGAATGTCTGGAGTGTGATCCGAACATCTGACTGTCACCTTTCAAGGCCAAACACAGGGCACACGGCGTGAGATTAGATTTGGCTTCAAACACAGTTGAACGTATATGTAAGATGAATTGTGCGGATCGGTTTTGATCTCCATTGTGCAGTTGGTGTTCAGTGAGCATATGGAGGATGCTATGAAATGTATTTGAAGATCTTAAGCTCCAACGTGTCACCACACATTTTATCATAGTAGCTGGATTAAAGACTTAATTTGACATGTGCAAGCGTGTTTTTGAATGTGATTATGGAAATGCATTTAACTCAAGAGCAATTTTAAATTAAAGGTGCTTATTAGCATGGATAGTATTCTAACAACAGACCATTTGTCATTTCAGTTGCTGCTTTTAGATGCCAGACGAAAGTGTTCACACAATTACTGCTCCGAGAACAATATTGACTACAGAGCAAGAGCATGATCTCTTTATTTTGACAAGGTATTGTAGTTATTGAAATGGTTTTTTTTTTTTTTGGATAATGATGATTTTATTCCTTATCTGCTGCTTTTATTAGTCAGTGAATTGTTTCGTCTGTGCAATTGGCCACAGATGTCTATTAGCCTATAATTTCCCAGAGCCGCTTAATACCTCATCAGATTAGATCATCAATTCACACAAAAGAAGAAAAGGAAAGCATTACTTGCACCCATTCAAAAACTTAAATCATTACATGGTTTTGGCATTTGTAATTATTGACTCAACAGAGCAGCGAATTAACTCAGTGTTTCATCCCTGCTGTGATGACAGTTGGAGGATCGGGACCTGGAGCCTGTCAGATGATGGCACACATGGATGTGCATGTGAGCTGTTTGTCAGAATGCATTCACATGTGTGGCGCATGTTTTTATCAATGCACTCATTCTGAGCAACCTTAGAAATGATGACTCATGCCTGTATTTTCTTCATCTATATCAATGTGCAGCATTCAGTAAACCAAAAATGACCTTTTCCCTCCATTTCCTCTTTCCTGAGTGCTCCCACCTTTCTGGTCCTCATCAGCTCCTCCCCGTGGGATCACATGCATCATCACTTGATTAGCTGAAAATGCTGCTGCAATACACCACAAAAGGGCCCTTGTGATTTCATTGTCTTGTGAAGCACTCTTAGATCAGGACCAGTGATTGAGGAGGTGGGAATATCCGTGTGTGATTCCCGAGGGCAGCACGCATGTTGCCTGGGGGCACACAGATCTTGGATCAGCTGTGTTGTGCCACTTATACAGAATAAGTAACTGATTTTAACTAATAGTGAAATCTTCTGAAGCAAAACTAAAGTGAAGGGGCTCCTACAAGGGACACTAGACAGAGAGGACTACAGGAACACTGTACCAGCTAATGCATAGATTTTTGCATGATATTAAATATCATAATATGGCAGCATATTTTAAATGACTGAAAAAGAGTGATTTGATTTTATATGAAACCTGGTGCAAACCTGACCGTGCACAAACTGACCCTCTCAGGTATTTGTCCTACCTGGGGGATTAATCAGGAGATGACGATCTTGTCTCGAACATGTTGCTGTTTAAAGATGGATTAACTTGTTTAAAAAAAAAAAAAAAAAAAAAAACTTTGAGTAACTTCAGGCAGTTATTTTTTCAATGTTGTATTTGATGCCTTTCCAAAAAAAAAAAAAAAAAAAACAATAAAATGAAAGTGTTATGAAAAAAAAGTTAAGTTCCTGGGGGGGGGGGGGCACAGTCTGCATTACATTCACTGCAATCTATCCAGCAGCTCTCAAGGCATTTCACTTACACTGCAAATGTCAACCTCTTTGTTGCACAGTAGTCACAATTAAAATTGAATCTGTGAATCATGAATATATTGAGGGAAATAAGGAGAGGATTAAGTGGATGTTACAAATTCAGCCTATAGCTTGTTCTGGCTGGAGGTCTTGTAGCTTATAAAGTGCAGGGCTATAAAAAGAGACATGGCACAGATGTTAATATTAGAAATGTGAACGTTGGTGGCATTACTATTTGAATTTCAATATTAGAATATCACATTTATAGTTCATGAATGCGAGAGCTTCAGTTTATCCTGTTCACAGTGAGACCTCCCTATGTTTACTTTAAGATCTTTGGAGCTCATCAAACACACTGTGTTCTCAGCATCTGTGAGGATTTTTTTATTAGATGAAGGAAACCTTGTTATTATTGGAACTCTACCTCGTTAATCATGTCCTTCACAAAGAATATTACTGTTTTCTCTCAGGTCAAATGTATCTTAACCAAGTGGAAAAGTCTTTCTGTCTATTGTATTAAACTCAAGAAGAGAACATAACAAAGATGAATTATCTTTTACCTTCTGACTTCAGCTGAGAAATCAAATCTGCCTGAATTTCATCCTTTGTGCTCTGTCTTATTATTTTTATGCACATGGCATTGATTTATTTAACATCGAATTTCATTTCTTTTTTCATCTGCCAGATGCTTTTGCAAAGTGAGGGACAGCAAAGCTTCAGTGCAGTAGGAAACCTTGGTGTTATTAGTAATTATTGCATTTACTACATAGTTTTTAAAAAAAAGTAAAGAGGTGCTTCAGACCTGTTTGGTAAGTGCTAATTAGACATGTCAACCACCAAAAGAGCATTGAGGTAGTCAAGGACGGCCTTGACCTTGGCCAGGAGCTGGATTGAATACTGAAGTAAAGCCTGTTTTCTTCTGATTTTGTATAAAGCAAAGGAGCATGACTGTGAGAGGGATGCAACATGGGTAGAGCTGGATAACTGGTCATCAAACATGAATCTCAGGTTTCTTGTGATGTGGAGTGGGGTAAAGGATGAAGAGGCAATTTTGATATTGACATCATACATGGAGAGACTGATTGACCGGGATGACCAGAAACAGGTCATCTGATGAGAATGAGAGATACATATGGGTGTCATCTGCATAGAAGAAGCCACAGAAGTGGATAATTGGACCTAAGGAAGTGGTGCACATTGCAAAGAGAAGGGGTCCCAGTGATGATCACTGGGGTACTCCCATGAGGGGAGGATAAAGTGATGGTGTCTGTCCTTGAGAATAGATGCTGAAGGAGCACCCAGGGATTGGATTCAAACTAAGAAAGATGACCTATAAGAGAGTAGAAATAGCAGTGTGTCAGTTGAGTGGGGCTCTTAAAGCCCATCTACTGGATCAAGGAGACTGCTCTGTGACAGAGAGTCAGAGACCATCACACCTGTGTGTGTGTGTGTGTGTGTGTGTGTGTGTGTGTATCTGCTGGCAAAAATGATCTCTCTTTACATCTCACTGAGGTGAGCCGAGAGCATTCTCACTTTTACTATTAAGGTCGGATCTACAGCTTAATGAGGATAATAATCCATGTGTGCAATCAAATGCTGCAAAAGTTCAGCATAAAGTTCAAAAGTTGTGTCATTTCTAAGGGTATAATTAGATTTTCAAGTGTGGGTGAACTAATCTTTTTGATAACAAAAATATCCAAGTTTCAAGAGGTGGGAAGGATAAATGGACAGACACCTTGAATGGCTTTTTTTTTTTTTTTTTTTTTTTAACACAGAGTGAGTGTGTTTCCTGCAGCACTGGTTTGGATTTGACCTTTAACTGTTTCTCAATCAGCAGCTGCTGCTACATAAGCGGATAATGGAGCCAGAAAATGGAGGTGGAAAATGGGATTGTCTGCTTTCTAACACCACAAACCTTCAGACAAAGAAGAACAAAACTTCACTATGTTTCCATAGCAAATGAATTAGTCACCCAAAGCAGTTCAGTGGCAGCATATATTAAACTCTGGTGGCTAGCTGCTAAGAAAGCAGATAATCCAATTTCTTGTTTCCTTATGAAATATGTCTCCAATGCAATCTGCTCAATCTAATTTTCCACAAAAGAGCAAATAGCGGTATTCAACAACATATCAAATTATTGCTTAATCCTTCCTCCTTTTCATCATCTGCGTTATCTGATGATCGTATAATTAAATTTTGTGCCTTCAGAGAAGCATTACTTCATTTTGGGAGGATGCTTCAGCTAATCCAACTCAATAGAGAGGGAGAATTGTAGCATAATTTGCATAGTTTGCTGTTGCATCATGCAGCTTCCCAGATCGGTCTGAGAGTGAAGCCTTGTCTAATCACAGGCTCAGTGATGTTGGCAAGCAGGAAGCCATCCTCAGCTGTTTGTGTTTTGTGGTGCACAACTTACAAACGTGTGTAGTAGATTTGTGCTGGAGCATTGTGATGGAGAGCCTGGACATTCGTAACCTGTCAGAGCAGTTACTGGATTTTGTTTGGGGTGTTGCAACCATTAGCCGATTGCTTGATTGTGTAAAATCGGATGTGCTGCTTTTCTCACCTTGTCGTCCTCAGCTGAAATATTGTGTTTCGCACCGTTAATCAGCCCTGTTTCTGTTTATGTTTGACACCTGCTGTGTCCTGTGTTTCTGTCTCCAGCAACAGCCCTCACCCAAAGGCTGTGGCGATGTGAAACATGGATGCAGAGTACAGGCAACACAACTTCAGTCAGTTCTTTTACACCAAATCATTATTTTTCAGTTGTCAGTCACGGGTATGCTGTGAAAGCAGCTCTTCTGGAAACCTGAACAAATTTAAAACAAACCTTTCAATGGCATGAAATCCATGACAAAGTATGTTGTCATATGTTGTTGTCAATAATAGACATGCAATTTTTTGCTGTAAAGCACAGAGACAGTGGAGCACTGGCGAAAGAGGTATTCAGGTTTTTAAAGGTGCATTAGCGCAAAATAAAAATAGTCCCTCTCCAAAAGAAAAAAAAAAAAAAGTCCTACATACAAAATAATAATGTTGAGCTCAAATAGCGAGTTTGTTTGTCTCTCTGTACTTTACATTTCTCCTGCCTGTCTGCAGCTCTGAACAAAAAAACAGTTTGTCATTACTAAAGATGTAAACTGTTGAAAAATCATCAAATATATTGTTTCAGAATAGAAAATGTGAAATAATTTCCTTAACATCAAACAGGAGGAGATTATTTATTGTGGGCGATCCATTTTGAGACATTTCACCCATTTCAGCGGTGTGACTCACTGATGTGTTTGTAATAGCTTCTGGACAACAATATGTAGAATAAGCAATAAATTACAGCCTGTATAATAATAATAATAATAATAATAATGGAAATTACACTTTTTATTTTTGCAGGTGTGCTGTTCATTATTCTCTCTCGCAGTTAGAGTGTTGATCTGCAGCTACCTCTTTGCACTGCAGCTTAGGTGAAGCTGTGAAGATAGCTACTGCTTTGACCTTAAACCAGCATTTAAAAATACTTTTCTTTCATATCTTAATTGGCATAATTGAATGTCATCAAAGACAATTCTCTCAGAAAGGTCAGGTGTCCGTCGTTCTCAGGATCAGCAGACGAGCGAGGGGACGTCATTATGACTCAAGCACATGAGGAGATACACAGTGAGCATGAAGCACAATACCATCCTTTGTCTGTCAGCCTTTTGAATTTCACAGTTAAACAGCTTAAACCTCACGGTGCTGAGTGATCATTTCCCTACACCTATATCCTTTTATTGAAAACACAGCGAACAATCTTGGAGTACAAATAAGTGCATGAGGGCAAAATTTTGACAGGTCAGATTTCGAGCAGCTGCCTCAACCCACAGACGCAGAAAGACAGAAAGAGAACGCAAGATTAAGGTCTTAAAACATAATGTATTAGTATATAGAGCCCAGACACGGCATATATTCAAAAGTTCAACCAGCTGTTTCTGACTTTTTCTGACTTGCAAACTCTTTCCTGACCCCTGGATAACACCCACTGTATAGAAAACAGTGAAGTATGGCTGCATCAGTGAAATTGTGGTTACACATTGTTTTTTAACAGGAAGTAATGTCATATACAACTAATGAGACACAATGCATTTGCTTTGAGTGCTTTTATTAATAACTTGTGTGTTTTTACTTTGGTAGGATTTTAAATGCAGTGATTTAATGCTGCATGCTGGAGCCCGACAGTGAGGGAGGTGGGCTTTTACTGGTATTTCTTTGGGTTCACTTGTCTCCTCGGAGGGATGAGTCACTGCAAATCAGCACCATGGTCCTCTGAATGAGCACATTTATCCATTAATGAAACAGTACTATCCAGATAGAAGAATCAAATCGTCCCCTCGAGCATGACGATAACCCCCCCCTCTGCAGGGCAACCAGGGGTCTCTGAGAATGTGAATGTGACAAATTTTGCAGCAGATAAAAGTTTAGGGAATATCTTTTTCGACTGATATGTCACCTGCAGTTGGGAAAAGAAATGTGAAGCCTGGTCAGTGCTGGTGCAGTCCCAGTTTGGAGAGGAAGTCAGGTGCACCAACACTGATTGATGAGTGATATGCTGCTATTGATAGGACCAGGTGCACAAACATGTTTTATCCACTTAAAGAAAATCTTATTGAAAAAACAAAACAAAAACAAACAATAACAACTGAAGTGTATGCTATGTTTTCACCGCTGTAACTTGCAGTCAAACACACACATCTAAGGCAGATAGTTCAGTGTTCATGCAGCGTGGTTGTTCATACAGACTGGTAGAAAGATCCTGATGTCGTATTGTAACCAGCCCCCTGCTTACAGCAGCTGTTGCTCTGCAGGTGTGTGGCCATGGACTTGGAGTTCACACATCTAGACCACCAGGTAGTTCAGGCTTCAGCTTCCACAGAAGTTTCCCTTCGGTTTGCTTGTTCTCCAATTGCAAATGTTCTTCTCTGTATTCATTGGTTCATAAAGGTATCCTCTTATCTCCATGCTAAAAAGTTTTTTTGTCATTGCTGTCATAATAACTCATTTTTATTTTCTTTTATTTGTAATTTCGTCTGCAAAGTGCTACAAATGCAACATCCCCCTGGCTTCTCTGACTGTAAAAACAAACATTCAGACTACAGCACATGATGATCTGATGACACACAATAAATAACGAGAGGCAGTGAGCGAAAACTCACCAGCTCAGCCAGTCTTTTAACTCTATCAGTGAAGGCTGTCTGTCCTCCCTGGAGCCTGGAAGACTCAGATCTACACAAGAAGCTGTTTCCTGTTACAAAACCACATGAGAGTGAGGAATCACATTCAAACACCACCTCTCTCTCAGACACATACACAAACACACACAGAGTTTTTCTGATCGCTCAATATTCTGGTCAAGTTTAATTTCATTTATAAGAATTTCCATGTACTAATCAGTCAATTAATTCGCTTTAATGAGTCACAAGGCAGCTATGGAGATTGGTCTGGGTCATCTGAATCATCATATAATTATTATTAGTGACAAACCAGGACTAAGAGTCTAGAGGCGTAATGCCTGTTCTGTAACACTGTCTTTAAGGCATAGCAGTGCTGTTAGCTGAATGCTAACAAGCTAATAAGCTGTTGAATGTATTTATTTTAGAAGATACTGAGTCATAAACCAAAGTTGTGGATTGGTTGAAGAACTGATAAGAAGCCTTCCTATGAAAAGAAAAGTAATGAATATCACTGGCTAATCATTAGCAGCTGTGGAAACAGTGCAGTCAGTAACCCTCTTTATGACACACATGCACTCACATGCATGTGATTCCTCACACACACTCCCATGAACTGCCCCGGGCCTTTACTAGAGTGAAGACATCCAGTAATCTCCTGAATACACCCACTCCTCTCTCTCCTCCCCCCTCCTCCTCTTCTTCATTGAACCTAACTCTACTCTGCTCAGACCAGGAGGCAGATCTTCTCATGTGAGGTAAAGCTGTGTGGCTTGTGGACTCATTGCTCAGCTATGCAGTAGAGAGGAGGATTAGCCCAAGCTGAGCGCACCAGTGCAAGGACTGGGCATCTGGCCATTTATCCATCACCTGGCCAACTGAGGGAGACACTGCCAGCCTCTCTGCCTTTTGTCTCTGTTTATCTACCTCTTCACTCCCTTTTCATTCGTCCTCTCTCCTTTTCCCCTTTCCCCTTCAACCCCTCTTTCCCCGTCTCTCAACCATGACCCTTTTATCAGAGGACCAATCTGTGAGGCCCCAAGCCTGTCGGCTGCCAGAGCCTGGCAAGCACATTAGCACCTCCTTGCACCAACACCCAACAGACTACAGCGGGTCCAAAGAGGACTACATGGACAGTGTGGACAGCGCCGTGTTTGGGGCAGTGGAGCCCCCCAGACGCTCTCGGGGCCGCCTTATCCTCCATGGGCTGGTCATGTTTGGAAGGGAATTTTGCTATGCCGTGGAGGCAGCTTTTGTCACACCAGTGCTCCTGAGCGTGGGCCTTCCTCGCAGCCTGTACAGCTTGGTGTGGCTGATCAGCCCCATCCTGGGCTTCCTGCTCCAGCCAGTCATTGGCTCGGCCAGCGACTGCTGCCAGTCGTCATGGGGACGGCGAAGACCTTACATTCTGGCCTTGGGCATCCTCATGCTGGTGGGCCTCACTCTGTTCCTCAATGGAGATGCTGTAATTTCAGGTGAGCAGTAAGTGGAGGGGGATTTGAGGTAATGAAAGCAAGACTTCAAGAACCAGACAGCGAGGAAAGGGGGAGGTACTGTTACAATTTTAATCTTGTCATATTGGAGAGTGAGTTCTTGTTATGGTGGCGGCAGTGCCTTTGATTTAGACAGTATAAGAGGGAATGAATAATCAGTGTCTTCCATCTCAAAGAAACAGAAATGTTGTAGAACATTCTGTGGAAATTTGACAGTACTTTGATCTCAGTTTTATGTGTTCATTTCTTGGAATACAGAAAAATAATCGTGAGTTATCTTGCAAACCTCAAGGTGAACATACAGTTTTATTTTGGCCTTTCTACCAGGATATATATATATATATATACCTCTCTGTACTGTGTTGCAGAACATCAGCTTATACCTGCCTTTTTCAGCTCATCTGAATAGAAGCTCTGAAGTGCATCAGTATCTGCAGAAAGAAAGATTAATCTTACACGTGTAATGTCCTGAGAAGCTCACACCTTAAACTTGTGACTGAAGTTTAACGCGTGACTCTTCGGTGCTGCTCTACGTCGATGCCCACTGGCACAGACTGATGATGTGGCGTCAACTGAGAAAATCTCATTGTATGTTTAGTTTAAAGTCGGAAACTGCTGTTGACATTTAGCCCATTCACGGCAATCCACCAAGCTCCAGGCAGCATCACGAGAAGATCTCAGCACAAAGGAATTTGTGACCTTTAGTACATAAAAAGAGATAAATTTGTGTAAAGAACACTACTCTCTGCACACAAGCTGCTTCAGTGTAGATTCATAGAGCTGCTGTAATGTTACCCACCAACTGACCATTGACCCTGCAGACTTTGACTGACTTGACTCTTTTGACTGGAAGAGATCCAGGGAGATAACTGGACATGATATGAAAAGGTGCAAAAATATAGTTTAAACAAACAGCTACACATTTTAGCGACCATACAACATTTGAGTGGATGTCTTGTGTGCTAGACTGAGTTCATTTATAATGAATCCCATAATTATACAAGGAAAATAGCAGTACAAGTTCTCTGCATCTTACAAATGCATGATCCATGTTTCAAATTGGAGGCTTTGGTCAAAAGAAAATCACAAATCAGCTTGTGTAAAAGCCACGTTTTCTTTCTTGAATGCTCTGATTGTTGGTTGAGTTTCTAGCAGAAAGGCTCCGGGCTTTGCTTTAATCAACATATGGGCTGTAAATTGTTTCTTTCTTCTGATGTACGCTGGATAAGCTGATTACAACCCAGTCTTTCTCAGGGTTGTAGTAAATGCCACAGAACTTAACATACTGTCCTTCCTGTGACATAATGTTTGCATTGTTGAAAGTAATTGCCTGAGCAACAAAGAAGAAAGACAACCTCTCAGTGTTCATGGGTTTTCCTTGAGTTACTAAATTGTATTTTTCTTTTTGTTAAATGGCTAGAAAAAGGTCAGTTTGCTCGTCAGCGCAGTTAATATGACTTATAATATAACTTTTTTTCTACCTGTTGTCAAGCTTTGAACAGATTCCTACATTGCTCTTTTTTGCTTAATCTACTCCCCAGTTTAAAATAATACAATCCATTGTATTATGTTGTAATTGCATCCTCCAATTCTGTCTGAAGAGACCACAGAGCACCACCTGACAGAATATTCAAGTCACAAGTCAGTTTTAATATAATAATTATTACCTGTCAGACACAGTGTGTGCTTTTCCTCCGGGGTTCTTCGATCTAGATTCAGATTACATTAAAAAATTTGACTCTTAAGTTAAACATGATTAATTAATTCATGAGGAGGTATCAACATCTTATTATCATTTAAATCATTTGCTGCTGTGCTTGATAAGTGATGCGGTGTTTTGTTGTGTTTTCGCAGCCTTGGCCAGTGACAGGACACTGAAGAGCATGTGGGCCATAACGGTGGTGATGGTTGGAGTCGTGCTGTTCGACTTTGCAGCTGACTTCATCGACGGGCCCATCAAGGCCTACCTGTTTGATGTGTGTTCACATCAAGACAAGGAAAGAGGTCTGCACTACCATGCACTACTCACAGGTTTGTAACACACACACACACACACACACACACACACATACATTGCTGTTGCTGTTAAATATTAACGTTTACTTGTGCTTTTTCTGTCATAAATCCGTCCTTGGTGGATGTTTTCCAATGTGCATCTTGATGGATGTGCTTTGAATTGAGCAGCATTACTTTTTTTTGTTTGCTGAGACTTTCAGTGTGCCTTGTGGGCATTATGTAGCTGTGCTTCTCTCGTAAAACATGCAAATGATTTACGGCAGCAGTTCTCTGTGCTGAAGTGGATCTTTTTTTGTTTGTGATGTGACTACACTGAGATGGCACAGCCTGAGGAACGTGTGAAGATTTCCATGACTGGTGCTGAAGTCTGTGTGTTGCTGCCCACATGTCCAGAGAGAGTGTGGATGAGATGCACGCCTGTGATGAGAGGAAAAGAGGCACTTAGAGGAATAGTTGGACATTTTTTGAGTCATTCTTTTCAGTGGTTAAATAACAACATTAATGCAGCTCTTACATCTGCATGCTGAACATATGAAGATGATGTTAAGCTTAGCTCAGCAGAAAGACTGGAAACAGCCTAACTGCACTTTTAAAGTTCACAGATGTGAAATCTCATGTAAAATCCCCAAAATGGTACAAAAAAAAATCAGATGGAGATAATTAGTCCTGCTGGTGAATGCTGTGGCCAGCAGGCTTTTAATTTAAACCAACTTTAATAAATATTGATGTATCTTTGATGAATGATGAAATGATGCATGTATGGGAATAAAGTTCCCTCAATTACCAAGCTTTGTATAAATATAAATCTATATGCGGCATTGCTTCAGTTTTGCAGCCAAAACATGTTGTAAGATAAAAGAACTGAACTGTTTCATGGACTCTCACCAATACAGTGGCCCAATGTGAAAACTATCCTTCCCATTGGTTTTATGAGCTCAGGATAACAAAGTGCAACCAAATACTTTCTTTTATAATAAGTGTCTGAGAGAATTACATGTTTTAAGTTTAGCTCACTCTTTCATATATATATATATTCAGCTTTTTTGAACCACATGAGCCACTTGTTTCAGGGCCAAGTGCAACATCTCAAAGGGGCGTTTGGTCGCCTCTCCAAGCTTGTGTTCTCCTTGTTAAAATGTTTGGGGTGGTTGAGTCGATGCATTGACCCCCATCCAGTTGATGTGTTGCCACTTATACTCTGAGTCATAAAAGTTTAGATGCAGAAAGGGGTCTTCTTGGGTCGAACTTATGAATAGAAAGCTGCGTCTTCATTTTTGTCTGAAGGGTGCATCAAGAGCACCAAATGCAGCCTGGATGAGCCGAACAATCTGCAGTTGCATTTGTTACATCCTAGGTAATTGCAGACCTTGATGTTGAAGAGATTTTGAGATGGCTACTTATGGATATATTTAAAAGCATCCTGTAATCCAACCCACCCTACTTCACCGTGGAACAACAAAGTCCTTCAGATGCCAAATCAGCCTCCTTTTGATATATATAAAAGTAAAACTAACTATGTCTATGCAAAGCTGAGGATTGCCTAATTAGTAGGAAAGCTCATATTTTGATATTATTCTTTCACACTCCATCTCTGAGCCACCGTAACACCATCAAATACGTTCCAAGTGAGTCTCTTGAGAAATTCCTAAAAGTATGTGTTTGGAGGCAGGATGTTGTTCACAATAGTGTGTGCAACCAGCGGTGCACTCAGCTGTCAGCAGGCACCGGGTGGTGTGAGCATGCTAGTCAGACAGTAATCCAGCCCTGAGCTAGTCATGTGCTGCAGTCATGGGTCTGGGCTGAGAGAGACAGAGGCCAGGCACATGACTTTTTAGACGCCGCTGCTACCACTGGTATGTGAGCGAAGAGGAGGGAGCGAGAACTGGTTGGGTGTTTCGTTGTGATTCATGTACTTGAGCGTTTCCACTTGCATAATCTGGCAGTTTGTTGCCGGTGTACCACTTTGGCAGAAATGGAAATATTTCAAATAGATTTCCATAAAATGTGGCACATGCACAGGTGATGAATCCCTACTCCCATTACAAGGCACAGAGTGAAATGTCTTAACACCTTCTGGACAGATTGTCGTCATTTGTTTCATCATCTCCTCATGATAAAGTCTAATGGCCTTGGTGATCTCATATGTTCTCCAGTGGTGCTATCAACATGTCACAGTTTGACTTCATCCAATACTCTGGTTTATGATTAGATATCTGCAAAACGTTTTTTTTAGGTTCAGTTCAAAAGTGTGCATTCAAGCTGAGAACCACTCTACACTGAGCTAAGATGGTGGCCACTAAAAACAGTACACCTTTACTGCTTTTTTCTTACCATTGTGTCAGTTTTGAACACCTACAGAGGACATAGTTTCTCCAAAAACTCCTTAGTCATCTTGTACAGATTTCAAGAAAAATCCCAATTTCAACCACTACGCAGCCACTTCCCGAAACGCTTTGTTTTGGCTGCTGCAGTTGCGATTTTCCGTATATATGCCGGGCATCATAGGCATGTTTTGGGCCGATCCCTTGCAGTTTGGACAATCGTCCTAATTGGACTATAAAACCTGACGTCAGGTTTTGCGTAAATCTCATGGAGATGTTGTTACTGAGCGTTCAGAGAGACAGGAAACCATGTGAAATCTGGCTGGTAGATTACAGCAGGACCCCTATAGCTTATGTTGTGCAGCTTTGCAGAGGTTCAACATGGACATAGTATGACAATATAACATTGTTACAGGATGTTCTACAATATGGAACAGCATAATATGTCTGCTTTAATCCCACACCTGCTAGCTTGGCTGTAAACTCATATCTGTAGTAAAGTATGTTGTTTAGGTTATTTCTATATATATGTATAACTCTCACCTTGGCTGTGCAGAAAATAATTTTTCCTGCTGCAATTTCAGACCACATCAGTTGAACTGATAATCTTGTTGAACCAAATTGCACCATGCTGATAAAAAATCTCGCTCTCTTCGATCCCTCTGTGTGGGCGTCCACAGTCAGCCACAGTGATGTCTCTGTTTTGCTCTGATGTGCTGCACAGCGATAATAAAAAGTTCAGAGTTATTGCACGGCCAGAGAGGTATACACTTAGGCTGACATAAACTACATGCGCAAGGAAAAGTAGAGACGGATCTTGAATCAGAGGGGGAGTGTTTGATGCAAGGCGCAAACACCAATGTCCCGAGTGGAGCGTGACTCCTAAAGTGGTTATTACTTCACCTGCCACTGGATGAAATGTAGAAAAATAGCTTCCATTTGTGACAACCAAACAGAACAGCGCTGCTTATCTTCCATGAGAGGCCAGCCATTCTAGTCATCCATTAGCGAGACTGCCTCTCCATGACAGGTCACAGAGAGGCTTGAGCCAATCTCGGCTGACAGAGGGCGAGGGTCGGTACACCCTGGTTGGGTTGCTGGTCTATCAAAGGGCTGACATATAGAGACAAACAACCTCAGACACTCACATTCACACTTACGGGCCATTTAGAGTTGCCAGTCAACCTAGTCCATGTCACTGGATTGTGGATGGAAGCTGGAGAACATGCAAACTCCACATAACAAGTCTTCAGGCTCTGAGATTGAACCCAGAAACTTTTTGCTGTGAGGCGACAGAGCTAACCACTGTACCACTATGTATATGTTTGTGTGGATGTGATTATTGTCATGCAGCACTTTTATTACATTACATTTTATTACATGCATTTCCCCTCAAGAGATACTGTATTGCTTTCAGAGTCACTTTGCTGCTGACTAACAAAGAGGCTTGTTCTTGTATGTGCTCAACAGGCAGCATCAGGATGTAAAGCTGTGAAGACTCAATGAGGGTTTTGTGTCCATCTGTCCGTGTTATGACACATATGACATTAATAAGTGGCTGGTTCCTCACCTTACTTGGAGCTGTCAGGCCTCTGCATTGAACTTTCCTTTTATAGTTAGGAGAGGAGGCTGTGTTGTTAATGAAAGCTGGTGAGAACAGAGAGAGACACACAGAGGGAGACAGACTTGTTTTCTCTCTGAGAGAAATCAGTGAGCTTGTGACAAGCCAGCCCTATCCAAATTCCTGATGGGACACATCCTCTGGCTGGATATTGAATTTATTTTGTGTAAATCTGTCGACAGTGATCATCACAGAGAATCACTTTCAACAACAAAACTGAAACCATCCCATAATTGTTGGGTATTAGCATAATTGAAAAACAACAGGTTAGATCAAAAGTATTACCTCACCTGTGATTTCCTATTGTGACTGTCTCCAGGAACAAGGTTATAAAAGGGCCTGTGATCACAGCAGCTTTCACAGCTTTGGCTTTTGTCTAGTGCACCACAGTGCCACATGGTCAGGAGCTACAGCAGGCACCATACTGCTGGTAACAAAAGCTGCAGTTGTTGTCCTTGGAAAACAATGCCATGCACAGTTTGCCATTTACACAACCTTGCTGTTAAAATCAAAGTACTTTTGATTTGGCATAAGGAAAATCTGGGAAATATTTTTTTTTTCCCCTTTGACTGATTGGACAATGTGAAGGACAAAGCATCATGTCAAATCTCCATGACTTGCAAAAAGAAAATGATTGCTTACAAAATGGCACAAAAGAACAAGATTCAGTTTTGCCAGAGAATATTAAAAAGGCCTGATCAGTATTGGCAGCATGTTCTCTGGTCAGATGAAGCCAAGATACATTAGTTTGGATCAGATGGAGTCCAGTATGTCTGATGGGCCTGCAGTGTTGTTTTCCTTTATTCACAAAGAGTCTCTCTCGTGTTTTTTTTCCTACTAGGAGAGGGGGGTGAAGGGGTTGTACAAAAATCCATGGCGCTATTATTCTTTTAAACCATATACAGTGACATTTCTATCTGTCCAGTGGTTTGATGTTTACCTCTGTGATTTGCAGGTCTGGGTGGAGCGTGTGGTTACCTGGTGGGAGCTATGGACTGGGGTCATTCTCTCATGGGTCAGCTGCTGGGCTCCGAGTACCAGGTCATCTACTTCTTCTCAGCGCTGACGTGGGGCGTCTTCCTCACTGTGCATCTCTTCAGTATTCCAGAGCAACCTCTGGGCCAGGACCCATTTGCTGCTGACCTTTCACCTCCCAGCACCCTGCGCCTACTGGGGTCTAACAGCAGCGGTTACGGATCTCTGGCTAAAGAGCCTGTCTCTGCTGTAGTCCCAGCGCCTGTCACGGACCTCAGGCCCAGGTCATTCTCTGCCCTGGGGGAGGCCAACTCTGTGACCTCCAGTGCCAAACAGCCAAATAAGGAGGTATGTGATTTGCAATTTGTTTTAAATTCAGCTATTAAACGCATTTGCCCAGTTCATGGTCACAGAGTGTAGCACAGAAGTGCAGATACATGTTTAACAAGTCAACAGAACGTCCATTTGCTTTTGTGTAGTAATATTGATTATATGCTGTGTTTTGAATGATATGGAAGCTGTACTTTAAAGTCTGGCCTTCGGAGAGATGATGGCCACGGCAACAATGATAATGATGATGTTTATGTTGATGAAGATGATCTTTGACATTTTCCTCCTGAATTCAAGGGGAAATTTTTAAAAATGATCCATATTTCCATTTGATAGTGCAGCTTTAGAGGCAGGGTAGTGTTCAGTACGCAGTGAAGTAAGCAGTAAGTAGATTCTGTGTGTTCATTCAGTGGCAGGACCTTGAAGATGGGTCAAGTTATCCTGCAGCTTTATATCACAAAACACTGACGAAAGTTAAAACACCAAAACTGAGGCCTGTTACAACAATTGAAAGTTTTTATGGCACAAAATATTGTGACAATACAACAGCTGCAGTGCTGAAAATTAAAAATTAAAAATAACTTTGCTTTGGTATTTTTCATGAGGTTGATTCAAAGAAGGCAGGAGACACATTTTCAAACAGTCTCACCAGGATGACAGTCATGTTGCGCTTCAAGTCCCACAAATAGTTGTGTAACAATTGATATAGGAGAGTCAGTGGGATTCATCCTCTGGGAACCATGAATGTTTGAGCAAGATTTCACTGAAATTCATCCAAAAGATGTTGAGCTATTTCAGTCCAGACCAAAGCGATGGACTGACTGACATTACCACCATCCCTCGAGCTGTGCCGCTGGCTTGTCCCAAAAAAAAGAAGCTCCATCTTTGAAGCTGTGTTGAGAGATGTGGCGTTCAGGTTCAGCTGGTTAATCAAGCTTCACTTTTCACAGGAAACTCATCAAACAATCCTCTGAATCTGTTTTTTTTCTTCCTTTTAAAAGAATACGATTTAAATGGGACACACAGTTTCTTGCATCATGCACTGAGTGAGCGGAGAGAGTGAGCGCTGATGAATTCATTTTTCATTCAATAAACAACAATTAATCATCATCGTCAATCAACGCTCTGTTCCAGCTGAGCGGATTTCTTACAACTGGTTGTTTAATATGTTTTGATGAGGATGAGAACAATCTGTCAGAATAACTTGTATCATCAGAGACATCACATCTACAGTCCATGCTCTTCATTTAATGCTCACGTGATGATCTGTGAATCTGAATAATGATACGGATGTGATGGATTATTTTGAAGGAGTCTGTTGTTTCCTTTCTCCTTCTCAAGTTTGTCCTTTAATCTTTTTTCATCTCGTGTCTTCAACCAACTGAGTGAAGTCATTAATGTGAGACCTCTGATATCTTTATGTTGAATCCCTTCAGTCCCTTTTTTTTTTGTTGTTGGATCTTTTGAAATGTCGTCATTCGAGGGCTTAAGTGCCACTAGCAATGAGATACCAGGAGAGTAATGAGTGTTATCAGAGGAAAAGCTGTTTTATGTCTTTTTTTTTACACCCTGTCAAGTGCTGATGCTTTGGCACTGATGTCTGTGATGTTTGTGTGTGTCTGCAGGCCCAGAAGAGGATGACATTCAGGTCGCTGATGAAAGCTATCATTAACATGCCAGGCCACTACCGTTGCCTGTGTGTCAGTCATCTGCTGGGATGGACTGCTTTCCTCTGCAATATGCTCTTCTTCACTGATTTCATGGGACAGGTACAGTGTTGATATGTTGGCATCTGCAACGTGGACAGTGACGCTGTACATGTACATGGAGCTTGGCTTCAAAAAAGTCACCCAAAGAAAAATATGACCCTATTTGTTTTACGGTCTTAATTTCACATTGTGCTTTGTGCCCATTCCAGAGCTGCGTACAGCTCCTAATCAACGCTTGTTTTTCAGGCCCTGGTACACATTTGAAGTGAATCACAGTCATTAATGCCACTGAACTCCGCTGCTCTGTGTTGCTGACGTAATTTGTTTCCAAGCCAGGGCTAATGAGATACATTTTGTTAGTTACCAAGTTTTAGAACTGCTTGGCGCCCTCAAAAAAAAAAAAACATACAGCCGAAAATATCAAAGGATTCCTTTATGTATATAAATTGTACATATCACAACATGACACATATGGAATTAAAATGTGCTGCTTCCTCCCACAGTCCAAAGACATGCACAATAGGTGGATTGGAGAGTAGACTCTAAATTGCCCGTAGCTCTGAATATGAGTGTGTGTTGTTCTTCTCTGTATGTCAGCCCTGTGATAGACAATGCATTACAGACAATGGATGGAAGTTAACCATCGTGTTATATGATTGTAAATGGAATATCTTCAGGGTTATTTCTCAACATTTGCTCCAAATTAGCAATTTGCATTTCATCCTGGAAAATATTTTCTCATATTTCATGCAAGAAACCATTTATCAGCAAGCCAACTATCGAATAATGATATTATCCATTATTTTTAGCTCCAAATATGACTCAATGTCAAATGAGGCAAAGTGAAAAAATTACCAGAAACGAGCGCAACAAGCTCCATTAATCCCTGTTTTTGTGGGGGCAGATGGAGGGTGAGGGCGCGGGAAGAGTCTGTTGTGTGTAATCTTCCATTGACATGCGTAATAATGATGAATGGTTTTCAGTTTCACAGTGGTGCATGCTGATCAAAGGACGCACTTCCCATCATGACGCACTACCCACTGCCACAGTCCAATAAGACCCAGTGCACCAATGTGTAATGTGAAATTGCAGACGTTGTTACCAGGGATAAGACATGTATAGGCAGTGGCTCCCTGCTGGGTTAAAGGGAATTTGACTCTTTTTATAGGACAGGAGAGATAAAAGCTTGTACTAAGGAGGTTGGCCAACATTTGATATCTGCATTAGGGAGTCTGTGTGCTTGGATCTCCTCGGCTTTCATGGTTGTCTGACTTATGTGTTTTGGCAACTGTTAACAATACACCCCGTGGTTCACAGTTTAATTTCCTGTCCCAGTGAATATCAGTTCCTCCTGATGTAGAAGATTTTGGGAAACAAGGCTTTTGAGAAGACGATAGATCTTTGTTACATATTATATTATATATATTTTCACATTGCACTTGGTAACATACAGTGTTTTTGTAAAGACTGGAAGCACAGTGCTGGGAAACAGAGCAGAAGTCTGTGGACATAATGTTTACAACCTTGTTCTTCGTCAACACTCATACATATTGTGCACAAACTACATTTTTCCAGTTGTGTAATTGTAAGAATTCAATAATAATTACAGTGTTGCTGGCATAATCATTAAAGATTGGCCATGTTTGATCAACACCTGCATGTTTATCCATGTGTGAAACAACAGCATGTATTTCAGATGACAAAGAAATGTAAATTACCAGGACTGTTATCCGCTAAGTACCCAGTAATTACAAAAATACCCACGAGTTTAATTAATTTCCCCCGCCTCCACGTGTTACTCCTTTGTTCCCCCTCATCAATGTACCAGTGGGAACCAAATTACACTGTTAATCACATAAGTATTAAAAATCTTTACCACTGTTTCTCCCCTGTGTAAAGTTCTGTGTTAAAGTTCATAATTTTTCTTTATTTTGCAGATTGTATACAGAGGGAATCCATACGCAGACCACAACTCTACAGCCTACGCCACATATGAGAGGGGGGTGGAAGTGGGCTGCTGGGGTCTCTGCATCAACGCTGTGTCCTCTGCTCTTTACTCCTGTAAGTAAAAATGCCTGTGAAACTGAATAATTATGATACATTTGCCTTAAAATATATGTGAAATATGGTCTAAACTATACACAAACCAAGCAAACATCATCTGTTAGAATGAATAGCGTGTTATTTTTTGTCTATATTGAGCATGACATTCAAAAATTCACAGTATAGGTTGAAAATGTATGTGAACTCCTTGGTTATCAGCATCAGAAAAAGCTCATTAGAGTCAGGGCTTATCAAAACTGGAGTCCGATAAATGAAGCTTGGAGATTGGAGGCGCGGGTTCACAGTAACTTTGATTTATAAGAAAAAAGAAAACTCAAACATTTTGAGTTCACAAGAAATCTCTGCTGATGTAAATCATGACTTGCAAAAAAAAAAAAGTAACCCTTGTAGCCCTTTTCTCAGCTGAACTGGTTGCAGAGTCATGTCTGGGAGTTTGACAAACTGCCTGTGCTTTGTGGCTACTTCCTCTTGAAGTGTATGTAAAATGCAACACAAAATGCCTAATGAGGGAGAAACGAGCTCCAGAGTAACAACACAGGGCTTCAAAGAATCATCTATATCATAGTGGCGGGTTGTTGCACGGACACCGAGGACACACAAGGAACTGCTGCTGTGGCTAATTGCTTGTGTCGTTCTTGTACAGTAAGTGCTTTGTGTTTGTATTGTACCTGCTATCTAGAGATCAGGTCACATCTTGATACAGAAAACCAGGTACTTCCAAAGGGTTTGTGTGTTTTTTCTTGGCCTTGCATGTGTCTGTGTGAGTGACAGCAAATTCATTATAGCAGGTACTATCCATTAATATCACCACATCCTGTGGTTATATCATTAGCTCCTCTGTGAATGGCAGTCTGACAGGTCACAACCACTCCTTTCTCTTTTGCACTGGGATTACAAGCATCAGCCATTTATTAATAAACACAGGCACGCTAACCTGTGCATCACAATCCAAACAGATGGTCTGCCATGATATTGACCGCAGTGAGATTACAATTTTGAAAAGGGGAGAAGTAAAGTTTTACATGAAAAGCAAAGTTCAGCCAAGTAATAATGGGTTGGCATGGTCACTGTGGAGGAGTATGAGAGTGACTCTATTTATAGTCTGGTTGCTGAGCCTTTCACTCACGGAGCTACTCTTTTCAGTCAAATGTCCAGTCAGCTGGAGCAAATCTGAGGTGTACTGCAGAGATTATTTCAGATGCTGATGTCAACATCTTTTAGCGGTGAAACACCACAAATGATGCTCAATCCTGAATCAACACAGATCGTGTTTGCTGTGATTTGCACATTAAACTCATCCTCTGTCTGTCTGTCTGTCTTTCTGTGTGTGTGTGTGTGTGTGTGTGTGTGTGTGTGTGTGTGTGCTCTTGTCTGTTTTCAGATGTGCAGCGTTTCCTTCTCCCATACATCGGCCTGAAGGGATTATATTTCATGGGCTACTTTGTGTTCGGCATGGGCACCAGCCTGATTGGCCTCTTCCCCAACATCATTGCCACTCTCATCCTCTGCAGCGTGTTTGGTGTCATGTCCAGCACACTCTACACCATCCCATTCAACCTGATAGCAGAGTATCAGCGGGAAGAGGAGGTACTGGACTCAGACAATGTGTTCAGCATTGAGATCAGAGAAAAACAAAAAAAAAGAAAGCTGGGATGTTTGCAACCAAAAAGTAAAAAAGGATTAGGATGTAGCTTTTATTTCATGTTTAAAACCCAATTTTTGCATACAAGGTGCTGCATGGACTTTCACTGACAACAAACCAAAGTTATATTTGCATTGCTACTGCTCACCCACACTCAGTTTTTCTATCGTTGAGATCTAACAAATGTATTGAATGATTCAGTTCAGTTCAACTCAATGCAGAACACTTTATCCCCAAGGAGGGATTTGCACAGGCACAGCATTTTTTTTCAGGCACCAGTGGTGTTATATAGGAAATGAAAGTTTAAATGGAAAAGAGGGGGAACAAAACCCAACTGTCCGCGTTACATATTTCTGTCCTCATGAAACATTTCAAAGCAAATTAGTATTTATAATCCCTGTAGATCATTGGAAGAGTGTGAATCCATTTGCAAGACTGTGCGTTGTGCCGCTCACATGCAGGTGCACGTGCTCCTGTGTGTGTGTGTGTGTGTGTGTGTGTGTGCATGGCACAAATAGGAGAGAGATGCTGCTCCAAGGCATCAAAACCTCCACAGGGAACCTTAAACTGAGCGACACTGGGCTTATCACCAAATGGTTCACCCAGTGGCTCTTCAGTTGCCAAACTCTATTCATTTTATACAGGCATTCAAGTGTTAATATGAGTCACTGAACAATTTTAAATCAATCAGTGTACGGTGGCCTTGAGAGCTCAGTGCAGTGTGACTTAAGAAAATACATTCAGAAAGAGTCTTCACATAAAAAAAAGAAATCACACATGCAACACATGCAAAAGAACAAAAAAGTGCTGCAGCACTTGACCTTAGAGATGAAAAGACTGCTTATCTATTTTTGTCACCATCGTTGTTTTTTTCAGTGTGAGCACCAGAACCATTTCTTTGTTGCATGTGTAGCTCACCAGAACAAGGCCAATGAAGACACTAGTTTGGTCTGGTGGAAATTCATTGAACATTTTTCACACTTTCAAAGAAAAAAATTTGAAACAACAAAGAAGAAATAATCATCTGGAGACTGCAAACCTTTTGAAACTGATTCCCATAATACAACAGGACGCTGTCTGTCATGAAACCCTGCGATAACTCTCAGAAACCCCCGGCTCCAGAGTCAAAACAGACGGTTGTAATTGTTCTTTTAAAACTGGAAAGTAATTCATGTGACAACTAAATGAAACAATGTGTTAAATTGGTTTATTTTCATTTTCAATCAATCAATTTGCTTTATTGTACCGAGTATCAGTGCCGCCTTCCTGGAAACCCCGGGGGTCTGTGGTGCAGCTTGATGTTACAGCCATCACATTACAGCACTATAGAGTGCACTTCTTTGTGCTGCAGGCTAACATTAAGATACTTAACTGCACTTAGGTATAAATATGTAGGTAAGATAAGGTGGGCCAGGGGTATATATATATATATATATATATATACATATATATATATACATATATATATATATATATATATATATATATATATATATATATATATATATATATATATATATATATATGTGTGTGTGTTTTATATGTTTTTTTTTTTTTTTTAGAAGGAACAAAACAAGCTAACAACATGCCAGCCTAGCAAGTTGTCAAACTGCTTGTTTCCTGTTGTGACACTGAACTTATCGTGGACAGATTTCCGGCAATTAAACCTGAAACAGAGCACTCTTTAAATGTACTAAGCCTCCAGTCCAGACTCTTATTTTGGCGGTCCAGTCCATCAGAACAGTGCATACTGATCTAAAGTGCTCTGTTTTTGGTGCTGTTTTATTTAATTGGTGTTCTCATCAGCGTAATCTTCAGTAAAACATACAAAAAATCTGTGGGACTCTTTGAACTCTTTAGACCATGCAGGTCTAAAGAGCACACCACAGGCTGTTCTTGGTAAACACAGCATTTTTCTTGGCAGAATAGATTTGTCACTGATGTCCACTCCACCTGTTTGGAGATCATATTTTCGTCCCTGGCATTTGAGAAAGTGTGTCTCAATACCAGCGATGTGCAGAAATTATGAAAAGGGAGATTATTAAATGTCTCTTATGGCATCTGGATACAAAGTAATTTTTGGTTTTTGCTGAATCAACTTAAAAAAAAAAAAAATACATTGATTTGCAAATATGATCAGAATGACTGCCACTCAATCGACAGCTGGTGTAATAATATTGCTGCAGACTTGATTATACAAACAATTTCATTCTTCATATATTGTATATATAAATAATAGATAATAGAATACAATATCTTCAGTTAGGTGGAGGTTGAAAAATCAATTACTTTTCTTCAGTTGCTGTGGTGTTGTGTACTGGCATCCTCGGTCAATACCATATTAACTTGAATCAGGTGAGCTGCTGATGAATTGGCTGAGATGCCTGAGGAGACAGTGGGGGGGGGGGGGGGGGGGCAGATATATGAGGTTGCCCCGTAATATTTTCCAGAGCTGAACCTGTTTACTCAAGTGATGATTGCTTTCTGTCATGGACATTTCCAGGTAATAGAGGAAATTGATGACATCAGATTTCTTTCTCCTTTTGTTTTCTTGCTCTCGTACACCACCACGGTTGTGCTTCCAGGAACAAATGAAGCTGAGAGGAGGCAATCAAAGACCGCGAGGCACCGGGGTGGACTGCGCAGCGCTCACCTGCATGGTCCAGCTGGCTCAGATTATCGTGGGTGCGGGGCTCGGCGCTCTGGTCAACGTGGCAGGAAGTGTAATCGTGGTGGTCCTCTCGGCCTCCACCATGTCTCTGTTCGGCTGCATCTTCATCGCCCTCTTCATCAGATATGTGGAATGATTCTGCTCATATAAAAGTATTTTAATGGTGTTGTTTTAATAAATAAAGATTCTTTATTATAAGCTTAAAACTTCAGATTCTGATGATTCCTATAACGTTGCTTCATTGTCTGATTTGATTGACAGCCAGGTGCTGTGCAGCAGTGGTGGAGCCAAAACATTTGGACTGGCACTGGGACTTAGAAATTAGCATTTTATATAATCCACTACACCGACCGTGTGGCAAATATGACAAAAAAAAAGAAAAAAATGGGATGGCTCACCATTACCTACACACACACATACAGGGATGATTCTGATTTTACAACAAGTGTGTGTGAGGCTTTGGCCTTGGAAATGGACCCACAAAGCAGATTGTGTAGGCCTGTGAGTGTCGAGTGGACACTTGAGTTTAGTGTGTTTGTCAGTGTGCACAAAAAGCAATAACATACAAAAGAAAAGCAGTGATACAATGGTGATAACGCTTTTAATTGTGAAGAATATCATGTTAAGTGAATAAAATGTAAACAGGCTAATGATTATATAAAACACAAAAGGCAGAACAGTAAATCAAAATCCATAGTAACGAGTGAGTGATTAGTAAAAATATATTAAACTAAAGGGAAAAATAAAGACTCTATGTTGTTTAACATATCTTTAACATGTTAGTGAAACTTTTCTGAGTGTGTGTGTATGTGTGTGTGTGTGTGTGTGTGTGTGTGTGTGAGAAATAATTATTCAAAGCATAACATATCTGAAGGGAATCTAGAAACTTGTCCTAACACTGCACAGTAAACCAGCGGCTTGGCTGATTTAGCCACTGGCAGAGAGTGAAGAGAGTAGAAGAGTGACGAATGTGTGGTAACCCATGGGTGCCGCCATCCATTGTCAGCCATGTCTGATTTTTTTTTTTTTCCACTGAGTCATGAGGAGGAGGAGCAGAAGTTGTCCTCCTCTGGCCCTGATTATGTCTCTCTTCCTGCCTCTGGGGTTTTTCATGCAGAGAAAGATCAGTGAGTCGTTCACTTTTCAAAAAGCCCATACTTCCTCTCCTGTCTCTTATTCTCTTGTTGCACTGACATCTACAGTTCTACTGCTGTGTCTGAAGCCGCCGCAGTGTTTCACAGATTTCACATGTTAATTGCTGTGAACATTCAAACATGTTTTCATGTGTAAATCGGTCGTAATAAAAAGTAATAATAAGTGCAGTTTAGATCTTGTGGAAAAATAACATCTAAATATCTTTGAGTTTCCTAGACACATCAAAGAGTTTCCTCCAGCGCCCGAGGAGATCATTGGAGATACTAGATTATCTCTTGAGGAGCACATTTGAATTTCTAATCATGATTGTGATTGATTCGTGGTTGGTTGGTTCCCATTGCTCTCAGCTGTTTGATATAAAAACGAATTCTATACAGGGTTTATCTCAGGTTGCTGACTGTTGCAGTGTGTTTATCAGACTCCTGCGTGGCTCATCTGTCAGATATGCAACTATGATTTCTATTATTGTTCACACACACATACACACACACACCTTCGAGGCAGCAGCTGGAAGGATATCAACAAAATAAGTTTCATCATAGCACATGAATTGAATCCTGCACTATTTGCTTCTTTCTTCAGAGTTCCCTTGAGAAAAAGCGACGCAAGCTCAGCCCAACTACTGCACTGGTCAGATGCATCTTTCATACTGAACTGCTGTGAGTTGTTTTTGTTTTTACGAGCTCATATTTGGAGGGAAGTGGTGAGTGTGGAGTGTGGTGATTTTAAAAGCAAGTCGCTGATGATCTTTTCGCACATGGTCCTGAATAAATGAAGCGAGTGGTATACCCATGTGACTTACCCCTCTGACTCCCTACACATGGAACCAGTTCCTGCGGCGTAAGTGATTAATTTTACTCCTTGCCAGCAGAAATATCAAAAAACACACACAGTCTTATTCATCTAATGTGTCCAAGTTTGCCAGTGTTGCCATTAACTGAGTCTTTTGAATGAATTATTAAAGCCGAGGCTCATGTTGTTTCTGATAATGAGGAGTTATTCAAATTTCTACCAATTAAATCTGTCCAAAAACAAAGTCCACTAAGTGATGAGTCATACTCACTTTGACATTTTAAAGTAAAACTTGCACCTTTTTCAGTTTTAATATCACAAATATCACAACAATTGTTGAGATGAAGGTTGTTTTAAGTTTCCCTATGAAATGTTTAATAGGAGGAGAAAGTAAACAAGTTAAAAGTTAATAGCCATTTGAAATTCGAGGTGAATTGGTTCAACCAGCTCTGGATAAATGATGACAAAGTACATCAATACAAGTTTGTTTGATATATATTCATATCAGTGTCCGTGATGTGTTTGCACATCCCAGCATGTTCTCAGATGCTTCAGAAAAAAAGAAAAAATCAGTACACACTCTTTCAGTGCTTCCAAAAAAAGACAATTTATTGAACACAGATGTGCTGATGTTCAGCATGTGATCAGGAAGGCCCACATACTTTCACCCTGTCAGTTCAGCCCTGGGTGAGCTGATCAATAACAGCAATATTGGCCACTGATCAGATCGGATATTTACAATATTTATGACACAGAACTCATGGATTCCTTATTCACCCCTCCACACAAAGTCCCTGAGACAAGAATCATCTGAACATAGTGGATCTCATTGACTGATAACAGTGAGACAGTAAGAACTGGTCCACCTTCCTGTGTGGAACTCATTCTTATCTAATGTACCATTTTCTGTGGCTTAAAAACTGAATGAATGAAATGGATGGACTGTCCACCTGAGTGTAGCAGATAACACATTCTCAGCCTGAACCGAGAGAAACACGCTGGCCCATTCAGCATCTTCTCAAATAGTCCTGTTCCTGCCCTGAAATGTATGGTGAAGTGGTCGATGGTCATTTCTTCTCATCTTCTCAATAACGCACGAGTGAGGCCACTGTTCCCCTGACAACTGCGCGATAGGAAATAGTCCACTTAACACAAATGCATAGAAATAACACTAACAAAGGATTAAAACTGTGCCTGTGTCCTTCAAGTGCTGTTTTGTGGCAGTTCTCTCCTGTCATTGTACATAACCGCCCCGGGAGGATAAAACACCACAGCGGGCTCCTCGGGCGCGCTGATGGGCACCGGGACTTGCCCCTGCTCGTACATCTCTGGCTTGGTGGTGGCTGTGATCGGCCTGATGGTGGTTAGGGTCGGAGAAGTCATCCGCCAGAAGAGTTTTTTCAGCGCTTTTCTGAACTCCCGCCTCATCAAGCAGTAGAGGATGGGGTTCAGGCAGCTGTTGGAGTGCGCCAGGCACACAGACACTGGGAAGACGTACACCTGCGTGGTGTAGTACTCATAACTGAAGTGAACCACGTTGAGTTTGATGAGGATGCCCCAGGCTGTCAGCGCCTGATTGGGGAGCCAGCACAGGAAAAAGGACAAAACCACGATGGTGACAGACTTGGTGACCTTGGCGCGTCGCTTGGCGCTGGAGGTGTTGATGTTTTTGGAGGTGATGAAGCGCAGCAGGAGCAGGTAGCAGACGGAGATGATGCCCAGAGGCACCACGAAACCCAGCAGCACTTTCTGAGAGTGATACAGTCCCAGCCAAAACTGCGCGGTTCCGTTGGTTTCGGGGAACTTCACGAGGCACAGGTCCTCGTTGGAGACTGTCACGGTCGTGGAGAAAACCGCGTGCGGCAGAGCGGCGGACACAGCGGCAAACCAGATGAAGACGGTGATGCAGCGCGCGGAGCAGCAGTGCGTGCGCCTCCGTCTGCCCTTGAGCGCAGAGGCGAGGGACCAGTACCTCGCCACGCTCATGGCCGTGAGGAAAAACACACTGGCGTACATGTTCATAGCTGTCACATAAGACACTATCTTACACATGGCTTTGCCGAACAGCCAAGTGAAGTCCAGTGCGTTTTCCACCGCCCAGAAGGGCAGAGTCAGGACGAACTGGAAGTCAGTCACCGCCAAACTAGTGACAAAAAGGTTGATGGAGGATTTTTTCCACACCTGTTTCGACTTCATTAGGTACAAGACCAGTAAGTTCCCAACCAGACCCAGTGCGCAAACCAGAGAGTAAATGATGGAGATGGTGATCCTCACAACAGCCGCTCCATCTCCCACAAAATCACTTTTGTCCAAGTCTGACGGGTGGAAGTAGTCACCCGAGGAGCGGTTGGTCGTGTTGAAAACACAGCTGAAGTTGAAGGTGGCAGCGTAGACTGTTTCTTCTGCTGAGCCCTCGTAACCAGTGTCCATCAATTCTTCAGACATTTTAACTTAATTCCCAGAAGATGATCCGCAAAGTCATCTCCAGATCCAAATGCTCCGAGTGTGCTCCGACTTTGGCTTCTACATAAACACACCTATAGCTTTATCAGTGACAATGCAGAGTGAATCGAAATAAGCAGATAATGACAGGAGGGCAGACTGTATACTGTGCAGGCGCCAGAGCTCCTCCTCAGGTTGCTGTGCTGCTTTGAGGTTTATGAGCGTCTCAGCTCCCCAACCGAGAAGAAGCGTCCTGACGCAGCGCTCAGGCGCAATCTGGAGCTGTCCTTGGTTCTGATTAGATGTCAACGTGAGGGTGGTGGTAGTGGTGGGGGTCACAGTAGGTAGTTGCCCCCCCCATCTCTTTCTCTCTCCCTCACTTTCTCTCGCTCACGCTATGGGTTCAGCCGTCCATTCATTTTAATTTATTCTCCACTGATTACACTTCGCCTTGGCTAAGGGTCAAGAGTAGCCCGCAGATCTCAAGACCAATGCTCCCCACTGGATGCCATTGGTGGAGAAGGTGCAGGAAGGTTAAGATGAGGGGAAATAAATCAAAGTGAGGATGAAGGGTAGCTAGTAGAGAAAAGGGACGTGGGTGGAGATAAAGAGCTGGAGAGGAGAAGTGAGAAGAGGAGGGTAAATTAGATTGTGATCAAATTAAAGGACAGCAGTAGTAGAGTCAGTTGAATGACTATAGGCTATACAGACAGGACAAGCTTACATATCAAAACATAAAAATGTATTTGATACATGCAATTTCTTTAAGGCTGCAACATCATCCATGGGAGATGACTGCTGATAGGCCTCTATCTTCTACTTTGCCACAGAGCATTAAACCTTCACAGTTGTACAGTCTACAGTGCAGAGTTACAGCTAACCATAAATAAGATGTGAGCCTAAAGCTGACCAAACGTATGACTTAAACCAAATGCTGGCATAACTATAGAGTTAAACTTGGCCAACTTATGATTTAAAGCTAGCCAAACTAATACTTACCCAGCCAAACTGAAGAGATAAAGCAAACTAAGACCTAACGTGAACCAAACTTAAGATATGAGGCTAGCCAGCAAACCTGACAAACTATATGGATATTAAAATCCATGGATTTGGCATAGCACTTATTTCGCGTTATCAAAGTCACAACAAAGAACTTAAAAAAAAGGAAGAAAAAAAGATAGTTATAGGCCTGCACTTTGCAACTGCATTCATGCAGCAGCTAACACCGTTAAATCCACCCTTTGAATCCACAAAGGGATTAGACAGCCTTCTCCACATGACAGGCTGCTTCATTAGTTGGCTACAGTAGCCTACACAAACTTGTTAAACAACATTGTTAACTCCACTGGTAGTTCATCTATCTCAGTTGCTCACGGAAATTGTATGAGATTGTGTTTTGGTATCATTACTGCATGAGGTTGCAGGACAGGCATGATGAATCCTCGAGTTATACTAATCTAAGCTAACGAGGTACGGCCTCAGGCTTTGTATTGCACTCCAGATATCATGTGTGCTTTCATCCACTTTGGTCTTTTTTATATAGGAGAGGAGAATACTGGGTTTGCAGGGTATAGCCTACTCTTTGTTATGCAATGGCAAAATGTTCATTCTTTAGAAAATTACATGTCCATCTGTGTAATTATAGGTATGTACCACTTTTGCTTCAGAAGTAATGTGTATTGCCTGTTATGCTGAAATTAGATGAAGTTTTAGAGAAAGGCCAATTTTAACACCTCCTCCTCCTCTCACTGGCATCTAATCCTTTTAATAATAAATGAACGATCATGCATACAGGTGGATGTAGAGTCTACATTTCCACTTTCAAAAGTTGATTCTTCATCCACATTTAACAGCAACTAACCTTTAGGGAAGCTTAGGGAAGATTTATCCAGTTACCCGCATATTGTAGTTTTGTTTTTCCTTCTCCTTTCCATTTACAATTTTTAATTTAAAGCTGGAGGCTGCTGCATTGAGTCTGGAAATATACTAGCTGTTCACTTTGAATTACTTTTCTTCAAGATATGGAGAAGTCAACTCTACTTTTGTAATTGCTTTTAAAGTCTCAAAGGACTCGCCTGTGGTGGTGAAGAATGGAAGAAAATTACACTCTGGTAGTCTACACGGTAAAGGTCCTCAACTGAGGACAAAGACCTCCAGGGAGTTGATAGAAAAGTGGAAGAACGTACAGTGTACTGTATAACATCACAAACAGTTAGATGCTGCAGTTAGAAAGGATTATGAATCAGAGTTGTTTTAATATGGTGTCTATTTCTGACCAATAGGCTGCTGGCATGCTGGGAAACCTCCACACAATCTGTTGCCTGAACTGTTGCCCATGCCTCAGTAACACAGTCAGTGAGTTCCTCATACCAGTGTAAGGTAAGTAACACACAGTTAAATAAAATAATCACGTAAACACTGGGAAAATAAAGGTGTTTGAATGGGTTTGATAGTTTATAGTTTGTAATTTTTGTAGCCTAGCCTATATTTTGGCTTTATTAGTCATGAGGTTTTATTGCATATTGACCATTTAACTTAAAACAATCCAGCTATACAGACTTTGTTGTTAAATGTAAATGGGTTTTGATGTAATATTTACCAGGAAAAATAAGAGAAAAGGAAAATAGCTGGCTTTTTAGAAGCTCATTAATGCTCCACTATAATCACCAGCTAATGTTGCTGTTAGTAACAAGTTGCTATGGCTGCAAATAGGTGAGAAAAGATTCCCAATTAAACAGACTGAATGTTTTTTATGAAAAAGTACATGTTAACTTAACAATAACAGTGGTCTATTTCAGTATGTATAGGATACTCTATATTGTTTTCTATATATGGACTTAAAACATATTGTGTATTGTCGCACTACCAGGGGACAGAAACACACCGTCAAGCCTTCACAGTTCATACAGTAGGAGCTCAGAAGTTGTTGCTGCAGTTGTTCCAGCAGAAGGAAAGTCTTCATGTTCCCATCTCAAATGTAAGTTATCATTGATTGACTAATTGTGATTTATCCCTGGGTTGCTTCACCACCAGCTCATGCAAGTAGATCAGATCTGCTTCAGTTTGTCTGAAATCTCTCAATAATCACTTTGGTAGTCTACTTTGGTCTTCCACAACAGTAGCTTATCTCAGTTTCTACTTGTAATTTTCCCATATTCATCATCCTGTGTATTTGATTTGAATAGATTGACAGGATCATGATGGCGAAGTAATGCATCATCAGCTGCTGATCATAACCAAATGAAAAGAAAAAGAAACCTTTATTCATAATCAACACCTTCATCCATATTGATGTGTTTGCTCCCTGATCCGCTTTCTATCTTTGGGTATCGAAGTGTGAGACAAAAGAAAATTCTTAATCATCTGTGTAATATTCTGTCACCAAACATTAGCTCTTTTGTCTTGAGCACATACACCACACACAGGTCTGAGGCAGATTATATATATATATATATATAAATCTCTGCTATATCAGGGAGCTGCTTCACTCACAGCTATTTGTCATCCTTGTAATGGATTTTTGATCCCCCTGGTTTTGGAGGATGTCTTCACTTGACAGCTCTTGTCCTGATGTGGATGAATTTACCAAGGCGTGATAATAGTTGCATCACTCATGCTGTATCAGTCCACCAGGCGTCTAAAACCTCCATGATTGAACCCCCCTCTTTACCAAAATGGACTTATTTTTCATTTACAAGAAACCAATTCTAACCACCACCCCCCTCTTTTTTTTTCTTTCTTCTTGGCACCATAAGAGCCAGGAGCAGCTGTAGCTGCATTGGAAGAAATAATAGTGTAGTTGACTTCAGGTTCACATGTATCCGTTATGAAATATAAAATCAAGTGGTCAAAGACATGTCAAGATCTGTCCAAAGAGTAAAGTACAGTCCCTGCATTTGATCTGTGTGTAAAAGTGTAATCAGCATTTTTATAAAAATATAAATGTAAAAAATACTCGTGAATCCAAGTGGTTAGTGGTTTGACCTATAATTCATTAAACCACTTAATCTACTTTCTATTAAACTGCAAAATTATCCACTAAACCTGAGTGAGTAAAAACCACAGTATTTCCAGCTGAAAGGCGACGAAGAAGAAGTATGAGGGAGCATAAATGGAGGAAGTGCCTTAAAATTACTTTAGCAAATGGACTTTTTCACTAGATTTATGTCTGTGTTCAGTAGTGTTTTGAAGGACCGGTGTTGTGTTCTGCTGACCTCCAGTGGTATTCATGCAAACTACAAAAACTGCCAACAAACTGACACAATGGTGAGGACATGAAACATACACAACCCCCCTCCCATGTTCTCCTTCAGTGCTGATCTGCATGCTACCCTCTTCCAGTCAAACTGTTTGGTGGTCAGAGAGCAGCTGTTGGAGCCACCAGCTTGCAGACATACCAGAGAACAGATGGAGGTATTAGAAGTCAGTGTGGAAACTGTACAGAACGAGCTCTGCGCTCACATAACTGACACACTTTGCGCCAAGGCCTAACATCCACTGAAGGTCTGCTGAAGCGTTTCAAGGCTACACTGTAGGTTTATGAAAGACTTTTTTTTTTTTTTTTTTTACTGCGTGTCTGTTTCCCAAATCAAACATCTACAACAGTTTGGCTGGTATCTGTCTTTCTTATCAGCCTCATTGCTAAGTCCTGTAGACACACCCCTCATATAGAAACTCTGGCATTCCACAGCTGTAACTCTTTTGAAGACAGCCGGGCGCTCAGGCCACCTGAAATTAGGTCAAAGAGCCAAACACCTTCACTTTCAACAGAGCAGAGAATAGATGTCCTTGCTGAATAAAAAACTATAGGTAATGTAGGTATATGTTCTGTCTGTTTCCAGTAAACACAGAATAATGAAGTTTGGAGAAACACAACACTTTATCATTTCTTGGTGGTTTGTTTTAGTTGTGTTTGAGGAGAACGGTACAAATCCATTCCCCATACTTAACTTAATATTCTTGGAAATTGTTTTGTATTATTATTATTATTTGGCACTTAGAGCAAAGTACTTCACGGTACCAGAGGCCAAGGGTGAGTCAGCCAGGCCTCTCCCTCTGTAAAATGAATTAAGGTATAAGCAGAAACGTGCAGTCAGGTGTCCTTCTCTAATGATTCAATTATAGCAGACTGTGACCAAAACAATTAGAGACGAGGTTTTAAGAAGGGATTAAAAAACATGAACTGATGCATTCATCAGTGAAACCATGATATATAAAGCAACAGCTACCAGGTTCTCTAATAAGAAGAACACAGGAGGATCCAAAGAATAGTATTTGGGGCGAAAAAAAACAAACACATGTTTGCTTGCCACGAGTGAAATAACAAGCGTAAATGTGATAATGTAACACTAAGCATAAAGCTCATAATGTTTCTAAAATGTGTCTTCAAGCTGAAATTATAGTTTGTGTAACTGGACAGAAACTGACACATTAGGAAAATACCTGTTCACTGTGAATTATTAAACACATAACAGAGTATTGTACATATGCAGCCTGTGAATGTAGCTTTGCCACCTGTTCAGCCACTTTCTAGTGATCCTGGACATTTGAATTTTGATATAATTAGCTAACACACATTATTGAATTTTCACAGAGCGACCAGCACATTTTTTGAGAATTAGATTTGAAACAGCATTAGCTTCAAGGACCAAGTCAGATACAAGATGTGGCCCTTGCACTTGTGGGAGGAAAAAAAAAATCACATTATGTCAGAGGAGGACACTGTATTATGTTCACACTGTCACACTGGAATTTGTTGGCGCACATAACGCTGGCTCCAGCACCATAGCAACATCAACAACACAATAAAACTATAACCAACGTGCAATCACCTGAAAGTTACTTTACATAATCATTACTTAATGTGAACATCTCAGGCTCATTTGTTTGTGAGGTAATGCTCTAAAAAGGGCATGGGCTGGTTTTCTAATTATGTAGCTGACGCCGGTCATCTGGAGGATGGGTTACAGTGGAGCACTCGGGAGAAACTGAGAGCGAGGCAGAGGAGTGAACAGTCAGCAGTGGTCTTGTGAACTGGCGCTCACTGGATTGTGATGTGATCAAAACAGACTGGGGTCATGTTGAGTAACATTTCTTAGGAAGCATTGAGTCGGCCTGACTAGCTGTTCTTAGGAAACATGTGCGACTGTAACAGACTTCAGCAGGGACATCCTCTGTTGAATTGTGTGGAAAAATAAACTTCACTGGGCAGCACATGTACAGTCAGACATATTTATTCATATTAACAGCAGAAGCAGACTTCACTGACTTTCTCCTCACTCTCCTGACTCTACATTTAGATACAGACGTAACACACATACAGATTTCACTTTACCAGTGAAAGGCTGGCAGTTTGGAAAGTGTCTCATACAGTGGAGCACTTTCACCTCAGTCAGGCCTCCACACACAGGCTCGGCTGTTCTGCCTCTGTAGCTCCGAGGCTGCCCGGCTCCAAATATACAGATCAAAAGAGCCTCCAGCACAAGTTCTCCTTGTCCTCAACCAAACCCAAAGAGTCCAGAACTGCACACTTTAATAATATAGGAGACTCTTCTTGGCTCTTCTTTGCATTGCTAATGTTTACAAGTAACAATATTCTGTGTGAGCTTACATGGAGACGTCGCTGTACACAGAGGAATAGGTGCTCATAGCTGTTGATTTTGTGATTAAGATGTTCAAATATCAATACTGTGCATTTATGACAAAACACTATTGCGAAAGTAGCAGTAAACAAAGTAGGATTAATATGACACAAGACTATAGTATGCTGTGTCTCTGGTACTGTTTTTTTCTACTTTTTTCTGTGTATTTCTATACATTCATTGATTTAATCATGAGAACTTGGAGCATAGTATCATCATATAGTATCATCACATACTGTAGTCCCACTTTCCTCTCCATTTTTCAGCGTCCAAGCGTCTCCCACGTGGATGCAGACCAATAACGTGATCGACTGTTATCACTGGCTGCCAGCTGCTGTCACAGATTTTTCCAACATAGCAACAATTTATTTTGTGCTGTGCAGTCAGCAGCACTTAGTTAAAGGATACATGTCCCTGTTGCACTGCAGTATCGGAAAAAAAAGCATCATTGCCAGCCCAGCACTCATCTCCAGTTTGTGTTTATCATAAATCCAGGCTGGCATCTTTCTTTGCTGTGAAGTTTCCGACAAACATTCTCCTCCACCCCCTTGGAGGAGGCCTTCTAGTCCTGTCCGGCAGAGAGGCACCTCCTATAGCCCGCTGCTGTCACTGTGAGACAAAGGGCAGCAGCTGTCACATGGCAGGCGAAATCCCTCACATCTAAACAAATCCCAGACCTCTGGACGCACACGTATCCATACACACTCCTCATACTGTATTTGTGTGAGGTGGCTCTGTTGAGTCTGGCGTTAACGTTGTGTGTGTTGCTCTGGTGTCCATCATGCTGAGCTTCTCGGTCCCATTCCTCGACTCTTCCCTCCGTCGGCCCCTCTGCCGCCACAGTCTGAACCTACGACTGACAGAGAATCAGACTCATCACATTACGTGTAGCAGACATAGCAAAAGCACAGTTTTCCAATTATCATTCATTGTCCATTTTAAAGAAAATAGTTCCACAGTTTGGGGGAAAACACCTGTTCACTGTCTGGTTGGAAGTTAGATACCTTTACAGCTGTGTTGTAAACATGAAGGTACAATCCGCAGCCTTAGTTTGGCTTAAATTATTTTATAAGACTGGAGACGGGGAAAAGAAAGTACTAATGTAACATCACTCTTCTACAGCTTGGCCTGACATGAAAGCCTCCTATCTGACTTATCATAAAAGATCAACAGGACTGTACATATGACTGTTTCTAGTCTTAAAGGTAATTGTGAATTCTTGGCAGGAGCGTTAATAAATGTTGTTCCCAAGATGTCAAACTGTTCCTCTTCAAGAAAAGCACATATGCACAGGGACACACACTTACTGTGAGCAGATGCAGATGAAAGCAATGAGCAGAATGAGGAAGACAAGCCCCGTGATGACACAGGCGATGATGATTTGTCGTTTCTCTCCTATCCGCCAGTCCAAGTCCACATATTCACACCTAGAGCCGATGTAACCGGGCAGACACCTGAGGCAACAAAGTAAAAGAAAAAAAAAGACATTTATGGCTTTTTATTTTTCAGAAAACGACTTAATTCACGTCATTTTTCCTCGTGATCATGTGCTTTGTCTGCTCGTCCAATTATATCAGAATGTACTGTACCAGTCCAAACCCATGACAGTGCAGGAACATAGCAAACAATGAGACAGTCTTTCTGTTTCTCTTTCATCCATTCTCCTCTGATGAGATCATCTGACTCTTTCTTTGTTGCCTAGTTTCTCCTTCCTGCCCTTTTTTCACGAAGTATATCTAACTCTGTGGCATTTCTAGGCCATCAGCTCCCAGTGTTCGATTCTCACCTGCAGGACGGTGCCTTCTGCTCTTTAATGTAACGGCACTCTCCATGGACGCAGTAGTTCATGAGCTCCTCAGGACATTTGGAGAAGTGGCCACTCCACTGTCCTGTATCTGTTGTGTACAACAAGACATTTTAATTTTAAAAGTGCAGCAACAGTTTTGGCGCCACTCCTTTGTAAATACATGGTGACTTTTGCAAAGTAGTGCCAGAATTTAAAATAAATATTTCCTCAAATGATAATATTGTGTTACTGTCCAAACAACCAGGGGTAATTAGTTCGGCTAAACATCTTCAAGTACCTCTGCTGCTAACAAATTAACACACCACTGCTCCTGGCCAAGAAGTAGTCCATTACATAAACCCTTATGAAACTGTAACTTTGCAGCTGGGTGGATTTTGGTACGTTCACACAGAGCTAGGCTGGTTGTATTTCCAGTCTTCAGGCTAGGCTATAAATAGATATTCAAAGCCATGGGCTCTTGTGTTTTCTGATTTGATCACCATCTCAGATATTAAACCATTTTTGGATCTGAAACTGGTTTTGTTTGTATTTCAGTTTGATAGTTAGCTTTTTCAGTTAGGGTATGTTGTTCTTGGTCATTTACTCAAACCAGTGACAAAGTTTTTCCTTTTCTGCCACTGATTAATGTGCAGATAAGACTGGGATCCATCTCCTCGGCTAACTTGAACAAGTGATCTACTTCTTGAATTGTGTCACGTTTTATCAGCGTGCGTCTCTAACTTGCACCCTCACCTCCTGGCATGGCCTGATATTATAAATAGATTGTTTGCAATGCGATCCCTAGAGGAAGCCTGATCATTTCAGTGCCAGGAAAAGTCTGGTGACGTCAAGTTCTCATTAGTCACGTGTCTTATAATTCTTCAATAAATGAAGCAAATAGTCCTGTTGGCGTACATGTACAATTTCCAGTCTCTTCACCTTGCCGACGTATCTTTGGTCTACTCACAAACACACCCGCAGCGGCTAGTAGGCCATAATACTGAACTTCTGACCGCCACTTGCATATAGTACCTCTCATACCACAGCCCACCGCTATCTTTACAACTCATTCCCAGGAGATTATCTTTGAAAACGAGCTCGTAAAGCAATACTGCTGTTCAGGTGACATCAATGAGAGCGCTTCAGTTGTTAGATGAAACATGATATTCAACTTGCTGCCGCAGCCTCATTGCTGAAAAGAAAAATATCCAGTTTCAAAGTTTGAAGGGATAGCTTGGGAAACACACACGTTGACATGCGTTATTGATGAGTTAACCTGGATGAGTACATCACTCAGTCCATCAAAATGTTAATTAATTCATTTTTTATGTAGATTTTGATATGGAGAAAGAAATATGAAAAGTATTTGTAGAGACTGTTGTTTAAGGTAACTGAGTCTTTTTTTTTCTTTTTCAGAAAACAGTTAGGCTGCTAGGTCTTTTGTGTTCTTTGAAGAAATGTAGCTTACATTAGTTTTAATGATGGCTATTAATTATGAAGTTGTCTAATGATGCAAATGCCTGTAAGTCATAAAAATCATGAACCTGATAGCAAATTACCCAGAGTCAGTTGAAGCTTCCTCCATACAAGAGTTGATATGAAGACTTTGTACTAGTTCCCAAGATCAATCTCTATACTATGATGGCAAAAGGAAAAGTGGAAGAATCGAAAACTAAAATCCTATACTTGAAAATTTGGAGGTTTCGTCTCTGCAGATCTTCTCAGACTTTGTCTCATTTGATGCTGACCATCAGTTTCCAGGTCTTTCCAGAAAGGTTCTGTTGGGTCTAAATCATTGTGTATAGGCCGTGTGTGCTTAGGGTCATTGTCCGGTTGGAAAGTTAACCTTTGGTCCATGATGATGTCTTGAACACTCTGGACCATGTTTTCATTTACCGGATTTCTCTGAACTTTGTCCTGTTCAGCTTTACCTGAACCCTGACCAGTCTCCTTGTCCATGCTATCCATGCTTCTCCTTCTCCGCCATTGGGCCGGCAATGAGCAGAACCTGGTTCGGCTTCATTAGATCAGAGAGTCTAGTTTTTTGTAGTCTGATTTTTTCAGCCTACCTGGATGAAGTGTTGCAGTGATAGTTGTTCTTCTTCCATCCCCACAGAGGATGTCAAACACTTAGCCTGGGTGATCATCGCGTTCTTGGTCACCACCAAGGCCCTTATCCCCCAACTACTTAGTTTGGACAGGCAGCCAGTACTAGGAAGAGTCCTGGTTGTTTTCAGACTTCTTCACTGCATCACTGTGCTCTTGGAGACATGTTTTTGTTGCCTGCCTTCCTTGGATCTGTGCTTTGATCCAATCCTCTCTCTCTGAGCGCCATGGGCATTTGAAACATCTTAGATGATCAAGATAAATGGCAGGCACCTGACACTGAATACTTCTGCTGAAAACTCTGTTTTCACTTTGTCATTAAGGGGTTTGGAGTGTAGATTGATGAGGGGAAAATGAATTAAGGAATATTGTAGCATAAGGCTGATACAAAACAATAAGTGAAGGGTTGAAATGAAATACTTTCTGAAGGCACTGTGTAATATCTTGTGATGTGGCCTGACTTCTTGTTTACATAGTTCACTGGTTTTGGTCAGCGAGTGCTACAAGTATTTTCAAGCAACTGATTCACTCTTTACTTCTTAAGTCTTCAAAAGATGTTTTAAAACTCAATGATTTGAAACTAACTTGTTGCTCCAAGGAAGTCTACCTTTGTATTCTTCTCATTTTCCTTTTTTCCTGTGAGGTGTGTCTATGCACAGGTGTGTTTGCGTGTTTATACCCACAACTGTGCTTTGCCCATTCTTCTACTAAACCTCCACCTTAAACCCTCGAAGCAGCCAACCATTTATGACACTGCGAAGGAACCGCCCCTCACCTCCTCGTCCATATCTACCTGTGCAATTGTCTCTGTTGCCATGGAGATGACAGTGGGACACAGTTCGATTGGCAGACTCCTCGGTGGCATTCCCCTGTGCCAGGCAGTGTTTGCATAAGGCCAGAGCTGCAGCCACAAACACAAATGCACAAAAGCCCATCACACACACACACACACACACACACACATAGAGTCACAGACAACAAACAGATAGGTGCAGGTTCACAGTGCTCAAACATTTAAACCAGTCTGTGACCACATCTTACCTGAAGTACATAAGAGATAATGGGGGGGGGGGCACAATATGTGTTATTGGCAAAAATCTGGTGAGTCATAATGGCAGTGAGCCATATATTCCCAATGGTCACGCCCACTTGTGTCACAGTCAACCTATTTCAATATAACACACACCTTTACAATTCAAAACACAACCCACACTACCTGCCCTGATCCCTAGCAAAACACTTTAATTACAAAGAGTTGAACCTTTGATTGTATGTGCGAGGATATTTCGCAGACAGCATATTTCATTCCATATTAGGGAAGCCTGTTTTGACAATGATTAGTAATCACAAGGGATATATTGCTGGTGTATGGACTCTTCATTCAATCATTAACCAACACTTAAGTCGCAGTTGGAGGACTGTCTCCAAACCTGATGTGTTCACCGCATAGCACATCAGCTATTAAGTGTGCCAGCTATCAAAATGGTATATGAACCGTTACAGTGGCTCTATATGTGTCTGCAGGGAGGAAAGCTGCCAGTAGTAACATGTGTTAAAGATTATCACGTGTATTTATATGTAAACAGCAGTTTGTGTGTGTCTGAGGCTGCTAAACTCTACTACGATAATAATAATTACATAATCATACTATAAACCAGCCCACTGTTTACAAAAGAAGATAAACAGTGACTCAAGTTCAAGGACAAAAACAACAATAAACCTTACCTGTTAGTATTCCCACGTAGAGTCTGTACACCTTGGACATCTCCTCACTTGATGTAAGTGCTCATCCAATAAATGAAAGTTCAGTGTCATTGGTGAGTAGAAGTCAGACCAGATCAGTCTTTTCTCAGAGGTCAATGACCTTTGAAGAAGGAGTGGACAAGCTGTGAAAGTTTCCTGTTGGCGGGTTGTATTGTGGTCCGTCATTGATGGAAGCTGAGCTCATAGTCAGGCAGCAGCGCTTAAGGCTATAATGAAAGCGCACATACAGCCCAAAGTGTCTCCCTGGACTGTGACTGGACTGCAACTACACTGTGTGTGAGAATAGAAAAGGGGGTGGCACCGAAACCCAACTCTCTGCTCCCCGCCCACACCTTTAAAGGAGAATACCACTCCATTCAAGCCACTCAGGTTATTTCCTTGTCAAAGAACAACTGCACCTTTATACCTGACTTTCCTTTTCTTAATGGAATGACAGGTGGAGCCGTCGCTGACAACAAACAACCTGCTGAACAGCAAAGCACTTAAGAATACATACTTTCCATAGCTCTGTTGTTTAGAAGAAGACACTGATATTTGAACCTAAGATTTTGCAGGTTCCCTAGGCCAACACGAAGTAGATGAATGTAGGAGACACTCAGTAACATCTGCTGCAACATCTGTTGGTCTAGATTCCTGCAGAATAGGGTTCAGCTGGTGGTGAGCTCAGTGTGAGGTCAAAGGTTAGAGTTATACATTTCATAACACTTTATACTGTAATCTGTTACTTTAATATGCTTTTGTTGTTTTGTTGACAAAACATACAATATCTTTTACCATAAAACATATTTGATACATTTAATATCATAATATTTAATACATAACACTCACATGGACATTTTTAAACTGGACGCTCTAATTTTAAAGCACATTTTGCTAATAATGAGAGCAGGGCTTCAACTTCCATCCCATAGCTGAGTGTTTTCCTGAGGTAAAGTACGAATACATCTTCTACCACTGGCTACAACGTGCTGCCCTGGAAAAACTGAATGCAGATATTTATAGACTCTACACATGACCAGCAGATGGCATCAATTGACATTTTCTCCTCATGAATTAAATAAATACTTTTAACAGGTCCTCTAACACCTTGTGTCTTAGTCAAGTCTATATTTGAACCTCACTGTGCCTCTCTTATTATTTTCTCATGATTAAACTGCAAGTCATTTGGCAAATGGAAAGAAAATACCAGAAAACATGACGGGAGACAAACAGTGTGAATGCACTGTGATTAAAACAACAAGAGTCCGTTTATGGCACAAAAGCAAAAACTCCATAGAGAACAACAGGTAACTAACATACATCTTATACACAGTTTACCTGTAATTAAACTGTTTGTGAACTGTACAGGGTATGCACATTCATAACCTCTAACCCCTGTTAAGTCCAGGAAAGAAATACAGGTGAGCTTGAACATGTGAGGTCAGCGGGCCATTTTCAGCTGTTTCCCTGTTTAAGATGTGTTTGGATGACTAACCAAACAAAATTATCTGAATCAACTTCTGCAAAGGTTTTGTTCTTCCTGTTTGTTCAGATGTGACTGATGTAGTTTATTTTGTTTTTGTTCACTGGAGCCTGCACCATCTCATACTAGTAACCTGTAAGCTGTGTGACCAGTGAGTCCGTATCTAATGTAAATAATGTCTCTTTTCAATATATTATAGCAAATTTTTCTATATTTCCAAAACTCAAATGAAAATAATGTTCATTTGAACACTATTTAAAATGGTGGGAATAGAGGCCTTAGTACCTCCAGTCATATATAAATTTTCAAAAATGTGTATTAAAAGTATTATCAGGAACCTGTTGAACTCTAGGCTGCTGGGAGTGTAGACAATATCATGTCATCACCTATCAATATAATTTGGAATCATGTCATCTTGACTTGAGTCACAACAAAAGTGTGTCCAAGTGTGTCTGCTGGCTCTGTTCAAACAAAGGTTGTTGGGCGAGGAGGCGTTAGATTATTGAGACTCGTCCTGCAGTGTAGTGAGGGGAAAAGGAAGTGACAAAGTAGAGAGACATCCCCAGACATCTTGTATGCTGATGTAGACTGTTTTTTGGGCAATATACAGCTGCTTCACACATCCATTAAATTAGATCCATGTTAAACACTATTAACAAATAAAATGGACAGTTACTGATTTAAATGACTAAACATACTGGAATAAAACAGGCAACATGATTCATATAATCCACTTTCTATGCCATGATGATTCATGTTCTATTTCTAATCCAGCTTGGCGTTGGATGTAAGTCTAAGAGAATGAAATAAAGTCTGAAACAAGCTTTAAAAAGCTCAAAGGCTGACCGAAGTGTTACTCTGTGTTGAGTGTCTTTGCAGTTTTGGACAGGAAGAGCCCGTTTCCTCTCTCTCTGGCTGAGCTCCTAACTTAGACTGAACATCAGGAAGCTCTGACGCCGTGAGATTCCAGGGTGTAATTTAGAGCCTGGCTATAAACATCCGCTTTGTATAACTCATAGATAATCACTATATGGCTCTGCAACCATCCACTGTGTAAGGCTGGATCACACTTTTAACACTGCACTAGTTTTCATGAGGCACTTGAATAAAGACTAAGATGAAGAACATAAAGCATTTTAATTTGTTATGAAAAAATGAATGGACGCACAGTAAAACAAGACATTTATTTATTTAAAAAAAAGACATTAAAATCATACAATAACCATATAAACACACTTACAACAAAACAACATTATTCTCCAGTATTCTTTCTGAGGGTGAGATGCCAGATGTGTCCACTTGTCCCTCTCCCTCTGCAAAGAGTGCAAGAAGACCTTTTAAACTTCATTTGCTACTCAACAACAATGAGCAACATGTGTTTTACTTACAAATAAAGGCTGTGAAGAAGACGTTAGTGGACTCTGACCTTCACACCACAGCACAGGAGCGTGGTTCTCTGAAGGGGTTGCTGCCTGTGGGGACTCCGACCAGCAGGGCGTCTTTGCCTGCGTTCTGCAGACAGTACTGCTGGAGCTCTGCAGCTGCCTGAGACACCTGCGGGAACACAAACACAGACATGTCAGATGTGTTTGTTTATATGGTATCACTTTGTGATAAGTCAGCCTTTGTAGAGGTTATATGCAATAACTGATGGATTTATTAATAGATAATTTACTGTAGATCTGGACAAAAGTCTCTATAATCATATAAAACTGCTAACTCAATGGATTACAATAAGTTTTTTTAAATCAGTTATTTGTTAACATTGATAACAGCAGATATGATGTTAATACAAAGCAAGAAACATGTGAGATTTTAACAATAACTTAGTCAAAAAATAATATTTTGAGTAAAACAGAGGCCAGAGGAGGACATCACGTGTTACAACTAATACAGTCAAGAAGTGCTGTTGTTTAATAATGTAACAAAATTAAATCAAAGAAAATCAATAAAAAACAGATTAATAGACTCTAAACTCTAAGCTCTTTAAATGTACCATCTTCTGTTGGTTTATCTTTCACTTTACCTTGATTCGTTCCACACTGGCCTCCAGCTTCAGTTGTTCTACCAGCCGCCGCATGTTGGATAAATTGGAATTAGAGGTCATGTTTTCGGGAATTGTTTTGTGAGAGAAGAATTTGCTTGTTTGGAGAAAAAACAAAGTCCCTTCAGTCTTTCAACACAGACGCTGACTCCACTAATAGGCAGCTAAACTCGACAAGAAGGGAGTGGCTGGGTTTCTTTCCAAACGACCTGAGTCCTACTCCTCTGAAGAGACAAGGAAGCACACTGACCTCCACATGTCCTACTATATACACACTTTGAAGCTGATTTAGGTTGTTGACTAGATGTGAGAAGAAACTGTTTATTGCAGTCAGATCTATTAGACCCCCAACAATAATTATGGCATGTTCATTTTCTATATTTGTTTGTCATTTTATTAGAGAGTTTGTTGATCTTTACAAGCTCTGGATAAGTGCTATAGTGAGCCCTAATGAGTGGATGAATGGACTATGAAACTCTAGTCAACTTATAACATGCCCCAAATACCTGAAAAAGTGGGACTCACCAAGTGCTGTTATTTGCATTCATGGTTGTTTCATTATTCTAATTCTGAGTTTATTTTATTTATTGATTTGTTTGTTTTCCCCTATATTGTATTTAATCTAGATTTATTCTATCTTTTTAGCGTTATTCTTGTTATTATGCGGCTATTTTAATTTGCTAATGAGTTAACTTCCTTTGAGTACAAATTTTCCTTATTTATTTATTTATTTATTTGTGACATAATTGTTTGTATTTTTTTATTTTTAAGTTACAAAATCTTTCATTTTTACTGAATTACGCAGAATTTTACAAACGTTATCCAAAACAAAGAGAAAACATTCAGACTAACATTAAACAAACCAAAAACAGATCTGCGCATGCGCGAAGGTTTGCTGACTGAAAGTGTTGTGAAGTGTCGTGACGCTGCTGCTGCTGCTGCTTTAATCATCACAGACGGAGCCACGGAGGAAGCAGCAGCTCGCTCTCTCTTCCTGAAGCCCACGTGGTTAACGAGCCACAACACCGGCCCCTCGTGTCCCCATTGGTCCACAGGTGATTACCGGGATTGGCTGTAAGTAGCTTTGACTCAAACATAAACATTGAAGGAAAGTAAGCGAAGTGCCACAGAAGAAGAAACAGCGTCGAGCTATGGAAAGTTAATCGGGAGAAATGAGCTAAAACTAGACTCGGGAGCTGTCAAACCTCCGGGACTGTTTTACCGTGAAGTGAGAGTGGTGCACAGCCGACATGGTGGAGGTGTTCTCCGGGCGGACTCTCCTCAATAAAGACGGGGATTTCGTCGACCCCGAGGAGGCGCTGAGGAATAAAGTGGTGGGGATCTACTTCTCTGCAGGATGGTGTCCGCCGTGTCGGGACTTCACCCCGATCCTGTGTGATTTCTACACGGAGCTGGTGGAGGAGAGTGATCCTCCGGCTCAGTTTGAAATAGTTTTCGTCTCCTCGGACAAGACGAGCGATGACATGGTTGAATATTACCATGACATGCACGGAGACTGGCTCGCTCTGCCCTGGACGGATGACTACAAACAGTTAGTATTACAACTCAATGGGAAGTCTGTGTACTTCTGTTAGAGGCTGTTTAACTTAACTCGATGGGTCAAAAACACAATTAGCTGCAGTTAGTCGTGCTGTATTTGTCGTCTATCTCATTAGGATTTAACACCACTGTGTCTCTCCAGCTTATTAGGTTGTGTGCTTATGTAAAATGCTTATGAGGGTCACCCTCTCAGGGATTACAGGTTTAAGTGAAGAACAGACAAAACTTCCTCCCACAGCTCAGCCTCCCAAGTGACTCCAACAATGATCTGTTCAATCTTCATCTTCTGCTTCATTTTTTGCCCTCTGTCAGTGTCCAGGTCCCAAATAGGACTGAATCTTTCTTTTTCTTATGTGCAACTGTCAAATAGTGGAGGAACATACTCATTATAATAATAACACCACGAAGTCCTGCACATCAGGTGTGTCCCAGGTAAAAGTGCAGTTTTAAAGTGTTAGAGACAATATGAAGCCAACATTGAGCCCTTTAGTGTCAGTGAGTATTATTATATCCAATATCCTCATCATAATTGATTATATCAATGGAAATGGGAATCTCAATAAATAGAAGAAGTGTCTTTTGGGAGGTACGCTTAAGAAATAAGTTTAACTATTGATCAATGAACATAATAAATGTCTGTTTATTTCCTGTTGAATAACTAATTGATGATTTGTTTCATATTGGATTGATACTATGGGCCTGTGAAGGCCATTAAGGCATATGGATTAATCAATAATGAAAACAGATGTTACTTGAAACCGTGATGAGAAACAGTGAGAATATTTTTGATCTGTTGATCACTGTCAACTTTACTCACTATGAAAATGAGATGTCACTGTGTTGGAGAAGTATAATCCTCCTGAAGCTAGAAATTAAGTACAAAAGTTCCAGAAAATGTAAATGCTAAAGTCCCCCAGAAGTACTGTGCATGAGTAAAAGTACTTCACTGTCATGCATATAGTTATTTTTATAGTAAATCTCTCTCTCCTGTGTCTCTCAGTGAGCTGAAGCAGCGCTACAAGATCACAGCGGTGCCCAAGCTGGTGATCGTGAAGGAGAACGGCGACGTGATCACAGACAAGGGCAGGAAGCAGATCAGAGACCGAGGCCTGGCCTGCTTCAGGACCTGGCTGGACGCTGCGGAGATCTTTCAGAACTTTAATGGTTAAAAGGTCAGCCCGTTATTTTCAGGTGGGCTGAAGGAACCACAGAGGAGAGCGCCAAAGTCAAATCTGTCTATGTTCATTTCATTCAGAACAACATGGTAAAATCCTCAAAATTAAACAATATGAGCGAGAATATCAGACTTTGGTTCAGCTTTTGATGAGGGTTGTTTTTTTGTTTTTTTTTCAAAACCAACCATCCTATGCATTTAAGACAAACCTCAGGCATGTCTGTAGTGGTTCATATGTGGAAGAGGCTCTGCTTTATACACGCTGTAGTTTCCTATCTGCTTATGTTCTCTATAAGCTAGTGCACTAATTAAACCTACAGGTAAATCTTACCTATATCAATACATAACATACCTTCTTTCCAGAGAGCTTGCCTTCCTATATATTTGACTTGTAGTTCTACTTTGAGCTGCCTGTTTATTTTTATATTTTGTTTTATATGAGTTGCTAAGACTGGTTATTATTAAAAAATATATATATTCTGTGACTTTTGATGCTGATTTATTCATTTATTTGTTTTTTTTACTCTCTGTTGCTAAACATTTCTGTCATAGCGTCAGGGAGTGTAAACATATAAACAGAATAATTCCCTTTTGTCTCATTAAGGTGCAGAAAGCCCGCAGGACATTGTTTCCAACATGCTGGCACATTCACATCCTTGGGCCTTTAATTGCCTTCTTCCCTTGTGTGCGCTGACACTGCTGTTATTACTTTGTACATACAAACATCCAACATGCCTGATGACATTGTGATGAGTCTGCACAGATCTGTTTTCTCCAGGCCTGTCTGCTCGGTGCCACTAAACACCGCACGTCTTCAAAGAACACCATGTCACACCAGGTAACGGCCCGAGGCTTCACTCAGGGATACATTCAGCTGAGGATGATGGTTCTCCTCAGGTAGAATCAGGTGTGTTTATGTCGTCCTTCATCACAGGCAGGTCTCACAGGGCTGTACAGAGAGAGAGAGCTATTTCTCTCTCTCAGATCTCACATCTTATCGCTGAATAAAATGATGCAACTCCTCAAGGTGAACGAGAAAGACGGAAAATGAAGCGCAAAATTCAAATTGGCAGGTTAAGGCAGAGATGCAACAAAAGCCGCAGGAGTCTGCTGCTCCTCTGAGTGAGAATGTGTATGACCCAGTAGACACTGAGATTTATTGATTGGGTTTGCATCATTATCCTTCTGCTGTGCCTCTGCTCAGAGAGCTGCAGTTTCACAATCTACCATCTGGGGTCACTATGTTGTCATTTATGAAAATACAATGTTTTCTCTCAGATCTACCCCACCAATCATGTGTTGCGCTTGACATAGGGTGACCATTGTGTATGCAAATACCAGCAGTGTGATCAATAAAATTGACAATGTAATTTTCACTCACAATTGAATCTAGAGGGTTGTATCATCTTTATGCACCATTTAAAGTCCAACTCTAGTAAAGATTATTATAATTACTACACTTGGATGTTTCATTGTTCAGAGTGATACATGCACACTGTGATACTAGCAGACTGTTCACATTCACCTTCCTGTAAGCCCATGGATGGATGGATTACTGAATGGGCTTATGGGGCACAGGCCCAGAGGGCCAAGGGATCAAAGCCTCAGTCTGAAGTGACTCTTATTATCTCTTGTTGGAAAGTCAACCCAGCAACCACAAATAGATGTAAAACAACAACAACAAGGGGAAAAAAAGGCCAACGGAGAGAATAAAAATAACCAAAAAACAAACAAACAAACAAAAAAATAGCCTCAGAGAGACACAAGATGTTTGTAGTTAGCTGCTTTGCTTCCACGAGTCAAAGAGCTACAGCTACAAAGGCAACGAAAACTACACAGACAATCATAGACACAAAACAACAACACAGAGACATTAAATAACCACAAAGTGACACCAAAGGTGACACATACACAACAGCTGAAAACCAACAACGCACACAAATTGACCTCTGAGTCCGGGTGTTTTAGGGTTCCTGCAGGGTCAGGGGTCACTTATAGGCTATATCTGGGTCCAGGGGCCCATAATGCCTCATAATGTGTCAGTATGAAAAGGTAAATCTGACTTTCAGATGTGCACACAAGATGATTTTGAGTCATCATGTGGTTCCACAGTCACTGAACAACCACTTGAAGGTCACAGATTAATTGCAGTATTTTTGAATGCGTAGTGCCACCATTATGTTTTGATGCTAAAACCTTCTAATTAGTTAAAGTGTTATGGTAAAAGGAGTCACGCTACTTTAACGTGACTAATATAAAATATACAGAATGGGCTACGTGACATGGGATGGAGTCTAAATCTCACTTCAGCTCCTCTTAATTGTTTGTATTTGCTTCCTGCCTGCTGCCTGATGGAGAGGCCGCAGAGCGCAGCCCTCAGGTCACTTCAGATTAAGACGGATCTGTATGTCGACTTCACATTTTGGAGTCAGTCGGACTTCTTGTCGGTTTCACAAATGAAAGGCAGTAGTGTTTCCTGCTGCTGTAACGGTGTCTTGAAGCAACTAACAAGGCTGTCTTTATGTGAGGGTAAGGGAGGAGGGGGAGGCGGAGCGCTGGGTGGACCGGCCAGACCTGCACGGATTCAGGGGGAGCGTCCGGCGTTAAGCTCAACATGTTGACGAACAGGAAACTGCACGTAACCCTTCAAAATAAGATACTGAGTCATCTCTGAGTGGATGCATATCATGTTCATTTTATTCACTTCACTACAAGAATAACATGACAATACTCTGCCCCACTCATGTGCTTAATACCATCTTTAAATATGACATCAATAATAACGTACACACTTTTCTGATGACGTCAACAATAATGTGCTCGATAAATACATTTTCTTATGATACAATATTATTTCGTATTTGATTTAGGGTAATTCAGACATGTCCTAACATGAACCCTTGTCATCATATCATCCTGGTCTTAACCACAGTGTGATACATGGCTTTAACATGTCAGGTTTTAATGGTTTTAGTGAATGAAATGGTAAACTAACAGTGGTGTGTCCACCATTACTGACATGGCAGCCTAATTATTGTTAAACCTTCAGTCTACTGCACACATGATTCAACAGCGGGTGCAAACAGACGATATATGATCCATATCCCACTTATAATCCATCCAGTGTGGATCATGTTATAATGTTTCAGGGAACACGTAGTCGACCTGATTACTCACATGTGATTCAGACGTGGCAGTATGAGCAAGTGATCTGTCTGCAGAAAAACAGAGAAAGTGCAGAGTCAGCCCCCAGCAGAGTGTCCTCCTACAGCCTGTAGTCTCCTCTCAGTGTCAGGTGCTTAATGCAGTGTGAACAGCTTTTTTTTTTTTTTTTTTTGACAGAGTGAGCTGTGCTGGACATCGGTGGCCTCTGCCATAAGCCTAGGATATGGTGAAGGTAAGAGTCACTTTTAAAAAAAAATATATTTTCCATACATGGGGGTTTTAATAAGGTCAGAAGTGAAGACAGAAGGTCTGTGTGCAACTCCAGGCAATGAAGCAGTAGCACTAAAGTCAACACAGGGGTAACATTCAGCTTATTGCCTGTCACTCTTTATTGTCTCTAAGTAATAAAAACTAGTTGTGTGTTAACAAAATGACATGACACAGACACTGTGCTGTGGCATGGACAGAGCCAGCACTCTCGGGTTCTTCAGTTATTGGGCCCATGTTTTATATGTCTATGTTGCCTTACTACAAATAACATTTCCTCTTGCAGGGCAATAAAAATGAAAAGAATATACTGATGATCTGCTTGCAAGGCGCCAGACTTATGTACATTTCCCTCCCATGGTGACAGCAGCTGAACTGCAATCACAGAACATTAGGGAATACATATGGGAATTGTGTCTGTGCCTACTCCCCCCCCCCCCCCCCCAGGTGCAATATGCTTTGGTCAGTTACTGAATGAAGGCAAGATTTTTTTTCTTTCACTAAAAAGCTGAGTTTTAGGCGTCAGAAATCCCTTTAAAGCCTGTTTACACATTTTATTTTCTTAATTCCAACAGTCAAAATTGTGACATGTACCTTTAAGACAGGTTGCCTTACCTGATATAAGGAGTTGCGTCATCAGCCCGCGCTACTTGATGGAAGTGATGTCATGTTTACGTGCTACTTCATTCTTTTGGCTCCTCAACATGTGGCTTCTGGTTTGTTAATGTATGATAAGACAGAGCTGTCCAGCCGGGCATGGGAAGGCTGAAGCTAGTTGTGGAGGTCCAGACCTTTAGATGCTAATTTCTCCTCCTGTCCTTTTCTCCCCGTGCTCTAAACTGCTTCAACCACGTGGATCCAGACTGATACAAATGCTTTACTCCTCTTAAATGACAACGATAATGATATTATTTTACTTCTTGCATCATCATTTCTGCAGGTATTGCAGCCCACACAGACCTCATTAGATTGTTCAGTGCCATAAAGCCATGGCTGGGTAACCACCAAAAGAGACTCCTATTGACTGTCACTTAACAATTTACAATTAGTTTATTTTCCTCAACAGTAAACTCAGTGTATTGATGATAAAATGAAGTGTTAAAAGACTTTGCGTTAAGTTGGTGAAGTTGGCTACTTGTATTTTCGGGAATTTCATGGAGCATGTTCTTTTATTTTGAAGGAGAAAGCCTCTTGTTCCGGTGTTGTTGTGCCTTCTCCGGTGGACTTCACGTTGCTCCGCGGTACAAACGCTCACTCCCGCTCCTGCGCTCCGCAAGTGTCGTCTGTGGACCGGTGGAGGTCTGCAGGACGGGACCGGGACTGGAACTGGGTCCGCAGCACCGGGACAAAATCAAAGCTGTTCTGGAGGAATGGACTGAACTGGCGACCAGGGGGGACAGGGGGTAAGTTGTCCGGGTGCAGAGGGCATGTTGACGGGGTACAGTACAGATGTAAGCCGCCAATACAACCATGTACTGTAAAAGAATAGTAGTGATATTTTAACAGTGCTGTCTGCTGTTTGTTTTGCTCTCAACCTGCTCATTGAAAACTTTATGCTTATTACTCCCACTTTTAGAGGAACAACTACAAACAATAATTAAATCAAGTTACATTCTTCACATAACACAGACAGATGTGGACAGTGGGAGCAAACACTGCGCGCACACACACACACACACACACACAAATGTGGGTGCAGTTTGCTTTTCTGTGTGTTTTAATTCACCCACTGTGAGTGACACACACTGATTTGTAGCAAATCTGAAAACAGCAAATATTGTTCCAGCCCAGTCAGGATGGCTGAGTGTGTGTATATATATGTGTGTGTGTGTGTGTGTGTGAGTGAGTGAGTCATGCTTTAGGTCAGATGAAAGTAAAACATGGTGGAGTAAAAAAAAAAAAACACCCACAATAATTTGTAGTGGGTAGATCCAGATAATAAAATTATATGCACTCAGTGAAAGTGCAGGCTTTTGCAACAGTGTTCCTCTGCATCTCACTCACATAGTGCACAACACAAGCACAGTGGAGCGGGCTGGAGATTTTTATCAGGGAAAACTGCTGTAATCCTGCTTAGTGCATTCACTAACAGGCACCTCGCACCCTGAAATATCTGAGGGTTTTTTTTTTTTTTTTTTTCGAGCTGGCAGACTTGTTTTTCCTCATATTGGAAGAATGAATCTGGAGATTATGTAGGATTTGATCTTGTTTAGCAAGCAGAGAGGAAAAGGACTTGAAAGGAGCAAATATATACACACACACACACACAGTCACTATCTACATTACTTTACCTTATGTGAGTGGGAAAATGATGTGATAGACGATGACATATATGTGCTGACTGTGCCTGGAAGATAAAGTTGCCCCCCTTTAGGATGCCCAATACATGTGTCCTAGATGTGGTAGTGTGTGTCTTTGAGTCTGGGAGTCCAATTGTGTGTGTGTGTGTGTTCTGGCTTTGTGTACATGTATTCTCATGTTTCACAGATCAGATAACAGAATCTTTTAGGACATTTACCCAGTGACATTTTAACGGCGCTGATGTAACGTCCCTGCAGTGCATTGACAAATTACCCCTGATGATATTACATTTGCCTTTTGCGCATCAAGATGATGTCGCTTTACAAAAAAAAAAAAAAAATCTATTAGATTAAATGGGCACTGAAGGGTGTATTGCCTCAAGGGAAGATCTGTCAATTTCACTTAAGTAAAATCAGTATAAATTGTCAACAGCAGAGTGTGGAGCTGGTTCAGTTGCAGCTTTTGCTCTAAAAAAAAAAAAAACATTACAAAGAGCTGTTTTTCACTGCTGGGAGCTTTTACCTTTGCATGTAGGACAGTTGCTGCAGTTGTGAAATGCAACCGCTGCATGATGGCTCACTGTCCAGTGAGAAGAGGGAAGTAAATGAGCTCTGGCTCTGGTTTGAACTTGGCTCGCTCTCATTAACGTCTTTCTGGACTTACGGCACCTTGCCAAACGTTGCTGTAGGATAAAGCCGATGAACCTCTGTTGTAACACATGTGATGAAAGCTGCAAAGGTGGGGATGTGCAGCCGTGACGCTGCGTGGAGGAGGAGGCTGAGTGGCTCCCCGGCTGCGAGATGAAGCAGATGTTCACTCATGGACACTGTGGATTTTTTGGTCGTTTTTGTATCCAGCTCAGCTGTTTGCTCTCTTGCCATCATCGCTTCTCATCTCGGCTATTTATAAGTGTTGGCTCGTGGAGTGACTCTGAAGCGACTGCATGTGACAAAGGGAGTGTCTTTATGTACCAACTATGATTTATGATACTGCATCATAAGCATGCAGTGATGAGCTGTGTCCAATCAGGACTGTGTTGTGGCTTTTCATTGTGTTTCACTGAATGAGGGAGTGCCCACTAATTTCTCTTCTCTGCACAGACACTCTGTGGAGCTGGGTGGTGGTTGTTATTGTATCATTGGTTCATCTCTGTGTGGATCACAGATTGTTTTTGACTCTGCTGAGAGCATCAAAATCAATGCTTTTAGATCCCCACTGTTCATTTTGAATTGAAATTAGAGAAAGTTGCCTTTGATGGCTGACAGATGCTGTGTGTTCAGACACTAACGAACCACATGTGCTCCTCCTTTAGCCTGACTGATGCTGGCTCTTTGAGGTCAGTAGCACTGTATCAGCTGATAAACTCAACAAGAATCCATTAATTGTCGTTACTGTGTCCTGGATACATGCTAATCTGTCACTGTGCATCATTGTATACTTGGGAAACTTGCTGTTTATGTGAACAAAGTGACTTTCTGACATGATGCAACATTAGCACTTACTTGAAGTGGAGCCAATAATCACAGATACTGTATGGGTTCAACACCGATGATCTGATGTAAGAGTGAAGGGTGACATAATGGTCAGAGAGCATATCGGGCTTCTTCTATCTATCTATCTATCTATCTATCTCTATTTCTATATTTCTATCTGTCTATTTATCTAATCTGTACATCTCCTTTCTCTGCTGTTGAGATGAGCTGTTTTCCGCAGGGGACCATTGAAGTTTCATCTGATACAATCAAACCAATAACTGCGAAGAAATGACACACTTTGAGGACCAACGTGGAGAAAGGGAGAGGGGAGGAGGACGGAGGTGGGTGGAAGGAGAGCTGGTGGGTGGGTGCGCGGGTTGGAGGGAGGCGAATGTTAACACGGGGCACTTGTAGTGAAGTAGAGGAGAGCAGTGTTTTTTTTTTTTTTTTAAGGGCCTTCCAGATGGCATGTCGACAGGAAGGTTCCGGAGAAACGGGCCCCTAATGAATGGGAGGGAGAATCACCTGAGGGGACAAGAGACATCAAAGAAACCTTTCTCTGCCTCTCGCTCGTTCTTCCCCTCCCACATGCCCACTTTACGCTGACTCCTCTCCGCTCTTCATTTTCTCCTCACACCATATATCTAATCTAGCTGCTTAGTAGCTCCCCTCAAGTAATCTGTGGGCACAGCTGACACTCTCGGCAGAGTTTTTTTTTTTCTCACTCATTTTTAAAATTTTATCTTAATTAATCCTCTCCTCTCCTCTCCTCTCCTCTCCTCTCCTCTCCTCTCCTCTCCTCTCCTCTCCCTAAAGGACATTCCTCATTTTTACAGTGAGACAGCCGAAGGGCAGGTTCAAACAGAGCTGTCTAAGAAGAAGCCCTGACATTCGTTTTCGGCCGACGTGCACGTAAACACATTAACGTCCCTGACCTATAACAAATACTGGAGGCTGCGGTGAGACAGGCGGTATGGAGAGGAGTTTAAACATCAACAGTTCAGTGGTTTATCAGGTTGTTTGCAGTGATCACAGAGGCCACTTACTCAGAGTGAGTGCATGTGTTTGGGAGGGGCAGGCTGATTTAAAGATTAATGCATCCATGCTCTCTCATATAAACATACGTGGATGTGTGTACTCTGTGGATATGTACCAGCTGAGAGATGAGAAGTTGAAAGAAAAGGCAGAGTTGGTCAACACCAGTGGTTTTAGCTTTAGCAATGTTTCCACTGCTCCAGGATTGTGTTAGTTGTGTAATCTGTCTTTGCTCAACATCGAGCCTGTGTTCATTTTTGTCAAAGTTACCTTATTGTGCTGAGATCATATCATTCAATTTGTTCCACTTGGTCAACACCTAAAAGGGGGAACTCTTCATTTTACGCATCAGCATCAGTTTACTTAACACTGTGACTGCTTCTCAGTCTGTCAGTGTGCTTTTATGATATGATAGGAGTGTGATTAAAATCTGCATCTAAAAAAAAAAAGCCTGTGTCGTGAGGAGTGGGATTGGAGTCACACATATGCTGAATTATCAGGTAAGATCATCGGACAAAAAGTCACTGCGTTGCTTTTTCAGAGTAGTCATTGTGAAAGGAAAAATACAGACATGTTTGAAAACTTTACCTTAGTCCAGTTTCTTATCCTTTACATTCACTAATTGAACCGACATGTGCTTTTCCTTCTGTGATGCGTCAGTGTATGTTGTCAAAAAGTATGTTTCTGGAGGTGGGACCAGTCTGAGTATTTAATGCTGGATTTATACCTGACACAAGACGTTACCAGGAGAGCTGTCATAAATACCTACAGCATAAACCATGGGTTGGACTCAGTGTCACATGTATTGCACATGAACTGGCGGCATGATACTTCAGTCATATTCACAGTAACAGTGTTTGCATTCATTCTTTTACTTTGACCAATACCCTAAAGCAACAGTGGTGTAAGAGATGCAGTAGAAAGCAGTGCTTCCCCACACTGACTAGTCACGGTAATTGCTGGCATCACTTATAGCTGCTGTGGCCCCACAGAGGCTACGTACTGCAGCCTCTTTATTACCATAACAAACTTGACATTAAGGACTGGCTTTGTCACTGTAATATAAATGGAGTGGACAGAATAATAGAAACACCTGGGAACCACAGCCTGGTGTAGCTGTAGTTTTATGTTGCCAAATATGAGTTATCAGTCTCCTTTTTTTTTTTTTGCTTGATATAGAGATATAATAAAATATATTCTTATCTAATTTTTTCATTTTTCAGCCAACATCATGGAAGTGCAGCACTACATCAGCAGGGAGAAGCACTCCTTTAAACCGAATAACCTCACAATTATCAGTCTGAAACACTGACAAAACTTAACGCAGACTTGGTGTTCACTGTGATTTGGTTATAAACTAAAGTAAGTTTCATTCGTCTGCTGCTACTTTACATTTTCATAAAACACAGAAATGAATGGAAAACAGTGGTTCCCATTAACAAAGGAACCATATATATATATATATATATATATATATATATATATATATATATATATATTTTTTTTTTTTTTTTTTAATGGATTTGAACATCATTAGTAAAAATATAATAAGGGTAGGATTTATTTGCAGTCTGAGAGCTGAAATGTGCAAAATCACTGATAAGATCCTTTAAAGCAGAGATACAGAATATTTCCTCTATGGTTTTTGGTGTTGTGATCTGTTTTTTTCTCCTTCCTGCAGACTTTCTCACTCTCTCATACTCAATTAATGCATCTGCAAATGGCTTTAGCATTTGAGAAGACTATATACTGTATGTCGTTACTGCATACATTACTCTTTAAGACTCAGCCTGAATATATTTAACACCAGTGGAGAGCAAAGAGAATCTGCTCTACAAAACCCAACAGCAGAACTCAGATGCTACATTTTTCATGATGAGATGGTCACAGGGTTTTTTTTTCTTTTTCTCAGATGCTTCAGACATTCAAAGGACATGTAAAGGTTGACCTGTGTGGGCTGGAGTGCAGAGATAACCTGTCACCTGTGTGTGATTTCTGCTGCACCAGTGTGACTGTCAACCAGACATGGGGCGTTGTAGGACTCAGAAGAAATTCATTCTTTCTTGTTTCCCACAGCAGACGTCTGCAGCCCCCCTCCTCCTACTACAGATACAAACATACACATATTCCCACATTAACACACACACACATACACACAAATGCCCTGTGGGCAGGAGGCTGCAGCAAGAGGGGAGGAAGTGATTTTGGAGGCTGAACCAGACATTGCAGAGCTATGCTTTGGAAACATCTCTGGCCGCCAAATACTAAATCATTCTCTTTCTCCTCTCTCTTCTTCTCTTCTTTATGACAGCCTGATTATTTATTTCATCTCTCTGTCTCTCTGACCCTCTACCGCTCTCATCTCGGCATTTCTGTGTCTATTTCTAGCTGAGAGAATGAAATATGTGATAAGCAGGAAAACACATTTATCAGTTATGTCATCTCAGGAAGAGGAAGAAATGTATTTTCTGCATTGTTTCTCTGTTGGTAAACAGGCTTGACACTGTTTCTATAGCATGAAGATATATTATATAAGTTTCATAATGCAACACAATCAGCAGCAGTTTTATTGGACCTTTGATTACAGGCTGTGTCGGAGCCACACGAATGAGTTAAGGTCAAAAACAAACAGCAGGAAACTGTTATCAGGTGCCAGGCACTCAAGTTCGAGAGGGAAGTTGCAGTCCTGCACAGAGAGAAAACAGGAACTGTTAAATTCTCTCTGTGTGTGGGGTTTGTCTCTGTTGCAACTGTGAATGTAGTGTAAAATGATTATTATATGAAAAAAGAAAAGAAAAGAAAAAAAATTGAGGGTGAAGTCAGGACAGGGTGTTGCGGGAAGTGCCAAACAAAAAAGTCACAGTTGAGTGGTGTAATTTCCTCTCGGTGTCAGTTTGGGTTTACTGGAAATCTTTACTTCTTTGGTTCATGGATGCAGCTTAAGTCTGCCACGGTTCTCTGCACAATAATCAGATATCACACAGTGGAGATAAAGAAGAACTCAAGTGACCAACTGACTTGAGGGAACAATGGATATAGCTTTACCTTTTAGCGTGACACAGCAAACATAAACAGTTTATTTACATAGCTCCCCTTCACATACAGAATAACAATAGCATTCATCTGGAGTCAGATTTCTGTCCACCTGATGATTGTGAGTCTGTATCTACTGTTTTGTTGTTTGTTTTAGCTCTGTTTTTGGTCTCCACCACCTCCTGAAGGAAACATCTGGTCATTTGGCAGCTCAAGGCTCCATTTTGTTCACCAGTTTAACTGTGTGTGTGGGTTTATTAGAGCTTTTTTCACTGAAAGCAAATGGTAAGAGTAGTTGGATTGAACCAGAGCAGTAAATTTGTGGGTGGTCATATCCATGCTAGCTGATCCCTGAAGCAGTGTATGTCAGCACAGCAATGCTTTGAGCTGAGTGCTAACATCAACAGGTTAATGCTAACTAAAACATGATGAAACAAACTGGCGCTGAGGCTGCTGGGAGTGGTAGTTTTATCTGGTCAAATGCAGGACAAACTGTTTGAGTATAGGGCTCAGTGAAGTTCATCCAAGTTCATTGCAGTTCATCCAGAGTGTGACATGTTTGTGGATTCTTCATCATTTCTAAAATAATAATAATAGCCTCACGCAGTGTCTGTAAAAGAAATATAAACATCACACCATTCTTCCAGTAAATGCCACAGATAAGCTTTACAAGGGCACGACTGCAGTGACACAAAGCAGGAAATTACAGACAACTGTTCAGACATCACCAGCAGCAATAAAATCAAACATGATTATTTAGCTGCCAGTGTTCCTGTGCTGCAGCCGTACCTATCCCCACGGGAAGTCAAATAACCAGGGCTGAATCAACTCATTCATTCCCGGTGAGATTCAGTGTGGTTTGACTGTGAGTCTCTGCTCATAAATCTCAGTCACACCACCGGTGATGAATCTCTCTCTCATAACTTTACAGCAGAGACGGACTGCCTCGCCGGGCCGGGATCAGCTCCTATTGTGTTTGTGATATATTTGGCAGCAGCTTCTAAAAGCAGCGTGTCTGAGTCCTGAGCAGTGTCAGGAGAAGAAATGCAGCACTGTCGACTATAGATATACATCATTACTGGTCCAGTGTCATGTATAAAATCAGTATTTGTGTTGATTCTGAAATGGTTATTTGAACAGAAAATGAATCAACATCAATAATCAATGTATTGTTTGAAGGAATCACACTCTCACACTCATTAAATAGGAATCCAGAGACTAAAAGCAGTGTGAAATAGCAAACGCAGCGTAGTGTGAAGGTAACAAAATCCTCAAATTAAAGGTGTTGGACTTAATTTTTTCATATGCATTAAATGATTCAGATATAATATTTTTTAATTAGTTCTTTTAAAAGAGAGCGGCTGTCTGATTCACTGAGTCGGAAAAATAATTAACAGATTAACTGATAATGAAAACAAGCCATATTAAGATAATAAGCTCATTTAATGTTGTGTTCCAGTGTATATTTAGAGAGCAGTGCCCCAGCATGAAAGTCCAACATTGTCATATAAAAACTGACATTTTGAGATTGTTGTTAATGTTTTTGTGCCGGGTTGATGAGGGTCACTCTGCTCTGTCTGTAAGTGCAAACATTAGCGGCCGGTTGTAGTTAAAAATGTAATGTGGTGCATTTGCTCCCCAATGAAAAGGCAAATTGACCTTCCACAATGTCAGAGCTTATAAGTGCATGCTCTCATTTGTGTGAATAGCTTGTGGTCACTTTCACTGGCACCAGTGCGAGTGTAGCTGTGTGTGTTACAGGAAATCATGAAACCAGGAAAGTCGAAGTCATCAGGGAGAGGTGATGTAATTATTTTAAAGGAGTTTCCCAGCCTGCGATCACATGGCTGCGAAACTAATGAGAGCCGCCTGTGAAAGAAAGAAAGTGATTAAACCTCCACCACACCATTAATGTCATTAATGCCATATATCTGAGGATTTATGGCTTCATATAATGACATCATGAGGATTTTTCCTGTAATTGAAAGGATGATACTCCATCACTTCAACTCACTCACTCCCTCACTCACCCACTTTTGCCTGAGCACCCTCTCCTCAAACATTTTCTGAGTCGGCAGCGGAGGTCCTGCTGGAGAGACGCCCTGTCTCTCCTGATTCAGCCGTCTGTTGGAGCACAGTCCAGTATTCACTCCTGCCATATACTAATCCTTTCAGTCGGCTCGGCTTCTGGCAGCCCCGTAAAAGAGCTGACTGTGTGGGGAGTCGAGAGAGACCAGGACTGATACACAGAGATACATTTACAGATATGTACTGTAAGTCAAACATTCAACCACTTACCCAGAAAAAAACATGAAAATATGCTCACTCACGTCCACATTTAGGTGCACATCAGCGTCACTCACCTTCTCTACGCTGCTGCAGGTCATAACTCAGTATCTACTCTCTAACTCTTATATTTTTGGCTCTATGGTCATCATTATCCACTTTTTGGCTTCAGATCAGATAAAAATTCAGCTGTAGTGTGTCACGAATACTGTGCTTTAATCCACATTTTGCATAAAAGGTATGAACATCTGTGTAAAAGCACAGACTGTGACTCTATTGCATGACCAGTCACGCCATTTTGTTTGGTTCAGTGTAAACAAGCAAATGTAAACTTGTGGCCACTCATCGCAGATTATGGCCTCAGTGTGGTTGTGAACCATGAGGGTGATTTTTCACTTTTAGATAAGATCATTTTTCAAATTTTTAGACGCCTGAAGAAATAAACATGTCCAGAATTTCTCAAGAAAAAAATCTGAGAAAGATCAGAGAAAAAAACCACACGCAGTGTTATTCGGTTTATTGGATTTTTTTTTTTACCAGGCTTATGTGATATAACTTTAATCATTAGGCCACCATGGCCTCATTGTAATGCCTATGCTGAATTCAGTCCATCCATTATCAATACTCACACACCCTGTGCAAGGTCGTCTATCCTATTGCACAACTCTGTACTGAGACAGTTACAGAGAGACAGACGTTCATAATCACACCTATGGGTTATTTTTATATTAATCTCTTCTACGTGTCTTTGGATTGTGGGAGGAAACTGGAGCACAACAGAAACAGTTTTGCACCCGGGGTTTAAAATAAACTTTGAGAGAAATTTCATTTGGGAATTGCTGCGTTTGTATGAGTTACTCAAACAACACATTTAAAAAAAATGCATGAAGATGAATGTAATGGTTTTAAATTGGCAAGGACATAGATAGTGAGCTGTCTGTCTGTCAGTATGGTACTACATTCACCCACTGTGTGCATACTCCAGTTATATACACAGGTATATGTCCTAGTTTCTTTGTACTCACTGAACACAAATGCTACCGTGTCAAACACACACATGCACACACCCGTGTACACTGCCTCGTATTCACACACACACACATCAGTGACAACATTGTTTTCCAGGAGCTGTAGTCCTGGAGGAATGCTTAGTTTGGCGTAGGCAGTCAAACCCTTTGCCATCCTAAACTAACATGTCAAAGCAGTCTGGCATGTTTCTGATTTGTTACGAGCAACACGACTAACGGTAATGAGACAGAGTGAGTCGGTGAAGGTCAGGATGGGAAGAATGAATATCTCTCTAATGACAAAAACATCTCTGTCTGTCTCCTCTCTGTTGTCAGGAAAACAACATGAAGAAACCCCCGCTGACCACCGAGGATTCGTCTTCACATGGAGCATAACATTTTTTCTCAGTGCATCAGCCAGCTTCACATGCAGTCATCTGAAATCGCAGACAGGCAGACAGGAAGAGGACACGATGGACTGACTGACTGAGACACATACGAACAGATGAGTCACATATGAGTGATAGATGATGTAACTGTGTCTGGGACATACACGTCTTGCTGACCATGGAGCTAATTGCACCAGCAGAGAGGGAAAAAGGTGCTTTTTAACAGCCTGTGACCATCATGCACTTATTTTGCCAATGACAAAACAAGTTAAAATAAAACAAGGCAGTGGAGAGGCAATGACCTAATTCAGATTAAATGACCTCAGACTGATAAGTGGCCTGCCTCCTCACTGGGTGATGGAACATAATCACAAATGGGCTCTTATCATAGAGGCTGGAGTGTGTGAGGTTACATGATCTTTCTGTGTGTGTGAGTGGGTGGATGGCTCTTTAGCTCAGAGGAGTGAGTTTGGTTGCTACTTGCGGCAATGTTGCGGCGTGGACTGCTAGCCTGGGTCTCCCGTGTTGGGGGCGTGCTGGTGCTGCTCTGCTGCTCCCTCTCACTGCTCTATGTAATGACCTGCAGCCCTCCGCACTCCGATGACCCCCCGCTGAGTCATGCTCTACCCCGTGCTGGACCCAATCACCCCAGCCTGGGGGGCACAAGGCCGGGGGTCGGAGCGGGGGCTGGTGGGACAGGAGGAGCTGGAGCCGGGCCCGCTCAAAGCGGTGGATCGCCAGGCGTCCAGTCGTACCAGGTGCTCCTTCAGGAGCGTGAGGAACAGCACCGCCTCCACATCACCTCCCTGAAGAGGGAGATTGCTCAGCTGAAGGAGGCTTTGCAGGAGCGCAGCCAGCAGCTGAAAGGAGTGCAGGAGAGTCTGAAGAGAGCTGCTGGGGGAACAGCAGAGGGACAGGAAGCCGGGGTTGGGGTTCAGGGAGGTGGCCTCGGGGAGGCTCCAGGAGCCAAGAGCCAGCAGGCTGATCTCCAGGAGTTCCTGAAGAGCCAGCTGTCAAAGGCTGAAGTGACCGCCGGCATCAGGCTCCCCAGTGAGTATGCGGTGGTGCCATTTGAAAGTTTCACCCTTCAGAGGGTGTACCAGCTGGAGATGGGGCTGACACGTCACCCCGAGGAGAAGCCAGTGAGGAAGGACAAGAGGGAGGAGCTGGGGGAGGTGCTGGAGATGGCTCTACACAGCCTCAACACACCTTCATCCCAGCAGGACGGCCGAGCGGCAGCGGAAAAGACTCAAACCAGCAAAGTTTACGCGCCGTCTGACTTCATAGAAGGTGAGAACACATGACACACAACTCGTTTATTAAAATTCAACTGAAACCACCACAGTCTGTCCCTGACTTCCCCAAACATAATGGACTCCACTCTCCAACACTTGTGCTTTGTATATCATTGATTGCCTCAGCCCAGGGGTTCACAAAAATTCCATGCCAAGGCCTCCTGAATAGTATCAGTTTCTGGCTGGGGATTTTCTTTTGCAACCTTGCCTACAGCAAATGTAAAAAAAGAAAGAAAGAAAAAAACAATTTCATAATATGTTTTCTTGTTTTTATCAAAGCAATAGTGTAATAACTGCGTTTTTTCCTTTTCAAAATGTGTGTCCACTTGGCAGCACTAGCTACATGCTAGCAAGGGAGCTATTTCCGAACCAGCACCTTGGTGGCAGCTGCAGGCACCGGGCCAACACTGGTTTATGACCTGCTCAGTGACATTTTGACTGGAAGCAAATGGAAATATGAGCCTGGCAAATACGTTTTCAATATGATATGAAATATATTATATTATAATGAACTTAAAACAGTTTGCTGAGGATGCACTAGTGTCCCCTGGTGGCCTCCACTTTGAAAGCCACACTGCCTCAGCCAATCAGAGCTCAGTCTCTTTCTTCCCCTTTGTGGATTATAATGTGGTGTTTATTTTCAGAAGATAGTTGTGAAAACAAACAAGTTCTATATTTAAAATGTCATTTCCTGGAAACAGGTGCGGTACTTTTTGTTTACTACATTTCTTTTCATTTTTTTTTTTTTTTTTTTTTTACTCCAGTGTCTTCTGCTACCTTCAGTTACTTTGATCTTTTCTTTGTACACGAATCCCTAGAAGGTCAGAAGCCTGTGAACGTTTCCATGTATCGGTAGAAGCAGGATATCCTCCTAGATTGTTCTACTCAGCTCCAATCACACCCCCAGGAAATGAACACAGCTGCTTCTCATTCACAGTGGAGCATCTCTTCAAATGTGGTATTTTAGTGTGTGTGTGTGTATATCTGCTGTGTGCGTGCGTGTGTGTGATCTGCTCTTTGAAGGTCACCATCTTCACTGCGTGAGTGGGTGGAGGTTTAAAAGTGAGTAATAGGGGCACCTGGCTCGGAGGAAATGAGCCATAGGTCACTATAAGGAACCTCTTCCATGTGCACAAGCCTGTTTGTGTGGTCCCATGTAATGTAAGTGTGTGTTTATGTGATGGTGATCTTCAGCGATGTGCATATACATTTGTCTGCATCTGTGTATATTCACATTAAGAGCCTCCGTGGTGAGACAGCAGGAGAGTGCGTCGTGCTTTAAATGAAATTGCGACTCCCTCCTGTTCATATTTAGCTCTTAATGCTCCTTAATGGATTTAGCCATCGATTTTAAGCAAATCATGAAAAAGGAGCTTTTTATCCAAACTGCCAGAGAAGAGAATAGAGGCAAGCCAGACGGCCAGACTGACAAAAGCATCTTCAGGGAGCTGTCAGGGCTGCATTCACAAGTCTAGTGAGCTGAAACTGCACACAAACACTGGAGGTATGCAAAATCAACTCACCAACCACAGAGTTCAGTCCGTAGAAGGGGACAGAGAGCTTCACTTCAGACAAAAAGACTGAGACAGGAAGTGGAGGCATTTAGTCTAAACCGTTGTACATATTTACTAAATGAAAGATTATCATGTGCCCCTGGGAACCGAAGGCTCCCATCAGAGGAAACTGACCAACTTAACAGGAAAAGCCTTAATTCAAGCCGCTATCAGATGTAACTCTTAGCCCGCAGTCATCGCTCTGTTGTCTCGCTTCTTCATTTTCTCTGTCGTTTTTTTTCTCTCTTTCTTTCTTCTCTCTGGGTGTCTGTTCTTTTTCTGTCATCCAAACTCTCCCTGAAGACCACACTTCCTCCCAATGGTGTGTTTTCTTCCCCTTTCTCCTTGCCCCACTTCTTTTGTCTCTGGACTCTTTTCTCACTTATTATCTCCCCATTTCCCGTTTCTCTTTCTACCACCACTGACCTCAGCGGGTTAGTAATAATCAGAGTAATGGCACAGTAATTGAAAAACAACTTTCTTTCTGGATAAAACTGACTCAAGGCCTTCAAAAAAATGGTGTTGATGACCGCAATAGTCTCCCTTACAGTGTGTGAGTGTGTGTGTGTGTCTTATATGTGTATGTACGGTTATGGCTCTTTGCAGCAGCAGCAGCAGCAGCAGCAGCAGCAGCAGCGCTGTGCATGGACAATGTCTCATTTGGCCTCATATGCCCTCTTTTTCCTTTCTGTTTTTCCCCTGCATATACACACACAGTATCAGGCTGTCACAGAGAATTGATGACACACCCACACACACACACACAGAAATATGGGGGAACTGATGTTAAAAATGATGTTCCCTTGGAAGATGTTTATTTTTTTGTGCGTTTCTTTTTAAAATTAGACATTAACTAACTGGGGAAAAGAAAAACATGATCCTTGGCACTCGAAACTCAGACATCTCTAAGGGTTTTAAACAGAAATGCACCCTGGAGAAAAGTAAGTTAAACAAAATCCTTGTGAAGCGCAGAGGAACAACAGGCAGAGAAACGTGACACGTGACATGAAAACTCACTGAATTCAATCTCGTCAGTTCAACCTCAGGTTACATTCACATTTTGTGAAGTAAGTTTTTTTGCTGAGCGTTAAAAGAAAATAAACACAGTTGTCAAACCTCTTTGCCACCGAAAATGGAGCCAGAAGACGCTTAGCTTAGCATAAAAAAAGTGATAGCAAAGGCCACTTTTACACAACTTATCTCACACAAACACAACATATCTCATGTATAGGCCACTTAAGCTTTTTTAAAGGTTAAATAAATGAAATATAACATTAATTGTAGACACAATGTTAGTTAATCAGCTAGCTTTTATATTCTAGCAGCATAGCTCTGGTGCACAGAGCTATGCTGCTAGCACCTCGAACCTGCAAGCATGATTTATGCTAAGCTAAAAAGGACAACTCCTGCCTGTGGCTTCATATCTAATAGACAGATCGAGACTCGCTAATCGCTAATTATCACAACAACATGGAGGATCACAGTGACTTATTTTCTTAAGTTTGTTTGACCAGGAGTTCATGTCACCCGTCAGGTATCACTCGTACAGAGAAGGACAAGGGGACACTGTACGAGCTGACCTTCAGGGGGGAGTCCACTAATGAATTCAGACGCCTGGTCCTCTTCCGACCCTTCGGACCGCTGATGAAGGTGAAGAACGAGAGGGTGGACACAGCCAACGTCCCGATCAACATCATCGTCCCACTGTCGAGGCGCACAGACAAGTTCAAACAGTTTATGCAGAACTTCAGGTGAGAATCAATTGATTGGAGCTTTTTATTGATTGCAGGTTTATTTACTGAGCTCCTGTGATGGTTGTGACTCAGACAGACACACCACAATAAATTATTCAAGGCGGATCTCTGTGTCACACATAACTAATGCGGGAAATGTGACACTCTGTTCTTCAAACCCAGTTTTGATTCCAGTCTTACATTTTAATTGGGGATCAGGCAGATGGGGACAAGAAGAGGAAGGGAAATTTAAATGAGACGGCATATTTTTCTTTTCTGAAGGTACATGTAATTAACATTTTACAATCATCACTTCATTTATTTTGGTTGCTGCTAGGCATCATCAGGATGTAAACAATCTGAAAGATTATAATGAGTCAGACCAGACTATGAATAAAGATAACCTCACATAGCCTTACAGGCCGGAGCTCAGTTTATATCAGCCTCTGTGTGACTGCAGGAAATGTAATTTCATACATATTTTTGATGCATCACAAACAGATCCAGGGTGTATGTGATGAATCATCAAATAGAAATTTTGATAAATGAAAACTCTGAAGGGTTTATTTTCGCGTGGTGAAATTAAAATGAAATGCTGTCATTTAAGAAAAAACAAGCCGTCAAAATTCATCGGCTAAAAGCAGAATGTGCTTGTTTCAGCTCCACAGTCCGTCACCATCAGCTGAGGAAACATCCTCCTTAATGCCTGTGATTTATTGTGCTGCCGCTGCTGCTTATCACAGCTCTTTTTACATGGTAAATCCTGCTTAGTAGCAGTGTTGAAGCCCATTAAAATGCCCCCCTGGGCAGACCAGCAGAAGTTGATATAAAGCATAGCAAGAAGTGTACTTACTTGAAAGAGTCGGCGAGTCGCTGAGCAAACACTTTACCCTCATCCATATTAAAGGTGTGCTGCATCTGTGTGTGCGTATGAGGGTGTGCGTGTGTGTGTGTGGTTGGATGGGTGGGATTGTTTTATTATATTCATAGGGTCAGAAAACTGGGAGTCCAGGATACTTGCGTGAACAAAATAATGGCCCACATTGGTTTAAATAGCTGCTTGAGGGGTGAGACTTGATTTAAGGGTCAGAATTAATGTGGTTAGAAGTCAGCTGTGTTACTGAGGGTGAGGGTCAGAGGCTTGGAAATGCACTATGTCACTGGTGGGTCCTCCCAAATATAGTCAAACAACGATGTGTGTGTGTGTCTGTGTTTAGTTTAACAAAATGTTCTTTATTCACATTTAGACCCAAAAATAACAGCGTTTCTGAGCCTCTGTGGTTCGTTTCCCTGGTGCAGCATCCAGAGATAAAATGTGAATTCACACAAACAGCAAACTTTTGCAGTCTGGCTCTCTTGAGTTTCAAAAGAAAACCTCGCTCTTACCACATAATCTAATAATAATAACAGATTTATCTCCCTATACTGTGGTCTGAGTGATAAGATTAAGAATGTCATGTGAGATCCCAGCCCAAAAAAAATCTATTTATGTCTAATAATGCCATCTTTTATGGAGTCTTTTACACAACAGTATCTATAATGACAGTAAGTATTGTTTTATTCATGACTTCTCATTACCCTCTGCATATATTCAGTCATTTTAAAGCATCCTGTGTTCATCTAGTTGAGTTTTATGAGACATCTTTCCCCTCCTTGTGCTCCGGGGGGAAATTCAGACAAATGTTTGTGCGTCTTGTGGGAGAGGACGGTGAATTATCTTCAGCATGTGTGTGATGCATTTGACACGTTTGCATCAAAGCGCTCGCAGGCATCTCCCACCTGGTCTCTCTTTTACTCTCACACACAATGTTTCCCTCTGTGTGCTCCAGTGTAGTTTCACAAAGAGGAGAGTCTGGGTTGGATTACATGTTTTGTTAATTATCGAACAATCAATCCTTTAGTCTATAAATGTCAGCAAATGGCACATCACAGTGTCTTAACTTTTTTATTTGTACGTTTCATCCAACAAGTATAAGACGATGTAAAACAGCGATGATAAGCTCTGACAAGTAAGCGCCATCATCCATAATGTCCCTTCCTCTGTCTGTTTTGTGTATATGTCTAGGGAAGTGTGTGTGCGTCAGGACGGCCGGGTCCATCTGACGGTGGTGTATTTTGGGAAGGAGCAGATGAGCGAGGTCCGCAGCACTCTGGAGAACACATCCAGGTGGGTGGGAACCACAGCCAAAATCAGATCTTTGAATTAGAGGCCTAACACAGAATATGAAATGCAATTTATGTAATGAAATGAAGACTGACGTAGTCATGCACACGCTGTCGGAGTGCTGCAAAAACATTTTTGCTATTTTCACACATGCACCAGAAACCTCTTCTCTTCCTCTTGTTTTGTAATGTGTCCCTCTCTCTCACGACACTCACACACACACACACACACACCTCCTGGATCGGCGTCCTGCCATAGCCAGTCATCTGCCTGATGAATAATGGAGCAGTGTGCCACCCATGCTGAGGAGCTAAGAGCTACACCAGCCAACACAGATAAATTACAAATGGGCCTGTGATCGTCCCTGATTCATGCTGCCCCCTCACAGGGACCTCGACACCCACACCTCTGGAGACGATCGTTGTGTGTGTACGTATGGCTGATCAGGAGTCAGATCCACTGTGGATTGAGCCACAGATTCCCTGAGGGGGTTGCTATGGTGATGCTTGTCGATTTCCCAGCCCCGAAGGTTTTTGTGTGGCCTTGAATCAGTCGGACTATCTCCAGTATCACACAGCGTCTCTTTGTCTCTCTGTGTCTCCTCCTGTTGCTGTCGCTAAGGGGAAACTGTGGAGATAAAAAAAAAAAGAGGCAGCATTAAATACTTCTGAAGTGAAGCGTCACATGAGGCACAAAGAAGGTAAAATCTAAACCTCAGAGTTCAGAAAGAACACAAACTCAGAATAACCTATAATATTGTAGTATTGATTTTACTGTGGGAGGAGAAAGGAGGTTGTAAGAGAAACACTCTGAATGGGAAACATTTGGAGCAAAGGTAATTGAAGGTGCAGTCGGGGAAAGATGGTGTTAAATAAAGCACACTGACCTGTAATTTCTCCCCCCGAGCTGCAGCTCTGCTTTGAACCCCCTTTTTTTTTAGGCTTTTTGTATTGTTCTCTCGGTCTAACAATGTGTTCATCAGTTATGGAGCAGCTTATCTGAGTCTGAATCAGTTCCTGTAATCAACCCCCAGACCACGATTTCCTTTTATCTGGCTTTTAGACTGTGAAATGAATGGGAGTCATCACTGGAAGATAACTACCTGTGGTTCCATTATGTGGGACCCCCGGACACACACACACACACACACACTATACACTTTAATACACGCATGCAGTATACACACAAATACAATCGCATCATGTATTCAGGATGTGGTCACAGTGAACAGTATACAACATGTGCATTTGCAATTTGGCAGAAAGTTAAAGGATAATTCCCTTTAAAAAGACAAATAGCAGCATTGATTTTTTTAGAGTTTGATTACTTAATTGATAAGTTGCCAAGAATAATAACAGTAGTACACCCCAAAGCAATGTTGCAAACTTATTTTTTAAACTAACAATGAAAACATCTAGTTTGCCAAGTTCTTAGTTTAGTGTGCGAGGATGCTAATATTAGCTATTTAGCAGTAAACACAAAGTACAGCTAAGGCTAGACAAATTAAAATGTTGGCGCTGCAGGAAAATTCGAGGGTTCAACAAGTTATTACAGTAGATCCTTAGAAAAGGAATCATTGTTTGCACCAAATTACATGGTAATCATTCTGTCAGTCTGCAAGAAATGTCATTTTAAAACCACTAATGTGTACCTCATGGTGGTGCCAGAGGAGGAGAGTCATCAACGTATCCTCTAGAGAACATGGACTAGACCAAATGCCGTAGTAATCTGTTTAATAATTACTGAGACATGTCACAGAAAAGAAAAAATGTCAACGTCATGGTGGTTTTGTAGGAGAGAAGTCAGGGGAACTCCAAAGTTAGTCGGATTCATCTGTAAGGGACCATGAAAGTCTATATATATAGCCTAAAATATATATATATACATACCATAGCATTAGACTAACCAAACAACCCTGCCATCCCATGTGCCACGTGGCTACCATGGCTAAGACATCAAGCACAAACCAATCTCCACATGTGATTCATTGTATTGAGCCAGTTTTGGGTAATTATCCTTGATAAATGACCAGAATATTTAATCAGTTATCACAATTGTTTTTTTATCGGCTGATCTGTTTAACTAATCGACTGAAATACTGGACAACATGCGCTCATTTTAATCACCTAAAATAATCCAGATACCACTGTTGCAATAACACCAAGAGCCTAAAATGCTTTGCACTGAAAGAATCATGAGGCTTGGAGGTTTCAAACATTGTTTACATTTGTCAAGGTCGTGTGAAGAACGAGTCCAGTAGAGACCAAAACACAGCTGATGTAGCTTCTCCACAAGGCCAAAGTGCTCCAGGGTTTGGACGGTGTAGTTCAAAAGCTTACACCTAAGAGCCAGCTGCTAAGTCTAACAGAAGAGCCGAGGGTCAACTATGACGTCCTTGCTCTGAAACTCACACAGGTTCACACAAATACACACACACGCACGTAGACATCTTCATTCACAAACAAGTCAATATCTGTTCCCAGAAGTGATGGCATCATTAGTGGCTGGTCTGATTCCACGCTGCCCTTCCTACAAATTAAATTCACCTCCACAAACTGCTATCATTTGAATCTGCTCCCAAATCACCCCTAGCTATTTGTCCTTTTTATTTTTCTGTGAAATCACATGCAGTCACACTCCAGGCGCTTTAGTACCACAGCGTTTCTGTTCAAATTCATCCAATGAAGCATTTGCTTGAGTATCAACAGCCAATATAAACTACTTGAGGCAAATTTCCCATGAGTCTAAGAAGATCTTAAATTGTCTTGGAACTGCACCAAGTTTTCTAACCCTACCAGTGTCTACTGGGTTTATAAAGGTTAAAAGGGGTTGGTTTTTATTGCAGTTTACCATTTCAACAGCTAAACTGGTTTGACAGTAACAAAAGTAGAATATAGGCAAAAGAACTCGTTGCTCCAGAAAGAGCATGAGAGCTGCATCAGAGCCTCAGTGTTCAAGCAGTCTGGCAGACACCAGGGATATCGTTTAAAATAGATAGGATCAGCTGCCGAACTTTCAAGTATATCGCTTACACATCCTCACTTCAAAAGCCTGAACTCAGGCTCCAACCATCGGGGGGCTTGTACATTTCTGAGGCTTGAATATTCAAGAATAAAGATTCCCAATAAAGATTCCCAACAACGTGAGATAAAAGCAAGGAGATACAGACTGGGGGAGAGAATAAAATAAGGTGAGGGAGATTGTGTGTAACAGAGGGAGAAGAATGAGATACGCATTGATATGTAGCCTATGAATAATTACAGTGCTTCAGAAGCAGAGGAGGGGGGACAATGGCAGAGGGGAAAAGCAGTGAGAAAGGAAGAGGAGGAGACGTGTAAAGATAAGATAGGAGAGCAAAGCAAAGTTGGAAAAACAGACAGATCTTCTGAGGATGGAAGAAGAGCGTCAGCAGCCACATCTCAGAGGAAACTGGACACACAGATGAAAGAGAAGGACCACAAATTTGGGCAGACAAAGAAACGGAAGATGAGATCACACTCGTCTCGCCATCGACTGCAACCTTACTCTCATCTTCCTCTTGTACCAACTTGCGACACCCTCTCCAACGAGCCTTTGATGGGTACGGTTCACAGATGGGTCAACAACCCTCTCAAGAGCCACTGACAGCTCGAAGGAAGCAAGAGGATAATGCTGAGCAGAAGGTGACTGAGAGAAGATTATGAGCAGATGAAACAATAAATCAGAGGAGTTAGAAAGCTGTCGAAATATTCGTATCAAAGAGAGCGTGTGTTTTAGATCGCCCATGCGAACCCACTCTGCAAATTACTCAATGTTAATAACTTGTGTGGCTATTTTTTCAGCCTCAGAGTAATCACAAGACCATATTTTTATGGCTTGCACTTACCTCTCCATTACATGCACAGATTGCTGATTCTCCAACTCGCTGTTGAGGTTCGCCCAGAGAGGATACACCAGCCTCCCTGCTCTGTACACAACAGGAAGGTGACAAACACATGGTGTGAAAATGACTTGTTAAATATTGCAAGCCCAAAAAAAATGCCTATAGGTGGAAGAAAGCTACGGAGAGTGGGGAGGGATGATGAGGAAATATATATGAGGCAACAAGAGTGCAAGGAGCTCTGTGAGGATCCAATTAGGCACAGAGAGTGGTGCTTTGAGCTAAACGCTAACATTGTCATTAATCGTGCTCACAACGGTACAGTTAACTTTGTGATGCTGTTGGTAATGTTGACTATGTTTTCATTAATTCAACCTTTGTTTTACATCAGGAATAAACGTAAGGTCCTCGACAAAAGAAACATCAGTGTTGTTGTTCTTACATAAAATTGGCAGGAATCAAAAACAACAACAAAAAAACAGTGTTCAAGAAATACAGCGACAGTAAAAGCCACAAAATATTCAAGAACAAATAAAAACCTTAACAATAATCAACATATAAAGGATCAGTTAAAACAGGAACATCTGAACATAAAGTGTGATGTAATGAAAGATTCAAACTGCCCTAAGGATGAAAGTGAAGGAAGTTTTAAATTATTCTGCAAAAACTAGATCCTCCGAGTTCACAGAAACAGCCGGCACCTGCACAAGACGCAAGCTATATTTCTGAATTATCCATCACTGCATCGACACAGTCAGTAGGATTCATCCTCTTGGGAAACACAAACAATACCTGACAAAAGTAAAGTGGATGTTGAGATATTTCCCTGAATGATGAAAACGCTGACCTGATGGTGGTGCTGGAGCAAAGGTCAGAGGATCATTGACGTCAATAGGATTTATCCTCTGGGGAACATACATGTTTGTGCAAAATTTCATGGCCGTGTGTATAATTGTTGAGGTAATTCAGTGTAATTAACAGACTGACTTGCTGTAGGCTACATGTCACCAGCATGGCTAAAAAGCAAGCATGCGTCTTTGGTGTCTTTAAATTGCCGAGACTGAAGAGAAGCCTGGTTTTGGATGCATATATGGGGCTTATAGTTGAGACCTTCAGTAAGCACCATGAATGCAGTCAGGCCTCTAGCTATAACCAACCACACACAAGCAAATACATAAAATGCTTATACAGAGACACAGAGGAAGAAAGAGAGAATCTGCTCTCCCCTCCCTGTCCTGAGCAGAACTAACAGGATCATGCCTGCTGCTGAGACACAACACGACAGCTCTTTACAGGCATCTCACTCTGACACAATTTCAATAATTTGGCCGCTACTAGATACCAGCCATCACGCCTACACTAAACAAATTGACTATTTTAGGACCTAAGAAGGGTGCTGATGCCTGTGGGAAAGAGGGAAGAACAACAAAAAAAGCAGCAGGATATAAAAGTCATTTAGAAAACAAGGATATCACAGTATTAAAGTGGACTTTTACACTTGGCACACGATAGTAGTGCGTCTATCTGTGAGGATTAGTTAAACAGTTAATAAGCTCAGGCCAGTAAACCATGCACATAGCAGAAAGAACAACAAACAAAGCAGCACTAGCTCACTCTAAACATTTTCACCCATTGCTAATAATCAATTAATCGGTTATTTATAACTAATCTATAACTACAGCTTGGTTCTGCTATGCATTAGGCTAACTAGCATGCTGCAAGGCATTTTTTAAAACAAACTAGTAGTGTTTATTTGATTTTTACAATAAGTGAAATTGATGGATTTTTTTAAAAATCACTGGATAAGAACCAGCTGCTAGCTGTTAGTCGTTGTTTCCAGTCTTAATGCTAAGCTAACTGCTACTCGCCAGATGAAACTCCATATTTACAGTAGACACGAGAGTGGTATTGATCTTTTCATACTATACGTAATAGACATAAAGAAAATGCTCATATTGCACAAAAAGTCAGCCTAAAATCGTGTTTTAAATCAACCTATAAATCTGTTTTGCGTAATTTGCAAGAAATTAGAAATACATTAGCTTCTCTCGTCAGACACAATTGTTCTGAGATTTTGGCTTCGTCTGTGACAAATGAGCCTCGTGCCCCATTAAAGTCCAGACTGAATCAACATGTGAGTGTAGCTGGTGTTGCATTAAAATGTTGTTGGAGACAACCAGAGCTATTGTGCTCTGTCTCTGCCATCTGTGGACAGTTTAGTGCCAGTGGGTGGGACCAGCTCCCCTGGGACTCTGTGTAGATTGTGAAACAGATCAAGTCTGTTTGGATTCACAAACTGTGGACAGACGCAGGGAGACTGGCCTTTGTCTGCTGACAGTGTCGACTCACTGACAGTAGGCAGACAGATGTGTGAGCACATCCTCAGAAGTTAAACACAATATTTGAGAGGTTTTTTGAGAGCCGTGCAGACGATTAAGACGTTTAATCGGACAGACAGGCAACATGCTCACAAGTGGCGTCATATTCTGTTTCTCTGGGATTAAGAGTCACTCAGGTTGAAAAGGGTTTATTATGTCTTATTTATGGCAGAGGCTGAAAGGATAGCAGCGAGACAAAGGCGTTTTACACACCGTAATAGACGTGAATAAATGTGTTGATACACAGACACAAACCCACAGCAGTGAGATGGAAATGTGGGTAGCATGATTCAAGCTGCCTGAGGGGAAAAAACAAAACTGACCATGTTTCCTCTGGTCATCCTGGTTTCCTTTAACAAAGCTGTGTATGTCTGCCTCTGTCTACTCGCTGCCTCTGTCTGCTATTTCCCATGTGTTATGTCACAGAGTATCACATGAATGAAGGAGGAGGTTTGATCCTGTTTGTTCTGCCTCGCATTCAAACGTGTGAACCAGTTTTTCCCCAGTATCCTTTATCTGAAGTTGATACAAGTGTGTGTGTGTGTGTGTGTGCGCGTGAATAAAGGATTAGTCACTAACAGCATGAATTGTTATGGCTGAGGCAAATGCCACAGCTGTGCACATCTGGATCCAGCTGTTTCTCTTTACTCTCACCACATCCCCTAGACAAACGTCAGTCCAGCGATGGAGGAGGCTTTGTTAGCGGCCACGCAATTAAGTTTTTGTTCAGAGTCAGAGCTTACTTTTCATATCATGAGCAGGATCAGAGTGAGAGCAGCACGCGCTGACTCATTAACATGTCGGGGGAGTGAAACGAAGTCAGGCTACAAAAAAGTTTGTGCTGATGTGTACTTCTTGGGAGAGGATTTGTGAGGTCATTATGTTTTAATCTTGGGGCGGAAAATGCTAAAGGCCTGAAAACAGAGGATTACCAGGGGCAGAATTAAGCCACTTCAGAAGCCCGCAGCAAAATTGTATTGTGGGACCCCATTGACTTTCAGCTTCTCCAGTGTGTTGCATTTACATAAACACCAGACACAGTGCATGTGGCAGCTTCATTATATTTGTACCCAGAGTCATACAATCCAACCAGTGCTGCTGCTCTGAAACACCACCCGACTCCATGTCTGGGACGTGCTGTAGTGGTTCTGTGGTAATTTGATTGAACGCAAATTTATTTAGGAAGAGCATTCATCACGTCGGCACAACATTAACCAGAATAATGAACGTATTTAAGCCGGAATTTGCCACAGGCTACCTCCGCGAAAAACAAGGTCAAACACAAGCCTTTTGATCAAGTGAAAATGCTGGATGCTCGCTTAAGGGCCGTCATTGTTTCTGTTAGCAGTGTGCTGTACTTTAGCGTTGCATATTCCCAAACAAATTAAGTGACAAATTAAATAATTAGCACAGAGAGAATCAAAGACCTTGGAGCAGTTTTACTTTGTCGTTAATCCACCCTCCAAACTGATACAGCAGAAATCATGATGCCTGTTTGGCTGCAGAGCTAAAATGGACTTGGTGACCTTTTTATACACCTGAAATGTTACAGTATGTTGCTGTGACTGTGTGATATATAAATAGGCCAAAACAGACGAGTACATTAATGCCCTACAGCAGACAATCATGGTAATGTGTTGGTAGAACCTGGAGTTTACAGAGGGGAAATAAGCTGCAGGCGAAATGTTTAGTCTCAGCGGAAGGTGACCTGTAGCGCCTCCCTGAGGGAAGGAGCTGCAAGAGCTGATAAGCAGGTTGTGATTTTCCTTTTTGCTTTACAGTTCTGTGAGTTTGTAGGGATTCAACAGATGGAAGTGGAGCGCAGATGATTTTAGATGTGCTATTTTTCCATAGCTGCACCATACTGTTAAAGAGGATGTGATGATAGACTCTAACTTTTAAGCTGTCTAAGGAAGTATTGTCATTGTTGAGCTGCTCCACTGATCTGTTCAGTGTTACTTACTGAAGCTTTTCAGCCAACACATCAATCTCAACACATCAGTTCACCTCACCTCAGTTAAGCTGCGCCAAAGCATGTCAGCAAAGCAAGTTTATTTTCATTAAAAATCCAAGTTTTTGCTGTAAGAAAATTTTTTTTTTTTTTTTTTGTTTTTTTGCTTCTCTGTTTCTTCTCCTCCCTCTGTGTCTGCAGGGAGGTGAATTTTAAGAACTACACTCTGCTGCAGCTGGACGAGGAGTTTTCTCGGGGCCGAGGTCTGGACGTCGGGGCCCGAGCCTGGAAAGGAGGCAACGTACTGCTCTTCTTCTGTGATGTAGACATCTACTTCAACGCCGACTTCCTCAACAGCTGCCGACTCAACACACAGCCCGGTGAGATATGCAGACACAGATACACACCTTCCTCTAAAATCGTATCGTACAGTGGTCTGACAGCACTGTCTCTCTACATCTCAGGTAAAAAGGTTTTCTACCCGGTGTTATTCAGCCAGTACAACCCCACTCTGATCTATGGAAGCCCTGAACATGTCCCACCTGTGGAGCAACAGCTGGTAACAGATAGCAATCAAATCTACCTTCTCCCTGTCCATTTTTCTGCTTGCCACTTGTGGAAACTATCATACTCTGTGTGATGCCCTTATAGCTGGGGGGTTGAGGGAAATAGTTCCCCTCTCTTGCTGCTAAGTAGAGGAATCCACAGAAGTATTGATGGACCTCCCATGTGAAGTGAGCTGATATATTTCTGTTCACAGTCTAAGTCCTGCACTTCTTTCCCCCTGCAGGTGATCAAGAAAGACACAGGGTTCTGGAGGGATTTTGGCTTCGGCATGACCTGCCAGTACAGGTCAGACTTCATCAACATAGGTAAATATTAAAGAAGAAACTGCGTTTAAAGCACAATATCCACTGCAGTCCTATCCATCACAGCATCTTTGCAATGCTGGAATTTATAAACAGTTGCTCCTGGGGGTTGATTAACTGTGCAGAGGCGTTGCATAACGCAGAGTAGAAATGCGCTCCCTGAATGGCTCCAGAAACATGCACTGCTACGTTAATGGTGCCATCGCTTAATGGATATGAAAAACATGATCAGAACACAAATGGTTCAATATTACATTACGTTTCTTAACTTGGATGGGATTTTATTACATCACTCTGCATGAAACAGCTCTGAGGAGCAGTAGCAGCATATATTAGCATATCTCATAGCCCCATGTCCTCTCCATCTGTATATTAGGTGAGGAATATTGGCTCTCAAGGCAGATTTACATCAATTTAGTTTCTCTCCAAAGTGAAATCAATTACAGGCTTCAGTGAAATACAGCGGCTTTTATTGTTTTGAACCCAAACAAACACACGCAGGCATGCAAATGAAATTTCTTAACTGTGCCAAAGGTGTAACACACAAAGGCCAGAAGTCTGTTTGAAATGAATGGTTTAATATTTCGGGAAAAACATTGTCAGTCACCTTCCAGCTGAGTGTTGTATGCAAGAACACACAAGTGCCTTTGTATCTATGTATGAGCTTATAGCACACAAATGTACTGTAGGTCATTTCTCATTCACATTCTTTTGATTTACATATCCACAATGCTGTTGCATTGGTAACATCTAATGGGGATCCAAATATCATGTCAAGTTAATAAAATACACCTACTAGCATCTCTTAAGTTCATTAAGTAACACAATTTAGTAGTTATTATTGTGACCATGGAGGTTAATTAAGGCAACCAACTTTCAGTAAGTGGTAAATTTAACCAAAACTGATTCATACCAAGATGTTTTTGTGCAGTGACCCAGTAGCGGAGATGAGCTAATTCTTATGTGACATTTCAGACGGCATAGAAAATTCATTTGGATGACTTGTTGTGTGCTAAATCTGTATAAAAATGAAAAAATGTAGTTTTATTGGGGGATCTGTGCAGACAGACAGACTTCCCATAAAATGACAATTTCTCATTTTTAAATTGATTACACGGGCAAAAGAGGTGCCAGGTGGATTTTATTTTTTGTAAAAACAGGACTATAGCCCCCCCCCCCTTTTTTCCAGTCCCAGCTAACCAGCTTCTGTAGCTTTATATTTACCATGCAGACACCAGAGAGTGACCAGTCTTTTCATCTATCAACAAATTCATCTGGTGGGTTCAGGTGTTTAACCCTAGAAAAAGGAGACAGAGAAAAACTGAGAATAATAAATAAATTAAAAAATAAAAAGTGGCATGTGCAAAACCGTGTGATTTAGATGATGCAGAAACATGTCTGATCAGTAAAATGTTTTGATTAACACGCCATCCGTTCTGAATTACTTCACTGCCCCCTCACGAAACAACAAACCAGGCAGTGTGGAGACAAAACTGATTATCATCGCACATACTGTTCAGTCTAATCAGGATTCACAATCAGCATTCCTTTAAGAGGTAGAGAACACCGCAATGAAAACAAACAGTGCTCAGAAAAGTGTCTGCATACAAAGAGCTTTGAATTTTTCCACTTTACATAACTGCATGTTTAATGATGATTCAATAAACAGGCTTTACATTATATTCTGTTCCTGTAGGGGGATTTGATATTGACATCAAAGGCTGGGGTGGTGAAGATGTCCACCTCTACAGAAAGTACCTTCACAGCAACCTCCTGGTGGTGCGAGCTCCGTCACGCGGCTTGTTCCACCTGTGGCACGAGAAGCACTGCGCTGATGAGCTCCCCCCGGACCAGTACCGCATGTGCATGCAGTCCAAGGCCATGAACGAGGCCTCGCACGGCCAGCTGGGGATGCTGTTCTTCAGGCACGAGATCGAGGCTCACCTCCGCAAGCAGAAACAACAGCAAAATTCAAATTCCAAGAAGACATGAAGTCATGGTTGGTTGAATTATTAATCACTCGCGATGACTGCAATCAGTTAAAGTTGTGAAGAAGAGATTGATTCAACAAGTAATTAGAGATTTTGGAAAGTGTGTGCTTATTATTCCTTTTTTCTCTGAGTGTTAGTCGAGACAATCGATACCTCTGTCATCTCTGTATGCAAAATATGGAGCTGTTGATTGGCTTAGCTTTGCAGAAAGGCTGGAGACAGGATGAAACAACAAGCCTGCCTCTGTCTCAGGTCTCTAATCAACATGTTCTATCTTGTTTATTGGGTTTTTTACGGTGGTTGAGATGGAACTAATTTAGCAATTTCATAAAAGGCTGCAGATCATTTTATTTCCATGGGAATTTTGTAGAGTAACTTTCAATTGATTTTTGATGATTGATGTTAGTCTAAACCTCAAAATTATTCAAATTATTCCAACAATTTTTCCAACTCCTTGTATTTCAAGAGACAGAATCCTTCATTTTTTTATATTTCTACATAGAAAATGAAAATAGATTCATTTTTTCTCATTCGCCTCACTGATTTATTGACTAATCATTTCAGCTCTACTGGTGTGCATCACAGATATTGTCGATATGCAATGTTTACAAAAATCTTAATATGTTGTACAACATATTAGCATAGCATAATAAGTGCAATATTTTCCTTTCACATGAAGTGAGGTGGAATAAGTGGTATGAGAGGGAAATGCTCAAGTAAAATACAAGTTTATATGAATATTGTGAATATTTAAGAACAACTGTTGAGTTGTTTCTACCATTGCCAGTCTCTAAAGCAAACCACCAGCTGCTGGGCTGTATTTTCAGATTTTGCATACAGACGTGAGAGAGGTACCAATCTGCTCCTGTATCTCTCACAAGGAAATCAAACACATATTTCCCAAAATGTCAAACTACTCCCTTGATGAAAAATGTGAAGACTCTTCAACCAACTTTTCAAAGGATTCAGAGCTTATTGTTGCTGTAATGTGGCTGGAGAAAGGACGACATGTAACGTTACACGTATATGAAACAACTGCAGTGGACTTTCAATCTGTCTGATACATCCATGTGTAATTTAGTCAGTGTGTGTGTGTGTGTGTGTGTGTGTGTGTGTGTGTTACTGCAGCAGATAGAAGACATGAAGTCTAATGTTGAGCTGCACCATGTGCCTTTTGTGGATTAAACCTGAACACTTCATTTCATGATGGCCAGTGAGAATTCAGCCAACATACAGGTTTTTATATGTAGGGAAACAGAGCCACCTAGTGGACTGAAAGTTAAACATGTAAATGATTAAACAATGAAGGACTTTATCAAAGCCTGAAATGGCCTTGTAAAACATTTTATAAATTATTGATTAGTGACTGTATTTTTTTTTATTTATGTTTGGTGTGATTTTGTAAATGCCACCATTTATAAGTTTTATTTTTCTTATTATTTCAAAATGCAGTATTGTGTGTCTGTGTGGGCCGTTCACCTCTTTAATGAAGTGAGAATTAGTGTTGAGTTAAAGAAAACCATGTCAGGAGTTGCTCTCTCTGTGTCTTTGTAAGTTAAATGACTCTTTCTCAAATGCCTTCTTGGCTTAATATGTATGTACTGTATGTGCGCCCACGTTATAGTTAAACCATAGGAGTATTTTTCTAAATATTTAAACAAAAGATAAAACACAATGTAGAAAATTAGTTTTTTTGTTTGTCACATGATTAATATGTGGACACATAATGGATAGATAAAAGATAAATTATTGATTGACGATGACTTTACAAGTCAGAATGACCTTTTATGATTTTAATATTTTGGTTTTCTATCAATTGAATGTGACAATGGAGTCATGAATAAATAAATAAATAAATAAATAAAGTCCAGAGAGCAATAATGAAGAGAAGATGTGACATGTGTAATGTGTAATAGTTTTGATATAGTCACTCAATAATCAATCAATCTCCAGCACTTCATCAGTCCGCAGAGGCAACAATCAGACAGGCTGTGTTTTTGGTGGTTTGACCAAAGATGTAAAAAGAGGCACTTTTTAAATGTTTTTGTTGTATCCATCAAAACGTCCCTTGTAATTATACATCGAATAACTTTTGTTGTGTTTCAACTTATCTTTTCGTGTCATGTAAATACATTGAATAAAACATATTTGTGCATTGTAAGACTTTTTGATGATCATGACGTTATCAGTTCTATTAGAGATTATTAATGCATTGTTTTTGTTGCTGTACATGTAAAAAGTACATTATATCCATGTCCAACATGTGGTAATCAAGACTCAAGACTCTGGTCAAACTATCGATTGGTTTTCACCAATTACAAAATAGTATATTATCTGTTGTAATTTTACCTCCAGAGCACTAGATGGAGCCAATGAACTAATGTGTGATTGTGATCTTTGCTGAGCTGATGCGATGGCATGCAAATTTTAACTATTAGATAAAATTATCTGAACATAGCAGCACATACAGAAAGGTAATAGATGACAACATGCAGCTTGTTAATTAATATTTTGACTAATGAACATTTATATATTTATATGGAGCACAGCTGGAGCCTGTTATATTTACACCTCTGCCATAGTGACATCATCATGCCAAAAATATAAAGGCTGTGGATATAAGGGATTTTAAAAGATCCCCCAAATCCTTAGAAGTAAATGGTTCCACTTAAAGGAAAATTATCTACAAATGGCAGAGATTTCAGAACGACTGCACCCCAGCAAATTCAGCCAAAGAAAAGAACCCCAACATTTCATCAAATGATCTGCAGGTAATTCTTGGACCTGTGTCAAAGTACAAGCGTCTACCATCAGAAAGGGAGTGCACAAATTTGACCTGTGTGGGAGTCGTGCCAGGAAAAAGCCTTTGCTGTCCAAAAAGAACATTAGAGCAAGACTGCAATTTGCCAGTGGCCATATAGGAAATAGTGTGCTCTGGACAGATGAATCAAATGTAGAGTTTTCTGGCTACACGTTTGAAGGAGACCAAAGACAAGTTCTCAGCAGAGTTACTTTGCTGTTCCAGGGGCTGGGGCATCTTTCATGCATTGATGCAACAATAAATTCAAAGGTCTTTTTTTAACAGGCTAATGACCCTGGAAAATTAAAGCTCGAGCTCAGTAGCCACCTAATGTAGTTTAGTTTAAAGCCTAGAGTCATTTGGAAACAGTCGTATCTTCGAAAATGTTTCTTTTCCAGGTGCAACTTCCTGGTTGAAAACTGTTTACAGTCTGTGAAACCTTGATGATTTACCCCACTACAGCAAATGTGACTGGTTCCCATCTAGACCAGTTGAAAAACCACAGTACCAAGTTCACTGAATGTTTAAAACACAAATTTGAATCCGTGAAACCTTTTCTTTGACACATGAAAAGACAAAATACGCTATTCAACAGCGTTTTCCCATCATTTTTTTTTTTTTATGCTTTGATCTATTTCTCGTAGTTGTGTTAGGGAGGCGAATCAACATTGAGGTCACGAACTAGGTTAAGCTTCTTATTTCCCATATTTCCCGTAGTCCTTGAAGGCAGCATCGGGCCTGGCGCTTCGGTCCTGCTCGCAGCTCCTTTCCGGATCTGCCAAACGGCTCGTGTGGCACCGGCTGCAGACCTCGGAAGGTGACAGGTGGTGTCCCCGCTGATGAGAGAAGGGGGGTCGGCTTCGTTGAAAAGCTCCGGGCGGCTCTGGGACCACCATGGCTGCAGCCGTGTGGAGGTATCGGCCGAGCTGCGGCTCCTCACCACCTACTGACAGCGACACTTAAAGACGCGTTTCACCCCCCGGCACAGACACACAGAACCAGCTGTAGTGCGCCTCTGTGCTGCAGCCCCGGCCGGTCTGAGCGTTTCTAAACGAGGGCGTCGACGTTTGATTGTGTTTTCGTACATTTGCTGCTGCTGCTGCTGCTGCTGCTGCTGCTGCGGTGGTTTGCTGATCGCATACTCGGAAGCGGGCACAGGGCGACGCACCGAGGAGGAGCATCCATCCCCCTGGTGTTTATTACAGCACAGGACGCAGCACGAGCCAGGGACTCGACTCTGAGACAGACAAGAGCAAACATGTTCGAGACCAGAGGGATCCCCTTTGTCCTGCTAGACATAGCCTGCCTCATCCTGGGTATGTCCTTAAACCTCTTTTGCTGACTGTTTTCTTGCTTCTATTATTGATTTATAAGCCGATTTGTGTATTGATATAATCCTACTGTTCGGATATTTAACAGCTTGCCGTCACGTGAAGGGAGTGGTGAATGTTGAGCAGCTCGCGAGTGTGACCCACTGAGACTTGAGCTACCGTGTTTGACTTGAATATTTATTTTAACCTCTAATGGATTCACTAATCTATCAGTATTTTTTCCAATCACCTGTGATATCGATTTAGTGCCTTTCCCATTGGGAACAATGGTTGCAAATTGATTTATTTCCTCACTATATTGAAGAATGAGCTGTTCTTTGTTTCCATTGTATGCAAATGACAGCCTCTCCCGAGTCTTTTCTATGGTTTAAGATGCTCACGGGAATCAAAGGGTTAATAATGATGCTGCTTTGTGGAGTGCAACAGTTTGTGATTACACATTAAACACAGCACACTCCTGCAATAACTATTATCATCAGCATCAGTCATATTGTACAGTCTGTCCTGTTATGCAATGTTATGTAATAATTCACTGACTAATGCTCAGTTCATTCATAGAGTGAAAGTTAAAGCCTATAAACCTGACTGTAAATAAGATGCTTTCTACCTACATTGATTTTAGTTGTTTAATTATACTTTTTTTCCCCCTGATTCAATCTGCTGATTTCTTTCTTGAGTGATTGATTAGTTTTTTGGCCAATAATATGTCACAACAACACTCAGAGAAACGTTCGACTCCAAGCTCCGAAGCCTAAGATGCTGTCCTCAGATCAGTTGTTTTGTCTGAGCACGAGCCAAAGTCCAAAAGTAGAAAGGCGAATATCATGCGCAAGAACAAGCATCACATTTGCGTATTTCAGAGGGTGTGGACTGGAGGTATATGTCGTTTATGCTTAACAATATCTTACATCAGTTAAGCAGGGTGCTGTGCCCCTCTTGTAAATGCTACTACTTCCTAATCGTGTGTCTGACCTGAACAGCTGTCTGTGGTCTGAAACCAGTAAATGGTGGGCTCCTCCCCTGCACCTGTAACGGACTAAGAGTATATTGTAATCTCTCTCAGCCAGCCAAGTCTTTATGTATTAGATTATAGGAGTCATTGTGAAAGTGCTCACAGGGCTGCTCTGTTGTCGTTCTGCTGCGTAAGCACAGACGCTGTCTCTGTGGCTTTAAATCTGATTATGAATTATTGATCTGAACCGTGACTTATACGGCTATGGCTTCCCTCGCACAGTCCTCAGTTGACACCTAAAGAGCCCATGCACATACTACAACTTTAAACTTTAACATGAGATGGCTCTTACTGGGTATTGTTCTGCACAGTTAAGGTCAAAATTCACAATAAGGAAAAAAACAACAACACACACTTTGGTGCAGGACTTTGGGCCTTTGACATAATGAACTCTCGAGGCTACAGCTTTATTTTACATTGCATAATTTAGTAAGCGCCTTACAGCAGCATGTGTGTTGTGATGCAGCATGACTGGGCAGACTGGTGTTGTGCTGATGCAGTTAAGCAAACTGGGTTATTCAGCGTCAGTCACGCACAGCTGCGTATCACCAAACATGCACATACATGAATTAAGAGTAAAACTTGAATTCAATATAAGGGATTTTTATTTCACTTCCTGAAGGGTATAATTATCAGAGTAGAGAGAGTAGACTGCAGGATGCCAATGGGTCTTGTTAAATTTTCAATGAAAATGTGTGTTTATGCTAAAATCCCCAGTATTTGTGTTGTTGAGTTTAGTTTCAGATTTCAGGAGATGAAGAACCAAATCCAAGGCCAACGCTGCTGTTTACTGCATTTAGAAAATGACTCGGGGGGGTGGGGTCCTCCTGTTGGCCTCAGCGTGTTTCTGTCCCGACACTTGGTCATTTCCAGCTGTTGTAGCCAGTCAACTCAAGATGGCACAGCTGACGGTGTCAACAGCTGCTGGGTCAATGACAGGCGGAACAGAAATACCAGGAAGAGTTAATAAGTCGTTCATGTAGTCAGTTTGTGGGTGAAGGTGTATCTTCTGCCATTTGTGGCCATTGCGTGTTAATAGTGCACAGACAGACCCTCACGTTCTGCTCGAGTGAATGAAGGACTGTGTTTTTTTCCCACTGTACAATGGGCTAAATGGGCCAAACAGCCAGAGAAATGACAGCTGCATTAAACTCAGACTTTGAACTGTCAAAACTAATTAGCATAATCTGTTATCTTTATCTGTAGAGAGTGTTAAGCTATGTCCACAGCTCCTCTCACACCAGTTTGAGTTAAGGCTCCATCGAAAAACACTCAAAAACAAGCCTCTCTGCTGAAAAACTGGCCAAAGATAACGTCATTTTTTTGTTGGAGTGATTAAGTCATCGCTGCTGAGTGTTTTCACTGTGTAATGCATCTCACATACCCGAGAAATACACATTTTCTGACTCAAGGATAAGTTGGGCAAGAGTTTCTGTTTTTCTGACTATGAACAAATGTGATGAAAAGGCCAAAAGAAGGGAAAGGAATTGATGCTATGAACAAGATTTGTCTATGAATCCAAAGCCTGTTAGAGCGGTGGGTGACATGTTTCTATATACCACTCCACCTTACTCATAAATGTTGATTAATGGATCAAATGGAAATGAATTTTTCAGTTTCGAAGGTTTTCTGTATTCAGTTATAATTTGGTCTTTTCATTGGGTTCAAAGGTAGACACACAGAATGAAGCCCGTCCAAAAGGGTTCATAGTGTCTGTATTCAAATACTTGAAAAAGGGTTCTTGACATATTGACATGTTTTGACAGATACTTCTGAAGACGGAAGTATCTGTCAAAACATGTCAAGGTACGGCTAAACCTTTTTCTACCCGTGTCTTGTGTAGTATATAAGAACCTTTTTTCAACTAGAATGAAACCTGGCTTATCTTTTAAATCAACTGCTGGAGAAAAGTTGTGGTCTCTCATTTCTGTCATCAAGAGTTTAAAAAAAAATCCTGTGTTTGGCACATATCTGTGTCTTTCTGCCATTTCTCCCGATGCTTAATCACCAGAGTCACTTCCTCCTTAAAGATGACAGACTTGAGGACCTCAACCCTTTTCTTTCAGCACCCTCACTTTCTCTGCCGTGTCTCTCTTGACCTCTGACATCCCTGATCTCCATCCACAGGAGGTCTGCCTCTGGCGGCCTTTAACCTGGGTAAGATCCGCCCCTACCAGAGGGGCTTTTTCTGTAACGACGAGAGCATCAAGTACCCTTTCCACCACAGCACAATCACCTCCACAGTGCTTTACACTGTGGGCTTCACCCTGCCCATTAGCTGCGTAAGTAGGAATGAAAACAAAGAAGGGAATGTCATAGATACATGATCTGTCTTGTAGAATATATGTAGACTTGACAAACATAGGTGTTAATAGGAATGTATAACCATACCAGGGTGTGCCACTCCCTCTTATATGATGTGCGAGGGTTTATCAGCACACCTATACTGGAAAACATAAATGACTGTTGTCAGTTAAGCGTGTGTTTACTGACGGAAGAAAGATCTGACAGAGCCAGCAAGACCAGTAAGTTGAGAAGTGACACACTTCCAGAGCCTTATTCACAATAAGTAGCTCCCTTCATTTGTACAGAGGCACATCTGCCTCCATTCAAACCAAAATATGCACAGTGGGTTTGGTGTAGTTCTGCTACTGCTTCCTGCCCAGCATGAGGTTTGTGGCCTTGTTGGTGCTCACCCACAAGGGGAAGGAGGATGTCCACTTAAAGACCCAGAGGAACTAGGAAAAAAAACAGCCATGGAGTAAATACAAAGTCCTTCAGACACATAAAAAAACAAAGAGTAACTCAGAGTAAATTTGTTTCACCATCATCTTGCCAAAAATTAGAGATTTTAATCAGCTGTTGGATAATCAGTAGCCCAGCACTGAACGTTGGATCCAACCAAACACTTGACCTCGTACAAAAGGTCCAAACCACAAATTCATCTTTGAATATGGATGATAAGAAATAACGCCAAGCTTTTATTTCTTCTTCTGTTTCTTTTGTTTTTTATGTCGATCACTTGGGGGAACTTTTTGTCACTGTTGTTAATTAGTGCAACAGACATGCAGGCTGCGTGCTTTGTCCCTCTCTGCTCCTTAAAATAGCAGGAATGCTCCTCTGGACCAGAGCGATTGTTTTCAGAGAATGACAGAGGCAAAAAGTGCTGCTGCTGCTGCTGCTGCTGGTGTGCAGGTTTTGCTTTTTGCTTGTCTGTGCCTCAGTGACTTAATCTCTTCCATAGAGTCTTTGATGTATCACGAGTGATCATCACCTCGATCTGTGATGATTTTATTTTGAATCTCAAATCTTAGTGTCATTATAGATTTTGAATTACTCGCTGTCTGTCAGATGAAGGTGTGGGAATTCAGTTCACTGCGGTTAGAGCTTAAGAGTCTGTGATAGGAAGAGGTGAGGTGTTTGTTTTGCTTTAAGAGAAGAGAGATGAAGAAGCAGCGAGAGGAAGTGAAGGAGAATGTGGGAAAATGTGGGAGTTTCAGTCACGTAAGCGATGAATGGTGTGAGACCACTGCTCCTTCACACACACATCCACAGCTGCACCATCCACACCTCCGCTGCTACTGCACCACATTGCATCACAGCCTGGGAGAAAATAACTGGACTCACTTATTAATAACCTGCTCAGAAATGTCTTTTTTTGTTCTCTAAAATTTAACTCTTCTATATTAACATCCTCTAATGAACTCAACTTAATCTGTGCCAGCACCTAACCATTAATATCTTACACCCCAATGTCCACCAGAGGTGGATGAGGAAGCCGGGGATGCAGCGTTTTGGTGTGGCTCTCTCACATGGCTGCTGTCTCCTGCTTTGCACAGGCATACACGGTTGCATCATGTTTCGGGGTCTTTTTTGTAACCTGTATTTTCTCTCATTACTTCTCTGCTAGCTGGACTCCCATTTGCAATACTCACTACACGGCACAGTCCTTTCCGTCGGGGCTTTTTCTGTAATGATGATACAATCAAGTACCCCCTTAAAGAGGACACCATTTCTCCTGAGTTGTTAGGTGGTGTCATGATTCCCGTCACAGTACTCACTGTAAGTGCATCTGTTTTGTTTTCTGCTAACGCTTGAATGCTACTTCACATTTTCTTATCCACTTGTGCACTCTTCACTTCCCTCTTCTCTCTTAATGCATGGTTGCTGCGATATACATTATTTAGTCATAATGTATGTGTTTTCAGTTGCTTGCATAAGCCCTCACCGTCACTAACTGTGGCATCATTTCCTAATTGCATGTGGTGCAAACTTATTTAAAAACCCTTTAGCTTCCAGAACATGAAACACAATAAACTTTAACCTATCTTCATTAGATTGATCTGCAGCTGCAGTGACAGCCTGCAGAAAGACAATAGACTACACTAGAGTAGAGAACAGTAAAACTTTCCATAGCACCATAGATGAATCAAAAAAAGCAGACAGCCAACCTCCATTGTAAACACACAAAATACATTCAGCTGTGCTGAGCTACAGTAAACAGATACCTTCAACCTTCAACCAGATGTTGCTACCTCTATGACTCAATACTATAAAGCTACGTAAGACCACGAAGGCCCGTGTTATGTTGTACAGGTCTGAGTCCTTAGGGCTTGTTATCTGATGGCAGCGTTGCTCAACGAACACATTGAGAACAGCAACCACAACCAACGTGGGGAATTCATGAGTCACTCCTCTGACGTATCACACATCGCTATGAACACTGCACAAGGTCAAACATGAGATCTGACAGGAGGCACAACTCACTCTAAACTATCAAAGATCAAACTAGATTACACATACTTAGCATTTTAAGTGGACATCATCCTGTGGCCATGATCTTATCAAATGTGCAAGTGGAAGCATGGACAGTTTTGTCAAATTATACTAGTGTTTTAGGAGAAAGGTTTTAAAGGGATAGTTAAACAGTTCAGGTCCTGAACTTGTTTATGCCCAGAATTAGGTGAGAAGACTGATACCTGGCTTCATATTCGCCCGTATGAAATGTGACATGAGTATCATTCGTCTCAAATAAGCCTGGGCAAGACAGCAGATAAGGGTGTTTCCCAAAAAAACTCAAAGTGTTACATAATAATCTCAATACTTTAACATGAAACCCATTATTTTAGATGGAAATAGTGCTGATGGGATCAGGGAATATTGCTGGCTCTGATGTGGTAGCTTTCATTCAGTTGCATTTTTCTGTTGTTATTTGGCACCTTGTGTTTCTGTACAGACCACTAACTCTCTATCCCTCCCCCTCCCCCTTTCACAGATGATCTTTGGCGAGTGCCTCTTAGTTTATCTCGATCGCATCAAATCCAAGTCGTCTTTCGGCAGCTACGTTGCCTGTGTTTACAAAGCCATCGGTACCTTCCTCTTCGGTGCCGCCATGAGCCAGTCTCTGACCGACATAGCCAAGTACTCCATTGGCCGGCTCAGGCCGCACTTCCTGGATGTTTGCAAACCTGACTGGATGTTCATCAACTGTACGTTAGGGGATTACATTGAAGACTTCAAATGCACGGGAGACATGACGATGGTCAACGAGGGCAGGTAGGTGCAGTTGCATGTCAGAACTCCTCATGTTATTGTTTCTTTGCAGTGAGCAGAAAGTGCTGAAAGGTTTTTTTATCAACTTTGCTGCTGAAGCTTTTCCCATGGAGCCTTGAAGTTAAAATTGAAACTCCAGGTTCTTATTTTGTTGCTCAATAGATTAATGAGTGCATTGTTTTGCAACCCGCTCATGCTGTGAGTACAAAGGGCGATGGTTGAATGTGTCACTATGAATATTTATATAATGGTTTTCTCCTTTGATCTGGGAGCCGTTTGTCTACTACTCTACTCAGTGCTCAAGATTGCAATCTGCTTTCTAAACATAATAATATGAGAGAAAAAAACAAGAGAAGGATCTGATACTAAACATGATCACGTCTGACAAAATCACTGCTTTTAAAATACATGAAATACTCTAAAATTTAGAGATTGACCCCATGCGTAGAGTTAAAAAATCACTTATAATCTTAGAGTACCTTTTTTTTTTTTTTAAAAAAAGAGGAAAAATCGCTTTGATTTGAGAGGAAAAAAGTCCTGGCATTTCAGGGGATTTATGGAACAGCTGTGATGAAGAATTGAAAACAGGTAGCAGCCACGTGTGTGTTGGTCTGACAGGCTTCAGGTTACTGGAGGTTAAGTGAGAGGCCTGTAGCTTTGTTTTTAAATCATTAGTTATTGATTTTTTTCTTTTAATAGTTTCCTTCCTTATTGTCTCAGCTATTGATTTACAAGTGTTAAAAAGTTAAAAGTGCTGTGTTTGGATTGCACCAGACTGCCCCTGTGAAGTTGTGCCACACTGAGTTTCTAGTTAATATGAACACACATATGATGTTTTTAGTAGGATAAAGTGTGAGGTTTGTGGCTCATTAAACTGGACGTCATGGGGTCGAGTAATATTGCAGGAATGTAAAGCCTGTTTTGATTATGATTTCCACTCCTTATCAGCTCAGAGCAGGAGGAAGCATGGAGGGAGGAGAGGATATCCACTTCTCGTCCTGATGTAGTAACGACCACTGAGAGCAGCAGTAATTATAGAAGCAGAGACCTGAATAGTGAGTCAGCTGTGCCAGTTGTTTAGGTGTTAAAGGATTACTATCGGACCCGAGGAGCTTTCTACTCTCTGTTCTGTTTTCTTAAAGGTTAGGCAGCTCTACTTATAGGTTAAACTGCATGTATGTTGCCCAGTATCCTTGAGCTGAATGGGAATCTGCCCAACCATCCTTCTCCCCTCTGGGTTATCTGCTGCACATTTACCAGGGTGTGGTGCAACACTTCCTGGAGCCCCAGTGCTACTTTGCAGTCTCTGTGTTTTTTTTTTTTTGTTTTTTTTAATGAAGCAAAAGGGACAAACATCTATCAGCAGGCCAAGATGAGGATCCGGTTAGTCGAGGAAAAATATCCACGGCTTTCAAGTCAGGAAATAGTTAATTTCCTGTTCCTCTCTCTGCCTGTGTCTGTGTGTTTGGGATGGTCTGCCTGTCACTAATAGAGTTGGTAAATGCAGCAGGAGAGGAGACAGCAGGTTGTGTGGGGTGGCCTGCTTTGGATCAGCTTACAGCAATATGATTCCTCCTCGCCTTAGTTTAACTTTCACTGGAGAGAGGAAGCTCCAAGCTATCTGGTTGTTTTCATATAAAAGAGAAAAATGCCGTAGGTGCTCAAAGATTTAGTGTATCCTGAAATTTATTAGCTTTCTTGTTAGGAGGGAGTTTGTAAGACATTAAATATTTCATCCTAATAGAAGTCATGAATAAACAGGCTCTCAGTGGGTCTCAGCAAGCTGCGGTTTTAACCTGATAGCACAGAGGATGAACAGTAGTGAACGGTGGGTATGGTTACCAACTGTAAAGGCAATTTAATCAGCCAGCAGGGGCCTGTTCATCATCAATACATCTCAAGAAAATATCAGCTGAATAATTGAAGTCGATATCTCAAATTTCTGCTTAACTGTTCTCATGTTTTAAATAACATACACTTGAGTATCTTTGGGAATTTTTGGATTGAAAGCATTTTGAAAGCACATTTTGGGATGTGCATTGTTAACCACTGTCTGGAAGTCATTTAGTGTCTCCGGTATTTTTGTAATTTTTACAAGACTAAACTGGTTTGCAGCCATACTAGTAGTTTCATGAGGTTGTGCTTAGCTCACAAATGCTACCACAATATGCTAACATATATATACTCACAGTTAACAGTTAACCATGCTAACATGCTGCCATTTAGTAGGATACTGTATATTATAGACTTCCTCATTAAGTATGCTGGCATTCTCACTTTTGCTAGCACTAAACTTTAGTGACAGTTTTGTCTGATTATAGTTGATATTTCAACTGGGTGAAAACTTGTCAACCTGATTGCATTAGATGGAAAGCTATTCCATTAAAATTCAATTCATTTCTTAAAACCCATGTTATATTTGTTAAGATATGTCAAATGTGAAACAAAGTGACCAACAGAGCTACTGTTGACTGCTAGGATGACTAGCATGGCTGCTAACAGCGAGCTAACTTGTGCAGTTGTACTTTTCAGAAGTTTTACTATAAAACCTCAGAAAAAATATAAATTTTCAACATCTCTGTGGTTAGGGATTTACTTTGATAATGTATTGGATAAGTGAGTAAACCTTTGAACAGGCAGCAGGTGTTTGGTCAACGGTGCTGTCCAGACTCTCAAAATACACATCTTATTTCATTCTAGCCTTCAAATCCTTGTCAAGTGCCAGAGTGGAATATCGCACCAAATAAGCCTGTGTCAGTAACATTATCCTGGTGGTGCACACATGTCTGTTGCTGCAGACAACAGTAATAAAAACACAGTGCTGTTGTTATAAACAGGAAGCAGCTAAGGCAGGGGAGGACTTGGGTGACTTTATAAATCTACTATGTCCCTCATCATCACAGAATATACGCAATACTATCACGTTGCAAACATCAACACAACTAAAACTGGGTGTGCTACAGTGTAGTGTTACTGGTGTGACTGACTAATTGTGACCAGTATATCAACTTCTATTGAATCAAGCACATAGCAAAAATGTTGAGCTGTTCTTTTGTCTTCTCGTTGCAGGCTGTCCTTCTACTCTGGACACTCTTCTTTCTCCATGTACTGCATGATGTTCCTGGCAGTAAGTACCTGCACCAGATACTTATTGATCTGCAATTAAATCAGTCCACATTTACTGGAACACTATAAAATAATAGATCCTATTTCTTCCCTCTTTGTTGAATTTGTATTATATTGTATATCATAGAGCTGTGCAAAATGCTTGAAGATGAGAAAATGAATACCACTCTCATATTGTCTGTTTGATATAGCCGCAGGCTGTAGTAGGTTAGCTTAGCTTAGCATAAAGACGGTCAATGATTGTCTAAAATGAATCTAATTGGATTAAACCAAGAAGTAATCTGTAATTAGAGATCTTAAGGTGGATTCTGTAATGATATGTATTTCCTGCAGTTTACTGTCACTAATCTAAACTAACAGGCTACTGGATTTAGCTTCATATTTAGCATACAAACAATAATCTTATTTCCCAGAATGCCACACTGTTCCTTTGAACTGATGGGTTACTGCTTTTGGGTTGAAACCCTTGTTTGGTACTGTTTAACATTGTCAGGAAGTTGTATTAGTGTATAGCCTACAGTAATTTTATAATTTAACAAGACTAAACAAGTCTGTAGCCACGCTAGCTGTTCTGTGAACATCTGATTGGCACTAAATTTTAGCTGATTGTGACAGTTTTCTGTGTTTATCTAGATGATATTTCAACTGACTGAAAACTTGCTGACCTGTTAATTGCATTAGGTAGAAAGTTAATCTGTTATAGCTCAGGTAATTTGTTAAGATTCATGTCTTTCATCTTACATATTTGTAAAGACATGAGCTACAGTGCACTAGCATGTCTACTGTAGCTTCATAATTAGCATACAAACAGTAAACTTATTTACCAAAACGCCACACTATTCGCGCTTCAAGATTATGTCACACTCAGATTTGATGACAGTTCAGATCTGCTCTGATGGTTGCAGCATCGTAGAGTGTCCTCTGTTGTGTTTGTTCAGAGCTGAATACTGCCCGGCCCTGATAAACTTTATGGGCTGCTGATCCATTCAGCGCCAGCAGATATAAATAGACACAGGGACAAAGTCCTGGCACCAACATAAAGCTCACTCTCCATCTGTGTGGAGTGGAAGTTCAGGTATGAGAAACAGACAGCTTGACATTTAAAAATTTACCTAAATACCCTGGAGTGCCTTTCTTTTCTACAACTGCCAGTGAAAATGACGTCATCGTAGAAGAAAGATTTGTGCGTCGGGATTAAGTGGCTAAACATGTTTGTCCTTGGTTCAAACAAAAGGAATAGACACGCCCTGTTTTTAATTCAAACAAAGTGCTGTAGTCTGGTTTTATGGGACAATGGAAAATAATGTTTAGCTGATTTTTTTCCACGATAAGTCATCCAGCTCCAGAGGTGGTGTGATTATTAATTATCAGGTTAAATTACAGATCCTGCTTCAGCAGATTTCAAGGTCAGTTTGATAAACTAAATTGTGACCTGGAGGAAATGTCCTCACCTTTAAAAGAAAGAGAAGGAAGTCTATAATACTGCTGATAACTTACAAACATTAAAAAAGAGGATGTTTGTTTAGTTCAGGGACATTTATATGACATTTTCCTGCATTGTGTTTTGTATGGAAGAGGAACTGAGTTAATCTATTTTCCTGTAACTTCTGCAGGGTTGCTGCCACCTCCAATAATTATTCACTTGGCTAAATCTACATTAATGCTCCCTGTCCTGGTTATAGTCATTGCCAGTGTCACTGCTGTGCATCATGGTTTTAAAACCTGTATTCTCAACGCATGTCCTGTGTCTCTCTCTCAGCTCTATCTGCAGGCACGACTCCAGGTTGAATGGGCAAGACTGCTGAGACCCACACTGCAGTTTTTCCTGATCGCTGCCTCAGTATTCACGGGATTGTCGAGAGTGTCTGACTATAAACATCACTGGAGTGACGTGCTGACTGGACTCCTGCAGGGCGCCCTTATGGCCATCCTGGTGGTGAGTGCTGTACCTGTAAATGCTGCTTTGAATTTAAAGGGGAAAGGTGGACAGACAGATACGGGTTTGGTGCTTGTATAAAATATGCAGATGATCCACCCAATAGTTGTCAAGATATTCACGTCTGCTCCACACAGCTTTTAAGTATCTGGGTGCAGAGCTAAATGCTAAACAGAATTGTCTTCCTAAGCGGAGGAAGATGGATGGATGGATGGATGGATGGATAACTTGTAACAAGGAGTACAGATGCAAATATTCATTCCTATCTATGTCCCATCTTGCAGGTCTTCTTCGTGTCTGATTTTTTCAAGCCCCGTAAGGATGCTCATAAAGAGGCGGACATCCCCCACACAACTCTGCAGGAGACCCCAACGAATGGAAACCACTTTGAGAGTCCAAACTAAGCTAATCAAGAGGTGGAGGAGGATGATGATGATACCTCTACTCTGTCCAAACGCACACAGAGGATCAAATGCTCTCTAGCCTTTCACCTTGCGCAAATTCTCATCAGATACCCTGCATGGATTTACACTGGGGAGTACTTGATTAGCTAGTGGATGACTGTGCATCCCAGAAGGAACTTTTTGGAAGCTACACCTCAGGCCTGTTTAACATTTTAAGACTTTATAATTTTAGGCAATTTGCCGTCTTCCCCAGAGATTCTCCATTAAAGGGAAGTGGAGAGACAACCTGTCCAACCCATGTAGATATGCTAAAGTGATGGAAACAGATGTAGGTTAGAGGCTAGAGATTCTGGAAGGACGGGAACCATCTATCTACTGAGCCGGTGGGAGGACTTGCCTGCATGCACTCACTAAAGCAGGCATCTCAAACCGACTCCACAAAGGGCTGGGATGCCTGCAGGTTTTCTTTCCTACCAAGCAGCAGCACACCAGACTTCACTCAGTTAATCAACTGATCTCAGTCTTCAGACAGTTGATTGGTCAAACTGTGTGCTCTTGATTGGTTGGAACAAAAACCTGCAGCCACACCAGCCCTTTGAGGAATCAGATTGAGATGCATGCACTAAAGGGTCTGACCACTGCTGAGAGTGAGAGAGAGAGGAAGGTTAGAAACCTGTGAATGTAACCCCGCTTTGTGCTTTTCCTGACCTGGAGTCAGTCTGCTCAACAATCTTATTTAGGGTCAGTTTTAGGACAACCCCAGCTCCAAGAGAGACGCTGAGTCTCACCACTTCGTTGCCTTGAGTCCAGTGTTAAACAAAGGGCTAATTATAAGAGGAAAGCTTGCTTCTTAAGGTGAGAGCATGCTGGAGTGTAAAGCTGATCCTAGACCAGAGGGCAACACTGCTTCAAAACTGGAGCTGCTGACTCCAGGCCACTACCACTGCCGTCTGATCCTTCAACCATCCAACCTCATACAGTCGAGGAGGAAGCTTCGGCTTGAATCATGTTTGGTTGGACGGTTGAAGAGTTGACGGGCAGTTTAAAGTCCTGTGTTGCCTTTGCTGGACTGCTGCTGCTCTCACAGCTTCCTGTGTATCTAAGAACTAATATAAACATCAAATGAATAGACAGCAATGTACTTTTGTATAATCTGTATGTAAAAAACAAATCACCATACAGACTTTTATTGAAAAAAATATGTACAGATGTTTAAAATAAAAGTAAAAATAAAGACATTTCACTTATTAACATGAACACCAATGAAAGATAAGTGTTGGATGTATTATGTCATGAGCCATCACTGATGATATTAAAGCATGACTTGTTTACTTTCTCAGCCAGATATTCAATTTAGTTTGTTATTGTGCACCACTTTGCTCATGTAAGCAAAAAAGGAAAACATAAAAAAAAACAATAAAAGTATAACTGTTCAGTGTATTCTGACCATATAGATGCATTCACCTACATGAGAAACACTTCTGTTCACATCCTCAGACAAATGTAGACTCCCTCTTATTCATTAAATATAACTGGATCTCACAGTTCAACAGGACAAAACTCAGGTAAGTTGGAGGGGGGAAAAAAAAGATCAGAAAAGTATCTGAAAAAGAAATTATTTTTGCAACTGGAAGTCAATTTAATAAACAAAATATTTGATCCCGAGAAGAAAATGGAGGTCCGGGAGATCCATCTGTGTTAATCACAATTACCGGTCCAAAACAGCATGTGTTGTCCTCCAGCAGCCACAGTGTGCTGGGAAGCTGTAAGGCCACTATAGGTAGAGACTGGCAGCAAAAACAATGTCTCTCTTGATCTTTGTTATCCCTGCAAAAAACACAAAAGAAGAAACTTTGTGTCAAACAGAGACAGACGTGTCAGTGAAGAACAATTTACTAAAATATATTTTGTAACTATGGGGACAAACAGTCAGGCTGTACAGTCAGTGGCCACTTTATTAGGTGTGGTGGGAGTGCAACGACACAAACACCTCTTGATGCAACACAGCGCTGAGCAACGACGTCATTAACTATGACCTCGTCACTAAAGCATTTATTTTATTAACACATCTGTGACAGTGTCAACAACAACTGAACGCTATGGTCGACTTCATGGCAAAACAGCTGTGATGGAGTGGATTGGACTGTACAGGTGTGCCTAATAATGTGGACACTGAGTGACGAGCGAATTGCATTCAAGGAGTTGAGGGGCCGCGACTGAGTTGTACTGCTTTAGGTGTGCTTTGGTCTAGACTATGGCTGACAGCTCCAAGTCTCCTGATTCACCTTGTGTTAAGTATTTAGGATCTACATGTTGATGCAGAACTGGTTCAGACTTGTGACTGACTGCTCTGTACAGAAAATACCACCGCAGACTAATTATACAAAGAGTGAACAACAGTAACCTTATAGGTTTGCATGGTGGTATCTGGTAACAGGTTAGAAAACAACTGAAAATGTCCTTCACAACAGTGAATCCTTGCCTTGGCAGCCGCGCTCAATATCTTCAATGTCAGTTGATAACCTTCAGTGAATCGATTCATCGTCTGCTGCAGCCACTCCGAGCTCTCTTACCTTCAGCGAACTTGTTTTCCAGCTCAGTGTTGCCAATGGCCTTGGCTGCAGAGCACATCTGTCTCAGCACCTCCTCCAGACGCCTCATGCAGCGGATAATGCTCCCTACACAAGACAAGACACAATCACATGGTGTTTAGTGTGCGAGTGTCTGACATGCATTTTTAAAAATCTAGCCATGAAGCAGATCAGCTGACTTGGTCCAGAATCAGTTCTCAGTGAATATTTCATGGGGTATAAAGAGATGAGGGAGGAGTGTGTTTGATTTTAAAAACCTTGTATTCAAGGTTAATATTGTCTGTGTTGTGGAGAACCACAGCTCACTTCATAACATCTGAATCCTCTTTGACAATCTTGCCTCATAATGTGTTTTACAGATCTGTAATGAATCACTTTGTACGTCATTTACAATACATTTCCTGGAGATAACTTCAAATTACTACTAATTATAAGGAAAACAGAGGAGTATGTTTACCTTCCAGTTGCTCCCAATTAAGTGTGATTATAGTATAGAGAGACCTTAGTCAGAGCACAGCAGGTCAGCTGAACATGAACGCAACATGAGATTAGTCAACAGGAAAGAACGCAATATGGAGAATTCAGTTTCCAGCAGTAAATGAATAATCGATGATTAATCACTGTTTGCTTGCAAAAGTGCCAATTTTCTCGCTACATAGTGACAGAATAAAGCTCTCCAACAAAACTCCCAGTGGGATTATGATCAACCTGCTTTTTAATTTACAGCCAGAAATTTAGACAGAACGATGAGACAGAGAGTAGATATTAAAATACACTGAAAATAATGATTTTGGAAAAGTCACATCTCTCCAGCTCCGTTGTTCAACACACACAAACATGACATGAGCATGAGCATGAGCACATCTAAAACTCCCTGCAGTTTCCCAACTCTGCATTACTTACCTTATTACAATGACACCCAATATTTCACAGCTGAGGTCATTGGTGGGAGTCAGAGATTGAAAACTATGGGGAGAGCGATGGACTCTGAACTGGGTTCAACTCCAACCACACATAATAAATCAATTAGTGAAACTCCTCCAGCCTCCAATTGGCTGCAGGAGTGACTGTGGAGAAATCTAAGGTGAAGTGGTTTTGTTAAGTTCCTGTTGTAGCTCAGCAGTAGTGCAAGAAGTATTCAGATTCAGAAGTTAAAGTATGAGACTATTTATGCCTTTCTAGGTATGTGATATGAAGGTACTGATTGTGTTTTAGTTTACTGGTTTCCAAACTGAGGGTCGGGCCCCTTCAAAAGGGTTGCAAGGCCGATCTGAGGGGTCATGATATGATAATTAATTTTACAGAACTTATTTGATCAAATCTTGCATTTCTGTGAAACACTGAACAATTTATCTACTCAATTATAATAACACAATCTGAAAAGTTGGGAAGGGAAAAGTCTCTGAGATGGTGTTGCTCACAACTCGTACACGTCTGAAAAATTATTAGGGTCTAAAAATAGGGTTTAATCTTTAACAACATAGTTCAAGTTCTTTGTTTTTTATGTTATATGGAAATGTATGAAGAGAAGTATAAACTAAACTTTGTATAAAAATGGGTGCCTTTGAAATTATTTTTTAAACCTAAAACTCATGCCCTTGAGAAAATGCCCTTAGTTACCCCTCCACCTCTGGTTCCCCGCTACAACATGCATTTTTACTTCCTGTCCTGTCAGTGACCAACCTTCAAAGACATCTGTCATCTTGCAGATCTGAGCAAATGTGGCACCGTTGGTCCAGGCGTAGACCACATCCATCAGGTGGGGCTTGAACTGGTTCAGATACGTCTCCTCGTCCACCTCCAGCTTGGCGTCTGCAGACACCTTGGCTATCCGCTTGGCGCACTCCTGCGCACAGCAACAGCAAATGCAATCAGTGCTCATGTTTCCACCAAATCTTAACTTTTAGAGACACATTTTAGATTATTTCATGTCGTCTCACCTGCATTTGTCTCAGCGGTGCAGCCAGCTGTTCGGTCAGTTTCGGCATCTCACTGGCCTGGAGGGCAACATGACATTAACGTGTGACAGCAAATTGCAAACATTTGTTTTGTTGTCTTTATTGGGAGCTGCAGGCAAAACACTGTATGCTGCTACTTAAACCTGTCAGAAGATGTGTTTGAGAAGAAACAAATCTAAACCACCATGAGCAAAACAGAAAGCTGCCGCCTTCTCAGAGGTCAGACATGTGGGAAATAGTAAACAAGTGGAGAAGAGCGAGGCTGCTGACATTCAAACAGTCAAAACTTGGAAAGCAACTTTCAAGAGGCTCTAAACTGTGAATGAATATTTGATTTTTACTACTGGTAACTGTTAGCATATTTTTCAGGTCATAAATGAAAGATGTTTGTGTTGCATAATACATAAGTAAATGTTTGTATAAAGTGTTAAGTATCTGATTGAACAAGATGAGGGAAAGACTCCTTCCTCGATTGGTTATTACTGTTCAATCATCCATCACAAAAGTCCTACTGGATTACGTCACTGGTTTACAGTCACACAGTTTGCCGTCACCCTGAGCTGAAGAGCAGCAGGTGCTCTTTGATGACAGGCAACAGCTGAGTACACAGGAACACACTCAAATACACACAGTAGTACTATGCTGCAAACATGACAGCTGCTTGTCATCATTCCTTCTCTTCATCTGGGACAGAGGAGTGAGACAAGGACAGTGGGGGCTCTGACTGAGTTCAGACAGGAATGTGTTTGGTTCAGGGGATGGAGCTGATGCAGAGCCAAAGAAAAGGTTTGTTAAACCATCTGATGCTCGATTGCCTCATTGAGAGAACAGGCGTCATTAGGTAAGACAAACACACACATCAACCTCAGGTTTCTGTTTTGCTTGCAGAGCATGGGAAGATGCCAAGAATGCGACTAACGCTTGAAAGTGTGGGAATGGGAATCAGTTGTTTATCTCAGTGTTTGGGAAAGGCTTCGTATCTGTTTGTATGGAGAATTAGAGGAATTATATGTGTGTGTATGTATGTGCGTGCGTTCATTCATACGTTCTCCTGGAAGACGAAGCAGGACAGCAGGGCGGTGGCTTGTTCCACCGTCAGGTCGTTGAAGAGGCCATTGAAAATCATTTCTGTGAGCAGGAGCTCGTCGGCACTGGAGATTAACACAGACAGTTCATTATTAGACGATACTTCATTAGTGACATCTCCACTCATATTTCAGCCTGGGGAAGACTTATACTTCCCTAAACCTAAACCAGGTTAAGAAACACAGCACTAACCTTTAGACTGAGACTAAACACTGAATCAGTCATTTCATCACCAACAGATAAATCTGGGATTTGCTTCTTCTCAGGATGAGACGGAAACAAAGCCTGACACTACATCTATTTGCAGGAGGTGGTGACAGTTGACTAATCCAAACACTGTGCTTTCACTGTCAGTGTCAATCAGTGTTTGAAAACACATCAGTGTCCCAGTTTTGAGTCTCATACTGGTTACATTCATATCTGGGATGGAATGTTTGTGTGGAACATGAGAAACCAGGGGCATATCACTCAGTAAAAACAGATCTTAGAAATTACCAGGATTTTCTGAGAATATTTCCATGAACCCTCATAAGTTTCTGGGAAAACACAGAGAAACTGGTGTGAAAACAATTTGCAGGACAGTCTTTAATTTTCAGTTCAAATCTTAGAAGTTATGAACTTAAGACGCTTTTGGGGAAATGAGGCTCTGGATATCCCTTTCTCTGTCTGCATGATCATGAATGTATCCAGGTTTCTGATTGTGTCTCAGTGTCGTCCCTCCGTACCTGCTGATTTCACAGGCGACTCGCCCTTTCATCTCGATCACATCGGAGGGGCTGGCGAAGCCGAGGCGTCGCAGGACTCTCTTCCTGCACTTCAGCTTGTCCATCTGCAGGACAGTCTGAGCTTTCTTCAGCTCTCGCTTTGCCGTTCGAACATCTGCTGCGATCTGAAACACACACATGTACTGTAAGACTATGCAGAATTCACCAAAATGTAACCTGGGGACAGTGTTCCAGGGTTTTCAGAGAAGCACTAAGTGCTCTTTGATAAGTCCCGGCTGTTTTTTGCATGAGCTATTTTCAAACATTACACAGAGACAGAGCAGAATATTTGAGTTATTTGCCAAAAAATGTTCATCTTCCTGCTTATCTGTCCATTATCCACTGCAACCTTTACCCCTTATTATTACAACACACCTCTGGGCCAGAGGCAAACACAATGACAAAGATAGATTTTACCAGCATGGTTCATTACTCACAGGAACTGTAATTTCTCAGAAATAGTGGCAGCACGTGAGATGAAGAAATCATTCACATATGTACATGAGAGCTGAAAAGATTTTGGAGCTAGTGCTGAGCAAGCATCCAAATGCACAGTGTTTCGGTTGAAGTGATCACATGAGGAGAGACTATATCTGCCATTGTGTGTGTGTCGGTGTAAGGTGTGATCAACTGCTGCTTTGCTAAACAAATAAGGCAGGAGTCCTATCAGTACTGGACAAGCTGTAGGAGAGGAGAGATGCTAAATGAAAAGCAGCTTCCAGCCTCATTCTGCCACTAAAACATAAAGTGAAGTTATCCAGTTTACTCTGCGCTGAATACTCTATCATTTTACAACACAAGCTCACAGAGGACCACAGAGAGATGTAAATGTTTATGCAAAGTGTCAAACACAGTCTGGTTCTGTGGTCCCCCGCCCAAACTGCTTGTTTAGCATATATGACACTCTGTCTTTATAACAAGCAAACTATCAACTAAGAGAAGTTACATTGGCTAAATGGTAAACAGGACATAACGGACACAGACTTGGACTTTTATTTTGATTTGACTCATATGGTGCTTCCTAAATTATAGGATCTAATTATAATCTTGTTCAATTTGTTCACTTAACAGTAACAGACAATATTTTGTATGTTTACAAACTGCACATTTTGCATTTTCATAATAGGATGCATGTGCATATTTGTTTTGTTTTGTTTTGTTTTTTTCTTTTTTCCCCACTGCAGCCACTGAGTGGATGTCAGCCCATCAGTCTGTCCATCACCAGTGGATGTTATTTTGTAAACACATATATGATCCTCTGGGGGTGTACCCATCAGACTTTTCTAGTTTGGATGGATTTTAGAGAAATTACTTCAGGTTTTGCTGGAGGAAAGGTGAACGATATAAACATCAAAGTTTTAATTGCTATTTCTTTGGTTTATGATGAAAATGATGAGTCTCTCATTAGTTAACATGTTAAAACACTAAACTAAAATGGTCAACATGGTTCACACTGCTGCTGAGCATCATCATGTTAGTGCTGTTATTGTTAACACAGAGCTACTTCTGCAGCTACTTATATGTTAGAACAAAAAAAACTCATGGCGTCACATGGAACAAGGAACTATGAGTAAGACTGAGGCCTTGCGGTCAAGGTACAACTGCCTTCTTCCTGTGTTTGTCCGTATGACTATATATGTGGCCAAAGCCAACCTGTCTGACAGGAAAAGACAAAGAAAGGTCACAGATTGACATCTTACAAAAAAGGTAGCCCATGTAGATGAATAGGAAAGATAAAAAAAGGAATAATTCAACAGTAACAAACGCTGGCTGTCACCTGTGGTTTAGCTTTCAATAGGCTTTGACATTTAGCACGAACAAACACACACAGCTCCTCACCAAAGCTTTCTTCTCGCACAGAGAATACACAGACTCCAAGTTGGGGTCACTGTGCAGGGGGTGCGAGTACATGCGGTGCTCGAAAGCCTCCACTTTCTGGATGACCTTCTTTAGCGCAGGGTCTTTGATGCCCATGTCGTCTATGGGGTCGAGCAGAGGAACACCATCTGGGAAACGCTTCTGCACCTCCTAAAGATGGGATTTTGGAGGTAAAGAAAGAGAGGGCAACAATTCAGACTATGCTGAGGTCTATCAGTTTCAATATCTTTGTTTTAACATGGCTGCATTTTGTACCTGTATAGATTTAAGCATGAGCTGTCTGTTGTCGAATGGTCTGAGGTCTTTCGGGATGTAAAGACGAACGGAGCTGATAGAGGTGAGGAGATGCAGCATCACTGGGACCACCTGGACAAAAACACTGATTATAATCACCGCGGCCAAGTTTCTGGCCAGATTTTAAACAGCTTTCCATGGAAAAAAGCAGTTACGGGAATCTGTTAAGCCTGTTTCCACTACACTTGCACAAAGAGTAGAAATTCTGGGGGATTTTTTGTTTCACCCACCTGCATCTCTCCAGTTTCTCCTGGAGAAGCAGGTTTAGCAGCCTCGGTCGCAGCGTCTTTTACACTGTCCTTACTACAATGGACCAAAACTTCCACCACATACAGCGGCTCGGAGTCTGCAGCGGTCTAAATAGTGGAAAGTGTGCATATTAGTCACATGTTATGGATATTTATGATTTTACAAACACTTCACACCATGAGAACTTACCTTCACATTTGACTTCTTGCAAAAGTTCACAACAACCCCCCAGCCAAAGTCATCGTCTTCATTTTTCACCTGTTGGATCACAACAAAAAATGGTGTAAAAATATGTACAAGTAAAAAATTATTGTCCCATCATCAGAGTGTACATGCATGAAGTCCTACCTTGACAAGTCGCCCAGGCTGCAAGAAGGGTAGGCAGTATTTGGGTTTGTGGATGAACTCTTGTATCTCTTTACCCAGCTTTGCCAGCTGTTGTCTGATTTTAAAGTATGTGGCAACACTCTCTTCATTAGGGATCTCGATAGCGTGGTACTGCTCCTCCAGCTTCTTTATTTCTGCACAGAAAATCAGCAGTGGGATTAAAATGTAACCTAGAACTCCACAACAGGGCAGAGTGGAACTGAACTGTGTGTAATATCATCTTAGTAATGTTATAGATGTGTGTTTGCAGTAAACAAAATGCTCATTAACATCTGAAACTGAATTTTGCCAACATGAAAATATGACTGTTTTACAATAGTTTGCTGGAGGAAGTTCACATTAACAATAGCAATAATGATTGATCAAGATAGGGGAAGTAACCACTGAAGAGAAGCCATGTTGAAACACAGTCCAATAAAAGGCCCACACTATAGAATCAGTTCACCTCCTCTGACCTGGAGTGTGAAGCCCTACATATGGAGAAGTACTTACTCTCCACTACACCAGGCAAAGCCCTGTAATGCTGGAACTGGTAGAAAGACTTCTCCAACATGTACTCCGGATTGATCTCCTCCACACGCAGCAGGTTGAGCACCATGTTGTAGGTCAGGTGGAAGGCACTGTTCAAGGGGTCTGCAGATCCCTGCAAAGCGCACGAGGAAACAAGACAGATAAGAAATTACTAGTCGGGGTCTGATAGTATTGTTGGCATTTGACCTTTAAGTGCCAAGAATGCATGAACTCTGGATAAACGCAGGCTGATGTCACAGTCCCCAAAGTTAAACTCTGAGGAGAATTTTGCAAATACGACTTCTGAATCTCCAGAGCCACAGATATGTGTTCAACATCTTTCTCCAAGAGACCCTGGAAGTTAAGCACTGCAACGGCGCCAACAAACAGTTTTACATTAACACAACGTCTTTCAAGAGCTACGCAGCTACATATTTATAGCAGCGCAGCCGTAAATGTGTCAAATCAAAGACAAAAGACCGAGACTCCCTGGCCTCTCTGTGACAGTGAAATCAAGTGTTGAGCGCAAAACGACCTGATGATCCGCAGAAAGAACAAATTAAGAGTCAATTCAGACAACTGAACTCTCAACGAGACTTAAGGGAAATATGTTGAATAGTGGGACAAGCACTGAGGCACTGAGGCACTGAAGCTGTTTGAAAAGACATAATGAATGACTAATAGCTGGGTTCTGAAAAAATAACTTAAGCTCAAAAGGTAAAAAAGCTTCAGAGCAGCCAGGCTCACTGTACCTTGAGCAGCTGTTTGCCCACAGCTGGACTCATCTTCTCATCCACCATGAAAATAACAATTCCCCTGTCATCCATTCCTCTCCTTCCAGCACGCCCAGACATCTGGATGTACTCACCTGATGTAATCTAAGCCACGAGAAAACACACAACACAAGAAGAAGAAAAGAGGTTTGTTAGTGAATGCTTTTCTCCACCTGCAATATGATAAATAACTGTTGTTCTGACAAAGACTGAAAAAGAAACAGCCAATTCTACCCTGGAGAGAAAGTCAAAAACACTGCAATATGGAGGGGAAAGTAATGTGATAATGTATGATCAGAGTGAAATGTTTCCACAGTAATACTACAGTTAGAGCCGAGCCAAGTATCTGCATTATTAACACAGAAATCTAGGTGATGAAACCGTCTCGTGAGGAAGAGACTGGACCAGTTTTCCGCAATCATCTGAGCACAACTCTGCCTCACACGTGGCTCTAATTAATCTCCACGTATCTATTGGTCTTTGAGCAATGAAAATGCTGTGAAAGCCAGATCCGATTCTTTTTTTTTTTGTGCCGACTAAACGATCCGATCATCATTTCAGGCATGCTGTGGGGATCAGCTCTTGATTTGAAACACAGTGCAGTTTCAGGAATGAAAGATTTGTGTGTCCTGAAGTGTGCGAGTGCCTGCGTGGAGCTTTGGCATCCGTCAGAGGCACCAGATGTTCCTGATGAACTTCTTGGAGGGCAATTTCCTTCTCTCTCGCATTCTCTTCAAGCCCTTTGTGTGTGTGTTTGTGTGTGTGTGTGTGTGTGTGCAAGCTGGAGACCCATGCGCATGAAGTGACGACGAAGGCTGTTTCTAAGTGACGGCAGCTTGGCGCTCACAGCCCCCCAGCTCTTACACACAATACGTGGCTGTTTATGTGGCTGCAGGACTTGAAGACCTTATAAAGGCCTCAGAGCAGCACGCTGTGTGTGACACTGCAGACAGGCCACAGTGGCTTTAAAGAGATAGCACTGTTTACAGGGAATACAACTGCAGAGAGACAAAGACTGCATTTCTCCTTTCAGGTACAGTCACAAGGACAAACTACAGTTATGGGTTGAGCAGAAGCTCTGTTTAAGAAGCATGTTTACACTCCTCCAAAAATGGATGACTGGTCTGCATTACATGTTGCCTCGGTCCATGTTCAGCTTTTACGTGGCCATAGGAATTTAAATGTGTGATAAATGTTTTATTTGTTTAAGAAAGAAATCTTAATTCTAAATAAGTGCCAATTATGAAACTCTCAGTATTGTAGATGAGCATCTGTTGATCCAGAGGACATCCAATAATTGACTCCAGCTCAGTTAACACCATTTAGAGTATACTGAAACTACATAAGACTGGTCATATGTTCTCAGTCCTGTTCTCTCAGGAGGATAAAACGTTCATTAAAAAACAAAAATATTCCCTGTTATTGAAGAGTAGCTTGCAGAAACCAATTTGACAATCAGGAATACAAATATTTGAAAACAACTGTGCATGTGTGTGTGCTCTTACAAAGCGATGATTCTTGCCATCAAACTTGCGTGCACTTGTGAAGAGCACGGTGCGAGCTGGCATGTTGATGCCCATGGCAAACGTCTCTGTGGCGAAGAGGGCCTGGGATGAGAAGAGGAAGCATTAAGTCCAATCTTATCTCAATATTGTGACGGTCTCACTCTCAATGCAGCGCTGAAAACATTCCCTGAGGAGTTTTTTCTTGTAAAGTTGTGTTTGCGTTCTGCCTTTCTCACCAGAAAGCTTTGTGTGCGTCCTTGAGGCCTAATAAACTCACTGAATGTGTTTCATTCCACATAAAAGATCTGCAAAGCCAATTTGTCCAACATGATAAGTGTGGTGAGCTCAGATGGTAAATCTCAACACCAGCTACAAAGAAATGTTGGCGCTTTTACAGAATCTTTAAAAAAAAAGGGGGGGATGAAATCTTCAAAATGTGCAAACTGGAAACTTCAGGCCTTCACACAGGGGAGCAGCAGAGTGGGAAGCTTTAATAAAAAGCCTTTATTATCAAAACTCTGCATGTGATTGCTGCTCTATACCCCAGTGACTTCAGTTTCTGTTCTGAAGTATTCTGAATGCTGCATTGTTTATATCCACAATAATCCTCTCTCACACTATCATAAACCATGCTGCAACATTTTGTTTCTGTGAAACTTAACTTATTCATGTGTTTTTCAAACTAGATTATTTTACTGTTACCTGAAGCTACAAGACCACACCAGCCCCCTGTACTGTTCTAACACACAACCATGAGGTCTGAATGACTGGGGATGAGTGGGATAACCTGAAAGCAGCAGCAAAAAAGTGAACCAAGTCACCACAAACTGGTGACCAGCTCACAAGCACACAGCTCCATGCAGTCTAAAACTCCACAGGGGTGCCTTTATGTGCTTGTGCAAAATGTGTTTATATGAGCATCTTGATGCAGGGACAGTGGCACCTTGAGCAGGCCTTCAGAGAATAGGATCTCTATGGTCTCTTTCAGGATGGGCAGCAGGCCTCCGTGATGGATCCCTATTCCCCTCTTCAACAGCGGCAGCACGTGTTCAACCTGAGAAACACCAGGAGCACAAACAGGGAGGTGAATGTCTGTTGTTTATTTGTTTACACAGTTTTAGTGACAGTGCAAAGTTCACCAGTTCACAAAATCACAGCGATCATCACCAGAGAGCGGAAAAAGCTTCCAAACCTCATCGTGGAAAAAGAGCGACACATTGTTGTCGCTGCTCCTACCGTAGCGGTCTACCCACTAACAACTATTACCTCAACGCGGCTGCTTCTCATAATGCGAGTCCACACAGCAGGGTCGGATAACAGAAGCACAGTGTTTGAGCCCGTGTTGACGTTATGTGTGCAGCTATTTACGTTCAGACTGTCTAACTCTCTCTGTCTCTATAGAAAGGGACCGAAGGAAGCGACAGGGCTTTTCTTTCTGTGGCTTTATAAGAAAGTGACAGTGCTGCATTCAAAAACAGGAGGCACAATGTGGATGTTTACACAAAACATGACATGAGCTGTGAGAGAGTCCAGCCCTCCTAACCTGAGGGAGTTTCTTGTCTTCGTCAGAGAGACAGTCGACTGCGTTGTTGAACACTTCCTCCACGAGACGTTTCTCATCATCTGGAACAAAGAGAGGAAAAGATAATGTTAACGTCTTCTGATAACCGTTTCAAACATCAGTGCAAATTTATTTCTTATACCCTGGATATATGCGTTTCGATGACTCACACACAAACGCAGACTCTTGGGTGGTTTCACATAATTTCTGTTGACACGAGAGGCTCATGAGGGACGTCGGGGGAGACTTCCTATGTTTTTTAAAGAATAGCTTGCAGGAAAACTTCAACCACCCAGAGACTGAGCAAACAAATGATGCTGCTATCGTCACTACAAATCTATGCTGACTCTAGATTTTATCTCAGTTCACAGCCGACACAACTGTTTGTAAGAAAATTAACCGTAATTACACAAATCAGACAAATATTCATATTGTTCCACTGATTACTGGTTTTTGAGCCTCTGATTGAAGCTGAGGTTTTCCTACAAAAACAAACATTACCTGGAAAATAGCTGCCTGCTGCCACATGTAAACCGACTAATCTATTAATAAAATCTGCCAAATATGAATGCTTCAACTGTGCCACTACCACCAGTGTCTTGTTGTTGTAATAAAGTTACATTGTTTGTTGCTGGCCGTCTCTTTCCATGTGGAAACTTAGTCACAGTCATTTATGAAACCATTCTGGGAAATCTTCCTCCTCATGTGCCTGTGTTAGTCACAAACTTGGACTTCCATGAAGTCTAGTGCCTCTCTGTTTATTGTTAATGCCAAATGACATCAGTGTCAATAGGACTTTTTTTTAATGGTTCAATAACAAAGCAATGCCACGGATAAGCACACACTGAGGGCAAGCGTAAAAAGCAAGTTGGCTCCACAGGTCCATGAAAGAAATGTTGCAGCCAGGAAGTGTAGTTTATATGGAGATCACAGGGAAATGTTAACCTCATGGTTAACTCCTTGGCCATCCAAAATACATGCTGTGCACAGTTATGCAACCACTATTAGCTGAAATATTTGGCTCTGGACCAAATTGATGGATGCACTCTATCAACCTGAAGCTCTGCCATCAGAGGAAAAAACAACAAGTACAACAAGAGAACATGGGAACAGATCTGCACTCGGTCAGTCAGTCCGTGTTTCGGCACCAGTCGGTCCCCTGACTCCAATGTGGCTCTGCCACTGCACATCCACTGCCCAGAAACTATGTGTCACAGCACACAGGGGGGAAGGAAAGAGAGAGAGAGAGAGGGGGGAGGGAGGAGAGAGAGAGAGAGGAGAGAGAGAGAGAGAGAGAGAGAGAGAGAGAGAGAGAGAGAGAGAGAGAGAGAGAGAGAGAGAGCGAGAGAGAGAGAGGAGGGGGGATGTTTTGTCTTTTTAGTATCAACAAAAAAGAGACAAAGATGGAAAGAAGAAAGCACAAGAAGAAAAGGTAGAAGAGGGAAACTACGTGGCTCCCCCTCTTCATCATAACCCACCTACACACACACACACACAAACAGAGGGACTGTGTAACACCAACAACCTGCCTACATGCAGCTCAGGCTGCTTCTAAACAATTTGGCTTCTCAATTGTTGGGTTCAGAGAGCTGGTGCCTGTCGGGTTTTAAATCGCAAAAAGAGAGAAAACTTTCCTGATGGAAGTTTCAGAGCAGCAAATGGTTATTTCAGAAGTATCTTGACATACATTTTCTCCAGAGCCATCAAAAAGCACATCAATCATATTTCATGAAGGCTACTCTGTGGTTTATAATTCTGTAAAACCGAATATTTTGACTACTTTTACAAATCAGATTTATCACCAATTTTATTTCAACATTTTTCCTCATTCAAGAGAGATTTTCTGCAATCATATGAAATTATCCGGCTGTTATTGCTGGACACGATCTGCCTCATTTTCTAAAAAAGCCAGTTTGTTTAAGAAGATTCTCACAATACACGAGAATTGCTGGAAATGAGAAATGATCTTTGGCAGAGTTTTTTCTGTTGGATTTTTCTTTTTTTTTCTTTTTTTTTTTTGCAATTTTGATGAAAAAGTTGGCAGTGTTGACAGAAGAAAGCTTTTCGGTGTTGGAAGAGCTCTGCATTAAAACAAACCTCCTCATTTACAAGAATGTCATGATGCAGGGAAAACAAACCAAGAGGGAGGAAAATGTTCCTGTGAGTAAGACTTCATAAGCATGTTTTATTTCACGAAAAAAAAAAAAGCCCAGAGCAGGTGGAGAGGAGCCAAGACCCATCTACTGCTGGATCATCTCCCATAGTGCAGAGATTTGTCCTCATGAAGCAACTTCACTTATCCACTGGACCAAACAGCAGGATTGGCTGTGCTCGCACAATAAGCCATATTCATGGCGCTCACTCTATGGGGAGGATTCATTCACCCCAGCTTGCCAACTATTTCACATTTTGGTGGCTGGTTTCTCTTGCCTAATTTCAAATCCCTCCCAAAATGTCTCAGCAATTCGTCACAAAAAATGTATCTGCCTTGACATTTCGGTGAGCAAAGACAGCCTGCAAAGACTCCACACTTAACTGAGAATATTCTCACACTGTCTAATAGTTTTGTTCCTGAGAAGTGACAAACACGCTGAAAATACAGCTCAAAATAAATAGAGCTGTACAGTTAAAAACAGGTTCATTATGCCAAGTTGACATTTGAGCATTTGCTGCTGGCTGACTAAGCACTAACTGCTGGAATAACAGATGCCAGAGTAGAAAATATCATTCGATCATTAAGTGTAAAATAACGGGGCTATGAATCATTGTAACCAGCACAACTGCAGACAGTCAAATCTGAAAAATATTTCATCTTTATCGCTGTTCGATCTGGAGTATTTACCCTTTGTAAACAAACCAGGCCGAATCTGCTTAACACTCAGTTTGACCTCATTCAAGAAGTGATGTCATGCCAAGAACACATCACCTGCCATTAATTTCCTGGTTCGAGGGTGTGACGTGATGCTTTTACTATGCATGCACAACCTCCGGGTCTTTGACATTCAATACACCCAATCAGACTCAACCAAGCACAGAAGCATAATTTAGTACATTCGTGTCAGTTAGGCTCGAGCAGCTGATTTACTGCTCATGTTGCAAATCTCTCCAAAGTGACAGGCCAAGTCCACGTTTGCAGAGAAAATAAAACACACACAGTTTTATGTTGCATTACATATTGAGTTCACGTACCTCTGTTAAAGTCCAGTTTGGCCACCTGCAGAGCGTAGGCCTCACACTCTTTCTTGCTGAAGCTGAAAATGATGACAGGTTGGAAGTTCCTCTCCATGATCATCTTCACAATCTTAAACACGCTGGATGGACCTGAGGAAAGATCACAAACACAAAGAGTGATGTAAATTTAATAAATTAAGGCCTTTTTTTAGGATTTTAACTTTGAAAGCAGACACAACACACACCTTTAGTGCCTCCTTTGCGTCCTCTCGGGTCCCACTTGCCACCTCCACTGCTGCCCCCAGAATCCCCTGCGTCTCTCAGCACCTGCATAGCTGTGTTGAAATTGTCCTCTCTGAAGTCTCCCTGAAGAAAACCAGGGACATAAAGGTGTTAGATGAGACCTGTCATATAGAGACTGGTCCCTGAGGATGCATCAAGAAAGAGAGATAACAATAATCTAGGTGTAATGTCACATAACACACATCAAGTCTAAATCCAACTCATTTATCACTGACTCACAAGCTCTCATAAATCTCTATAAGTCCAGTCTGTGGCTGTACTTACGTTCTCATCAACCACCAGGTGGAGACCATCGCCCCCTGCTGGAAAGATGTAGTGCTGCAGTGGAGTGGGACGGTAGTCTGTGTACACCACATGGCATGGCTGCAAGAGACAAAATAGAAACACTTCATTATGTACAACAGGACAGAAAAACACAATGAAGTAGTACCTTGGTCTCTTTGTATAGACACAGAGACACATGATGCCTCTAGCTGTTTATGCAGGAATACGCAAACTCTACTTTACTAGATTGCATTAGATCAACAAATTTTTTACTACCCACCTTTGTTTACATTTTGACAAAGTGGCATCACCATTAAAATTGCATTATACCAAATTAGATATTCTGTGTCTCTGTATCTGGATGTATTGACAGCAATCAGTGGATTACTTAAAAACATCCAAATTCAGGGGTGTTCTGCTATTTGTGGGTTATCAAAATCTATTTATGGACATTTATTCTCATTGCCATGAAGTCTAAGTCACACTGAAAATAAAAATATGTGTATTAAGCCTCTGTGTTCAGAATTAAAACAGTTATGACTCAGAAAGAGTGACTATGCTGATAAAAGAGACAAATCCAATCCAATCCAAATCCAACTTCCAGCTGCCTCATAATTTGAATACCCCATTCAGTAGGCCGTTCAGCATTTGCAATATCTCACCTGCTTGTGCAGGTGACAAATCCACTCTGCAAACTGTCTGGCATTGGGGATGGTGGCAGACAAGAAGACATAATGTACATTGTCTGGCAGAAGAATGATGGTCTCCTCCCACACCACGCCACGCTCTAAAAAGGAAACATCAAATCAAGTTTCAAGTCTCTACACTCAGCAACCAAAATCATATTAGCTTTCCTATGAACAGGGAGTTGGTCATTAGTGTGTCTGTGTTGTTTGAATTACACACCTGAGTCTCTCATATAATGGATCTCATCAAAAACTACCCAGGCCACTTCCCTCATGATCTCAGAGCCTCGGTACAGCATGCTCCTCAGGATCTGGGGGGAAATAAGTTTATTGTGTCAGACAGCACACACAAATAAAGGTGACATCTGACACATCTAATAATACCTCCAACTGCGTCTCACCTCTGTTGTCATGACGAGGCAGGAGGCCGTGGGGTTGATGGTGACATCTCCAGTCATCAGGCCCACATCCTGAAACTCCTCATACATCTCTCTGTATTTCTGATTGGAGAGAGCTTTGATGGGGCTGGTGAAGATCACTCTCTGCTTCTCTCTGAGGGCCAGAGCAATCGCATATCTACAAGAAGGAGGATACCAGAAAAAAACAGGTTAGATTACGTGGTTGAGTCAAGCGTTGTTTAGCTATAGCTTCACCAAAAGAATGCCAAATGCCATTGCAGAAAAACTGGATGGGGATAATTGGGAAAACTCACTCAGCACAGACAGTCTTGCCAGCAGAGGTGTGTGCAGACACAAGCACAGACTCATTGTTGTCGATACATAAGATGGCTTCACGCTGGAAAGGGTCAAGAACAAAAGGGTACTCCTGCAAGAAAGGTAACATCATCAAAACCAATTAATAAGTGGCAGCAAACATTGGGATTATAAAAAAGTTCATGAAGCACCATCAGGATTTGGTAACCTGCATACTGAATAAAAAGCTAATTCAATTTTTGTATTCAGACATTTTGAACAAATTTAAGTCATACAAATAGAAAGCTAAGTTAAAAGCTCAACATACCTTGGCTGCTTTCCCCACTCTGGGTTTCAATGGTTTATATTCATCACCGGCAGGCAGAGCAACCTGTTGGGGAAAGATAATATCTTTAGCAAATTCATTTGGAAGAACTGCAATAGAGAAACACAACAGCTCTGATCTGCTTCCTTTACCTCATGTGAGCATCCTTCCACAGTTTCAACTTGCTCCACCTTCACTTGAGGCATAAATTCTGCAAGACTGAAGTAAAGAAAGGTTGTGTTACCTACAGTTATTTATCCAATTTACATCACTCAAAATCATTACTTCATGTTGTAATTGCTTCTTTAAGAGACATCTACACATTCACATAGGTACAGTTGCATCTTGTATAGTAAATACTTCATAAGTGGCATAGATATGTAATAGTAGCATCTAAGCAACATGTACAGGCCTACAGTATTAAGCTGTAACTCATCTCACTTGAGGTCATTAGCAGAGACGGTCTCCTGTCGGGGTTTTTTCGTTAACACCATCTCCTCTCCACCGTCACTGTCTGCCTCCCTCTTGACCCGAGAAGACGGAGCAGCATCCTTTTCGGTGACATCTTTGCCTAAAGGTTTTCTGGAGAAAGAGAACAACACAGGCAGGCACAAATGTTAACCGAAACTGTACACTAACACAGGGGTGTCACAATAACAACAACAATCACTTTAACACTTGTGTCTTTGATATTCCCAGTCTCACAGAAACGGTAGCGCAAAGTACATCTACTCAAGAACTCTAATTATGTCAATTTTATTTCAACTTCTGTTACTTGATCAAAAACGTTGCATTTTACTATCATCAATTTTATAACGGCCGAAGTTTCTAACTAGTAGCTACCCTTCAGAGACAAACCTCTGGCAGTAATGGGGTATTCATGCATTTTTATTCGAGTATTTTTACTTGAGTATTCTACTACTTCCACTACTACAACGTAAACATAATAAAATAAAATAAAATAAAATCACAATAACACATAATAACACTCCCAGTCATCGTTTATCAGAAGATAGTACATGGAGTTTCTGTAACAAGTTAACGAAGCTCACTAACAAGTCGTCGAACATTAGGACCGTTTCATTCTGTCACGAACGCACATGATGCTGCGTTCATGTTCCCTGTACAACCAAAATCCTGACTTCTAACACTAAATAGTGACATGCTAAAACCCCAAACTTTACCCTGTTGCCGGAGGGACGGGGGTATGTATCTTTTTGCTCGCGGTTGATTGTTGTTCATCATCAAACACGCTGAACAAGCCGTCTCCAAACGCGTCAGCCATGATTGCTGGGGGCACTGCTTCCCACAATTCAACACGAGGTAGTGTCGCATTCAGGGCATCGCGTCAAAGACGTCACCACCAGCTGATATAACGAAATGTAATTTGAACACTGGCACAAACCATTAAGGTAATCCTATATGAGATATACAATACTTGTCTATATCTAGATTTATTTGATGACAAACTGGTTCAAATGCCTCACCTAATAATCGTTAGCTGTTTCATTTAAAACTGTTTAGCTGTCGATATCTATTTTTGTTCCTATTCTTCCCATTTTCCTTGAATGCGTCCACTACGGCAGCCGGGTGGTAATCAGTTCAACCCATCAGGAATACGCAGAGATGCGAAACACAGACATTACCGTAATTTTTGTTCTCTGATCACATTCACCAGTTTGTTTCACCTCGCCGATCACTTGGCCTTCCTTGGCCACACAAAGGAGCCACATTCAGGTTGTGTTCTGGTGACTTCATGGGCGGAAAGAAGAAGAAATCGGCTGCTCCGGTGGCCCCGGCGGCAGGGGCAGCAGCAGCGCCCAAGAGTGGTACCGCTGCAGCGGGGAACAGCGTGGCGGAGGAGGCGAAGAAACAGCCAGCCAACAACAAACCGGCTAAACCGACCAAAGAGAACAAATCAAAAGGTGATAGTAACCGCTAACCGGGCAGATCCTGTCCAGACTTTGTTTGGCTTCACCGTAGATTACTCACGCATCGTAGGTGTTACCTGTACTATTAACAAGCTCAAATCGTGTTCATATGGTCAGTTGTCAGCCTGGTAATACTATATCTTTAGGTGTTTTAAAATACTGTGCCTCTCCCTGCATACGGTTTCATACTTGTTTTTTTTTTTTTTTTTTGCTGTATTTGCCGATGCATTTGCTGTCTGAACGCGAGGCTGTGGACACTCACTGCCATAACTTTTACACATGGGGCCTTGCTTGCTGTCAGCATTTTGACACGCAGATATCATGAACCTCTTCAGACCACACCTTCATCCCTTTTGCACCAGTTTGTTGTTTGTTTATCAGGCAGGTAATCGTGTAAACAACATAACAGTATGTTATGTTGTATTGATTATGTGGGATGTATAACTGAATGAATAATAAATCTGTCCCTGCTCTGGCGTGTCCTTCCTCCAGCTCCAAAGACATATAGTCTTGCCAACACTGCCCAGGTCGACACAGGAGGTATCTCAGACAAGTCCATTCTTAAAGTAAGTTTTGCCATGCAACACATTAGATGACTGACAGTGTCAACTGCAAATTTCACCCATTTTGTCAAGACATAAACATTAAAAATGTTGTTATGAATGGGATTTGATGCATTGACACAGGTTGGTATCCAAGCGGACCTGGAGAAGAAGATCATCAAGCTGATCAATGACTTCAGACAGGAGAATGGAGACAAAGGGCCCATATCAGGCCGACTTACAAACAAGAAGCTGCTGGTGATGACAGAACCTCACTCTGATTCTTTTATTAAAAAACTTAATGCACATATAGATTTGTTCTTGTGACTGTTTCTTGTATTTATTTTCTCTATTTGCAGGACCTGTACACAGCTCTGCAGAAGTTCAACTTCAAGAGAGAACACATTGAGGAGGCAATGAAGAGCAGCGTGCTCTACGGAGGAGATCTACACTCTGCTCTCGACTGGCTCTGCCTCAACCTTAAAGATGGTGACAGAGCATCAGCAGTCATTTAGATATAATGTACATACACTGTGACACAGTGTATGTGCATGAACTATACACTGTATAGTTCATTGTAATGTTCTTAATTTCTTGTCTGCTTTTACCAGAGGAGCTGCCAGAAGGTTTTAGCCAGCAGATGCAGGAGGAGAGTCAGAAGAGCAGGCCCAAGTTCCAGCCTCCGGCTCAGCAGAAATCTGCTGCCCCGAGCCCCAAGGCAGCCAACAACAACCGCAAAGAGCCCACCAAGGTTTGTCTGCTCATATGAGTGTAGTTACATAGATGTGATATCATAGCTTATATGTGTGTATGGTGTGTGACAGGCCACTGAGAAGGATGAAGCTGCAAGCGTGAAGGACTGGATCCTGAGATATGCAGAGCAGAGCAGTGATGAAGAGGAGGAAGAGGAGGAGGAAGGAGGGAAGAAAGCGCACAATCCTGAACTGGATGAAAAGTTTGACCCAGTAATGGAAATAATAATAATAAGATTTGTAAAAGTTCAAATAATAATAATAATAATGATACTATATGTGATATGTCCTGATGTAGTCGTTGTAATGTTGTGTCTTATTTCTTATCTCTTTCGTTGTATAGAACGACCGGTATTTGATCCTCACTGCTCAGCTGTATGACGCTAAAGAAATGGCAGCTGCTGCCAAGACCAAAGGAGACAAGGCGGGTCAGAGGATGGCACAAGACAGGATACGCATCATACAGCAAGGTGTGTGTGTGTGTGTTTATGTGTGTGTATGCTTTTACTCTTTCTTTCTGAAATAAACAGGACTCACTTAAGACTCACTGTATGTGGAACAAATCTGTTTTCTGTTTTTAGAAATGAAGCAGCTGGAGTCTCACCCCATGTTCAGCCCAGCTATAAAAGTGGTGGATGAGCCTAAGAAGGAGAAGAAAATCGTTCCTGTCAGTGAGGACAAAGAGAGCATCACCTTCAATTTATTTGAGCGGGCTGAAAAGGAACCTCCTGCAGAGAAAGGTTCAAGTTAAAGTTTAAAACACACAACTCAAAACTAATATATTCTGCGAGCTACACTTTTTGCAGACAACATCTGGCTTCAGTCACCTCTGATTTTGTCACTGATCATTTGGTTTCACTTTTCCTCACAGTTGTGAAGAAGAATGAGCCAAAGGACATTCGTAATTTTGACTACACAGCTCGAAGCTGGACGGGAAAGTCGCCTAAACAATTCCTCATCGACTGGGTCAGAAAGAACCTGCCCAAGAGCCCAGCGCCAGCTTTTCACAAGGTTGCTGCTGGTAGATACTGGAGATGCAAGTAAGTGTGACTATGTGTGTGCAGAGCTTGAAGTTCTCCAGCATGGTGCTGGATTTCCGGCGTGGCGCTGTTTCGGCAGGGGCCGTTTTATCGTTGCAGCTGTTTTATAAATAGTAATTATGTCTGATTTAGCCGCTGCTCCTTTTTTAGCTCTGTCTACATAAAGCTCATAGACACTCACTGGTTTCTTTTGCAATGCCCGGCCCCCAGTACATCTGATCGCTTAAACATCACAAATAAAGTCAAAAGTGAATGCTGTGTATTAGGGATTCACATGATTACGGATAGTGATTACGATTTTACTTTTTTTTTTTTTTTTTCCTCGAATTACCTCCTTATGTCATCAACTCATTGGAGCGCTCCAGCCCGGTCTCTGTACACAGTCTGTGCGTAAGTCTGTGGAGGTGTACCATAGCCACGAGCTCTCCAGACCGGTCTCTCTCTTACAATGTGTATATGATTGACGCTAAGTCTTTGGAGGTGTACCATAGCCACGAACTCTCCAGCCCGGTCTCTGTATTAGGCAGTGTCTATGACTGAGGCTAAGTCTGTGGAGGTGTACCATAGCCACGAACTCTCCAGCCCGGTCTCTTTATTACATAGTGTCCTGTGCCTAAGTCTGTGGAGGTGTACCATAGCCACGAACTCTCCAGCCCGGTCTCTTTATTACATAGTGTCCTGTGCCTAAGTCTGTGGAGGTGTACCATAGCCACGAGGGCTCCAGCCCTGTCTCTCTCTTACATAGTGTATGTGATTGACGCTAAGTCTGTGGAGGTGCACCATAGCCACGAACTCTCCAGTCCTGTCTCTCTCTTACAGTGTATATGACTGGGGTTAAGTCTGTGGTGGTGTACCATAGCCACGAGCTCTCCAGCCCGGTCTCTCTCTTACAGTGTGTATATGATTGGGGCAGGGCCGTAGCCAGCTATGAGGTCACCGAGGTCCGGATCTCGGTAAAAATTTCTGAGAGAAAAAAATAGAAGAGGTCTCGAACAGCATAACATGTTAACGCATCGGACAGCTTTTATTTTGAAACCGCATGGCGCACGCAGGAAGTTATCTGATGTATCGGTGGAAATCGCGGGAAATTTTGAGCTGAAGAGGAAGACAAGGTGACGGGTGGGTGACAGGTTTTTTATTATGTTACAACCAAGCAGCCCACTATAAGTTAAGCCGATGACCGACTCGATCCAACAGTGTAAACCTGCATGTGCTCAGATACACTGTTTTCGGTAGTCGACACAGCAGTAAGTAACATACCAGAAAGAGGAGCGTTGGTTCACATGTCCGCCATGCTCCACCGAATGTGACCTGTGAGTGCGGGAGGAGTAAGTTGACGTTGCCATAGCAACACGGTAAATGAACGCAGCATAAACCATGGATGTATTATATGAACTGGATGCCGGATCGAAAAAGCCCGCCGTTGATTTCAATTGGAGTTGCTCGCCTGGCGCATGCGCCGAAAAAGTTTCTAGCTTCCGGGTTTACTTACTTACTACGTTATGGGCCCACTGAATATGCGCAGTAGAGTCACCCCCCATGATAACCCCCTGGTCTGTATAGCGTGTGTATGTGTACGGCTGAGTGTCTCTGGTCAGGCCGGCGTGGTCAGATCTGCCCTTAGCCTGTGTCTGGTCTGTATGGCGTGTGTGTGTCTGAGCATGCGCGGCTGAGGGTCTCTGTCTGAGGGCTGGGTTGGTTAGCCTGGCTATAGTCTGTCTCCACCGCGGACCACGGGCCGGTCCGGCTCCCCCGTCCCCGGCTTCCTGTAGCTATTACAGCGGTCAGCTGCCCCTGGCTAAGACGTGTGTGTCTGAGCATGCGCGGCTGATGGTCTCTGTCTGAGGGCTGGGTTGGTTAGCCTGGCTATCGTCTGTCTCCACCGCGGACCACGGGCCGGTCCGGCTTCCCCGTCCCCGGCTTCCCGTAGCTATCACAGCGGTCAGCTGCCCCTGGCTAAGATGTGAGTGTCTGAGCATGCGCGGCTGAGGGTCTCTGTGTGTATGGTTGAGGCTGTGTTCAGGCTGGCGTGAGCCTGGTATACCGCGACCACCGGCTGGCCAGCCCCCTTCCTTCCTGTACCCAGTGAGTGTTATGTCTATGTGTATGGCTGAGGCTATGCTCAGGCTGGCGTGAGCGGGGTGTACCGCGATCACCGACTGACCAGCCCCCCCGTCCCCCCTGTAAAGAGTGAGTGCTGTATGTATGTCTATGGCTGATGGCTGGTCAGAGCTGTGTGTATGTGTGTGGCTGGGTCTGTCTGTCCAGAGCTGTCCAGAGCTGGCCTGAGCTCTGCTCTCCCGCGACCGCCGGCCGGCGTCAGCCGGCCCCTCCTCTCTCCCCCCAGCTTCCTGGTCAGAGTTGTGAGGGAGCTAGCTGCCCGTGTGTATGTTAGGTGAATGTATGTGTGTGGCTGGGTCTGTCTGTACAGAGCTGGCCTGAGCTCTGGTCTCCCGCGACCACCGGCTGGCCAGCCCCCTTCCTTACAGTACAGAGTGAGTGTTATGTGTGTTGCTGAGGCTCGTTCAGATTGGCGTGAGCCTGGCGTACCGCGGCCACCGGCTGGCCAGCGTTGGTTCACATGGAGTCCGGCAGACGGTAGACCGGGTGCCATTCAAGTGGACGAGAGAACGACGGTAAAACTTGAGGGAGGTCGGCAAAAAAATACCGTGTACGGTCACGGGAACGGCAAACGGGAATAGGCCACCGTCCCGACGGTTTTGGACCTCATTAATTTTGAAATCCTGGCTACGGCCCTGGACTGGGGTTAAGTCTGTGGAGGTGTACCATAGCCACGAGCTCTCCAGGCCTGTCTCCCTCTTACAATGTGTATATTACTGGGGTTAAGTCTGTGGAGGTGTACCATAGCGACGAACTCTCCAGCCCGGTCTCTCTCTTACACAGTGTATATGGGTGACGCTAAGTCTGTGTTGGTCTACCATGGCCACGAGCGCTGCAGCCCCGTCTCTGTAGAAAGTGTGTATTAGTGAGGCCAAGTCTGTATGACTGAGGCTTGTTCAGGTGTGTGTTAGAGTGTCCTTGCTCCCACCCTATGTATTGTGCAGTGGGGAAATGCTGTACTGACAGATGCTGTTCAGAAATATATGGTATTAATGTGATGTTTTTAAATCAGGGTGCGAATTCAGAGGCCAGATGATGTCCTGGAGGTTTGTCCCACCATCCTGACTGAGGACAGCATGCAGGCTCAACATCTGGCAGCCACACTGGCTCTCTACAACCTGGTTAAAGGACAGGTGCTGCTGCATGTTAACATAGCACAGCCCCGCTCTGCTTTAGTCCTACAGCGCTTACAGTGAATTCTCTCTCTCTCTCTCTCAGTCAGTGCATCAGCTCCTTCCTCCGACCTACAGAGACGTGTGGCTGGAGTGGAGAGACAGCGAGCAGCAGCAACAGGAGGAGAGCCGCACGGCTGCCAACAAACCTCGGGACCAGTTCATCTCCCGCCTGCTGACCAGACTCAAACAGCAGCAGAACCAGAACCAAGGAAAAGGGTCTGGATCTCAAAGCCGGGATGGGCCAGGCCAGGGTGGGGATGAGGAGCCTGAGGAGTCCTGGGAGAACCTGGCTGGTCTTGATATTGAAGATGGAGGAGAGGAAGCAGAGGACAAGAATGATAAAAGAGAAGGGAAGACGGAAGTAGCAGGAGCACTGCAGGCTTCCAGAGAGCTCCTACTAAAGCTGAAGAAATCCTCACTCGCCCACAAACTGCAGGTAAATACACTTTAACTTCCCCACATCGTACAGTCTCCTTTAAATAAACCTCAATCATTCAACGCGTGTTCTTATCTTTAAGGCAGAGCGAGAGCAGCTTCCTGTCTTCCAACACCGGCACCGTGTCCTGGAGGCTCTGAAGCGCCACCCTGTAGTGGTGGTGGCTGGTGAGACAGGGAGCGGGAAGAGCACTCAGATCCCACAGTTCCTGCTGGAGGAGCTGTTGACAGGGGGCAAGGTGGCACAGCCCTGCAACATTGTGGTGACACAGCCCCGCAGGATATCTGCCATGAGCCTGGCTTGCAGGGTCAGTCAGGAGATGGGATGTGAGGACGGACCAGGGTCAAAGGTGAAAATACACTGATGCCTCAATACATGAGGGACTCATTGTGTGTGGTTTCTAAAAATGACACCTGCTGTAATGATTTCTTTTTGAAATTATATTTCAGTCATCGCTGTGCGGATACCAGATCAGGATGGAGAATCAGTCCGGGGAGTGGACCCGTCTGCTGTACTGCACCACCGGGGTTCTGCTCAGGAAACTCCAGCATGACAAACACCTCAGCTCCCTGACGCACATCATCGTGGACGAGGTACAGACACTTCCTTTATGTGTGTGTGTTGCCATTTTAAAAAGAATCCTGCTCACCCTCAGGTTAATGTTTATTTCGCACCTCCATCCTGTCAGGTCCATGAGCGCAGTGTCCAGTCTGACTTCCTGCTCACCATCCTGAAAGATGTCGTCATGAGGAGATCGGACCTGCAGCTGATCCTCATGAGCGCCACCGTGGACTGTGACAAGTTCTCCAACTACTTCAACCGCTGCCCAGTGATCTCCATCCCTGGCAGGACTTTCCCAGTGGAGGTGAGAGGAGAGGACCAAACTGAATCCCAGTGTCTGTATGCTTTGGAAGTTGGAGCTGCATCTGTTTTAGCACTGATACATGTGACAGATGCATTTTTGAATTTCAACCAAAACCTGAACCGAAAGCAGGACGTACTTCACTGAGCTCCTGTGGTTCTGTATGCAGGTGTTTCACTTAGAAGACATAGTGGAGCAGACAGGGTACATCCTGGAGAAGGACTCAGAGTACAGCCAGAAAATTCTTGAAGAAGAAGAAGAAGTCAGCATCTCTGTCACCCAAAAAGGCGGCAAGATGTTACAACACCAGGTGATGTGTGTGAGAGTGGTGTTTTATTTTGTGTGTGTGTCTTGTTTGTTGATTTTTCTGCTCACATCTCCAACAGTGAACCTGAGATCAAAACTTAAATTTGTAGAAAAATACAAGGAAACTGTTTTAACTTAAGCAGATTTTTTTCATCCATGTAAGAGCACATGATTCATTGTGTGAAATAAATGAGGAAATAGGTTTAAATGTTTAATTACAGGACCTGTTGCTTAGCAGCGGTTGTTAAAGGGATTTAACCTGATTAGTGGGTGGAAATGGAGTGGATCGTTATTCTGTAGTGATGTCTAATAAGTCAACATGTCTCTGTTTGTTCCAGGAGGTGATAGTGAGGGACTCGTCCCCAGGCTGGGACCTGGGTCCTGACCTCGACCACTTCAGCAGCAGGACCCGGCAGGTGCTGCAGTACATGAACCCCAATAAGATCAACATGGACCTGCTGGTCGACCTGATGGATTATCTTGGTACTAAATATCATCATGCTCATTTTCACATCATCAACATAGTCTTGTCATGACGTGTGTTAAATCTGCATATTTGTTTCTGCTCAGATAAATCCCCACAGTTTGCAGCTTTAGACGGAGCTGTTCTCGTGTTCCTCCCTGGTCTGGCTCACATCCAGCAGCTGTATGACCTACTCTCCTCAGACAAGAGGTTCAGGGACAAAAACAGGTCACACACACACACACACACACACACACACACACACGCACACATACTAATCTAACCCAGAACACACTCGCCACCCACAGGACCAGCAGCATTTGAAAGGATAACACTGACAGTTTTGTCTCTTACTTTTAGATACAGGATTGTTGCCCTGCACTCCACTCTATCCTCAAAAGACCAGGCTGCTGCCTTCACAGTGCCCCCTGCTGGAGTGAGGAAGGTATAGTGCAGTGTGTTACAGTACAATAAAGAATATACAGCAAGTTCTGTGTAATATAAAGTAATGTAATAACACGCCACCAGCTGATATTTCCTTTTATTTTAAATATTCCTTGTACATTAAATGATTACAAAGAGCAAATGAACTAATCCCCTCTGCTCTGCTCTGCTCTGACTCTTCTTCAGATTGTGTTGTCGACCAACATTGCTGAGACAGGTGTCACTATTCCAGACGTAGTGTTTGTCATCGACACTGGAAAGACTAAAGAAAATAAGTAAGTACTCATTAACAAGGTCAGAGAAGCTTTTTATGTGATACATCTGTTAATATATTGTATGTGTTCTGTTCCAACATGTTGCTGAAGCCAAACACGAAATGATTTGATGTTTCATGGCTTCAGTCACCAAAAAATATCTTATTATTATTTTATTATATATATTAATTGTGTCTGTGGATTGAGACTGTAAACAAGTCAGCTCAATGGGAACATGCTCACAATGACAGTACAGCTTTGCACAAACTAAACTAGTAGACACATTAACACTTGTGAACACAGATAAAGTAGCTTTGAAAAAAAAGGTAAGACAAAGTTCAATCAATCAATCATAAAGTTATTTTTGTTCCATCTGATAGTTGTTTAGACAGCTTAGTTGAAACTACAGATGTCAGCTTCATGATGGCACTAGAGAAAAAGTCAGAGGATCACCAAGATCAGTAGGATTCATTATCTGGCAGCAATGAGTGTCTCAACAAAACAAAACATCACACTTGGCTCTGCTGTGTTGTGTCCATCAGGTACCATGAGAGCAGCCAGATGAGTTCTCTGGTGGAAACGTTTGTCTCCAAAGCCAGCGCCCTCCAGAGGCAGGGGAGAGCGGGACGAGTCCGAAACGGCTTCTGCTTCAGACTTTACCCGAAATTCAGGCAAGGAGCTCATCACTGACTTTATACAGAGATATGACACAATAATTCCTGTTTCTTTGGTCATGTGCTGATCTGTTTTGTTTTTGTTCAAAAATCTGATCTCAGGTTTGATGCCTTCATGGATTACTCCATACCAGAGATACTGCGAGTCCCACTGGAGGAGCTCTGCCTTCACATAATGGTAGATAAACCATTGTCAGAAAAATCACTTCTACCATGTGGTAACATTATTTAAGCCTCTGTTTATGTGTCCTAACCCCCTCCTGCCCCTCTGTTAGAAATGTCAGTACGGCTCGCCAGAGGACTTCCTGAGCCGCGCCCTGGACGCTCCTCAGCCGCAGTCGGTCAGTAACGCCGTCAACCTGCTGAGGAAGATCGGTGCGTGTCACCCCAACGATCACATCCTCACCCCTCTGGGACACCACCTGGCGAGTCTGCCTGTCAACGTAAAGATCGGCAAGATGCTGATCTATGGCGCCATCCTCGGCTGCCTGGAGCCCATAGTATGTTTCTATTATGATTATATCTCAATGCTGTTACCACCACATTATGTCATAGTTACACATTTTAACATCCTGACTACTTTCATTTTCGTTTCAGGCAACAATCGCAGCTGCCATCACTGAGAAGTCTCCGTTCTCCACACCAATGAATAGAAAGGAGGAAGCTAACCTGGCCAAAGCTGCACTGGCATTGGCCAACTCTGATCACCTGACCATATACAATGCATATCTGGGGTATGGACCTTTTAAAGGCTGTGTATCATCCTAAAAGGGCACTGTTATTATTGGAGTATGATTGTTGCTTGACTTTCTGGCCTTAAAGATCGTAAACACTGCCATCCCCAAATCTTTGATGATGTTTCTGACCTGTTTTCTCTGTCACACTTTAAGGTGGAAGAACTCGCAGACAGAGGGACAGAGAGCAGAGATGTCCTACTGTAGGAAACACTTCCTCAATCGAACGGCTCTCATTACTATAGAGGTATCAAACACACACACGCACTTTTCAATTATCTTAACACAAATAATTTCTCTTCCTTCACCTGTTCAACGATACGTTTTTTCACGTCTTCCACCCAGGATGTGAAGTACGAGCTGATGAAGATGATGGAGCAGGCAGGTTTCTGGTCGTCTCGCTCCTCCTCCAAGCTGCAGCAGACGTCCTCTCTGTCCAAGCAGCAGATCTCGGTCCTGAACGCAGTGCTGGTCGCAGGGCTTTATGACAGCGTGGCCCGGGTCCTGTGCACCCCGTCTGTGGATGTGCTGGAGCGAGTGGCCTGCACCGTGGAGACCCCTCAGGGCAGAGCGCAGGTCCACCCCTCATCGGTTAACCGCAACCTGCAGACACACGGCTGGCTGCTCTACCAGGAGAAGGTATGGACAAAGAGTGTGGTGTGTATCCAGTGTGTGTGTGATAGCTGTTTATCTCTAAGTCTCATTTGTACCAATATCTGCTTATTCTCAGGTGAAATACACTAAGATCTACCTGCGAGACACCACTCTGATATCTCCATTCCCCATGCTGCTGTTTGGAGGCGACATTGATATTCAGCACAGAGAGCGACTCATCACACTCGACGGATGGATACACTTTCAGGTCGGACATCTGTCCCTTCCTGCAGCAGCAGCAGCTATGTCTTTGCAAACTTGGCGTTGTGGGCCCAAAAATAAGACACTCAGAGCCATGTTGTCTGCTGCTGTCAGAGTGCTGCTGTGCTTATTTGATTCAATCTGTGTTCCCCTTTAAAGGCTCCTGTGAGGATCGGAGTGATCTTCAAACACCTGAGGAAGCTGATGGACTCTTTGCTTGAAAAGAAACTGGAGAATCCCAGGATGAGTCTGGAAGGTAAACCCACACATCATAGGTTTATTTTATCAGCATGAAATTAAAATGTTTCCATAGTGTTGACATGGTTGCACTGAAAAATGTCGTGTTCAGAATTTATTGACATTAATTTATAGATAGATAGGAGCTCCCTAAAACATGGCTAAGCAGTGACTTAGAGCATCAGTGGTGATATTATATATTTTTCTCATTGTCAACAAATGATACAACCAAATCCAATACAGATTTTACTTGTGTAGGTTTAGGTTCATTTTTTAGGCCTCTGTGCTGTAGAGCTCAGTGTTGAGAATGACTCAGTGACTCATCGTCCTTCCATCATAAACACAGGAACTATAATTTCTCTAGAGTCAGTCCCACACACACTATCTTGCTGCCATAAATAAATATCGCTTGTATATTAATCCCCAATAAATGCATCCTTTATCTTTGATTGGGAAAGTTTGCTGAAAACAGGAACCTCTAACACAGTGAGCTAAAAGCCTGAAAGAGAGACTAATGCATTGCGGGTGAAGTCGTGTCAGGGATTTGTTGAGTGTTGCTAAAATATTTCAGAAAGTTGTTCCTCATTATGATTTTTTAGGAGGAACTACTTAAGTGAAAAATCCTTCCATCACCCATTTCTGTTTTTAAAACAAACACTTTGTTTCAAAATAGAATATTTTTGTAATGTAATGTATGAACATATATATAAGATACACTATATTATATAGTTACAGTCCACAAATTTATTTTTCTAAATCTGATCCGGTTTGTCTCTGTTGCAGGTGAGAAGACGATCCAGATGATTCTGGATCTGATTCGATCGGAGCACGGCGCATAATGTCAGACCAGCACAGGTGATATTTGCCACAGAAGAACCTGTAAACCAGAACCTTTTCATACACGATCAACAGGCTCTTTTGATGTCCTGTCGTCCTGCTGGCAAAGTGCTTCCCACTTCAGCTCTGTGATTCAGGATTAACACAGCACCCACTGTACAGATGTGGGGTGAACTCTTACTCACATTGAGGAGGACTGTATAATATGAAATGCAGAAGGACATCCTGAAATTACAAGAGTCAAAAAATCAATGATGAGATGATAATGTTGCCAAATGTGGTGGAAATAAAGCTGTATTGGTTTTCATTTGAGCAATTCATTGCATCAGGGTCGATCATCTGAATGTTAAAGGTGAGCGGTTACCATCTGGGCAGAATTAAAAGATAAAGTGAGAACTAGAAAATATGCATGAAGTCACAGAAAGAAACCATTGCTACAGCTACAGCTGCACAGTTATTGCCATTTAATCCCTCTACTCAACAACAACAACAACAATCACACTACAAATGACATGTTATTAACATAAATTAAGCTAAAAGTGCAAAGAATTCCAAAGATCTCCAGAATCATCCTCATCATACTGTATGTGCATTTCACTTGCTTGAATGTCCATGCAGAACAGTAATTTTCTTACATTTGTAAACGGATGTAAAACAGGATCTGCAGGAATCCATGTACTGCAAACTACCAGTAGATATCTTTAGGTTCAACTCACAAGATCGCTGTCAGCTGACACTGTTTTCTCACACATGAGAGGAAATGAAAATCAGAGAGCAGATGACACACTGCCTTATTATTTCCGTTTTTAAAATCAGAAAAGTACAAAAATAAATTGAGGATAAATTAAATTGCAGCTGGCACCACCTGGACAACAAAGAGTTAAGTTAGCCGTCACTGATTTATGTGTTTTATTTAATCGGTGCCTTATCAGTTAGTAAGGGCACACAGATAAGATAAAAAATAATAATTATTATTATTATTATTTCCATATTTCCATATGTTGATGCACTGTTTATAACACAGTGATATGCTGTATGCTCAAAATACCATGCAAAAATAACCCCTCTACACTTTGCATATACACAGTTATGACACTCATTTTACATATAATATGACCATGTCTTTACAGCAGAACACAAAGAAAGCAGTCATGAGATGTAAGTAAATCTCATGTCCATTACAAAGCTCCACCAATGCACACGACATGCAGTTTCTGCTCCAGCTGAAGTGTGTTAGTACTGGATAACACTGTAGCCTGCGTCCTGCACCGTGGAGTACACTACGTCACCTACAATCAAAGTAGAGATCAAAAACATGGTGGTTAGATATGAAAAGAGGAAGCAAGCAGCAAACATCCAGTAGATAATAAAGCCACAACCTCCATGCCCTCTACTAAGAATGCCTTTTACATCCACAACCAGTGGACCGAAGGGTAAATGAGACCGTTAACGTTCCTTTAATTTACACATTTCCTGTTTGTCACAAGTTTTGATATCCATATGGTTTCAAGAACCAAAAACCATGTCAATGTATTTTTACATCTCATGTATGATTGGCTGACTGTTTTCTAAGTGATCGAATATATCGAATATCGAATATAGAATACATGGATTTGAGGTAATCGCTCAAAGAAACCAAATCTTGCAAGACTAGGGTGCACACTGCACATAGGCTGAGCCTGGAGCACAGACTGTTTTACTGTGACATCACAATTTTACAGAAGTCCTGGCAGCTCGTTTTAAGTCTCAGTTTCTAAATATAGACGGTGTACTTTTCTCTATGGACAGAGCGCTTCGATACTTTCATAGTATTAATATAGAAGCTGGACCTCTTTATAAACACAACAATACTCACTTCATATAATATGGGACCTTTATGTGACACAACATTAATGAAAACATACCTTGACTGTTGTGTGCTGGATCAGGTAATGCCCCCCTCCTGTAATACATAAAACAAGGTACACAATAAGCACTGATAGTGCAAATAAATGAATCAACAGACTGGAGTCTCTTCTTTACCTGATGATTGGTGGAGGCAGGCGGGAGGGCGGAGCAGTGGTTGGAGACTTCTGACCGTTGTAGAAGTTTTCATACAAAACTGGAGCTGTTGGGAAAGAAAGAGTGTCACTGTTACTGGGAACTGATGTGTTGTGTTGTCTGATAACTACCATTGTTCACCAGTTATAGTCAATGACTCATGTTTCATTCATACCTGGTGGTTTATCACCGGTTCGCCTGAGGTTTACAAAGTGTTCAATATCTTCCTGGACGTCACACTGTTCGAGTGATTTTCTCACTTCCTCGTAAAGCTATGCGCCCGACCACATGCAGACAAACAATGAAAACAGTGTCAGAGTCCAGGCGAAACACACCTTTATTGACACCCAACACCTGTAGCTACATGTTTGCACAGCAAACCAAAGTCAATAATAATAATAATCACAGCAATTATAAAACTTTTGTCTTTTCTTTTTTTTTTTTTTTTCCAGTCATGACAGTTGCTGGTACTGATTTCACCCTGTGTGTGTGTGTGTGTGTGTCGTCCTGTAGATACCTACAGAAGCAGAAGCCACGACGGAGGCAGTTCTGAGAACTGTGGCAGGTGGTTTTATATGTTTATCTCAGATTTCAATAGCAACCATTCAGTGTACATAAAACTTTTGGGGTGTTCAAAGTTCGCTGATAGGTGTGTTCATGAATCACAAGGTTTTAATGATGATAGGCAACACAGCCTGTGTGGTGGGTGGCAAAAAAAAAACAAAAAAAACTTTGACCCCAATGCTAATATATTGTTGCTCTAGTTACTCCAGGCACCAGCACTGCTTTGAGGTCCTACATGAGATGGTCTAAGTCTAATACTTACTTTCCTTTTAGCTCTCAGTTTAGTCCACCTATCCACTCTTTACTATGTACACTGGTTAGTGTTTGTCCAGTGTTTGGGGCTGGGTTGTGGATTTATCAGGTTTATTACGTTAAAGTATTCTCTGTAGAGCTAAGACAATGAGTTTGACCTTTTCACATTATGCACACTTGGTTGATCCATTGCTAATATGAAATTATCGATTGCAGCGGCTTTAACATTGTTGTAAGTGTGGGCTTTACCTCATCGCTGGTCACACACTGCTGGGAGAGCTGGTTTAAGTGGGTCCAGACTGTGTTTCTCAGGAAGTTGATCCGCTCCACTGACTGTTTTTCAAACATCTGTCGGGGAAAACATTCAGATTATTTGCATGACAGCCGCCTTGTTTAATCTTAACAACTCTTAATGACATGTTGGTAGTCTTACCTCACAGGCCTTTACATGCTCCTTCAGCCACTCGTCTCTGATTTTTCCCATTGTGGTCACGTTCTGGTGATATAACCTGTCTGCCAATCAAACACATACTGTACATCAGTATAAAGATCATATAAATACCCAGACACATCATTACAATTATATTATTTTCTATTAAAATCGGCCAGGTTTTGTCTGTAAGAAACTAACAGAGACCCTTACAACTCAAACTGGAGGTTTTTTTCTAAGACTAATGGTGACATTAAAGGAAAGATCAGAGAGATTCATCCTCCGGGGAATATGAATATTTTTTACAAATGAAAGTTTTTCACCTTGGACCAACTGATAAATACTTTGTGTCTTTGTGCAAGACACCAAAAACCCCAATTTAGCACAGTAGGTTGAAACTTACCTGCTTCCTCTGCGTTCTGTTTTGCTTGCTGTGCTTTTGAGTAGAGCTGAAAGATGAGCAAGAAAACAACCCATGAGTAATAAGTCTTCATTGATGGGTCAAAGGCAAACAGGTGTTAAAAACTGGTGTTGTTATCAACGTTGTTGATCTGGCACCTCTCACATATAGCTCAGCCAGTCCACCAAACAGTAGACAGAGGAAGAGATAACATTAGTATATTTACTGAACAGCACTGTTCTCACAGGCACCTTACACCAGTAGACTCGCATACGCATACCCATCATGGGAAACACACAATTTTACACCAGTGCCTCAAATGCTACATGGGAAATGAACAAATCCGCAACCAGTGAATATCTGACATGTTTGCTTTATAACTCATCACCAAATTGTAGTTAATTTATTGTTTGATCAGCTAATAGAAGTGATCTTGATGTTGTCTGAACCCTTGAGGCGGCTCCTCTGTACCTTCTCCATGTGCTTGGTGTTGTTGGTGTTGGCATTTCGGTTCACATTCTGATCCGCCTCCTCTTTATCTCGGCACTTCTGGTCATACGTCTTCTTTGACTAGGGGACAGCACCACATAAGAGCTTGTTAATGCAGCAGCAGCAGCAGCAGAAGCTGTTGAGTTGATGTCCTGTAGTTGCTACAGACTGATTCTATATCTATTTGAATACTTCTTCTTTTGGGTTAAGGTTTTTGTTGTGCTACATGATACATGCCTGTGGTTCACTTCCCAGACTAGTCGGCACAACTTCCCCCCACCAAAGAGGAAGAACGGGGGGTGTGCTATCAGACTGGCATTTTACCTATGGTCAAAACACAACTGAAACTCTTCTGACACAAATCTCAAGTGCACTTGGTGTCACTAGGAAATGCACCAACTGGCCTCTATCATATCTACAGAGTCATTTCAGTCTGGTTTTCAGGTCAATCACTATGTATCATTAACTCTGCATGTGACTGAATGTGTGGGTGTCAGTCACAGTCAGCTCAGCTTATCAGGGCACACAACCAGGAAAAAGACATGAAAGCCCTTGAGTGAAGGTTTGAAAGTGCCATTGTAAACATTTATTTCACATTAACTTTGTAATAATTAACTTTTTTTTTTTTTTTTTTACTTACATCCATCGTCTTTTTGAAGTGCGTGGACCTCTGTTTGTGGAGAACATCCATCTGCTGTTCGAGCTAAAATGCCAAAGTTACATTTAGTCACCAAACTTTTTCTGGATCAGTCACCTCAGTGCACCCCTGTACCGACCTTCTTCCTCACTTCCTTTTGTTTTTCTCTGAATTCTTCCAGTTTCTTGGCCTCTTCCCTCATGCTCTGAGCCAGCTGTAAGTGTGACAGACTCACATGTTCCATCTCTGCACAGAGAAAAGTTCAATCATGATCTACACAGAATAAATGATCTGACACAGCACAAGTAAATACTAATTCAACAAGCACTTACGTAATTTGAACACATCCAGGGACCTTTTTAAGGTGCTGAAAGAGAAAAGCGAACAGATATTATATAGAGATTTTATACATATACAAAGTGGGCATCTTCAATACATTAATAAGGCCTTTTAAACCCCACTAAACCACATACAAATAGAGGATATTAAAGGTACCCTGTGGAGTTTTTGACATGCGAAGTTACAATGAAGACTTTTACTTAAGAATATAGGCTCTATTTAATAAAGGTATACAGGAGATACAAGGCCAAGAATGTAAATAATTGTATAGTTTTCTTCCTATTTTTCTTTTTTATATATAATATCTCAGAAATATATCATGAATCCCAGTGCAGAAAAAAGTTTTGATGACTTTTCCAGATCCGCAGATACTTTTCTCAAGGACTCACACAATGTCTGTTGTAGCTTCTGTTTCTTTAAAAACAAAACAAACTCCACTGGGCACCTTCACCATAAGTTACGATTGAAGTGTCACTATGATTTTGTCAGTGCAGCCTGTCCCACTCTCCTGCAACAAGTCTGCTGTCTCTCTGACAGTCACAGTCACAGTGACCACGTGACCATGTAAAGAATGGGAAGTAGACAGAAGAACATGTCAACACTCACACATGAAAACTGAAACATCATTATAGAGAAACTGCAGATTAATGCAGTCACATCAGTTTGCAGTTCCACATTTGAACAGAGTCAGAATTATCCCATACCTGGCTCTCTTTTCTTTCTGTCTCTCTCTTTCTCTGCACTGCTCTTGAATCCAAACTAAAAGGCACTATGTCAGTTCTGCAGTTACCAGATACAGATTCATTCATTCATTAAGAACAGATCTGGTAAAACATATAAAAACACAGAGGTTGCTTCCTTACTTCATCTCGTTGTGTCCACACACCTTCTTGGACAAACCGAGGAGTTCTTTTGCATACTTCTCTTCAATTGAGGCCCTGACAAAATAGGAATAATTAAAAAAAAAACAAAGTATATTCAGCATGCTAGCATATCAGCACAAAGAACACAAGGGAACATACAACACAGCCCGATGATAAACTGCAAAGCAATTTGAATGGAAAACTGCACTGATGTTGGTGATATGTCACTACTTTACATATGCACCCGACTTGGTCTTCACTATCTTTGCCAGTGGACAAGATGAACATCATAAATTTATGTTAATTAGCATGTTAACTGATAAGAAAAAGACATTTAGTCTGACATTCATGATGCTATGAATGGAGTGTGTGTGGCTCTCGTGAGACACACTGACTATGTTAAGTTCCACGATAGTTTCTCCCACAACATCATCAACATGTGTTTTACACCAAACAATGTAAGTAAAGTGGAATAACTATCACAATCTTTATGCAATGCATGCATTTGTTAATAACTGTAACTGCTTTAATGAATATCACCAGGTGAAAGCAGCTGAACTGAAATGTCCCCAGAGGAAAAAAATATTTAACTGCTGATAAAACTGTAGGAAAGAAAGAAATACTTTATCTGTCTTTGTAGCTACTGATGTGTCATAAACTAACTATTATATGTTTATTTATAGGCCGTAAATGTTATATATAGGCTTGCATTGAGCAGTTCTCACAGAGTGGAGATCCTAATCTGGATGTACTCGCCGTGACCCTTTATCTCAGTGTGATATACAATGCAGCATGCTGAACACCATGCATACATGTATAGGAAAGTTGTGGGCTACAAACCAGGAAGTAACTACATGACTAATTTTAATCTTAATGGCCTGACTTCCTCATCGCTTTATTGAGTCTCCACAGGAGGAACAAGGTGGAATTCACTTAGCACCAATGACGTTTATATCCCTGGTAACTGGACCTGTGCGTTTGTGTGTTGGATAATGTGGCAGCAACAGGCTTAAAAATTATCATATGAGGAAGGAGGCATGAACATGTCAAACACTATGTTGATGAGGGTTGATTAATTATTTGATACAACAGGATCAGAGCCGCAGCACTGTGGGCTAAACACCCAATTTCTGTTCCTTTTCTGAGGAGAAGTCATTTCTGCTCGTCTAACGTGAGGCAGCAATGTGCATGGTAATCACTCACCTACCTGCAGAGTAAAGGTAGAAATTAAATCACGTCAGATTTTCACATTTGTGATGTGCATGTTGGAATTAGTTTTCTGGCATTTAATTGCAGCACTATTGACGGACTGCAGGCTAATGCTAGCAAAGCATTTCACTTTTATGCTTCTAATGTTTTACGATGACATTTGGTAAACATGATGAAATAATTTTTGACCTATCAATAAAAACATGATGTAACATGTGTGAGAAGTCCCCAGATGAAATGAACTCAAGACATCTGCTTCAACCTCATCTGATATCCAGCCATCAACATCATTACACACGTTGCTTCTCACTATTTTCCTCATCGCTTCTGTGTGTGTGTCGCCTGAGCAACCTCAGTGTCGCAAGGAGGATTTTACCTCCATTTCTTATGTTATTTATCATAATTTGCTCCACATCTCTCACAGTCAGACCTTGACTGCAACTTCCCACAAACATGATGAGAGTCTACAGTTGAAGTTCCTCCTTCCTCTCACCTTTCATTTTCACCTCCTTCTCTTCACACTGTCCCACTCACTCTGCCAAACCATTCAAATATTATGAAAAGTGTCTGAGATAAAACACAAATGATTTTTATTTACTGTCTGTTTTGAAGCCATTGAGCAACAACCAGACCTATCACATTGTCTCAGGATATTTGCATATGCAGACTCATGTTAGATTGTCACATCCATGACCTGCAGCCTGTTATGTAAGGTTCAGTGGTTTAGAGCCAGTCAGTGAACGGTCTGACTTGGTGACTTGGGCCTGAGCTTTCCACTCCACAAGTAGATGATAGTGTTACCTTGCTTTCATGAAATCCTCCACCTCCTTGCATGTCCTCTTTCCATCATTGAGATACTGGATGATGGCGTCATAGCCAGAGGTGCAGGTCAGGTCAGAGTTCTGTGAACAAGAAGCAGAAAAGTTTTTATTGTCTTTGTCGTCTTTGGTTAAAGAAATTACAGCTGAGGTTCTTTGTTTGGATTAACACTCTATATCCAGTTCACACACACATAGATGTTACATAATTCTTTCAAAACAGGTTCCTTTTCCAAACAACAACCTCTAATATCACTTCACCTTTACAGTAAGACAAGCAGACAACACGACACACGGACAGTAAGACACTTTAACACCAGGAGCTTTCACACAGAGTGTCAATTGACGTTTTGAACTGCACATCTCCATAATTTAGGTCTTAAACTCAGTGTAACAGAACTATAATCATCTCTTTCTACTCTATTGGCCATGGGAGACCATGTGCAACGGTGCTGCTTATTTAATCTCACAAAACTCCATAAGAAAATTTACTGGATTTCTGTGCTCAAGTTGGGATATTTCCATTTCACAGTGTTTATTCTCCACATTGAGAAGAAGATGATGCACTTTTTACTCTGTTACATTTGTCTGACAGATGTTATCTTTATTATTATGAAGACAAATTATAAGCAGATTACAAAGTAAGATGTTACATAAGCAACATATAATGCATTATCTGAAACTATTTAAAGTGGGCTCCACTTCTTACACATCACATAATCACTTTAGACTGTGCTTTTAAAAGCTTTATTTTATCAAACATGCAAGAAAAAAAAAGGAAGCTACTTAATGTACTTAATGTCTGATTCCTTATCACATAAATCCACTACAGTAGGAACAGAAACTACAGTGGAGAAACAGAGACATTACTTTATCAAACATTTTCTCTTGATGGCTGAGTTTACGATTGAAAGTAAAAGTGACTAATTAATAAATGACGTCAAAGCACAGAAAGGAGAACTCACCCAGAAGAAATCCTTGAAATGTAGGTTCTTCATTATTGGGATGTGTAGCGGATTCACTGTAGCGGAGCAGTGTCTCAGCAGCTCTGACTCAAGAGTCTCTGATGTTTTGTCTAATGAGCCTGTGCACCTCCGGTCAAACTCACGCATGAGCACTGACGACGACGACGACGATGACGCTGAAGATACCCACCCGGAACATTCACACCTGCACAGTGTTTCCATGTGGGTATGGAAGATTCAGCATGCCACATTAAACAAAGAAATAAAGTGACAGTCAAACTCATAGAAGGGCAACTGGAAAACAATACTTCAAATAATTGATTGATTAATTGATTGAGAGACAATGAATGGTAACTGTTTTGAGTGTTTAATCGAAAGTGCCCGCATTTTTCTGGTGTCAGTTTCTCAAATCTGTTTGTTGGTTACTTATGATACTGTAATTTCCATAATTTGACCTTTGGGCTTCCCCAGCTGCTTTGAAAATAAAAGCAAATATCGATATTAACACAATCCTTTCCGTTCATACAGGAAAAAAAAAAAAAAAAAAAAAAAAACACTGTGCAAACACTTGCTTTGAATGTGCCGCCATCTAGTGGCTGATGGGAGTATGCACAGGGTTTACAGGTGGCTGGTCAGGTGTGACACAGCAAAGGAGAAATGGGAACTATATACCACCAATTATAGTTAGTGGTGGAAGAAGTGTTTAAAAATAAATATGAATACCACACTGTGTATATATATATGAAAATGTAAAATGGTTAGAAGTCCTTTTTTGTAGTAGAAGTTGTATTAATCTGTTTTCACAATCACTAGTAGATGCACAAGGCAGGAAGGGAGGTAAGAGGTTATGCAACGCCCTTCCCTTTTCTGGCAATAAAGAAGAACTGATCCAAAAAAAAATATACGTATCAAAAGTAAAAGTAGTAGAGAAGTAAAAGAATGAATCAAGCCAGTGTTACTGTACAGTACTGTATAACAGTAATCACATATACTCATACATTGTTAGGTAGTTAAATATGTAACAATACATTGATTGTCTGATGACATGTCATGTATGAGAAATACTGATAGCAGAAGTACACTGAGTCAGTGAGTGAGTTCATATAATGGAGTAAAGGATATGTATTTCTGTTTTTCTATGTGCTGTTCTATTCAAAATTAAGTGAATAGGATGAGCTTTGTGCTTTATTATACATCATCTATTCACTCCAATCAGGACTATGGAAATATGCCGGAGAAGAACAGTTCAAACCGATCTGTCAAATCCAAGTGCAACTGGTTAATGTTTTATCAATTATTTATTCTTTCTCCCAAAGACATACAAACACACCTTTATGTGGCCTGCTCCACTTCAAGAGCTTGGGAGTGTCGTGGGGTCGCTTAATCTCAGAGGCGACTTGCATAAGGTATTTTCATGACAACAACAACTTGTGAACCTTCTGCTGACGTACAGAACACTACCTGTCTAAAACATTGTGTAGGAACAGTGACTCTGATAAGCATGTTCAAAGTATATTTACGTCAACAAACCCCCCCCGTACTACTGTATCTTCAGGATGTGGCAATAAAGACGACCTTTTACAGCACCGTTATCAGCAGCGACGAGACCCGCGCCTTTTGCATCATGTGTCCTTTCTGCATCACAGATCAACAGATCAACAAGACTGTCCTTGAAATAAGCAGCGGTGGAAAATAATATACAAAGTAGGTGTAAAGTACATTTAGGGTCATTAGTTCCTTATTGAAGATGCCATATGTTGTGGCATGCTTAGAAATGACAAATCAATGTTAACCTCTTCAACTCCGCGGGGACGCCGGCGTCCTCGAGCCGCTCCTCTTCTGCAGTTTCAGCTTGCGCGGGCTTACTACATTGGTAAACATGGCGTATTTCGTATCTGTGGCTTCATTAGGTTGTTTTGCTAATTCAGTATCGATTTTATTTTGTTTCTCATTTATTTTTGCACAAGAATATACGGAATATCTACAGTCCGAAGCGTGATCGTTTTCCCCGTTTCAACCGAGGGAGACGTTCCCTCGGTTTTAATTTGAAGTTAGTGTACGACACGGATGTTGAAGGGAGGATGCTGGACATTGATGTATTATAATGGACAGTGTAAATAAAGATTTAGCTGATTCAATCGTAAATGTGTACAAGATGAAGAAGAAGAAGACTCGTAAATATAAGCGCGCAAACATGGCGACATGGCGAACATGGCGACATTGCGACCGCGGTGTCCGCAGTCGCCATATTGAAACACGGAGGAAAGGGTTAGTTATGCCCATACTTTATGGGCATAATTTAATAATTGAACAGTTCAATATTGCAAATTTGTGTGATAAAAAAATGCATGAGACAAACACATTTGGTGTCTCAGTATACCATTTGGTTATCATGTGTCCATTTGGACTCTCATCTCCGCCTGGATCTTATCATGAAAAAAACATTGCAGAATGGTCAGGGGACCCTCAGCCGCGCATGCTCAGTCACACACACACCCATATTAGTCAGATGGGCAGCTGACCGCTGTGATAGCTACGGGGAGCCGGACCAGACCGCGGAGACTACAGCCAGGCTAACCCAGAACCTCTGGCTGACCGGGCCAGACTCAGCAGAGACACTCAGCCGCCCGTTCAAACACTGGGGCACACTGTACAGAGCAGGAATCAGGGGGGCGGGGGCAGCTGGCCACAGCCGCTGGCCCCCGGTGAGAATAGTAAGTGAGCCACGCTGACCGGGCCGGACTCAGCGGAGACACTCAGCCACCCGTTCAAACACTGGGGCACACTGTACAGAGCAGGAATCAGGGGGGCGGGGGCAGCTGGCCACAGCCGCTGGCCCCCGGTGAGAATAGTAAGTGAGCCACGCTGACCGGGCCGGACTCAGCGGAGACACTCAGCCACCCGTTCAAACACTGGGGCACAGGGTACAGAGCAGGAATCAGGGGGGCGGGGGAAGCTGGCCCCAGCCGCTGGCCCCGATGAGAATAGTAAGTGAGCCACGCTGACCGGGCCGGACTCAGCGGAGACACTCAGCCACCCGTTCAAACACTGGGGTACAATGTACAGAGGAGGAATCAGGGGGGCGGGGGCAGCTGGCCACAGCCGCTGGCCCCCGGTGAGAATAGTAAGTCAGCCACGCTGACCGGGCCGGACTCAGCGGAGACACTCAGCCACCCGTTCAAACACTGGGGCACACTGTACAGAGCAGGAATCAGGGGGGTGGGGGCAGCTGGCCACAGCCGCTGGTCCCCGGTGAGAATAGTAAGTCAGCCACGCTGACCGGGCCGGACTCAGCAGAGACACTCAGCCACCCGTTCAAACACTGGGGCACAGGGTACAGAGGAGGAATCAGGGGGGCGGGGGAAGCTGGCCCCCGATGAGAATAGTAAGTGAGCCACGCTGACCGGGCCGGACTCAGCAGAGACACTCAGCCACCCGTTCAAACACTGGGGTAAAATGTACAGAGGAGGAATCAGGGGGGCGGGGGCAGCTGGCCCCAGCCGCTGGCCCCCGATGAGAATAGTAAGTGAGCCACGCTGACCGGGCCGGACTCAGCAGAGACACTCAGCCACCCGTTCAAACACTGGGGCACAGGGTACAGAGGAGGAATCAGGGGGGCGGGGGCAGCTGGCCACAGCCGCTGGCCCCCGGTGAGAATAGTAAGTCAGCCACGCTGACCGGTCCGGACTCAGCAGAGACACTCAGCCACCCGTTCAAACACTGGGGTACAATGTAAAGAGGAGGAATCAGGGGGGCGGGGGCAGCTGGCCCCAGCCGCTGGCCCCCGGTGAGAATAGTAAGTCAGCCACGCTGACCGGGCCGGACTCAGCAGAGACACTCAGCCACCCGTTCAAACATTGGGGTACAATGTACAGAGGAGGAATCAGGGGGGCGGGGGCAGCTGGCCACAGCCGCTGGCCCCCGGTGAGAATAGTAAGTCAGCCACGCTGACCGGTCCGGACTCAGCAGAGACACTCAGCCACCCGTTCAAACATTGGGGTACAATGTAAAGAGGAGGAATCAGGGGGGCGGGGGCAGCTGGCCACAGCCGCTGGCCCCCGGTGAGAATAGTAAGTCAGCCACGCTGACCGGGCTGGACTCAGCAGAGACACTCAGCCACCCGTTCAAACACTGGGGCACACTGTACAGAGCAGGAATCAGGGGCGCGGGGGCAGCTGGCCACAGCCGCTGGCCCCAGGTGAGAATAGTAAGTGAGCCACGCTGACCGGGCCGGACTCAGCAGAGACACTCAGCCACCCGTTCAAACACTGGGGCACAGGGTACAGAGCAGGAATCAGGGGGGCGGGGGCAGCTGGCCACAGCCGCTGGCCCCCGGTGAGAATAGTAAGTCAGCCACGCTGACCGGGCCGGACTCAGCGGAGACACTCAGCCACCCGTTCAAACACTGGGGCACACTGTACAGAGCAGGAATCAGGGGGGCGGGGGCAGCTGGCCACAGCCGCTGGTCCCCGGTGAGAATAGTAAGTCAGCCACGCTGACCGGGCCGGACTCAGCAGAGACACTCAGCCACCCGTTCAAACACTGGGGCACAGGGTACAGAGAGGAATCAGGGGGCGGGGGAAGCTGGCCCAGCCGCTGGCCCCCGATGAGAATAGTAAGTGAGCCACGCTGACCGGGCCGGACTCAGCAGAGACACTCAGCCACCCGTTCAAACACTGGGGTAAAATGTACAGAGGAGGAATCAGGGGGGCGGGGGCAGCTGGCCCCAGCCGCTGGCCCCCGATGAGAATAGTAAGTGAGCCACGCTGACCGGGCCGGACTCAGCAGAGACACTCAGCCACCCGTTCAAACATTGGGGTACAATGTAAAGAGGAGGAATCAGGGGGGCGGGGGCAGCTGGCCACAGCCGCTGGCCCCCGGTGAGAATAGTAAGTCAGCCACGCTGACCGGGCCGGACTCAGCAGAGACACTCAGCCACCCGTTCAAACACTGGGGCACACTGTACAGAGCAGGAATCAGGGGCGCGGGGGCAGCTGGCCACAGCCGCTGGCCCCCGGTGAGAATAGTAAGTGAGCCACGCTGACCGGGCCGGACTCAGCAGAGACACTCAGCCACCCGTTCAAACACTGGGGCACAGGGTACAGAGCAGGAATCAGGGGGGCGGGGGCAGCTGGCCACAGCCGCTGGCCCCCGGTGAGAATAGTAAGTGAGCCACGCTGACCGGGCCGGACTCAGCAGAGACACTCAGCCACCCGTTCAAACACTGGGGCACACTGTACAGAGCAGGAATCAGGGGGGCGGGGGCAGCTGGCCACAGCCGCTGGCCCCCGGTGAGAATAGTAAGTGAGCCACGCTGACCGGGCCGGACTCAGCAGAGACACTCAGCCACCCGTTCAAACACTGGGGCACACTGTACAGAGCAGGAATCAGGGGGGCGGGGGCAGCTGGCCACAGCCGCTGGCCCCGGACTCAGCAGAGACACTCAGCCACCCATTCAAACACTGGGGCACAGGGTACAGAGCAGGAATCAGGGGGGCGGGGGAAGCTGGCCCCAGCCGCTGGCCCCCGATGAGAATAGTAAGTGAGCCACGCTGACCGGCCGGACTCAGCAGAGACACTCAGCCACCCGTTCAAACACTGGGGCACAATGTACAGAGCAGGAATCAGGGGGGCGGGGGCAGCTGGCCCCAGCCGCTGGCCCCCGATGAGAATAGTAAGTGAGCCACGCTGACCGGGCCGGACTCAGCAGAGACACTCAGCCACCCGTTCAAACACTGGGGCAAAATGTACAGAGCAGGAATCAGGGGGGCGGGGGCAGCTGGCCCCAGCCGCTGGCCCCCGATGAGAATAGTAAGTGAGCCACGCTGACCGGGCCGGACTCAGCAGAGACACTCAGCCACCCGTTCAAACACTGGGGCACACTGTACAGAGCAGGAATCAGGGGGGCGGGGGCAGCTGGCCACAGCCGCTGGCCCCTGGTGAGAATAGTAAGTGAGCCACACTGACCGGGCCGGACTCAGCAGAGACACTCAGCCACCCGTTCAAACACTGGGGCACAGGGTACAGAGCAGGAATCAGGGGGGCGGGGGAAGCTGGCCCCAGCCGTTGGCCCCCGGTGAGAATAGTAAGTGAGCCACGCTGACCGGGCCGGACTCAGCAGAGACACTCAGCCACCCGTTCAAACACTGGGGCACAGGGTACAGAGCAGGAATCAGGGGGGCGGGGGAAGCTGGCCCCAGCCGTTGGCCCCCGGTGAGAATAGTAAGTGAGCCACGCTGACCGGGCCGGACTCAGCAGAGACACTCAGCCACCCGTTCAAACACTGGGGCACACTGTACAGAGCAGGAATCAGGGGGGCGGGGGCAGCTGGCCCCAGCCGATGGCCCCCGATGAGAATAGTAAGTGAGCCACGCTGACCGGGCCGGACTCAGCAGAGACACTCAGCCACCCGTTCAAACACTGGGGTACAATGTAAAGAGGAGGAATCAGGGGGGCGGGGGCAGCTGGCCACAGCCGCTGGCCCCCGGTGAGAATAGTAAGTCAGCCACGCTGACCGGTCCGGACTCAGCAGAGACACTCAGCCACCCGTTCAAACACTGGGGTACACTGTAAAGAGGAGGAATCAGGGGGGCGGGGGCAGCTGGCCACAGCCGCTGGCCCCCGGTGAGAATAGTAAGTGAGCCACGCTGACCGGGCTGGACTCAGCAGAGACACTCAGCCACCCGTTCAAACACTGGGGCACACTGTACAGAGCAGGAATCAGGGGGGCGGGGGTAGCTGGCCACAGCCGCTGGCCCCCGGTGAGAATAGTAAGTGAGCCACGCTGACCGGGCCGGACTCAGCAGAGACACTCAGCCACCCGTTCAAACACTGGGGCACACTGTACAGAGCAGGAATCAGGGGGGCGGGGGCAGCTGGCCACAGCCGCTGGCCCTCGGTGAGAATAGTAAGTCAGCCACGCTGACCGGGCCGGACTCAGCGGAGACACTCAGCCACCCGTTCAAACACTGGGGCACAGGGTACAGAGGAGGAATCAGGGGGGCGGGGGAAGCTGGCCCCAGCCGCTGGCCCCCGATGAGAATAGTAAGTGAGCCACGCTGACCGGGCCGGACTCAGCAGAGACACTCAGCCACCCGTTCAAACACTGGGGCAAATGTACAGAGGAGGAATCAGGGGGGCGGGGGCAGCTGGCCCAGCCGCTGGCCCCCGGTGAGAATAGTAAGTGAGCCACGCTGACCGGGCCGGACTCAGCAGAGACACTCAGCCACCCGTTCAAACACTGGGGCACACTGTACAGAGCAGGAATCAGGGGGCGGGGGCAGCTGGCCACAGCCGCTGGCCCCCGGTGAGAATAGTAAGTCAGCCACGCTGACCGGGCCGGACTCAGCAGAGACACTCAGCCACCCGTTCAAACACTGGGGCACAATGTAAAGAGCAGGAATCAGGGGGGCGGGGGCAGCTGGCCACAGCCGCTGGCCCCCGGTGACAATAGTAAGTCAGCCACGCTGACCGGGCCGGACTCAGCAGAGACACTCAGCCACCCGTTCAAACACTGGGGCACACTGTACAGAGCAGGAATCAGGGGGCGGGGGCAGCTGGCCACAGCCGCTGGCCCCCGGTGAGAATAGTAAGTGAGCCACGCTGAGCGGGCCGGACTCAGCAGAGACACTCAGCCACCCGTTCAAACACTGGGGCACACTGTACAGAGCAGGAATCAGGGGGGCGGGGGCAGCTGGCCACAGCCGCTGGCCCCGGTGAGAATAGTAAGTGAGCCACGCTGAGCGGGCCGGACTCAGCAGAGACACTCAGCCACCCGTTCAAACACTGGGGCACACTGTACAGAGCAGGAATCAGGGGGGCGGGGGCAGCTGGCCACAGCCGCTGGCCCCCGGTGAGAATAGTAAGTGAGCCACGCTGACCGGGCCGGACTCAGCAGAGACACTCAGCCACCCGTTCAAACACTGGGGCACACTGTACAGAGCAGGAATCAGGGGGGCGGGGCAGCTGGCCACAGCCGCTGGCCCCCGGTGAGAATAGTAAGTGAGCCACGCTGACCGGGCCGGACTCAGCAGAGACACTCAGCCACCCGTTCAAACACTGGGGCACAGGGTACAGAGCAGGAATCAGGGGGGCGGGGGAAGCTGGCCCCAGCCGCTGGCCCCCGGTGAGAATAGTAAGTGAGCCACGCTGACCGGGCCGGACTCAGCAGAGACACTCAGCCACCCGTTCAAACACTGGGGCACAGGGTACAGAGCAGGAATCAGGGGGCGGGGGAAGCTGGCCCCAGCCGTTGGCCCCCGGTGAGAATAGTAAGTGAGCCACGCTGACCGGGCCGGACTCAGCAGAGACACTCAGCCACCCGTTCAAACACTGGGGTACAATGTACAGAGCAGGAATCAGGGGGGCGGGGGCAGCTGGCCCAGCCGATGGCCCCCGATGAGAATAGTAAGTGAGCCACGCTGACCGGGCCGGACTCAGCAGAGACACTCAGCCACCCGTTCAAACACTGGGGCACAGGGTACAGAGCAGGAATCAGGGGGGCAGGGGCAGCTGGCCACAGCCGCTGGCCCCGGACTCAGCAGAGACACTCAGCCACCCGTTCAAACACTGGGGCACAGGGTACAGAGCAGGAATCAGGGGCGCGGGGGCAGCTGGCCACAGCCGCTGGCCCCCGGTGAGAATAGTAAGTGAGCCACGCTGACCGGGCCGGACTCAGCAGAGACACTCAGCCACCCGTTCAAACACTGGGGCACATTGTACAGAGCAGGAATCAGGGGGGCGGGGGCAGCTGGCCACAGCCGCTGGCCCTCGGTGAGAATAGTAAGTGAGCCACGCTGACCGGGCCGGACTCAGCAGAGACACTCAGCCACCCGTTCAAACACTGGGGCACACTGTACAGAGCAGGAATCAGGGGGGCGGGGGCAGCTGGCCACAGCCGCTGGCCCCGGTGAGAATAGTAAGTGAGCCACGCTGACCGGGCCGGACTCAGCAGAGACACTCAGCCACCCGTTCAAACACTGGGGCACACTGTACAGAGCAGGAATCAGGGGGGCGGGGGCAGCTGGCCACAGCCGCTGGCCCCGGACTCAGCAGAGACACTCAGCCACCCATTCAAACAGTGGGGCACAGGGTACAGAGCAGGAATCAGGGGGGCGGGGGAAGCTGGCCCCAGCCGCTGGCCCCCGATGAGAATAGTAAGTGAGCCACGCTGACCGGGCCGGACTCAGCAGAGACACTCAGCCACCCGTTCAAACACTGGGGTAAAATGTACAGAGCAGGAATCAGGGGGGTGGGGGCAGCTGGCCCCAGCCGCTGGCCCCCGATGAGAATAGTAAGTGAGCCACGCTGACCGGGCCGGACTCAGCAGAGACACTTAGCCACCCGTTCAAACACTGGGGCACACTGTACAGAGCAGGAATCAGGGGGGCGGGGGCAGCTGGCCACAGCCGCTGGTCCCTGGTGAGAATAGTAAGTGAGCCACACTGACCGGGCCGGACTCAGCAGAGACACTCAGCCACCCGTTCAAACACTGGGGCACAGGGTACAGAGCAGGAATCAGGGGGGCGGGGGAAGCTGGCCCCAGCCGTTGGCCCCCGGTGAGAATAGTAAGTGAGCCACGCTGACCGGGCCGGACTCAGCAGAGACACTCAGCCACCCGTTCAAACACTGGGGCACAGGGTACAGAGCAGGAATCAGGGGGGCGGGGGAAGCTGGCCCCAGCCGTTGGCCCCCGGTGAGAATAGTAAGTGAGCCACGCTTACCGGGCCGGACTCAGCAGAGACACTCAGCCACCCGTTCAAACACTGGGGTACAATGTACAGAGGAGGAATCAGGGGGGCGGGGGCAGCTGGCCCCAGCCGATGGCCCCCGATGAGAATAGTAAGTGAGCCACGCTGACCGGGCCGGACTCAGCAGAGACACTCAGCCACCCGTTCAAACACTGGGGCACAGGGTACAGAGCAGGAATCAGGGGGGCGGGGGCAGCTGGCCACAGCCGCTGGCCCCGGACTCAGCAGAGACACTCAGCCACCCGTTCAAACACTGGGGCACACTGTACAGAGCAGGAATCAGGGGGGCGGGGGCAGCTGGCCACAGCCGCTGGCCCCGGTCAGAATAGTAAGTCAGCCACGCTGACGGGGCCGGACTCAGCAGAGACACTCAGCCACCTGTTCAAACACTGGGGCACACTGTACAGAGCAGGAATCAGGGGGGCGGGGGCAGCTGGCCACAGCCGCTGGCCCCCGGTGAGAATAGTAAGTGAGCCACGCTGACCGGGCCGGACTCAGCAGAGACACTCAGCCACCCGTTCAAACACTGGGGCACACTGTACAGAGCAGTAATCAGGGGGGCGGGGGCAGCTGGCCACAGCCGCTGGCCCCCGGTGAGAATAGTAAGTGAGCCACGCTGACCGGGCCGGACTCAGCAGAGACACTCAGCCACCCGTTCAAACACTGGGGCACACTGTACAGAGCAGGAATCAGGGGGGCGGGGGCAGCTGGCCACAGCCGCTGGCCCCGGACTCAGCAGAGACACTCAGCCACCCATTCAAACAGTGGGGCACAGGGTACAGAGCAGGAATCAGGGGGGCGGGGGAAGCTGGCCCCAGCCGCTGGCCCCCGATGAGAATAGTAAGTGAGCCACGCTGACCGGGCCGGACTCAGCAGAGACACTCAGCCACCCGTTCAAACACTGGGGTAAAATGTACAGAGCAGGAATCAGGGGGGCGGGGGCAGCTGGCCACAGCCGCTGGCCCCCGATGAGAATAGTAAGTGAGCCACGCTGACCGGGCCGGACTCAGCAGAGACACTCAGCCACCCGTTCAAACACTGGGGCACACTGTACAGAGCAGGAATCAGGGGGGCGGGGGAAGCTGGCCCCAGCCGTTGGCCCCGGTGAGAATAGTAAGTGAGCCACGCTGACCGGGCCGGACTCAGCAGAGACACTCAGCCACCCGTTCAAACACTGGGGTACAATGTACAGAGGAGGAATCAGGGGGGCGGGGGCAGCTGGCCCAGCCGATGGCCCCCGATGAGAATAGTAAGTGAGCCACGCTGACCGGGCCGGACTCAGCAGAGACACTCAGCCACCCGTTCAAACACTGGGGCACAGGGTACAGAGCAGGAATCAGGGGGGCGGGGGCAGCTGGCCACAGCCGCTGGCCCCGGACTCAGCAGAGACACTCAGCCACCCGTTCAAACACTGGGGCACACTGTACAGAGCAGGAATCAGGGGGCGGGGGCAGCTGGCCACAGCCGCTGGCCCCCGGTCAGAATAGTAAGTCAGCCACGCTGACGGGGCCGGACTCAGCAGAGACACTCAGCCACCCGTTCAAACACTGGGGCACACTGTACAGAGCAGGAATCAGGGGGGCGGGGGCAGCTGGCCACAGCCGCTGGCCCCCGGTGAGAATAGTAAGTGAGCCACGCTGACCGGGCCGGACTCAGCAGAGACACTCAGCCACCCGTTCAAACACTGGGGCACACTGTACAGAGCAGTAATCAGGGGGGCGGGGGCAGCTGGCCACAGCCGCTGGCCCCCGGTGAGAATAGTAAGTGAGCCACGCTGACCGGGCCGGACTCAGCAGAGACTACAGCCAGGCTAACCCAGAACCTCGGACAGGGGGACCCTCAGCCGCGCATGCTCAGTCACACACACACCCATATTAGTCAACTGGGCAGCTGACCGCTGTGATAGCTACGGGGAGCCGGACCGGACCGCGGAGACTACAGTCAGCTGGGCAGCTGACCGCTGTGATAGCTACGGGGAGCCGGACCGGACCGCGGAGACTACAGCCAGGCTAACCCAGAACCTCGGATACTTTGTGCTATCTTCTTCAAATTTGAACCAGGCGTTCACTGATAGTGTGCTTACAGGCCTATACTGTCATTTACCTATATGGATAAAGCCACACAGACCATTTTTTGTTTTCTTATTATTTTTTTTTAGGTGGACAGAAAATCTGATTTTTTGCTCACTTACTGGCCCACTGCTCTGTTCCAGTAATACCTAAAGTGTTTTGACACTTTCACAAGAAACTCTATAGTGTCCCCTTTCTGGCAAGCCCTCATTCATGCATGTAGTCAAATTGGTTCAGAAACTACAGCCATTATAATATGAGGATGGAATTTTAAGCGTTTTTGCTTCAAAATAGGGTGGGAGTGGAAGAGGTTAAAGTCTACATCAAATGTTCACAAAATTTTTGCTGCGACATGTCATGTCACATGTTGGCAGTTACATCAAAGTGTGATTTCCTCTCTGAACTTCTCTTTTGGTTTCAGTTCATTGTCATTTTTGCTGATCATCTGATCCTCTGTTTCCTCTTTTTCTTTCTTAACTGATACGGTAGATGACACCTGCATTGAAATGTCATCAGTTAAGCAAATTTAGAGATCTGTCACTTTCAAGAAACCTGAACCAGACTAGTTCATAATTAATTTCAGCATTTCCAGTAAAATTGAATGACTAATGAAAATAAGAAAAATATATGAATCATCTCACCACCCCTCAGCTTTATCCAATGACCCTGTCTGTGATCCTGTGTATGACCCTGTCTATGACCCTGTGTCGGTGCAGGTCACACAGTTGTGTTTGGATCACCTGACTTGTCGTAGTGAAACAGTTACAATTCAACCAGCAGCGTTCAGATCACCTGACTGCAAACCACTGTGATTACAAGGGGGACTTCCCTGTTCTCAGCTGCAAGGCAAGCCTTAACATGTCCACAGTGTCTTTTACTGTGCAGGGAACTGAGACTTTATGAACTTCTGATTTTAAAAGAAATGTATAGTGTGTATGTGTACTTGCAAACAGAATATGATTTGTACATTAGAAAGCTTTCACTTAGTTCACGGTGCACTTCAGTCAAGGTGATGTCACTTAAGATATGTGTCACTGTTGTAATTGAGGGCCGCCCTCTAATGTTGCTCTTTCTCTGAAACCAGATAACACGCTTGTCTGTGAAATCTTGTATCCAATAACATCACATGGCACTGTGTATTATTTGTTCAGAGTTTCACAACCTGTGAAACTATATCAGTGCCATGGTGGCGCTGTACATTCTGCAAAACAACCCATGTGTTATCACCATCAGTCCGTGTTGTTGTGTTGAACTGTGAACTGTGAGCCTTACTCAACTATTCTAAATAATGATAATAATAGCTACTATGGATAATTACTAATGGAGTTCTTAAAATTCATCCTCTGACACTTAAACAGTGTCATATGGGATGATGAAATCTTCATGTGACACGCTGGAGCTTTGTACGTTTTGTTTAACTTCCTATATGTTAAGTTTAAGTTAACATTTCCTGCTTTGATCAAGACTTTGTAAGTGTCTGATTTCATCAATTATTATATTACCACTACATATTAATGTGACTGACTTGATCCAGTGTTTTTACTGTATAAGTAAATACATGATCATGTTTATGATTGAAAATAAAAATACACACACACAGTAAACAGCCCCAGGCAGCAACAAACAATGCAGGTACATGATGTGAGTACAAAAAAGATACACATTTTATGTAATGCTACTGATTAAAGGTGGCCATAACTATATTGTAAACTTGGTAGTCTACCTACAAATAGGAGGAACTTGGCTGCGAGCGCTGGGGATTCCTACAGTCGTAAAAGTTACGTCAGCAGCAGTATATAAGCTGCACTGCTATCAATAGTTCAAACCTGTTCCTTCTTGTCAAGACTCAACTACACAGCGTTATAAGCGTGAAGCGAAAAGACAAACTGAGCTTTTAAAACTTTCTACTCTCTCCTGGACAGATAGACGAAAGTTGTAACAATGGCTACGGCTACCCATGGTGAGTATCATCTAAGATTTGACTGAACTTTAACTGGTTTTATTCAAGTTTAACCTATGAATCAGATCATGGATCCTCTGCCTAACTAACCGGTGTTTGTTTGTTTTTATCTTCCACAGATGCTGTTGATCTCTGCGCACAAGAGCTGCGTCACATTGGAGACAAACTTTACTGGAGATACAAACTGTTGGAAATACTGTTAAAAAACTACAAGACTGTCAGCAGAATCAGATGAGACATGACATCCAGGTTCACCACTATGGATCGGACATAGGTGGAAAAAAATCTGAGAAAAAAAAGAAGAGCTTTGGATGTACCCTCCTCTTCGACAAAAATGGCTGCTTTCCTCTGGGATGTGCATCTTTGTAAATCTTGTGGAGACACCTTCATGGAGCTTCTGGTCATGGGACTGTCGGTCGACTCCTGTCATATACACGAGTGAGGCCCAGATGAGTGGGATGCTGCTGCTGCTCCTTCAACTCAGACCTGTGGGTGACCAGACCAATGAGGAACTAATGGACATGAGCTGCTGTCGACGCTGATTGTCACATGTCCTCTGTGCATAACTGTGTATGTGGATATCCATGCATATTATGCTAAATCTATCACATTGAAGTGAAGAGCTGTAAGAATTCTGACTTGGGTGTTTACTATTTACTCAAAGAAATGTGAAAAATATTTTTTTCTCTAATCTGAATAATTTCCTGACTTGCTAATAAATGATGTATATACTTTAATCATTCTGGTATGTGATCATGTGTTTTACAGTAAAGTGAATGTGAAAGTAAACAGCTTCACTCTAGTAAAAGGAGTGCTACAGGTAACTAACACCACCCTCCAGTCTCTGCAGTCAACATGTAGCTGAGCTGGAGCCAGCAACCAGTTAGCTTAGCCTAGAATAGAGACATATTTGTTTACCGGCCTGGTCCCTCATTTTGCTGTGTCCCCAGCCTGGTATGTCATGTTAATGGCTGAGTTCCAGTCTGGTCTCTTACACACCATAGACTGTATATGACTTAAGCTCGTTCACATGAAATGTGTGAGTGTCCCATTCCCTTCTGCCTCTCAGGCCCTAACTGACTTGAACAATGTCAGCCGTAAGTGAGTGAGTGTGAGAGCCTAAAAAGGTCCAGATGCTGTGATAGAAATGGCACAGGACCAAGACCAGGACATAAACTGACTTGATGATGTGACAATGGGACACTCACACACTTCACGTGAACGAGCCTAAGTCATATAGAGTCTATGGTCTGTAAGAGACCGGACTGGAACTCAGCCATTTATGTGACGGACCAGGCCGGGGACACAGCAAAGAGAGGGAGCAGGTCACACCGCAGAAAACTGAAGTGAAAAACAACAATGTTCATTATGAACATGAAGTGGCAAATCTATAAATCTTGAGGTTACAGTGATATAAAAAGTAGTATGAACAAATAACTAAGCAAATTACGTTCTCAATTATTCAACTCATCATTTAGTTTATAAAACATCTTGACTGTTTCGTCCAATCGATCCAAAATCTAATCTTTATTTTTTTACAAATTTTAACACATTTTAAAATGTATTATTAATACTATTAATCAATGAAGTGCTGCAACAAGAGCTGTGTTAATCTGTCTGTGTTAATTTTCTGTCAATTTACTAATCCTCTTATTGTTTAAACACTTGTGGAACAATTGTTAAAAAAAACATCATTAATGAGAAGCATTTAACAAGCTGAATGGGAGATGGGAGTATATATAATATAGAAAAAAGACAACAGCAAAACAGTGCTAAATTCAGGCACTTAAAGGATCCTTACTTTATTTTGTGTGGTAATACAAAAGCATACAGAACTATAGAGGATAGAGAGAAGATCCCTTTCATTAAATTCCATTAGATCATACACATAAAATGACTAATAATTACATACAAGCCTTTTTCTCTGTAGCTACATCCACAAGTACCCAAGCCCTCCACCAATAGCATGCACGGTCTCTTTGCTGTAAACGGATCTCAAAAGTTCTTCAAACCTACAGGTATTTCGCAGTTAGAACAAAAAAAAAAAAGACATAACTATAAGTATGACATGAAGTGACAAATGATGTAACTTCATACATAAATCACACTGATCAGAACATAATGATGTTTACAATCATCATGAGTTTATATTGAATGTTTTCTGAGACCTGCACTAAAGCATGATGGGAAAATGCCTGTTCAGTCTTAATCAAAGATTCATCTGAGGCCCGTTGTCTGCCTGTATGAAACAATACAACATGCTCACATGAGCCTGTTAGATTGAAACATATAATGATGATGTGACGTAGAACCTGAAAAAGGAAACTTGAAGACTTGGCTCGCCCAAATTACATAATACATTCTCTCATTTACTGACACTGATGTTATCTAGTGGTAAAATCCACTGAATTTACTGCTGATGAGTTTTCATAAGGGTGATTTTTTCACCAGAAAGTAGTTACAAGGAAAACTGTTCGCAGTAAATTCTCTGGATTAGTCACTGGATATTCTCTGCAAGATGTTGCATCACATTTGTTTTCCTGATGATGATGAGCATCTTGGAAGGAAACACTCAGAGGCAGGTGTCTCAGAAACAAAAATATATTCAAAACTGCCTGCAAGAGTTGTTACCACTTGTGTTAGCCTAGAGAATATATTTTTATGTAATTTGGGTGAGTTAATGCTTTAATATTTCTTAAACTGCTATCAGTCCTTTTGGTTTAAAATTCCCAGCTCTCCTAATGATCATATAGTATCTTGTGTGGGAGGTTCGGAGAGCCAGATCAGTTTTTAACCACATTTTCCAGCTCAAGTCATAATTAAAAATAAAATGTTTTTATATATAAGTGTGTATATATATGTCCAGGAATGATTTTAAAAGTATCCAGCATCAATAGCTGTGGACTAAGTAAGTGAGACCTTTTTTTTTATTATTTTATTTTACCATGGATGCTAAGGTTCATAATTTTCAATCCCATCTTCACAAGTGGGTTACTCAACCCAAGAAAAATCCCTATAAATACTATCCTACCTACAGGGCTATTGACTGTGCAAAATAGTTGATAGATGGCAGGCTAGTCCAAGCATCAATAAGCAACATAAATAGTAATGGAAGACGAGTCTCATTTTATGAACACAGAATGGACCCTTGCAAAAACAGCAAACTAATAAGATAAACGTTTTGTTGAGTCACGGTTTAATTCTTCATTTAGATCAGTCTGTGAGGGCCAAATTACCCAGCTCATTGTGGATGACGCAGCAAATGAACTCGAGTGTGTCTTTGGTTCCTCTCTTTCCTCCTCAAAATGCAGTGAGGAAGAAAGGAGAAAGGTGAATTTAATGAGAAGACAAAGGGAACCAGAAAAAAAACATTCAGGTAGTGTTTTCTAACAGTAACCCTAAGCATGAGCTCCCAGCATAAGTGGGAATGAGGAGGTTGAGGCAGGAGACCTGCGCGAGTGCAAAGAGCATCAATAGCTGTGTGACTTGCTATCCGTTATCCTTGCATAAAGCGTGGGGAAGAGTGTGGAGACCAGATTTTGATTCTGGCCGGGTCTTGAAGTAATGGAGAGATGATGTTTCCATAGTATACAGGGGAAAGTTGGCCCCAGTCAGAATCTTCATATGTACCATGACTACCTGCTTTGTTCTTTGATGCCATCTAAGATTAACAGCCCATCTGTTCGTAGTGTCGATGTTAGAAGTATATCCAGCCTCGTAGTGGCAGATCACTTACCTCACACTGTGAAAGCAGCCAGTCATTTTTCATTTAGAGACCTTTTCCAGCCAATCAACTGTTACTTGGTGAAGCCCACCACCAATCAGATTGCACTGGGTTAAGATGGACTACCACCAAAAATGTCATCCGGAATAGATGTACAAACAGGCTCCCCAACCAAAATAGATTGTCTCATTAAAGTGAAGTCCGTCTCATTAACTTGAAGTCCTTCAACCAATTAAATAACACAGACCATAGCCAGATCTTCCAGTCCAGACCAATCAGCTGTTTTCATTTAGTAAACGCTGCCACCACAGCCCACATTAGTTCATTGGCGTTGGGCTTTGCGCTCTCTTTCTCCGGCTCCAGCTCTAGCAGAGTGTGGACTCTCTTCATGCCCAGGTCATACTGGTCGTCTTGGAGCGGGGCGAAGGCATTCTCGAGAACGTCAGATGAGTGGGCCAGAAGGATAAGGGCCAGGACCCGCTTGTCCATGCGGTGAGGATCGTTGACCCACTTCTCCAGAACGGAGTCCTGGACCTTCTTGACGAGGCGCTGTAAGGCAACAGCAGGAAAATAAGCGTTTATAGCCGACGTACGCATCACACAAATATTTAAGTCTTCACTGGCTCACCCTTCACCACCTACAACGTTCAAGCTTCCCTCTCTAACCTGCTCTCAGTGCTGCCTGGAAGTGATGTGGCAAATTTTCTCACACATTGAGAATATCCAACGTTTTTTTTTTCTTGACCACGTTTTCTAAACAAAACATATGAACTGTAAAAACTGTGTTTTAGGTGATAATAATAATAATAACCTTTATTCTGGGCTCAAAAAGTGGTCCATATAAAATTAAAAATAAAACACAGGCATGATACAGAAGCCATGATATGTTTACAACGAATGAAATAATCACACACAGACTAAGATGCCGACGGTTCCACAGTTTTGAGGTGAATCTCATCCCACTCACTGCAGGCTTCGCTGTTTTAGGTGACACTCAGTTCTGCTAATAATTAACAATCAATACTGGTGCTCACCACAGCGAAACCTGGAAATAGCTCCAGCCCACTCGTGACCCCATAAGGATTATCATCATAGATGTATAGATGGATAAATCCCACTCTGTCATATTGAATTTGCTCCAAATTCTTTTAAAACTGTGTATCAGGACTGCAGCCAATGATCATTTTCATTATCAATGAATCTCCTGAATCAAGTCATAAACCAGTCAAACAAGTCGATGACTTGCAGGAATTTGTGACTGCACCTATTACCATAATAAAAGTATAATGCCTGTGTTTGCATACTGAGAATAATAAACTCCTTGTATGTTGAGCTCTTTTTTAAACTTGACTGCACAAGAATAGGATTTGCATGATAAACCTCACCTGTTTAATGGTGCTGTTGGTGAGCGGATGTGTGGTCATGTCAAAAAGCAGGAAGTTCTGTTTCTCTGTGGTTAGGACTCCTTTCTCGACCAGGTTTTTGGCCAGACGTTCTCGAACGTTTCTGAGCTGGTAGTGCAGCTTCAGGGGATTCCAGGTCTCTCCTTGAAAAGACAACAGGAGATGCACTTGAGGATAATAAACACTTGATGTATATGTGAATGTCATTTTACTATTTTTGAGTTGATGTGGATAAGATCTACTCCCTGAGTTATCTTTAAATTTGTGTTATTGATTAACAAGCCCAAAAAAGAATGAATGAATCGTTGAAGCAACACACTCCAATTAGCCAAAACACTAAACCCTGTCACTTGCTTTAATATGCTATGACTGTGACTGATCAGTGTAGGTTATTAGTTAATCATTAGTAAAGACGTTCAGTTTGCTGTGATGAAAAACCAGCAAATAGTTGACATTTTTGCTCTGGAAAATAATTCAAGTGATAATGAAAGTTGGCTATTGATTAGCTCATAATCAACTCATACAACTCAAGCACTATACAAGAGCTACAAACAGCACAAGCTATGAACATGAAAACAGGTCACACACTCTACAAGAGAAGTAAGTAGATGACTGCATGCTTTGGTTAGCAAACTTGGTGGGGTTTATCTCACCACTCAGCAGCTCTATCCAGCTCTGGACAGTCTCTGGAGGCTGGGTTTCTTTAATGTGCTTCAAGGCCTCATCCAGTAGCACGTCTCCTGTCGGGGCATCTGACTTGCATATTACCTTAGCAAACAAAAGGACACATATTTGAACTAGCATGACTACTAAGGTCTGTCTTATTTACAGCTTAATTCACATCCTGAATAAACAGGGATCTGAAAACGTCCTCATACGTTAACAATACAGGCTTTTCACTCAAAGTTTTGGTACATGGGTCAATGTCCTGCATCCCCTTGCTAACAAGATCAAAACCGCAGGGTATCAAGTGTCTTACACGTGTACTGAACACCTGCAGAGGTGAAAGAAGTACTCACATCTGAAACTTAAGAAAAGCAGCAACACCAGAGAAGCACTCTGATTTAAATAACCTCATGCAATACTACCAAATGTAGAATTACAATTTTCAGAAAAATACCCACTGGCTCATCATTCCTGATCCATTAAGTGTTATCACTTTACTGATGTAACTATTAAGGTATATGTAACATCAGGGGTGGATAGGAAAAAATCAATACAATATAGTATTGTCAAATTTTGCGTGGCGATATTGTATCGACACATAGACGCCAAGTATCAATCTTTAATCATGTAATGAATTTAAGCTGTTCGCAGTAGAGTACCTAAGTGCTTTTTGCGACTGTGTTGGTCTGTCTGTCTGCTTGATAATCTCATTTATCAAGAATAAAAAGGACTGAAGAGAGATGAACGGACTGAGGACTGTTGGACGTGATAATGAACACAATATGTTGAAACATGAAAATGTTTAGAAATCTCAATAATATCATATCATGACTTAAATATCGTGAGAAAAAAAAATCATACATGGGACCTGTGCTGATTCCCACCCCTACATAAAATATTGGGTATATATATATTGGTAAATTTGGCTTTATCTGTAATCATATTTTAGAAGTTATACTTGTGTTATTAACATACTACTACTGCTACCACTGTAGCTGTCACATAATTATAGTAAGGTGAAAATTACAGGAGGTAACACTCAGGCTGTTCACAAGTGGAAACTGAATATAGTGGCTGTTACTTGTCACCACATCAGCACGGTGCTCACCTTCCTGGAGAGTAGGCTTTTCCTCCTCACCCCGCAGGCCTCCAGTTGTAGCCTCCCTCGGAGGGCCAGCTCGACGAGCATACACCCGCGAAGTCCGGAAGAAATACAGTCGTTCCAGAAAGACGTGTAGCCCTGGGTGGGAGGGAGGGTAAGGACAACAATGAGCCGAGGCGAGGTGCAGCACCGCTTATTAACTTAGCTGACGTGTAGTTGATAGTCAGGAATCTGCTGTCAAGAGTTGGTGAGCAGGGGTCACGTCTCCTGTCAATTTAACTACTCTGGGTGGCGTTGAACATCGGAGCTACGTATCTTAGTTAACGGGAGAATTAACAATAACAATTGCCTCGTGTTTACACATAAACAACCACAAATATGCAGCGATTTATTATGAGATATTAGCGAAACGCGTGTTGAGACAAACAGCTCGGCGAACAGTTGCTAACTAGCTTAACGTTGAACACTGAAATCCGTAAAGTTCCACTTTAACTGAAAACAAATGCAGGAATCGTTAAAATAAACGAAGTTAGCTTTACGTTTGGTGGCGTAAGGTAAACAAGAATAAGTGAAAAGATAACGAGATTATAATCAGCCCACACACACCTCTCGGTCCTTGAGGCCCAGCAGTAACACTTCCTCCATCAGTGTGAGCCTGGTTTCCTTCGAGTCCCCCTTGTCGTCGTCCTCCTCCTCCCCGCGGCGCGCCTCGTCCTCCTCGCCGCCGGACTCCCTCTCCTTGTCGGCGGCGGCGCTGCGAATGGCCTCGGTCCTCCGCTGGACGAGGCCCGAGGTCCTCTGCGTGAGAGTAGTCATAGCTGGTGCTGCAAAACGGGGTTTCGATGCAGGGAAAAGCGCCTAGCTCGACCAGCGGGAAAGCCAGGCAGCATGAAACCTGGACGTGGAAGCTGGAGACGGTGAAACGGTAGACCCGACCGATCGGATAAAACACGGCCGTCAACGTTTAAGCCCTGCTCGGGATTCCTGCTCCGACTCTGCCCACTTCCTGATCCAACATGGTGGCACTGTGCGTGACGTCGGATGTGATCTGAACTGAAGCGTGAACGCACCTCTCGTGTTGCCTTCACGGATTATCGAAGCAACGTAAAACTGACAGTTGAATATTTAGCAATTATATTAGGTATAATTTTAATTTTATTATCTGCATGTAAATACAAACAAAAAGACATAAAAAATTAGCAGGAAGTTTGGTCAAATGGACTAAAAATAGGGAGGATAATAAAATAATAAAAACGGCCTAGTCGGTTAATAACCCATGATAACCATAGAAGTAATGTTCATTGAGATTGTGTGGCAGCCAGCGGCATATATCAAATGCAAAAACAGTTTGGAGGATAGAAAATACAACTGAGAGCTGGATTACACAATGAAGTGAACTGAACTGAAGAGACATGATTAAAAAAAAAAAATGAGAACAGGATAGACAAACCCCATAGACTGTATATAAAAAGATAAACCCACCGCTTTAGTGGTCATGACATTTGATTTGATCTTCTGTGAAGTTTCAAAAGTAGAAAAACACAGTGTGCTTAAACTATATTGACACAGACAATTATTGTGTCCTCGTTGAGCAATCTTCTTATTTAATATTCATGGTGCTGCTTCACCGGTAAAACCTAACCGGGGACCAAAGGCCTCTCCCAGCAGCACCGTAATGTAAACAGGCCATCCTTGAGTGGGCCCCTAATAAATAAGGGCTGTGGGTTTGTACCATACTGTACCACAGTGTGAAAGCCAGGGTTGGGCACATTACTTTTAAAAAGTAATTAGTTATAGTTATTAGTTATTTTCCCCCAAAAGTAACTAAGTTCATAACTGAATTACTACATTATAAAAGTTACAATTTACCAGGAAAAGTAACCATTGTGTTATAAAATGCTCAGATATTTCAAATTACATGGACTCACCCAGTCTATCCTGTAAGATACGTTTGTAAACGTGGGGAATCATTGTACCTTTAATGGCTGTGTGCTGGTCAGGCTCAGAGGCAGAGGAAGGTTGGTCTTTAGCTGGGATCTACAAATGTTGATAAACCATGAAAAATGATGAGCAGTTTGCTCCACTGTCTATCACTTTTGGATTATGGCTGGGAATGTGTAACAGTGTGAAGAATATGAACTGGAAACTGAATATGAGATCAGAGAGGTAAACTGGTGCCAATCCATGCAAAAGCTGTACAGTTTAGATTAGAAACATTTATATGATATGGCCAAGTTGCAAAAAAATGTTTACAACAAAACTTAAAATTCGATACATGAAACATTTCCTGCTTTTGGTTTTACATGGAGCAGTTTCCAACTCATTGTTGATGTTATGAAACTGAGCTCAGTTCATATTAGTTTCAAAACTGTGAGCTGAGGACAACGATGTTTACTCAGACATAATTAAGTAAAAGTTTGGGTGTATGACTGACAGTCAAAAGTAATAGAAAACTTGACTACTTACCAACTAATATAATCTATCTGCCAGAAATATGGGAATTATTATGATTCAGATTTGAACTTTGAAACCAGGTACAAAGGGTTGATCAGTTGAGAGGCATCTTTAAAATCACACCATCTCTGTCCGCCACGGATAAAGAGCCAGTCTTTATATATCCCACATTTACAATGAAATCATATAATCCTCTGCAGCTACAAGTGAAACTTTGAGGGGAAAACACTACCACTGTTAAAGTGTCCCATTGGCTCCACAATGAAGTTTAAGAGTCTCTCACTCACACAGACCAAAATGGACCTTAACTCCTAAATTACCTCCAAGCTACATCTCTGTGTGCTTTAAAGTCAGTAGGAAAAAAAAGCTCTTATCAGATTCCCCAAGTTGAGGTTTGCAAACAGCTGTGACTATGTGCATTTGTCACGGCACCTAACTGTGGGATTGATTGCTGTTAATAATTTGCACAGCTACTTGTGTGTTTTCTCTTAAGCGTAAACTAAATATGCAAATTAAAAAAGTGCTGCAAATAAAAGTCATTATTATTATTTGTATCCAGAGTGTTTAGTGACAAGCCACTGTTAAGTGACTTTCCAATTAACCTGGTACAAGTTCTCAATAACCTCCCTCATTTCCACTGTTGATAAAACACTGTTGCCCCTCGGTGTAAACAATAAGCTTATCACCTCTTTTATTTATTCATTTTAAATCAGCTTTATTGTCTGAGAAATACAACTAATAAAGAGCACAAACCGGTGCCATTATTCAAATGCAAATAAGCATTGGGGACATAATGCAGTGTAGACGTTCAGCACTAGGTGGCAGCCTGCGTGTATGAAATAGATGACAAGTCTTCCTCTCTTTTCTTTCATCAACTATGCCTGAAACTGATGCTGAGAGACTTTTAGGAAGCTCTTGAAAAACTATAGACATGAGTTTTCTATTGTCCTTTGTCATGGAAACAACATCTGGGAAAAAAAGGACATGAATGACAAATGAATGATTCGCAGCAGCTAAAATAGCAGTTTAAATACCAGCTCATTAGATCTGATTGTCCAGAATCACTTTACATTACATCAGTGTTATTTCTTCACTTTTGTTGCTGTGCTGAAGTTTTAGGCACTCCAGATATTTAAGGGATAGTCAACAAGCCCATACATACGAGAGCGAGTCAGAGACATAAGGAACTCTCTCCAGAGACAAGGATTGCTGCAGCAGATGGTCTGAACTCCACAGAGACCTGATCTCAACATCATGGAGCCATTATAATGAAGACACAGAAAACACAGCGTCAGCCTAAATCTGCAGAACAACTGTTCAACTTGGAACAACCTACCTGGGTGTGTCAGTAAGTCGGCCTATGTTTACTAATTGTACTTTTAAAAAAAATGTTGCTGTTGTGATGGTGTTTTATTCATCTCACTGTATTTATATTAGCTGTGAGCCTGCATAAATGGGCTTAAGCTACTGTGTGTCAGTTATGAGAGTACCACTTCATGCTTGGCAGAGGTCCACTGTTGATGGTGATGTTGCAAATAAATTCCCAAATGTCCTTCTCTTGACCTCACTCCCCTTCTATCTCCTCCTCCCCAGACTTCTCCTCATCGTGTTCAAATGACTTTATGATAAGGACAAGACTTGACAGAGGGGGAGAGAGGAGTGGTGCCAAGCTGCAGGCAAAACCCACAGAGAGAGGCCTGGATGGCAGGTCATAGTCTTATAATATAAGAATAAGACCAAGACCTACAGTTTGCAGAAGAATTAAAAAATAAATACAATTATATGTCATGTTGTTCTGGACAAATTGCAATATTTGCACAAAATACCTTTTCCACCAGAGAAAATAAACATGTTTGTTTAGTGATATTTATTTACCATATCAGTGTGTTTCAGTGTTGAATATTACCCTGCCGATGAATAGCCTATGTTTTTGAATGTTGCTTACTGCTGCTGCTGTGAGCAGTGAGCCTGCATTCAGTCTGTTAGTGAGGAAAATGTCCCACACTTGTCTCTGGAGACGCTGCTGTCCTTGTATGGTCAGCAGGTATCAGGGGCTCAATCCCCACCAGCTGTGAAATATTTACAGACAAGGGAGCAGGCGAGGAGCACAGGGAACACGTGAGTGCTCCATTTATTATGATTTTAAATTAAAAAAAAAAAAAAGGAGACTCAAACCCATGCAATAGTTTGAATATGATTAACTGATTCCCTTTTATGCAAAAATATGAGTTTACAATATTATTATATTGAAAAGTGCAGAAGCAATGCAGTTGCAGAAACAGTTTCCGGTTGCCTGCATCAAGACTATAGACCAAACAAATAACCTTCACAGAAATCATGTTGACTTGCCACAACCTGAAAGACACAGGCATTGCAGTTAAAATGAATGTATGTAATGTAGTGATTGATTTAAGTATCGCCACCTGTGCCTTTCCTACTTTGCCCTCGGCAATGGTCTTACACCAGGCCCACAAATATCTCGCGGTGTTTCTCGGTGTTTGTTGTTTTGAATTTAGCGTTGACCGGCCACATTGCCATGCTGCGCGCAGGACCTCACTAAAGCGAGGACTGTATGATAGTTTCCATGAGAACATATATATAAGTGAACCGGAGCACCGCAAGCGCTGCGATCCACCTGGAGGAGCTAATGCTACATCGAGCCGACAGAGTGACTTCGTTAGCCGGTAAGCTAAGAGGAAGCTGTCTTGGCTTTGCACACTAACAAATCATGGTGTTGGGACAAGGCTCACATATGACCTCAGCCTCAGCCACATTCACCAGCGGCAGGCCCTTCACCTGCCAGTGCCTGCATTGGTGTATGTGTGTGTGACCACTGCCTATACTGCCAGGCACGGCGTGGTAGCGCCATAGTGTTTTTGTAATTGCATAGACTCCCTTCAGGGGTCGACAGATGTTATGCACTGAATCTTTAACCCAATCAGAATACAAAAACCGACAACATTTAAACCCCTGAGTTATTAAGCAACATTGGGTTGAACTGTTTTACTCAGCTAAGTATCTGGTCTAATCCTATGAAGTTTTATTCATACTGGGATCCTGTGGCTCCATGTATCTTGTACTGAGCTGAGAGTTGTGGAGGTGGTTCCTCATGTTTAGGCCTATAATCCTGAACTGAACTTGGTCTGGACTGAACCTTTTATCTGGTGTCAGCACAGCTCAATTTGAACTTGAGCCTCAGCAAAGACAGGTAGTTAACCCAGTAATCCTTTGTGCTTTGCATGGCCCCTGGAGGTTTCTGTTCAAAGTAAGGTCTTGTTTTTGCCTTTGTGGTAGAAGGACTGTGTGTAAGCTACAGTTTGGTACATGTATGTGGTGTCTAATTCGGGTATTTCTTTGGCTGAGAGAGCAAGGATGGTACGTTTTCTCTGTCTTAATATAGTCAAGTAAGAAGTTTACCATCACCAGCAGTGGATCTTCTGTGATGGTGATGTATTGAGATTATGTGAACTCACTGTTCGCATCATGAAAACTTAAATTATGTCTTAACGTTGTTCATCCTTGATTAACTCTGCCAAGGAAGTCACAACACGTCAGAGAGGCTTCGTGTTACAAACACTGTCTTCTTTCCTGACATTGAAGAGCCCTTGAACATGGCTGTAAAATTCCTTGGAGAGATAATTCCCCAGACAGTCGGAAATATGCCTTGTGTAAACAACCATCTCTGCTACTATCACAGCCAAGACAGTCGACCGACACTCTGACCATGTAGGTAACATATTTGCACGTAGTCCAAGATGACAAGATGAAAAAGCCTTTTGAGCACTGCGCCTGGAAAATAAAGGTCAATAACAATTACCTCATCCTAAAGTCTGTACAGATGTAAACAAAACATAAAACTGTATTGAAAGTTTGAATGTTTAGAGCAGAGCAAGGCTTATCAAACTAAAACAATAAATGTAGACTAATGGGTTCCAAGGAAAACGCGCACAAGTTGTCTTGATCTTTTAAATGTGTAAATATTAAACTGGACATAAATCTTTCCTGACGTATCAGCCCATCAGCTGCTACCCCACTGACACTATTAATAAACCTTTCGGTCCCTGTGAAGCCTGCCAGAGATCTATGGTTTCAAATGGCCCGAACAAAACATCTGTATTTTTCACTTTGTACATTTTTGCTCACTGATCCTGCAGTTCTGGTCTTGACAAGCAGCCTAAATCACTCCCCAGAGCTTTAAAGGAGGCCACACTCAGGCCCATATTGGAGCCATTTCCTGTCTCTGGAGTGGGCAAGGGGTTGACCCTTGGTGCCCCCTCTATATAAATGCACAAGAACAGACTTACATACACACAAGCGCACACTTTTTAAGACTACACCCCCACAGAGAGAACTAGGGGAGTCACTTAACATTGCACTGCTGTAAGTGAATAACAGATTCTCTCAATTGCTCACTACGCTGCATCTCAAAGGAGAATAATGGCTGAGAAAATATAATTATATTTAATAGCTTGTAATATTTAGAACCACCAGGAGGCTGAGCAAAAGCAGAATTGTAATTTTGGGATCATATGTATCGAGCTTGAAAATAAAGATCCTATCAATTTTCTCGCAGCTCGTTACAATAACAAGAACCAAGATGGGAAAAGAGGCTGAATTGTATGGAAATAATTGGAGAATAAAAGGTCACATCTGCACATTTCCCCCTGGGTGATAATGTTTCGGTGTCTTAGTCTGGTGTGAACAAGCAGTGGATGAAACAGAAGCTCGATGCAATTCATAGTGTGATTACAATAGCAGCACGTCCAAGGACATACTGGCTCCAAGGCCAGGAGGGCTAAATAAGGCAGTATACACACACCACTGACAGGGAGAAAACCAAAATAAGAAAGAGAAAGAATAATGAGGTGAAAAAAAGAAAGGTGCAAAGTAATGTCTGTCCCAACGAGGTACAATTACAGGAAGTGCTTTGCCTTTGCTCCTTCACAGTGACACGAACAATAAACATAACAATGAGGCAATACATCCACAGTGAATAATGCAATTAATATGTGTGTGTGTATATATATATATGTGTGTGTGTGTGTGTGTGTGTAAGGACAGAGATCAATATAAAGTCAACTTAATCTATTTTTTTTCTAATATGAAACAATTTCAACTATGAATCTAAAGTAAAGCTGGAGTTTGCCTGTATATCAAATGACAATGTGAAAACAATGTAATAGGGGAGTTGTTCAGTTGTTGTAGAGAATTATCAGCAGAATCAGCAGCTTCCCTCAGCTTTTTAGGAAACTCATTGTCGAGCCGTCACGTCCACAACTTAACTATTTTCTTTCGTTCCCACTGCTCTAATAGTGCTGCACAGCACTGTAACTGTAAACTGGCAGCTACCTGGTGATGAATGCAGTAACAGCAAAAGTAACAGTATATAAAAATGTTGTGAGTCTGTTTGTGGTGCTCGATCAGTTTGTATGAACCTTTTAGTTGTTACATGGATGCCAAGACTCATTTTCTAAACCTCAAAATTTACGAGGGTCTTTTTCTGTTTAGCCTCCAAATTTGTGTGATCCTCCCTTTCCTCTGTTCCCCCCCGGTAGATTTCTGCAGGAAGCTTTTAACAATGGGACCACCAGAGGTTCTGAAACCCAGCTGTAAGAAACTCTACACACAAACACACACACACACACACACACACACTGTTCTGACACACATGTGCGATCATGTTTACATTTCACGCACACACCCACATGTACAGTGCCGCACAGAGAAAGTGAACACAGCTATCCATTATCTTGGACATTGAATAGGACCCTCCACTGTTTGTATGATAAACCCATTGACTTGACAGTAGATTAACACAGCTCATTCCAGAGACTCCTGATTAGTTTACGGAGACCGGGAACAGCTGATGAGGCAGCAGCACAGCTGACCTCATACTCAACATCTGGTTTATTTGCTCAGCAGACGTGACGGTCTAGTCACAGCACCCCTGTTCAGTTTAAGGCAAAACAACTGGTGGTAGAAAATGACTCAGTACTTAAACGTTATTCTGAGGCACTTGTCCTTTATTTCAGTGCTTCAGTCCTTTTCAAACTATTTTATTCTTATAATCCATCACATTTCAGGAGAAAACATTACTTTTTACTCTACTACACTTATTATATAGGACATACAAAGTTACAAGTTACTCTTCAGTTGAAGCTTTTACATGTAATATGTGTATTTAAATATCACTGACTGTTATTAAGTAGTTTAATTAGCCCCAGCATGAACCAGTTTGTTCAACTTAAACATCACTGCATGTTAAGTATGATATCACAAACATTATGAAACCTTTTCCTATTTTATGTCATATCAAACTGAATGTCTTTTACTTTCAGACTGCTGCTGGGACAAAACATGACATTTGAAGACCTCATCTTTGACTTTGGATTAATCAGTAATAATACCAAATGCATATTCAACAATATAGTATTCCAATTTTCATTCATTGTTCTGTATGAAAAAAAAAAATAGCTTTGATGCTTCAAGCACAGTTAATGGTAATACTTGCCTACATTTACCAACCTTAGCATACTTCATTGAGCTAAATATCTGAATTCTCCTGCTACTGAAAACAACATAAAATGTCTCGAGTGTTGAAAATGATCGGGTTCACTGCAGATGTCGCCAGTTCCAGCTATTAATCCTGACCATATGACTTCTTGTGCTGCTCACTAGTTGTGGTCAGAGGCCAATCAATGTTCACCTCAAAATACGACATCTGTGGACGAAAAAGTCAAGTCAAAGTGAACCTGATGAGGGGGCATGGAGACCTTATGATCTTAATCATCATCTGGTTTCACAGGGGGAGGTAGCATGCAGAAGGGTCAAACGCACTTGAGCACACATACATGATATTCCCACCGAGTACCATGGCATATACCTGAGGAGATGTGACCCCCATTTGCGCCCTTCTCTGCCCAAGGATTCATATTCACCACAGGAGACCTGTCAAACTGACCAAAACTAAATCCATCAAAAATGAACTTCTTCACTGTTATGACACAGGAATTCAAAACCAACTGCACATTTCAAGCTTGGCCACTTCTTTTACTATTATAAAGTGTCACATTTGACCAACATAATGTTTTACTCAGGCAGTCACAAAACTTTGTGTTGCTGCTGACGTGTGCGTGTGTGTCATGAATATTTCACCGAGGTTGTTCATCTTGTCTTCTATGACAGAAACCTGGTAATCAGCTCTTCCCTGTTATTTTGAGAGGCTCGTGATTGGACAGGCAGGACTGAGTTGGCAAAATAAAGTGCAATAAAAGACATGAGTTTTTTTAAAGTTTAAACAGTCACTATGACACTGAAACCACATGAGCAAACTCGTAACTAACTCACTGTCGAGTTGCTACAACAGAAAATGCTGCATGTTTCTCTAGGATGATTTTGGGAGAAATATTTTTTGGTAATATTTTGCACATGGCCAAGCCCAAGGCCAGCTTGGCCTGTAAGGGACATGGGCCCCGTGTGGCTGCAACAAATAATAGTAACTTCTCCTTGTTCTTCTGCTTCTTAATGTACAGGCCATGTGTGGGATTCGTAGCTCCAGCCACCCAATCCAACGTCAGTGTCATTACCCAGAGATGGTGGCAGGCTCCCCATGTGTCTCCTCGGCTGTCGTCTCTTCAGGTAGCCCCTTTACATGCAGAGCCATGTTGCATGAGACACAACCCAGACCAAACCAAAGGAAGCCAGTCATTGGCCTAAACTGGTGGATGGTTGAGTCTGCTACCAGTCTCCTGTCTCCAAAGAGAGACACCAGTCAGGCCAGACATCAGCTTAAGGTAAAACAACATAAGTGAATGTCATGTGGCAGTTTACTGAATGATCTGTGTGGTCTCTGAATTATATTGTAGACAGAGCTGTGTCCATTTTGTAAATCATAGCAAATTCGAGTTGAGCAACCCACTGCAACATCACTGAAATATCAGTGACTGGAGAGTTCAAAGGTCGGCTGTTTCCAAATTAGAACATTTTGGAAAAACTAGGATATGCACATCATTTTCCCATGTTAAAGTGTGACCTTAACATTAGGAGTCAAGCCTGGCGGCCCCTAGTGTGGACCCCCCCCAACCCTCATGTCTACAATGCTGTCATGTTAGATGTCACACCAAGAAATTACTGCACCCTGAGCTGAATATGATATTCTCCAATCACAATGGCTGTGTGGCATGTCAGAAATGTAATGCCACATGCTGGACAACAACTGTGCATGTGAACAAGCCCACAGATGTATGTGTAAGCATGTTTGTCCACTGGGACAAAAGAAGAAAGTTATTATAGCAGTTCTCATAGTATCGAAAGCTTCATGCAATGGCTTCTTGAAGGGGGGATTAATGTGAAGCTGCCTGCAGGGAGTGACTGCAGCCCAACTTTGGCACTCATCATTCTTTAAACAATCCAGTCCGCTGACTGACGGCCCACCAAATTTCCTGTATACTGACACCATGGTCTGGGGACAAACTTTGACCGAAATCACATTCCTGTCATTGTTAGGCAGTCGTAGTCACACACAGCAAATCTCCAAAACATAATGGCCACTAACTTTTGACTCTACTTCCACAACAATGCAGCTTGGACTCTTTGGAGGACACAGGAAGAAACAAGACTAACAGTCATTCGAACAGCTTTTGTGAGCCTGGACCTAGATCTTAATGTCAGCATGATAAATGCTAAACACATATTAAGTTTACCATATTTGCCACCTTAGTTTAGTGTTGCCTCTAACTTTTGCCCATCAGTACTTAAGGTTTGTACAAATTAAAGTTTTGACCAGATGATATCATTATGTGTTTTAGGATCCATCAGTACGACTCCTTCTCTGAGGACGGATAATGTCTCTACCAACCTCTGTACCAATTCACCCTTTAGTTGTTGAAAAAAATGTGACCAGCTGTTTGTCAAATAGTTGTGAAACAATTTCATTCAAAAGTAGCCTTGCATCACCAAACTCATTGGGATACACCACCCTACTATCACGACAGTCTCCTCAATGTTTTGTGCTAATCCATCCAACAGTTGTTGAGATATTGGTCTGGACCAGAGTGGGTGTGTTGGCAGTGTAGTATATTTAATTAGAGCATGGCATTTTAAAGTATCAAAGGCTGGGCTGCATGTGAAAATGTAATATTAACTAGATTAACATGCCAAGAGGGCTAGACGCATATGTGGAATTTCAACGTCATGCATGACTATAGTCAGTGATAAAAGATTTGCTTCTGTAATGACAGGCAGAGCATCACACTGCGTCTGTGGTTGAGTGAGAGTCAGTGGTCAGTAGCCGACTGACTCAGTGTTGTTAGAGTCAAAGGGTCGAGACCCTGTGCAGGATCTTTATGGAGAGAGGTGAAGCTGCAGGGAGATAGAGCCCCAGGAGGGAGGAGACTGAAGACACTTCTAATTGCTGCCCACATGTGTCAGATTGTTGTTTTCAGCTGCCCGGGGGTGTTTGTGGGGTTACTTTGAAGATAGTGTGATAATCATATTCACATGCTCCCATGCATACATCAGAAAATAGCTGTGGATTGGTATCAAATGCCAGAGGGGTGAGGCCTTTTAGTGGAAAATGACATTTTACGAGTTAGTCATCTCTGAGAACTTTTTGAAGGCGAATGTAGCAACAGCCTTATGTCACTTGACCAGGCATTGTCTAATAGGAAACAAGGCTTAGATCCACTTATCACATTGATTTCCATCTGTTTTTTATCATGGGCAATTCCCTATTTGTTGATGACTGTCCAAACATTTATTATAGACACATTTCCAGTATAAAAGAATAAATAAAAGAGGGGGTAATAAGCAGTAAGAAGAAAAAGTGATGTGGGGGTTACACTCCAGAGATGTCCATTTGCTCCATTTGCTCTGGTTAATGTTAGAGTTCAAAACATAGTCAAAACCGGTTCTCATCAGAGAGGAATCAGTGAGGATGGATCTGCTTTCTTTCACTCTGAGCTGACACAGGACTTTCTTCTTTCCTGCCCAGTTCATCCCCAGTCATGCTTAGAAGAGACTCGTGCTGCTGCTACCAGCCCAGAGAAGAAGTAGCTGAGAAAGTCGTCTTATCTTAGATATTCATTTCCTTCACTGTTTGTTTCAGATTAAAAAACAGAAATAACCATCCGAATAACTCACAGAGTGCAAAGCCAACATGGCCTTTTATAGCAATGAGCTACTGTACATGTCCACTTATAAGTGCAGAGACAAAGAAAGAAAGCAGAAATGGCTGCTGTGCTGCCACGGTTTTGATTTTGTTAATACTGATGTGCTATAGGACACTTCCTCTGTGAGTATTTTTCTATGAATCTTTCTACACATTTCAAGTATTTTATTAGAGATTCATCACTCAGTCGATTGAAAACAGGTTGTTCAAGTGGAAAAACCACCCGGACAACGAGTGAACTACACCAAACAACATTCATTTGGATCTTGAAGGTAATTTAAAGAGACATTTAATTACAGGCTTACTGGTTACATTATGTGGGATTCACACTTTTTTTTTTTTTTTTTTTTAGCTTTACATCTTCAGCTAGTTTGAAGTTGAAAGTTTTTGACCTCTGCTCCTTTATGTTTTGTCTCTCTTTTAATTTGCATTATTTGATTTTTTTTTGCCACTTGGGGGCAGTAGAATGAGCTGTAAACACAATATAAACATCATCACCATCATCAAGTCATTGTGGCAAACAATAGCAAACAGCTTCCTATTTACACATCCTCAAAGCTAAAACAGTGACCTGGAAGATGCCAATCACATACACATACAAGTGAAACTCCTCACATTACCTTTAGTTGTTTGATCCATTGGTGATATAATAATATTGATTTTTACAGTTTGTATCTGTCTCTTTTGAGTCCCACAACTTTATGGAAGTAAATTACTTTAAGTGCCGCTTTAAACATCATTTAGTGAAGGAAAGCAAAATCAAAACAGTACACAATGCCATAACAGGGAATACCATACATAGTGTATGTTTACTGTGAGCTGTCATCTACCTTTACACACGAGCTCTATCCTCTTGTATACATTAGAGATTCCTTAGATGCTCGATGTAAATAGCTTTCACTGGAGGGGAAAGGTTGTTATTGGGGGAAGAGGCTCCTCTGCTTAGTTTTAGCATAACCCAGTGATTGACTCAGTCTGCAAATAAATGTTGTCTGTCAGACTCTGTATGAACTGAGCTAATTTCCTTCACTTAAAGGGATTTACCATCCTTGGGATCTACATTTTGTCTTCATTACCTCAGTGGAGCCTCACACCGCAAATAGCAGCTCAGACAAGCTGCACTGATTGAAGAAAAATGTTTTTAGAGTATTTTATTCAAAGAAAGTATTTGCAAAATTGAATGAAGATGCCTGTGATTCATTAGGGACCCTGAGAGGCTTGTATCTTGTACACTCCTAATGCTCTCTTCCTGTCTCCATGTATACAGACAGTTACAGGGGGAGAGAGAGAAGAAAAATGCATTAGAATAGACCTTCATAGCTAAATAGAGGAATATGGTACGTCAGGATGAAAGGCAAGGGGACAAAGGAAGGGGAGGGAGCTGTGTAAAGGTCATTATGAAAACACTAAGGGCTCTTACTACCACTCTATATGGATTGTTACCATGTGAAAAACATGTATGAGCGGGCTAAGATGTGTGAGAGGATGAGGAAAGGGGGGAGTTAAGTAGGGAAGGGTATGGAGCGGTGAGGAAATGCATGGAAACTAATCAGAGTCTTCCTGAGTCTCAGCCAGAGATATCTGCAGGGTTGAAGACAGGAAAGACTCCTGTAAACTGTTTCATTCACTGGGAGTTCCTCAGATCCTGTCTGGTGCAGATGCATCTCTTTGTGTAAATATTAAGTCATGCATGTGTCGTGTTTGCATAGGTTGTGTAACCCCATGTTATTTTTTTTTGTGGTAAACTCACTGCATGGTCACAGATACACAATGAGGTAGGCTACAACAGGAGATACTGTATGTATGGTATATAACTCAGTCTGCATATCAGCTGATGGCATGATCTTCATGTTTGTAGCTCTTTGTATATAAAGAGGTCCATAATATTTACACACAGCAATGGAGAAGACCAAAGGTGACTGTGCTGCACAGTGAATGACGACATAGAGACAGACTTGCAGGTGTGCATGAGTGTGTACATTTATGTGGGTGTCACGACACAGGAAAACAGTAGAGTGATGATTGTTTGTGATTATATGTAGTCAATGCACATGAGAGGGAAGGAAACTGTGAGATGTAGAGCAACAAAATATAAAGTAACACTGAAAATTAACTTTGAATTTGACTGAATTTCATTCAGAAGGTTTTTATTCACTCCACACATCACAACATGAAAACCATCGAATGACCTATACAGTAAAGTCTACAGTTGGTGACCTCAGGGAAAAGCCATTGGATAGGGACCAAGACAACATATTCAGAAAACAGAAGCAGCCGTTGGTCACAGGCAACAACAACTGGACTGTAACAATAGGAGCAGCAGTGTGGCAACACGCCAGAGACAAAGGACAATGAGAGGTGAGGCGATGTAGACAGAAACATCACCTGCTACATCCAGCACCTGTGGAAGAGTTTTTCTGGCTGTGCACATTTTTTTCATAGAAGGTTGCAACTGGAGCTGTGGTAGCAGATCTTTGCTAAGTCCTAAATGGCTGGCTATTGATTACCAGTTATTATGAAGGTATCAGTGGGAATCTGCAAGGTAAACACTGGTGGTTCTTATAGGGCGTGACGGTGTAGTTTCCTGCTTGTAATTACCAAAATGAGGCTGTTTGCTCCCCAGTAGTTTGATATGACTTGAGCCTGGCACCCGAGGATCTGCATGTTCTACTTGTGAACTATTTTAAGATGATAATGAAGCAAAATGGGCGGATTTACGTCTGGAGCTGTTGGACAGATTTCAAGCAGCCTGGCTGTGTGTCAGGATTATGGACAGAGTCATCACTGTTAAGGCAGATAATTGTTTTGGCTCCTACATGGTAACACTGCACTTGAATAGATGCTTAGGATCAGGGGTGTGTCTCTGAACCCCCCCCGAATGAATACTGAGCACCACCCTTCCTATTACAATCCCATAATAATCGAAGAGTGTTTTTTGTGAGTTCTCCTCAGCTGTCAAACTTGATTCTTCATTTAGACCTGCACCTTTTGTAACTATCAATCTAAATCAGGACCTTTTTTGTCACTCTGGTCACACACAACACAAACAGCTGAACTATTCTAGTGTGAAAGTAAACTGAACCACTCACTCACACCTCACTGTGAACTCCTGGATGTTGTGATATGTGGCTGCACAGTGAAAACACGATTTGGTGTCAGGTCAAATGACTTAACAAGGATATTTCAGAACTCTGTAAGCTTGTCGAGGCTGCTTCATATTGGCTGAAATCAGCCCTACACTATATATTATGATGCATTTATCAAAGAAAGCATTCTGCATCATTATGAAAAGATGTCACACTGTGAGACATGAGTGAGTGTTTTCAGTATCATTTACACAGCAGTTAGAGTCTTGTCTGTCGCTGCAGATCAGCACAACGTTTGTGTCAAATGAAATGACATTATTCAACAAGAAACGCTGACCTCAGACTTCTTCATACTGCCGTCACAGTATAACTTTCAACACACTGTTGGCAAACAGTGTGTGGACCCCTGGGAATTGAGACTGAGTGCCAAATGTGGTCTGAGAGCACTCTGACTTGTTTTTATCAGGGAGTGTAGGAAAAAACAACAGTGTTGACGTTAGCCTCTAATCCAGCTCTACTTTTTACCCATAGTCTGAATTTTATCAAAGTTCAGTTTAATGTGTTTTTCTAAACTAAAATGCCACAGTGTGACTTTCACACACTGAGCCAGAGTTGTAATTCTCCATGATGCAGTCACAGCTACGATGCAGTTAAAGTAACTGTTAAAATCAGTTCAGGCTGTTGTTGTGAAAAAACAGTGCAACCACAGACCTGTGAATGCTGTAGGTTAAAATGAGATGATCCTGTGCACATATGAACTCACAACTGTCCCACCCGCCTCCTTTCTCCTCCTCCTCCTACTCCCCCCCCCCCCCCCCTAGTTTCTGTCCCGCTCAGCTCAGGACACTCGCAATGGAACAGAAGTCATCCCGACCAGTGCAGTCATTCTGAAAGAGGTGTGGGGGGGTTGACCGTTACCACTGTCGATGCTGCAGCTGAGGAAATGACTTGTGGACACTCGTTAGTGATTTAGGCGATTTCATCTCTGAAGATCTGCGTTTCTCTGAGCACAGCGCGTGGAATAACTGAAGCTCCGGGGACCCACTCAGCGACGGCAAGATGCTCGGGATCAGTCAGCGTTTCACTTTGACAGCAGTGGCATTTGTTGGTGAGTAACGAAATGTGGCGTGTGTGCGGGTTTTTTTTTCTTTTAGGGTGAAAGGACAGAGTGACAGACGCAGAGAGCGCCTTTTCTCTCATGGTCTCCAGCGCATCTCTGCGTAAACGCCGTCCAGCAGCTGAGATCATCGCGTGCGCGCTCTGCATAATTGATCAACCAAAAACGGCTAAAAGCATGCGTCGCCCGCGCGCCCATTAAAAGGTAGTGGCACCACGGTGTCCTCGTTAACTGCCCCTAAATACTTTCCGTCCAGATTACCCAGCTGTTATTTCTTCTGACTGACGGAAACCGCAGAGTGGGACTTAATTGTTCCTACGTGCAGCAGCAGCAGCAGCAGCAGCAGCGTGGCATTGCCTCATATAATAAGAGACATTACAGTCAGTCAAATATTGCGCCTTTAATTGAACGTTGCCCACCAGCGCCCACACGCGCGCGTCAGGACATCCTGGAAAAAGTAAACTGCTTTGCTTCTGCAGTATTTAGTAGTAGTATTTGTTTCTGCAGAGTCTGTGTCATGTGAAATTATGTCATATGTGGATAAATGTTCTACTAATCATCATACGTTTTGGTTAATATAAGGTGAAATGTGAAATGAATATTGACTTAGCAGCAGCTCTGAGAGCCAACAGGGCTCTGTGTTAGTAATGGATCATGTGTGTGTTGGTACAGGGGAGTCCCTCTGGTGATGGGATATGATCTCAGGTTTTGCTCCAGAGCAGCAGTAGTGAATTAACTTCTAGGTCATGTCCAAGTAGTTCAAACATGAGGGAAAGTACCGGCAAAGAGGAGAGAAACCACTCCTCTGAGTTTGGAGGAGGGAGAAAGAGAGGAAGAAGAAGAGGAAGAGCAAAGTAAACAGTGCATGTCTCTCTTTAATTCTCGGATTCCTACGCTTACATGTGATACTGGCTTGTGATGGTCATTAGAGAATTGAGTTAGAGATGGATTTAAAAGTGTGTGTCTGTCTCGCTCTGTGTGTGTGTGTGTATGTAAAGGGATCAGAGGGTGCTCACAGAGCAGACCATCTTCACATCAAGACATCAGGTTTACATACTTTCCCACCCTACCTATGCCTCCTTATCTATCTCCTCCCGTCTTGATGCATGTCATCAGACTACGGTCTTCTCTCTGTCTGTGCAACTTGAAGCTGAGCTTGTTTAACTAAACCAGTATGGCTTTCTCCCAGTACCTTCCCAGTATGTCCATACCTCCACACCCTTCAGAGTGCTAAGTCCAGGACTGTAGGCTGAGTTGGAGGACCATGACCTCATTTGGGATACAGAGGGGTGGAAGACCATGCTGGGAGATCCTGTGTTGTGCTATCGGAGCTGCCTTCGCCTGCCTCAGAGGCCCACATGTGGTTATTGTAGTGGCAGCATTTAATCTCCATAAATTCCTAACGGAGATGGGGCTACAGGTGGTTTGAGTTTGGTTAGTGCAGAGGAGAGGGGCATCTGGCTTCAATCAGCATGTGTCGGACCAGAGTGACCAAGCTCACTAAGGATGTCAACACCTTCACTCCAGGCCACGGCTGTAACTAATGATTGTTTTTGTAATTTAGTGAACTGATCAATCATTTAGTCAATAAAATTTTAAGATAGAGTGTAAGCTCATGATGATGACTCCAGATTGTATTTGCCAAATAAACCAAAACACATCTGAAACTATAAGTTGATTAACCAATATAGTTGATTAGCAGCAAAATAACTCCCAAAATTTCAGCCTATTGAACAAGAGATTTTGCCTTGAGCATTTGTAAACACTATTTAATCACATGTTTTGCATATTTTAAGTATATCAAGCTTGAGTGTATTATTTTTGGTGATATCAACCTGGACAAAGCAACAAATCCTCTTATTTTGAAAAGCTGGAACCAGCAAATGTTTGATATTTTTACTTAATATTTGACTAATCAAATAGAGCTGCGACTAATGGACAGTTTCAATATGGTTTAATTCAAGTCAGTTCAGTCCTCTATATTTCTATAACATCAAGTCATAACATACATTATCTCAAGGGGCTTTTCAGGGAGAGGTCAAGACTTAATGACATTATAGAGAGAAAGCGGGTAGTTCCTACAATGAGCAAACACTTGGCAACAGGAAGAAACCTCCTTTAACTGTTCCTGTTTTAATTAGCCAAAGGATGATGTCTTCAACTTGGTGTTCATCTGGTGATTTGTCCAAACCCCTGAAATCTGCTGAAGCTAAATCTGACAAGTTGGAAGCAGCAAATATTTGACTTTTCTGGATATATGACGTTTGCAACTGTTGTCTTTTCTCTCTTTCTTTTTGGTGTGAATGTGACTGAACTTAAGCGGCTTGTGGGAGAAAAAGCCTCTGTCACACAGAGCGTGGAGGTCACACATGATGAGATGTGTGTTTGTCAGAAGTGAGAACAACCACAGGAAATTATGGAGCTCATATGATTCTTTAACAGATCTGATGCTGTCTGTGCATCTGGCTTGTCTCTCTGCCAGAGCATAGAGTGCATGTTCTTTTTGCTTGGGATGTATTTAATGTTTTAGTCTTTGTAACATTTCTCTGCCACAAAGATGGAGACGAGGTGAAAGGTTAGTCGAACATGAACTGATTTAGATCCCTTAACATTCCTTCGGGGACTGGGATATTTTTTCCTGCCGTTTCTCATATCTCTGATTTGGGGAATTTGTCTTTTCTCTGCATTTTTGCATGCACACAGAAGATGCAGTGGACAACCACAGTAGACACTTAATTCATTGAAAGCCATAAGGTCAAGGAATATAAGTCTTCAGACATTAAAGCTCTGAATTCAATTTATGAGCCTGGCGAGACTGAGTAGTGAACTCGGCTGTTGCCGTCATTAGCAATCTATCTTCTTCTTTTCCTCCTCCTCTGCTTTCTCTAGTATCTGTCATTTTAATCAGCTTATTCTGCTGCCCATCTAATCAGCAGTAATTTGACATAAACTAAGTAATTACGATCTGATTATTCTCTGCTCATGGCCTCTACAGCATTTCTAACATTGTCATTTTTTCAGTGTCAGGTTTAGCTGTATGACTGTATCATAACACTGTCAGAAACCTTTAGTTACCACATGCTCTTACAGTGACCAACAAGAGCCCGAAGCTAAGACCGTTTCAGCTCTGTATCAGAAATCTTCTCTGTCCATACTAACACACGTAAAATTGCATATCACATGACCTTTTTACATACAGAGAAGTCTTTCATGTGCCAGTGTCAACAGGAAGCTGATTGTTTACGCTGCAGTTGATTGCTTAATTGCAGAAAATACAACAAACAATTCACGACAATGAGGTGGACCTGTCACTGAAAGTTGACATGAGTATGAGGAAGTCATGGTTTCAGACAACATTAATCGATAGTGATCGGAGTGTGACAAATCAGGGAAGGACATGGCATGACTGATCAGCAGCCAGGGAGCTAACGAGGCAGTTTGCATTATTGCTCCCATCCAGACTGAAATGCAACTTGTTAGTTTTCAAACTAAATGAGCAGCAGTGATGCAGCAAAACTAAAAGAGTGTTGCTTCTTGGCAGTTATGGTCTGTCTGTCCGACTGTAAGTCAGCCTGCTTTTGTTTAGACTGATGTGTCTCGACAACCTTTGGATGGATCATCACAGTGGATATATCCTACTGATTTAGGTGATGACCAGGCTTTTCCTGTAGTACAGCTGTAAGGATTGTTTTTAATGAAATGTCTGAAAAACTATCAAATGAGTTTCTATAAAATATAGTGTTTACATCCATCCATCCTTATGCTCTTACAGAGTTCTGCATGTGCTCTTGTCAAGTCCTTGGGGGTTCAGGACTGTCCAACTGTGAAGCCCCTGTGTAATACTATAGATTTTTCTTTAGAAAGAAACCCACAACGCATAGTGTTGTGATATTTGCCATGGAATGACAGTGCATTGCAAATCATCATAAATATTCTAAGAAGAAATGAGTCAGTTTTTCTGTAGAACTGCATTGTGTAACATGTCCCCAGTTTCAACTGAAAGGGGTGGTCACACTAGTAGCTCTCGGAAGAGAGAAGTAAAGGTTTCTGCAGATCTTCACACAGTCAGGCATATTATGGCCCACAGAGACGCTAATATGCACCACCAAACTAGGAAACCAGTTGATCCAGGGGTTTTCAAACTATGACAGTGTGCCACACCCCTCAAGACAGAATTGAGACAACTGGCTTCCAAATTAGCTGTGAGCAGTTCCTGTTTACAGTTTTCCTGATTTACAGTCAATCCGTGATCCCTGACGTACCACCCAGAGCAATAGGTTAGGGTTACAGGCTACACCCTTAAGTCTGGAGTAACTAGCAAGAATACAAAATGCTTTAGATCAGTATGATATTGTTTCAAACCATATATGATTATGTGAGCATTGTTTACACCTACAGTCTTTCTTTCGTCAAAACAGAGGCTCAGGTCACTATTCCACTCCTTTTTGTTTTCAGAGGTCAGAAGTCCTGAATAGGAAGAACAAGTGCTGAGAGGCAGACAGGACATGGTGTGAAACATCAAAACAGACTTGGTCACCGTCACCGCCAATTCCTGTCTGGCAAAGATGAGATACGAGCAAAACAGGAACCCAGTTTCTTTACCAGACCTGAAATAGTTGAGTCTGTAATCACAAAACATTAAGACAGGACGAAGAAAGATGGAGCATTAATTGATGATGGTGAAAGGGAATCAAACACTATTCAACAATTATTCAACACTATTCTGACACTTTGAAATATGCTGATGTCTTGTAATTTGAGATCCATGCATTTGGATTTTGAGAGAAATGGAGGTAATGAGAGAATTAATCCAACAGAAAGCTGTGTACAGTGGAGCAGTGATCCATATCTACTGTTATAGCTATGATTTAGCTGCAGTGATAGATATAAATAAATATGTATGTGTTATAATGTGTTTGCAGGTTTAACATTGAAACCTCACACAGGAAATGCACATAAGGAACTCACAACTCTAATGGGTTTGTTAATTGACGGAAAAGAACAGACATCAGTTATTATTCGTAACTTGTAAAGCTACTTGATTCATCTTCTCACGTGGGGATTTGCAGCTTTTCTTCGTCTTATGTGACTTTAAACTTTAAACAGTTTCACTATTTTCCGACACTTCAGATAATGAAATGAATCATTATTATATTAGTGTTCATCAACCTGTCAGTTTAGTTTAGTGGATTATACTTATTTATCACAGGGACTATGTAAGGAAATGTCAAAGAGAAGCATTGTGCCAGATTTAGCTAGTAACTCACAGGTAACACAATACAACGATCATTCAATCAGTGAGACAAAATTCATATGGTGTCCACCACACATAGGACATGCACAGCTCTCCCTTCCCAACCACTTAAGGTCAGTGAAGAGTCACCCAGACAGGCTTGTCTGTAGTGATGAGAGTGATTGGTGCATGTTTGACAGATACACATTTCATTCTCATAAAGTAACTGCTTTGGGTGGTACTGAGTCTATATGATCGCAGTTTGATCAACGGAAAACAATCTCATGCACCTGATGTTCACACAGAGGTGACTGAAAATAGTTCATAAGACAGGAAGTTTAACTCTGTGGGTGAACACAAAACCAAAGAGCATATACTTCCCTGCAAATGCATGCTAGTTAAAGGGTGGCTCAAAGATTAAGCCCTAAGCTTGTGAAACCATAAAGGCCACCCACATGACTTGGTTTGATACTCTGCTGTCTCAAACCACAAAACACGTCTAACTGTTTCTTATTCTGTAGTCTGTGCAGCATGTGGCAGCCATGATGCAAGTGTTTATAGAATGGCAGGTGTTCAAGTTCAGGTAAAAAGGTGGTGTATTTATAACACCAGTCACAGCTTTCCTGGAACTGGATGAAGCTCAAGACTATTGCATCAGCAAGTTATAACTGTTGCTCATCGGAGACAAAACATTTGAGAGGACAGTTTTAGTTTTTTGAGATTTCATTTGGTAATCGTGCCTTTGCTGGATGTTTTTAATGTACAATTAGACAGACTAATCATTGATCCTCATTTCTGCATCATGTGAGTTTCGACTTACTTTTATGTTCTTGAGTTAACAAGAAAAACTACGAGAAATTAATCATCAAAATAAAAATGAACACAGTCTAAAGACCAGTCTGAACCAGTACTTTTTCTAGTTTTTCATTCACTTTCTAATTGGCATTAAAACAAGGTGTAGGTAAACAAGGATGGGCGATGGTGTTGTTATCCTGGTTAGCCTGTGAACTACTATTGGCTGGTTGGTATGAGATTTAGCACAGATATGTCTCACACCTAGAGGATTACTCTGTTGACTTTTCCAGTTGTTCCACCAGTTATTTTCACTGGTCGTTCTACAAATATATAATGGATTAGCAAAAAAAAAAAAAAAAAAACTTTCAGAAACATTTCTGTGTTTTCTAGTGAAGGACGCCTAATGACTTAAATGATGTGAGTGCCAATGTGACTAATTACAGCCTCCCGGAGCCACAAACATAGCTGCAGTCTCTCAGTCTCTCTTTTTTTTCCTTGTTAACCATGGTAGTGGTGTGGCTCCATGGATGGAAATGTAGGTTGGTCCACCACTTTGGTCCAGACTGAAATATCTCAACAAGTACTCGATGAATTCCCACATGTTTTTCCTTGAGACATTCATGGTTCTCAGAGGAGGAATCTGAATGACTAGGGTGAATCCCTGACTTTTCCCCCAGTGCCTCAATATGGTTGTTTAAGGTTGAGAAAGAAAATTGGAGGAGTTACTGTGCAGTTTTAAGGTCTACATCTTTGCTATCTTAGGTGAAGTTTTACAATGTGCAATAATTAACTCTACTAGTATTATCACAACTCAGCTGCTTACAGTGAATAGTGGAGTCTATTGTAGGTTAGCCCATTACTTTGGTTTAACTAACCCTAATCCAACCCTAACCATAACCACAACAGTCTGGTTTTCTTTACAGTGTTGCTGCATCACAGTTGCTAGTGTGCCTGTAGACTCTTAATCTTGTTACAGTATGAACTCCAAATGAATAAAAGTGAATGATGACTGTCAGGAACACACACCAGGGTTGGGCTCTACCACATAACTGAGTCATCGTTGAATCATTATATTCTATCTGTGACAGCCGCAGACAGAGAAGTGAGACAGGAATAAAATGAAACTCAGGGTTGCCAAGGTGACTGTTTCTGTTAAATGATGGCTAATATGACATCACCTCCACAAGTCTTATGGTTTTAGCAGCGACATGCAGTTTCCTCTCTCACTCTTGTAAAGTACATGTATTTCCTGAGTTGTGTCTCAGCGCCAGAGTCAGAGACATTGTTTTCAGGTTGTCCGTCCATCCCATTCTTGTCGATATCTCATCTTCATCTTGCGTAGAAACTCAAGATGTGCATGTTTTCAAATTTGCGAATAAGTACATGGAAAAAGCTGAAGTTGAAAATGCCAAAATTATGTTGAACTACAGCTGAAAAAAAGTTGTTTTCTGCTTGGATGAAGTGGAAAAGTTGGTGTGTTAGCAAGAGCCAAATGTGACAAAGTGCAGTGGAAACCAACTCAGCAACAGATGTGTGAAGCAATAATGATGACAGTTCCTTAAATGAATACATTAACAAATCAGGTTGTCTGCATTGTTTTCCTCTGAGGTTCATCTCATTACCTCTTTTTCTACAATACTTTCATTTGCGCTACAGAATCAGAACTATTGACTTTGTGTAGGCATTGCCCAACACTTTTGACAGAGTGACAATGAATCAGATTGTGTTTGACTATCAGGGGATATCTCCACCAAATGTTTGAAAATCTAATCTTCCTATAAGTAGCCTCAAAGCCCTGAAGTAAACACAAAGACTCCCCTGATAGTGAGATAAGCGCAGGATAATCCTCAAACTTCACCCAACACCATCCACACACTCGAGACAGAAACCAATATCTGTCATAAAAGGCGTTCAAATAAACAAGACCCCCGTGAAAGTGCAACATCACATGTCGTGTTGGCTTACGTAGGTCTTACCCTCCACACAAGGTCAAGCCACACGCAGACACACATGTATCAACACACAGACACACGTTGAACACATAAAAGCATTCAGCATCTGTTTCACACTTCATCGCTCGTCACCACTTTTCTTCAGACTGCTACAATTTCAGCATTTCAGGAGCATCCTCTTAACCCGCTAAGCAGTGGAATAATTGTTTTGACACTGAAGAAAATCTTAAAAAAAAAACATTATTGACAGGCACCCATGGGATGATTTGCACCACTTTCATTAAAAATGTTTGTTTGTCCCTTCAGGCAGCCACACTCACATGCCATGCCCACAGATGTATGCTGTATGCATGAAAGAATGCTGACGCATTTTTCACTGCGATGACCTCTGCCACTGCACAGTTGTTGTGAGGCATCAGGAGCAAAGAGGAGGGAGGTGTAGGCAGCAGCTGAGTAGACAGGGAGGCAAAGGGGAAAGCTTAAAGGAGGAGGGTGTCGGGAGGGGAAAGCTGATGGCGAGATGACACGGTGTTGTTGGGGAGGTCAGTATCAGAGAATGTGCGGTGGGAGGAGATTGCACTATCGTCATTTTGAGCAAAAACAAGGAGAAGAGTGAAGAGGTCGCAGAGGTTAAAGACGGTGGACAACCACTGCTTCTGTTTTTCAAATAAGGAAGAGGGTTAGTCATCTCTGCAGCTTTAGGGGGGAAAAAGTTGGTATGTTTAGAAAGCAAATGTGGGTTCTGCAAACAGCACTGCTATCTGCATAGGAAGTCAGTGCACCTGGGTTTTATTTGCTAATAATAACTACACCAGAATTGTAATCACTTTCTGTTTGTCTGTTGGTAAACATGCAATAAAAAAAAATGCCCTCTAGCTGAAGCTTCATATTTAAAGAGCAGATATTGAATCTACAGTTAAGTGCAGACAGCTAACTCAGATCTCTTCCTTATGCATTGTTTTTGCAACAGTATAACAATACCATGCCTGGTTGGTCAGTTTTGACAATAGCAGTTTATAAAAACAATATGTGTCACTGTAACACGGCCAGTGTTAAACACAAACCATTTCCCAGAATTTACATCAATTTGTAAAGCCCTTTTTGTTTTGGGTGTAGTTTGTGATTAAGTGATTTGTAAAACAGGATTTAGGCCTGTCTAGAGTCATTTCCTTGTTTTTTACCACTGTGTGCCAATCAAAACCCCACTACTTCTTGTCAGAAACACATACACACAAGTTTTTGTGTGTTCACAGAGACCCTAAATCCGTTTCCAGTTGGGGGGGGACATCCAGTCCACTTGCTCTACAAAGGTGTGGTAAAAACATGGTTGATATCGAATAAGACAGTGTTCAGTGTAGAAAGCAATATAGTGATGCATTTTCATAAGACAACAACAATCAACAAAGTCTCTGAATGTGTTCATGTCCCAGTGTGTGTTCTGGTCCCTGCTTTGATCGGTCAGCGCAACAGCACAGAGAACAGAGGAAAACATTACAAAAGCAGTTCTGTACTCACAGAATATTATGAAACTTTCTGGATTTCCTTTTTGTGTTTTCAAAATGAATAGGAATTGTTTAGGTGGTTGGAATGTACACACACACACACACACACACACACACACACACACACACACACGTTTGTAGTCCTCATTGGTCACTACCTGTGAAGTGGTGATAGCTTAGATCATGGTTAGATGTCTCTCTCTCTCTCTCTCTCTCTCTCTCTCTCTCTCTCTCTCTCTCTCTCTCTCTCTGTGTGTGTGTGTGCGTGCATACAGCCCAAGCAATGCCACATCTGCATCTGTGCACCAGGCCAGGACCCCTCTGTCTCTCTCCCAGGCCAGCACTGGGCCAGAGCCATCCATCAAACTGGCATCATAGAGGGAGCAGTGGGGCTGTGGCGTCTGCCTGGGGCAACATGTTCACATTAACCTCTTCGACGAGAGGCCAATGTGAACGACCTCACTCATCATGATGCTCCTCTCCTGGACAAAAGTTTCATGGGAAAAAAAAAGAGGCTGAACTAATTCGAGGGTGCAGTGAGCAGCAGGTCGGATGGGTGAGAATGAGGTAAAACATGTAGGTAAATAGTCAATACTTACAATCTGTTGATGCTGGTTTCTTATTTTCAGCTTCATATAATGGCATCAGCCAAGAATAGAAACCATGTAACTGATTTTTGGTTAGAGGTGAGTTGGTATTAATAGTTTAAGAAGGAACTGAAATTAGTGAAATGTCAGTGGTTACACAAGTTCAGACTCTCATTATGTCTCAGTGTCCTTGTTTGACTCTTTAAATCTGTGTGTGTGTATTATTATAGTTATTATTTTTGCCTGTTTATCTTTCTGGTTTACAGTATTTTGAGAGGGTGTGTTTGTCCCGAGTGCTGTTTGTCTTTACCGTTCTTGAGTAGCCATGAGAAAACAGCAGAGAGACAAAACACGAAGGGAAGCTGTGACCTTCTGTAAACACATCTGTGTGTTTGACAGCGAGAGGGAGTGTGTCAACGGGGGCAGGATTCACCCCCGCTGAGTCCATGTCCACACTAATGTGGATATGTTTAAAACATGTCTCCATTTTCATCTTCTTTCTTTGAGCTTCACAGTGATGAAGTTTTCACCTCAGAGAAAGGATATTATGAAAATTTAAGATGCTCAGCTAAACAAACATTTTTTAAAGTGGCAGCTGAATTGAAAGTTTCTTACAACATGATATCAACTGATATTTTAACATGATGCTGCCCTGCAGTCTGAGCCCCGTCCCGGCTCTTTAAATCACTGTGTGTGCTGTGATTCTTCTGAGCATATAATTATTTCTGCTGTGCTTGCTTTTCCTTTTCAATCCAGTAAGTTTACAAAACATCCCATAACTAGCAATTAGATTAATCTGTTGTTATGAACCACACTGAACAAACACTGGAGCTTCTCTCCAAAGAGCCTCAGAAAGATGGCTGCATTTCTGATGTCTTTGCTGCTTTGAGTAAATCGAAACAGTTCAGTCATTCAGTGGTTTGTTTCTAGTCTAGAAATGGTTGAGACGAATGATGTCACTTCTGTTTGTGGCGGTAAATGTCTTTGTACACGCCAGTTAGCTTAGCATAAAACAACTTGAATCAGGTGGAAACGATTATCTTGTTCTTGGCAATGCTCACAAATATGGCAACCAGTACCTCCACGCCTCATTAATTAGCATACTGTATCTCGTTTGTGGATTGTGCTGTAACTATTTCTCAGTGAACAGCAGTTGATCTATCTACCCAGTGCTCGTAACGCCAGGATACTGCATCTGGATGCTGTTAGCCAAGAAATATTAAACGTGCACAACTTATAATCTTGACATTTCAGTTTGGTACAGATATAACACACATTAGAGGAGCATTAGAGGCGCAGATAGACATTACACAGATGTTTTAACCTTGGAGAGAGCGAGGCTATAACTCTGACCTTTTCCAGTCTGCAAAGGTAAGATAAACTAATTGCCTCCTGGCTCCAGAACCTTACGTAACGCGCCAATGTGAGAGTGGTATCAACCTTCTCATCTAAGCTTTTGGGGAAAAAAGCAAATAAGTGAATTTTCCAAAGTGTGTTTCCAAACTGTTCCTTTATGAGCAGTCATGTTCTGGAAATGATTTCTGGATCAGCTCAACAAATCAAGCAGAGAGCGCACTTGAACTCACCACTAAGCTACATCTCACTCACTCTTCTTATAAATAAACGCCATCAGTCCACCTCAACAGACATTGAGCAAGAGGCACTTTGCTCTCCATGTATTCCTGTATCGCTGATTAAATTTTTAACAGTATAAATGTGTAGTGCCGATAAATGTGTTTTGGTTTAAGTGGGAGTTAAAAACTAAAAGCCTAAGCACTTGACTAAAGAGAGCATAGATTAATTGCACTGTATACAACGCTGTAAAACTACAATTAGAGTATTATAGTTGTTGTGTAATATACCGTACAAAGTGTGTTATTTAAAATGAGATTTTTAGCATGTGAAGTTGCACAGTCTGTGCACAGGATGAGAGACGACAATCTACACTCGTTTTTTTTTTCTCTTTTCATTATAATCTCACTTGTACCTCTGTTTTCTCTCAAGATTCCTCTTTGTTTTCACAGACTTTGCTCAAAATAAACCTGCGGTGATGCTTGTAAGAGTTGGCGATTAGCTGGACTATGGAGTTTACCCACAAGCTAATGGTCGGTTTTGCTATTTTCACTCGCTGCCCCCTTCATAACATGTATGATTATTTTCGCATGTTGCTTATTGATTCTTTGGGGAAGGTCACTCTCTGACCCTTGGGTGTGTGTATTTTTAGTTTCTCCAGAGGTATTTGATGTATCCCAGAAGCCTCCGCCAGCATCCCAGCCTCTCCCCTGTATGTTAAAACTGTTGTGATCAGCAGATTGTGCAGACATGCTATGTGTATGTGTCTGCTGGATGGATATGGTTCGCAGGGTGTCAGCCGCCCCTGCCTTGTAGAGAGAGAATTTGGGGGCTGGGTGAAAGCTTTGACAGCCGTCAGGGGGGATGATGTCATGCGTGGGACTCAGCTTGTAAGGCTGCATGTTTTCTGCACCGGTTGAAAAGCAAAGCTCTGGAGGATACATCTGGAAGTTTCAGAGAAGGGAATCTGACACCGTTGAGCCGACATGTTCAGTCAATGAATGAAAGGACGCACGAAGAGAGGAACAGGGGGGTTGTTAGGACGGGTGGGAGATGATAAGAAGATGAATGGATGGAGGAAATTGTGTAGCGATGCAGGATGTTCTTATGGGACAAAGGGATCGGAGGGGATGAATTAATAACTGGGTGGAGGAGAGGAAGCAGATTGAAAGTAACAATAAAACATGGTTCAACATTTCATGGTTCCCAGATGATGAATCTTAATGATCGTCTTGTAGAGCCTCTTGACGACCCTTTTGCTCTTGTACCACTAGCACATAAAAAATCAGGCCAGTTGTGTCATTTCATTGGTTCTCCTTCTAGGGATCTTGATCTCGCCCTTCTTTGTCACCATAGCGACATTAATGATTTGGTGAGGGCAAAAAAAAACTTGTTTGACTCGTAAAATAAATAAATCAATCAATAACTGGCTTTTATTGTTAGGGTAGATACCAGTGAGGCCTCTTGGGGGTATTACTACCTCAGATATACATCAACAAAAATATTGTAATGGCTCTAACAGTGACACACCCATCACCCTGCTCTACTGTTAAGTGCTAAAGAGCCAAAGACGACCACAGCTCCACACTAACATCATGACATCAGCATGTAGACTGAACATTGTCATTATAACCAAACGGACACTGGATTTTTTGAGTTAAAATCATCAGATCAGCTGATACTGATTTTTTTAAACATAATATGAACGGGAAGGGCACACCCTGAGTCAGTGTCTGATAACGCACCAGACTCAAGAGTAAAAAATGTTAATTCATAGAACATGATTGGAATAGATATGCATCCAAATTAAATTAATTCTTCCCTGACTCATGCAGCAACCCTCCACCAAGTTAGGTGCAAGTGTGTTCAGTTTCAACACACACTTTTCATACTGCACACTTTGATGTAACTGCCCTCCTTGGACCGCTCTTTAATAAAGATTGAATGGATTCATCGTACCGTCCTCTGCCTACAGACATAATCTCTACAACTCAAAGGAATTCAGCCTTTTTTGTTCTCTGCTGCGTATGAAGGCACAAACACGCCTACATTCATGACCTCTTGCGTCCACTGCACACCCACACACCCACTGCATATTTGCCAAGAATAAAGCAGCGTCGGAGCAGACGGTCAAATGAGAAAATTAAGTCAAAGTCCGCAGAGACAAGACGCGTCTCAAGTCCAGCTCGTGATAACCATTCCTAGAGTGTCTACAGAGGAAAGTGTGGATACTGTTAGGCTGAAAAAAGCCCGTCAGAGGAGAGTTATGGGAGAGCAAGAGGGAAAGGCTTTGGAGAAGAAAAGCAGATAAAGATAAATGAACAAAGGGGGAAATCTGGAAATATTTCAGTTTCATAACTTCTTCATGGCTCTAGGCTGCCCACGGCCATGCCAAAATATGAGGCTGCTCTCCCTTGCCAGTAGTGTCTGCTGTTAAATGCCAGCACATGGTGAAGAAAAGCTCCAGCTCCCACCCAATACCCCTTTTGACCTTTGAAGGGTCAAACACCAGTCAGTCATAAAAACATTAATGAATCTGTACTTTTACTCCATCTAATGTATCGTTAAGATCACCCCCGTGTCTGAGCTGCAGCAGATGTTTGCTTGCTTTAATTTTAGGAGATTTGTTTTAATGGTCTGTCCTGGATCAGCTTTACAAGTGACACGTGTTTCTTACCACAAACTGATTAAAGCTGAGTTTCAGGGTTACGTGATGACTTTGTTGCCCACAGGTGCTGATTTGTGTTAAGCTTTAAAGCCGATTATAGCTGGTTAGATATGTCACAGATGAGCAGGTGTCATTCGGGTGTGTGTTTTTACCGTAGCTGAACGAGGCTTTGAAGCCCACAGGTGCTGACTCTGGGTCATTTTCATAGCTGGTTTGATGTCTCGCAGGCCAACAGGTGCTAATCTGTGGTGCCCTGGGCCCTGCCGCTATCACACATATCTGACTACTGCTGCTTTGCTTGATGTGTAGCAGGATTGTTAAATGGAGTCGTTTGAGTTTTGATAAGTGTGGCAGAGAGGGCAGCAGGCTTTTATTGTGGGTTGGTGTGGCTGACAGACCGCCAGGGTCAATCAGGACCACAGGGAGCTTGACTGAAAACAGACTCATCGTAGTCTTAAGGCTGTGACATTTGAACCAGCTCACATTAAACATTTCTGGCGAACAAAAAGATTTCTCTTAAAATAAGCTATTACACACACGGTGACTACTTGTCCGCCTTTTCTGCTAAAGCAGGACCAACACAATGTCGACACAGGAGCAGCTTCAGTCCTCTACACAAGATACGTTCAGGAACAGCGTTGACTGGAGGTCTCTTGTGTTTTGGCAGCACTCAGAGTCCAAACACAGTGACTTCAGCTACGTGTGTAAAACAGAAGAAAATAGCCTCACAGCTTATAAATACGGTTTGGGTTGCATTTACAAGCGCATAGGGCACGAGCTGTAACGTGGCCCGCGTCAACAGCTGGACTGTTAACTGACTGAAAAACCAGGGGTTTGTTACCAAGGCTCACTAACAAACACTGTTGGTGCTGAATTCAGTAGTTGATGAATTGATTTAGTCAGTTGACATAATAATAATAATTTTGACAATGGATTGAGTCACTTAACAAAGGGCAAATGCACCTGAAACCTGAACACAGCGTCTTGGGATGAACATTTTTCACTGTTACTTATAAGTAACTAAAAAACAATAATCAAAGAGTCAATCTACTGAAAACCATCAGTTATAGCAATTTATAGCACTTTTAAGTTATAAGTTGCTTGTACAGATCAAATGAAGACAAAACAAGAGAAATAGAAAAATCCTATCTACCTCCTAATCTGAACTCTTCATGTAGGCTGTTCCAGAGTCTGTGGGTATTAATGGCAAAGGTCATGTCTCCCAGCCTAAACAACCAGAAGAGCCTTATCAGAGAACATGAGTTGTAGCCCTGAACTCTACATTACCAACCACACCATATGTCTGCCTGTCTTGCTGTCTCGTGTTGTGCTTGTGTTGATTTTGTAATGTAATCAGACTGGGAGACTACAGCCTCGCTAGCAGCTCTGTGAGTCTGTGTGTTGTGGGCACTGTGGTCCAGTAGCTGCTGAGATACCAAAGTGTTGGTCTGACCAGCACTGATCCTCGCTGCAAACTCACCATCTGTAACAGAGTACCATGTGAACCCTCCAGACAATGATGGACAGCTTTATTTGCCAGTTCCTCAGAGGCTTATGAGGCCATTTCCATCCACAAAGGACAAGCCCACTTATTGGTTTTCCAGGGCAGATGTTGGCTCAGCTCACAGCTGCTTACATAACTCACTGGTTTTGATTTGAACTGAGCCGAGCCAGGAGACACCGAACAGCGAAACGAGATGGGTATACACAAAAGACGTGTCTGTAGGTAGACGAAGGGCGCTCCTGTTTGATTTACAGCTGATGCCAGTGTGACTGTGAAATGTACTTGAGCTCAGTCAGTGATAAATGGAAAAGGTCTGTTTGGCAGGAAGCCATCTTAAATCAGCTAAATTAGCTGTGCGTATCTATATGAATGTGTGTGTGAGTCTATGTGTGTGTGTACCTGTGGATTTGAGGGGATGTCTATAATCAGGTTAATAGGAACAGGAAATGGAGCTTCTCTGGGAGATGGAGAGGGGGTATCAGAGGAAGTACAGCAACGAATGAGGGAGAAACAGAGGGGATAATATTTCTTGGCTGAGATTCCAGTATATGACTCTGCAGATCTGCCTCTCTCTCTTTTTTTCTCTCTGTCTGCCCCTCTTTACCAGACAGGAACGTTACAAGTGTAATCTTATATGAAATCCATGTGATCAACATCCAAACATGACTGGATGATGACAGGCAGCAGGATGTTTTTCTAACCCCCCTGTTTATTAGAAAGCTGTGAGAACGGCCATAACTGACCTAATCACCTATAATTCATGCATCTAAGAGTTAAGGGCAAGGCCTCCGCAAACACGCACACACAGGGCTGCTTGTGTTGTTTTCTCTGTCTGTCTTCTACCAAGCTCCTTTTGACAAGTTAGTAACTTATTCCTACTTAGAGAAGAGAAAGAAGAGCATTGACTCAACATTCGCCCATGTTTTAAATCCTTTCAGTCCTTACTGTTCATTCAGTGGTTTGCTGTTCTGCGTTCACATGCACTTTTTTCATTTATGTGAAATCTTTGAATCTCCAAGAATAATAACTATGGGAAATGAACAACATTGTGACGTCAAAGACATAATAAGACAGGTTCTGTACCACTCTGACGACAAGTGCAGCCAGTGAAGATGCTCAGTGGATTCAAGTTAAATCAGTGTCAAGTTTGTTTGTTTTTGTTTTTTTTCCCACTGTGGTAAATGCAAAAAGAAAAAAGGAAAAGTGGTTTAATGTCCTTTTATTGTTCAAATGCAGTTAAAAGACTGAAACCACCATAATCTTCATTATGCTGCCTCAGCTGATGTATTATAAGTGGTGCTGATGAATGTCATTAGCTGTTGTAGGAGTTGAGTCATAAACCGAAGCATCCGATAAATCAAAAATGTTGCCCTGAAGATGGTGCTGATGAAATATTAAGGGTTCACCAAAGTTATGTCTATGAATCCATCATAAAAAAGGTCACATGGATGCGTGCACCAAGTTTTATGGCAATCCATCCAAATAGCTGTATGTGCCACTATAAAGCTTTATTGTGGCACTAGAGGAAAAATCAGGGGACCACCAGAGTCAGAGAGGTTCATTGTCTGTGCACCACAAATGTCTGTACAAAATTTTCATGGCGGCCCGTCTAATAGTTGCTGGAATATTTCTGTCTACTGGACCAGCTGAGCGAACAAGCGGCGTCAGTATTCGTTGAGCTCAAAGACTTCAGACCAGACTAAATATGGAAGTTCTCTATTTTGTTTGGGCCAGACACATTAAACACAAAGAATCATCACCAAAAGAACAAATAGCTGCTGCTTTTTTTTTTTTTTTTTTTTTTTTATGTGTGTCTCCATCTATGTGGTCTGTGTTTGCTTGCTCTTTGTTGCAATCTCACTGTCCCCCTCTTCTCCTCTGCACTCCCTCATAAGTCCGGGAATTGAATAAAATTACACCGGAGGAATTCTCTGGCACAGTAGATATAAAGAGTGTCATTGTGGCGCAGGCACAATGAGACATGGATGGATTTATATAGAGCCTCTGTGATATACTCAGCTCAGTGACAGACGGACGAGGTCTGTGCACGGAGCAGAGAAGAAGTCATTGTCCTCCAGGTCAGACTGGACTCGGACCAGAGTGCTTCACAGTGATGTCTGAAATTCCTCTAGTGTCCTCCAGAATTACTGTGTGTGTGTGTGTGTGTTGGTGGGATTTGGTTCACACAGTTCACCCCTCATCTTAGTATATCTCTATCTATCTATCAACAGTATATTACTAAATATTGTTGTACTGTTATAATTATATAAATATTGCAGCTATATTAACGTCCATTATTTACGAAGCTGTCCTATTGTTAGATCTGTTTATTTTTCATTTCCGGGTTGCATATTCAATTATTTCTAAATGTTTATTGAGAATGTTTGTTCATGCTTACCATCCTCTCATTAACATGGCTTTCCTATATCAGGAAATGAAATTAATACGCAAGTCTCTTTTTGCAGGGTTTGCTTATTTATTCATCAGATAAGTTCAGCTAAACTCCTAATGGAGAGCAGCGCAGGAGGCTGACAGACCTCGATAAGGTTTGTTGTGTTTATTAGACAATAGCCTTTGGCATTCTGTCTAACCTTTTCTTCCCGTTCGGCCCTGCAGTGCTGCTGACGCACGTGTCGTCCTTCAACGTGGACCAGAAAAATAGCTTGTCATTCAGTGGCCCACTGGAGGACATGTTTGGCTACACCGTCCAGCAGTTTGAGAACAGCGAGGGAAAATGGTGAGTGTCATTAGATGTGGCTGTTTTTGAGGAAATGAGGGTATCCAGAGACCAAACATTCATCATCTTTCTCCACTACAGCCTTTCCTCCTGGTCTCACAGATGTCGTTCGAAACACAAGCCCCGTTTTCAGACAGAAATGTGATGGCAATTTGTAACATTTCCATAAAACTGAATAACTGACATCGAAATGAAATGAGGTTGGATTCCTGTGAAGTCAGCAGCAGCACAAGCTCGCATGTGTGCACAGAGAAATCAAACGCACATTTTATCCATTTATCGCTCTATGAGGAGCTTGTTCTCATGTCGCATCAGTGGGCAGGAATAAAACTTTATCCTTGTGTTGAGCAGCAACAGTACATTTTAACCACAGTTCTTTTAAGACCAGTGACTCCTCTCTGTAAGTTATGAATATAGCCCCATCAAAACAACAACAAGTAAAAGCTGAAGTTCATCTACGTATCTACATGTCACCAGACGACGACAGCACATCAGGACAGACCAGGTGATCACACAAGCCAGGAAGTAAGGGATCTGACATAAGATAATAGACGAGTGTCAAAATAAAGCACAAAACCAAAGACAAAGAGCAGACAAGTACTGAACGGGTTCTTAAAAGTCCTCTCATATCTGAACAAACCTGTCAGGAACATTCATGTAATACCCACGATATGTGACAAAAAGTGGCAAATCAGCATCACTCCAAGATACAGAATTAGCCGGTGATGTTCTTTTACAATGACACACAAACTCTGAAGTAAATTTGTCATGTTTTGCCAAAGACGTTCCTGCTTGAGGATGTTTTATTGCAGCAAGATGATTTTATTTCAACACCACATTATCAAATGACACAAACCCCCGATTCATCTGTAAAACTAAGTGAAGGGCAGCACACCAGATGCTGCTGTAATGAGGATCCTTGCCTTTATTACTCTTGCTGTTAAACATAAACTGCCCACCAGAGTATCCACATACCCAGCCTGTAAATACACTGACACCAAGCACCCATGGCTTCTTGCTAAAACAGTCTGGGAACACAGTATTAAAACCCTGTTAAACGTTATTAGACTGTGGTTAATGGCTCTGTGTATCTACATCTCTCCTTCACTTACTCCAGTCTACACAGTTTAACAGTTTGCTTCTCTCCAACCTGTTGCAGCACCACGTATGCTCCTTTCCCACATGACTGTACCTGATGCTGCTTTGCAGCCATGATCTTATCGAGCTCATGTGAGATCAGTTACAGTAATTCACTCACTTCTAATCAGCTGAACCAGCTGTGGCTGAACCTCCACACTGTGGAAAACACATCGGCTCTACAGCATCTCCAGATAGGGCTATTTTGTTCCGGTTCAGAGAGAAGTGTGTGATAAAGGCCCGAGTGAGGGAGGTTGAACATGGGAATGAACAGCAGGCGGAGGGAGGAGAGGGAGGACGTCAGAGGTCTGGAGGAGTGAGGCAGAACAGATGACAGAAAAAAAGATAAAAAAAACTGAATTATAGAGGAAATTTTGGGGAAATGAAGAGGAGAGGCAATAAAATTAGAGAGGATATGCAGCCTTCAGTTGGAGACTATTATAGAGGGAAAAGATAGCAGCCTGGAGGTGATGTAACATGCAGGTTAGCTGCTGACAGTTGAGCTCCCAGTGTGTTGTTGTTCCACTCTGTGTCTCGCTTTAGATGACCAGGGCCCATTAGAGTTGAGGAATGTTAATAAGCCCGAATGTTTAAAGGAGGGCAGATGACTGACTCTTTTTTAGCATCAGTTTACTGACAGAGTGACACGATGTTATGAAACTCACACATGGGCATGGGTGTGTAGCACAGATAGGCATGCAGACCCACAAATACACCACTGATCTGCACACATCTGCAAGATATCATGTAGTGGTATGTGATGAGGAAATGAAGTGATAAGTACAGTAAGTGTTATTTTAATCTGAGCAATTTCAATTTCATACTATAGTTCCAGGGTGATAATAATAACAATATGACAATCACTGGTTCAGATATAGGCAGTTATAATAAACCACGCAGCTTTATCTGCCAATCAGAACCAGCTGTTTATGTTCGCGTTAACCATGTAAGTATAATTAAGGAAAACCTAAATTGTTGTAGTCACTTCCAACATGCCAGCTCTTAAGCTCTGCAATAATATTTGAGCTCAGCTTGTTATCACGATTGTTAAATTGCAAATCTGAACTGTTTTTTTTTTCCCAGGGTTCTGATTGGATCACCTCTGTCGGGACAGCCCCAAAATCTGACCGGAGATGTCTACAAATGTTCTGTAAAGGGGAGGAACGAGTGTGTCAAACTGGACCTGCCCAGTAAGTATATTGTGTGTGTGTGTATGTGTGTGTGAGTCTATCAACTGTACAAATACTGTGGAACTTACCGCTGGTTGTGTGTGTAACTTCACAGTGTTTTTAAGTTTACTGTATGGGTCTCCTGGGGAGGAAGTGAAGCCCATCAAAATGGGAGGACAGTAAATAAACAAGGTTTTAATGTTTCATCCTTCCAATTATATCTTGATTAAACAGATAAACACAATTTAGCTCCTGGTCAGCTCTGTGCACAGTCTGTATTAGTGTTTGTCTGTGTGTTGACACATGAGGACTCAGTGTGTGTGTGTGTGTATAATACATATGTACATACCCAGACTGACTTGGGGATTAATACATTTCGACACAGCTGTTTACACCTCTGGATTATCAAGTAACAGGAGCCACAGTTCTCCTGCTGCTGGTAAATGTGAGTTATAGTGATGGACAGTGATTATCCTGCGCCTCGGCAGCGGAGTGTGCTATATTTGTTTTATCAGGCTAAAGCTTAAATCTCACAAACTCAAGTTTAGTCTGGAGAACGTCCACTGGGAATTGATTTGGACTGGCAGCCGGAGCCAGACCACTCAGCAAACAACTGGGAGTGGTTTGCATGATGGCAACAACAGTTGAGTGTATTTTCCATTTTAAAGTGAAAGTGGGCATTACTCAGCAACTGTACAACCCTTTTGCTGATTAACTCCAATTGATTCAGACACTAATTTTTTTTTGCATGTCCAAAACAATATTCTTCAAGCTCCTCTGAGGAGCGTGAGGCAAACCAGTGACGGCCGAGCAGTAGGTCGATGTTCCACTAGAGGAAAACGCCTGTCAATCATCTTAAAGTCTGATGCGTGCAGAGTCAGTTCAACGCATGCCCACCGACAACGCCCTCATCTGACAGTGCCAGATCTGTCTCCACACTGGGTCTGCACTATTCCATTGCAGCAGACAGAGTGATGCCAAACCATAATGAGTGAACTTGAATGTGTGCGGTTATTGTGTTGTAATTTTTAATCACAGTTCCGTCTGAGCCATTAAACCGAGAGGTGGCTATGCCAGGGCTATTATGTGTGATGAAATGTTGGCGAGAGGGTGTAAAGTTTATTTCCAAGTTTTCTGCTAAACAATATTGTTTTCTGCTTACAATCTGTTTGGAAAATGAAATCCAACCTCAAGTTTGCAAACTCAGGCTGCAAGACACAGAAGCTGCAGAGCTGCTGAACTCTGGTGTTTTCTAGGTTTATGCACTGATCTTGTGAGATTCACAAGACAACAAGCATTACTGTCATGCATGCAGTGTTTACGTTGTGTAAAATGACAATCATGATGTTGATGAACTTGTATGGAACATGAGACGTCACTGTAAAAGCACTTTGGTAAAAGTCACTTTACAATGTGGCATTTGGCCGGTTTTTCTCTTAGACTTGAGAGAGGTCAATCCAGACCAAGAGAGTCTGTGTGATAAGTGTGATTTGTTCTGATAGTTATCTGAAGTCACAGTTCACTAAGGACAAAGATGGCATTCTCCTCTGCAGCTCCACAAAGCTGCTTTCAGTCCCACGTGGATGCATCATGAGGTGCAAGGTCCCGATTTGTGTCACTCAATTTTTAAGATAATGAAGAAAGACTTTTTTTTTTAACCTACTTACATTCAGTAGTTCATTGTGGTGCATGGCAAATGAAAGTTTATTGGGCATTAAGTTAGAAGCGTCTTAGAACAGTAGAAAGATTATGGTCAATCCAAATATTCTCCTGTCTTCTGTGGTTTCTAGTAAGCATGCAGGCAGGAAATCAAATAGGAAAGAAAGTCGGAATCGGTTCCCACACAGAGAATAAGAAAAGGCTGAAACACTTCTAACTACAAACAGTTATGTTGCCGCTCTGTTTGATGAGGAAATCATAACTGGCTGCTAATGAAAATCAGAAATGGTTATGGATCAAAAAGCACACGTGGGACTTGGAAAAGAAGTTGATGTAACATTTTAAAAGGCATGTGAATGAGTTTGTGAAATTACATGGATCCCTCAGGGGGGAAAAAAGTGAGTCAGATTTCAAGGCATTCTTCAGCTGAAGCAAGAGTTTGTCTAATTTTAGCCACATGTTGTGATTCCTTAATGATTCAATTCCTCTAGTTCTCCTCGTCCTCGCTGCATCTGAGGTGTTTATCAACAAAACATTTGGTTTTTGACCATAGGCTACACGCTGAGGGAGAGTATGGCAAAGTCAGGAAAGGAACTATATTTAACCACATGTTAATGGTTATTAAATTGTCTCGAGGTGGACGGAAGTAAGGAAGAAGGGGTTCGAGCATCTCTTCCTGTGGGAAAGTGAAGAAGAGGAATTTATCCAGCTGTTCTTCCTCTGTTCTTCTCTCTGTTTGTCTCACTCTGTTTATTCATCCTTTCTTTTTTTTTTTTTCTTTTTTTTTCAGAATACACAACTGTTCCCAGCGTAAAAGAAGAAATCAAGCAGAACATGACCATGGGAACCACACTAGTGACTAATCCCAACGGAGGATTTCTGGTGAGGATGGGTGGGGTGGGGGGTGATTGCTCCTTACAGTATATGAAAATGGTCGACGGTACATTTTCCATGCAAACACTGGAGGGGGGCTTGAACTTAGCATATTTTCTGCAAACGAGTGTATATGTTCACAAAACAGTGGGTTTGACCTTTCGTGTTTCCCAGTTTGGCCCCGTGTCCTGGGAATGCAACAGGATACTGTAAATCATGTGTATAAATGCAGAAATGCATATAGTCGATGGTGAGGCCCATTAGGTTTTATGGATATGATTAAACCTTTATTTGTACATGATTATTACATTCACATACTGTAAAAATGACAGAAATAATCGACACAAGGCCAATGAATATGTGCTTTTGCAACTTATGTCGGACTGTGAAGGTAGATCCTGTCGGCTGCAGTACATCTGCAACTGCAACCGAAGCCCTGAGTCCAGCACTAAATATGGTTAATGTGAGTGTTAACGTAACTCTTCAACACTATGCCTGTGTTTATGTTCAGTAATTCAACACCCATCACAGTTAATGCAAAACATTTGGCAAATTCTGATTTCAGCTGCCCCATATTAGACTTAAAACTGCTCTTTTAACGATACTTATCAGCACAGTCAGGTTATGGGTGTATTTGAAGTTTATGAAATGTTTTACTTTCCTATTTTTTAGCCCTGTCAATCAGCTTGGATTTCAGGATATTGGATAAGTTGGTAGAATATAGTAGCTTAACAAGCGGTGTAAGCATTTTTAGGAAATCTCAAATACTATTGAATGGATTGCAATTCACTTTGGTACAAACCATCATGGTGACCATGAGGATGAATCATTATAACATCTGTGACTCTTCACGTAGGGGCGGCTGTCGCTCAGGAGGTAGAGCGCCTCTTCCACTAATCAGAAGAAGGTCGGTGGTTCGATCCCCGGCTCCTTCAATCGTCAAATTGTCCTTAGTCTGATAGCTGCTGCATTAGTGTATGAATGTGATATATGTATGTGATGTGTGTGTGAATGGTGAATGTGGTATATAATGTAAAGCGCATTTAGTGTCATAGTGCTTTATAAATGCAATCCATAATCCTCCCATGTAGCTCCATCATCACGTCCCATCAGCCTTATTTCCTTAGCTAAAATGTTAGCATGCTCACATTTGCCAAGTAGTAGATGTAGCAGTAGCCTCGCTGCTATACATTAGCATTGTCTCAGAGAGCATGTTAGCATGCTAATGCTAGTATTTAGACCAAAGTACTTGCAGCTTCACAGAGTTGCTGCTGTAGCTCAGTCTTGGTCTTGTTCTTGTATGTATGTAAGGAAAGCATTATATTTGTGGAGCATGCAGGGGAATGTGAGGAAATGAGGCTGAAAGATTAATAGATGTTATTTAATTTTCCAGTCGTTGTAGGTCATTTCAAAGCACTACTCCATGGCAGTCACTTCCACTGCTTCTCTTCTCTGCTCTTCTCTCTGGAGAAGCTAAGTCTGGTGGTTTTTAATAGTCTCTGTGTAATCCTCAGTTTGAGTAGTTCTTTCCTCTGGGTTTCTGTCTTCAGTAGCCCTGAACCTCCTCTCACCCATGACCTCATACTAGTGGAAACCTAACCAGTCACAGCCCAGCACACTTTTTTACTTTCTCTAACAACTAGAGTCTCAGTTTGTTGGTATGTGTGTGTCTTGTCTCCACAGGCGTGTGGTCCTCAGTACGGCTACAGATGCGGGCAGCAGCAGTACATCTCTGGAGTTTGTGCGAACGTCAGCTCTTCTTTCCAGGTCCTCAACTCTGTGGCTCCGGCTGTGCAAAGTACGTACCGCAGATCTTCTCAGGATGGACAGGGCATCTGCACAAATTGTCTGTCGGGAATAAGAGATCGTAATCTACTCCTCACAGTAGTACCACCCAAAACCCTGACATCAAACTCTCCCTCCCCAAGCGTAAAGAGAGATTAGAGCATTCCTCTTAATGTAAACTTGTCTGGGACCTTATCCCTCTGTGGCCCAGCCCTTCTGCTGCTGCGTTGTATGCCCAAGTTAGGAGACAGCGCACTGGGGCCGGCACTCTGTTTCCCAGGAAGGAAACATCGTAGAAAGAACCAGAGCGTAAACAGTCGTTTTCTCTTTCTGTTTCTCACTGTTCTTTCGCTATCACTTCTCTCTGGGTTTCCCTCAACAGAAATAAACACATATACACAGTCCAACCATATAATGCTGCTTAAAACAAAACATTATTCCACTGTAACTGTTAACTGATTCATGGAGACAGCGACCGACCTGTCGTGGACAGAATGGCAAAAATCTTTAAAAAAATTATTACTCTTTAAAGATGAGTTTTGAGTTTTGGATTTAAAGGCCTCAGCAGAGTCAGATGTCTGCAGGAAGGTTGTTCCAGTGGAAGGGGAAAAATCTCTGCAGCCTGCTGACTGCCTTTGAGCTCTGGGGACAGAGAGGAGCCCTGTGCTCTGGGAAGGTAGAGCATGGGATGTAATATAAGGTTTAAGGAGATCAGACAGGTATGAGGGGGCAAGCCCATTTACAATTTGGTACGCTGTTAAAAGCACCTTGAAGTCTGATCTGACGTGGATAGAGTGCCAAAGAAGTGAAGCTTGTAATGTGGTCATATTTTCTGGATTTAGTCAAAATTCAAAACCCATTAAAGATTGAACAGGTTGCAGGGCTGAAATAAAATAAAATGTGTTTTTTTGTCTAAAATCATCCACTAATTCACCAGAAGGCAAAAAAAAGGTTACAGTGAAAGTGAACATAACATAATTTCAGAGCCGTTGGCTCTACGTTATTACATTTTGATTTGAGGTTTGTGCATTGTAGTGTTGTGTAGTGTTGTATGCCTGCTGTGGACAAAAGTAAACAGGAAGAGGACTGAATGTGTTACATAATCAAATTTCTCTCTGAGGAGTGAAATCTGTGTTTTTAATGCATTTATCCAGACCAGGGTCCAGATTTGGAAAAGATATACAACATTAAAGATGTGTAACAGAAGGCCAGCTTCACCCTCCAGTTCACCTGTAATTACGTACAGAGAAACCAAAAAACCAAATGTGTCCTTTAACCAGCTCTAATTTTTGGCTTTGCTCCAGAGTGTGGGAAGGAGCTGGACATTGTGATGGTTCTGGATGGATCAAACAGCATCTACCCCTGGTCCAGTATTATTGATTTCCTGAACCGCTTCCTTGAGAACATTACGATCGCACCTAACCTCTCACAGGTCAGTGTTGATTCCTACTGCAAATGACTGTAACACAGGGCGATATCAGGTGGATAAATGGATGTCTTACATAACATTAGATTGAAAAAGCATGAATGAAGGAATATATTAATCGCTGCCAACTCAGTTTTTCATATTATATTCTACTGAATGACATAAGTACCCCTCATTATGGAATTTTCCACATGGTGCCAATGTTAAGAATAACTGTGATATGCCATTCATAACGCAGTCTTTATGAGCTGAAGACTTTGTCGTCTTTAAGGTAATTTTAGCCTCAGTCTTACAAAGTTAAACCTTGAGTTTATTTCTGTCTTCTTGTCTTGGATCGCTCTGCACATGGGTGGTTAGTTTTTATTATGGTTACACTGATCTGGCTGCTGGAGCTAGTGGAGTTTTCCAGAGGGAAACACTGGAAAGTCTTCTCTCTGTGCAGCTCGGCGGTTGTAAGTCACATCTTCCATGGCTGCTCAAGTTCTCTGCCTGCTGTATAAAGAAAATTGTGTCATGCAAACCCTACCAGATCCAACCACATCCTCTCCACTCTGTCTGGGAGGGGACAGAAGAGAAGACAAGAACGTAGAAGGAGAGAAAAGAAAAAATAAATTTAATGGAGGAAACATTTACAAGGAAAACGTGTGTGTCTTTGTTTGTGTTTGTGTTTCCAGGTGGGAATAGTGTCCTATGGTGAGGATGTCACTCACCATGTCAACCTGAGCCAGTTTAAAGACACTTCTTCTCTGTTGAAGTTTGTCAATGACCTTCCTCAGCACACCGGCTTCAAGACCATGACTTTCCTCGGCATTGACACTGCCAGGTACTCAGCGTTAACCCCTCCAGATCATCAGAACCAACCTGGCAACGCAGAGGCCGAACCTGTGACTTAAGTCTTTGTGGTCTGGAACTGGTTTTATTTCTGTTAGTCTGGATGCTGCACTCAGAGAGGCTTCTTACCTTAGACATCAATATGGTGAACACATGTTGGTCAAACACTTTGGAGGTCATTTGTCAAAGTTTCCCTAAACTACCAAGCTGAAGTTGCTCTTTATGAAAGATGAGGTTAAACTCCTTATAGGTGAAACACCAAGGTCTTCAAAATTCTAATTCAAAAAATTTCTACCAATCAGGAAAGAGGCCTTCATGCCTGAGCGGGGTGCCCGACCCGGGGTGAAGAAAGTCATGGTGATCGTGACTGACGGAGAGTCACATGACTTCTATAACCTGGACGAAGTCATCAAAGCCTGTGACAATGATGGCATCGAGAGGTTTGGCATCGCTGTGAGTACAGCTTACCATGTTTGTTCTGTGTTGTCTTGTTCTATGTTGTTCTAGGTTGCCAGTTATGCAACTGATAGATTGTACAAATTATAGTTATGCAGAGCCTGATAGAAAAATACTGAATCCTATCAGTCCAACCAGTCAGTAAATTGGTTACATTTAATAATTGAGTCAAATAAATAATTTTGGAAAGAGATGACTGCAACAGATTTGTTAAATTTGAGGAAAGTACAGTGACTAACTTTTTCACAATTATTCAAATCACGTCACTCACTCAAGTTGTTAAACTAGTTCACTGTGTTTCCAGGTGCTGGGAGACTATAATCGTCAGAACAAGAGTGCAGAAGAAGTGCAGAAGTTTATCAAGGAGATTGAGTCCATCTCCAGCCAGCCACACAAAGACCACTTCTTCAACGTGTCTGATGAGGTGGCACTGCTGACCATTGTGGATGCTCTGGGAAAGAAGATTTTCGCTTTGGAAGGTATCCCAGAAAACACATGCATGCTCACAATGTGCTCACCATGACTTGTTTCTTAATCTGACTTAATTCATCAGTAATGCACCGATGAGAGACAAACAAAATTTCCATTGAGTGTGGTTTATTTACATGTGTTTCAAATTAACTTTTCCTTCCTCAGCCACCAACAGCAACCTCACCTCCCACTTTGAGATGGAGATGTCCCAAGTTGGATTTAGTGCACATACTTCTAAAGTAAGTCTAAATCAAATTATTTATGTCAGATGAGCACACAATGGCCATATTTGTAATGTTAATGTCAGTGGTTCAGTCAGAATCAGACAGAGGAGTGTGTGCCACCTCTTTAGGGAAGTTTACATGTCTGTAGGTGTTTGGTTTATAAGGAACTATTAATCTGATGTTCTCGCGTGTGAGTGGATTCGATGGTATGGATGTTTGCTGAACTCGTGTTATCTCTGGTGCATCTTCAACCCTTTGGTGATTCACTCCAGTCAGTCGAAGTTTCCACACAGTGTTCTCTGTCCTGTCTGCTCACACTGCTGCTGTTTTGTCTGTTTGCACGAGAGTGTGCGAGAGACGACTAAAGAAGGAAAGAGAGCAAACTGCCCGTACAGCACTAGAGACACTGAGGAGAGGCTGAATCAGATACTGGTTCACCACTGTAAAAAAAACAACACGCTTACACACCTCTTGAGTTCATTCATTAGGTATTTGTATTTAAAAACAAACATGTGCCCCTCTTTTTCCTCTCTTCCTGCTGCTGACTCACTTTTATCGCCTCCTCAATCGCTGTGTACTCAGGGTCAGCGCCTGCCGTGGCTCATTCAACCAGTCAAAACCAAACTCAGCCAAACTTAGTGTTAAACATGTGAGGTCTCGTTTTACCAGCCAATAGTGGGAAAGACCCACTTGATGCAGCTCATTGTGACTAATGACCTGTGTCATGTCCTGTGTGACCCCTCCCCTTCCTGTTTGATAACTTGGTTTCCTGTCGACAAATTACACACTGATTGATGAACATTTTCATGTTCTAACTTTTAGGTATTTTTCTGCTATGTTTTATTTTTGTCCAGAGGTTTTAGTGATTCTGGTTTATTTTCTATGTGTTAATTTACTTGTCAACTATTTTTTTTATTTGTTAGTAAATAATTTATTGAATAAAATATCATAAGATAGTGAAAATTAAAATTGCTTCTCGGGATCAGGATTATCAAAAGTGCTTGTTTTTTCTGAGCAAAAAAAAAAAAAAAAACAACAGCATAAATTTATTCAATTTGCAGAGATATAAGAAAGAAACACAAAGCAAAACCTCACCTTTTGGTTCATGGATCCACTGATATCAACTCTGTTGTCTCCTGCAGGAAGGTGTGTTACTGGGAGCAGTGGGAGCGTATGACTGGAACGGGACAGTGGTAATGCAAATGCCAGGAGAAACAATCATTCTAGAGAAGAACCAGTTTTATGACCCGAAGACTGAAGCCGGGTATGAAAGACTGGCTGGGTACACTGGTAAGTCTTTTCTCAGTCACCTATTTCACATAATTTTCCTCACATGTCACACACACATATATATGTTTTCAAGGTGATTGAAGAGATTTACAAATACTCAGCCATTAGAAATCAAAATGTTGAAATAGAAAGAGTAACAACTGTCCTAAATTCACTTTTTTGACTTAACTGATTGCTTGTACAGTCACTTTTTGTCTGTTTTTACATAAGATTTATTTATATATTTATTAGTAACATTTAAGGTTTGAGACAGTTTTTCATGGGTTTCAGGAAAAACACTTGTGAGAGAATACACATATTTGAAATCATTTTTGCACGTGCGTGAACACCCCTCTCTGAGTGTGTCTGTGTTTAACACAGAGTCGGATAAACTAGATTAAGTGAAATCTTACAGCTGCAGAATAAAAAGCGAGCCTCTCATACATGGAGCTTCAAGATTTGTAATTTGTCTAACTTTGACAGCAGATGCCTCTCTCTTTGTGTCACATAAATAATACACGCAGACTCCTCTCTCTGTCCTGCTGCCTTTTATGGCCTGTAGAGCAACCGCAGCATCTTAATATCAAGTTATTTAATCAACATGTCATTAGAAGCAGCACTGGTAGGTCCAGGCTCGCATATTGTAAACTCAGCTGTTGGCATATGCTCCTATCTAATGGTCTGACCGCAGACTTTGCATACATAACCACCATGTCCTTGTCTGATCTGTGAGTGGGGGTGTACATTCAGGTTTGTGTGAGTTCCTGCCAACTTCCAGTAGTGTTTTATAATTTTGTCCTCTAAAAATATCCCTCAAAGAGCTGGAGCAGTTTTTCCTCATGACATAATTATCCCTGTATGACACATTCCTGGTGATGCCTGTTTATGTAGTGTGTGCATTGACTCTAATACAGTATGTGCTTGTGTATGCATTCTCTCCAGGCTATGATGTCCAGTCAGCATCCACCCCTAATGGCATGCTTTACATCACGGGCGCTCCACGGTACAACCACACAGGCCGCGTCATTATCTATCGTCTGAATGAAAAGAACAACATTGTCGTCTCGCAGATACTGAGAGGAGAACAGGTGAATCCTCTTTAGTCCGGCGTCTGACTAAACTCATTAACCTCATACTCTAAGCTAACATGGGGCATCCTTTGTACTTGCTAATATACTTAAGCTGAGATAAGAAAGGATGATTGATCCCAGAGGGAAAATCTCAGTACAAAAGCACAGAGGTAAGAAATGTACGGTGGCCCTGAGGTGCAAAATACAACAGGGTTTGATAAGATAGAACAAAGAAAACAAGATAGAAAAAAGAAAACATGATTAATAAAAAATGTATGTTGCTAACATATTAAAAATGATACTTGATGCTGATGTGCTTCATAAGATCGAGGTTTTTTTTTGTTTTGATGTGATGTTATAGTTAGATTTGTTACAGTGTTGTCTGTGCGTTTTTGGTTTTGTTGTTGTGTTCTCATAGATGTTGTATTGTTTTGTGTGTGTGTTTATGAAGCAAATAATAAAATGTAAGGTGTAAAATTGCCATCATTCATCTACTACAGCTCCCATGAGTCTTTGAAATAGAGTCACTAGACAAGCTGATAATGATAAAATATAGAAAATCATACAGAGGTCAGGGCCATGTTAAAACAACTTTGTGCTTCAATAAGTTCAGTGTTTTCTGGTTCAACACTAACTGATGACCTCCTCTGTGGCTCCTCTGTGCAGATTGGCTCCTACTTTGGCAGCGTGCTGCAGACTCTTGATGTGGACAGGGATTCCTACACAGACCTCCTCTTGGTCGGAGCTCCAATGTACATGGGCTCAGACAGAAACGAGCAGGGACAAGTCTATGTTTATAAAGTCGACCAGGTAGAGACGATTGAGGATGAGGTTGTTTCTCTCTTTGTTTGAAAGCTCAGTTGTGTTGTGTCAGATTTTCTGCAGGAAGTCACACTGGCATTGTAATGCTGATACACTCACTCCTCATGTCTCTGTGTTTACTCTTTGCTTCATTACCAGGATGGCCAGTTTCAGTATGAGTTCACATTAAAGCCTGTCAATCAGTCCTGCTGTACCGCCCACTCAGCCAGCTGCACTAATAAAAATGAACCATGTGGCGCCCGGTTTGGTACAGCCATCGCTGCGGTGTCAGATCTCAACCTAGACGGGTTTAATGATGTTGCAATTGGTGCACCATTTGAGAACGACCACCGAGGAGCCGTCTACATCTACCATGGAGATAAGACGTCTCTGAAAGAGAAGTTTGTGCAGGTGAGAACAGTTTCAGCACCACTCAGGGATCTGCTCAAATATAATGTGACATTTCATTTAGATTAACATGCTTTCATTGGTTCTGTGGTATCTCTGTAGCGGATCCCTGCAGGTGGAGACGGTGAAAAGGTGAAGTTCTTCGGTCAGTCCATACATGGAGTCATGGACCTGAATGGAGATGGAATCACTGATGTTACCATAGGAGGTCTGGGAGGGGCTTCGCTGTTCTGGTGAGACACGACCCGTCCTCACATATAAACATTCACTACTAAAACTACACATTCCTCTTGATTTATTACCAGCAGCAGCAGCAGCAGCAGCACTGGTATCCTGAAGACATCATCTCACATGTCCACTTGGCATTGTCTTATTCTGGTTTAGACAGCTGTGCATGTCCCACTGGGCTTGTAGGCTTGAGACCAACAACTTCCTAATGATCTCTGTGTTAAAAACTCCTGGCTACATCCTTCACTGTTGGAGCCCAGCCTACAGAATTCAGCCCCAAAAGTTTTGAAACATCAGCCCACACCATGATTTAACTTCCCGGGCCGACCCTCTCCCACAGTTCCTACTGGCAGAGGCTCAACTGAGCTGTGTGAAAACTCCATCTCCCAAGTGGCTTAGAGTTTAAATAGGATTTGGCAGCAGGCGACTGCACTTCCTGGACTGCTGGCTGTGCTGGGTAAAGAAAGAGAGAGGGGTAGAGAGGGAGAGAGAGAGTTAAAGCCAAGTTTAGTACTCAGCCTACATCCGTTTCTTGTTCCTTCCTTCAAGAAAGTAGATGAATGCACACAGCTCACACACTCACAGACGCCTTGCATGAAAACAGAAAGTAAAACTACCCATTATGCAGAAATGCAGAGCAGCCCCTGACTCACATACTGTATGCATCTGACATAATGCATCCGTGTATAGTTAATGGACAAGGTGGAGATAAATTTACTGCTCTTTATATAGCTTGTAGCTGAATCCAGTGGTTCCCAAGGGTCACATGACCCCTCATTGACATACTGCAGGGGTGAAAAAATGTTCTGCAGCACAAATTTGTATTGATTTCTTATTATTTACTTTTTACTGAAATGTGGTGAAATTGTGTGCAGAGTAAACACACTCTTAACACACAACTTAACTTCAGCACTATCTTTTCTAAGTTGGTATGTTTATGTGATTTCCCCAGGTCCAGAGATGTTGCAGAACTCCGTGCCAACATGACCTTTGACCCCTCTAAAATAAACCTGCAGCAGTCTCAGTACCAGTGCGAACATAATGGCCGCAAATCTGTGTGTGTGACCACTGGGGTGTGTTTCATCTACACTATCAAATCTGTCAACAAGGACTCATACTCTGCTGCAGGTGAGCCACACAAACATCTTGTACTTGTGTACATGATTCTATCCTTGAACAGACTCCATTGTTGTTAATTTTTGTTTTGTGTTTCTTTCACCTGTTCTGTCCTGCAGAGATCCGCTACAACTTGACTCTGGATGCTCTGCGTGCAAAAGCCAGGGCTTCATTTATTCAATCTGGTGACATAAATGATCGTAGGATTTCCAAGACCTTCCACATCAAAGATGGAGAGAGAAAGTGTGTGTCGGAGGACTTCATGATGTCGGCAAGTACTCTGATCTTCACTTACACATGGGATCATTTATTGTTTTGTACCTGAAAGAAATCAAACCCCAAATTTTACACACAGTGTTCAAAGCAGCTCGATACCTCAGATTTTTGTGACATTCATTCATGAAAGTCAAATTCTAGTCTCGCTGGAGATGTAGTGGTGTTTTGAGCCAAAAAAAAAAGACAGAACAAAGCTGTGAGGAGTCTTATGCAGAGCAGGAGGACCTCGGTTCTAACATGAAACAGACCCCTCCTGATCAAAGCATGCCGAGTACAGCCCCATGTTGCTCTGAGTGATAAATTATCTGGAGGCACTCGGAGAGATGGGGAGAGAAAAGGCAAAAAATGAAAGAGCAAATGAGAGAAAGAGTGAAGAACAGAAGGAGAGCGGATGAGGTGTTTTGAGAATGTGACAAAGTGACACTCCGGGTCAAGGATGATTTCTACAAGTGGTCCAACAAACCCATCGCACACTGTTCATCATAGCTGAAACCTTTGAACATCACAGTTACACTGTCTACTGTAAACCTGCATGCTGTGACATTTAGAGTCGGATGCATGAGATTTCTCCTCTGCAGCCGTTCACTGGATTTTTCTGATTAGCTGCCTGCAGGCGAGAGTAAGAGGAACTAATCAGTAGAAACAGCTGTTGCAGTTGTGTGTCCTGTGTATGAATACCTGCTCTGTTCTGCAGTGCCAGTCTGTGCAGGCTCTTCCCACATAGTCCGGGGTAGAGGGTCAGCGAGGTGTGTAAAATTTACACCAGACACATCCAGCGCCACAGCTATCTCACCTGAATCCAAGACCCAAATCTGAGCAGATATGACAGCGACAAACTGAAAGTGTTTAATGCTCAGCGTGTGTTAAAGCAGTGGCTCCAGTTTGTGTTAAGTCCACACCGCACAGTATCCAGCTCCAAACCAGATTGGAAAACCTCAGATTAAAAATAAATTGGCTCTTCACTGCTACATTTAAAACTTCCATTACCTCGTCCACTCCTGTATAGACAGAAGTCTCCAGCATGTCTCCTGAAACAATAGCATCGATTCGCTGTATTCATTGCACATACTGTAGAAAGTGTGCAAACATGTGTAGAAAGAACTTAATGACATTCACTGGAGCTGGACAAATGGAGGAAAAATCAATAACCAGCATGTCTGCCTTCAGGCTGCGACGCAGCGGTCAGCGAGTAGTAGATAAGCAGTTTACATTGAGTATGATTACCCTTTAACATGTTAAAAGAAACAGCCACCATCTGTACATACCAAGCTGCGCTTGGGTCAGTGGAGTGCCTGCAGCCTCATGTTGTATCCTTCTCTTCTCTGGGTGCCTCTGGGTTTAATCAACATTTGGCACATGCTCAGAAAAGCCCATATTTACGCCTTACCATGCACATACAGTTCATATCATGCAGTAATTTGAAGCAGCTCTTTTAAACAGTGTCCTCATGTTTCAATCAGAAGAGGCCGCGCAACACTCACAGGTTTTGATTAGCCCTCTCTCTCTCTCTTCAGTTACGTTATAATGGAAAAACCTCTGACAGTCGATGCACCACTTTGGTCCAGACTGAAATATCTCACCAGCTGTTGGATGGATTATTTTTTTGAAATTTTGCACACAGGCATCAGGGCAACTTTGTTGATCCCCCTGATTTTTTCAACTTTCACACAAATTGCGTTCAGGTTCTTTTTTTAAATGAGCAGAATCGATTGTGTGAGTGTGAAAAGTGGATTTTATTTCAGTGTAACTGCCAGTTATGGAAACTGTACAGTTTGGTGTGTGAACACACATCATTACCATCAGATATTCCAGATTATTAATTACAACTAAGGGGATAATGTTAACATTTTTACACCGCGGTTACTCATAATTATAATTGAATAATATAATGTGAACAAATTACTTAAGCAATGTAACAGGAGACATGCAGCCCCGATCATCTGCCAAATTTCAAAAAACCTATAATAGATGTTCCTTTCTTCCTCATCCCCTTTGTCCTCCTTCATCTTTTATTTCCCTCCCTCCCTCTCCTCCTTTCTTTGCTCCACCTGTCTCTTCTCCTCGACAGGCCCGGCCAGATTTCCGAGACCCTCTCCTGGTGTCTTTGGATTTTGGATTGGCCAACAAAGATCAAGGCCCCATCTTGGATGAAAGCCTTCCCAGATCCATCAGTAAGACAGTAAGTTTTCTTACTGTCACTTGTAAGAGCAACTGCTAAGTGTAACAGTAAGCAGAAGATTTTGAGTCAGAGACAGGAAGGATTTGAACCTTGTCTCAAACATCCTCCATCTGTATATACTTATAATCCAAGAATGAGAAGTGGGGTGTTTCTTGTTTGGCTCCAGCCTCACTGCAGCTACAGCACATTAGCATCTGCAACAGCTGACTGCCATCCTTCAGTGTTTCCTCAAATCTGCATTAGTGTTTCAACACCAACGGCCAGAAAGAGTCTTCCCACACTCCTACATGCATATTTTTCTTCTAACAAGAGGGTTTCCAGATAATTGTTCCAATGAGTGATGTGTCCAAATAAAAAGGGGAGGTATCACACGAGAATTTGGCTTTGACATGTGAACACTTAAAGGCAGGGGTGTGCAAAATGTACGGTAGCAGCAACGCCACACCCTGCACTTCTAAGCACAGGACCATATGTGATGTGTGCATCAGCTCTGACACATCCTGGCTCTCTCAGTGTCTGAGTCTGTCGAAGCAGCTCTGCACACTGTGAGGAAGTGTTACTGGGACCTCTCCTCTTATTGTTATTGAAAGTATGAGACGGGACACACACACACACACACACACACAGAAAGGGGAAGTCATCAAACGGAAGCTGCCGTTTTTCTTTTGAGATTGTGCTACAGATGATACCCTGGATCCTCGTCCCTTCCTGTGAGAGTGGACAGTGTTGATGTTAACAGTCCAGGGGGAGAGAGACTGAGAATGGGAACAAATATGACTGTGACCCGACCCCCATAGACTCTGGGGAGAAATGCAAAGGAAATTAAGGTCATTTGAATGAACCCTTTGAGTCAGGGATACAAACAAACACACAACAACGGCAGCTTGTTTTGATTCTCATTTCTGCAGAGCAGCTTCTGAAGCCCAGTCTCATTGTTACTGCAGTATTTTAAAGCATCACTTAATATTTGATGACATATTTTGCCGTGTCATCCATACCTGAGAGGCGGACTGTGACTATGTAAGGCATCAATCTTTTTTAGCTGCTACTCGACACAAGACGTTTCAGTTTCACATTGTTAGTTTACAGAGCTATAATTGACTTCCACACTAAGTTGGTCTTCAAAAATAATCTTTTATACACACAAATTTAAGCCTCACATATTTGGATGGATATTAACTTTAAAATCTTTCCTCTTCCTTACGTGTCTCTCATGTAGATTGCTTTAGTGGACTGTGGGAGTGATGAGAGGTGCATTGCTGACCTTTCTCTCAAAGCAGAGCCAAGTGTAAAAAGGTAAGAATAACATGCCCACATGTACATTAAAAGTTATTGGCTGCTGTAATTGTCCATACAGGCTCCACAGAGATCATATTAAAATTGTTTTATTTATTATTTATTATTTTATTTTATTTATTATCAAAGTTTCACAGTGATTTTACCTTCTGTAGTACAGACTCTTGCAGTGCATGGCTGCCCCCATGTGGATCATGTGCACATGTGCATTACAACCAAATACACTGATTGTTTTCATTTCCTCCTGCAGCATGGTAATCAAAGCAAAGAAAGACTGGATTCATGTGAACATCAACATTAGAAACAGCAAAGACAACGCGTACAACACCAAAGTTATCCTCAGCTTCTCACCAAACATCAACTATGTTAAAGTAGAGGTGAGACTCTGTGGTGGTCTGGTCTCAGTCAGTTAAGTGGACAGTGTGTGGACTGTGATGTGTGTGTGTGTGTGTGCTGACGTGTGTGTTTTTTGCTCCATCAGCCGGACAAGGAATGCACTCTGAATAATACTAAAGTGGAGTGTGCGGTTGGATACCCATTCCTGGGAAGCAATGTAGAGGTTTGTTTCAGCTTATAGTACATTCAGCAGAGTGCATACAGTATACCTATACAACATAATATATATGGCATTCAGTCACACTGGTTTTTATTCTAAATCAGTTTTATTTTTATGTTTTGTTTTTGATTTTACTCACTTCAAAACATCTTCTTTTACTACTCTTCTTTTAGTACTCATCATTTGTCATGTAGTACATTACTTGTATGAAACGTGCTCTACAAATAAGGTCTGACTGATGATTTATTCTTTCATTTTATTACTGCCAATTAAACATGTGATTCTATATCCTCAGGAAAATTTCAAAGTGAAATTTGAGGTGAATCCCAAGCATGTTCACGAGGTTATTCAGATCAACGTGACAGCTACAAGGTGAGAGACACAGTGCAGTAGGTTTTATTTACAGTTTACAGGTGGTTCACTTAAAATTATTCTAGGTTGCTGGTTTAGTTATTAAGTAAGTGCAAAAATGATAGAGTTTATTCATTCATTTTAAGGCGACTTGTACAAATGGGTTTTTAAAATTTCCCGCAGTGACAGCGAAGAGCTGGAGTCCACTCTGTCTGACAACACAGAGCTGATCTCCATCCCTGTCAAGTATCAAGCTGCGCTCATATTCTCAGTGTGAGTAGCTGTAGAAGTTGTTTGGTTGTTCATTCACTCATCACACTTGACAGTGGACATATTAGTATTCATACAGGTGTGTTTGAAAAAGGAAAGATCTTATATAATCTTTTAAAAATGTGCTTCTTCCAGTCAGCCTGTGGATGAACACATCGTTGTAAGAGAGGGTGAACAGTACGCCTCTGTGATCAATGACACCAGGGTGATTGGAGAGGAGGTCAACGTCAGCTACACGGTAGAGATCATAACTGATGATCTATTCATATGTGGTACATGTGGTCACTCCTGCATCTTATTCTGTCTCACTCTGCTTCTCTGTCGCACCTCTGTTCAGGTGGTGAAGGCAGGTGATGTGGCAACTCCACCCCTCGACCTCACAGTGACATATCCTCACAAGTCTCCTCGGCAGAACAACTTACTGTACCTCACACATGTGTCCTTCAGCCCACATGTATGTGCACAGATACTCACAGAAGGGTGTTGTATTTAAACAGAGCCACACCTTCAGGTCTATATATCTGTCTCTGCAGGTGAAATGTGACGCAGCAAGATGGATTAACCCCGATAGAATTAACCCAAAAACTATAACCCCCAATCCAACCAAAGAAACACTCGGTGTTTTCCTATTGGTGAGTAATAAAGGTTTATATTTGACTACCAGTGAAACCGTGTCAGGAATTCATAGGGAAGTCCTTTTCAGACAGGTGGTTTAGATAAGTCCAATCTGAGCTGTAAATGGAAACTGGTCCGTCCTGTTCCTGGTCAGGATGGCTTTTAAGTTTTAGCTTCTCCTTATGACCCATCTGCCTATCAGATGTTCTCCAAAGTCCTTCACTGAAGGTTTCTCTGGACTGCATAACTCTGAACATGAACCTGTTTGCAGTTCATGGGAAATGCATCACATTTGATTCACGTTGACGCACGTATCTTTTTCAGTTTTTAGGTATCTCAACATTATTCCACTCAACACATGGATCTCAATTAAATGATAGGGTAACAGGCCTATTTATCACCTTATAAGCAGCGTATAAACATGTAACCAGTGGTTTATAATTGATCATATTAATGAACAAATATAACTGCTCTTGTGGATATCTGTGTATGGAGGCTGGTCTTGGTTTGGTCCCCTCTGTGTGTGATCCTGTCTCACTGTGTGTTGCTGTTTTTTTCCACAGAACTGTTCGGCAAAGTCTGACTGCGCATCATTCACCTGCACGCTCCCTGAGGCTAAGGTCAACCAGGTCAACGTCACATTCAGAGTGTGGAAACCTACATTCATTAAGGTGAGTTTGAAGTGATTACTCCTGACTTGCCATTCCTCCCTCTTGTGCTTTGTTTTGTCGTGAGCTGAGACAGATGAGAGACTAACAGAGAGGAAAAAAGAACAACTGACAGCCAGCTGATAGATGGATGGACATATGGAAAGCAAATGTTTGAAGGAGATGTATGTTACAGGGGGAGTTTTCCACTCTGTACATGTTGATCAATGGTACACTGGGCATCAAGAACACAAACCTGTTTGAACTGAGCAGTGGTGACAGGACCAGACTTGTAAGTCGTACTCTTTTCCTATTGTACAGCTTTGGTGTTGTCATGTCATGAAATGTTTGTGTGTGTGTTTGAATGTGACTGTACATTGATTATATTGTTTTTGATCTCCTCAGATGAAGATCCAGGTTTCAAAGGAGAGCTTAGGAGGAATCCCTTTTTGGGTCATTATAATCAGCATCCTGATAGGACTTCTGATCTTAGCACTTGTCATCTTCGCTCTTTGGAAGGTAATATCTTCTGAGTAAAACTTTGAAGTGTTTAAAGTCTTCAAATATCTTTTGGCCATTTGTGGAAGCTTGTTAGTGTGGTTTTCCTCCAAATGTTACACAAAATGCCTCCATCTTCTGCTGTTAAGAATATATTTGGAGAGTTGTGAGGAGTTGTTAAACAGTAGGTGGTCCAAAAATGTTTTTGCTTTATTTTGATTATTTCAAATTTTCAGTGCTATCACTCAGGAAATTCGTCTGTAAGTCCGTAAGATGAATACAAATCTACAAATAAGAGCTAGTTAACTTAGCATATAGACAGAGGATCAAGGAGGGAAGTCACCTGGGAACCTCAAGGTGCTGATAAGACTTACAGTATATCTTTTCCCCAGACAAGAAGTAGTCCCACATATTTACTGTTAGAAAGCTCTGGAGAAAATTGGAAGTTGTTGTTTTTTTTTTAAATCTCTTGGACAAAGCCAGACTAGCCAGTTTCCAATGTTTCCAGTCTTAAAGCCAAGCTAACCCTTTAACTTCATGTTTACTGTATCATACAGATATGAGAGGAATGTTTATGTTCTCATCCATGCTAATTCTAGGAGGAGGCAATAACTGTGTGGATAGTGAATAGTTTTGTAACTGAGCTTTCTGTTTCTCTTCCAGCTGGGTTTCTTCAAGAGAAGATCCAATGCCTACACAAAGGACGAGATAATGGACTGAAGAATCCAGACAGCAGCTCTGTGAGCAACTGCTTTCAGAGCCAGCGAGTCGCACAAGTGACACACAGACTTTTAAAACAGACAGTTGGACACACGGAGGAGACACCAAGACCCACAAAGACCTCAGTGCTACGACACAGTGACTACCTGGAAAACACAAGTACCGTTCACTGTCTCCTTTGCAGGTCTGGGTTAAATAATGTTTGCAAATACTTCCCAACTCTTGTTCTTTGCTGCTTTAAGCACTTGGCTACAACATTGGGGCAGTTCAGATATGGAAAGTGCTGAGACAGACACGTTCATGCAATTGTGGAATAAGCTCCAAGTATGTGAGTCCCCATGCAAAACAATGCTAAGAGGTAGGTGCAAACATTGTTTGTTCTTGGTCAGCTTCTTTCTAAACTACGGTCAGGTCAGGTAATTCAAGACGAGCAACCAGAAAGAAGGGGGAGGACATCTATCGGGCACCTTCTTGTCAATCTACCAAGTGTCTGTATTACATACAGCAGTTTTCAGAGCTACAATAGCTGCACTCCAGCTTTAGAGGAAAAAAAAAAGTACTCAGGTTTTTCAGTGTGAAGATCCACAGCCGCTTAAGTCACCTCACTTACTTTTTCTATCATTACAGCAACTATGTCCAAAGGTCTGTTTGCTTCTAAGACAATATGTGAACGTTTTATGTGTTGGAGCAGTCTGTCTGATAACAAGCGCCTGTGTTGCTTGATTAGTTTTTACAAAACACTGTACCTTTTAGCATTTCATATAATTTTGTTTGACATTTTTGTTGAGTTTTAGCAATACGACATGGCACATTTTTTCATCCTTTATGTTAAATTTGTTGGCTAAAGACACTGACCTGAACACGAGCTTTTTTTTTTTACTAAACAAAGGTGCAGCCTGTATGCTTTTTTATTTTTTATACTTTTAATCTTAGTTAACAACCAAAAAACTTGTCTCACCTCCGATGTTATGTGTTTTTAATTAGGTTCACGTTGGTTATTGAGGGATACAGGAAACTGCACCTTCAAAATCCAAACATTTGATTGTACTGTAAATATAAGTAAGTGCTCAAAAATGTAAATCTTTAACATGTACAGAATTGTGTTTGCTTTAATTCATGTAAATTAAGAGATGTCGTCCACAAGGTCTTATCTTTTGTGTATGTGTGTGGGTGTACGTGTGCGTGCGTGTGTGTGTGTGATCAGTGGTCAGAGAACATGATTTCGCTCAGGTGCTACAAGTATCATTAATGATGACTAACATTTAACAGTACAGGAAAATGATGTGGCCTCTCAATTTCCAAGCAAATGTGTAAATATTGTTATATTTTGATGAGAAAATGAAAGTATAATTATTCTGTACTGAAACTATACACGAAGATGAGGGTTTGTATCCACTACTTTTGGTTTTAGGCCTGTTGAATGACTGTGTTTTGAATGCAGAGGCTTTAACATGACTGAGATGTGATACGACTGTAGCATACTTTCATTTCAACCTTTATCATTTGCAAATCAGAGGGTAATGTTCCTCCACTATAGAAATAAACATGTATGTGTCACTTTTCACCAGCAGTTTTCTCTCGTACCATAAAATAAATTGGACTCACTTAAATGTTTGTAACATAGTCAAGCTACAATGTGTATACACAATGCATTGGTATACTGTAAGCTCATTGTCACCCCATATGTGGTACACAGGACCTTACAGTTCATTCAGGTTTGCTGTCTTGTTTTTGTTTCCAGAAGTTGCACAGTTAAAAGAGATTATATTGTGTGTTGGGGAGGCCGAGTTTCTTTCTTGGCTTTTTCTCTCATTGTCGTACAATAAAGCTGAGGGAAGATGGCAAGAAGAAGAGCTTTTGTATATTTAAATCCCCCTCAGCACTCATTCTCCACTGTTAACATGAAGCACATGTAACAAATTGTATGTACAGAATGTGTAACTGTTGGTCATTTTAAGATTGTACGGCTACATCAGGCTTATGCACGAGGGTGGAGTCATGAATCTCTCTTTGTCCACTTGCATCGTAGGAGGAAGTTTCTCAGATCTTAAGTTCTGAGAAAGAGTCAAGATAAGAGGCTCAAAGTGAGAGTTGTGAGCTCCATCCCAGCCTTCTACACTGCTGTGAAGTCTTCATTGTAATGCACTGGTTTGTCAGACTGTATGCGTCCTCATCAGCACAGAAATGAAATGAATCTTATGTACAAAAATAAAGACGTTTTACAAAGAGCGTCTTGATCATCAATTCTTTTGCCAAGTTTGTCAAGTTAGTAACACAAAAAAACACATTGCACACAAACTGAACATTTAGTGAATGACATGTCAGAGAATAGTGACAATTTACCCAAGTTAACATGTTATAAACCCTTGTTTAGTCTGCCCAGCTGTCAAAAATACACAGATGCTGTGTTTACTGATGTAGAAAACTTTCTTTCTGGTACTGTTCAGTCAAGAAAGACTTAATCGACCAGCCAGCATCAACAGTATCATAACCTCCAAAACTGTTTGGAAATAAGAATAAAACTTTTATCCTTCAGAAAGGATTGTTTTTGGAGTTTTAGAGAGGTGTTGATTGAAAATTATGAGCACTTGCAGATTAGCAGACAGAATGGACATATGTTTCTTTTATTTTGTCTGCCACATTGATATTATCATCCTTGTTTAGAGTTAGATCATAAAATCACATAATGTAATCCTAAAGAGTAGTCACCAGCCTTGCAAAGTAATTTCAGTCAAAACTTAACACTATAACCTTTATGGACTGCTGCATTAGTCTGCAATAGGTGTATTTAATAAACTTCTAACTGATTATAAAGTCTAATGAAGGTCAATAAGGCCCCAACAAGTAGATTATTCTTTAATTGTCGTTTACATAGCGACCAGATTCCTGCGAGGCAAAGTGAAGGGTAATAAAATCCCATATTCAACAGTGTAATGAATTCTGGTGTCGTAGAGCGCCGCCTAATGTTCACCCGCAGCATGCAGCGATAAGTGACACTCTGGGAGGGGAAGCAGAACAAACTGTAAGCTGCTGGAGGATCCATCTTGCTTGAAAAAGAAACGAGGGTGAAGCATTTTCCAGTGCAGCATCTGAAAAACTGTATCGGTCCCCCCGTTAAACGCGCTGGGGAGCCCGAGGAAGGGCTGTGTCGCTGCCTGTAGGATGTCCCGACATGAGGGTGAGTTGATAAACGGGTCCACGGCGCCGGGGGTTGGAGCTACATTACCTGAGCAGCTAGCTCTTCTGCTAGCTTTGCTAAGTGCTTATTCAAGTCAAGGGGGGGTGGAGGGGTTGTTGCGCTTTTGTCGGCTTATTTTCAAGTTTGTCTCATCATATGTATATTTTCTGTCAGCAGTTTTGTTGTCCATGTGTTTATCCCGTCTCCTAAATCGAGACAAACACTTACAATGATACGGCAACATAGCAGCGCAGCCGTTAGCCGTTGCTAGGTGCTGCGTTACCTTACGTTAGCCGGGCTAGCCAGCAGGCTAATAAGGAGTCGTAATGTTGCTGATACTGGCGCTCATAAACCCACAACATGATGTATCCTAAAGTAGTTACCGTCAACTTTTACTCGTATTTGTGTTCATTTGAGAGCCCGTGGCTTTAATGTTAGGTGTCCCTGTCTGGTCCTAAAAACCTGCTGTTGTTAGCGAATGCACTGTCATCAAGAAGAAGACAGAAAGTCTGAGGCCTCTCTCCATAAACCAAGCACTAAGTTAGCTAGCTGGCAGGCTACTAGCCAGCTAGGGTTAAGTTACGGCATGTTTAACTCCAAACCAGATGGCAGTGTAAATTTGGCTCTTTTCAGGAACCATTTATCGTCAGTATTAGCACGGAACTGCTCTGTTTTATCCCTCCATAACTTGCTGTGCTGCTCAATGATTCAATCATGGCCACAGTACGGTTAGTTAGTCTTAGTAGGACCATTGGGGGGGGGGGGGGGGGGGGGTGCCTAGTTACTTGCTTGTTTATAGCAGAACAACTAAGCAACTTGTTAGCTTGTTTTGCTGGTTGTCCCAGAGGCCAGGCCAGTTTGTGCTTGTTTGTTTGTGTAAATGGGTTGTAGGTTTACCCGAGAAAGCCACACTGTCTTTATTTCACTTAGGTGATTGATACTGGGACCTCTGCTGTTGTGCGACCTAGCATTTAATCAATACGCAGAGCTTATAGCAGCATATGGCCAAATGATAGGTTTGTTCAGGCCAGGGTTTGCTTAATCACTGTTATCTATGTGGAGTTTTTGTTAATAATTTGATGCTATTTAATGCAAGAGGTCAAATTAGTCAGGGGGAACTGACTTAATACTTGCTATGGTGCTATCAGGGGTTTTCCAGATGAGGTGTTTTTCCTTCAGGAGAAATGTCTGTGAGTTGGTGTACTGTGCACAATAACTATAAGGTTTCATAGAAAATGACTGTCCACAGAATACAAAGCTAGAGTTTGAAAAGTTTCTTACTGTAATTATGTAGTAAAGAGTAAACAAGCAGAGAGATTCAATGATATTTGATATGAAGACAAGTAAATGGCCATAAACTAGTCAGTGTACACAGGTTGTTGATGACATACCTGGAGCTCTGGTTGGCACCACTTTACCTTCGCTTCCTTTCGACTAGTTGTGTCATTCAGATCTAGATGAACACAAGAAAATGTGTGACTGTGCTATAAATGAGTAACAAAAGCTGCAGTGAGAACAGCTCTCAGATGCCTCATGCGTTCGTGTCAGGCCTCAGAGTTGCTTGTGAACTTCGCTGGAATGCCAGAGTTCTTCATTGCTGGCGCTTGTGGGTTGGTGCCACTCCAAAACACATGCTCCTGTAAGCGAGACTGGCCTTCAGATAGGGATTGCTTTTTCACAGCCAGTCACAGTCGCAGTTATAAGGAATTTGTAACTTTATTGTCACGTCCGTATGTTTCACTGTGTATTCTTCTTTTTTGCTTGTATTCACAGGTGTGAGCTGTGATGCATGTTTAAAAGGGAACTTTAGAGGACGACGGTTCAAGTGCTTAATTTGCTACGATTACGACCTGTGCGCATCGTGCTACGAGAGCGGAGCCACGACAACGAGACACACCACAGAGCACCCCATGCAGTGTATATTAACCAGGGTAGACTATGGTAAGGACCCAGTGTGAAAGCCCAGACAGACACTTGCATGGCTTACTGCTCATACTCAAGTTAACGCCTGTGTCATCTGCTTTGTGATTGAAAATAATCCAACATGATTGCAGTTAAATTGAGCCTAATTTTGTTCTGCGATACTTTATTAGTATTAATGATTAAACTAATGACTTACAAACAATAACAGCTGCTGTGTTTACTGTCTTCTTGCAGACTTGTATTATGGAGGAGACACTTTTTCAGTAGAACAACCCCAGTCATTCACATGTCCCTATTGTGGCAAGATGGGCTTCACGGAGACATCCCTACAGGAGCATGTCACCTCGGAGCATGCAGAGACCTCCACAGAGGTGGTGAGTATACTGCACACATTAAAGGCTCAGAGTATACACAGAGACTTGAATTTTAAAACCATTTTCAAAGGTTGTTTCTGTAGCTTTGAGCAGCTCCATGGTGGATATTGTAGTCATTAGACGGAGGGATGAACTTATGTCTGTCTGCATCACTACAGATCATTGTGCTCTTGCTGTACAGAACTGCACTTCAGTCAGCTAAAATGGCTTGAGTGTGCGCGTAGAGGGCATTTATAGATCACTAGTTGTCAGAGAGTATTTTATATGAGTGTTGTCCACTGTGTACTGAGTACAACGAGCAAATTAAGGCAAAGGGCGAGGCTGCAGTACTGACAGAGCTGACACCTGCTTGGCAGGGCAGCAGGTATGCTCTTGCCCAACTATTTGTGGAGAAAAAGACCCTTGAAGCCCATAGGTAGAGCCAGAGAGTAGTATTTGGGCTCCATTTGCCCACTAGTGCCACGTGAAACTAAGTGACTAGACTGCAGAGACTTCCCCTTGTGGATTGTTTTTGTTTTTACTGGCTTCTGTTGCTGATGCCACAGCAGAGAGTGTCAGCAAATCCCACAAAAAGACCAAAACTAACACAGTCCATCTCAGTACTTTACAACTTCCTTACACTGTCATTCCTACTAAGGATGTAGATCGTTTATAAAACTGCTCACACATTCATAGTTTGTCTTTATGAAACAGCCAAACGGGTTTTTATCAAATATTTCTCAACCTACTTCTGGGGACCATTTCCAGCTTCGGATGAATACACATTTCATGCACTAATAAGTATTTACAGTAGCCGGATGGTGTATGTGGGATTGAGCCCAAGTAAACAGGAGTGCCCATGGTATACTGGAACATGTAATCCAACACAGCAGACTGGCTCATTAATGTGCTCTTAATAGTTTTGCACAATGATATTAGGAATAAACTGTATAAGGCTTCAGCTACAGGATCAGTTGATATTGTCTGTGGTCTTTTTGTGGGCTGTATTGCCACTACAAAACAAGACAGCAGTTAAAAAGGGTGTGTTTCTATAACCTGTTGCTGTGTTTGCATAAGGCAGTTGTACAACATACAGGTGCTATGGTATTGCTGGTGAATCCAGTCCACTATAGATACTGGTTTAAACTGCATCTGCTGTGATCCAGGCTTGGTGAACAAGAGAGTGAAGTCTGTCGTAACTGGCTCGCTTGTTTTGCATTGTGTTTTACATACTGCGTTTACACTTGTTTTTTTTGTTTTTTTTTTTACAGTGTTCCTAATTCAGGGATGCGGCAAAATATTGTTTTTAATTTGAACTAATCTAATGATTATTTTCTTAATTACCAGTTGTGTCAGCAGGATGTCAGAAAATGGTGAACAATCCACATTAACCTCCCACAGTGCACAGGGGTATAGGCAGATTGCTTGTTATATTTGACTGACAGAGCAGAACCCAGAGGTATTCAGAGAAAAGCATCACAGTAGCTTTTGTTTGCAAAGTCACGAAAATACCCACTGATGAATTTGGTGTCACTTTATTAATCGATTAAATGATTGATGGTTGCAGCACTGGTTTGTTTTAGGTTGGTTAATCTAAGGTGGGACTTTGTTTTCATCATGTCAAAGAATCAGGGATGATACTACAGTGATGTTCAGTCGGTGTACTAGACCACTGTAGCCTGCTTCTTATCTTTTTGAGGCTACTACTGTAACACACTAAATTTTCTGACCTAAATGTGGACAGTCCAGATGCATGTTGGGGAATGCAGGAGCTAGGTTTTGACAAGGACAATGAATATGTGGGAAAAAAACAACAAAATCTCTGGTTCTGCTGCAGCACCTTCGATGCATTTTTTTAAAGTGAGACTCTAAAATGGAAAAGTACTCTTTTAACAGCCTTCGTATTAACAGTTCTCTGGTCTGAAGTTTTAGTATATATTACAGCTGCTGTCAGACTGATCCCTCAAAATACCATGTAACAGGGAAATGTTTGACAGTTGTGTTGTTTTGTTGTGCAGTGATGGGAACAATGGTATTTTGTTCGGGTAAAGGAACGTGCATCCTCAAGAGAAACCTCTCATTCTCTCTCATTTCAGATCTGTCCAATATGTGCTGCCTTGCCAGGAGGGGACCCCAACCACGTCACAGACGACTTCACAGCTCACCTCACACTTGAACACAGAGCACCAAGAGATTTAATATCCTTTCTGTGCAATGTGATTAAAGTAAAAAAAAAAAAAAAAGTCCAGAAACTATTGCTATGTATATCGTCACATTGCTGCATTTACCCTTAACAGCCCTTGTTTACGACGAGTCCAGCAGTGTTCGACATGTACGCAGGATGTTCCACCCTGGACGAGGACTGGGCGGTCCCAGAGCACGACGCACAAATATGCACTTTACTAGCGGCTCCACAGGAGGACTCTCATCCTCCTCATCACAGAGCTCCACTTACACCCCCAGTAACAGAGAGGCAATGGACCCAATTGCAGGTGAGAACAAGTGGTTCACTAAGGAACTCTTCACATAGGTGGTTCAAAATGATCTATCAGAAGCAGATGAGAATAGTTGCATACTCCACTACTGCGTTCTGCTGGTGACTGTGTATACAAAATGTGTGAAACTATTCCCTGGTATAGGTGATTTGTGTATGCATTATGCTTTTGAGAGATGCATGGACATTTAATAGCAGTTTTATTTGAGTGATGTTGACCATGTTGTACAACTGTATCTGAAGAAATCCCCATACTCCTCCTTTCACTGTCCTTCATGCCCTCTTATCTACATATTGTTTTTTTGAAACCATGACTTCTTTAGAAACGAGGTAACGCTGCAGCTTGTTGTTGTCATGTCTCCTGCAGAGTTGTTGTCTCAGCTGTCAGGTGTGAGGCGTGCAGCAGGGGGACAGATAAACTCGTCGGGGCCTTCAGCCTCCCAGCTCCAGCAGCTCCAGATGCAACTGCAGCTGGAGCGGCAGCAGGCTCAGGCGGCGCGGCAGCAGGTGGAGACGGGCCGCCACGCGACACGACGCAGCAACAACCCGGGCAACACTGGCACCACCATCCCTCCACCCAGCACAGCAACCGCCAACACTGCCACCGTGGGTGAAAGCAATCCCTCGTCCTCGTCCCATAGCTCCCAGTTCCTATTAGCACGGTGAGTGTGGCCAGTCACTGGTATTATGGTTCAGTGCACTGATTGTTTATATGAGCTCTGTGTGCACCTGGGCATCCAAGAAAAACTAACCACTGATAATATTGTGACCACCTGTTATCAGAGGCAGAACAGGAGGACGTGGATGGTCGTGGTCTGTATTTTTGGTAGTGTCAACAAATCAGTGCTTTAGTCCTGCTCTCTCTTCCCTCCCGTGTGTGTGGCACTCAGCTCCGCACCCAGTGGTTCCTGCATACAGGAACAGGTCATAATTATATTGTTTCCCAGAAAAATCCCAAAACACCTGTCTGTCTGTAATATGTGGCAAATAGACAGTAGATCTGTTTTCAGTTTCACTATGATAGCGAGTGTCCACACCAGCAGCGGCACAGCTACAGTGTCAAAGTAATGAAGTCATTAACATGTCAGCTAGTTAACATTGATGTGTTTTTTGAGGACAGTAGCTGTTTACTGGTCAGGAGTGTCAGTTCATTTTTGGTCTTGATGTTTTCCTGAGCTGTGCCGACAATATGAAAAACAAAGAATATCACTGGACTTAGGCTTTAAATGTGGAAAATACAACGCAATGAAGGTTTTATGTTTTCTGTAAAACAGTTTTGGTCTCTTCGGTTACAGAAGGCCAAGAATGTAAAGTCAATGGAAGACACTTGTGCTGGATAAAATGTAAACACTGTCGACAATGAATCAGGCAGATGTCGGTGACAACAGCTCCTAAATGGTCCAGTTCAGTCTCTGCTGCTTCACAGCTTCTCATTTTTCCGTGTATAAAAGTATTTGAGCTCAAAGTGCATCCCCTGTGTTCTTTCAGGTTGAATGAACCTAAGATGTCCGAAGCAGAGCGGCAGTTTCTAGAAGGAGAGCGTGCCGACCGCAGCCTGTTTGTCCAGGAGCTGCTCCTGTCGACGCTGATGCACGAGGAGAGCTCCTCCTCCGACGAGGACGAGCGCCGAGACTTCGCCGACTTCGGAGCCATGGGCTGCGTGGATATCATGCCTTTAGATGTGGCGTTGGAGAACCTCCAGCTTAGAGAGAGCAGCTCCACGGGGAAGGAGCCTCCGCCGCCTCCTCTTTGATGTCCGAGCATCAAGCAGACTGTGTCCTCTCTGCTGCAACTGTCAGTGATGGGCAGCAAACAGCAGCAGTCCTCCTCCTCCTCTTCCTCCTACTCCTCCTTCTTCTCCCCCCTGACCTCTCCCTCCTTCCTCCCTCTATTTTCTGAGTTTGTTTTTTGGTGATTGTAATTTCAGGCCTGTCACCATTTTTGTTACATTGTAAACAAAAATAAATGAGAGCAAGTGGGATAAATGTACAAGTGCGCAATAGCAACTGAGTGAGCGAGCGAGAGAAGAGAAATATATAAATATATATATAAAATATATATGAAGTTGATAATCAATCCACATAACTTTTCTTTTCTTTATCAGGTAAATGTTACAGGCAGCTGTGGCAGACCTTTGCTTCCTGTGACATGCAAAACGGCTCTTCGTATAAATACTCCACATTCAAAAGTCAAGAGAGCATAGGCTCCTCTGATGAAGCTGCTGTGTGTGTTTATGACTATTAATAAATAAAAAGTGCTTGGATGGGTTACCATAACTACTGCATGCAGTTATTTGCAGCGTGCATGATTTTTAATGACGTTGTCATTAAAAGTTTTTTTTTTAATTCCAATTATTTTTTATTTTGGAATATCCCAAAGCGTTCGACTGTTTTAAATGGTTATTTCAGAACACGATTAAGTATTGAAAATTGAGTAGTTTACAAAACTGACATGCAAAAATTAGACTCTAACAATATGTGTTGTTGGGTTTTTCTTTGAGTGAGTCTAAATGATGAAGAGGAGACAATTGGATTCTACGGTAGCTTCTGAAGAAATGCTGCAACGTGTGTGTCTCTCAGCTCCAGATTGCCTTTTATCTGTGACGACTGTCTGAATATGTCGGCGGCTGCAGAGCGACGACTACATGCACCAGATGAAAACAGACCTTTGCCTCTGAAATTTTCCTAGATGTTAATATTTAGTGATAAGCTGTTTAGGCACAGTATACGTTATAATTTATAGATAAGTACGGATATGCCCGACTCTATCCATATCTCCTTCACACAGTTTTCTGACATCCACTCTGCTTATGCACACTGTCAGACCACATGCTCTCAATTGGTTTGTATGATTTTCTTTGTTGGGTAATAGGAGCTTGACACTTTCCACACTGCAGTTTTTTTGTTTTGTTTTTTTTCTAAATGAGAAATCGTTCATATTTTTCTGCTAGGGTTAGCACTTTCTATTTATTCATGTTTGTTTTCTGACTCTCTTGAGCCTTGATATCAATCATGCCACCTTCATGCCTATACTTTTACCCTCTATGTAAAATACAATGAGATGTATATTGAATTTGTGCGTTAACTTTCATAATGGTTCTAAGACATGGGCAGACTTTTTTTTTTAATGTAAATTTAGAATACAATAAATATAAACTGTGCACAGCTTTTGATGAAACCAAGACACCGTCACACCTGCTGCACTTTGTTGTGATTCCACCAGTGTTTGTGTTTTAGTATCACTTAAACCCCCCATTTGGCATTTAAAACAGTATATTAACATTGAATAATTGTTTGTAACACACTGTAATGTTAAACATATAAATGTACACTAATAGATTTGTTAAGAATAACCCCTCCTGTGGGAACATGAAGACCCAACACTATACATTCGTGTGCCTAAGTGTGTCATAAACTATTAGATGTTAATATAGTGCTGATAAATGCTGAATGGGTGCGACCTTAAACTAAAGTGAATGGTCACACAACATGTGAAAATATAGTATGAAAACACATGCTAAGTTAATACACATGTCCCAGCTGTCATGGTCTAAAGTGGATAAGCTAAACCATAATGTATTGATTGGTGGATTAGCATTCAGTGATAAGGTTACATAAGGGAGTGATGGTCATAGGTGAAAAACAAAAGGGCCGTTGTTATGTCTTACTCTTTCTGCAGCCGTCACACCGAGGCGTCTCCCACAGGCCCCCCAAGAAGACATGAGAGTCATCTGTGGAGGAAGACGCCCCTGTTGGATGGACACAGCAACTGTCCCACCCAGCTTGTCCTCACCTGTCGACGGCCTGGACAGTGGAGCCCCTCACAGCTACCACTGCCACACACTGAGGTAGGTTAAACAGTTCTAACCAGTAGCTTTTCATATGTGAACTTAGTCTTTAAAATAACAACCCATTTTATACCCACATAGACAACACTGAAGTGTCCTGAGACGAGTTGAATAGCTGCTGCCACTGGTTTGTCCTTGTTGGTGTGTGGGGTTCTTTGGGGGCAGCTGTCCTTGTCACTCCTCAGGAGTTATTGTTAGAAACAAATGGTGTCTGTGGGATACCTTCCATGACACATGTTGTGCTGCTGGTTCTTTTTAAAGTAACCCGGCACCAAAGGCAACAGTGAGGCAACAGTTTAAATGTCAATCACACTTCAGGAGTTAATCTGCCTATGTGTGGTGTCCAAGAGCCCAGAAAGAGGAAAAGTTACTAATCAGCTCCAAAAGGAACAATGTTCCTTTGACTAATAAACTTAAATAAACTTGTTCATAAAAGAAAAACAGTATTAAAAATAAACTTAACAATACTACACTGTACCAATACTTAATATAAATAACAATATAAATAACTACTGGTGTTAGAATAATATTAGTGTTATCAGTAACTACTGAGCATTAGTTAAGCATTATTAAATACTTAATGCATCATTTATAAAGTATTATTAATTAGTATTGCTTACAATACTAATTAGTTTGTAATTTATAAACACAGTTGTAAATGTTTAATGTCTCAGGTAATAAGCCCATCAATAATAAATCATATACTAATGCTCACTGACCATTAGTACATGTCTAAATTATTCTAAGTGACATATGGTTAATAATTCTTATAAACCACTGACATAAATAACTGGTTTGAAATTGATTTATAAATACAGAATCTATCATTTATTAAGTATGAGAATATAATCACTGGACACATTTTACATTAAATTATTCATCCAGAGCTAAACGTTCTAAGAAATTATTTACTAATTTGCTTTATAAATGATGGATTAAGTATTTTATACTGCTTAACTAATGCATGATGGTGTGTAATTATTAAGTGTTATCTTATTCTGTCATGATTATGTTATAATAATGACTCAAAACAACTTGTGGTGTTGGTTCAGTCCGAACTTAAAGGATTGATCTGTAACTCGAGCTGTCAGATAAATATGGTATAGAAGGAAGTGCAGTATTTCTCCCTGAAAAGTTAAGTAAAAGTGAAAAATCAGATAAAATATAAATATTCATTTAACTCAATATTCAACCAACAAGATAAACAAGCTAATTTCCTAAAACGTCAAACAGTGTTCCTTTAAGTTTCCACATCCACAGTCGCTTCATGTTGCGCTGAAGAAGAGCACCCTGAGGGCCGAGGACGTATTGTAAGACATACCACCTTTATTAAATGCACAGTATCACAAGGAACATTTCCATTAATTGTGGATAAGCTACTCACATGATGCACAAAGCATTGAATTGATTGATAGAACTGGCTGATTAAAGCAGGATTAAATCTGCCAGAAGAGCGCACACACACTCACTCACACACACACACACACACACACACACACGCTGTCACACACACACTGCGCTCTCACAAACACACACACTCTTGCATACAGGATGCACGTGCAAATGCACACACATCACCTCAGGGATATCTCTTGTGCACATAAACACACACACACACACACACTCTCTCTCTTTGTATTCACATAGTAAGTAAAATTTGTTATCTGCACAGGAATGAAAAGTGTAATCTTTTTTTCTTTTACCATATATTTACAAAAAAAATCATTAATCCTCCCCCGCCCACCCGCCCGCCCGCCCCCCTGCCCCAGGATAGATTACATTCAAAAAAGGTCCCGACCCTTCTAGATTACATTCAAAATAATATACTATTCATGATGCAAAGTCACAGTTATTCATCTGAAAGAGGATCAAAATAGGCTACAGTCAGTCAGAGGTTGAGCGGTGGGAGTTGGCCAGGAGGCGACCTTTGACCTCCTTGCCATCGGCCACACGTCTGCTTGGAGACGCCTGTCAGTTAGGAGAGATCCTGATGTTGAATCAGATCCAGAGTCTATGGTCCTCCTACAGACAGACAGCGTCTCAAAAACAGCCTCTGTGTCAGCTCCCCATCACAGTGGAGAGGAAAGAGGAGATCATTTTTCTTTTTCTTCTGATTTTTTTTCTTCTTTTTTTTCTTCTTCGTCTTCTTCTTCTTCAGAGAAAAACACATTGTTCAAAGAAAGTCCTCTGCAGATCAAAAGTTGCCAAAAAAGGATTGTATTCTCACTGGTATTATGAACGAGCACAAAGAAATTATACAATGTAGCACAAATAAAATTTGTATTTACATATAGTATGTATTGCCAGTGGCCCATAACACGTTGTCTTCAATAGATGTCACACAGTTTTGACATGATACCTGCTTAAAACAGATTATACTATTAAACATAGCCTACTATTCATATAGACAAATATCAGAACTGTACAGAATGGACAGCAATTTATGTACAGCAGACACGTGACTATTATACAGAACTGACAGACGCTGTAAGAAAAACACGAAAAGATCTGTCGGACAGTGTGTCAGAGTTACTTGCTTCAGTCATGGCAGCACAGCGAGGGTGAAGTGTTGTTGTTTTTTAATCTTTTTCAGTTAGTGAGAGCAGCTGAGGTCGAGGTGGAGAGCGGTCAGTGCTACCAGCTGCTCAGGTTGTGCATTCAGAGGGGTTAAGTTAACGCTACAAAGTGCACTTAATGTAACGTATTGTCTCAGCAAAGATCCTCACTGCTTCATGCCTCTGTGGAAACACTAGGGAAAGTTTTAATATTTCGGCCTTTTTTTAAATACCACCTCAGGAAAACAGAACTATTGAAGATAATTTAAAAAAATGATGCATTTTCAAACTAGTTTGAAGTGTCAGCGTCCTCTGCTCTGCCAGAGTGAAGTGTGCTTCACTGCTGCTCGGGGTGAGGAGCTGCATCAGTCACCACCCGGCTGACTGGGGCTGCACGAAGAGATGAAAGCTCCCCTGGGACACTTTAGGGGCAATCACACTCATAATAAATCCTTTTACTGTGGCCTCTATGTGGAATTAAAGATAAGATCTTCAAGGTATTTGCTTGTAATGGAAATAAATAACAAATAAAAAGGTAGTGCCTTCAGTACGTCCACAACCCAAGTAGTGAAAACCAAGGAATCCTCAGTGTAGTTAACCTACATCAGTGCAAACAGTGAACTGCATCAAAATGCCACAACAATCCCTCTTAGAAATTAAACAAAATAAAATAAAATAAAATGAAGATGACTCTCCAGAAGCTCATCTTCTTTCCGTAAACACAATCTCATTAGCAACACCCACGACATTTGAAAACCCGCCTTTGAAGATGCATACAAAACCACATCACTTACAGATATGGGCCACCGAACAACAAAGATCTGCTAAAGGACATTGCTGGTGAATGAAAAATTCAAAACAAAAACAACCTGTGCTCCTGTTTTTTTTTTCTTTTCTTTTTTACAAGTACATATACACATATATATGTTTTTTTTAGGCACAGCTCATCACCAGGTCCTCACTCTCTGTGCTTTAGATACGTCAAATGAAAAGGCCGTGAACTGAGCAGAGCACTCCAACCAGGTTTAAAACACCGCTTTGTAAATATAGATGAGCTTGTCTAACAGATATTTACAGAGAAAATATGACAAATGATTATGACATTATTTAAAAAAGAAAAGGGGATTGGGGGGGGGTGAAATCCTGTTTGCCCTTACATTTAAACACCTCAACACTTCGGGAGGTCCTTGGGTGGGCTTACTTATATTTACCAGGCATCTGTGAGGATCCATATGAGTTGGTATGCGTATAATAAAATACACATAGGTCAGAAATTCGCACAAAAGCACAGATTTAAATCAAACAGCTCAACATGAGTCAGTGTTTATAAGTTTTACAAATATGAAAGTAGGCTGGGACATGTGAAAGAAAACGCTTCAGCTGTATAATTTCATCTTCTGGCAGAATATGTTGCTGTGTGACATTGTTGAAAGAAGAAAAAAAACAACAACAACCGCTCTATCTACAATAAAGTTGTGTCCAAATATTGTCTGTTATGGAAAGACACATTATTTTCCCTTTGTTCATTCGCAGCACATACTGTATGGATGTAGACAGAACCACCCTGCAATCAGTGGCTTTCATTTCTTTTGATGTTTTTTTTTTTTTTATGTTTATGTCTAGAATGGACGAAGTGACATATTCCTCTATGTGTTTTGGTTTCCACTTGTGAAACATGCCTCAGTAACGTCTGCGAATGGATAGGAACGGAAAAAAACAAAAAAAATCACTTGAAGTTTAAGGCTTTTTCTTGATGTAATGAGGAACGCGGACGAGAGCATTTACAGTAACATTTACAGCCAGGTAACTGTACACAGACACACACTCTTCATTTCCTCCTCTCCTCTCTGTCATGTCAGACGAACACACATAAACTCCTAGCTCACACACACACACACACATAAAGTACATACACAACCACTGGTGCATCAGCCCAGTATGTCCAGGTACACAGGCGAGGCCTTGGCCAGGCTCTGGAGCATGCTGTGGATCTCCTTGATGTTGAGCCTCATGTAAGGCTCCCTCTGCCAGCAGCCCAGCATCAGGTCATATACCTCTTTAGGACAGGTGCGGGGTCGCTGCAGCACCCGGCCCTGGGTGATGCACTCAATCACCTGCAAGGATACAAGGTCACAATACACACTTACTGTCTGATAAATGAATACGGCCCACAAATATTTTTTCTGATCATCAAGTCACAGTTTGATCAGTTTACTGACAATCCATCTTCACATAAATGATTTTAGCATGTATCATTTAGGATGAGATGGGACCTTCTGAAAAGTTTAGTGCACTTTCATTCACTTTTATTTACACCAAAGATAAGATAAATAAGTGGTGCCCTGATAGTCTAACTTTAAGTTCTGGACACAACAATGAGAACAATGACATGAGGTAGGTTGTGAACCAGGGAGGTGAACATGTTTAATTTAAAGCATCTCTGAGCTCCAAGTGCCAGTGTCGGCTCATGCGGCTCAGGGTTGGTCCAGCAGGTATGTGATGGAGTGTGGGCCTCGTGTGACTCTGACCTCATTGTTGGAGAGCTGGTACCAGGGCTGCTTGCCGTAGGTGAAGATCTCCCACAGCACCACTCCCAGACTCCACACATCACTCTCTGTGGTGAATCTCCGGTACATGATGCTCTCTGGGGGCATCCAGCGGATCGGCAGCATCGTATGACCGCCCACCTGCAGAGAGAGAGAGAGAGAGTAGTCCCCTTCAGAAACCAACACGAGTGAGTATAAAGCTTTAACTGACTCACTGTATCTGGATATTTTTATACACAATGGAGAGAGGGTGTTATACAGAGTGAGGTTTTTATCTTATTGATATAAATGGTCTGGACAAAATATACATTCCTGTTGAATTGAACAGTGACTCAAAGTAAGGCCTCCAAAGTTATCATGTAGCTCTACTTCATCAAGGTCAGAGTTGAAGAAAAGTAAGGGATCGAGCTATATGGTATTAAATAATTTATCCAAATCAGTCACCAACAGGTCACTGGATTTTCTTTGATTGATTTAGCTTTATTTAACTGCTGTACAGGGTCAAGAGGTTCAAACACTCAGGCTGTTCTGTAGCTCATGTGAATGGAAATCATCATATTGTCAGCTGTGCTCATGCCTTTACTGTATATTAGATAAAAATGACTTTGTGATATCAGGAGTTGGTAACCTCTTTATGTTGGTCTTATCTGATGCAAGGAAATGTATCTTGGAGATGTGTGTGTGTGTGTGTGTGTGTGTATGTGTGTGTCTGTGTGTATGCTTGCATGCATGCTCAGATTTCTGACTCCACTATAAGCAGCAGAGGGCGCTGTGGGATTCAAATTGAAATCTGAGACACAAAGGATGAGGAAAAAAAATACATCCATCATGACAATATGTATGTAAATATAATTTTAATCATTATTATTATGAATTGTATTAACAAGTATTCATAAGAAAGAGTAATCTTCTCACAACCATCAGTGCCTTGTTACCAAACACAAACTCTTCAGTGTTTCAATATGATTCTGCTCATGCAGAGTGGAGAGAAGCATTAACTCCGAGAAGAATGAAAAACTGCCCATGCATTTTTGCACTGTTGCCCTCATTACCATGGAAACAGTAATTTTATGCAGATTATAGAATTTGCATTTAAATGGTATTAAAAATAGATAAAATACCTCTGATTAAAATTGTAATTTCTGCAGCTACACAGCTATTTCAGACCAAAACTGGAATGAAATTCGAATTACATTATTTGATTGTGTGCATATGTGGCTGCATTACCATATATTTCTGTGTATAAAATGTTGTGAGTGTGTGCATGTGTGAGTAGGAGGCTGGGGGCAGGGCGAGGCCAGGAAAGGGTTGAAATATCAAAAGTACTCACTCTGTAGTAGTCTGTGCTGTAAACGTCTCTGGACATGCCAAAGTCTCCTATCTTGACCAGCAGGTTTTCTCCTACCAGGCAGTTCCTGGTTGCCAAGTCTCTGTGGACAAAGTGCTGGGAGGCCAGGTAGACCATGCCAGCAGCAATCTGTTGGGCAATGTGCAGCATCTGGGACTGGGTGAGCTCCACCAGGATACTGTGTTGACCGTCTGCCATTAGCACTGCATCAGGACCGTGGGACCTGCACCCACAAGCACTTAATCAGCTCCTCAAATCACCACACCACTGGGTATCAGAATAAAAAGTACAAAAACTATGCTAAAAAATAACAACAACAACAACAACAACAAAAGCGTGACTATTCCAATGGTTGATTCATCGTTCTCATGCAGAAACTCCACATCCACTGGTTCTAGCTTCCAGCTTCTTTGTCATATATGATAGTCAACTGAAAACCACTGTGTTTTGGTTGAATAAAACAAGATTTCATTTTGGGTTCTGGGAAATTATAACATGCATTTTCAGTTTCTTGTCATATTAAGAAAAAAAATTGAGCAAATGACAGTTTAGTTTATCAGAAACCAGTGATTTCAACTGAGTTAACTAACGTTCATCAAGAGCAAACTTTACTGGACACTAACTTGGCATAAAGACTGGGGATGGGGGAGAACATGAGGCCTGGCTCTGCAAAAACACCTATTTCTTTCAAGCCAAGAAACAACCTAGGACATAACCCTTATAAACACACAGCTTAACAGATCAACCAAGGTTTATAGTATTAATTAATGAGTTCTAGAGGTGTCAGTCTTAGACAGAGCTATGCTAACTGTGTCCCTTGTTCCTGGTCTTTAAGCTAAAGCTATAGCTTCTTACTGAACACAAAGACATGAAAATTTTTATCAATTATTTCATCTAACTCATCACAAGAGGGTAAAAAAGTCAAGCTACTCCTTTAAGACATGCAAGTTTCTCTACAAGTGTCCTACCTGAGAAACTTGTTTAGGTCACCATGTTTCATGTATTCAAACACCATGATGAGTGGGTCGCTCTCTACACACACTCCATAGAAAGTGACGATGTGTTCATGTTGCAGGTTGGTGAGGAGCTCGGCCTCTCTGTAGAAGTCTGCCCGGCCGCTCTCGCTGGCCTCTTTCAGAGTCTGACCAAAGGCCAAAGACACAAAGACAAGGAGAACACAAGAAGGGATGTCAGTAGAAATCACTAACCGAATGACAAGTACACTGATTTTTTCTCTCTCTCTCTCTTCTCTTTGAATTTGCAGCTTCCTGGTCTGTACCTTGACTGCCACATGGATCTTCTCCTGGTCTGGTGTCAGGTTGTAGCACTCAGCCAGAAACACCTTCCCAAAGGCTCCTTCTCCCAGCTCCCGCTTCAGTACGATGTTGTGTCTCTTGATGTGCTGGACAACTTCAATTCAGAATGAGACAAATCATCTGGTGCATCTTGATTATAAAATGGTAATTTTAGTATATGTCAAATATATAATAGTCAGTTTAAACAAATATTGAGATATGGTGGAAATATGAAATTAATTTCTAACAAATATTATACATAGATCTTTATTATATAGTGCTGTAAATGTTTGCATACTGCTTATAAATGTTAAATACAGAGTGTCATCAAAAAGGTTTTTTCACACTGAGAATATTTTTATTGTAAGGTTATAATTATTGCTTTTTTATTTATTAACCATTTAATAGTTCTGTTTATGAAATATAATAAATACACCAAGAAAAATATGAGATGTAATTTATATATAGATACCCTATGTAGCATGTTTGTATTCCTAATGGAGCAATCTAAAACAAAACCATGTTTAGTTTAAAATGATATAAATCAGAAAATCCAAAGTATCAGATAAAACAAGCAAATGTTTGATGTATGTTTATACCTGAATGAATCTGATGTTTTTCTTTTTGATTGAAAATAATCATTCATTTTGATCACATACTGATTTTTTTTTTTCAGTCAGTCCAAAAGAAAAACATGCAGGTTCACTCTGCTGCATCGAGCCTTTTGTAAACAAGCTTGTGTTTCCGGACATTATCTGTAGGTTAACTGTCCTGTTGCCCCTGCAGAGCAGGAGTCAGTATCACAATGCAGCAGGATGCTGACAATAAATCTGGCGTCCAGCAGTGATCCCTGCATGGATTTATCAGAAAAGGTCCGGGTTACCAGGCATTTGTCGAGCGAGGCGGTAACTCACACGTGTCAGATTTCAGCATGCTGCCGGAGTTACGGAAGTACTGTGGGTTCTCAATGACAGGAATCTTTGTCATCCCAATGATCACTGCGTCTGGACCCATCTCCGAGGACGACGGGGTGTTGTTGCCATTGGAGACGTGATGAAGAGGGCTGGCAGAGTCATCGTCATTACTGATGACTGAGGAGGAGCCTAGGGAGCCACAGATGAGGAGGAGGTGGAGAGGTAAGAGGGGGAGGAGAGTGAGGAGGTAGGACAAGGGTGGGAAAGAAGTGGAGGGTGGAGGGTGGTGGTCATGGAGGAGGAATAAGAGGAGGGTCAGAGGGAGAAAAGAAATAGTAAGAAATGGTAAATCCCTTGCTTTTTATAACAAGCTCCTACAAGCTGATGCTAACACTTCATTTTAACCCTCCATTTACCATTTGTAACTAGCATTCAATTGCTTTAAGTGTTTATTAATATATATTTGTCAATAAGAAATAATCGTTAAAAAATTGCAACTAACCAAATTGCTCCCAATTTGCTAGCATAGTATAAATACTGGAAATAGACGACAAACAACCTTAACATAATGCGAACGCTGTCTTGTAACCATTTCCATTCATAAGTACAATGCAATGGCTTTGTATCAATCAGCCTTCTGGTTTAACTTTGGGCAAGACATAAGAGCAAGTATATTTCTTACAATGTTGAATTACTCCCTTAAAAACTTAGTTCACCTTTAATACCAAACTTCGAGTTTCTTCCATATTTTAGAATGATCACCATCAGCACACAGCCAGCCAAGGCAACTCCTGCGATTCCCACAACTACATACACCTGTGAAGAAAGGACAAAATAATATTGTATAAAACCCAGGTTTCATAAATACATCTTGAATCCCTAAAAAACAGTGGTTCCAATCTATTCCACAAATGTGTTAATGTGATCCCAGTGACTTTGAGTGTGGCGTGACTCTTGGTGTCAGACATGCTGGTTTGAGAGTGTCTCAAACCTCTGATCTCCTGGTATTTACATGCACGACAGTCTCTAGAGTTTTTACTCAGAAGGGTGCAAAAACCATCCAGTGTGCTTCGGCTCCATTGGACAGAAACACCTCATTAATGAGAGAGGTCAGAGGAGAGTGGCTGGTGCAAGCTCACTCAAAGTTGACAGTAACTCAGATAACCACTTTTACAACTGTGGTGAGCAGAAAAGTGGTGGTGGTTGTTGTGGTGGTGGTGAACTGCAGTGGCTTAAATCCACATCAGACTCCACTCCTGTCAGCAAGAAGAGAGGCTGCAGTGGGCACAGGCTTGCCACAACTGGGCAGCTGAAGATGGGAAAGAACATCTTGATTCCTGCTGAGGCATGTGGATGGTAGAGTCATCATCTGGCATCAGCACCATGATTCGTCCAGGCTGCTGTTAATGGGAGCATTTTCCCATGTGCATAATTTATCAAAATTTACCATCTTCTAATGGCTGTTTCCGGCATGGTAATGCATTGTGCTGCAAGGTTTCCTCAAACTGGTTTCTTGCAAGTCATTGACCTCCCCAGTCACCAGATGCAGTACAACACTTTTGGAACATGGTAGATGCTGCAGAAATCTACAGAAACCTCCAGAAATTACATGATGCCTTCATGTCAACATGGAGTAAATATAAATGGAGTAAATATAATATATGTCTGAGTGGTGGGCTGGTATCAACATACAACCACTGCTTAGGATGATAAAGACTGATGACAACCACTTACTGTGACACTGTCATCTAGTGGAGGGAGTGGTGTGTCTGGGGGGAAAAAACACACGCATCAAAATGTTTGTCTGGGAATTTGAAAATGATCCCAATTAGTCCAGCATAAAACTGATTTTGTTCAAAGACCTACCAGTGGTGTCTGGGCAGGAGAGATGCAGGCACAGGCCATAGGAGGAGGAGGAGGAGGAGGAGGAGGAGGAAGAGATGCACATCATGGTAGAGTTAATTTCAATTTTGTATAAAAATATTATTATGCTATTAACTTTAACCATTGTTAATTTTTTATAAAACTGAATCATTACTTACAGTAGTAGAACGGGTCTTCTGCTAAAAAGAAGACAGGTCTGTATTAGTGATCAACTTCAGGAATGAGCTGACCTCTCACTTAATGAACCCTTGTAAAAGTATAGCATATTCACACCTGTTCCAGGTGGGTCAATGAACTGGGCAGAGACCTTCTTCTCATCCCGGCCATACTCATTCTTGGCCACCAGCCTGTAAACGCCATTGTGAATGTGCGTGGGGTTGACCAGCTGCAGGCAGCCGTGGTCCTCGCTCTCGGTGGACACGTGAATCATGGTGCGGACATAGTCCTGCTCCTGGAGAGGCTTGTTCTCATGGAACCACTGCAGCTCAGGCTTGGGGTTCCCTGTCACGCTGAAGGGGATGCACCAGTGGTGGTTCTGCTCTGGCCCCAGCAGCTGCTGGATGGTGGGGGCAACTGACACGGAGGCAACAACAGAGGAAGAGTAATCACGGGGGGGTAGGAAATAAACACTGGGAGGAGAGGCCAGTAGGAAAAGCAACATATATGGGTTCAGAGAGGAGATGCAGTCTGGGATGAAAGTGATCACACAAACAATTTGAACACTGACATCAGGAGAACATGGAAGAGGAGAATGAGGAGAAATGTCACACTGAACCAGCAGAGGAGCATGGCAAGGCGTGAGGAGCTTCACAGGAGGAAGAGTTATGAACAGGAAACATGGAGAGTCAATAAGATTTGCTAAGAGACAGTAATGATAACAAACTGAGGAGCCTTCTGCTTACACTGGAAAAACACACAGTCTAGAGGAAGGCGTTTAAAAGATCATCTGAGAGGAAATTAGACAAACTTGTGAATGTAAATATAATTTCCAAAGATGTATGCTAAAGTTGGTCAACATTTACAGTCAACGGTGACAGGAAAGCAAGAGGCCTTACAGAGAATATTGAGTTGAAGTGTGGCCTCTGTCTGACCGACCATGTTCTCAGCGCTGCATATGATCACCCGGCCATTATCAACCGGAGACAGGCCCAACAACGTGAGGCTGCTTTCTGTTTCGAAAGGCTCGAGCTGTGGACACAGCAACATAATGTGCATTAAACAGTTTGTGCGATGATGATTTTCAGCTGCATAGACAACTAACCCTACATATAATATGTATAAATCAAGTCTCAACTGAAGTCTTATTGTACCTTAAAATATAAGGCTGGTCATATTAGATGTTACTCTTATTGTTATCGACTTCATCTGTCTGCTCCGACCTCCTAACCCTCATTCTAAGTGATTTCCTGATTTCCATCACAGTTTTTAGGACTATTTTCTCCGGTGGATGAACACATTTGTTGCTCTGGTGAGATTTTACATCAGCAAGTTGAGGTTAGGGTCACATCATTCAAAATGTGGTATAAAGACTTGTACTAGAAGAGGAATTATTTATCTCAGGGTTTGGGTGCAGAGACTTGTCAGTAAGGATCAATGTAAGATTTTGTTTTTGGTCTTTTGGCTCTTACCAAGGATTAACATTATCGTTTCCGCCACTCAAACAGCAGAACCTTAAAAAGCCCAGAGCCAGGAGTGGTAGACCTGTACCAAGAAGGTTCAAACAAGGGGGCTTGAGGTAGACCGGCTCACCTCGTAGTGGGTAGAGAGCATATCAAGGTTCCACAGGATCTCAGGAAGAGGGGAGCCTGAGGCGCTGCACACAGCTTTGACATTACTCCCCTGCATCTTGGTCACGACTTTGGGGTGACCTCCACTTTGGGAACCACTGTGAGGCACAAGCAGACAGTAAAATGAAGCTTCACATAGTTTGATTTGTTTCCAGATTTCCAGTCTGTCTTCACGAGGCCATCACCTCTCCTAGCGTTCAATATCAGATACCCAGCGTTGCTTTTTATAACAGGGTTTCACATTACCGCAGTCGGGCGGGGTAAGTGTGGCAAAGGCCTGCGTCTCTCCTCTGTCGTCTATGCATCTCAGCTCTAGGCCGTCGCCATCTTCTTGGAGCCTCAGTTTGATCCACAAGTTCTCACAAATACAGTCCAGAGGGTTTCCAGACAGGAGGAGCCTAGAAAATAAAGAAAATAAAACATTATCGCGTGAGAAACTCAATAAAGGTACTGACAAGTTTGTGCACATGTGATACTTACGGTAATGTTGTGTTGAAGTTCTGAAATGTTCTCCATGACAGTGTTGATAGATTATTGTCTCTGAGATTCCTTTAAGAGAAACATAGATAAATCAATAAAACACCAAACAAGGAAGCTCCAGTGTGCATAGGGAGGATCTTCTTACACATATTGAAGTCTTGTATTGTTGAAAAATGCGTCTGACGATATCCATGTCAGTCTCGTTTTCGTCACTGTTCTGTTGGAGGTCAAAACGCAGAGTTATTAGGTCACTGGCACCTTTGTGAGGTCGGAGAAACATGATTCATTTCTATATAAAACATGAATGATACTCACAGGTTTCTGAGGTTTATGTAGTGCCTCAAGCTGTTGTCGCTGATGTTAAATAGTCTGTTTTGATTAGCAATGTATCTGTGAAAAAAAACAAAAGACAGGTCTGTCAGGTGTACCAGTGCGTGGCTAAGTAACAAGTAACTGTGTATTAGACCAACTTTATCCTGTCAAACCTTTACAGTCACAATCACAGTGTGAAACGGGGGTCAGTCGTGTTTATGCATTTTATGAAACTAAATACTATGACAGTTTTTATTTGTCATTTTGGAGTCACAGCAGAATTTTGGTTTTCCTTCCTCTTCCTTCAATAAGGGAGTTTATTCAGCAGCACATTTGACATGTTTAATTGTCAATCTAATGTGAAGCATTTCAGCTTTGTTTCCACTCTGTCAGCATGTTGAGAGACAGAGATTTAAACATTTTGCAGCATCTCTGGTGTTATGCTCTGTTTAAAGACCTGCGAGTCATCTTGACTGCAGCTCGTTTCATGTTTTCATAGTGGGGAGACACTTTTGTTTACACGTGGATTGGACATTTTATCTGTAGCTGAAGTATATTTAGGAAGTCTAAAGGTGTACAGCTGCTTCAGGAGTCCTGTCCCTTCACATTAGTTGTCTACTATGCCTGTGGAGATGATAACAGCTGCGTTCACTAGTCAAAACTACACTTTACTCACTAAGAAGATGTTTCTCTGGAGAAAGTGGAGGGAGTGTTCAAGGTGTCAGCTGCTGCAAGACCTGGAGCTTGATTCGCAGGATGAGGAATCATCATGTTTTGATCCAACGACAGTGGACGCCCAGTATACACTACATCTGGTTCCAGTCTGTCTGCCACAGAAAAACTCACCCAAGCCTCCCCTCCACTCTCCAGCTGGGTGCCATGCAGTTGTATATATACTTGTGCAGGGGGTTCTAGCAGGTACACTCCGACACACAGGCCTACACGCTGACGCAGATAAGGCTACATAACTGTGGGTATAGCCTATCGCCGGCTGTATACAACTGATGTGATTTCATGTGTTAATCTGGCAACAGTGTGGTCATTTTGATTATTATTATTATTATCTTGAAATGTTGAGGCTCTTTTTAACACCGACGCCCAAAAGCTCCCAATCAACACCTCGGAGGCTGCGTCTGGGCCTAAATATTTTTACTCCATCACTACCTCTGGAGCTGTTTTGTAAAGGAAACACCGACTAATCCAAATAAGCCTGACGCACACTCTCACCACCATTACGCACACACACACACATACGCGCACACACACACACACACACATACGCACGCGCACACACACATACACACCATCGTCGTTAGTGGCACGCGCAAACCCCCATCTCCGCCACACATACACACGCGCACATATTCTTGGCTACATGATCTGACAAACCCAGTGGTTCCACGAATAAAATCACGATTTTCTGTCTTTGACATTAAGCGCACGAGACAGATCTCTGCTGATCTTTAATCCACAAAGGAGGCGAATAACATCCGAGCATCTGCTGCTGCTGCTGTTATTATTACCTTTATTATTAGTAGGCTATAATAATCCTAGCCCTTGGGTATTATTGCGACCTACGATCGAAGGTAGTTCTTTACGCATTGCATCCTAATAAGTTCACAAGCTGTCTGCACGATTCACGTTCATACACACTTACATCTCGGTGATGTTTTCCATGTCATCTAACGTGAGGACAGGGAAATCCTCGATCCCTGGTACAGAATCAATACAAACAATCCTTGAGATGCTGCAAGTGCAGGATGCGGGGCAAGCATCACTAAATCTCCACAGCCCCATCAAAACCAAAAACAATCCAAGACGAGCCATGCCATATTCCCCCGCGCTGGAGTCCATCGCAGGTCCAATGATATCCCACGATATCTGCTCAAATTGAAATATTGGTAAGATTTCCTCCCTCGCCGCCTTTATCTGGCCAAGTTAATCCTTTCGACTCCGCAGAAAAAAGACTACGCCGTCGGTGAGGAATGCGCAGAGCCCACGGTTTTAATATCAAGATGCCATGGACTGGCCTTCCCGTCTCCGCAGAGCTGGTATCACACTACTGCATATCGATGCCGTGAAGCAAGGTGTCAAGTGGTCCGTCCTGGTGCTGCTGCTGCTGGTGCTGCTGCTGTCTCACTCCTCTATCTCGGGCACAGACTGTTCGCCTCTGCCTTGTAAAACAAATATGAGGTGTTCCAGATGTTTAGAGATCAGGCAGGGCCCCCCACGAGCGTTTTTCTCATGTATGTGTGGTGATGGGGAGGAAAAATAAGAGAGACTGCACAGTGGAGTAAAGGATGCGTGGTGATGCTGCGTGTGTAGGGAGGAAGGCTACCTGCATCCGTCTATCGATTATCGACGAGGACGAGCGCATCTCCCCCCATAGCCATCACTGGGATTGGGTTTATTGAGGGAGGGGGTGGTGGTGGTGATGGTGGTGGTGGTGTGTGTGTGTGTGTGTGTGTGTGTGTGATTGGGGGGGGGGGGGGGGGGTAGTCGCGATGGTGGGGATGTTTTTATGACAAGTTGCATTTCTATGAATTCGTTTAAGAAATTGTTAATTTTCTATTCATGCATTCAAAACCATTCAAACGCCCGCCTCCTGCTGCACTTTTATTCTTCTAAGCTGTGCACATGTGGCCAGCTGCGGGTCAGATGCCCTGTTCGTGGCGGGCACATCATCATCATCATCATCATCAACAACAACAACAACAACAATATGGATACAAACTCTTGTGCTGTAGTTACCCTGCAGCCATGCACTGGATGAAAGCAGCGCTTCTTCCACACCAACACTGTTGTACGGTTGGCCATTAGGCCTATAGTGTGACGTACGGTTGACGCACAAGACGGGGTGCATCTATGAAAAATAATTACCTATACTATGTCTGCAAGCTTCAAATGGGTCTCACTCCAATCACTGATCAGTGCACAATATAGGAGCATGGGTTGGGATGGAAGAACATGCTGTAGATATATATTTTATTATTATTCATCTTGATAAATTACATTTGACAGAAACTATCATATATTTGATTTTACAGATAAGAACTACATGACAACCTACTGTAACCATATGCAAACATGTGTGTGCAGCCCTATAGGGTCAGACTAGCAGCCCATATACAAAGTCTGAGAAATCCTGACCTGTAATACATTTATTTTTTTCTAAATTTATTCATCAACAATATTCAGAGACTGATTTGCATTGATGTTAGTGTCCACTCCACTATTGTGTGTATTCAACTGTCAGCTTTTAAACTGTTTATTATTATCATTTTTACCTTAAATGTCACATAAATCTGTGTTTTTCACTCCCATCTGAGAGTCACTGTGCACTGGTAAACATCCAGGTGGTAACATGTTTTGAAAATGATGAAATAAATCCTGTTTACTGGTGGATTCCTAAATTTCACTCATAATGAGGAGGCATACTCAGCTAGGACACATGATCTATGACACAGCCTGGATGGTTAGTGTCGCTATGGTGACTTGCTTTTTACAAATAGCGCGGACAATGTCAAGTGTCGCTATGGTTGCAGATAAAAATATGTACGCAGGCTCTTTTTTTTTTTTTTATGAGAAACATCAAGAACTGAATTATATCTGTCTCCATGGTAACCTCAGAGTATAGGAGAGGGAAGAGAGCTCTTTATTTTGCAATAGATCCTTGCCTATATCTGAAGGACCATGACAACACTACGAGAGGGGGGGGGTGTTTAAAATAGATCAAGTATATGGACATAATTCAGGCTCCTGATTTGCACTAAATGGGCAGTGGGGTGGTGGCTGTGGATTAGCAAGTCTGATCTCATGGACTTATCTCTTTTTATCTCTGCAGGAAAAACTAGAAAATCTAGTTGCACTCTACATTGGTTCAACTTCAGGTGATCAGAAGCCATAGGATGCATCATAAAGATCATGAGCTCCTGTGCTGTCTTTTGAGAACAAGGAAATCATCTGTGAAGTCAAGGCGCGTGTTTTTATTTTATTTTCTTAATGAGTTTTTATAATTGGTCTTGTTTTAACTGAAAAAAAAAATCCCAACTTTCAGGTGTAGTACAAAGAGTTAAGCATGAGGAGTTTCATCCTTCGCACACTGAGACTGTGACTGTGATTGTGCCACATCAAGAGAGCCCCCCCCCGCCATGCACGTTTAGTTTGGTGCCATTTCTGCATCATCCAACTCTGCAACTCCTCCGTCTGTGCTCCTACCGCTTCCTGAACCAGCTGGTGGCAGACTTGTCTTGAACCTTGCATGGAGTGATGCAGCTGTGACACAGCCCACTGATATACATCCTGTGCCTATATCCACACTGCTTCTCTGCGTCTATAGTTTGGTGGATAAATAGTCCTGCTTCAGACGCAATAATAAGAGATCAGGTCAGAGCAAACTCCTTCATTCAATTATGTAATGTCAGAAAACAATCTGTGCTACGACCCTGTAACAAACAACAACAAAATGACCAATATAGTTTAAAATACACACTTGTCTTTGACATGCATCACTATCATTGTCAATTTAAATTGAATCGAATCTGCCTTCACCAACGTCTAGCCAAAATAACGCAAGAATGAAAGAGTAGATTCATTTTCTGTTGATCGACTAATAGATTTACTAATTGATCAGTTTGGCTTAAATATTGTATTTACATACCTACTACCAAACACACTGACCCACAATGAAAAAAAAAATCAATTTGCTAGTACACTTCAGGTTTTTAGGACTAACCAACAAATCTAGTAGTTTGTAATATTCTCAGAGGGTAACTGAAACACAAAACACATGAGCAAAGTAGTATTAGCTAGTTGTACTGTTATTTTCAATACACCTGAGGGAGATTTTCTATAATAAAAATTAAATGATTAAATTAAATGAGTGAACTATTGTTTATACAGTGTGTAAAATGTGATTTGTTGACATCTTTATTAGGGGAAAAAATGATGTAAATGATTAATTAGTCATCCAAATTGTTGCCCATTAATTTTGATAATCAACTCATGTCTTAGGTGCCTGGGGAAATAATGAAGCTGCCCTGTGCAGTGGTGATCCATAGAGGCCCGGTAATTAATTTAACCCAGGTTCCCTGCCAAACTGTTGTGGTTAGTATTTGCTTTGGGCCCCCCCACACCCCCACCTATTGCCCTCTGAGCATACAGTACCTTGCCACCAAGCTCCCAGTAAGTCCTGCAACCACATCTGCTGTATACTTAGGGATATTGTTGTGCTAATTGATCCGTATAAATAACTTAATTAAATACATTTCCAAAACCAGTGGAACCACTAAGAACCAGATGTGCAAACCAAAGAAACCCAACATTAACAATGTATGAACTAGCCTGACAGTGGTTGTTTAGGATAGGAAACCCCCTCACTTTGTCATGCAGTGGTAGTTGGAGGCAGCCGGGGGTGTCTGCCGGTGGAGGCGGGGTAGTCGGCAGAACGGCTGCCAGCCTGTGAGCCTCACTACCCGACAAGTCCACCAGTGCAGGGGGAGTTTGTTAAACTCTTCCCACGTTGCCACCCACCCCTGCTTCATTTCGGCGACTTTTATGTTTATTAGCACCGCCCGCTTGCGCTGGCGTGCGGAGCAAAAGGAACAAACCGCTGGGTGAGTGTCGACGAATCGAGCTCACCCACCAGTGTCTTCTCTCCATGCTGAAAACGTGCAAACGTTTCAGGGCGAGGAGACCGTGGTGGACCGCAGTGAACGCGGTTTTACTGCAGGTTTGTTTTCCTAACTGTTTTATTTCCGTGGTTCGCTAACATAACGTCGCGTCAGTTATCCTGCTTGCTAGCTCGTAGCGGTTATATTCAGCTTTCGCCGCTGACATTAGGGAGATAGTCGGCTTGTTTCCGTTGTGTTCATGTTATTTCTCGGTGGTGGTGAGTGTTGTACAGTCGCAACGTGTACAGTGAAGCTGGCAGACACACCTCGCAAAAAAAAGCAAAAAGCGGCTGGCTAGCTTAGCACAGCCGTTAGCATGGCAAAGTAACCTAATGTCAACTTAGCAACAGCCGCGCAGAGGCTAGCTAACTTCTGTTTGCAGCCACACACATCAGGTGACAAACACGTTTTCCTTTTACGTGTAAGGAATTGCGCAGTTTCCTTTCCCGTGCTAGCTGTTTTGGATTTAGTTGGACATTAAAATGATTTTTTTTAATGTTCGATATAATAAGTTACAGTGCGCGATTGAGCTTCGCTAACGTGTGTTTTCAGAGGGAACCTCATCCAAATATTGGGGTGGCTGTGGCTGCCGCTGAAAACCACGTAGTAGTTAAAATGGGTGCTGCTTATTCCCAAGCTGTGTAGGCGTTGACCAGCATGTCTATAAGTTTGGCAAGGCCTCAGTGCAAGAGATGTTTGCAGAAGTGCAGCCTGCTTTTGCAATCTAGTGGGAAGTACATGTAGGTGGACTGCATGTGCACACCGGAGTTCACAATCTGATCAGATTTGTCACTTTCGATAGACTCACTTTGCATACAGGTGTGACATAATACTCTTCACTTAGAAAACATGCTAAAAACACAGAGACGCATCAAATACAAGGCACATGAAAAGAAGATTAGATGCAGAACTTAGCTTAGGCACTGTTTTAGGTATTGAATCCTATATCCTGACTCATGCAATGTTCAGTCAGACAGCATGCATGCTGCTTCACTACTGAGCTCATATGATTTTGTCTTCCTCAGCTCAGCAATTACAATTCACCCTGGTACAGGACCACACAATTTACCACAATTTGAATAGAAATGGCAACATGGCCAACTGCAATAAACAAGTCACACGAGCTTCCTCTTTTTTTCCCTTTTACTCAAGGTAAAATGTATCATAAAACGATTGTGCATTGTTGAAACCACATGTGTTGATACAGAGACACTCTGGGCCAAAAAATTAAATTAACAAGATGTAAATGACATGTTTGTTTGGTTCAAGACCCAACAAAAAAAAGTGAGCCTAAGAAGCAGAACTGCAACTGAAATTGCATAACACAGTCACAATGTTTACCCATATATTGCCTATATATATGCATATATATATATGTTTTTGAATATCGTGCAGTCCTAATCTAAAATAATTAATTCAGTAGAACATGTACTGATTGATTAGTTGTCTCAGCCATTAAACTGATTAGTTTTAGGGTTTAGAGTGTTGTTGGGTCAAAATGAGACACTTGTCGAAGAGTATTTTTGACAAATAATCGATTCCCCAAAAAATGACAGGCAGATAATATGCATGTAAATTCTTGTTAATGGCAGCGCTCATTACATTATTTGTTGATATTGTTTTTTTTCACGTATGGTGTGTGGCCTGGCTAATTGTATTATTGTCTCCTCTTTATCAGATCCAGGGAGAGGAGCCTGTTTGCATTCCACGGCAGGTGCAAGACAATGGAGGTGAAAATCGAACAGCAGGACGAAGACATCACATTCAGCAACACTGACACTAATAGTAAGATCCTGCACATCATCGTCATCGTCAGAAAAACCCACCCATTCATGACTATAATGTAAACTGTATGAATGAACTCATGCACCAAGTGGAAAATGAACCAAGCCCATCCAGCACTGCATCCTTCTTGAAATAGAGTGTGTAGATAAATCGGCTAATTAGACCACTCAAGGGAGGAAAAAGGGAAAAAAAATGAAATTTTTCTGGCTTCCTCTTCATGGCATGTGGACATGTCAGATGGTTGAGGGATTCTCCTGTCCAAGATACTGCTGCTCTGTGGGCCCTGAGCAGATCTGCCTGTGTTTTAATCCAGGAAGGGTACATGGTGGTGCTGGACATGTTCCATCATACAGTTGGCTGCTGAGTGAAACCCATTCTTGGGGTGGAACATACTGTAGATCTCACAGTCACCATTTATTTATATTTTTGTCCCTTCATATTAACACTTAAGTGGCCACAGCCAGTAATTATATATATATTTTATGATACTAGCTCAATCTGAATCATCTTCCCTCTCAGGTAAACGCCCAGCTGAGGACATGGATGAGGAGCAGGCCTTCAAACGTTCACGTAATACCGACGAGATGGTGGAGCTACGCGTGCTGCTTCAGAGCAAAGTAAAAAACCCATTCAGTTCAATTCACATTGGACTGATACTGCTGCATTATTTTACAATATTTTAAAAGAGAAAAACGTCTCTCTCTCACTCTCTTCACAGAACGCTGGCGCTGTTATTGGAAAGGGTGGGAAAAACATAAAAGCCCTACGCACGGACGTGAGTAATAGATAAAATGCTGCTAATTGTTCTGCAGCTGCAGAGAAAGTTCAGTTGGCTGATGCCCGTTCTGTTGCAGAGTCTGCACAGGTCTCTTTGGACCTAACAACTGTGCTACATTGAAGTGCTGTTAAGAGATATTTAAAAAGACCCAAACCTAAATTCCAAATTATTCCACCAGCCCCCCCCCCCCACCCCCAATTCATTAATTTCCCACAGAAACAGTCCCAGATATCCTGCCAGCAGGTTTTTAATCATTTGACATGAAGAATTGACATGCACTGTGAGGCGATAAAACCAAGTTTGTTCACGTGGACAGACGAGGGAGACCCTGACAGACAGATCTGTTGGATTTGGTTTCCAGTCCTCGTGTGAAGTTCAGCCTGATTCCAGTTCCCTTCACAGGGTTGAAGTTATATCTGACCTTGAAGTGACCCCAGGTTCCTGAAAGCCTCAGTGGACGTAACCTTTTTTGCAGGGACGTAAAATCTCTGTAGTTGCTCCAGACTGTTATATTGAACTGATCTTTGTCCAGGTCACACCTCCTTGTTCTTCTTCACTCACCACAGTTTCAAGTCTCTCACTTTCTCTTCACTTTTGGGACAAAGTGTAGCGTGTATTCAATTAAAAATGTATTCCTTCTCCCCCTCTTCCCTTCTCCTTTACTTTTTTTGCTTTTATTTTTGGCCACCTTCCTCCGTTGCCCATGTACTGGATCGACATGCCCCTCCTGCGTTGCCCACCTTGACGTTGGCCCAACCTCCGCCCGCCCCTGAACGCCCGCCCGCTCGCCCACCTGACACTCCCGGTTGGCCCCGCCCATAAACCGTGCCCCTCCTTAAATGGGCGCCTTACTTGACATCTTGTGATTGAATGCCCCCGCCCAATGCCAACCTCCTCCACCACAACCACCACCACAACCACCACCACCACCACCTCGGCCCATGCAGTACAATGCCAGTGTATCAGTCCCAGACAGCAGTGGCCCAGAGCGGTATGTCCCACCAGTTATTGCCTCACTGCCTGATTAGAACAGTGAAACACATGTCTTTGATAACCTGCCTTCTGTTTCATTTTAACATTTTTATATACATGACAGTATACCCCCCCATCCCCCCAAACACCCCCCTCCCCCCTCCTCCACTTGTAAGAGACGTGTATTGTTCCTTTTGATTTTTCTGTCCATTTTAAGCATCTCCATTGAGTTGGACTTTTTGTCATTACAGTTTATTGTCCATTCAGAGAATCACTGACAACCCACTACCAAGTAGTTGGTATTTAATGGTTAGCGACACAGCTGTTGGATGTTGTCTTTCCTTGCTGTGATGTTTAATTTTACCATGAAACCTGTGGAAAGCAGACATCTTTTTCTCGCTCTGTCCTCTGCGGCCCACCTGGCCCCCCTTACCTCCGACTCCCCCCACCCCCCACCACCCCTCCCATCCACTCTTCCACCTCCTGCTCCTACCCCTCCTCCTCAACCCTTTTAAGCATCACTGTCCATGATCTCTGAGAGAGCACTGGCTCGTGCCTCACTCTGTCAGTCATTAATGTTGTCTCTTTATTTCATTGTGCTGCATCCCCTCTGTTAAATTTCTCTCAGGCCACATCAGATCAGAGCTGCCTGCAAAACCTTTCATAACCCCCACCCCCACCCCCCAAATCCCCGCTACCTCCCACCCACCCCAACCCTGCTCTTGTCCTGTGCCACAGAGTAGTTGGTAATCACTCACATTTCCTTCCCCACCTCAACTCCTCTGCTCTGTTACTCCTTTTCTACTGCCCACCTCGTCTCTTCCTCACCTCCGCCCCCCCAAGCCTTCTCCCCACCTCTCCCCTCTTCCCTGAAACCCCCCCCCCCCCGGTCACAATGAAGGTGTGCTGGAGGCGCAGTTGTCATGGCAAGTTATTCTTTCAGTTTGTTACGTTCCTTTTCCTCAACTTGCTGGTGGTGGGATGGTTATAGAAGATCTCTCTCTCTCTCTCTCTCTCTTTCTGTCACCCCCCCCCCCTCCCTCCCCCCTCCCCCAAATCTGTGTGGCCAGTCTCACGTTAATTTGAGCCGTTCTGAAGCTGCCCATCCTCCCAACGCTTCTCTTACTTTAAAAATAATATTAGATTTGAGTGCATGTCAGCTTCTTATTGAATCAGTTTAGTGTTGGAGAAAAGTTATAATTGTGCGTAGTCTCTTTTTCCTGTTTAGTTGGAAATCTGTCGTAAGTCTCTCCGTAACATTTTGCTGGACTGCCTCTGGCGTGTTTTTTTTTTTTTTTTTTTTTTTTTTTTCCTTTTTTATTGTTAATTATTTGGGTTTTTTTTGGTCAGTAATTTCTTTTTGTTTTTTTTGTTTTTTTTGGTTTTGTGTTCTACTTTTTCTCCCTCTTGTAATGCCTTGCTTCCTTTTGGGACAAAATGGTTCCTGACAGGATCCTGAGTGTGAATGCCAGCATCGACACAATTGGAGAGATTCTGCTGAAAATCATACCAACTCTAGAGGAGGTGAGCCACCATTTGAATGAGCACATCATAACACATGCCTCTCACTTTGTTGACCTTGGATCTTGTTGGATCTCCCACCTTTGTGCTAGACTGTCACTGAAATGTTGATTCGTAGTTATTTTGGTAGTTTTCCAACCAGTCAGTTGATCTTGGCTTCTTTAAAACATTCAGGCTTTGCCACCACAGTACAGTTTTCTGTTTTTGGCAAATGTCACCACAGTTTGTCGAGTTCTTAATCATTTAATCATGTTTGTGACTGATGCACCAGCAATTTTAGTGCAAATTATTATTTTTTGGAGCCCTTCTAGGTCTGTCAGTTATGAGCTCACCTAGTAGCAGGCTGAGTTGCTCTGCAGGAGCACAAGTACAAAATAAAGTCATATTTTGATTAGATTAAAAAAGATTTTTGCACATATTTTAGTGTGTGTACTCTGTGCTTTGGTTCCTCAGTTCTGCCATTGTAGAAAAGTAAATTTGGATATTTTTTTTACTGAACATAAGTGATATTTTCAAGGGGATTAGATTTTTTTGTATGGACCAGTAAAACCTCAATCCAACTACATGTTCAGTTTTGTTCTTTCCCCTTGTTGGCATCATGGATGATTCTATTGTGGAAATGCTTTTTTAATCAACTATAGGAAGGGCTTTAGACCTTACTGACATTACTGATCTTGCGTTGTTTTCCTTTAGTACCAGCATTACAGTGGGATTGATTTTGACTGTGAGCTTCGCCTACTGATCCATCAGAGCTTGGCAGGGGGCATCATCGGGGTGAAAGGTGCCAAAATAAAGGAGCTGAGAGAGGTAGGCCAGAGTCCAGATCAGCAGGAGCCTCAGAATGATACTCTGCACCAACATCTTGCCCGCAGATGACTTATTGGAAACAAAATAGTAATCAATGTAAACTTATGTATTTGAATAATGAAAATATGTGTGATTTGTTTGCCTATTATCATTTGGCTAGTTAAGTCGCAAAGCAGTCACAAGTGAATTTCGATGGTGTGGTCTCATGTGTTTGTTTGTGTGTGTCAGAACACCCAGACCACCATCAAGTTGTTCCAGGAGTGCTGCCCACACTCCACCGACAGAGTCGTCTTAGTGGGAGGAAAGCCAGAGCGTGTCATTGAATGTATAAAAGTGATTCTGGAGCTGGTGTCGGAGGTGAGTTTACAGCACTGACAACATACTTTACACAGATATGAGTTTCATCTCATGTAGATGTAATCACAGTTACTTGGAGCTGAAAAGAAAGAGATGAAATGTTTAGAAGTTCCTTGATTTATGTGCTTTAAAAAATACCAGTTTCATCAATTATTTCAAAGCATGAGAGTCTTTTTTTATAATCTCTCGTCTCTCCTTTCCTTTGGTTTCCTATCGCAGGCACCGATTAAAGGTCGCGCACAGCCTTACGACCCTAATTTCTACGACGAGACATACGACTATGGAGGTTTCACCATGTTATTCGAGGAGAGAGGCAGACGACCCATTGGTGGCTTCCCCATCCGTGTGCGTGGGGGCTTTGAGCGCATGCCCCCAATTCGGGGCAACAGACCAATGCCTCCATCCAGGAGGGACTATGATGACATGAGCCCCCGGCGGGGTCCTCCGCCGCCACTGAGCAGAGGTGGAAGAGGCGGCAGCCGAGCACGTAACCTACCTCTGCCCCCGCCTCCGCCGCCAAGAGGAGGGTGAGGAGTTGCCCACTTTCTTTAGTTCTTATGGCCCCTAATCTGGGTCTTTATACAAAACAAAACAAACTTGTCTGTTTGGGTGGCTTCATAAGGGTTGATTTGCTTTATAAATACTGTCTAGGAAACAAGACCTTTCTTTGTCTGTCATTGTTTTCAGGGGAGACAGGTTCTCACATGGGAGCTACCACAGCAGCATGGACGACAGACCAAGGTGAGTAAGACTGTCAGTACTGTACATGATCATATTAAGGCCTGTTCTCAGATATATATAGGGGATTTTATTGTGATGAAACTGTAAGCCTGGCATGACACTTGCTGTACTGATGATTTAGCTGTCTGGAAATGTATGTATAATATTATTAATTTAGCAAATCAATGGGTAAATATTGAAGACGTTTTGAGTTTGTTTTGACTGGTGAACTGTGGAAATTAAATCTCTAATAAGGGCTAGCCTCTTTGTGCCACCTGACTAAATTTGAGAATTTATTTAAAAGTACAGTGACAGATATCAGTGAAAGTTGCTCAGTGGCAGACTGTCAACCCACCAGCTCTGATTCAGAGTCTGATCACAGGTCATCTGAAGTTTGCGTGTCCTTTCACACTCACAGCTTTCTAAATACCAGTCTGACAGTCCGTGACCTGCGTGATGCCGTGTTAAATGTCCTCTACAGAAGACAAAATATATTAACGCATATCTCTGTGTGTGCAGTGACAGAAGAGGAAGAGGAGACCGCTACGACAGCATGGTGAGTGCCGTCTGTGTTTACAGGTGCTAAGCGAAGTCCTTCTGTGTGGTTTTAGCTTCCCAGTCGTGCGGCGTTTGTGAATTATTTTCCACATGAGATGGTTGGAATTCCTCTTTCCGAGTGTAGTACAAGCACAGAGGCATTTGTGCTGCTTTTTCACTGTGTATGCACACTGATCTAGGCCTGTTGTTGCCTGGCAACACTTGTCTCCTTGGTTACCGCAGAGCAGCTGAGTACGTAGTCCAGAGATCCACCAGGCTAGCAAATGAACTTCAGCTGAAACCAAAGCAGTTCCTGAACAGGTTCTTTTCAGGTCTTGGCTGCAAAGCAAATTGTTCCAATAGGATCAAAGGATATATTTAATCAGAAACCAACAGATGCCACTGAATTCCTGAGATTTAAGGATAAACATAAATATCACACATATATTTTCACTTAAAAGAACGCTCTGATTTTGCTCATCAAAATGCAAATTAGCTTCAGCACTTTGAGCCTTAAAAGATGAAAAATTACTCATAAAAAGTGGATAAGAAGATGGTCTTAGATAATAATAGAACTATATCTCTTTCATAAATATATATTTTTTAATGCGTATGGTTGCAGGGGGTTTACGGTCCAGATAACTTTTAGTTATTTAGAATATTTAGGTGATGAACTTGTTCTAATTGTCATGCATTTCTGTGACTGTGTGGATGGATTTATTGGGTTATGGCAAATTATTACTGTGCATTTAAATGTCCTACATATGGGAAATTAATTCTTTGATAAAATTAGCACTATGACATGACATGTCTATAAAAGAGTAATATCCTACATTGTCAAAAGCTCAAGCACTAAATAAGTTGAATATTTTGACCCAGTTTCAAAGTTCTTGAAGTGCTTATGTCCAAGTTGCTGCCTGTGACTGTTTTCAAGTAAAACAGTACAATGACATAGCTTTTAAAATGTTGAAGTGTTTCTCAATGTTTCCTATTTAGCTTTTTAGCTTTACATTGTTTGGTAGTTTTGTCTTAATCCCACCTCATCCTGTTTACTAAATGTGACCAGAAGTCCAAGTCCAAATATTGTATAGGATGAAATAGAAAACAACAGCTAACAAAATAAAAATGCAGTTCTAGCACTCGTAGCCTGGAGGTGGCACAAGTGTAAAAATTTCTGTAGGTCACTGTTTCCTGGCCTTATTCGATGGCAACATGTCTTCAACTGCTCCAGCTGTTTTCCTGCTATTAGATCCTGCATGTTTAGCTGCAAGTCTGAGCTGATGACTCTTTCAAGTGGTTCAACATCAATGATAGTGTGCGTCACTGTGGGGAATGTAGAGGAGTCTAGGAGGTGGTGTGTACCACATGTCGCTTTATCGGCGTCTTTAAGCCATTATATCAGGACGGACCCAAAATGACTTCAGTCTGGTTCAGTGGCCTGCAGGCGACAGTTTTCAAACCAATAATGCACTGTTCAGATAAAGTGGAGGGAGATATTTGCTGTGACTGTTTGACGCTGTAGAGTCCTGACTCAGATCCTCATGGAAGGTTTCCAGCACCTCGGTGAATCTGTGCCTCAGATAATTCAGGCTGGTCTGGATACAAGAAGGAATCACATCCATATTGGCCTGGTTGTTTGTCATACTGTGGAACTGATACAGAGTTTTTGGCTTGTTATTGTGCTGGCAACTTAAAAAAGGCTCTTGTAGCATGCTGTCATTATTGTGACATTAAAGTTTTATGTTTTGTGTTTCTGTTTTTTTTTTTTTCTCCAATTGATCCTGAAATGCAGAGTGGAGGCGGATACGGTGAGTGTTGATATTTGTATGCATCCTGCACACATCTGCATTTAATTCCTCAAAGGAAGATCTTGTTTTTTGTTAACTGGGGGTTTATTTTCATGGTTTTATTCTTTTCACATCACGTGGGCACAGAGTGAACTTTGCAGCTAGTGGTTAATGGTAATAGTTACTTTTACAACAAACACAAGCTTCTCAAATTTTGTAGCACTAGCTAGCTACATGATAGCATGCGAGCCATTTCAGAAGCCCAGCAGCTTGATGGCAGGCAGTAGAAAGATGAGCATGACCAATCAGATTTCAATATGATATGAAACATTTATAACTTTTTTTTTCTCCAAATTGAATTTTTAACCCTGGCCACATCATATTTAGTCTACTGCACTCCTCCATTGCATTAGATGAATACAATAGACTATTCATTGTATGTTACCCTTCTTCTCCAACACTGTTAAGGATAATTGAAAGTTTGGTTTAAAACCTGTCTGGTTGCCTGATCACTGGTTCTACTTGCCCCATTAATCCATGTTGTAAAGCTGTGGTGCAAGTTTTGACATGTCCACACATCCTTTGAATTACATCAGTGAATAATCATTTCCCTTAAACAAAAAAAAGGGAGAGTGAGAGAGAGAGAAAACGTAGTAAGAGCACATGAAGAGGGAACTTTGTCTTGGGCGTTGTTTCTGGCTGTATTGCTTGTTTACTATCACACTGTCTCCTGTCTTTGTCCAAGTAGTATATTTTCATTTTTCACTTTCTTGTTCCCTTTTCAATGTTTTCAAAGACAACAATTCTTCCTGGGATCACTTTCAGTCGGGTGAGTGGGGGACAGATCATTACTGTCCCAGTGTCTTGTTTCCTAACCTGGAGGGATTGTTTCATATTGCTGCACACTTTATTTAAAGACACAATCACATCAAATCTCTTTCCTCACTATCCAGGAGGGAGAGGGTCATACAGTGACATAGGAGGCCCGGTCATCACAACACAAGTCACCATCCCAAAAGATGTGAGTACAGCATCTATTCACTCTCAAAACACATGAGATAGACAGAGAAGCCGTTGCACTTGTAAATCCTCTTGGTTGGTTGTCATGCAGCTGGCCGGCTCCATCATCGGTAAGGGCGGCCAAAGGATCAAGCAGATCCGCCACGAGTCTGGGGCATCCATCAAGATTGATGAACCACTAGAGGGCTCTGAGGACCGCATCATCACCATCACAGGAACACAGGACCAGATCCAGAACGCCCAGTACCTACTGCAGAACAGGCACGTACCTCTGTGAATCCCCAACCCCCTCCCCCTCCCTCAAAACACTCATCACTATCACACTGGAGCAGCTTGGTCTCCTCTGATGCTACTTCTAAATAACTATCTAACAGTTCACTAGCAGTAGTAGTAGCTGCTTTAAATAGACCCCCTTTTTCCTGTAAATAGTTTAAATGTAGATAAAACATAGATAAGTTTATACTTTATAAGTGATTATGGTTTATTATTTATTTATTATCTCAGGTTGATTTTACCTCCATAAAGCTGCTGTTTTTTGCCTTGAGTTTAACCAACTGGTTGCTTAGCACAAAATAACAAGCAAATATTTTAATAATGAATCACTTATTTGCATCATCTTTAAAGAGGAGGTTCTGCTGCTTTTTGCTGTTGTGACCTGAACCTCCTAGTGATCATTACTTGGTTTTTCAGTCAGTAAACAAACACTTTGAAGACGTCATCTTGGGAAATTATATCTAACATTTTTCAATATTCTGTGAGATTTTTATTGACAAAACAATTGAGAGAGTAATTAGCAGATGAATTAAAAATTAAAACAGTCACTAGTTGCAGCCCTGATCAGTTAAACCTGAAGTGTCTTGATCAACATTTTACAGCCTTGGAGAAATGTTGAAATTTTTGTTTATTATGCCAGAAGATGCGAGTTTTACAGTTTTTTTTAACGCCAGCATTTCATCTTAAAGATTTCTCAGTTCACACATTTATTTTCCCCGCTCACTAAACGGCTAAGCTGGTCTCAGCAGTCATATTGCCTCTTGCAGACAGAATTTATTTTCAGCCTTGACCTTGGCATACTTTTTTATAACTCTCAGTTCTGCTCCACATGAAAAATGTCCTCCCTTTTGCAGCATCCAGCGTTAACAGCTTCTGACCTGTGTTATGCTCCTGTTAAAATAAATATTTTTTAATGTTGTCATGAGACGCCCTCACTTTTATCTGTCTCTTGTTTCAGTGTGAGGCAGTACTCCGGTCGGTTCTTTTAGGAAGAAGGAAGTGAAGAAGAAGAAGGTGGAGGAGGAGAGTGAAGCCATGCTGCCATACTGTTTGCTCCATCTATTCAGAGCCTACATTCCTCTGCTTTGGGTAGATGTGCCCCCCTCCCCTCACAGTCAAACACTACACCACCTATCTATACATTGATCATTTTGTTTAGAGGAGTTTTGAAAAATCTTAAGCTGTCAAACAGCAAACAAAGAGTCAACAACATTATTCTGTGCTGGTGTAATTATTTTTTTCTGGGAGATTCTCGTGCCGTCATTGGAGTAAACTCATCAGTGTGATAAGTTTCTGTGTTGTGAGCCACCCCCTGGCCCTTATCTCCCTCATTTCAGTACAGCATGCAGAATGTAATCTTTTTGTAAAGAACATGATGTGATGATTTTTTTTTTTTTTTTGCCCCCTCAACTGTTGAAGCACCCGCTCCAAATGAAGATGCATGGTCTCAAGAATGGTTAAAGAACCATTTAAATAAACTTTTAATTTTTACACAACATACAACATCCTTTTCCACTTTGAAATAAAGTGCTTTTTGTAAAATGGGAGTTGAAGAATTAGTTTGACATTTGAGGGAAAAATGCCTTTTTGCTTTCTGGCAGATGAGGAGATTGATGTCACTCTCATCGGACAGTTTTACAACTGACCCGGATCAACCTACATTCATCCGTAGCAACTATAGGTAAATAAAGTCTGCAGCTGTGCATGAGTCGTAATGTGATTAATCACAAACACAAGTTAAGTCACGACTCCTCCTCCATCGTCTGAAAAGCTTGGTCAAGTTTGTATTGTCCCGTCGTAGAAGTACAGCAAGGCTGCTTCCAATAGTTTTTACATAAATCTCATAATTGTTTTCTAATATCAATCAATTGTTCAGTTTATAACATGTCAGTAAGTGTTGGAAAATACATGTCATTATTCCCTGGAACCAGAATAAAATGGTAAACCATTATGTTGAAATTACTGGGAACAGAAACCAGCAAAAATGACAAAAGAAGTGCTTCTTGTAAACGTCTTAAGTTTTTTATTTCAAAATAGACTTTTAATGTTTCAGTCATTTACTTATACTGAAGGTTAAACTAGCAGCCTCTTCTCCTGAATGCAAATTAAAAGTTGAGATACTTATAATGATTGGACAGGTTTCAAATCTGGCAACCCTGTGTGTAACCCCCCCCTTCATAAAACAACTGCACTTATCATTTATGTAATTAGGGTTTTGTATTTATGTCAGTGATCACTGGTGATCCTCTGCAGGGCTGCTGCTGTAGGTGGACTCGCAGGTTCCACACCAACTGCCTCATCTTGCTCAACTGCCACAACACAAACAAACATCTTTCCCAAGATGTCAAACTTTCTGCTTTAAGTGGGATAAACGTGCCAGTGTGATAGAGCAAAAAGAAAATTTTAAGACCTTTTTGTTTTTCATTGAAAGACAAGGAGCTGTACAAAGTGTGTGTGTGCGTGTGTGTGTATATATATTTACATAGACACAGTTAATTTCATGAGTGGTTAGACTGGCCCGGACTACTTTCTACTTTCTTGGAAGGAGATGGAGCCAAAAGACTGAGGTTTGTTTATCTTTATATTTTCTCTATGATTTGGTTTCTGTTCTGCCGCTCCTCTGGATGGACTCGCTGTAATGCAACCTTAACATCTGACCTGGTAATCCATTAATTCTTATGAGTGTTGTTTTTTTGTTTGTTTTGTTTTTGAATTTGTAAGCACTTTTTAAAAGTCATTATTATTATTATTATTATTATTCTTAAGGTGCAGTTGGATGTGAGCAGCAGCGTGCAGCCTTGTGAGTCCATGAGTGGTGTTTTCTGTCTGGTCATATGTGTAATTTCTGTGTCTGATAATCTGTAGAACCTGCAGGTGTTGAGTAAATAAAAGTCTTGTGTTACAGTTCATTGCGTGTGCTGCTCTCTCTCTCTGTCTCTCTTATTTTTTTTTTTTTTATTTCAACAGAGGAGTGACTTAGAAATATGTGTTCAGTCCACTGTCGTGACTGTGATTGGCTCCTGCAGAAGGTGGTGTCTGTCAGCCTGTTGCTGTAACTGTCACATGCATCCGTAGTTTACTAGTTAACACCGGAAATTTGTTCCCATAATGTAATAGTGAAAGCCCACACGGTTTCCCATCAGAGCACAGCCTTCCGTCACATGCTTCACTGCTGGTTCTTCACCCAGGATAGACAAGAGGAGACAGGAGGAGGAGAGGGGGGAGGCAGGACAAACACAACCGGGCTCTGGAAAAGGATAACACCGAGCTTCACTCACAACCCCCAAGACCCAACCCGTGTCAGGAGCAGTCTCTTTCTTTCTCCCCGGATACTTGACTTTTTCTTTTCCTCTTTTTTGGACACTTTTCTGTCATTTTTGTGGCAGTATCATGTAAAAACTCCGCCATATTCAGCCCACCACGCCCGGAGCTCCGCCACCAGGGGTAAAAGACTCGCTACTTCAGTCCTGTTAAGTTGTTGCACAAAGTTAATTTCCTCTTCTCAACAGAGGATAAAGGTAAAGCAAACAGCCTTAAGAAGAACGACTTTACTTCCCTTATATTTACACTTGGTTTCAGCTCAGGGGAGCACAGTTGTAGCGCAGGCAGTGGTGGAGGTGGAGGTGGAGGTGCGGGAGAGACTCTGGAGGGGTTCATCTGAATATACACTGACTTTTTTCCCCCCCTGTGTAATCCACATTATTTATATGTGTGTGTTTGTCCCTGGAAGGTGAAGCCTTATCCAGGAGTTATGATTCTGAGCTCCGTGGGAGCTTGCTGCCTCAGCCCGGAGGCCAAAGAGGCTCGCAGGATCAACGATGAGATTGAGAGGCAGCTCCGCCGGGACAAGAAGGACGCCCGCCGGGAATTCAAGCTCCTGCTGCTCGGTAAGAGACGGAGGAAAGAAAGAAAGTCTGTGTAACGTCCCTGTGCTCCGCCAGAAACACCAGTGGAGCAAGTATAAGCGTTTCATATACTGTGGTAGAATAAAAAAACAGCTTGTTTTGTATGTGAAATCTATATAATCTCAGATGTAAATGTCCAATTTTCCTATGCAAACTAGTGAAAGATGCACAAAATCAAAATACTAAAGTACTTCAAATCTTTACAGCTGTTCTTGACTTACTGGCTCCAATTGAACTGAAGTAACTCAACAAAAACATAGATGTTAAAATCATTTACTGAGCTGAACTTGATAATACTTGAGTGTGTGGTGATGAATCTGCGATGAGCAGTGTTTTGTACTTTTGAGAGTGGCCTAAGGAGCAAACCAGGTGTTTTGTTCAAGTAAAAGTAGCTGCAAAAGTATAAAATACACCTTTACAAAGTCCTGTATTCGCGGCCGCACTGAAGTAAAAGTGATGTACTGGATTTGTTAGAAAAATGTATCCTACAGTTATCAGCATGGTCGAGTTACATCATTATATATTATGGTATAAGATTAAAAAACACAACTTTTTATGTTGTGATTTTTCTGATGCAAATGATTTAGATATTTCATACTGCAGGATGGTTTAATATATAACATGACACTATAATCAGATGTGTAATAGACTAAGCTCAGCGACAGTGGTGGAATAAGCAGTCAGACCGTTTACTCACTTCAAATATGAATAACTGTACTGTACTGAACTGTATAAACAGCATTTTATTGCAGTAGCTGCTTGAATTGGATCCAGTTTTAACGACTTTATACACAGTCTTGTTCCTGACATGGTGGTGGGGCTCTTCCACGGGTCTCTGTATCTGTGGGGTTGTGAGGTGATTAATGGGAAAGGAAACAAAAATCTGTACCGCAAATTTTGTATTCATTTCCTAGTCTATTAAAGTGTTTATGTAAGATCTGAAAAGTACACTTAATGCACATACGTATCACCAGTAATACCTCAAACTGCACTTTAAAACTACTCAGCCACAGTGAATGTGCTTGCCTTGCACTGCTGATTATAGCCAGCTATTGAGTGGACACACATTAGTCCCATCTAGCAGATGAATAAATGATTGCTGCGTCATCCAGGGAAGTCTCATGTTACATTTTTGTTGCTTGACAAATGATGCATCAGCAGTGTTGTGAGTAAGGCACAGGTGTGAGGCAGTCAAGCTGTTTGTGGTTATTCCGCTTTGAAAAATCACTGACCCCCTTGATGAATGTATAACCAAGCCCAAAGGTTCAAAGGTCAGATGTGTGACAAAATGATGATTATGTATTTTTAAGGAAATCTTTTAAACTGGAAATTTTAGACTTATGTATATTTAATAGATTGAGATTGGAGCCCCTCAACTAACATCTGTTCTGAAGTGTTATCGTTATGTTCCCACCTCATTCTGCTTTGTGACACTTACCAATGAAAGCTGTGATTTCACTGCTGTCAGCTTCAGGGGAAAATGCTGCGACCTCCTCTAGTTCAGCTTTTTCACAAACAAATCAGTTGTGAGATGAAAAAACCGGTGCTTGTAAAAAGTGACTGTGAGGATAAACACAAGTCCTACAAGGCCCAAGAACAAGTCACAACTCAGAAAATGGTAGTTAATGTTCAAGATTGCATAAGAGAGTGAGACATGGAAGTGTTTCAAACGCCCTGCAACCAAAAACCTGGTGCTTCTGCTTTTGTTTGTTTGGCAGCACACGCAGTTTTCTGAGAATGAAGCTTGATAAAGTGGATACATGTGAACATGAGAACTGTGCTGATGTTCAACAAGACCAAGAGTCTACAGCCAAACTGGTGGTTGAACTTGGTCGTAGTGGTTAGAGCTATGTGCTAACATCACAGCCACAGTATGTGGCACAATCTGATGTGAATGTCATTAATTTGCAGGTATTTGGACAAAGTGAACATTTGACTTCAGCTTTAGATGAAGTTTGGGGATCACCACAGTGATTACAATTACAGCAAACCTTCTCTTTATGTTGAGGTGTTTCACAAAATTTAAACTAATCCATGACTAGAAATTGTCCCCAACAATTATACAACAGGGCCATAAGGGTGTACTAGTTGAAAATTTATGAGGAAAAAAAAACAACTCAAAATTTGTGAGCAACAAAAAAAAAAAAAAAAAAAAAAGGCAGATTTACAGGAAAAATCTGTGAGTTTCCTTCTTTGATAGAAACCCAACCCCAAAGTTGTATTTCTTGCAAAGTTGTAACTCAATAATGCCAGAAATTTTTTTCATAGATTTACTACTTTAAATTTGAAAATTCAGACTTTTAACCTTCTAAATTCATCCCCTCTCCCGTCTAGCTTGTCATTTCTTTTAACCCACAGTGGTGTAAATGCACAGGCAGTTTGATGAGAAAGGAAGATGTACATTTTTGATCTGATCTGTAAAGATTTATGTCTTCAGTAGGGACCAATCAACTGAGACCACAAAAGGGAAGTGGTAAAGTGTTGACAGATGGGTTTTATTTATAAACATAATAACACAACAGCAGCATTATCACCTAAGTCAACACATGTTCACTATTGTTATCTATCTGTGGTCAGGAACTGGGGAGAGTGGGAAGAGCACTTTCATCAAGCAGATGAGGATCATCCATGGCCGTGGATACTCTGAGGAGGACAAGAGAGGCTTCACTAGGCTGGTCTACCAGAACATCTTCACCGCCATGCAGGCCATGATCCAGGCCATGAACACGTTACAGATCCCCTACAAACATGAACACAACAAGGTAAATCAGACTATTGTCTCTTCGTCCTTCTCTTTTCTGTTTCACACAGACAGATTGAGGAAGAGGTTTCACCACACCACTGTCCTACAGAAGCAAGAAGCAAGGTTTTCTCTGTCACTGACAGAGCCTGCAGTGTGTACTGTGGGCGTTCAGGGTGAAGTACTTCTGGTAATTTGCGACAGTGTTTAGATTTGCAATCCAGCTGCCAGAGAGTTTTGTCTACTTACGGAGCAGGCTGTCTTGTGGAAAGTACACATGATGTGACACTGCAGGCATGTAAAGACAGGTACTCCTGAGCCAAAAATGAAACGAAAAGACAAGGGAGACAAAGAACTCCTTGTTAATCATACAGGAATCTGTCACTGTCTTACCAGCAGCAGGAGTTTATTAATCACACAAAGATGTACTACATTAGTAATATTTCTAGGTAAGGCTGAGATCCAGTAAGAAGAGGGCTGTGTTATCCAAGTCTGACTCAACATGTTGTTACATTTCTCTTCTTGTCAAGTTGTGTGAAGGGTCATTAACTAACAGCCTGTCGTTGAGCCTGCAGATGTTAGTTCAGAGTCTTTGTGGACCAGAGTGCCACATGTTTGAAAACCTCAACAATAAAACCATAAATACCACTCCTGTCTTGCTTGTTCAGATATGAAAGATAAACAGCCAGAAGACCAGAAAAAACAAATGAACACTTGGATATTTTCCCCTATAATAACTGTAACAATATAGCCACCTCTGCTATAATACAGGAACATAACTGCTTCTATATTTATAAAATATACAACAGAGATCAGCTGGAGGCAACAAAAATCAGCTAGATACATAAAAATCAGCAGATTAGATAACAAAAAACGTCTGGAAACAGAAATCAGCCGAGACGAGCCCACACAGAGTTAAATAATCTTGATGAGTCAGCTAGCAAAGGCTGATTGACCTGCTTTTGTTTACTTCCGTCTAAACACAAACCTCCACTGTTTTGAAAATGGCGAGGGAAACACTGACAGGTGTGACACCAATAAGTTAGTCTGGGTGGGGCTCAGCAAATGGTCAGTTGGTAGGTAGGAGTGATCTTTTAATGAAAGATTTTCCTGATTGAATTTGAAGGGGAACAGATTGGAGAGAAAAACGGGTTTAAAAAAAGAAAAGAAAAAGAAAGAAAGACGAACAGATGCTGGCGCAGCAGTTTCCTTTAAATTCCTCCCATCGTTTCTCCAAAGAGTGGGGGACATGAAAGCAGTGAAGCAGCAGCCATGAAATCACTTTTAAAATGTGCGAGAAAAAAAGAAGGCAAAGGCTTCGGAGAGTATGTCTTCCCCCAGAAATATAAAAAAGTAACTAAAAATAAACTCCCCTGGTATTTTGAACACATACACAAGCACTGTGAGAAATTTCAGTCATCCAGACATAACAGGAAAATTACTTACTACTCCTACAATATGTGTAGAGAGCTGTGACTCAGCACATAGCTCATCAGATGGCACTGGGTTTTTTGGAGGTAACAGTGATGTAACAAACCGGTTAAACCGGTTAACAGTGTGTATATATGTATTTCATAACACTGGAATTCACTGTGGCGTGGCAGCTCGTAAACATTTCACCATTTTCACAGTGGAAGAAACCATCACATCATCAAACAAAATTACAGTTCCAGTATGTCTGCAGTGGCTCTGTGTACAATAAGGCTGTTTATTGGATTCAATGATACTCCTCCCATGTGATTATAGCCGAGTCCCAGGCAGGAGCAGATGAGAGCAAACAGACGTGAGTGTTATCTGGCTGAACTGCTGCACTGTGAGACCGCGGGGGGACGTGCAGTCGGGGGAAATATTTATTATTAATCAGGCACAAATTAGGGCAGAGAGGGTGTGATGGAGGTTAGAACACAGGACATTCACCCACAAACCAGAAACCAGGATGACCTGGGCCACCAAAGGAGCCTCTGTACTTAAACTCCTAATGTCAGTGAACGCATATGAAAGTGGGAAAGGACTGTACACACTGAGGCTGAACAGCATTCACTCTCAGTTTACTGTGGAGATTACAGTCTGTATAAAGGCAGCTTGAGTAGAATTGGTTGGAGATCCACTAGAACAGAGTGAGACGTCCCACATCAGCCTCAGTTAGTGGTGTAATTGTTTTGTATTGAGTTTACATGACTGAACAGATACCCGTCAATAGACTCATTGATTTATTGTTTAATAATTGCAGCTTTAGCCTGAAACTGAAAAGTGGGAAGGACTTTTTCAAAAGTGCTGATGAAAACCCAAACACGGCTGCACATACAGATGAGCAGGGTCAGCAGACTGTGTCATTTAAGCAGCTTTAAAATTCAAATTATTCGACCTTTCAATGTACAGGTAGCACTGACATCATCTCCCTTGTCAACGATGGGCAGAAATTAATTCCACTGCAGGCTGTTGTCGTCTCAGATGGATGAAAATGCCACATGAGCTAACTTGTTATTTAGCACACAGTGTTTAAATCTGATCTTGTCTAACACCAGCAGTATGAATCAGGTTCTCCAAACAGGTCTGCTTTTTTCTTGACTAATGACATAACACATCTGTAGTGCAGGGGTGCATGCTGGGTAAACCCTTTCTCCCCCTCTAACATCCAAACTGATGAATCTTTCATAATGCGACAAAAACAATGCACAAGAACACAAACATTAGATCGTGTTCCTGTAAAGCACTCTGTAGTTACTTAATTATTAATTTCAGCGTGTCGCCCTGTTGTTGTTGTTGTTGTTGTTCAGGCCAACGCTGGTATCGTCAGCGGCGTTGATGTGGAGAAAGTGACAACGTTCACAAACCCATACGTGGATGCCATCAAGAGCCTGTGGAGTGATCCGGGGATTCAGGAATGTTACAATCGGAAGAGGGAATACCAGCTCTCGGACTCGACCAAATAGTGAGTGTAAACAGAGGCGAATAACTCCTCAGGCGCTGCCAAATATTTTCCACTGTATCGTCTGCCAATTGTCTGTTTAATACACTCCAGAGGGGTTGACTTCAGTGGTTATTCCATTTAAGGTTGTTGACAAGGGGCTTAAAAGGAAAGCAACACTCCTTAAATTCCTGCTAAATAATTCATCACTGTGAAGTGGCTCAAACAGAAGCATCCATGACTTCAATATTTTACAATAAAACGTCTCCTCTGCTGCTTCTATTATCTGTGCAGCTGCTTTTGTTTTTTCATTTTTGTGCCTTGTCATCCCGTGCTAACAGCTACCTGAACGACTTGGACCGGATCTCGGATTCTGCGTATCTGCCGACCCAGCAGGACGTCCTGAGGGTCAGGGTGCCCACCACAGGTATCATAGAGTACCCCTTTGACCTGGAGAATGTGGTGTTCAGGTGAGTGTTGTTGACACTGGTGTTTACCTTCTTACATTTTACACTGTGTTGGTTTTATTGCAGCTGAAAGTTTACAGTGGTGTTGTTATGTAGTTTAACATCATGATCTGATTAATTTAATGTTTATCATAATATATTTTATGGATGTTCAGTCCATTTAATGTTTATAAATGAAATTACCAGGTGGGAGTGTCTGATTTATTTAGGCCTTATCCACTAAACAAATCATTACAATAACAAACTGTCCCTCTCTATGATGATGATGCAACACTGCCCTCAATGACCTAAGCCCTCCGAGCTAATATATTTTGTATATATTCCCTTATCACCGATATGGTTGAATCTCTACCACATGTATTGTCATCATCAAACTTCAAGCTGAAATATCTCAACACCTATTAGATGCATTGTCATAAACATTTGCAAAGACATTCGTGGTCTCCAGACGATGTGTCCCTGTGACTCTGGTGACCCTGTCTCTATGTCTTTAACGTCACCATAAGGTTGAAAATTTAAATTTGGATCAAAAGAACCCACTTTGTGCTACTTAACAAATGTTAGCATGCTAACATGCTAAAATAAGATTGTGCACATGGTAAACAACATATCTTATGACCATGTTAGCATGCTAATAGTAGCTGCCAACTGCAGCCCCATAGAGCAGCTCGCATGTCTGCAGACTCCGTTTAGTCTCGTTCTCAGTCTCGTTTGAGCCCATCTCAGGTCTGTGGTATGAATCGGCCCAGTTATGCATTAGTTTCACATCTGTCCTCAGCTCTGTGGAATCAGTCTGGTTTTGGAAGTGAAATGTCTTTCTCTGAAACCAGCAGATGTTTTACAGAAGTGAAAGTTTCTGTTCCCTGATTTTAATTCTCATGCCATAAAGACAAATGATGATTGTTTGCTGTTGTTATGGGGAGATAGTGAAGGTGTTAAAGCCTCTAAAAACTCAGCAAACACGAATTTGAGGGCAATATGGTGACACAGGTGATTTTAGGACACATATCATTGACATTTTGATTATCATTATAATAACATGGACCTAAATGTCATCCCGTCTTGGCTGCAGTTGAATTAACTTATCAGATACAACCTTTTGAACTCGTTACACTGCCCTGTTCACTCATCATGTCCAAATTACTAATTACTAACTCTCAAACATTTCCTGTTATGTTATCCTTATTAACTAATTAAATTAGCACAGCCTCACAGTTTGAAGCATAAAACTGTCTTTAAGTGGGTAATGTGATTTTTTTTTCTGTCTAATGATGGCGTAATCCTGTGGCTGTAGGATGGTGGATGTGGGTGGCCAGCGATCAGAGAGGAGGAAGTGGATCCACTGTTTCGAGAACGTCACCTCCATCATGTTCTTGGTGGCACTCAGCGAGTATGACCAGGTCCTCGTAGAGTCTGCCAATGAGGTAAAGTGGAGGCTGCTGCCTTGGATAAAAATATGTAATAATTACAAGATAAACTCAGGCTCAGGAGTCTGTATATGAGAAAGAAGTGGGCTCAGTTTGGGGTAATCAAAAATAAATCATGGGGAGAAAGACAAAGGGACATTGTTTCTTTTGTTTAAAGCCAAACCTGTGAGGTGGAGATGATGACCTACATATCTACTGAGTCTCTCTCTCTCTGTGGTCACAGTGACAAGCCTCCTCTGAGCCCTCCTCTCTGGCAGTACATGCAGTTGACCTGCAGGGGGAGCTCTTTAGTCACTCTGTTCAGCAGAAGTGCAGCTCTCAGTGAGGCTCCTTCACTTGATGAAATTACAGCCAATTGAATTTGCTCACACAGGCAATCACTGCTGAACTGCAGCTTTCAAACACTACGTCTGATTTCATGTTTCTGCGCACGCTGAGATGTCGTGCGTCTTACGATTCTTCTTCTTTCTTTTTTTTTCAGAATCGAATGGAGGAGAGCATGGCCTTGTTCCGGACCATCATAACCTACAAGTGGTTCAAAGACTCCTCAGTCATCTTGTTCCTCAACAAGATCGATTTACTGGAGGAGAAAATCATGCATTCACATTTGGTCGATTACTTCCCTGAGTATGATGGTAAGAGGAAACATTTCATTCATGGCAAAGATGGTCAAAAGTGCAGCTGAGCACGACGACATAAATGTTTTTATTGGAGTGACACTTACAATTAAAAAAAAAAAAAGAAGAGAAAGAAAGAAAATGAAATACGGCGTCCTCCCTCTGCAGTTGTAGCTCCATTTAAGTTAAACTCCAAGCAATGAAACACACTTTAACTTCGATAAACACACCACATGGTTTTGCTGCTACAGCCTCATTTGATCTAGTGTGACCAGTGCTTAATGGTGGCTAATGTTGGCTAACCAGCATGGACGACTACATGCACCCTGTAATCAACAACAAGGGTCTGGTGAATGGAGACTCATTCACCAGAGAACAATCAAGTCAGTGAATCAAGCTTTATTTATATAGCAGCTCAGTCAAATTGCAATTAGAAGTGTTTTACAAGCAATTGATTGAAATCATGATATAAATACATGGTTAAAGTAATAAAAAAAGAAAAGTTAGAGAGAATGATAAAAATACAAGTAGCAATAAAAGGAAAACAAGGCTGAGGGTAGATGGAAACAATAAAATATAAGAAAAATACCTATAAATACTAAATTCCTAAAATTATAGAACACTGTATAAAAGCCAGATTGAAACAATAAGTCTTAAGTTTATAGCAACAAGGTGCCAAACTCCTCCAACAGCAGGAGGAGTTTCTTTCACATATTTGGCTGCACAACAACTTGCACAAGAAAAACTTGTGTGACTGGTGAACAAGAACACGACCAAGGACATCCATCCATCCATACACTCACAGATACATGAAACAAGTGTCCTCTTTGCTTTATGGTGAAATTCAAAAGGCCAAATGAATAGGCTGTGACCCTGCAGCAACTGAACTGATAAAGGGGGTTTTATTGCGTATGAACTGAAGAGGAAGTCTGTGACTGTGTGATGTCTTTTTTTTTTTTAGGAGTTACATAGTCTCACTTAAGTGCTCTGCAGCCGTTTTATATTACAGCTCCTCTGTTCTGCAGCTTTTATGTAACTACTGAAATGCTCCGGTGACTTTCATGTGCTGTTTTTTACCCTCTGTCTCTTTCTAACCAGGTCCCCAGCGGGATGTCAAAGCCGGAAAAGAATTCATCTTAGACATGTTTGTGAGTCTCAATCCACACGAGAAAAAAATCATCTACTCCCACTTCACCTGCGCCACAGACACAGACAACATTCGATTTGTCTTCCGCGCGGTGAAGGACCACATCCTGCACGAGAACCTGGAAGTCTACAACCTGGTTTAAACCTGGTGGGCTCGCCGTCCTAATTCAATCGGCTTTGTGCAGCTGGCAGCCCAGGAGAGCTGTGCAGTGATTCAGTTTGCCTCACACTGCTTCTGAACACTATAATCCAAAACAGGAAATTGAGATGCTCTAGCGCTTTGTCGCCAAATGACTGTACTACTGATGTATTTCAAATTTTCCTGTTAGGCTCTTTGAAAATGGATGTCTCCAGTTATAATGAAGTGTGTCTCGACAATTAAAGTGCCTCTTTAGTCAAGGGTCTATTATAGTATGCACTCAGAAATTTATGGAGCTCTTTGTGAACGTTGTTGAGCAGAAACAGTAGAAATGCACATTGATGGATTGAGAGGGAAACGAAATATTTCAGTGGCCCGAGGAGCCTCTGAGGATTAGGGATGTACTAGGTCTGTCCTTCAGGGAATCTGTGGAAGTGGATGTAGAAGAACTGCAATGCAGGACCTCATGTCACTAACCCACAGTTTATAGAACTGTTTGAAATACTCTAAATGCAAAGTTTGTGTGGTGACTTAATGGAAAATGAGTCAAAATTAACACTAACGACTATAATTTTATTACAGATACTGATTTGCACACTTCCTTTTTTTTTTTTGTAGCATTAGCTGTGCCAGTCGTCTGTGTATGTGTGTGTGTGTGTGTGTGTGTGTGTGTGTGTGTGTGTACCTCACTTTATTTGGGCATGATCATTTTCCACAACCTCATTTTTACAAGTTTCACTTGACTTTGCAGGACGACACTTTGCATTAATGTGCGCGAGGGCATTGTTCAACATTTAACCACTTCTTCATGAGCACGGCATAAGTGTAATTTTTTTTTTTTTTTAATTAAACACATTTCACGTTCTTAAGTCTTGTATGAAAAGCTGTAGAATAAAGCGTTCACTCGGTTCAGGGACTGTTTGGATTTTTCAGGGGTTTTCTTGCCTTAATAATTATAATAATTCACTGAATTGCCTTTTAGATCTTGCCCTGATGTTTCTCTGAACGTGTTGTGTAAATATCATATGGTGCAGTATTTTCCTAGGTTTTTTTTTCCCCCACCTTTGTTTGCTTCAAGGTCAGTTTTGAAATGCTAACTGCTGAGGAGTGAACTGTTGTGTTAAATAATCTCTGAGGCATTAAACTAGAGCATTCTCCATTAATTCATATGCTGCTGAAGGTATCAAATGCATGAATAAAAAGCTTACAAGAGCATATCCACAGCACCAATGTTTACACGACCCTTTTCTTACTGTTGAAAAAATAATTGCAGTCTAATTTGTACTGTTTAATTTATGGTTCTGTCACAGCGATATGGTAAAGCAGGCGTAGTGTTTTTTTTGTTTGTTTTTTTAATCTGATTGTATAAATAAACAGACATTTTGCTGTTCATTTGCTTTGAAGGTTTTTTTTTTGTTTTTTTCAAATCAGCTCCAACACACTCTTTGCTTTGCCATTTAAGTGTTTGTCTCCTTGGCTGCTCTGTCAGCTCATCTGGAGCGGTCCTCAAATCCTCCTCTGTGGTACATCCATCTGGCCGGAGCCTGCAGCAGCACTTCTGTTATAGAGGTCCATATTTTTTAGTGTTGTACACAGAGTTTATATCGTGTGGCGAAGCACCTTTATATCTGTAGGATAGACTCTGAATGTAAAGTGGCAGCAGTTCGCAGGATTAGTGATGATACAGAGATGGCAGCACTCCAAGGCCAAACACATTATCCATTCAATATATCAACCAATTGGGCTGAAACATTTATTTTCCTTATTGATTAATCGTAACCATTACTTTCCTGTCTAATAAATAGTTTCGACTGTTAAGTAATGACAAATATCCATGGGTCACTGTTAAAGATGATATGGAAAGAAAATAAAAGACACGATCAGTTATCAAAACAAAGAAGTTGCCCACTTTTTATTTATTTATAACTGTAACAGATGTTAGTCACAACTGAAGACACAAACATGCTAAAAATTCAGAAAACAACTTGACCAATCTGACAAGTGCAATAGTGCATTTGTGTCTGCATGTGTTTTCTTAAGTTGTAGCGTGTTGAGCCCTCAGGGCCACCGTATGCTTTGCATTTAATATCAGTCATACACTACAGCACATGAAGCACTAATGGTAATTCTGTCATGGTTGCATGTCTGCTATCTGTCTGTATACTGTATAGGCCACAGAAGAACATGAAAACCAGACTGAGTCAGTCTCATTACAGAAACTTGGATCAGTGTTATGTCATTAGCATTTAAACAACACCCTACCAACTAATGATCTTGTAATCTTGTCTGTCCTGTCCTCCACTGGTTTAACTGGTTACATCTGTTGCAGTGAATAAGCCAGCAGGTATATTCCAGGACACGTGTGACATCAATGTGTGCTACAGGTATGACAAAGCAAAAACACTTATGAATCCAAGACAGATCTGAAGGTGTTCCTCCCACAGTGACACCATCATGTTTTTGGTATATATTAAATAATGAGTGTGTAATGTTTTCCCTCCTGCACTGTACCCCACTGTGGGCAACGACTTTCGGTCCTCACTCGGTCCTACAGCCCACGGGAGGTTGGAGCTGTAAAGATCCACACAAACTTGTATTGCCTTTCATTGAGAGCCTGCCCATCCGCCCACCTCCTCCTCCGCCGCTGCACAGGAATGTGAAATGCACCTGAACTGGATTCTGCACGAGAAAGAATGAGTGCAGAAAGACGCCAGCTCACCTGTTCGGTGACACAAGTTTCTCTGGCTGAGGACTGAGAAAAACATCATTATCCATCCATTTCACTGATCCCCCCTCTCCCCTTCCCTCCTCCTCCCCCCTCTCTCCGTCCGTCAGCCAGCCGGGCGCGTTGTTTGTCGCGAACAAGCTGTTGTGAAGTTGTGAAGTTGGACAACAACAATGGAGTGCTGCATGACTGCTGAGGAGGCGGAGAGACGCAGGATACACAATGAAATCGAGAGGAGAATCCGCGGGGACAAGATGAACTCTCACCGGGAGCTGAAGCTGCTGCTCTTAGGTGAGTTTAATCTTAACCGTCCTCGTGCTCACTCACTGCGACGGAAAACACTGGGAAGTAATGAAGCAGCCCTTCTCTCAGAGCTGCCACTCAGGGGTGACAGTCACAGGTGGGCAATGTAGTCTGTTAAACCCATGGGAGTCACAATACTTCCTGTAAAGTTAGTATAAACTGGTATTATAACTACTTGTGGTTTCATAACGGTGAGTGTAACCAATCAGGCCTACATTTGGCATATTGGCAGTCAATTCTATTATGTGTTGAACTATTAAAACACACTAATCTAAACAGAACCATGTCCTACAAGCCATTTATAATGTGAATGCTGAAGTAGCCATGTGGCATCAAACACAAAGTAGGCTACAGCAGCTGAGGCTGATGGGATGTCATATCAGTTTTGTTGATAAAAGCATTGTCGGGGTCAGGGTTGGTGTTTCTACTAGTGGATGGTTTCACTCCAAAAACTTGCAGTGGTCCAAGGGGATGACCAAAGTTGTTAGGGTTTCTCCTCTGAGAACCATGAGTAAACAGCTGCACAAATTTAATGGAAATCCATCGAATCTTGTGAAGACTTTTCACCAGAACCCAAAAAATGATCCCCAGGATTCATGATGTGGTACAAAGAAGCAGCCCGACTAACTAACTAATAGCATCATGACCTATATTCACATCAATAAGATGTTTAATTAGGTTGCCTAATTTCAAATGTCTATGCAGAGATGGAGATGGAGACTTTGGTGGAGAGTAGATTTTTTAGAGCCAGGCTACCAGTTAGTAGTTTCAGATTGCGAGCAACTGTATCATAATATTCGGATATAGTTTGAGCTGGGTGAGTCAATTCGACAGTGAGCTGGCCAACCCAGGAAATAAAAAAGAACGCTGGATCAATAGATAACAAGGCTTTGGTTTGTTTTATCCGGCTGCACTGTTGCTTTAAAGTGGCAGCGAGTTTCCTCTTGCATTCTTCAAATAGTTGCTAAAAGCCCTGATGAGTCAGGAGCATGATAGTCTTCACGAGATTAGTTTTTTCCTCATTCAATTGTTACTCGACTGCTACATGTTTAGATAAGAGCAGACCTTCAGTTTTACTGTCACACTGACCCCTCACACAGGCAAAGGCAAAGCATAAGGGTCTGAAATAAAAATGCGTCACTGCAAAGAGCCATTCCCACTGAACTGTCAACATAACAACTCAAACTCAGAGCAGATCACAAAAAAAGAGAACAAGGTGTCAACATCTCAACAACCATAAGGATGAGTAAATATGGATGAAATAAATTACGGCTCATAGCAGCTTCACAACTATCACAGCCGTCCGCATAAAGGCTCGACTGTTGGTTGTGTTGGAGACAGGACATTAAACATGAAGGACCTTGTTTAAAGGTCAGCACTACTTTAAACTTCAGCTTGAGTTAGCCCGTTTGGAGAACAGTATCCTGCTGTAAAGGTCAGTATAATGGTTAACATTTTTTAGGCAATTTTAGGTGGTTAGCTGACACTCTTATCCCAGAGTACAAACAGCACACAGGAAGTAGTTGGCTGTTGATGGACACATGCACGTGGCTGAGGATACACATAACGTCAAGTAAAAGAATGAAACACATTTTTACCACACAGTCTTTATGATTTATTTTACATTTTTACCAATTTCATGATTTTTGCTTCATTTTTTTTCTCACACAAAAATGAATGTAATTGATCAATACACATAAACATTAGTAATTCAGTGTTTTATAGTTAAAAAAAAAAAAAAAAAAAAAAAAAAAGAAATGATCAGTGGCTTACAACCATCTGAAAAAACTCACCACCCAAAAAAATATTGCAACCTGTGAATGAACCTTTAACTGGTGAGACAGTGAGAATATTCGCTCAGACTAAAGAATGCAGCATTTTTGTTTATTTTGTTACAGAAGTTGCGTCTAGCTGCAGCTGATTGATGTTCAGATTTTTTCTTTTTCTTTTAGTGCATGTCACAGATGTCCTATTTCCGGCGTTGCTTTGATCTTATTCCATTTTTCATCCTTCGGTCTCATTCATCTCATTTGCCTAGGGACTGGTGAAAGTGGGAAGAGCACTTTCATCAAACAGATGAGGATCATCCATGGCAACGGATACACTGAAGCTGACAGGAAGGGTTTCACTCGGCTGGTGTTTCAGAACATCGTCACAGCCATCCAGGCGCTGATCAACGCCATGAGGACACTACAGATTGAATACATCGATGACCAGAACATTGTGAGAAGCAGCACACGCTTTAACTAAAGTGGTGATATTCTCTGTATTGATTTATAATAAGACTCTAACAATACTTGACTGCCATGCTAGAAGCTCCAAAATGATAATTTCAACATGCTAACAAATTTGCAATCTCATCATCTACATACTGAAGGGGCAGGAATGTGCCCATCGGCGCGGCAACGTCCAGTTGCGGCCCCCTCTTTGGAGGGGGTCTTTGAATTCATTTTAAAGGGAACAAGAACTTCTACATCAAAATTCATAGAGACATTTCACTCAAAACTATAAACGTTAACCTCATGGTGGCGCAAGAATAAAAGCCAGGGGATTGCCATAGTCATCAGCGTTCATCATCATGGGGCCATGAATGACTAATTCATAAGTTGATTTAATAACCTGACAGGTGTGGCTAACAATTTTGTTGATTTTTTTTCATGCTGTACAAAACTCAGATGTGACTCACAACTCTTTGTAGCTCTTTTTAATCTTTTTAAATGTCTGTTTATTGGAGAGTCAAGGATCCAAACTTAGTGTTCGGAAAAAAAACATGAAAATCCTCTGTGGGTGTTCTATGTGACAGAAACATGCAGAGATGTTGAGCAAACTGGAGGCGGACCAGACGTCCGCTCTGGTGGACTCGCAGGTGGAGGCAATTAAGAGAGTGTGGAATGACCACGGTGTTCAAAGGTGCTACGACCGCCGGAGGGAATTCCAGTTATCAGACTCTGCCAAATAGTAAGACTTTAATATGATTCATATTCAGGTCATTTACATAAACTTGAGCCTCTTCCAGAGAACCAGAGCTGCTGCTTTATCCTCCATTTATCAACTCAAATATAAAGATTGTGGATTCATGATGTTTCTTTCTATCCAGTTCAGTGTGTCAGGAAATAAACATGGATCCACCCTTGTTGATTTTGCAGTTACTTGACCGACTTAGACAGAATCACATCAGCGTTTTACATCCCGACCCTGCAGGACATCTTGAGGGTCAGGGTCCCCACCACGGGCATCATAGAGTACCCCTTTGACCTTTCGAAAGTGATCTTCAGGTAGGACGTCTTTACTTTTTCTCACTAAAATAACAAAAGCAGAGGAACTTCTCCCTGAGTGTCTGGTGCTGTTTTGATCCTCGACAGAAGAAATCTGAACATTTGGTGAAATAATTGCAGAGAGTTCATCTGTTCAAACAGAAGCTCAACGTTCAGGGAAATTAGCTCATTTATTTTACTTCTTGCTGAGAGTTAGATGAGAAGATTGAGCACTCTGAAGTCTGTAGATTATTATGAAGCTACAGCTAGGCAGAGGTTTAGCTCAGCAAAAAGACAGCACCTCTAAAGATGACTTCTTAAAACAATATAGAGAGTTAATTTGTGGTTTTATTTTTAGCAGACACCTTTAGGTAGAGTCAGGTTATGTAATATAACAAGTCCTTTAATAAAGGAATGTTAAAGAGTTTTTACATTTTGCTTAAATCGATAATCGTGTGTCTCCAGGATGGTAGACGTGGGCGGCCAGCGTTCAGAGAGGAGGAAATGGATTCACTGTTTCGAGAACGTCACCTCCATCATTTTCCTGGCGGCGCTCAGCGAGTACGATCAGGTCCTTTATGAGAGCGAGAATGATGTAAGCTCGAAAAGTTTCCTGTCGTTCAAAATCATAATTTGATTCACAAGTTCTTCTCCTTCATTGTCCAATCAGATGATGCCTTTCTGTCGTCTAAGATTGTCCCTCTGCCTCTTGTTCAGAATCGGCTGAAGGAGAGCCTCGCCTTGTTCAAGACCATCCTGTCGTACCCCTGGTTCCAGGAGTCGTCCACCATCCTCTTTCTGAACAAAACAGACCTGCTGAATGAGAAAATCTTACACTCTCACCTGGCAACCTATTTCCCCGCCTTCAAAGGTGAAGCATGCTGTTCTGTTTTTGAGGAATGCAACAGAAAGTTGAGCAGAAACTATCACTATCCTGATGAGCAGCTAAAATACCAAACATTCACTTGTCCCCACTTTTACCCTGTGGTGTTTTGCTGCTATTTCACATAGTGAATGTAATATTACTGGGTTTGGAAAGTAGTCAGTTTCATCAGCTTGGCCTCAGAAACCATGTTGTTGTTTTTTTCATCCAAAATATTTGTTAGTTACAGAATTAATTAAGTGTAAAATGACCCAATAGTACATTTCTTTTCATGGTGTGTTCACGACTTTCTGTGAACAACCATCTGAAATATCATGTTATAAAAACAAGTCTGACTGTATTTCACTGGTAATAGTGAATAATGGTGATAAAGTCTAATGTAACTCCACTGATTCCCTCTGACTCTGACCACACAGGACCTCAGTGTGATGCAAACGCTGCGCAAGAGTTCATCCTCCAAATGTACAAGGAGCATCACAGCGGGCATCACAAACAGCTTTTCTGGCACTACACCTGCGCCACGGACACGGAGAACATCCGCGTCGTCTTCAAAGCCGTCAAAAACACACTCTTGAAAAACAACCTGGAGAAGTTCAACCTGGAATGAGTGACATATCAGGACAGAGCGATGTGTTTCGCCTCTTAAGAACAAGAGAGCTGGTTACAGTCAAAAAAACTTTTGTGGACATTTTACCTGTCGTGTCAGGTAAGGCGTGTTCATCTAAGTGCTGTATAACACAGACAGTGTACATCTGCGTCCAGCTCGTCATCCAGTTAATGTTATAACAAAAAAAAAAAAAAAAAAAACATTTTCTACAACTACAGATGTGAAATAGACAATTACAGTGTCAGTTAATATTCATACATTGACTGTTACAGACTCTATCCTTTTCTTTGTGTGTGAGAATCAGCTGCTGCTATCAGGCTGGCTTGTCAAAGTCTAATCTTGAAAGAATGCAACCCACCCTGTCTCACTGCTGTGGGATGAGGAAGTGAGGGATATCCTACGGGGAAGTACATACAATGTCTCGATAGCCTAACCCTCACCCTCTCTGCAAGAACAAAATCCATGAAGCCTGTGAAATTCTTTCTTTTTTTTTTCACCATTTTTCACCAAACAGAGATATTAAAACTACATATTTTTAAACAAACTGAATTCTGCACAGTTATTTTGACATCAGAATATATAAATACGAAAAAACATATAGAAATATCTATAATATCTATGATTAAAACACACTGTATATATAATTTTTTGCAAAGTCCTCCTGTGTGCTCCAGCTACAGGCGTGGCCAGAGTGATTACTGTGCTGTGGTTAACAACCTTTGCCCATTGTTTGACCATCACATTGGTTCAAAGGTCTGCCAGACTGCTCTCCGTCTTCCTGTCTAAACTGTTGGGACTAAGCAGTGGTAAGTGAAAAGAGGCTTTCAGCTGAGGTTAGACCTGTGGGGAGAACAATGCCTGTTTCCACACGGAAGCAGAGACTGGCTAGGTACAATTGATTTATCTGCTTTGCGGCTTTAGTTTGCTTGTTTAAGGGTTGAAAAGTTCAGGTGCTAATGGCATGCAGAATACAAAGGACACATTGGAAGTTGCAGACGGGTGGAGGGAAAGCGACAAGATATTAGAGTTGGATCAAGTTCCTATTTTCTTACCAGCATGTGGTGAAGCCTGTGAATATTATCAGAACATGAAGCCGACAATGTTCTCGCTTCTGATTGTTATTGTTTTTTGTTTTTGTTTTTTTTTACCCTGAGGGTTAATAAAAAATCCAGTCGCTGCACAATCTGGCTCACAAATCTACTGTCAGGCTTTAACAGCAGTCCCACACTCTTTGCGGGTAATAATAACACAACAGCGCCTACACATACACACACAGTTTATCCCCTCCAGTCAAAGAAAATAATGACACACAAACACGCCCTCTTGAACCCCCCCCCCTCGTTCAGTTGCACTGCCTGAGGAAGCTGCTGTGCACAGAGCTGTTGTAGCAGGTGATCGCCCTTATTTGGTAATGGCCCAGATCATGTGACCACAAAATGGTGGAAGCTGTGAGGTGTTTGTAAGCTGAGCATCTCCACCGAGAGGCTGGGAGCAGGAAATAGGCAGGGATCTTGGAAGCACATCCATGCTCTGAGACGCAGGAGGACACGCATACCCGAGCCCCAGCAGCGGTGAGTAGATGGGTTTTTATTTTGTGAAGATAAAAAGAGGAGAAAGAGGGATATGTTCTTTTTTTCCCTCCTCACAGCCAGCAGACAGGAAGAGAGGGAGGGAGGGGGGGAGGGAGGGAGAGAGAGGTGGGGAGGGGGGGGCTGCTGTCATCAGCACTGTGGTTCTGTGCTGTGCTGTGGATGTGAAGCAGCAGCAGCAGCATCCTCCATGGAGGATGCTCACAACCGATGATGCTGATTTTGTTATTCTGCTGTGCAGGAGTGTGTGTTGCCACTGTGTGTTTATTATCTGTGTGTGTGTGGACATACTGTACATATTTCTATGAATTGTCAGCATGACAGTTGTCTCCACTGTACAGGGATCAGCCATTCAGCATTTTTTTTCTGCTGCATCTGCTAATGCAATCACATTTTTCCTTGTTCCAGGCTGAGCGTACCGGGGAGGAACAAGGATGTTTCTTTTCTTTTTTTTTTTTTTATCGTGCGAATGAGCACACGTGACTCACTGTGAATTTGCATCTCTGCCCAATCTGTGTTCAGGCGAGCATGCAGTCATTCGATTTGAATCAGCACTAGGAAAAAAAGGGCATCGAGGAGGGGGAGTGAGCTTCTCATGATGTAACAGCCCCCCATCCCCCCACACAGCATCCTCCCCCCTCCTCCAGTTTAAATGGAAGGATTATTCAAAGAGGAAGATGACCTTTTAACCTCAAAATCTGTCTCCTCTTCCTCATCTCCCCCCCTTTTCTCCCCCTCTGCCACCTCACCACTCTTGTCTTTACCCCCCACACTCCCACCACTCTCTGATGACTACAGAAACATCTGTTTAGACAAGAACAATCATTAACAGTATGTTTTAACACATTCTGGTGTTTGGGGACTTCTTGTACTTCCTGTGCTTTAACCTGACCCATATAGGATTTTTTTTTTAGCAGATACTAATGTTGTCCAAAAAAAAAAAAAAAAAAATCTTAAAGGTTTCAACAAAAGCAACAATCTTGATATGGATTTTATCAAATTCATTTATGTGTCAGAGCACATACAAGGTCAGTTTACAATTGAAACAATTACTTTGTCAGTGCTCTCTGCTGGACAAAATATGTCATAAAGACTTTACCTCAAACCTTATTTTGCATTTCTCAGCTGAAGAGTGAACTTACTGGCCAATATGCCAATACCAGTATATCTGCAATAACCTAATACTGGCTGATGTATTTGCGTTGGTCCATTTGTTGTTGAGTATCAACAAAGTCTTAAACCACTCCATCAAATTCATTAACTTTCTGACAGTATTATATGAACAGGTGAGTTTCTGGGCAACATCTTAATAAATAGCTGTAAATAGTGGATCAGATTGTACTGTGTGCAGATGCACAGAAAAGACGGAGAAGTTATCCGATTATTTTTGACTGTATTAGGAAAGACTTGATGTGGATGGTATATTTCTGGACATTTTCTATCTATATTTCTTTAAGAGATGAGTTTTCAGATGTGGAGGATGTTTTCATATCCTTAACCTAAAAGACAGAAGCAATACTGCAATATAAAAATAATCCAGTTATGCATTGGAAAGTGAACATCGTCAGCAAAATGCACTGAAAGTATCAAAAGTAAAACAATGCAGAAAAATGGGACCTGTGAGTGTATGTTTGATAGATATTATTTACTGATGCATAAATGAGCCACAAGCAAGATTTTACTGCTGAAGTTGGTTGAGCCAATTTGATGTCTGACTAACTGTTGGATGGATGTATAGGAATCAGGTCATTTCCCCTCACGTTGGAGGGGAGTAAGAACATAAAAATAGCGTGTAAATCACAGGAATCACAGGGGATAGATGATGTAGCTGGTTACTCTCCGGGTTTTGTTGTTGCATCACAAGAGTCTGTTCAATGACTGTAATTATCTCCTCAGGTCCTCCTGGGGATGGACCCGGCATCAGAGAGTAAGATGAACTCTGAGGGGGGCGAAGGCAGACCAGGTGAGCTTGAGTCGGACTCAGATCAAACCAACAGTCATTCAAGAGGAAATATAAAGATCTTGACATCTCAGATACCATCATGGCCCAAGTGAATAACTGCTTTTATCTGCTGTTTTCTTCCTCTACTAGTCCCTCCTACCTCTCTTCCTCTGCAAGGAGGCCCTTCCCAGAGAAAGAAGCTATCTGCCCCTCGTATCAGCCTATCACTGGACCAAAGCGAGGACGACTTGGGGGAGACGCCAGATGATCTTGACATTAACGTCGACGACCTTGACACGCCAGATGAGGGGGACTACCTCGACTACACGGACCACGAAACAGACTGGGAAGGTGGGCTGTTAAGAATGCAACCAAGATCAATTCAACCCCCCCATCCCCCACTACCAGCACCAGCCCCACACAGTCCTGAGTCATCATGATCTTGCAGGAGGCGAGATGTGCTGAAATGTTGATAATTTACACTGGAGTCATGAATTTTAAGTTGAGTTTGCAGCTTTCCGCTCCTTCCTTACAAGGTCTGACTTTCCTCACTAGACTCTCATTTTGTTAAATAATACTTGTGAAAAAGGGTTGAAAGGCTCATTAGAAAAACAATACACAACAACAATACAAAACATTGACTGACGTGGCACAAGAGGAAACCAACAGGTGTAGATAACAAGACTAACAATGGCAGAATTCCCTTAAGCTGCTTCAGGTTCATGAGGCTGGTACTTGGGGCAAGGACACTTAGCCATTACTAATATTATTACATATTACATTATTGTGCCTTTCTTACTCTCCCAAGTCAAAATATCTGCTGTGAAAAACACAGAGTAAAAGTTTTCTTTCCCTCCACATCAGATCCAAATGCAACCGGTAGGAGTGGGACAAGTGAGCCTTATGATCCAATCCCAACATACAGCGCTGAGGAGGAGCGCCAGGACGGCAAACTGTGGAGGACCGTCATCATCGGGGAGCAGGAGCACCGCATCAACATGAAGATCATCGAGCCCTACATGAGAGTCATCTCCCATGGAGGTGAATATTAAAGAGCTAACTTGTACTAGATCTAGATCATCACGTATCTAGACCCTGAGCTCAACTTCCACATTTTTCAAATATGTTCAACACGAGCTAATGAAATGCAACTGCCATGTTTACCATGCAGGTAAAGGACAGGTTCACATTTTTAACATATGTCATTGAACAACTAGCATAACACCCTACAAACATACCTCCACCTGCTTTTTACATTGTAAGACACCAGGTTAGTGGAATCAGTGGGTTAATAATCAAACTGTTTACATAGTCTGTTTTTGGCATGCCACCCTTTATATCCAATCTCATTTTCACTTCAACCACTGAGGCCTCACATTCGCTTCATAGCAGACTTGAATTTTGACAAACATGACTTATACAGGACTCACATTGGACAATTATCTCTAAAACAGCCAGTCTGAACAGGAAGAACAGTTGCAGCTACCAGAAACTGGGGCATTATGGAGACTTGAAGAAATGCAAACCTATTCTTAGGTAGCTCTTCTTATAACATTCCGTATTTGTTGTAATTCTGCCACATGTCAGTGCTGCTGGCACAAAGATAAACAGAGACAAACAGCCGAATCAAAAACTGTCTAAAATGAACAGCATCTATTCAAAGGAGGGAATGCAAGATTTTTTTTTTTCATTCGGCTTTAATCCAAGTAACAGAATCACCTGTTGTGACTGAGCTGGAAAACAAGTCGGCAGAATGATGTTGATCATTCTGGAGATGCCTCATCTTCACCTTGGGCTGGAGCCAACCAACAACCAGGAAACACAGGCTGCAGCTGAAGCCAGCTGCTGAGTTTTACATAACACATTGACCATCAGAGAGGAAACTCTCCACAAACAAAACAGTGGAAAATTTTATGCCCCCCCACCACCACACACACACACACACACACACACATCCACTGAACTTCAGAACAATAGGATTCAGGCTGACAAGCAGTAAAGTGGCCACTTGACAATATCACAGTGAATGTGTTTAATGCAGGGTGGAGGTCGCTGACCAAAACCACTCACTAGAAGCATACAGACAGGTGACGGATTAAAGGAAAACCCCTGCTTCCATTACAGGGCATGAGGTGGCCAGTGAAATGTGTTTGAGGATGAATATTCAAGCTTTAAAAACAGCCAACAGTTATTCTTCTTTCAGTTGTCTTGCAGCTCTATAAAACACCAAATGAGGAAGAATGATAATGTTTTCCCTCCAGCAGAGCTCCAGAGACTTGAAGAATATTTGTCAAGGAGCATTGGAGGATGCTCATGGTGGTGTCCCAACTCTCTACTATAACAGTTTCCATTAATTTATTACCCATCTGCAGCCGCATTAAGACTGCTGGGGGACCTGGGTTTTAAATCGAGGCCTTACATGGCACACACGCAGTAAAGACAAGGAAGATGCTTTTTTCTGAATGTAAGTAAATGAAATTCAAAGAGCTGTAATTTTCCTTAAACACACAGTATGGCTTACAAAAACAAACCACATGTGGCTGAGTTTATAACACCACTACCAGCATCCTGTAGATACAACTGTAGATCTGTGCAGCAAAGAAATTATATGTAGGGTAAATATACTCTTCAATATTAAAAGGTAAGAGAGTAAAGCCCTCATTATAACATGATCTGAGGTGTTCTGAGCTAATCTGTCATGTTTAACATTAATTTCTCATTAAAAATGCACAAAAGACAGTTGATTGTAATTTATTGCCCATTGTGATTTACGCTGGGGCAGAGGGGCGGGGGGAGCTAGCTGGCCATAGCCGGTGGTGGCGGACACAGGCTAAGGGCAGATCTGACCACGCCGGCCTGACCAGAGACACTCAGCCACACAGCCGTACATCTTAGCCACGGGCAGCTGAACGCTGTATTAGCTACGGGAAGCCAGCGACGGGGGAGCCGGACCCGCCAGTCACACCATAGCCGGACCAGTCACACATATTGGTTTCACAGGCAGAGGCCCCATCTTTCTCCTCTTCCCTCTCCACAGGGCCTGCTAAAACCCAAGGGCCAAGGGCTTACACCCTAATAAGCCTGTGCCTTCAGTAAATCCTAGCAACATTACCATTACTGATGGAAATCGGAGCCCATAACCGTAGCAGGTAGTGCATTTTCCTTCTCCAGTGCGCTCTGCGCCGTGGGTTTAAGTGACACGCATGCAACAAGAGACGTCTGTCAGCGAACAGTCAATATCACCAGCTCTGTCATTTTGATGAAAGGCCCTCTGTCTGAGTGACACCAAATCTGCTGATGAATGGGCTGGTGAATAAAAGGAAATTACATTAATCTGAAAAAGTAGTGAGAGGAAACGGGACGGAGAGACAGTTGTACAAAAGAGACACAGATTGGCAGATAAACAGAACAAAAAGGAGGAAAATGAAAGAACAATCAAATTATGAAAACTATGCTAATTAAGGCCAATCTCTCACCAACAATGGTACAAGGTCAACTTGACTCTTATATTCCTTTTTTTATATATTATTTTTGTCTGTTTTTATTCAGGCTACTATGGCAACGGAGTGAATGCCATTATAGTGTTTGCTGCCTGTTTCCTGCCAGACAGTGACAGAGAGGACTATCATGAAATAATGGAGAACCTCTTCCTGTGAGTATTGCCCTGGAGTGACTAACAAACACTTTCACTTTTTGTTTTTATTATTAACATGTTCATAGTTTGTTATTCCCTGGCCCACTTTAAAATTTCTGTCACTCATCCAAATTTTTAATTAAAGCAAAGTGACAGTTATTGCTCTTGCAGTTCTCTTATTAATTTGCATTTTAGCCACACTAGATGAGAAGTTAGAAGATCACCAAAACCATTTCAATTTATCCTGCGGGGAACATGAATGTCGGCACTGAATTACATGGCAATCTATCTAATGGTTGGACTGAATTATTTTTTTTTCTAACCAAAAAACATCATGGTTGTTACGACAGAGAAGTGAGGGGACACCAGAGTCAGTGGGTTCATTTTCTGGGGACTATGAACGTCTGTAAAAGCAGCTGCTTAAATATTTGTGAACCAAAGTTACAGATTCAATATCGGTCCCTTAAGGTGAAATGATACAGCACAAGACTTTCCAATCAGTCATGGTTCCCAGAGGATGTGAGTCATGATCCTGTGAGTTTGTGTATCACCATCATGTGTTTGACTGTTTTGTTTTCAGCCTCCATGGTGCAGGTATCCAAATTCATGCAAATCAAACACTCCAATTGACCTGAGCTGAACTTTAGCAACGATTAGCAAATGTTTGCATTAACCCAGAGGATTTGTGGTATGGTGACATAATAGCTGCTTAAGATCATAATCGTTGCATTGTCATTATGAGTATGACATTGTATTTAGCTCCAATTCATTACCATACCTGCGTCCACAGAGAGTTCCTTCCTGTTGAATTTTGAGACATCATTTTGAAAATGCAATTTATTCTTAGACTGTGTTTCACAAATGAAGGACGCAGCCTTATTTCATTAACTAAATTAAAAAAATTATATTTGTCATCATCATTATGATTTGTTTTTATATTTATAATTAAATGTATTCATTAAATTAAATCGGACACAGCCCCCTCTGCACAAAGCAAACTGTCTGCTCTCTAAATAAAATGATAATCTGGCTTGTTTGCTCAGACTCCCATGCTGATGTCTTCACTGTCGTGCTGGCACAGATGCATTTCATGCTTGGACAGTGCTGTTGGGATCCCACAGGCTGTTCTGTGAAAGATATTGAGTAAGCTGGCATTTCCGAGAGTTTTGGATAGAAATGAAAGGAGGTAAACCGTAGTGTCTGCACTTTCTGATGCCAGATGGCTTCAAGTCTGAATACTTGTGAGGAGGAGAACCAATCCTGGGAGGTGAACAGTATACAGCTTGATGTCAGTGGGAGATAGTCACAATAGTCACAAAACAGAGTGGATGTTGGTTTGTAAGCTGGAGAATGACATTGGATCAGGAGGAGGCGAGACAAAGAGTGATCCTAAACTCATTGAAGTTGGAGGAGCTACTGATGAAACTGGAAGGACTGTAGTAGCTGAGGATATTGTCAAAAATTGACAAAGCTCCCTGCTGATCGAGAAGGAGAGGAAGGTGGAGGGGGGCGAGGAGAGAAATGAGACAGAGATAATGGCTTCTTCTTCTTCTTTTTTTTTTTTTTGCTTGAATCAGAGTATTGGATTTAAAAAAAAAAGGTAGACATCTGATTGAGCTGCTGAGACTGATGCAGAGAGGGAAAAAAGATGAAATTCAAAGGAAAACAGCCCATCCATGAAGCAACATTTGTACCAATTTCCTCGTAGCCGACATCAGACGAAGGAAATTTTTAAAAATGCTGCTAGTTTTTCAAACCCTGGACTCGACTTGCCTCCTATTTCCTCATATTGTTGGCATTCAGATTTAAATTAAACATGGGGAATGCGTCTCTTGCCCCTAGATTTCACCATGTTGATGTATGTAACACGGTGACATTGACTTTTTTTCTTTCTTTCTTTGGTATCAGGAGTTTGCGATGATTTCAATACATGTCAGCTGTGAGATATCACATCTGTCCATTGGGACGTGGTGACAAGCTGTAGATGTGATGTCTTTATTTTCTGGCCCTGATGGTTTAGTCATGTTGGTACTTGCTGTTTGTCACTTGTATTATTTTTTGTAATATTCTCATTTCCAGAGGTGAACACAATGGAAGCAGAAAGGCTGTTTTCAATTTTTAGCCATGCTGGGTGTATCGCTCTTGGGATTGCAGTATCGATCAGTCCACCAATATTAACCACACTTTTATTTCTGACATCTATTGGATGGATTGCCATGAAATTTAATAGACATTCATGCTCCTCTTGGGATGACCATTGATGAACCTTTAACCTTTCCTCTGCACCATTATCAGGTCATGATTTTTATTTGACCACCATATTATTAGCTAAATGGCTGATATGAGATCCAGACAGGCCAAACATCAACATGGTAACATTTTCATAGCGTGCTGACATTAGCATTTAGATGGAAGCACTAGCACAGTGCTAGCATGGCTTCAGACTCTTATTTTGTTGAATTCTGGCTTACACTGTATTTGTGTGTCTCTTCAGGTATGTGATCAGCACACTGGAACTGATGGTGGCGGAGGACTACATGATCGTGTACCTGAACGGAGCGACGCCCCACAGAAGAATGCCTGGTCTTGGCTGGCTGAAGAAATGCTATCAGATGATTGACAGAAGGTTCGTCCTGTTCATGTACACCTAACTCTCAAACCATTCATCTCTTCAGAAAGTTAAATGAGCTGCAACATGAACATAAACATTTGTAATATGCATCATACTGTGTTGCCTTCAGGCTCAGGAAGAATTTGAAATCCTTCATTATTCTCCATCCATCGTGGTTTATCAGGACCATTCTAGCCATCACCAAGCCATTCATCAGGTAAAGATGACTTTTTTTTTTTAAACTATAACATGGCTTTCCATCAGGATGAACTGTTCTGGTTTCCTCTGATTCTCCCTCTAGCACCAAATTAAGTTGACATTTATGGTTTTCAGTAAAATATCTGAACAACGACTGGATGGAATTTCATTAAATTGATATAAATGCAATTTTATGAACTCTAGTAACTTTTCTGCTATAACTTTTCATTTATTGCATCATTAGGTTAAAATATTAAAGCAGCTATATGAAAGTAGTTTTGCTACATAGCTAACGTTAGCATTTACAACTGTTTCCTTAACAGTCTAGATTAAAACATGTTTAGCAGTGAAGGTTGTATTTTGTATCATAGTTAGAGCCTTGATTATTTCCCCCGGGATCCCTAAGCCCTTAAAGAACAGCTGTATAACATTTAAAAATACATTTTCTGTGTTTCCATAAATATGTGTGAGACAAATTTTCCGTTTTTTATTTTCCTTTCTATATCTGGTCTAATTACTTTTTCTATAGTCGTATGACACCACCACAGCATGAGTATCTGAAAGCCCAGGTTGTTCTGAAAAAGGATGTAAAATAGTTAATTGTACCTCACAGGGCTGAGGTTTAACAAGGAAAACAGAAGAATATGCCATAGTTAGTTAGTTTATGTTTGTAATATTATATATTTATATATATTATATATATCTATATAATCAAAATATTTCAAGATTTTCTCATGTGGGGCATGTCCTCAGACCTGCTTCACAGGTGGAAATTTCAACCCCCCAATGTTCAACTCAAAGTTACGCCTTTGTGTGTGTGTGTGTGTCGCTCTTGTCCCAGCGCCAAGTTCAGCAGTAAGATAAAGTATGTGAACAGTTTGGACGAGCTGCAGGAACTCATCCCCATGGAATACATCCAGATCCCAGAGTGCATCATTAGGTGAGACCATGCCCACCTCCTCCAGGCCCCAGTTTTCTTTTTTGAAAATGACTTTATATTCATCTTGTCATTTGAACTCTCACCTCTAGACTCGACAAGGAACTGAAGGAAGCGGCAGAGAACTCAAAGTAAGCACCAACTCTCCTGTCTCTCATTACTGCCCTCTGTGGAGGCAGCAGTAGCCCCTGCCTCAGTGTGTTTTTTTATCCTTGGCTGAAGCACTCATTTATCAGATGGCACACTTTTAGATCACAGGGACTCTTCTGCTGGATGAGGACCAATTGGATCTGGTTATGGTTGCAATTATAGAAAAAAGACAGCAAAAAAAAAAAAGATGCTAAATACATCACTTTCATCTCATTTATCACTACAGTAAAATAAATGAGCCCGTCCTTATTGCAGAGTGATCCATTACACTGATAATAAATGTTGGAACAAAGCTGTAGAATTACACACAAATCTCTTTGCTGACTAATACACTGAATCACAAACTGCACGTGTCTTCAAATTCACAACATACGAGAGCATCACAACAATAAATCAGGCTCTAACAACCCCTCTGTTTTTTATTTTGTTTGTTTTTTCCCTTCTTCTCCCTTTCATTCAAGGATGAATAGCTTTCTGCAAGGGCCGGAGCCAACAGCAGCAAGCAGAACAGAGTGAGTCCTCTTAAGATGTTTAAGTTCACACAAACGAGAGACAGTCTGGTGTCAGCAGTCTGTCACCTGTACATAAACACACACAGTCTGAGACCTCCGTTTTGTTCTGTTGTATCCACAGCAGACCAGACGTAGCCGGTGCCAGCAGCTCTTAAACCCAATCATCCTAAATGGACGGGGTCACCTCAATGTTCAGAAGTCACTGTTGTATTGTAAGGCTGAAGCTTGAAAGCATTGGCAAAGGGTTGTGAAGCTTGTGTGTGTGTGTATGTGTGTGTCAGTCAGTGTTTGTCAATTAGACATTGGAGTTTAATATTGAAAACACAACCTAAGATAGTTAACACTCAGAACTCATTCTTTATGGCTGCTGTAGCATCTACTGTACCTTTACACCTGCAGTCCAGAGAAACTAATATAGTCAAGTGTGACGCTTGGCAGCACCTACAGAGTAGCATCAACGTTCACGGTAGGGTAGGAAATGCAATTACACAGCAGACAGTGCACTGCGCAAATCCATTTGTAGAGTCTGTAGTGTTGTAGTTGTGTGTGCATGAGAAACAGTGGAGCAATAATATCACCCTTTACTGGTTACACAGTCTCAGTACTTCAGAGAGAGAGCCAACTTGTGCGTCAGCAATCCACAATAAAAGCACAAGGTGAGGCCAAAAAAAACCTTGTGCCATAAACAATGACCAACTTTTGCATTTCAACAATCCAGTCCTCTGTCTTAATAACTTGTTCTGAAGGGGAACAACAAACCGAAACATAGATATTTTAACTTTATAGAGTCAAACTTAAACCAAGGAAGAAGAAGTTCATAAGATCGAGTTGTCAGTGCGTTGTGAGAGCATGTCCTTTTAGCCATGTTCTGCAAGTGTGTGTACGTGTGTGTGCGTGAGCGTGTGTTTCTCTAAGACACATAACCTGGAATCATCTCTTTGGCTTCTCCTGGATCATCAGGACAAAAAACCTCAGACAAAAGTAAAGATGGGATCTCTGTAAAGCACAATGTCTTCGTCTGTGTGTGTGAGTGTATCCACACGCATGTGTGTGCGTTTGTGCATCAGTGCATGTCCCCTCATAGATAACTGATCTCGTCTTCTATGGTTCAATGAGGATGTGCAAAGATATTATGGATCACTGTCTAGTAATTCAATAAAAATGGACTCGAGTCTGAACCGTGTTTTCACTCCTTGTTTCCGACTTCAATCGCTCTGCTGCTAAATGCCTCAGTCACTTTCTGCCTTTGATGTCATGAATGACTCTAATGCAATTTTTTTTTCCCCTCCAAGACTTTATTTGAACACATTTTCAAAACAAAATTCAATGACGGCAAACACATGAGAATATAGAAAAGCTTAGGAAATACCATGATTAATCAAATTTAAAATGCTAATCCAACAGCACAACAATTAACGAAGAGATGAATAATATGACTAATGACACTGTCAACACAAGCAAATGCCCACAATAAATTACGTTATACGTGGGACGTCATCATACTCCAAACAAAGTCGAGAAAATCAAGTTTAATTACGTTTAAAGTCCTTAAGAGTGTTAATCGACATGGAATTTTCTGCAGCTCATTTCATTTTGTGAATGGATGATAGTTGTAAAATACAACTCATTATAAATAGCTTCTCATGTCTCATTTTGTTCAAGTCGTATTCAGTGAAGGATAAATGGGTCTATCCCTCAAGGCAGGAGGAGATAAACAGAACAGAGGAGGAGAAGGAGGAAATTTTTTTTTTAGAGAAACTCTTCTTCTTCTTCTTCACCGGAACGTGTAGCTCTCGTCATCGTACTCCAGCTCGTCGTCATTGTCCTCTCCTAGCTGTCCATACCGGAACTTCCTGTACACGGTGCCGTCCTGGCCCATGTAAACAATGTCCTCATCCTCATCATCGTCGTCATCGTCATCCTTACTCCCCGAGCGACGTTCACCAATGTCAACTAACTGAGCCTCCTGGAAGCGCCCGCTGGAGGAGCCGACGTGGCCGCTGTAGGACGCAGAGGAGCTGTAGCCTCCGTGTCTGCTGCCTCCTCCATATCCACCGCCAGAACCCAGCTTCTCGTAGCCACGGGGAGGGATGTCCGGGGTGCACTTTTGGAGCGGGAGTGTCTGATGAGGAAGACGAGGGCCACCAGTCCCAGCACCAGCAGGATGCAGGCGATGATGAAGACTGTCAGGTTACCTCTGGCCTCCTCTTCGTCATCGTTGGTGAACGCCAAGTTGGTGCTGAGGACACACTCTCCTAAATGCCCCAGAGCCACAAAGTTAAGACACTAATGTGCTACTGACTGTGCTTCCCTGTCTAAGACGATTAGATGATTAACTGACTAACTGCTGTGCCACCAGTCTTAACACACACACACAGCTCAGTCTAATGGAAAGAACCAGTGAAGCAGTCAACACCCCTGAATGATGGAGGGAGGGTCCAAAGTCTGAAAAATGTAGTCAGTCAGTGGGAGGACATTTCAGGCGTCCTGAAGTTAAAGTCCTGATTCATTTCTCTCAGACAGTGTTACATAACTCACAGTTGGTGCTTGTACAGCTTCAGTAGGCATCAAACTCAGCCCAAAAGATGAACATATGCATCAGGAAATATGCCTCCTCAGAAATCAAAGGTACTAGTACAAGCAGGCATGAAAGGTTTGGGGAGAGGAGTTGACTAGGAATTTAAATTTATTTTTTTAATATGTAAGAAACAACCAATCAGAGAGCTGCAAATAGTGAGTGGAAGATAAAAGATTACATAAGATCATAACATTCACTTTTCATTTCATTTCATTTCTAGGGCTTGTTGTGTTTAGATGCTTCTCTCATATTTAAATGATAAACATAAACCTCCAGGAGAGTCTTATGTATTTATGTTGAACTGTTTTTTTAAGTATTTTTTAATTTTAAAGAAAATACTGAAATGGAACATTGGATGGGGGAAAAGTCAAGACATTTTTTTGTTGAGTTGTGGATTATTGGACAGGAAAAAACAAAAAATGATTTGAGGATGTCACCTTGGGGTGTTGGCAGCCATGATTGGCATTTTTAGCTGTTTTCCTGACAGTTTCTAAACTTTTCTGTGTAGAAAAATAACTAAAAATAAATAATAAATAACGAATGTCAGTGCTGACCTTTTATCAGACCACTAAAAAAGACCCGACACCTCAAACTCCATCCTCCTCCTTTGTCTCTCGATAGCTTACCTCGAGTCTCGGTGCAGTTACAACAGTCCTGCTGCTGTTTTGTGGCGTCTTCCTCTTGGCGGCAACAAAGCAGACAGCGCCCTCCAGCTTCTAAGATGGCCTGAGCCGGGCACATGGTGCAGTTGGCTGGACCGGGCCCCCGACACTCCAGACAGGAAGTGTCGCAGTCTTCACAAGCGTGGCCTGAACCCTGATGAGCGACATGAGCAGAGACTGACAATGAGCGGCCCACATACCCAGACACAGAGCCACCGATTCTTCGCTTCCAAATATGCAAAACTCCACTTCTAAAGGACTGAATGGAAGTTTTGCTCTGCCGCTCAGCTCAACCAATCGAGGCTGTCTCACAGCATGATTTATTTTGAAATCATTACACAATAATAATTTTCAATCTGCTCTTTGAGATTTCTCCTGGTGAAGTCAATCTGAAATGCATTATATGACACCTGGGGCCAAAACATTAGTAGTAATTATTTTGGCGAGGCAGGGACCAGATAAGGATTTTTTTTTAATATAAAAATTCATAGTTGTGAAATTAAATTCTAGGAAAAGTCTTGTTACCTTCATTACAGGATACTGGCTGATGTCGCACATGGACTCACACATTCCCTCTGAGAGCAGGTATCCAGTGTAGCATGAGCCACAGCTATGGGAATCTTTTCCTGCAGACACATGATCATCAACAAATCCCATTAAAGTATCAGAAGCAGCAGTGAACTGAGGCGACTGACAAACACAAACTAATTACCAACAAATGTACTTATTTACATTATTTTTATGACTGTTTAGATGAGACTACAGCCCACAAGAACTTTTACTTTAATGGATGCACAGCATGTTTACCTCTGCAGCATCAATATACATGTGTGTGTGCTCGTTTGCATGACATCAACTTTCTGCTTGTGAGTAGCTGCTCGTACCTGAGCATGTTCTGCAGGTGGCGTGACAGGGCTCGCAGGTCCTGTGCACAGAATCGTGATGGTATCCCAGGGGCAGGAAGGCAGGCACCGGCCTTCCCTCCGCATGTAGATGAGACCCGGCGCGCAGCTCAGGCAGCTGTCCTCCCCGGCCCCCATGCACTCACCACAACTGGGGTCGCACCTCTCGCACATCCTTGAGCCTGTGTTTCCATAGTGACTGTCGGTGAATTGGCGAGAAAGTTATGATAGATTAGGTCCAATTAAATGAGATGAGATTAGAGCTTTGTTTGTCCTCAAAGGAAACTCCTCTCCACGGCCACTCAGTCACACACAACCAGAACAACTCAGACATGACACAGACTAAGACTCTATGACAGAGAGGATGCAGTCATAACAAAATACTTCAAATCATTACTGAGGAAAGTGATGCAAGGGTTCTGCATGATTAAGTTAAAGTGCTATTTTCCTTTTTTGCTCCATGGTGCAATGCTCTCGTGCAGGTTTGAGAGTGTGAGGGAGGCACGTCACAGGAATAAATAGCCTTTGTGTCCCTTTTGTGTTTTCTCGAGTATTTAACTGCACATCATTTAACGGCACATTAATTTAACTATCTCAATCACCACATCCCAAATAAAATCTACTCTCATTTGCATTTTACAGGCCACATGAAGGGCTATTTAAATCTTGGGCTAAATGAGCTTGTACCTCCAAACAGCACCTCTGTCCAGATAGGTAGAGAGAAGCTGTGTCCACAGTGACATTATGTGACTAGGCTGATCTTTTATTAATGACAACACTGTGTGGCCGCACTTAATGTGATGGATGAGCAGCACAGTTGGATGGTGAGCAGGTTAAACTACCCGTGTTGGCAAGTCTCCACACACTCTTTGCCCTCTCGAAATAGGTGGGCTTTGCAGGTGAGGCACTCCTGGCTGTGCTTCCCAACGCAGGTATCACAGGAGGGGTGGCAAGGCTCACATTTCTGCCCCGACTCATCCTCGTAGTAGCCTGACGGGCATTCATCCGCACAGGTGCCATCTGCACCAAACAAACATGAATGATCAAGCAAGCTACACAAACAAGTCACAGATGCCTGAAGAGTTTTCCAGGACATGTAGACCTCAGAGAATTCACCAGCCACACAAAGAGCAAACTCGACTCACTGAGCAGGAGATGTCTCTGGTTGCAGCTCAGACACTCGGTTTTCCTGGGACCTGAACACCTGTGGCAGTATTTGTGACAAGGATGGCACTCCCCATCTTGGTTGGCATACTGGTGAGGCAGGCACTTGCTCGGTGATGGCACGCAGTGGCCGTGGCCCTCCAGCCTCAGACCCTCCCTGCAGCTGGTGCAGGAGCTGGCGTGAGGCCCGGAGCAGGTGAGACAAGATGCATCACATTCTGGAAATACAAGTAGAAGTAAATTGATTGACTCATAGGATGCTGTCTGTCACAACTGCAATGACGCATATGAGGGAGAGTCAATATGCCCCCCCCCCCCCCCCGATCCCTATCTGGTATATATGGACAATGAACCATCACCATTGTTACTTACTTTCTATTTCTCTACAGGAATACATCACACCTGCTACTTTTAACCTGCTGGGTTCTCAGAAAACATTTTCTGCCCATGTTCATTTCAGATGAAAGACATTCAAAAATCACCCACTGTCCATTTCTCAGAGCCTCTTTTCAGATGCCTTGCTGCTGGCAGTGACTGTAAGTAGCAACAAAAAGTGGGCATCGCCTACAACGTCTTCCTGGGAGAAGCACGCCATCCTCTGTGTTTCTGAATAACAGAAGCCAGAGTGGTGTGTCTTTCTCTAGGGAACTGTCTTTGGCATTGCTGTTCTGTTTTCAAGGTTTGACAGCTGCCTGTTAACTCTCTGAAAAGCATTGCTATTTTCATCCCAGCCAAAGTCAGGAAACACACTCAGGCATAGTAGAGAATATACAGTACAGCAGATATAAAAAGGATATACTCCTGTTAAAATGTCAGGTTTTTGTGATGTTAAAAGAAACTTTTTTCTGCTATAATGTGTGCAAAACACTTACAATAACCTGGTTGTATGAAATGCATGAAGGACGTTCTACCGGACAGAGAATGCCGCATCAGTTACAACAGACTGGGAGTCTCTCAGTGTCTCTAATTGAAAAGCAGGAGTACTGCATGCATAATAAAAAAAAGTCAAATAAAATTCACAAAATAAATGTGTTTCAACTCAGATTTGATCAAAGGAGGGCTGTGGACCAGGCAGGTAGCTCTCTGTGGTACCTTCACAGTCTCCTGTCATGGTGTCCCTGTAGGTGTGGGTGGAGCAGGCTACCAGACAGGCGCCATTGTGCAGGATGGCCTCGGGGTCCGCGCAGGTATCACAGTCATTGTCATTCGGCCCGTCGCACAAAACACAGTCAGGGTGGCAACGCAAACACTCCCCTCGATCTTTGTCCTCAAAGAACCTCTCGGGACAGTCTAGCACACACAGGCCCTCGTGGAGAAAGTGATACTCCTCACAGCCTGCACAAAGAACAGCTTTCAGTGCTGAGTGGGAGAACAATTTAGCACAAGTCAGTGAAACTATACTAAGCATCCTAAAGTCTTGGACAGGAATGCAAGAGCAAGTAAAAAGCTTTCTCTTTCTCTCTCTGTGAGGGATAGATTTCACTCAAGTCTGCTCACAGCATTTGGAGTAAAAAACAACATTACAATGAGCTGACACTCAGTGTAAAGCTCCTTAAAGCTGAGCGGAGCTTCAGATTGAGGTGATAATTAAAAATAATAATAAATCAACACCTTTTGGAAAAGTTATTAAAATTAAAATTACTGCACCTCATCCTTTTGGGAACATAAACATCTGAACACATCTGTTCAGGATTGCCAATGTTATTATGTTGTACATGTACCCATCTATCCATACACATAAATCTATCCACCTATCCACCACTGCATGGGAAGCATTAACATCTGTAAACTTCATGCCATGGCAATTTTTCCAACATGTTTTGGTGCAGAGATGTAAAAAAGTACAGCGTGGATCAGTCTGAACAGCTGAGTCATGGTCTGCACTGTGTTTCAGTACCTGTGCACTGCCCAAGTGGGCTGCACTCCTGACAGGCCGAGGGGCAGCGTTGGCACTCCCCATCCCGGAGTGTGTGCGCTGGAGGACACTCCTCCACACACTGATGCTTGTGTAGGACAAGAGGTTCTTCACAGTTGAGGCAGTGAGTGGCGTTTCTCCCACAGGACTCACAGCCTGCTGCACAGCTGCGGCACACCTGGCCTGCAGGATAACCCCTGATGAAGGCCAAACACACATCAGTTAAACCCCGCCCCGCCACATGACGTACATAAATTAAGCAGACAGATGCATGAATCAAATTCCCATTTCAGACTATGGCGATGCATGTGAAAAACAAATAACTGGTGATGTATTGAGTCTCTTAATTAATTCATTAGCCTTCACTGTTATGCATGTCAAGCTGGGCTGAATATTTTTCTTTTTTGCGACAAAAAAAAAAAAAAAAAAAAAAAATTGAATGGGCTGTTATGAATGCTGCTGCTGGGGTAAACAAGAGGACTGACATTTTGTTCTGCTCTGCTCCACTCTGCAGAGGACAACCAATAATTTATCCAGACAATTGTGTAGTGCTTAAGCATTGCTAAAAAGCTGCTTGGTAGTTTGTAGTAAAAATAAAATAAAAGTAAAGCCCCTCATGGCTAAAAAGTTGAAATGGTCATGTCAGTGCTAATGGAGCCTTGGGGACCTCTTCAGCAAGGACGAGATTTTCTTTCAGTCTCAAGGATTTCACAATTTAATGGCATAAACATGGAGCGGGACACGTCCAAATCAAGGCCAGCAAATTGCTTTTCTTTTTGCATTTTTGGCCCCCAAGAAGACGTGCCTCAAACATCTGGCCTGATGTTTAAAAGATGTGATCTCAACTTGATGTTGCCAGCAGGGTTTAATTCCCACTGTATTTACCAACTGAGAGTAATCCATTTGGAGTGTCTCAGTATGTCAACAGCATATGAATACAGTTAGATATAAGCCAAAAAACAAGCAGTGATTGGATTGACTCCTGACCTGACACACTGTTGGACACACTGTCCATCCTGCAGGAATAACTGAGCTTTGCGAGTGCTCTGACAGCGGGTGCAGTGTTGACTGTCCGCACACTGCAAACAGCCTAGAGGGCAGGCCTCACACACACCACTTAGCCGACTGGCAAAGAAACCCCCCGGACACTTTGACACACATGTTTGCTGTGCGGTCAGGAACTGCCCTGGAGGAGGAAGAATGAGTAAAAATCATCACTGCAAAAAAAAAAAAAAAAAAAAAAAAAGAGCTGGATATCTTTTGATGTAACCATGAAAGTATGAATCTGCTGCTGCAGGTTTGAGAGTGCACAAACACAAAACCTGACTTACAGACCTTTTGTACATTTTGTGCACTGGTTCCTCTCTTCTCCATAGCAGGACTCACAGGACGGGTGGCAGTCTTCGCACTCGTCATCGTCTGGTGGGAAAGCAACCATGACACAACACACGACAAGGAATGAAACCATGCTTTTGATCCAGGATCTTTTTGTAGGCTATAAGACACGACAAGGAGGAGGAGGAGGAGGAGCACAGAGACCTAGTGGAGAACTTCGTAGGATGGTGCAACAAAAACCAACTTCAGCCTAACTTCAGGAAACCAATAAGCTGGTGGTGGATCTCTGGCACATTGAGAGGCTTCTCCACCCCTGGGGTACAGATGGTGGACACCTACAAGTATCTGCATGTGCAACTCAACAACTCTCTGGATGCTCCACCAGTCTGTTGTGGCCAGTGTTGGCTCCTCAAATGTGGTGTGCTGGCAGTGCTGGCACTGGGTTATGTGGCGCAAGCAAACTGGGTAAGCTTGCAGTGAGGAAGGCCAGCTCTGTGGTGGGGGTGGAGCTGGATAGTGACAGAGAGGAGGATGAGAGAGGGAAGATGAAAGCTATCATGGACAACCCCTCCTTCATACTCTCTGTGGCGAGTTGAGGGGGGCTTGGGAGCATGTTCAGCCACACACTCATCCGGCCACGTGCCTCAAAGCGCTCAGGGGGACCATCAGACTCCACAGCCCCATAGCACCCAGCACCTCCTACCTCCACTGACTGAGACTCACAACCAGACACCACTCACAGTTAACTGCATTGTACACACAGATCTATTTTCCTGTTTTGTTGTATATAGATGTAGAGGTATTTATGCCACTGCATCAAATTGAATTTTGCCTGCGGGGGATCAATACGGGTAGGCCTCATCGTATCTTAACCTCTTCAACTCCGCGGGGACGCCGGCGTCCCCGAGCCGCTCCTCTTCTGCAGTTTCAGCTTGCGCGGGCTTACTACATTGGTAAACATGGCGTATTTGGTATCTGTGGCTTCATTAGGTTGTTTTGCTAATTCAGTATCAATTTTATTTTGTTTCTCATTTATTTTTGCACAAGAATATACGGAATATCTACAGTCCGAAGCGTGATCGTTTTCCCCGTTTCAACCGAGGGAGACGTTCCCTCGGTTTTATTTTGAAGTTAGTGTACGACACGGATGTTGAAGGGAGGGTGCTGAACATTGATGTATTATAATGGACAGTGTAAATAAAGATTTAGCTGATTCAATCGTAAATGTGTACAAGATGAAGAAGAAGAAGACTCGTAAATATAAGCGCGCAAACATGGCGACATGGCGACCGCGGTGTCCGCAGTCGCCATGTTGAAACAGGGAGGAAAGGGTTAGTTATGCCCATACTTTATGGGCATAATTTAATAATTGAACAGTTCAATATTGCAAATTTGTGTGATAAAAAAATGCATGAGAAAAAAACATTTGGTGTCTCAGTGTACCATTTGGTTATCATGTGTCCATTTGGACTCTCATCTCCGCCTGGATCTTATCATGAAAAAAACATTGCAGAATGGTCAGGGGACCCTCAGCCGCGCATGCTCAGTCACACACACACCCATATTAGTCAGCTGGGCAGCTGACCGCTGTGATAACTACGGGGAGCCGGACCGGACCGCGGAGACTACAGCCAGGCTAACCCAGAACCTCTGGCTGACGGGGCCGGACTCAGCAGAGACACTCAGCCGCCCGTTTAAACACTGGGGCACACTGTACAGAGCAGGAATCAGGGGGGCGGGGCAGCTGGCCACAGCCGCTGGCCCCCGGTGAGAATAGTAAGTGAGCCACGCTGACCGGGCCAGACTCAGCAGAGACACTCAGCCACTCGTTCAAACACTGGGGCACAGGGTACAGAGCAGGAATCAGGGGGGCGGGGGCAGCTGGCCACAGCCGTTGGCCCCCGGTGAGAATAGTAAGTGAGCCACGCTGACCGGGCCGGACTCAGCACAGACACTCAGCCACCCGTTCAAACACTGGGGCACAGGCTACAGAGCAGGAATCAGGGGGGCGGGGGCAGCTGGCCCCAGCCGCTGGCCCCCGGTGAGAATAGTAAGTGAGCCACGCTGACCGAGCCGGACTCAGCACAGACACTCAGCCACCCATTCAAACACTGGGGCACACTGTACAGAGCAGGAATCAGGGGGGCGGGGGCAGCTGGCCCCAGCCGCTGGCCCCCGGTGAGAATAGTAAGTGAGCCACGCTGACCGGGCCGGACTCAGCACAGACACTCAGCCACCCGTTCAAACACTGGGGCACACTGTACAGAGAAGGAATCAGGGGGGCGGGGGCAGCTGGCCCCAGCCGCTGGCCCCCGGTGAGAATAGTAAGTGAGCCACGCTGACCGGGCCGGACTCAACAGAGACACTCAGCCACCCGTTCAAACACTGGGGCACACTGTACAGAGCAGGAATCAGGGGGCGGGGGCAGCTGGCCCCAGCCGCTGGCCCGGACTCAGCAGAGACACTCAGCCACCCGTTCAAACACAGGGGCACAGGGTACAGAGCAGGAATCAGGGGGGCGGGGGCAGCTGGCCACAGCCGCTGGCCCCGGTGAGAATAGTAAGCGAGCCACGCTGACCGGGCCGGACTCAGCAGAGACACTCAGCCACCCGTTCAAACACTGGGGCACAGGGTACAGAGCAGGAATCAGGGGGCGGGGGCAGCTGGACACAGCCACTGGCCCCCGGTGAGAATAGTAAGTGAGCCACGCTGACCGGGCCGGACTCAGCAGAGACACTCAGCCACCCATTCAAACACTGGGGCACACTGTACAGAGCAGGAATCGGGGGGGGGGGGGCAGCTGGCCCCAGCCGCTGGCCCGGACTCAGCAGAGACACTCAGCCACCCGTTCAAACACTGGGGCACAGGGTACAGAGCAGGAATCAGGGGGGCGGGGGCAGCTGGCCACAGCCGCTGGCCCCCGGTGAGAATAGTAAGTGAGCCACGCTGACCGGGCCGGACTCAGCAGAGACACTCAGCCACCCGTTCAAACACTGGGGCACAGGGTACAGAGCAGGAATCAGGGGGCGGGGGCAGCTGGCCCCAGCCGCTGGCCCCCGGTGAGAATAGTAAGTGAGCCACGCTGACCGGGCCGGACTCAGCAGAGACACTCAGCCACCCGTTCAAACACTGGGGCACACTGTACAGAGCAGGAATCAGGGGGGCGGGGGCAGCTGGCCACAGCCGCTGGCCCGGACTCAGCAGAGACACTCAGGCACCTGTTCAAACACAGGGGCACAGGGTACAGAGCAGGAATCAGGGGGGCGGGGGCAGCTGGCCACAGCCGCTGGCCCCCGGTGAGAATAGTAAGTGAGCCACGCTGACCGGGCCGGACTCAGCAGAGACACTCAGCCACCCGTTCAAACACTAGGGCACAGGGTACAGAGCAGGAATCAGGGGCGGGGGCAGCTGGCCCCAGCTGCTGGCCCGGACTCAGCAGAGACACTCAGCCACCCGTTCAAACACTGGGGCACACTGTACAGAGCAGGAATCAGGGGTGCGGGGGCAGCTGGCCACAGCCGCTGGCCCCCAGTGAGAATAGTAAGTGAGCCACGCTGACCGGGCCAGACTCAGCAGAGACACTCAGCCACCCGTTCAAACACTGGGGCACAGGGTACAGAGCAGGAATCAGGGGGGCGGGGGCAGCTGGCCCCAACCGCTGGCCCCCGGTGAGAATAGTAAGTGAGCCACGCTGACCGGGCCGGACTCAGCACAGACACTCAGCCACCCGTTCAAACACTGGGGCACACTGTACAGAGGAGGAATCAGGGGGGCGGGGGCAGCTGGCCACAGCCGCTGGCCCCCGGTGAGAATAGTAAGTGAGCCACGCTGACCGGGCCGGACTCAGCACAGACACTCAGCCACCCGTTCAAACACTGGGGCACACTGTACAGCGCAGGAATCAGGGGGGGGGGGCAGCTGGCCACAGCCGCTGGCCCCCGGTGAGAATAGTAAGTGAGCCACGCTGACCGGGCCGGACTCAGCAGAGACACTCAGCTACCCGTTCAAACACTGGGGCACACTGTACAGAGCAGGAATCAGGGGGGCGGGGGCAGCTGGCCACAGCCGCTGGCCCCCGGTGAGAATAGTAAGTGAGCCACGCTGACCGGGCCGGACTCAGCAGAGACACTCAGCCACCCGTTCAAACACTGGGGCACACTGTACAGAGCAGGAATCAGGGGGGCGGGGGCAGCTGGCCACAGCCGCTGGCCCCCAATGAGAATAGTAAGTGAGCCACGCTGACCGGGCCGGACTCAGCACAGACACTCAGCCACCCGTTCAAACACTGGGGCACACTGTACAGAGCAGGAATCAGGGGGGCGGGGGCAGCTGGCCCCAGCCGCTGGCCCCCGGTGAGAGTAGTAAGTGAGCCACGCTGACCGGGCCGGACTCAGCAGAGACACTCAGCCACCCGTTCAAACACTGGGGCACACTGTACAGAGCAGGAATCAGGGGGGCGGGGGCAGCTGGCCACAGCCGCTGGCCCGGACTCAGCAGAGACACTCAGGCACCTGTTCAAACACAGGGGCACAGGGTACAGAGCAGGAATCAGGGGTGCGGGGGCAGCTGGCCACAGCCGCTGGCCCCCGGTGAGAATAGTAAGTGAGCCACGCTGACCGGGTCGGACTCAGCAGAGACACTCAGCCACCCGTTCAAACACTAGGGCACAGGGTACAGAGCAGGAATCAGGGGGCGGGGGCAGCTGGCCCCAGCTGCTGGCCCGGACTCAGCAGAGACACTCAGCCACCCGTTCAAACACTGGGGCACACTGTACAGAGCAGGAATCAGGGGTGCGGGGGCAGCTGACCACAGCCGCTGGCCCCCAGTGAGAATAGTAAGTGAGCCACGCTGACCGGGCCAGACTCAGCAGAGACACTCAGCCACCCGTTCAAACACTGGGGCACAGGGTACAGAGCAGGAATCAGGGGGGCGAGGGCAGCTGGCCACAGCCGCTGGCCCCCGGTGAGAATAGTAAGTGAGCCACGCTGACCGGGCCGGACTCAGCAGAGACACTCAGCCACCCGTTCAAACACTGGGGCACAGGGTACAGAGCAGGAATCAGGGGGGCGGGGGCAGCTGGCCCCAGCCGCTGGCCCCCGGTGAGAATAGTAAGTGAGCCACGCTGACCGGGCCGGACTCAGCAGAGACACTCAGCCACCCGTTCAAACACTGGGGCACACTGTACAGAGCAGGAATCAGGGGGGCGGGGGCAGCTGGCCACAGCCGCTGGCCCGGACTCAGCAGAGACACTCAGGCACCTGTTCAAACACAGGGGCACAGGGTACAGAGCAGGAATCAGGGGGCGGGGGCAGCGGGCCACAGCCGCTGGCCCCCGGTGAGAATAGTAAGTGAGCCACGCTGACCGGGCCGGACTCAGCAGAGACACTCAGCCACCCGTTCAAACACTGGGGCACAGGGTACAGAGCAGGAATCAGGGGGCGGGGGCAGCTGGCCCCAGCTGCTGGCCCGGACTCAGCAGAGACACTCAGCCACCCGTTCAAACACTGGGGCACACTGTACAGAGCAGGAATCAGGGGTGCGGGGGCAGCTGGCCACAGCCGCTGGCCCCCAGTGAGAATAGTAAGTGAGCCACGCTGACCGGGCCAGACTCAGCAGAGACACTCAGCCACCCGTTCAAACACTGGGGCACAGGGTACAGAGCAGGAATCAGGGGGGCGGGGGCAGCTGGCCCCAGCCGCTGGCCCCCGGTGAGAATAGTAAGTGAGCCACGCTGACCGGGCCGGACTCAGCACAGACACTCAGCCACCCGTTCAAACACTGGGGCACACTGTACAGAGGAGGAATCAGGGGGGCGGGGGCAGCTGGCCCCAGCCGCTGGCCCCGGTGAGAATAGTAAGTGAGCCACGCTGACCGGGCCGGACTCAGCACAGACACTCAGCCACCCGTTCAAACACTGGGGCACACTGTACAGCGCAGGAATCAGGGGGCGGGGGCAGCTGGCCACAGCCGCTGGCCCCCGGTGAGAATAGTAAGTGAGCCACGCTGACCGGGCCGGACTCAGCAGAGACACTCAGCTACCCGTTCAAACACTGGGGCACACTGTACAGAGCAGGAATCAGGGGGGCGGGGGCAGCTGGCCACAGCCGCTGGCCCCCGGTGAGAATAGTAAGTGAGCCACGCTGACCGGGCCGGACTCAGCAGAGACACTCAGCCACCCGTTCAAACACTGGGGCACACTGTACAGAGCAGGAATCAGGGGGGCGGGGGCAGCTGGCCACAGCCGCTGGCCCCCAATGAGAATAGTAAGTGAGCCACGCTGACGGGCCGGACTCAGCACAGACACTCAGCCACCCGTTCAAACACTGGGGCACACTGTACAGAGCAGGAATCAGGGGGGCGGGGCAGCTGGCCCCAGCCGCTGGCCCCCGGTGAGAGTAGTAAGTGAGCCACGCTGACCGGGCCAGACTCAGCAGAGACACTCAGCCACCCGTTCAAACACTGGGGCACACTGTACAGAGCAGGAATCAGGGGGGCGGGGGCAGCTGGCCACAGCCGCTGGCCCGGACTCAGCAGAGACACTCAGGCACCTGTTCAAACACAGGGGCACAGGGTACAGAGCAGGAATCAGGGGTGCGGGGGCAGCTGGCCACAGCCGCTGGCCCCCGGTGAGAATAGTAAGTGAGCCACGCTGACCGGGTCGGACTCAGCAGAGACACTCAGCCACCCGTTCAAACACTAGGGCACAGGGTACAGAGCAGGAATCAGGGGGCGGGGGCAGCTGGCCCCAGCTGCTGGCCCGGACTCAGCAGAGACACTCAGCCACCCGTTCAAACACTGGGGCACACTGTACAGAGCAGGAATCAGGGGTGCGGGGGCAGCTGACCACAGCCGCTGGCCCCCAGTGAGAATAGTAAGTGAGCCACGCTGACCGGGCCAGACTCAGCAGAGACACTCAGCCACCCGTTCAAACACTGGGGCACAGGGTACAGAGCAGGAATCAGGGGGCGAGGGCAGCTGGCCACAGCCGCTGGCCCCCGGTGAGAATAGTAAGTGAGCCACGCTGACCGGGCCGGACTCAGCAGAGACACTCAGCCACCCGTTCAAACACTGGGGCACAGGGTACAGAGCAGGAATCAGGGGGGCGGGGGCAGCTGGCCACAGCCGCTGGCCCCCGGTGAGAATAGTAAGTGAGCCACGCTGACCGGGCCGGACTCAGCAGAGACACTCAGCCACCCGTTCAAACACTGGGGCACAGGGTACAGAGCAGGAATCAGGGGGCGGGGGCAGTTGGCCACAGCCGCTGGCCCCCGGTGAGAATAATAAGTGAGCCACGCTGACCGGGCCGGAGTCAGCAGAGACACTCAGCCACCCGTTCAAACACTGGGGCACACTGTACAGAGCAGGAATCAGGGGTGCGGGGGCAGCTGGCCACAGCCGCTGGCCCCCAGTGAGAATAGTAAGTGAGCCACGCTGACCAGGCGGACTCAGCAGAGACACTCAGCCACCCGTTCAAACACTGGGGCACAGGGTACAGAGCAGGAATCAGGGGGGCGGGGGCAGCTGGCCCGAGCCGCTGCCCCCGGTGAGAATAGTAAGTGAGCCACGCTGACCGGGCCGGACTCAGCACAGACACTCAGCCACCCGTTCAAACACTGGGGCACAGGGTACAGAGCAGGAATCAGGGGGGCGGGGGCAGCTGGCCCCAGCCGCTGGCCCCCGGTGAGAATAGTAAGTGAGCCACGCTGACCGGGCCGGACTCAGCACAGACACTCAGCCACCCGTTCAAACACTGGGCACACTGTACAGAGCAGGAATCAGGGGGGCGGGGGCAGCTGGCCCCAGCCGCTGGCCCGGACTCAGCAGAGACACTCAGCCACCCGTTCAAACACAGGGGCACAGGGTACAGAGCAGGAATCAGGGGGGCGGGGGCAGTTGGCCCCAGCCGCTGGCCCCGGTGAGAATAGTAAGTGAGCCACGCTGACCGGGCCGGACTCAGCAGAGACACTCAGCCACCCGTTCAAACACTGGGGCACACTGTACAGAGCAGGAATCAGGGGGGCGGGGGCAGTTGGCCCCAGCCGCTGGCCCCGGTGAGAATAGTAAGTGAGCCACGCTGACCGGGCCGGAGTCAGCAGAGACACTCAGCCACCCGTTCAAACACTGGGGCACACTGTACAGAGCAGGAATCAGGGGTGCGGGGGCAGCTGGCCACAGCCGCTGCACCCCGGTGAGAATAGTAAGTGAGCCACGCTGACCGGGCCGGACTCAGCAGAGACACTCAGCCACCCGTTCAAACACTGGGGCACACTGTACAGAGCAGGAATCAGGGGGGCGGGGGCAGCTGGCCCAGCCGCTGGCCGCCCACTCAGCAGAGACACTCAGCCACCCGTTCAAACACAGGGGCACAGGGTACAGAGCAGGAATCAGGGGGGCGAGGGCAGCTGGCCACAGCCGCTGGCCCCCGGTGAGAATAGTAAGTGAGCCACGCTGACCGGGCCGGACTCAGCAGAGACACTCAGCCACCCGTTCAAACACTGGGGCACAGGGTACAGAGCAGGAATCAGGGGGGCGGGGGCAGCTGGCCACAGCCGCTGGCCCCGGTGAGAATAGTAAGTGAGCCACGCTGACCGGGCCGGACTCAGCAGAGACACTCAGCCACCCGTTCAAACACTGGGGCACAGGGTACAGAGCAGGAATCAGGGGGGCGGGGGCAGTTGGCCACAGCCGCTGGCCCCCGGTGAGAATAATAAGTGAGCACGCTGACCGGGCCGGAGTCAGCAGAGACACTCAGCCACCCGTTCAAACACTGGGGCACACTGTACAGAGCAGGAATCAGGGGTGCGGGGGCAGCTGGCCACAGCCGCTGGCCCCCAGTGAGAATAGTAAGTGAGCCACGCTGACCAGGCCGGACTCAGCAGAGACACTCAGCCACCCGTTCAAACACTGGGGCACAGGGTACAGAGCAGGAATCAGGGGGGCGGGGGCAGCTGGCCACAGCCGCTGGACCCCGGTGAGAATAGTAAGTGAGCCACGCTGACCGGGCCGGACTCAGCAGAGACAGTCAGCCACCCGTTCAAACACTGGGGCACATTATACAGAGCAGGAATCAGGGGGCGGGGGCAGCTGGCCCCAGCCGCTGGCCCCGGTGAGAATAGTAAGTGAGCCACGCTGACCGAGCCGGACTCAGCAGAGAGACACTCAGCCACCCGTTCAAACACTGGGGCACAGGGTACAGAGCAGGAATCAGGGGGGCGGGGGCAGCTGGCCCCAGCCGCTGGCCCCCGGTGAGAATAGTAAGTGAGCCACGCTGACCGGGCCGGACTCAGCACAGACACTCAGCCACCCGTTCAAACACTGGGGCACAGGGTACAGAGCAGGAATCAGGGGGGCGGGGGCAGCTGGCCCCAGCCGCTGGCCCCCGGTGAGAATAGTAAGTGAGCCACGCTGACCGGGCCGGACTCAGCACAGACACTCAGCCACCCGTTCAAACACTGGGGCACACTGTACAGAGCAGGAATCAGGGGGGCGGGGGCAGCTGGCCCCAGCCGCTGGCCCCGGTGAGAATAGTAAGTGAGCCACGCTGACCGGGCCGGACTCAGCACAGACACTCAGCCACCCGTTCAAACACTGGGGCACATTGTACAGAGCAGGAATCAGGGGGGCGGGGGCAGCTGGCCCCAGCCGCTGGCCCCCGGTGAGAATAGTAAGTGAGCCACGCTGACCGAGCCGGACTCAGCAGAGACACTCAGCCACCCGTTCAAACACTGGGGCACAGGTACAGAGCAGGAATCAGGGGGGCGGGGGCAGCTGGCCACAGCCGCTGGACCCCGGTGAGAATAGTAAGTGAGCCACGCTGACCGGGCCGGACTCAGCAGAGACACTCAGCCACCCGTTCAAACACTGGGGCACACTGTACAGAGCAGGAATCAGGGGGGCGGGGGCAGCTGGCCACAGCCGCTGGCCCCCGGTGAGAATAGTAAGTGAGCCACGCTGACCGGGCCGGACTCAGCAGAGACACTCAGTCACCCGTTCAAACACTGGGGTACACTGTAGAGAGGAGGAATCAGGGGGGCGGGGGCAGCTGGCCACAGCCGCTGGACCCCGGTGAGAATAGTAAGTGAGCCACGCTGACCGGGCCGGACTCAGCAGAGACACTCAGCCACCCGTTCAAACACTGGGGCACATTGTATAGAGCAGGAATCAGGGGTCGGGGGCAGCTGGCCACAGCCGCTGGCCCCGGTGAGAATAGTAAGTCAGCCACGCTGACGGGCCGGACTCAGCAGAGACACTCAGCCACTCGTTCAAACACAGGGGCACAGGGTACAGAGCAGGAATCAGGGGGCGGGGGCAGCTGGCCACAGCCGCTGGCCCCCGGTGAGAATAGTAAGCGAGCCACGCTGACCGGCCGGACTCAGCAGAGACACTCAGCCACCCGTTCAAACACTGGGGCACAGGTACAGAGCAGGAATCAGGGGGGCGGGGCAGCTGGCCACAGCCGCTGGACCCCGGTGAGAATAGTAAGTGAGCCACGCTGACCGGGCCGGACTCAGCAGAGACACTCAGCCACCCGTTCAAACACTGGGGCACATTGTATAGAGCAGGAATCAGGGGTCGGGGGCAGCTGGCCACAGCCGCTGGCCCCGGTGAGAATAGTAAGTGAGCCACGCTGACCGGGCCGGACTCAGCAGAGACACTCAGCCACTCGTTCAAACACAGGGGCACAGGGTACAGAGCAGGAATCAGGGGGGCGGGGGCAGCTGGCCACAGCCGCTGGCCCCCGGTGAGAATAGTAAGCGAGCCACGCTGACCGGGCCGGACTCAGCAGAGACACTCAGCCACCCGTTCAAACACTGGGGCACAGGGTACAGAGCAGGAATCAGGGGGGCGGGGGCAGCTGGCCCCCGCCGCTGGCCGGACTCAGCAGAGACACTCAGCCACCCGTTCAAACACAGGGGCACAGGGTACAGAGCAGGAATCAGGGGGGCGGGGGCAGCTGGCCACAGCCGCTGGCCCCCGGTGAGAATAGTAAGTGAGCCACGCTGACCGGCCGGACTCAGCAGAGACACTCAGCCACCCGTTCAAACACTGGGGCACAGGGTACAGAGCAGGAATCAGGGGGGCGGGGGCAGCTGGCCACAGCCGCTGGCCCCCGGTGAGAATAGTAAGTGAGCCACGCTGACCGGGCCGGACTCAGCAGAGACACTCAGCCACCCGTTCAAACACTGGGGCACACTGTACAGAGCAGGAATCAGGGGGGCGGGGGCAGTGGGCCCAGCCGCTGGCCCCCGGTGAGAATAGTAAGTGAGCCACGCTGACCGGGCCGGAGTCAGCAGAGACACTCAGCCACCCGTTCAAACACTGGGGCACACTGTACAGAGCAGGAATCAGGGGTGCGGGGGCAGCTGGCCACAGCCACTGGACCCCGGTGAGAATAGTAAGTGAGCCACGCTGACCGGGCTGGACTCAGCAGAGACAGTCAGCCCCCGTTCAAACACTGGGGCACATTATACAGAGCAGGAATCAGGGGGGCGGGGGCAGCTGGCCCCAGCCGCTGGCCCCCGGTGAGAATAGTAAGTGAGCCACGCTGACCGAGCCGGACTCAGCAGAGACACTCAGCCACCCGTTCAAAACTGGGGCACAGGGTACAGAGCAGGAATCAGGGGGGCGGGGGCAGCTGGCCACAGCCGCTGGACCCCGGTGAGAATAGTAAGTGAGCCACGCTGACCGGGCCGGACTCAGCAGAGACACTCAGCCACCCGTTCAAACACTGGGGCACACTGTACAGAGCAGGAATCAGGGGGGCGGGGCAGCTGGCCACAGCCGCTGGCCCCCGGTGAGAATAGTAAGTGAGCCACGCTGACCGGGCCGGACTCAGCAGAGACACTCAGTCACCCGTTCAAAACACTGGGGTACACTGTAGAGAGGAGGAATCAGGGGGGCGGGGGCAGCTGGCCACAGCCGCTGGACCCCGGTGAGAATAGTAAGTGAGCCACGCTGACCGGGCCGGACTCAGCAGAGACACTCAGCCACCCGTTCAAACACTGGGGCACATTGTATAGAGCAGGAATCAGGGTCGGGGGCAGCTGGCCACAGCCGCTGGCCCCGGGGAGAATAGTAAGTCAGCCACGCTGACCGGGCCGGACTCAGCAGAGACACTCAGCCACTCGTTCAAACACAGGGGCACAGGTACAGAGCAGGAATCAGGGGGGCGGGGGCAGCTGGCCACAGCCGCTGGCCCCCGGTGAGAATAGTAAGCGAGCCACGCTGACCGGGCCGGACTCAGCAGAGACACTCAGCCACCCGTTCAAACACTGGGGCACAGGGTACAGAGCAGGAATCAGGGGGGCGGGGGCAGCTGGCCACAGCCGCTGGCCCCGGTGAGAATAGTAAGCGAGCCACGCTGACCGGGCCGGACTCAGCAGAGACACTCAGCCACCCGTTCAAACACTGGGGCACATTGTATAGAGCAGGAATCAGGGGCGGGGGCAGCTGGCCACAGCCGCTGGCCCCGGTGAGAATAGTAAGTGAGCCACGCTGACCGGGCCGGACTCAGCAGAGACACTCAGCCACTCGTTCAAACACAGGGGCACAGGGTACAGAGCAGGAATCAGGGGGGCGGGGGCAGCTGGCCACAGCCGCTGGCCCCGGTGAGAATAGTAAGCAAGCCACGCTGACCGGGCCGGACTCAGCAGAGACACTCAGCCACCCGTTCAAACACTGGGGCACAGGGTACAGAGCAGGAATCAGGGGGGCGGGGCAGCTGGCCACAGCCGCTGGACCCCGGTGAGAATAGTAAGTGAGCCACGCTGACCGGGCCGGAGTCAGCAGAGACACTCAGCCACCCGTTCAAACACTGGGGCACACTGTACAGAGCAGGAATCAGGGTGCGGGGGCAGCTGGCCACAGCCACTGGACCCCGGTGAGAATAGTAAGTGAGCCACGCTGACCGGGCTGGACTCAGCAGAGACAGTCAGCCCCCCGTTCAAACACTGGGGCACATTATACAGAGCAGGAATCAGGGGGCGGGGGCAGCTGGCCCAGCCGCTGGCCCCGGTGAGAATAGTAAGTGAGCCACGCTGACCGAGCCGGACTCAGCAGAGACACTCAGCCACCCGTTCAAACACTGGGCACAGGGTACAGAGCAGGAATCAGGGGGGCGGGGGCAGCTGGCCACAGCCGCTGGACCCCAGTGAGAATAGTAAGTGAGCCACGCTGACGGGCCGGACTCAGCACAGACACTCAGCCACCCATTCAAACACTGGGGCACACTGTACAGAGCAGGAATCAGGGGGGCGGCGGCAGCTGGCCCCAGCCGCTGGCCCGGACTCAGCAGAGACACTCAGCCACCCGTTCAAACACAGGGGCACAGGGTACAGAGCAGGAATCAGGGGGGCGGGGGCAGTGGCCCCAGCCGCTGGCCCCGGTGAGAATAGTAAGTGAGCCACGCTGACCGGGCCGGAGTCAGCAGAGACACTCAGCTACCCGTTCAAACACTGGGGCACACTGTACAGAGCAGGAATCAGGGGGCGGGGCAGCTGGCCACAGCCGCTGGACCCGGTGAGAATAGTAAGTGAGCCACGCTGACCGGGCCGGACTCAGCAGAGACACTCAGCCACCCGTTCAAACACTGGGGCACACTGTACAGAGCAGGAATCAGGGGGGCGGGGGCAGCTGGCCCCGCCGCTGGCCCGGACTCAGCAGAGACACTCAGCCACCGTTCAAACACAGGGGCACAGGGTCCAGAGCAGGAATCAGGGGGGCGGGGGCAGCTGGCCACAGCCGCTGGCCCCGGTGAGAATAGTAAGTGAGCCACGCTGACCGGGCCGGACTCAGCACAGACACTCAGCCACCCATTCAAACACTGGGGCACACTGTACAGAGCAGGAATCAGGGGGCGGCGGCAGCTGGCCCCAGCCGCTGGCCCCGGACTCAGCAGAGACACTCAGCCACCCGTTCAAACACAGGGGCACAGGGTACAGAGCAGGAATCAGGGGGGCGGGGGCAGTTGGCCCCAGCCGCTGGCCCCCGGTGAGAATAGTAAGTGAGCCACGCTGACCGGGCCGGAGTCAGCAGAGACACTCAGCTACCCGTTCAAACACTGGGGCACACTGTACAGAGCAGGAATCAGGGGTGCGGGGGCAGCTGGCCACAGCCGCTGGACCCCGGTGAGAATAGTAAGTGAGCCACGCTGACCGGGCCGGACTCAGCAGAGACACTCAGCCACCCGTTCAAACACTGGGGCACACTGTACAGAGCAGGAATCAGGGGGGCGGGGGCAGCTGGCCCGCCGCTGGCCCGGACTCAGCAGAGACACTCAGCCACCCGTTCAAACACAGGGGCACAGGGTACAGAGCAGGAATCAGGGGGGCGGGGGCAGCTGGCACAGCCGCTGGCCCCGGTGAGAATAGTAAGTGAGCCACGCTGACCGGGCCGGACTCAGCAGAGACACTCAGCCACCCGTTCAAACACTGGGGCACAGGGTACAGAGCAGGAATCAGGGGGGCGGGGGCAGTGGCCCAGCCGCTGGCCCCCGGTGAGAATAGTAAGTGAGCCACGCTGACCGGGCCGGAGTCAGCAGAGACACTCAGCCACCCGTTCAAACACTGGGGCACACTGTACAGAGCAGGAATCAGGGGGCGGGGGCAGCTGGCCACAGCCGCTGGCCCCCGGTGAGAATAGTAAGTGAGCCACGCTGACCGGGCCGGACTCAGCAGAGACAGTCAGCCCCCGTTCAAACACTGGGGCAACTTACAGAGCAGGAATCAGGGGGGGGGGGGCAGCTGGCCCAGCCGCTGGCCCCCGGTGAGAATAGTAAGTGAGCCACGCTGACCGAGCCGGACTCAGCAGAGACACTCAGCCACCCGTTCAAACACTGGGGCACAGGGTACAGAGCAGGAATCAGGGGGGCGGGGGCAGCTGGCCACAGCCGCTGGACCCCGGTGAGAATAGTAAGTGAGCCACGCTGACCGGGCCGGACTCAGCAGAGACACTCAGCCACCCGTTCAAACACTGGGGCACACTGTAGAGAGGAGGAATCAGGGGGGCGGGGGCAGCTGGCCACAGCCGCTGGCCCCCGGTGAGAATAGTAAGTGAGCCACGCTGACCGGGCCGGACTCAGCAGAGACACTCAGCCACCCGTTCAAACACTGGGGCACACTGTATAGAGCAGGAATCAGGGGGCGGGGGCAGCTGGCCACAGCCGCTGGCCCCCGGTGAGAATAGTAAGTGAGCCACGCTGACTGGGCCGGACTCAGCAGAGACACTCAGCCACCCGTTCAAACACTGGGGCACAGGGTACAGAGCAGGAATCAGGGGGGCGGGGCAGCTGGCCACAGCCGCTGGCCCCCGGTGAGAATAGTAAGTGAGCCACGCTGACCGGGCCGGACTCAGCAGAGACACTCAGCACCCGTTCAAACACTGGGGCACACTGTACAGAGCAGGAATCAGGGGGGCGGGGGCAGCTGGCCACAGCCGCTGGACCCGGTGAGAATAGTAAGTGAGCCACGCTGACCGGGCGGACTCAGCAGAGACACTCAGCCACCCGTTCAAACACTGGGGCACATTGTACAGAGCAGGAATCAGGGGGCGGGGGCAGCTGGCCACAGCCGCTGGCCCCCGGTGAGAATAGTAAGTGAGCCACGCTGACCGGGCCGGACTCAGCAGAGACACTCAGCCACCCGTTCAAACACTGGGGCACAGGGTACAGAGCAGGAATCAGGGGGGCGGGGCAGCTGGCCACAGCCGCTGGCCCCCGGTGAGAATAGTAAGTGAGCCACGCTGACCGGGCCGGACTCAGCAGAGACACTCAGCCACCCGTTCAAACACTGGGGCACAGGGTACAGAGCAGGAATCAGGGGGCGGGGGCAGCTGGCCCCCGCCGCTGGCCCGGACTCAGCAGAGACACTCAGCCACCCGTTCAAACACAGGGGCACAGGGTACAGAGCAGGAATCAGGGGGGCGGGGGCAGCTGGCCACAGCCGCTGGCCCCGGTGAGAATAGTAAGTGAGCCACGCTGACCGGGCCGGACTCAGCAGAGACACTCAGCCACCCGTTCAAACACTGGGGCACAGGGTACAGAGCAGGAATCAGGGGGCGGGGCAGCTGGCCACAGCCGCTGGCCCCGGTGAGAATAGTAAGTGAGCCACGCTGACCGGGCCGGACTCAGCAGAGACACTCAGCCACCCGTTCAAACACTGGGGCACAGGGTACAGAGCAGGAATCAGGGGGGGCGGGGCAGCTGGCCCAGCCGGGCCCCCGGTGAGAATAGTAAGTGAGCCACGCTGACCGGGCCGGAGTCAGCAGAGACACTCAGCCACCCGTTCAAACACTGGGGCACACTGTACAGAGCAGGAATCAGGGGGCGGGGGCAGCTGGCCACAGCCGCTGGCCCCCGGTGAGAATAGTAAGTGAGCCACGCTGACCGGGCTGGACTCAGCAGAGACACTCAGCCCCCCGTTCAAACACTGGGGCACATTACAGAGCAGGAATCAGGGGGGCGGGGGCAGCTGGCCCCAGCCGCTGGCCCCCGGTGAGAATAGTAAGTGAGCCACGCTGACCGAGCCGGACTCAGCAGAGACACTCAGCCACCCGTTCAAACACTGGGGCACAGGTACAGAGCAGGAATCAGGGGGGCGGGGGCAGCTGGCCACAGCCGCTGGACCCGGTGAGAATAGTAAGTGAGCCACGCTGACCGGGCCGGACTCAGCAGAGACACTCAGCCACCCGTTCAAACACTGGGGCACACTGTACAGAGCAGGAATCAGGGGGCGGGGGCAGCTGGCCACAGCCGCTGGCCCCGGTGAGAATAGTAAGTGAGCCACGCTGACCGGGCCGGACTCAGCAGAGACACTCAGCCACCCGTTCAAACACTGGGGCACACTGTACAGAGCAGGAATCAGGGGGGCGGGGGCAGCTGGCCACAGCCGCTGGACCCCGGTGAGAATAGTAAGTGAGCCACGCTGACCGGGCCGGACTCAGCAGAGACACTCAGCCACCCGTTCAAACACTGGGGCACACTGTACAGAGCAGGAATCAGGGGTCGGGGGCAGCTGGCCACAGCCGCTGGCCCCCGGTGAGAATAGTAAGTGAGCCACGCTGACCGGGCCGGACTCAGCAGAGACACTCAGCCACTCGTTCAAACACAGGGGCACACTGTACAGAGCAGGAATCAGGGGGGCGGGGGCAGCTGGCCACAGCCGCTGGCCCCGGTGAGAATAGTAAGTGAGCCACGCTGACCGGGCCGGACTCAGCAGAGACACTCAGCCACCCGTTCAAACACTGGGGCACACTGTACAGAGCAGGAATCAGGGGGGCGGGGGCAGCTGGCCACAGCCGCTGGCCCCCGGTGAGAATAGTAAGTGAGCCACGCTGACCGGGCCGGACTCAGCAGAGACACTCAGCCACCCGTTCAAACACTGGGGCACACTGTATAGAGCAGGAATCAGGGGGCGGGGCAGCTGGCCACAGCCGCTGGCCCCGGTGAGAATAGTAAGTGAGCCACGCTGACCGGGCCGGACTCAGCAGAGACACTCAGCCACCGTTCAAACACTGGGGCACACTGTACAGAGCAGGAATCAGGGGGGCGGGGGCAGCTGGCCACAGCCGCTGGCCCCCGGTGAGAATAGTAAGTGAGCCACGCTGACCGGGCCGGACTCAGCAGAGACACTCAGCCACCCGTTCAAACACTGGGGCACAGGGTACAGAGCAGGAATCAGGGGGGCGGGGGCAGCTGGCCACAGCCGCTGGACCCGGTGAGAATAGTAAGTGAGCCACGCTGACTGGGCCGGACTCAGCAGAGACACTCAGCCACCCGTTCAAACACTGGGGCACATTGTATAGAGCAGGAATCAGGGGGGCGGGGGCAGCTGGCCCAGCCGCTGGCCCCGGTGAGAATAGTAAGTGAGCCACGCTGACCGGGCCGGACTCAGCAGAGACACTCAGCCACCCGTTCAAACACTGGGGCACACTGTACAGAGCAGGAATCAGGGGGCGGGGGCAGCTGGACACAGCCGCTGGCCCCGGTGAGAATAGTAAGTGAGCCACGCTGACCGGGCCGGACTCAGCAGAGACACTCAGCCACCCGTTCAAACACTGGGGCACACTGTACAGAGCAGGAATCAGGGGGGCGGGGGCAGCTGGCCACAGCCGCTGGCCCCGGTGAGAATAGTAAGTGAGCCACGCTGACCGGGCCGGACTCAGCAGAGACACTCAGCCACCCGTTCAAACACTGGGGCACACTGTACAGAGCAGGAATCAGGGGGGCGGGGGCAGCTGGCCACAGCCGCTGGCCCGGACTCAGCAGAGACACTCAGCCACCCGTTCAAACACAGGGGCACAGGGTACAGAGCAGGAATCAGGGGGCGGGGGCAGCTGGCCACAGCCGCTGGCCCCAGTGAGAATAGTAAGTGAGCCACGCTGACCGAGCCGACTCAGCAGAGACACAGCCACCCGTTCAAACACTGGGGCACAGGGTACAGAGCAGGAATCAGGGGGCGGGGGCAGCTGGCCACAGCCGCTGGCCCCGGTGAGAATAGTAAGTGAGCCACGCTGACCGGGCCGGACTCAGCAGAGACACTCAGCCACCCGTTCAAACACTGGGGCACAGGGTACAGAGCAGGAATCAGGGGGGCGGGGGCAGCTGGCCACAGCCGCTGGCCCCGGTGAGAATAGTAAGTGAGCCACGCTGACCGGGCCGGACTCAGCAGAGACACTCAGCCACCCTTTAAACACTGGGGCACACTGTACAGAGCAGGAATCAGGGGGGCGGGGGCAGTTGGCCACAGCCGCTGGCCCCCGGTGAGAATAGTAAGTGAGCCACGCTGACCGGGCCGGAGTCAGCAGAGACACTCAGCCACCCATTCAAACACTGGGGCACACTGTACAGAGCAGGAATCAGGGGGGCGGGGCAGCTGGCCCCAGCCGCTGGCCCGGACTCAGCAGAGACACTCAGCCACCCGTTCAAACACAGGGGCACAGGGTACAGAGCAGGAATCAGGGGGGCGGGGGCAGTTGGCCCCAGCCGCTGGCCCCCGGTGAGAATAGTAAGTGAGCCACGCTGACCGGGCCGGAGTCAGCAGAGACACTCAGCTACCCGTTCAAACACTGGGGCACACTGTACAGAGCAGGAATCAGGGGTGCGGGGGCAGCTGGCCACAGCCGCTGGACCCCGGTGAGAATAGTAAGTGAGCCACGCTGACCGGGCCGGACTCAGCAGAGACACTCAGCCACCCGTTCAAACACTGGGGCACACTGTACAGAGCAGGAATCAGGGGGGCGGGGGCAGCTGGCCCCAGCCGCTGGCCCGGACTCAGCAGAGACACTCAGCCACCCGTTCAAACACAGGGGCACAGGGTACAGAGCAGGAATCAGGGGGGCGGGGGCAGCTGGCCACAGCCGCTGGCCCCGGTGAGAATAGTAAGTGAGCCACGCTGACGGGCCGGACTCAGCAGAGACACTCAGCCACCCGTTCAAACACTGGGGCACAGGGTACAGAGCAGGAATCAGGGGGGCGGGGGCAGTTGGCCCCAGCCGCTGGCCCCCGGTGAGAATAGTAAGTGAGCCACGCTGACCGGGCCGGAGTCAGCAGAGACACTCAGCCACCCGTTCAAACACTGGGGCACACTGTACAGAGCAGGAATCAGGGGTGCGGGGGCAGCTGGCCACAGCCACTGGACCCCGGTGAGAATAGTAAGTGAGCCACGCTGACGGGCTGGACTCAGCAGAGACAGTCAGCCCCCCGTTCAAACACTGGGGCACATTATAACAGAGCAGGAATCAGGGGGGCGGGGGCAGCTGGCCCCAGCCGCTGGCCCCCGGTGAGAATAGTAAGTGAGCCACGCTGACCGGGCCGGACTCAGCAGAGACACTCAGCCACCCGTTCAAACACTGGGGCACAGGGTACAGAGCAGGAATCAGGGGGGCGGGGGCAGCTGGCCACAGCCGCTGGACCCCGGTGAGAATAGTAAGTGAGCCACGCTGACCGGGCCGGACTCAGCAGAGACACTCAGCCACCCGTTCAAACACTGGGGCACACTGTACAGAGCAGGAATCAGGGGGGCGGGGGCAGCTGGCCACAGCCGCTGGCCCCCGGTGAGAATAGTAAGTGAGCCACGCTGACCGGGCCGGACTCAGCAGAGACACTCAGTCACCCGTTCAAACACTGGGGCACACTGTAGAGAGCAGGAATCAGGGGGGCGGGGGCAGCTGGCCACAGCCGCTGGACCCCGGTGAGAATAGTAAGTGAGCCACGCTGACGGGCCGGACTCAGCAGAGACACTCAGCCACCCGTTCAAACACTGGGGCACATTGTAGAGCAGGAATCAGGGCGGGGGCAGCTGGCCACAGCCGCTGGCCCCCGGTGAGAATAGTAAGTGAGCCACGCTGACCGGGCCGGACTCAGCAGAGACACTCAGCCACTCGTTCAAACACAGGGGCACAGGGTACAGAGCAGGAATCAGGGGGGGGGGGCAGCTGGCCACAGCCGCTGGCCCCGGTGAGAATAGTAAGCGAGCCACGCTGACCGGGCCGGACTCAGCAGAGACACTCAGCCACCCGTTCAAACACTGGGGCACAGGTACAGAGCAGGAATCAGGGGGGCGGGGGCAGCTGGCCACAGCCGCTGGACCCCGGTGAGAATAGTAAGTGAGCCACGCTGACCGGGCGGGACTCAGCAGAGACACTCAGCCACCCGTTCAAACACTGGGGCACATTGTATAGAGCAGGAATCAGGGGTCGGGGGCAGCTGGCCACAGCCGCTGGCCCCCGGTGAGAATAGTAAGTGAGCCACGCTGACCGGGCGGACTCAGCAGAGACACTCAGCCACTCGTTCAAACACAGGGGCACAGGGTACAGAGCAGGAATCAGGGGGGCGGGGGCAGCTGGCCACAGCCGCTGGCCCCAGTGAGAATAGTAAGCGAGCCACGCTGACCGGGCCGGACTCAGCAGAGACACTCAGCCACCGTTCAAACACTGGGGCACAGGGTACAGAGCAGGAATCAGGGGGGCGGGGGCAGCTGGCCCGCCGCTGGCCCGGACTCAGCAGAGACACTCAGCCACCCGTTCAAACACAGGGGCACAGGGTACAGAGCAGGAATCAGGGGGCGGGGGCAGCTGGCCACAGCCGCTGGCCCCCGGTGAGAATAGTAAGTGAGCCACGCTGACCGGGCCGGACTCAGCAGAGACACTCAGCCACCCGTTCAAACACTGGGGCACAGGGTACAGAGCAGGAATCAGGGGGGCGGGGGCAGCTGGCCACAGCCGCTGGCCCCGGTGAGAATAGTAAGTGAGCCACGCTGACCGGGCCGGACTCAGCAGAGACACTCAGCCACCCGTTCAAACACTGGGGCACACTGTACAGAGCAGGAATCAGGGGGCGGGGGCAGTTGGCCCCAGCCGCTGGCCCCCGGTGAGAATAGTAAGTGAGCCACGCTGACGGGCCGGAGTCAGCAGAGACACTCAGCCACCCGTTCAAACACTGGGCACACTGTACAGAGCAGGAATCAGGGTGCGGGGGCAGCTGGCCACAGCCGCTGGACCCCGGTGAGAATAGTAAGTGAGCCACGCTGACCGGGCTGGACTCAGCAGAGACACTCAGCCCCCCGTTCAAACACTGGGGCACATTATACAGAGCAGGAATCAGGGGGGCGGGGGCAGCTGGCCCCAGCCGCTGGCCCCCGGTGAGAATAGTAAGTGAGCCACGCTGACCGAGCCGGACTCAGCAGAGACACTCAGCCACCCGTTCAAACACTGGGGCACAGGGTACAGAGCAGGAATCAGGGGGGCGGGGGCAGCTGGCCACAGCCGCTGGACCCCGGTGAGAATAGTAAGTGAGCACGCTGACCGGGCCGGACTCAGCAGAGACACTCAGCCACCCGTTCAAACACTGGGGCACACTGTACAGAGCAGGAATCAGGGGGGCGGGGGCAGCTGGCCACAGCCGCTGGCCCCCGGTGAGAATAGTAAGTGAGCCACGCTGACCGGGCGGACTCAGCAGAGACACTCAGTCACCCGTTCAAACACTGGGGCACACTGTAGAGAGAGGAATCAGGGGGGCGGGGGCAGCTGGCCACAGCCGCTGGACCCGGTGAGAATAGTAAGTGAGCCACGCTGACCGGGCCGGACTCAGCAGAGACACTCAGCCACCCGTTCAAACACTGGGGCACACTGTATAGAGCAGGAATCAGGGGTCGGGGGCAGCTGGCCACAGCCGCTGGCCCCGGTGAGAATAGTAAGTCAGCCACGCTGACCGGGCCGGACTCAGCAGAGACACTCAGCCACCGTTCAAACACAGGGGCACAGGGTACAGAGCAGGAATCAGGGGGGCGGGGGCAGCTGGCCACAGCCGCTGGCCCCGGTGAGAATAGTAAGCGAGCCACGCTGACCGGGCCGGACTCAGCAGAGACACTCAGCCACCCGTTCAAACACTGGGGCACAGGGTACAGAGCAGGAATCAGGGGGCGGGGGCAGCTGGCCACAGCCGCTGGCCCCCGGTGAGAATAGTAAGTGAGCCACGCTGACCGGGCCGGACTCAGCAGAGACACTCAGCCACCCGTTCAAACACTGGGGCACATTGTATAGAGCAGGAATCAGGGGCGGGGGCAGCTGGCCACAGCCGCTGGCCCCCGGTGAGAATAGTAAGTGAGCCACGCTGACCGGGCCGGACTCAGCAGAGACACTCAGCCACCCGTTCAAACACAGGGGCACAGGGTACAGAGCAGGAATCAGGGGGGCGGGGGCAGCTGGCCACAGCCGCTGGCCCCGGTGAGAATAGTAAGCGAGCCACGCTGACCGGGCCGGACTCAGCAGAGACACTCAGCCACCCGTTCAAACACTGGGGCACAGGGTACAGAGCAGGAATCAGGGGGGCGGGGGCAGCTGGCCACAGCCGCTGGACCCCGGTGAGAATAGTAAGTGAGCCACGCTGACTGGGCCGGACTCAGCAGAGACACTCAGCCACCCGTTCAAACACTGGGGCACATTGTATAGAGCAGGAATCAGGGGGGCGGGGGCAGCTGGCCCAGCCGCTGGCCCCCGGTGAGAATAGTAAGTGAGCCACGCTGACCGGGCCGGACTCAGCAGAGACACTCAGCTACCCGTTCAAACACTGGGGCACACTGTACAGAGCAGGAATCAGGGGGGCGGGGGCAGCTGGACACAGCCGCTGGCCCCGGTGAGAATAGTAAGTGAGCCACGCTGACCGGGCCGGACTCAGCACAGACACTCAGCCACCCGTTCAAACACTGGGGCACACTGTACAGAGCAGGAATCAGGGGGGCGGGGGCAGCTGGCCACAGCCGCTGGCCCCCGGTGAGAATAGTAAGTGAGCCACGCTGACCGGGCCGGACTCAGCAGAGACACTCAGCCACCCGTTCAAACACTGGGGCACACTGTACAGCGCAGGAATCAGGGGGGCGGGGCAGCTGGCCACAGCCGCTGGCCCGGACTCAGCAGAGACACTCAGCCACCCGTTCAAACACAGGGCACAGGGTACAGAGCAGGAATCAGGGGGGCGGGGGCAGCTGGCCACAGCCGCTGGCCCCCAGTGAGAATAGTAAGTGAGCCACGCTGACCGAGCCGGACTCAGCAGAGACAGCCACCCGTTCAAACACTGGGGCACAGGGTACAGAGCAGGAATCAGGGGGGCGGGGGCAGCTGGCCACAGCCGCTGGCCCCCGGTGAGAATAGTAAGTGAGCCACGCTGACCGGGCCGGACTCAGCAGAGACACTCAGCCACCCGTTCAAACACTGGGGCACAGGGTACAGAGCAGGAATCAGGGGGGCGGGGCAGCTGGCCACAGCCGCTGGCCCCAGTGAGAATAGTAAGTGAGCCACGCTGACCGAGCCGGACTCAGCAGAGACAGCCACCCGTTCAAACACTGGGGCACAGGGTACAGAGCAGGAATCAGGGGGGCGGGGGCAGCTGGCCACAGCCGCTGGCCCCGGTGAGAATAGTAAGTGAGCCACGCTGACGGGCCGGACTCAGCAGAGACACTCAGCCACCCGTTCAAACACTGGGGCACAGGGTACAGAGCAGGAATCAGGGGGCGGGGGCAGCTGGCCACAGCCGCTGGCCCCCGGTGAGAATAGTAAGTGAGCCACGCTGACCGGGCCGGACTCAGCAGAGACACTCAACCACCCCTTCAAACACTGGGGCACACTGTACAGAGCAGGAATCAGGGGGGCGGGGGCAGTGGCCCCAGCCGCTGGCCCCGGTGAGAATAGTAAGTGAGCCACGCTGACCGGGCCGGAGTCAGCAGAGACACTCAGCCACCCGTTCAAACACTGGGGCACACTGTACAGAGCAGGAATCAGGGGGGCGGGGGCAGCTGGCCCAGCCGCTGGCCCGGACTCAGCAGAGACACTCAGCCACCTGTTCAAACACAGGGGCACAGGGTACAGAGCAGGAATCAGGGGGGCGGGGGCAGCTGGCCACAGCCGCTGGCCCCCGGTGAGAATAGTAAGTGAGCCACGCTGACCGGGCCGGACTCAGCAGAGACACTCAGCCACTCGTTCAAACACAGGGGCACAGGGTACAGAGCAGGAATCAGGGGGGCGGGGGCAGCTGGCCACAGCCGCTGGCCCCCGGTGAGAATAGTAAGTGAGCCACGCTGACCGAGCCGGACTCAGCAGAGACACTCAGCCACCCGTTCAAACACTGGGGCACAGGGTACAGAGCAGGAATCAGGGGGGCGGGGGCAGCTGGCCACAGCCGCTGGCCCCCGGTGAGAATAGTAAGTGAGCCACGCTGACCGGGCCGGACTCAGCAGAGACAGTCAGCCACCCGTTCAAACACTGGGGCACATTGTACAGAGCAGGAATCAGGGGGGCGGGGGCAGCTGGCCCACAGCGCTGGCCCACGGTGAGAATAGTAAGTGAGCCACACTGACCGAGCCGGACTCAGCACAGACACTCAGCCACCCGTTCAAACACTGGGGCACAGGGTACAGAGCAGGAATCAGGGGGTCGGGGGCAGCTGGACACAGCCGCTGGCCCCCGGTGAGAATAGTAAGTGAGCCACGCTAACCGGGCCGGACTCAGCAGAGACACTCAGCCACCCGTTCAAACACTAGGGCACACTGTACAGAGCAGGAATCAGGGGGGCGGGGGCAGTTGGCCCCAGCCGCTGGCCCACGGTGAGAATAGTAAGTGAGCCACGCTGACCGGCCGGACTCAGCAGAGACACTCAGCCACCCGTTCAAACACTGGGGCACACTGTACAGAGCAGGAATCAGGGGGGCGGGGGCAGCTGGCCACAGCCGCTGGCCCCCGGTGAGAATAGTAAGTGAGCCACGCTGACCGAGCCGGACTCAGCAGAGACAGCCACCCGTTCAAACACTGGGGCACAGGGTACAGAGCAGGAATCAGGGGGGCGGGGGCAGCTGGCCACAGCCGCTGGCCCCCGTGAGAATAGTAAGGAGCCACGCTGACGGGCCGGACTCAGCAGAGACACTCAGCCACCCGTTCAAACACAGGGGCACAGGGTACAGAGCAGAATCAGGGGGGCGGGGGCAGCTGGCCACAGCCGCTGGACCCCGGTGAGAATAGTAAGTGAGCCAAGCTGACCGGGCCGGACTCAGCAGAGACACTCAGCCACTGTTCAAACACTGGGGCACAGGCTACAGAGCAGGAATCAGGGGGGTGGGGCAGCTGGCCACAGCCGCTGGCCCCGGTGAGAATAGTAAGTGAGCCACGCTGACCGGGCCGGACTCAGCAGAGACACTCAGCGACCCGTTCAAACACTGGGGCACAGGGTACAGAGCAGGAATCAGGGGGGCGGGGGCAGCTGGCCACAGCCGCTGGCCCCGGTGAGAATAGTAAGTGAGCCACGCTGACCGGGCCGGACTCAGCAGAGACACTCAACCACCCCTTCAAACACTGGGGCACACTGTACAGAGCAGGAATCAGGGGGGCGGGGGCAGTTGGCCCCAGCCGCTGGCCCCGGTGAGAATAGTAAGTGAGCCACGCTGACCGGGCCGGAGTCAGCAGAGACACTCAGCCACCTGTTCAAACACTGGGGCACACTGTACAGAGCAGGAATCAGGGGGGCGGGGGCAGCTGGCCCAGCCGCTGGCCGGACTCAGCAGAGACACTCAGCCACCCGTTCAAACACAGGGGCACAGGGTACAGAGCAGGAATCAGGGGGGCGGGGGCAGCTGGCCCCAGCCGCTGGACCCCGGTGAGAATAGTAAGTGAGCCAAGCTGACCGGCCGGACTCAGCAGAGACACTCAGCCACCGTTCAAACACTGGGGCACAGGCTACAGAGCAGGAATCAGGGGGGCGGGGGCAGCTGGCCACAGCCGCTGGCCCCGGTGAGAATAGTAAGTGAGCCACGCTGACCGGGCCGGAGTCAGCAGAGACACTCAGCCACCTGTTCAAACACTGGGGCACACTGTACAGAGCAGGAATCAGGGGGGCGGGGGCAGCTGTCCCCAGCCGCTGGGCCCGGACTCAGCAGAGACACTCAGCCACCTGTTCAAACACAGGGGCACAGGGTACAGAGCAGGAATCAGGGGGGCGGGGGCAGCTGGCCACAGCCGCTGGCCCCGGTGAGAATAGTAAGTGAGCCACGCTGACGGGCCGGACTCAGCAGAGACACTCAGCCACCGTTCAAACACAGGGGCACAGGGTACAGAGCAGGAATCAGGGGGGCGGGGGCAGCTGGCCACAGCCGCTGGCCCCGGTGAGAATAGTAAGTGAGCCACGCTAACGGGCCGGACTCAGCAGAGACACTCAGCCACCCGTTCAAACACTGGGGCACACTGTACAGAGCAGGAATCAGGGGGGCGGGGGCAGCTGGCCCCAGCCGCTGCCCCCGGTGAGAATAGTAAGTGAGCCACGCTGACCGGGCCGGACTCAGCAGAGACACTCAGCGACCCGTTCAAACACTGGGGCACAGGGTACAGAGCAGGAATCAGGGGGGCGGGGGCAGCTGGCCACAGCCGCTGGCCCCGGTGTGAGAACAGTAAGTGAGCCACGCTGACCGGGCCGGACTCAGCAGAGACACTCAGCCACCGTTCAAACACAGGGGCACAGGTACAGAGCAGGAATCAGAGGGGCGGGGGCAGCTGGCCACAGCCGCTGGCCCGGTGAGAATAGTAAGTGAGCCACGCTGACTGGGCCGGACTCAGCACAGACACTCAGCCACCCGTTCAAACACTGGGGCACAGGGTACAGAGCAGGAATCAGGGGGGCGGGGGCAGCTGGCCACAGCCGCTGGCCCCCGGTGAGAATAGTAAGCGAGCCACGCTGACCGGGCTGGACTCAGCAGAGACACTCAGCCACCCGTTCAAACACTGGGGCACAGGGTACAGAGCAGGAATCAGGGGGTCGGGGCAGCTGGACACAGCCGCTGGCCCCGGTGAGAATAGTAAGTGAGCCACGCTGACCGGGCCGGACTCAGCACAGACACTCAGCCACCGTTCAAACACTGGGGCACACTGTACAGAGCAGGAATCAGGGGGGCGGGGGCAGCTGCCCCAGCCGCTGGCCCGGACTCAGCAGAGACACTCAGCCACCCGTTCAAACACAGGGGCACAGGGTACAGAGCAGGAATCAGGGGGGCGGGGGCAGCTGGCCACAGCCGCTGGCCCCCGGTGAGAATAGTAAGTGAGCCACGCTGACCGGGCCGGACTCAGCAGAGACACTCAGCCACCCGTTCAAACACAGAGGCACAGGGTACAGAGCAGGAATCAGGGGCGGGGGCAGCTGGCCACAGCCGCTGGCCCCCAGGTGAGAATAGTAAGTGAGCCACGCTGACCGGGCCGGACTCAGCACAGACACTCAGCCACCCGTTCAAACACTGGGGCACACTGTACAGAGCAGGAATCAGGGGGGCGGGGGCAGCTGGACACAGCCGCTGGCCCCGGTGAGAATAGTAAGTGAGCCACGCTGACCGGGCCGGACTCAGCAGAGACACTCAGCCACCCGTTCAAACACTGGGGCACACTGTACAGAGCAGGAATCAGGGGGGCGGGGGCAGCTGGACACAGCCGCTGGCCCCCGGTGAGAATAGTAAGTGAGCCACGCTGACCGAGCCGGACTCAGCAGAGACACTCAGCCACCCGTTCAAACACTGGGGCACAGGGTACAGAGCAGGAATCAGGGGGGCGGGGGCAGCTGGCCACAGCCGCTGGCCCCCGGTGAGAATAGTAAGTGAGCCACGCTGACCGGGCCGGACTCAGCAGAGACACTCTGTCACCCGTTCAAACACTGGGGCACAGGGTACAGAGCAGGAATCAGGGGGGCGGGGGCAGCTGGCCACAGCCGCTGGCCCCCGGTGAGAATAGTAAGTGAGCCACGCTGACCGGGCCGGACTCAGCAGAGACACTCAGTCACCCGTTCAAACACTGGGGCACACTGTACAGAGCAGGAATCAGGGGGCGGGGGCAGCTGGACACAGCCGCTGGCCCCGGTGAGAATAGTAAGTGAGCCACGCTGACCGGGCCGGACTCAGCAGAGACACTCAGTCACCCGTTCAAACACTGGGGCACACTGTACAGAGCAGGAATCAGGGGGCGGGGGCAGCTGGCCACAGCCGCTGGCCCCGGTGAGAATAGTAAGTGAGCCACGCTGACCGGGCCGGACTCAGCAGAGACACTCAGCCACTCGTTCAAACACAGGGGCACAGGGTACAGAGCAGGAATCAGGGGGGCGGGGGCAGCTGGCCACAGCCGCTGGCCCCGGTGAGAATAGTAAGTGAGCCACGCTGACCGGGCCGGACTCAGCAGAGACACTCAGCCACTCGTTCAAACACAGGGGCACAGGGTACAGAGCAGGAATCAGGGGGGGGGGGCAGCTGGCCACAGCCGCTGGCCCCCGGTGAGAATAGTAAGTGAGCCACGCTGACCGGGCTGGACTCAGCAGAGACACTCAGCCACCCGTTCAAACACTGGGGCACACTGTACAGAGCAGGAATCAGGGGGGCGGGGGCAGCTGGCCACAGCCGCTGGCCCCCGGTGAGAATAGTAAGTGAGCCATGCTGACCGGGCTGGACTCAGCAGAGACACTCAGCCACCCGTTCAAACACTGTCACATATGACAGGCTACTTAATGAGCTTTAAAGTTACTGATGGGTTAAAAACACACCCAGACCAATTCCTCCTGTAAGCTAAGCTAACTATTTGGCCTGGTTTATCTGAGTTGAGTTTGGTATCAACAAGAAATATTTCTCCAATTGTCCTTCAACACCAGGAAAAATAAATAAATAAATAAATAAATAAAACATTTATATAAAAAAAATATATATTCCTACTGGAAATGAGAAAAAAACCAGACTACATCTGACTGGTTTTGTGTGAAGGTGTGTGAGGCTTTAATCAACGATTTGAAGTTTAAGAATAACTTCACTTCTGCATGTTCATTTTCAACCTTTGCGTTAACCTATGTACTTTTCTCAGTTATTTTAGCTCCTATAATTAAGATGTCTTTCCTCCCACTAATTACTGTATGTTGTTTTAAGGTCTGTCCCACTTATTCTTGTGGGGGGACTAAATGTTCAGCGTATACAATCAATTATTTAAAAGTCCGTATCTGGCTGATGTTCAGTCGTTCTGTCTGTTTTCAGTGCTTAAGTTGGTACAAGGTTCAGGGACATGGCACACAGACCAATTACCCTCAAAGATTTCTTTTCTGCCCCTGTGAAAGTGCCCAAATCCCTGATTCATTAAGGGCAGACAGTTGGATTAGTGGAATATATAAGTGTTAATCTCACCGGTGCGAAAGGTCTTAATGGGACAGACCTCTTGGTCAGACACACACTCTCCATTTTCCAGCATCGTCCCCTCTTCGCACGACAAACAGTCATTGTCCTCCGGGCCGCTGCACGTCACGCAATCTGAGTGACACTCCTCGCAGTCATTGGTGTCTTCGTCGCCATAGAAACCAACGGGACACACCAAAACACACCTCCCCTCTGGGAATAAGAAGAGAGGTTGCTGTTTTCTTTCTTTTTTTTTTGAGATCGACACAGTACATAACCCACTTAGCGGGGGTCTCATTCACAATCTTAGGTGCTTGTTCTTCGCTAAAAGGAGATCTCCAGTGATTTGACACATCAGAGCCTACTAACAGATCTTGAGGAATACCAATGTGGATGTGATAAAAGTTATATAAAGCCTTTTGTGGCTCCAGATGGAGCTGCGAGAAGTCTGATTAATCAGGTGGGTCTGAGGACGATAAGTCTGCAGATTTTAAAAGAAAAAATCTGGAGGTGCAGAGTTACGGAGGAGTGAGTTTAAATCAGACCTCTGTAGCCCGCTCCTCTTCTGCACAGCTGTGTGAGCCTGGCTGTTATATTGTTATAGCAGTACAATGCTAAAATCAGCAGAATAACCTTTTCAATATTTTCATTTTATGCTCCACCAGGAATTTATACTTAGATTTGAACTTCACTACATATATTTGGCGGCTATAGTTAAATTATTAACCAGGCAACTGTGCTGGAGTCCCAAATCTCCCTGAAGATGTCACAAGCGGCAATTACTTTTTTGGTAATTTAAATCAATTTTTGACCACCCTAAAGCACAATATAACCTTGTTGGTTTAATATATTAGCATTCATATTTCTTCAAAATATCTCTTTAAATGGTGCTTGTTCTTGAATAAATTTGTGTGAAATCCAAACATCTTAAAACAAACCTGTGGGAACAGTTTGGGAACCAAAGCTCATTTTTTAATTTGGCTTAATCTGTTCCTGGCTACAGTTACTAATCACTTTGGGAAGATTAATATTTGAAATACAAAATGACGGATCACCTTGTACAATGTAATCTTCATAATCACATTCTAAATTACTCCACATTAAGAAGCATATAAAGCAGTTAAAATCAGTTTGACCTCTATTATCTAAATGATGCTTTGACACGAGAAACATCATTTCTAATAAACGAATAATGATATAATTATAATAATAACACATGAGGAGTCTTTGTTCACATTGATCACTTTTAACATTTAATAATACCTCTGAATTATCCAAGTACAAATTGGAGGTACTTGAGTATTACTGCGCTATAGTTATCTGACACCTGTATTTAGATGTTGGACACACTACCTTACTTAGACAGAGGTTTTTGTTTATATATAGAAGCACCTAAACGCGTCTAACATGAACATGAATACTTCATGACTCCATGTCACGACCTACTGGGGCAGTTTTACCTGATAAGAAGAGGTCAGTCTCACACCAGTAGCACTCATGTTCATCACAGCTCACACAGCTGTCATCACATGGGACGCAGGTCATCTCCTCATCCACGCTGTACGTCTTAGCCGGGCAGTTTCTGTAACAGCCATCCTGAAAGCTGATAACGAAAACAGCAGTTGATACCTTTGATTTAACCTCTCTCTCGCTCACACACACACACAGACACACACACACACACACACACACAGAAGAAAAAAAATCCACTCTACTTCCACAGCAGAAAGAGCCTTTTTCATTGTAGTACAGCGGTGAACTGAACAGCAGAGCAAGTGCAGAGAGGCGAGATCACACATGGCACACAGCCTTACTTGTAAAAGCCCTCAGTGCAGGACAGACAATGCCTGGGGTTATCTGTTAAAAGCAGACAAAAAACTCAGCTCTCCTTTTAAACAGGAAGTTCTACTGGGAAAAAAAGCCCTTGAACACGGCTGGCAACACACCGGGAGGAAAGTTCAGTCTACTGCGCGCTATGTTCATTTTGAGGGAAACTATATCATGGCTGCTGAGCCCTGACTTACACAAGACACACTTGCTGCAGCCCTCTTCACAGGCCATGCAGTCATCATAATCGGGATCCTCCACCTCCCCTGAGATAAAAAGAGAAAACATTCAGAGTGTGGAGGAAAGAGACAGTGAGCAAAACAACCAGAGATAGAAGAAGAAGCTGAGATCATGGGGGGTGGACAGAGGTGAGATGATGCTCTTCAAGATTGACTGTAATACACATAAAACATGTTTACCCTCTCCGCACTCCAGCTTCATACATGCTCCATCAGACACGTAGTAGGAGGAGTTACACTTGAGGCAGTGAGTGGAGCTGGTGCAGAGCCAGCAGTGGTCCGAGCACGGCTCACAACTCCTCTCTTTGGTGTGGTAGAAGGCCTCGGGGCAGGCATCCAGACACTGGCCTTTATACAGGTACCGCTCCACTCCAAACTTATCTGGAGGGAAAATAACATAAATAACATAAGGTAATACACATTTGTCTTTTTTTTTTTTTCGAATACACCCACAGAATTATCACCTTGACTCTGCTCATCCTCTTAACTCTAACAAGCATTTTAGCATCTCTCAGGTCGTTGTTTTGGTTACACATCCTGCATTTAATGGTTCACTCTCACCAGCCTCCCTAACAGTTGTAGTTTTGTTCAAGTGCAGCAGTTCTGAGTGGGAAAAAAGCTATAAATCCATTGTATACTACCTGCTCAGCACCAAACAGCAGACACAGTTACTAATTGACAAATAAACAGACAGTATTGGAGTGTTTAGCAGCTTAAGACTCAGACTTAAGTCTCTGAATGGTCTGTACAGTATGTTACAGTTTGTTAATGAGAGACTAGAAATGAAAAAAAAGGCTTTCATTCACCATTTCCACAAAATGATCATCAATATGTGTCACTGTAGTCAGGAGAAAATGAAAAACAAGTACACACAGACTGATTGACTGGTTTAGCTCTCACCAGTGTCACAGCTGTTACAGTTGGCAGGTCCTGCATCCACAAGGTGGCACAGGTATGGTCACACAGGTGACAGCGACCACCTGACTGGTACTTGCCCTTGGCGCACTCCAACACACAGCGGCCTTCATCTAGAGCCCTGCAGCCAACAACGACAACAAAAACCTACATTTACCACATTGAAACCAAATACTACAAATGAGTTGACACAGGGAGAAGAAGAGGATGAAGAGCAGGAGCAGGAGGAGGTGGATGTTGTTTCAGCTGGGAAGAAATGTGGTTTTTAGATGATTATTATCCTGTATATCAGCAACTTTGACCAAACCCTGTGTAAGGAAATGCAATCCTTAAAATGTATGGGTGGAGAAACTGGCTGTCTTATTTTTTTTTTTTCGTTTCTCAAATTAAGGTTGTCACAGATATGTTACAATTATTTTCATTATTGACTGATCTCATTACTCTATTTACCATTAGTTTTAAAACTTTTGTTTTAAGATTTTAAGATTTTAAAAACACCAACATAAATAATCAGGATCTTACTGCCTTTCAGCTTTATCATGCTGATACATCTATGCTGTGGTCCGGCTCTTTACTGTGGTGAAACACCGTTTTTTTTTTAAAACTCAGAGAAACAGTTGGGCGTATTCATGTCCCCTCTGACCCTGAATCTGCAAAGTCAAGTCCAACTCACCGTGAAGAAACGCAGCTGATGCAGTCCTCGCTCTGCGGCCCTGTGCACTTCAGACACGTTGCATCACATGCATGGCACTTCCCGCTACTGTCCTGGTACTGTCCTGATAGACATACAGCACGAGAGCGAGGCTGACTCAGACATGAATAACAGAGGTGGGCTTAATATCAGATGCTGAAGAATGGAGGCCACATATACACATACATAAACATGGCCGACTTAAGGTTGACTCACATTATACACCACATACAGTATTACTCTGCAAATATATACACATATACATATATAGAAATAAAATGTCAACCCTTCTTACTCTGAATATATCTAATTGAAATAATTGTATTGTTGCAGTTAGAGAAATCAGAACTTAATACTGTATGTCAAGTCTGCATCATATTTATCCAGGATGAGGAGGATGACGATGGTTGACTGACCGTCTGTGCACCCTGTGCTGACAACACACACTCCCTCCTGCAGGCTGTGACCGCTGGAACAGCTGCTGCAGTTCCCCCGGCTCGGCCCCACACAGGTGAGACAGCTGGCATCACACCTGAGGAGTGGAGCACAGAGATTGAACACACGCACGCAAACACACACATACTGACCAAAAAAAAAAAAAAAAAAAAAAAAGACTACACCCATGCAGGCACACAGCAACAAACAGTGTGAAAGTGTGAAAGCGCAGACACACACTCACACTCACTCAGAAGCCAACCACCAGAATAAGGCCTGCCATCAGCAGATAAACAAACCACCCACACCTGAACACACACCAGTGAACTCACCTCCTACATATCCTGTGCCCATCAGCTATCTCTGGGTTTGGCTGTGTGGCATAGAAGCCAGGACTGCAGGAGGACACACACCTCCACTCCTCCATCAAGTAGCCTTCTGCACAATGGTTGCATGCTTCAACACCTGCACCTGATGCCACATGAGCCATAAACACACGTTTTCTTTTTTTTTGTTGTTGTTTGTTTGCTTTTTCTAAATGGATACAAGCACTCAAAGGAATACTGCAAACAACTCACAGCCTCTTGTCATGTATTTTAATGACATCTGAATTTCTAAGATTTCGCACAGGTCGTGACCCTTGTGCTCTGATCGTCTTACCTGCACAGGTAGCGCAGGCCTTGTGACAGGGCTTGCACGTGCCCTCCTGCTTGTCGTGGTAGAATCCGGCTGCGCAGCTCCGCTGGCACCGATTCCCCTGCAGACTGGAGAGGGCGGAGAGAGCATGTGGCACCGTGACACACACAGAGCCAATCATGTGACAGTGTAGGGATGACTCATTGCCTTTAGACTGCAGGCTCGGTTTTCCAACCCACAGCACACCACCACAAGCACTTGGTGAACTGAGTCAGTGAACACTGTATTCCGGAAACTTCTAACTAAACAATATGGTGAATTTGTCAGGGATGTTGTCCTTTTCCTGTGATGATACAGCAAAATAGAAATTGAGATATGTTTCTCTTTTTTTTGGGCTGTGCGTAAAGTGGGAAGGATGACACACTGCTTTGAACACACTTAAAAATACTGTAACTTCTCTGATTGTCATGACGCTGCAGAGTGTGTGTGTGTGTGTGTGTGTGTGCACGAGGAGAACCAGTGTTGTGGTTACCGAGCAGTTCATTAAAGCACCATTAGAGAATCTGCCTCTAACCTTGTGTCTGGTTTGCATTCTGTGCAGATGCTGTAGGAGGAACACTTCAAGCAGTTTTCACTGCACTTTCTGCACATGTTTGCATCTGTGGGGAAATCAAACAATACACATAGAATACACATCAGAGCCGTTAATCAATCTTACTCACACACCCTCAAATGTGGTTACATCAACTGACTATTCATTAGCCGGGCACATATGCAGCTGTATTTAAACAGCTCCTCTGTAAGCCGTGAATCCTTTAAGGTTCACTGGAGGATATTCTCCTCTTGTCTTGTGAAGTATAATTAAAAAGAAAGTCACACAACAGAAATTTTAAATAAAAAAAAAAAGGCAGAAAAAAAATCCAACCATGATCGAGGTAGTAGTTATCCCCACATATGGCTGTGCACGTGTTGGTCCCCTCAGTCAGGTGATGACCAGGTTGACAGGAAGTGCACTGGTCGCTGCGGCTCCCAGTGCAGCTCTCGCAGGAGGAGTAGCACCTCTTGCAACGCCGGCGGTCGCTCCAAAATCCCCTGGGACACTCGGGTACACACATCCTGTTGGAGATACACGCCCCAAAGCACACAGAGGACACGAGCTGTGAGTCTCTAAATGAGTGTGAGTGGCAAAAATAACAATCTGGGTCCATTTACACAACAATAAATGTCTTTTTTTTGTATTCGTAAACGCAAGCTCATGCATAATTTATCATTCATTTGCAATGTGCTCAGCCACACACAACACATACACATACTACAGTCTGCCTGCGATCATGCTAACCTTGTGTTGTTCTTGAACTTGAGAAAAAAGTGTAAACACGTGACACACTGCTGCGGGCTGGGCCCCTCACAGCCATCGTCACTGCATTCTGGGTCGCAGGGTCCTGGAAGGGCAAACACTCGTAACGTCACTGCGCCACTATGGCAACAACAGAGAAGTTATTTAAACTGCTGATACACTTCCATGTTTACACACAGACTACCTGAAGATGCTGTATATCTGCTCCACACAGTGGAGACACACTTGACACCAGCCGCTGACACACACACACACGACTTCTTATACTAATATCACATAACAATTATAATTTTCTGTATCTTTATTGAGCACACCCATCAAGCACTGACAGCGCTGGTAGACAAACTAAGTGAACCTTGGATGTAATAAACTGGCCAAACCTCCTCTGGCAGCAATAACCTCAAACAAGCTCTGATCAGACCTGTGCAACGTGCAGGAGGAAATTTAGACCACTCCTCCCCAGAAGTGCTTCTCAGGTCGTCTGGTGTTTAACAGCTCTCTGGGTGCTTTCCCAGCAATACAGATTATTTTGAGGTAATTCTGTGGTAGATTTATTTTGGTGATTAAGGTCATTGTCCTGCTGCATCATCCAGCTTCTACTGAGCTTCACCACACTGAAATGATCTTTTAAGACAGACCTTGATAAAGATGAGAATTTATATTCTTCATCTTCGGGATGATGGTTTCATGCTGGTATGTGGTTCTCTTTTCATGCCATTATGTTACGTCTATGGTCGACTCAAGAAGAGAGATGTAGAGCAGCTCCTTTAAGTCTCTGTTTGTTACTCTGAGTTTTCTTTTCTCCTTCATTGAGCATTCTGCGTTGCGCCTTGCTCCCACTTCAAGGGAGAGTGGCCACAGAACTGTATCATCTAACTTTAAATGAACTAACTGGACTGATGAATATCTGAAACTTTGAGATGACTTTGTCACTCGTTCCAGCTTTATGCAAATCAACTGCTCTTGTATTTTAAGTCTTCTGACATTTTCTTTTTCCATGGTTCACATCAGCAGATGTTTGCTGAATATCAAAATCAAAGTGCTCTTTTTTATACATATAAATACATAAATCACAGATGCTCCAATCTGGTTTCACTGGACTCCAAGTTGGTTCACTTTTGTTGATGAGATGAGATGAGGGACTCACAGATTTTTTTTTTACAAATTTACACACTTAATCTTTGAATTAAGTTTTCAACATGGAGTTATAACAAAACTTTATTCTGTACTTTGGTCTTTGGTTCAATCTTTAAAATAAATTATGTAGAAAAACACGTGGAACATATATCAATATTTTTACCTATAGACCTGGTTACATTTACCAAAGTTGCAACCTTCATAACTCTGATGATTAATTTCTGCACTTAAGTGAGAACAAATAATTTCTCAGTTTGTTAGTTATTTAGTTGCTGTTATTATAATAATAGCTGCCAATTATAATTCAGTCAGCAAAACAATTAAAACAACTAATAATTTAAACTCTGCATCATTTATTTGGATGTTACGTTTGAAGTTATAAAAATACTGTCGTTAAAAACAAGCACTTGGTTGTCATTTGTGTAGATGAGCTTAGTGTCTCACTGACCTAAAGTGATCTGATCTGATCTGAAATCATTACTCTGTCAATTAGCAGAAGAGTAAGTTTACAGTAGTTGCTGTCTGATCATAATACTGAGCGCATGACTCACCATTGTATTCTTCAGTGAGCTCATTATCCATCGGCATCTCAGCTGATCGGACTTGCTGACGATGCGCAGGGTACGGCTGCTCTGCGGTGCCGTAAATCACCAGGGACCACTCCTTTAGCGTCCCTGAGAAACAACAGAGAAACAGAGAGAGAGAGTGAGATGAAAAGTCCGTCCCACGAGGCCTGGACTGTATTTTAGCTGCTGTTCTAGTTGAAATTCAGTGTGTTTCATAATACTGAGATGCTACAAAGACGGAGAGCAGACCTAGTTCAGTGCTGTTTCTCTTCTGAGAAGGAGTATCCTCGATCTTCAAAGTCCATTCCCCCGCTGCCTGCTCCCCCCAGCAGTGAGTCGTCATCAGCTCCCAGTTCTCAAATCCCTCTGTGGAGTCGTCGAGAGGCCTAAAACAAAACATTACATAATCATGATATAACTGCTACTAATGCTACTTCTGCTACTACTAACGCCACAACCATCATCACTAGAGCTGCTAATACTACTTGTACTACTTACCATTGCTGCTGCTACCACCACAGGAAGAGGCAGTAGCAGTATATAACTAAATATTCAGGGCTTTTACTTAAAATTAAACTAAAAGTAACAGTGCAACGACGTTAAAATGCTCTGTTACAAGAAAAAGTCCATCTTTTAAAGTTTTACACATCCAACAGATATGGAGAAACATTATGCCTATCATAAATACTCACTGCTAGAAAAACTTCACTCTTTAGCTGCTAAATCATCTGCTATGTCTTTTCAGAGGCAAGCTGCTAACAGGAGCTGAACAGATGTCTTACAGTGGATTCTTATAGGATTTACATTTGCCTGTTGTGGCTGGAAACGAGGGCGTTTAGGGAACCAAAACATTAAAGTTGCAGGTCAAGACACCAAAACTGGGGAACTGCAAACTCACGTGAGACACCTCTTTGGGTTTCATCTCTTTCAGATTACACACTTGAATGTCAGCCACTGTTTAAGTAAAATACTGATTAGAGCAGCTTTAAGTAAGTAGAGCACTTGAGCAAATGTACATAAAAACACTCGTTACTTCGCACCACTGTGCTTTAAATAGTTTGTAACACTGTGCTCTTGTTGTTAATTTGCTTAAATGTAAGAAAATTGCCAGGAATTAATTTAGTGAGAAACTTCCCAGACAGCAGCTCCTGTGAAAACACACCATGTGAGTACCACTCCTGTACTTTTCCAGTAGTGTTTGCCAAAGTCCACATTTATCTCCTCCTGATGGGACTGAGGTGCCAAACTGAGGAATTTATTTTACTTTGGATGAAGCATTGCTTTCAGTTACCTGTTCGCTAGCAGCTGCGACACAGTGCCTGAAGGGGATGTGAGTGCAATAGAGAGGTCGCCGCGACGACTGTGAGTGATGGTAACACGAACGACGACATGCTCCACATAAGCAACGTGCTGCCGGGGGTTGGCGGAGCAGCCTGTAGTCTCATACACAGACGTCAGCACCGAGCCGGGATGAATAGCTCTGTCATGAGACGGAGAGAGAGAGAGAGAGAATAAAGTGGCGCAGCGGGCGGAGGAGATAAGAGAGGAGGCAGAAAACAAGGAGCACAAGAGAGAGTTACAAGGAGGGGAGCAGTAAAGAAAACGACACCCATTAAAGTGTGTGAGAATAAATGTGAGAGAAATCCAGGAGAGAAGTGAGACAGAAATAAAGCAAGTGTGATGAAAGAGGAGGAATCAAGGGAAGCCCTGAATAAAAGCAGAGATCTCTTGCAGTATTGTTGGTGTGATACCTGCTCAGCTGGATGGGATCCTCCTCCACACACTCATGCTGTGAGGGCACTTGTTTCCAGCGCTCAGCCTCCTTCACCATGCTCTCAGCATCTAGCAGGCCGAAGCCATACAGGTGGCTCACTGACAGAGCACCCCAACAACCCCAAAGACACATACACGGACACACACACCACATTAGCTGGGGCATAAAAGGCACTGTAGCTTATAAAAGACTTCACACACTCCTGGGACTTTGTAGGCGTTTATCACTGTTCTGCTCACAGCATCTCATTAGTTTCATACTCGCTGTTTTATGATTTCCCTAAAAAGAGCTGAGAGAACATTTACCAAAAATATGCTTATCAAGCCGTCGCTGCTCTTCTTTATCGTAAGTTCTCAGACGATTGCATCCAAGAGATATTATGTAATTGTTGATGTTTTTCTAAACCACTGGCAAATATTGAAATAAGAAACGCTGTTTGATATTCAGAGGAGATCTGATGGGAATACCTCTGTATCCGGCTGCATTAATGTGCCAGTCAGGAGCAATAAGATGATGAGATTTTGATGTTCGGACAATAATATGCTGCACATCCCTCCAGGTTAGCAACGGCTGAGAAAAGGTCAGACAGAGAAAAACATCACCCTCTCAGCACCTGACTATGTAGCCTACTGATTTTAACCGTGGCTGCATGTGTGGGAGAGCTGCTTACTTTGCATCCAAAGTTAGAGCAATGACACCTGCAGCCACAGAGGAGGAGATGGAGGTTCCTGATGGGGCCCGACTACAGCCCTGCTGTGGCCCCAGTGTTACCTGTTGGCAGCAACGCATGTTCTTATTATTTATTAGTATTCACTTACTGTTGCACAGATTTGGGCTTCTCACCCCAATGGAGTAGCACAAGACATTGTGAGCAATGTGACCACACCAGCGCACCACACATACATTTGTCCACTGCACCATTAAAGACTCTGCTGCACTGCGTTTTAATGTCATTAGGTTATCATGGCCTTGAGAGAATTTTCATCAGATTGAGGAAAAAAAACATTCACTTGAACCCAAAGATGAACTTATTAGTATAAGGGTCAAAGGTCAAAGGTCACTGTGACTTCTTAATACATGTTTTCAGCCATAACTCACAAATTCATACTCTATGTAAATACTCAAAGACAACTTGTGACATCATAATGTTCTGCAAACATCTAGCCATTTATCAGTCCTTTCACTCATGTTATCTGTAACTTGGCTGGTTGGTGAAGGCACAGAACAACAAGGTGGAAGTTTTAGTTACTTATATTCTCTTATTAAATTAATATGCACATAATGGTCCTTGTAGCCTAAGAGTTTGCACACATCAGTGTTTAAAAAGTTATTATTAATAATTTAAATGACATCTGTGCCAAGTTGACTCAACTCTCAGGTCCATGTCAGAGAAAACATAAACTAACTGAATTGAAATAAACATGAAGTGGGTTTGGAAGTGTGATTTACAGTGGAGTGGAGAAAACACAATAAGCACGAGGAAGAAGAAGAGGAGCTCTCCAAAAACACTCAACTCTGTTAATGTGAACAGGAAAATACCCCGAAGAGCCAGAATTATTTCCCACAGGAGGTTACAGGGTCTAATTAGCTAATTTCATTTCTTCATGTTTTTGTGAATTTATAAGTTGCAGCTCCAGCAGGAAGAAAGTTCCCAGTGTGTATTTCTGGGGCATGTCAGCTTGATTGACAGGTGTCTCAGACGATCACACTCAACTGCAGAAGTTGTCGCTCGCTCGCCCCCAACATTCTTCTCGCCCCTCCCAGCCTCCACCTCATTTCCCAAATGTGTGTGTGTTGTGTGTGTGTATATATATTTTATATATATTCTTTTTTGGCTTTAAACAGCTGGCAAGGCAACGGTGGTTATTACACCCAACTGTGGACTTCTAAACATCACTTTGCCTAACTTCCAAGTGTCATCATCATAAAGGATGGAAAAAAGATTTTCACATTTGGCGTCAAAATAAATTTAATGATTGAAAAAAGAAAACATCTTTGCTAATATAATCAAAAGCTCATCCTGCCTCCAGACCTCTGGCAGTGTCGCTGTTTTGCCCTCAGAGTCTTGACAGTGACAAAATTAATATCATAACACAACAAACTAAATTAAATGCATAATCTCTATTTAGCTCTGGAGGAAAAGCAAAGTGAGTCGTGATGTCAATGTGTTTATATACTTTCCTGATAAAAAGCAGTGTAAACTGCTTTATAACCCAGGTAAATATTCCTTAGTTAAACACTTATTATTGAAAGTATTCTAGGTAATTGCATGCTCATCTGTAGACGTGCATGTTCAGCTCACCTGCTGTGCATGCAATTATTTGGAATTATTAATTAAAAGTTTCTTAGTTAATGTCTGGAGAATTATTAAGAAATTATGCAATTGAAACATTAAGTCTTCCTCATAAGGAAACCTTTGATTACATTCATCTGGTCAGGTTGATTTCTCCTTGTGTATGATGATTTTACTGAACATCTCAAGTTTAGTCTTTGAGTTTACACAGATCAGAAAATAACATTATTTTAAATCATCACAACTCATTATGTCTTATTTACACTTTAAATCAAAGTAACTTCAGTCTGTGAGCTGCATCCTCTTCCACAACTCTCTGTTTTCAAATGATCTTGGGCTTCCAGTGTTTTTCATTTTATCATCTCATCTCTGTGTACTCGGCTTCAGCTTCGACTTTATTTGTCCTCAGGGGGCAATTGGATTTGCAGCGAGACATAAATACAAAACAATTTGGAACACAAGACACTCGACAATAAAACAACAAACTTAAAAGACCAAGTACAAACTAATTTCGAATTAAGTGCTAAAGTGCTCATCTCTGGAAATGATAGCATAATTTATTCTGTGGTGCTTACTCATACCTGCACTTACGCTGTGAATGATGCTCTTACTTTCCACTACTAATTAGATGCTAAGTGCATTTGGCTTCGTATTCATCCGCTGCACAATGACTATAAAGATAAATCGATTCTAATATATTGTGTAAAGTTTTATCGCTCATGGTTGAATGTACCGTACACATACAAAAAACCCAGGAACAGAGCTTCTTAAGAGGGCCCTTATGATTCAAGCACCTCACACTATGAAGGATACAGGAAGTGTGTGAGCAATACACCTCAATGTAGTCTGAGTATCTGAACGTGTAACAAGACACATAATAGTTTATAGAATTTTGTATTTCCAGATAATCATTTATACAGTTTGTGATTTTAACCTGAATGCAATGCATGTTGGGAAATATGGGATACATCAACACTGATATAAGATTTACTGCCCAAAGGATAAAGAAACTTCAAGGGGAAAAATACTTTGCCCTGAATTTCAGGCTAAAAAAACCTTCTTGTTTTGTAATGATCAATAAATTGATTCGTTGTCCCAGTCCAAGCTTTTAATTTAAATGCTGATATTGAAGGATTCAAAGGTCTAACAACGTATAGATATGGAATAATTTCATATATAATTTTATACATTTACAGTATAGTTATGAATTTGGGGCAATGACCTCACGTAAGGAAGTGTTTTTGGTAAAGTTTGGGTGCAACTCCCCACAATGGTCTGAATACAGTGAAGCAGTGATGGGAGGAAGTATGAATAGGAACAGTGTGACTTTGTGGACACACACAGACCCATCTAAGCACACAAAGACTCATGTAAACATCTTCTGGGCCCTTTTACATGACACATTTCTTCTTTCTACTCACCATGTCCTCCGTCTCCCCCCCAGTGTAAGCTGTTGCCAGCGTGGAGGTGCACTGCTCCAGGTAATCTGGCCGGCTGCCCCGTCGAGTGCTGCTGCTGACAGAGATGGTGTAGATACTGTTGCTGTAGCCGTCACAGGAGCAGTGGTCACCGCTTCGCCCTCCGTTCCCTGATGCCCAGACGAAAACAGAGCCCCTCCCATGGCGGCCCTGGTATTAATTGGTGAGGCAAAGAGGGGCAATTAATTTATTAATGATATTTACACATTGATAGGGAGAAAATGATAAATCCCCGAAGTAAATATACAGCCGCAGGTAGGACATAGATGTAAACAAACACACAGAGCCAACAAGCTTTTTCTCCCCCTTTTCCTAATTTACACACAAATTCTCGCTCACAGTTTTAACGCCATGTTGTAAAGCCAGATGGGTCAGAGGCCCAGGCCCTCTAAAGTGGCTCCATCATCTTCTGGCCCCCAGCTGGCTAAGTAAATATCAATATATTGTGGTCTAAAGCTCAGTGATTGGGCCTCCACGATGTCTGTCACATCTCCATCCAGCATACGGATGCCTACAGGTACGGGGGCGGGGGGGCAGAGGAACAAAGATAATGTTTGAATCCATTACAGACGAAACTCTGACCTCCAAAAGTCCTTCAGCGTGCTGCTTTTGTACTGTCACATGGACTCACCGCCTATCCGTGCATGGAAAGATACTCCAACCGTGCAGTGAGAGTTGTTTGCAGCGGCACCAACCATCCCTGCACACTGAGTCCCATGGCTTCAGAGAAAGGAGGAGAACATCAGAACATGAGGTTAGATGCATATGCATGAGGAGAAGATGGGCTATTTCCGTTACATCAAACCAGTGAGAAGACAGAATTCAGACTGGGGAATTTGCATATCCATATATGCATGTAATTACTGGAGGGGAAAAAATGGAAAGGAAAAGCATGTATTAAATAAAGTTGGAATTACGACTGGAACGGGAAAGTGCCAAACAGGTGCAAAGACAAATGTAGACACGAGAAGAGGTGCTCACTAGTTTTCGGCGTTGTCCGAATATCTCGGAGAAGGGTCTCGGTCTTGTCCGTTCACATCATAGCTGGCGAGGGGATCCTGAATCAGATGGATAGTAAGTAGCAGCACATAACAAGATGCCAGCGGCTATCTGTCTCCGTTTCATCAGACAAATCACAAAGAGCATTATTCACCAGTCCACTCGACAGTTAAGTGGATCAGACGTTTAATGTCCATTCCAATACTCTTAGCCGGCCTTTGCAAACCTTTGGCCCAAAAGCTCTGCCTGCAATATCTGTCTCTGCTCTGCGCTCTTACACTAAGAGCTCTGCCAAATTGCTTATGATTAATGTCCCCTTCCTGAGAACAGCGTCCCCTCCCTGGGCACTTACATAATTTGGCTTCAGATCCGGATGCTCTCTCTCAATGCCATCATCTAGGACAGACACCACCACACCCTTCCCCGTGTACCCTCTCCTCCAGGCCGCTGCAACGTTCATGCGAGCCTGGCAGCCCGTGGACTCATCGCTGCAGTGCTGTGGAGCAAACAGTGGGACATTCAATTTAGCCCTTGGGAGTGAAGAATAAATCAGGGTCTATTTAGGCTCTGTCTGTCTGGGTTTGTGTGTCTGTGTTTCAGAGCTGAGTTTAGTAAAGAAAAAAATAAAACTGACTCACAATGTACCACAGGCTGTTCAGCACCGGGTCGTTGAAGTGCAGCATCTGGGTGCGGTTGGACTGAGATGTGGAGGGGGGAGGTGTTTGGTTTTCATGTCTGTGATGGAGAGGTTGAGATTTTCTCTGGAGCTCCTCTTCACTCTTCTCAGGACCACCTGCTGTTGGAGCCATTCCACCTTAAAAAAAAAGGAACAAACGGGGCAATTGTACTCATGTAGACATGGGCGTTTAGCCATGATGGTGTCGGTGTCAGTCGAGTGAAACCGACAGCCATGGTTCCCAGAGGATGAATCCCCAGACTTTTCTTTCAGAGTCAGATTTTTCTTCTACCCACTGTAATCTCTAAATCTCCAAAATGGATTCTGGTTCAAACATTCATGGTTCCCAGAGGATCAATCGTGATTCCCTGACTTGTCTGCTCACAACAGTCAACAACTGTGCCTTGATTAGGTACAGACTTGATGATAGAAACTAGGACACTAAAAGGCCTCACTCCATTTGGCATAAAAATATGGCCCAATAATATGATCTGACTGGTACCAGACAGTTTAGCCTGCAACTGTGATTTGATTGACACTGGCCAACCGACTCAAACTAGGGGGCCAAACGTCAATATAATAGAACATGTGTTAATCATGCATCAAAAAAACACTTGCACTAAAAGAAATTTGCATTGTCATCGCATTAGCTTGAACAGTCTTAACAGAAACTAACAGAAAACACATACACAACAACTACCTCATCAGTAGTGCATCAGGATGGGTGAAACTACATTTTTATAAAAAAAAAACAAACCATTAAACACTTTTATTTATCAAATCTAAATGAGGTGTTTTCTCCACCTGAGAAATAACTCATTTGTCCAGGCAATGTGTGTTTATAAATTTGCTGTGAGGTTTTCAGAAAGGAGACGACTGGCTGGTCGATGTGCGCCGTTGTTGAAATACAGCTAATATTTCCTGCTGCCAATTTGTCTGAGGGAAAAGCTGAATACATTATAAATACATGTTTTATTGGACAGTTTAACAACAGAGCTGCCTCTGTAGACTTTGGCATTCTGATACGTACAGCTATATCACCACAGTTTGATATTTTTGAAATATATATATATATATATATATATACATATTACAGATTACATAACAGATTTTTTGTTTTACTACACTCACTTTCAATTACATTTCATCTAAGTCTGTTTGGAGATAAGTCCATCTGTAATACTGTCATATGGACGACTGCTGGTGAAGCAAATCTTGTTGCATGTGTCTCCCTTTTGGCGTGTCTCATATTTGTAGCTTTTTTGTGTGTTTCCCTTTGAGTTTGTGGTCTCTGTCTCTCTCTCTCTGTCTCGTCCTTTGGGCAACTTTAATTTTAATGTGTGTAAAAATTTAAATGTACTGTGTAACACTGGGCTGTGTTGTTCCTCTCTTGACTCTTGGCATCTGTAGGTTTGTAAGTGTGCAAGTGTGTGTGTGTGTGTGTGTGTGTGTGTGTGCATGATGTGAGGTCATGAAGTTTGTGTTTGAGTGCAGGGAGGAACATGAACATGTGTGTGTTTGCATGAGAAGGCAGGGAGGGGACATGCAGCTGATTAATAATCCAGCAGAGTCCTTCCACTTCTCCCATTACTATACCTTGGTCTCCTTGGCGACGCGGACAGTCACCTCTTTGTTGGACAGGTTGGATCGCTTCGCCGTGTCATGGTGGCGAAAACTGAAATAACTCCTCAGGTCTCCGATCTGGATTTAAAAAAAAAAAAAAAAACAGACATCAAGTGGTCTAAATGAATATGTTTCCAGGTGAAGGTGTGCAGCTCTGTCTGTGTGCTAAACAGCTGATAAATTATGAACGTGCCTTGGTGTCTTTCATTACGGTGACTACCTTACACCTGTGATAGTTTTTCAGATGAAGGCAACCCGAGCCACAAGGCTTCAGCCACACTGCTGCTCATGTGTGCCTTATACATGCACATACTGCAGCTGTGTGTGTGTATGTGTCCACAACGCCATGATGTGAGCAGATTTTTTATTACATACAGTAAGAAGATGTGGAGCTCTGAGTAATTTATGTTTAATATATATATATTAAAAAAGTGCTGGTCATTTCCTGTGACTGACAAGAATAAATTAAGCTCCTAATTTATTCCCTGATGGTGGTGTTGTGAAATTTGCTCTTTGATTTTGCTCCTCAGCTCTAAAAAGCAAAGTATTTTCTCGGGTTCAAAAGCGTCTCTCTCGTTCATATCATCACCCACAGAGAAACAGAGACGCAAGACCTCCACCTTTCATTAAAGCACCACCATCCCCTGGGAGTAAATGTGTTGGATTTTATGGGCCTTCTCTGTTTTATTTATTAGTTTTATTATTTATTGATTTTCTTTTTATTTGGTCATTCTGTGGGCGTATTGACGAGTATGCTTCGATTGATTTCTGTTTTTATTTCTTTCATGTACATACCCGACAAGAGGCTTTGTGGTTTGAACTGAAACAGCAATAAAAGCGGAGGATGTTGGTTCTTCGGGTTTAACTGGGTGGATAATTAACATTATATGGAGGAGGTCAGGGTACTGGTGAACTGAATGCAAGAGGTGAGAGAGCTAAATGTGATTTCTGGCAGCTTGACAGGTCTGTAATGTCGATGAGCAGCTGCTGACATAAAAAGTTCTCCAGGATGCCACAAAAGCAAAGGTCCTGCAGTGTTGCAGCATGTTGGTGGAAGTTTTTCTGATGCTTTGACATTAAATATTTTTCACTATCAAGGATATTTATTTCAATGTGAATTGCAAACACTCGTTGCACTAAATCTCAAACTGTTGCAACTTCAGTTGATTGTTTGTCTGCTAAATGTCTAAACAAGACATAGATCTCAGATTAGACACAACACTTTGTGCAGGCCTGTAATTTGTCCACATTTGTTTCTTGCACAATAAGTCTGACTGACAGAGAGAGGAATTAGGAGGGTTGAGATCAATAATGCAAACTTGTCCATGTCTGGTGCTGGTCTGTGTTGGACCACACATACCTGACCCATGTTTGTGAATCCATGCTTGTGTGCTATCCTGTCCACACTCTCCAGGTCTCCTCTTATTCTTATCGCCCAGTCGTTGGTGTAAATGGTTGCATGACAAAGCTGCAGCAGAGCTCCCATCCACACAGAGAGTAAAAAACGCACCATCACTGCTCAGGTGAAGACGCTTCCACTAATTAGACGGAGCCCGGGTCGTTCATGCGTCCTCTTCCCTCTTCAATGCTCCACTGTTTCTCATAGTTCTCGATAAAATGTCAACAAAAAACAAATGTTTACTGTCGTGGAGAACCTGCTGTCGTCAGATGTTATGTAGAAACGGGAGGATGTTTGTTGGGATGAAGCTGCCAAGTCTTGACTTCAGTGCGAACAAGCAGCGATCAGGTTACTGCTTCAACATGGAAGCCAAGGATCAGCTGCCTGCATGCGCGTGTCCTTTACAAGGATCCGACCTGTGGGCTACGGCCAAAACTAAGTGTCCTTATTTATGGTGCAGCCTCATCTGTATGGTGCACATTAGTCAAATACACCGTTAATTTCTCTGCTAATTACCCGTAAAAAGATCCAACACGAAGACAGAAAGTAAAGTGTCATCTTTATAGACCTGTATAATAAACTGACAGCTGCAGGGAGCGAAGTAGTGAGGTCCCACTGTCGTTATGAGGAGGGGTGGAGAGAATGATGTAGTCTCAGATGCATGCAATGAATAAATACCGGATGAAATAAAATAAACAAAAAACTTGCTAATGACTGTTTCCTGAAGAGCAGTAATATCGTCATCATATCAGAAATACATGAACATGAACCAGGACGTGTACTGTACTTCAGTGCAGTTTTGAACCACCAATATGTAACTCTTTACTCCACTGCATTTATCCACCACATGTGGCTAATGTTTACTTTTCAGATTCATGTTTTCCATTTAAAAAAGATGCAGTGTATACGTTTTGCCCTGTGGCCCCTTAAAAAGAACAGCAGTGTCTAGCTGTGTTATGTTTTGTGTGAGTACTTCAGAACACAGTATTGGCATGAAAAATGAAAAATGTATTGATTTTCATCATTTCATGTCAGTATCACAGTTTACTCAGCACTGAAGTACAAGTGTTTGTTTTTTTAACTCTAATGCAGTGACTGTATTTTATTTTATTTTATTTTTGAAGTCCTTTGCCCAGCGGTCAGTGCATTGTGAAGTGATATCCCCGCATAGAAAAATTCTCTGCTTTAACTGGGTCAATCTGAAGAAATCAGAAAAAAAAAATCCTTCAGGGTGTGAGAGAGGATCATCAAGATATTCTTACATTTTAATGTTGCAGCTCTACATAGACAGGAATGACTAGAAAGAAACATGAGTGGTCGTAAATTGTAGTTGGTGAATTGTGGAATCACAGACAGCACAGGCCTACGTACTGTACATATATGCAAAGCAAATCTGTGGATTGGTGACGTCTGCAATAATTACCTATAATTTCTCAAAACATTCACAGTGTGGTATTTGAAATATTGGGAAATACCCATTCACTACAGGTGCTACAAGTGAAAACACATTTCTTCAGCCTGGTGAAATTTCCATAGGCCTGGTTGTGCTATTTACTTAGTTGCGCGTTGGTAACATAACTTGTTTTATATTCAGGTATTAGTGACGAAAAGTTGTTAAGAAAGCTGGAGGGGGAACTGCGTGAGGAGGTGATCAAACTGAAATCCTTTGTATGATCTACAAAAGCCGGAGAGCTTTATTTATCTTCTTACACTGTAGCACACAGACAAAGCTCAACTCAACACCCAGTGCCAAAGAAGCTTATTATTGCATGTTTCCTATGCTACAATACTGTGTTACATAGAGAAATGCAAATGGCTGGAGTTGATAGGAAGTGGAGGAGGATTACCAGAATATGTGATGCAACATGTCCCAGTATGTTAATTTTAGTTGAATCTTTGTGCATTATTTCAGAGGCAATGTTGCCTGTTTTCCATTACATCAGACCAAACCTCATGGAAATGATTGTCCTGGCATTTGAAGTGTTATACGATATATTTTTAACCATTGATCACATAAAATATTATTTCAACATTTCATGGTAATATATATTTTTTTATAATATTAAAATGTAAGGTATCATTACTCACTGCTTTAGTTCAGCTGATTAAACGAACAGGGTAAAAAGTGAGACTGTGCATTTTCACCAGGCAGATGATGCCTTTCATTTTCATAAACGCTGCCCTTCCTCTTATTGATCTGATTCACATTATAGATTGCATATTGTGGCTTTATTTTGCCGGAATGGGCTCCAGCCCCGACACAAGGAGATAGCTCTGTAATAGCCAATCCACTGACACTGATCTTCAGGGACAGAAATTTCAATTAATGCCACAGCATTAGTCATATAATAATGCCACTGGAGACCCGCTCTATGCGTGGCAGGTAGATGAGGTTTATAATGTGATGTATATTGCATGCTGGTGGAGGATCTGGCACTAATTAAGAGGAGTTACTGGCATCAGAGTCTTGCTGCTGATTCGACGCAGTGGGAAATAAAAGTCAGCACAATAGCTGATCATCTCTGATAAGGCAGCAGCCGCTCGTTTCTATCAGACAGTGCATTTGGATTGAAACCCTGATGGGAATTAATATATGAAATATCTAAAGCTCCTCGGTTCAAATTTAACTTGGTGTGAAAATTAAAGTATACCATTCAATGTTATGGGCAAATCCTCTTATTTACCTTCTGGTAAGACTTGCCAAAGAAAACTGATAAATGCATAAGTTAGCAGCCAGTTAGCTTTGGTTAGCATCAGGATGTTTTACTGTACAAACATTAAAGTCTCATCTAATTCTCAATCGTAAACAGAATCAGTGGATCTGCTCTAATTGTTGAACACCTAAAACATTCATACAATCTGTTTTTATCAGGATTGTGTCGATGTGATGTGATCAGATGTGATCAATAATAGCCACCTGGCAACATAAACAAGCAGAACTCCCAAAAACCTTTTGTTCAATATGTACAACATAATGTTCATTCAGAGGAAAAATGTACTTCAGAGCCTTTAGGCCTTTATACATATACACATATATCATAGACTTCAACAAAGCAAAGTGTGCAGATAAAGGCAGAAAAGCAGTTTGAAGCCAGTGTCCGTTACATATGACATACTGTTACATACATCCATGCAAATGGTGACCCTGATAATTATCATTTAAAATGATATATTAATGCAGCCCTGTCATCACTTGTTGATTCATGGCAGTTGCTAAAGAAAAAGAAAAAGCAATCATTTGAAAAGGTAGGCTCCCTCTGCCAGCTTCATGCTTGGATGCAACCTGTCAGAGTATTTTGGTGTTTAAAGTCATGTTCGATGTCCACTGTGTCCTTGAATCATAAATTACAAAGAGCAGGTTCATGATGCAATACGCACTCACAGTCTTTATCATCTGCTCCTCAATGGGGTAGAAAACAAACTGGCTGAACAAAACAAAGGAAAAGCACCTCTCGGCAAAGCAGTCACAGGACTTTGAAGTTATCTAACATGTCTTCAGAGAGACTGACTTTGATGTTCAGAAAACTCCTCTCAAACAGTGACACATTCCCCTGAAAATAATTGTCAAATGTGTTCCTGAGCACACTGGCTGCCCCGCAGGCAGCACAAGGCATGAACCCTTATTTATTCTTAGTTCAAAATTTCTCGCTGTTTTATGAACTCATTGTTCAGCGTCATGAGTTTTGCCACATGACATGTCGTGGTAAGAAGTTCACGGTTTGAAGTGCTGAACGCTGTCATCCGTTGTGTGGATTTAGCAGCTTTTTTTTTTTTTGACTTTTGATCCTTTTGCTTGTGAACTTTGAAACCTCATGCCTGTGTATGGGGGTAGTGATTAACTGAAGCTACAGTATGGGAAGGAAACGACTCTGTGTCTGACAACCAAGTGCATGTGTTGGAATTACAGCTCTGCAAAAGACATCAATATTTTTACCTCACATTGTAAAGGAGTACTGTAGGTCTCACACACACACACACACACACACACACACACACACCTTCCAAATATCAACACTTTTGTGCAGACCAGTGAGGATTGATGCATGTCGCCTACTTCTTCTATACGTCTCATATGGTTGTATAAAATCTTCTTTTTTTGCACAGCTCTGTTTTGAGCCCAGCTTCAGGCAGGAGCTGAATGAACCAATAAGCTCCTTGATGCCGTTTCCCACAATGCCTTGAAGAGCTCTGGGGGATATGACAGATGAGACGTTTAAACACTTACAAATGTGTTTAAGACAAAAACAGCCCCGTGTTGGTTGGGATGTGTTGATTCAAGCACCAGTGAGACGACATTAAGAAATGAGATTCACCAGGGCTGGTTGAGAACATAACTATGAGACTGATGGCTGAAACTGCTCACACTGACTAAACACTGAAGTCAGTTGTGTGTATATCATTTTACCTGATACCTCACCAGATGCTGCTGCAGTATGTTGCAGTAAAAGTTGAGTTCAACTTCTTTCCTGATTGACCCTCCTCTCAATCGAGTGGCTAACCCTTCCTGGGGTTGTTTTTCCAGGGCTGAATGAGACCTAATTCCAAGTTCAAGCAAACTGACTGATTGATCAATGTCCTGTTGGGAGGCTGGTTTGAATCAGTGAAAGAAGAAGAAATGCTATGATAGCTTCAGTGCAGGTTAATATAAAAGACAAACCGCCACATGAATGTAAAATTAGGTCTGTGTGTTTTTGCCTATATACAGGGATCAAACAGAAACCAAAAAAACACGTTTCAACCTCAAAATTGACTGGGATGTATGACGGCATTTGGGGCTTGAAGGTGGGCGGCTCGGCTTGCACACCCCTACATAATAAATACAAAAAAATATATATATATCATCATACGTGAAGGATTGAGCACAGATCTTATGTTGATGTTCCTCCAAACTCCAATTATGTACATTTGGGAAGTTCTTCTGATTCTTCTGAACCTCCTCCAACATGATTCAAACTCGGCCCTTGCTGCACACCATCCCACTCTGTCTTCAAGTCTTTGCTGTTGCTGCCTCCTCTGAAGTTTCCTGTGAGGCTAAAATGTCCAAAACAAAATCACAACTCATTGAGCTCGCTGACATTTCCCCCCACCTCTCTACAGGTTGCTGTGAAGATCTGATCGTATTTTCCCTCCCGTCCTCAGCTGGTGTCTCGGGTCTTGCAGTGTTTCCCTGTCCCTCTCAGATAAGCTACAACGTATTTACATTTCATTGCCCTTTTTTGCATCAGTGACAGCAGTGGCAGGGGAGAATTTAGCTCATATTTTTTAAACCAATCTGCAGCTATTGCGGTTGACTCAGAAACTTGGCGGGTCGTCTTGAAATGGGTACCTTTTAATTCATTATTTACAATTTCCCAGTGACACATGCACACACGCTCACACATGCAGAGATGTGACTGTCGTACTGTGTGTGTGTGTGTGATGCTTGCTGAAATCTAAAAAGCCGAGCTAGAGGATGCGCCCAGGCATTGTGTCAGTCTCTCTCTCCCTATCTGTGTGTGTGTGTGTGTGTGTGTGTATGCGTGTGGTGTATTTTTAATTTGAATCCCCTAGTTCACATTCAATCCATATTTTTCTTTTATTTGGTCACTAATGAGGTTCCTCTCGGTTCAAAGAAAAGCAAATTCTTTCAAGTATCATTGCAACTTTAGGGCTTGTTTATCAGCATCATTATTAAGTCATTGAGAAAAGACACAGTTTATGTTGCATCATTTATTGCATTAGCCTCCAAACAATATTCGGCCGCCAGACCGGCGGACAGGTTCTGTCTCCAGCACCTCTGACTCCACGGTCTGATTGACTGTGAAATGACCTCTTTAGTTGTAATGTGGTAAAGTGAAACATAATATCTCTATAGCAGCCTAAGCTCAATGACTCATGCAGTATTAGCTTTGCTGCTTCCGCTCTCAGCATGCAGGGGCAGTTGTAGTTGTTTTCACATGCCCATTATGCATGCTTGTTGATGCCTGGAGACATGGTTATTTTTTTCCTCCTTCATTTTCAGCCGAGATTCGACTGATGTTGCGCTGAATTGCGTGAGCCAACTTTGACCCCTTGATGTTTCTTTGAAGAGGCCTCAGAATAAGCTCTGCGTTTTCTCTGCAGGCCACCAACGCTGCGTTGTCTCTGGCTGCGGCTCTGAGACCAAAGCCGCGTTTACCTGGAGTGTCAGCGCTGACACACCCAACAGCCCGGGTTGCTTTACATGTAAAGCTTTCTCTCCCTTTTGTGTGTGCCAGCATTCATTCTTGAATAGCACTGCAGCATTGCTGACAAAATAGTTACCTACCTCACCCCAGAATCCCTTCACACACACACACACACACACATGCACGCACTCGTGCTCACTTCCTTTCTCTTTATGGATTCAGAGCCAGTCTTCTCTGGCTCCTTTGTTCCCCACTCCAGGCTGGGCTCAGATCCTCTCTGCTCTCTGTAAGCCCGCTCCGCTCTGTCATCAGGATTACAGGCTGTGCTGTAGCAGATTAATGACTGACAACTCTACACTCCTCTCAGCATTGCGCGGCACACACAGAGCTACTAGGAGGGAGCGTGTGCCTGGTTGTGCGGGAGAGAAGAACAACTGCGGGGGAGATAATGCATTGTGTTGGTCTGAGAACAATATGTTAGCTGTGCAATTGTGTGTGTGCGTCTGGAAGTGGAATTGTGTGGCTGCTGGGCGTGCGTGACGGGGTATGTGTGTAAAATGTGTTGCGTATTTTTGAGGCGGAGGTGCGTGCGGCAGAAGCTTTTCAACTTCTCCACCTCAGTGCAGCACAGCAGGATGGAGAGTTAAGTCGGTGAACATGGGGCCTCTGTTGAACAAGCTTAGGGTTGATGTGTTTGTGTGTGTCTGCTCATGTGTACATGCATGCCTGTGTGTGCTCTCAGTCTTGAGAGCCCAGCAAGCGAAAAAAGGGGCATTTCCAAGTCGACAACATGGGGAGTGTGGACCCCTGAGTGCCTGACAAGGATGCCTGAAACATTCATTTCCTCCATTAATGCTTCCCAACGACAAACAAAACAGCTTCGAACGGCTTTGTTCGAGGCAAAGTGAAAGCAAACAACAAACTGAGAGCTAACACTTTCTGAAGTTTGGGATAAATTAGGCCACGATCTCATACCACCTCAGAGCCTCATAGAACATAGAAGCAGCTTATGTGTGTCATGAATTACTAAGTAGTAATATTTGGGGCTTCTCACAGCCATCAAACAGCTGAGGCTTAATTTCCTGAGACTTGCCCTGGAGTGTCCAGGAAAGTGGGCTGTCTGAGCCGCCATCTGAGGACTGAGAAGCTGCTGCTACTTGCATTTCCGCTGTGACATCCTTGAAATGCATAAAAATGTTTTTGTTGTTTTGTTAGAAGAGCCATCTAACTCTCCTTGTCTCATACAGTGACTAATAGCAAATGATGGCAAGCAGCTACATTCAGCTAAGGTCATTTAGCTGATTTTCATTTTATGGTACTACACAACATCTTTTTTCTCCACTACATATATCATTAGGCAATTTAGCATTAAAGGTGCTAACTTCACTAGCTAGAAGACAAGAGGAGAAAGAAATATGAACAAAACAAGAGTCAACATTAGCATTATTTTACTTACACTTATTAATGAATGAAGTTTGATACTGAACTCACAGACTGGTTAAGAAGATGCTTCTACTTTGACTAAGTAGGTTTTTCAGTGTAAGAGTATAGGGTTTGTGTAGGTTTGGCGGAGGTGGATCTTGCCCCACTGATAATGTCTTGAAATACGACAACACACACCAGCCAGCTGTGGTAAAATACTTTTATAGAGCAGTAATCCATATCTGAAATATAGCATCCAAGCAGAATAGCTCTGATATGTACAGAACTCAGTTCACCCATTTTCTCATTTTATATTTGCTTTTTTTTATGTAAATGTGTCAGTTCACGTGTTCATGTGTGTGTATATGTGTGTAAGTGTGTGTGTGTGTGTGTGTGTGTGTGTGTGTGTGTTGTATGTGCATGTGGGCACATGTAGCAGGTTGTCATCAATTACAGTATAGTAAAAGTTTTAAATACAGGTCATAATAATTCTTTTTAAATGTCTCTGGATATAAAAGCTGGTGTTCTGACCCATTAATGAAGTCCATTAATGAAAATGAATCCTTCTTCTCTGTCTTCTTTTTGCCTAGAAACTCTATTCATTTCATCTTTTATAAATATGCTCTATCCTCTCTGCTGTATTGCCTGTTGTACTGTGCCCCTTGACCCTTTCCACCCGCTATATATTCTCTTTATATCTCCTAATTGCTTCCTAACTGTGACTCATATTGTGGACTGAACTTTTGCTTTTATTTGACTTCAGCACTTTTACTTCCCTGCACCAGTATCAAACCTATAAGTGCTGAAGAGGCATTTTAAGAGCAGTAACAACATGTGCGCCCCAGTCAAACCATTCTCATCAACTCCAACAGCAACAGCTAAAACCATCACCTCTGTAGCTCTTTCTCCTCCCACAGCTTTGTGTTTGAATTTTAATTCTCCAAGTTCATTCCACACTTGTTTTTCAATCAAACCACCATAGTTAAACATTTGTAGTTTTTTTTTTGTTGTTGTTTTGTTTTGTTTTTTTAAAGAATGTTATGCAGTGCATTACAGTATCAAAATGTCTCTTGCTTCATCCTCTAGACGCTCAGAGGAACCAGAAGCATTTCTTCCTGTTCTTCTTGGTCGTGGCAGGCGGCCGCACCGCTTGAGGGGAGTCTTGTTGGTGGGGTGTGGTGGCCTGGGGAGTGGAGGGCTGCGGGGAGCCCTCCGGAGGGTCGCCCACCTTCCATGTGCGTACCACCTGCCCTTCCTGCAGACGAAAGTCATGCTCCACACTGCAGAAAGAGAAAAAAAAGAGAGGGACAATGCAGTGGTGTGTTACTTCAACCTGCAGCCATTGATTTTTTGATTTTCCTGAGGGAAATATGTGTCTTCTTTAGCTGCTAAATGCTCCGCAGTGTTCACCAGTTAGTCTCTAACTCGCTGTTTCATGCTGAGCAAGTTGCACACAGCGTGTCTTTTAGAGATTATTTGCTGAAAACAGCTACAAGACGAGAGCGGTGAGAGTGAACAGAAACAGTAACGTTGCAGGTTGAACAACTGAACAAAGAGCTGAAAGTCGCTGTAAAGCTCTGTGACGCTGAGAGGGCAGAGAGGACCTGCACATTCAGGTGACAATTTTCTCTAGGTTTATGACTATGAGTGACCTCTCACCCCACACCCACACTGCTATTTGATATATCGTAAAATATTTATTACAGCCACTGAAACACAAAGTATGCACAGTGCAAGGTGCTATCAGGAGCTAGTGTGAAAAACAGTGAAGACTCCCACATGTGCCACATCCTAGTGGACAATAATGAAGCTGTTGACAAAGTGAATCAAGTGCAAAAAATGCTGAGTGTCACAGAAATGTTGCAGCACCAGGAGGGATCCCAGGACTGCAGCTGACACGCACACCAAACGAAAAGTCAGCAAGGTGCATCGTCAGTCACATGACAGTTTTGCTCAGGGGGTTCCACTGCCGAAATGAGATGTGAACCCTGATGCACCTCTGCAGAAGCTATAGGTAAAGGTAAGCAATAATAAATGAATGCATCTGCAGTAAAGGAATAAGGACAATATTTGCTTGCTGAATTACTTTTGTCAGCAGTTGCATGTTGGATAAGCTTTTTCCCCCGTGAACTGATTCTTTTCCCCTCTTTTCTTTTTTTATTCATTTCACTTTGCTGCTATTCTTGCTTATTATGCAGTGGCCTAGTTAGCTGGTGTTTCTCATCACAGCACAGATGCTGGAAATAAAGAGGACTCCCTCGGTTGACGATATGAGGAGAGAAGTGCTGCAGAGGAAGGAAGGAGGACTGAGCTCAGCACCAACACCAGCAGCAGCAGCAATAGCAGCACCAGCACCAGCAGTAGTGGGGCCTGGAGTTTTCAAGCAAGAACAATGAGGACTCTCACATTCATATCCATCTGGCTTCGTAACTCCCACTCCCTCAGTCACTCAACCACTTCACTCTGGATGCCCACTGGTATTATAATGCACAAAAAAAACAAAAAAACAAACAGCAAATGAAACATCAAAATCCAGACAGGAACACAGTGCAGGCAACGGGTGCGGACAGAGTAAACAGTAAAAAAGTGAGTGGGTACAAAGAGCAGTGAAGAGGATTTCTTCTCTCCACAATATTTACAGCAGGTAGGAAAAAAGCTACTTCAACTAAACCTCTTTGTGGCAGCTGGGACTGCTTCACAGCTTGAAACAAACCTCCAAAGCAGTGTAAAATGAGGCACTAGTCAGTACAGAACTAAAGTTGATGGAGTCTGTATCTGCTGTTCTACCGCCCTTAAATGAATAGAGTAAATAAAGTGTCCCATTCCTCCATCCATTTTCGCAGTCTCTATATTTGTGCCACCATACAGCTCAGCTCCCTATAGAGTTCCCCAGTGACTCTTGCCTTGTGTCTGCTGTGTTCCTGCTTTGTGAAAATGAATAGCCCCGGTCCACAGCTCTGCGTGATCAAGGCACAGTGGCGCTGTAGGGAGCTGTCCACCCTCAACCTTAATTATCTGCACACTGAGCCCACAAACTGTGGCAGGCAGGAAGCTGTGAACCTAACACACTTCTTCCCGCAGCTCTTCTTCTTCTGTCCTCTGCTCTTACTTTTTGGCTTACAGGCCCTGCTCCCCACCACCACCTCAGGCCCTGCCTGTGGGCAAATTAGGGGTGCTTTACAGATGATGCAGGCCATATTTCCGATGTAGTGTCAGTGTGCTACAATGTATAGTTCTCAAAACTTGAGAACAGGACGATCGTGCAAGTGGGTTGCCCCCAGAAAATACAAGCTCTCCCTTGTGTTTCCACAATAGCTGCACAGTAACAGCTGTGTATGCACTCAAAAGTCCCCCAAAGGTAAAATTGTGTTTTGTTTGTTGTCATTTCACTTCCATTGACTGTGCTGTACAACATGTTTATATTCTTATCATGCAATATCATCAGGGAGCTGTCTTATCAAATTCATTCTGCAGCAAGCCCATACACAGCCAGAGATATAAAGCACTATCTTCAGAGACGAGGAGAACAAGGAGTCCTGCAGCAGATGGTCTGGCCTCTGCTGAGACCTGATCTCATCATCATCATCATGGAGTCAGTCTGGGTTTTACATGAAGAGGCAGAAGACACAGAGACAGTCTGACTGTGGCAGGTTCTCCGAGATACAATAACAATCTACCTGCCAAGAACATAGAAGTGGTGGTCTAAGATTTTCAGACCCCACTTTATTTATTAACCACTATTAAGACAATATATGCAGTATATCCCAAAATATTGAGATGGCTCAATAACTAAGCACCTAAGTCTGTATTCATAACAAAGCCACTCATAGTTAAGAGCCCAAGACCAAGAATCACAGAAATGCAACATAAATGCTAGGAAAGAATCATCAACAGGGAAAAGAGATGAGTCTGTAAGAGTCTATGAGTCTATAAGACTATATCTAGCAGTTTTACAAAAATGCTGCACAAAGCACTTCACATAGTCGGGTAAAACAATAAAAAAAAAAACCCTCCCACAAAAGTCAATAACACAGTATAGGATAAAATAAGCACACGTGATAAAACAGGGAAATAAAAATCAATCCTAAAAACATAAAGACTAAGGTTTCCACATTAGAGGTTAAAAGCCAGATTAAAAAGATTGGTCTTTAGTTTCCTTTTAAAAACACTGATTGAGCTTCTAATTAGCCCTGTATGGGATGTACGGCTGCTGCAGTTAAACTTTTGAACTGAGGAATATTTGCACAGACCCGTGTTAGGAAGGGTAAATGTGGTTTTAAGAATTAAACAACCATATCAGATGCTAATTATCCTTCAAAGCCGAGTCTTTAATGTGTCCCAAAACATCTCCAGAGGAGATCTTTTATTTTTGCCTTTACATTTATCTAAATTTTATGATCCTCTGCTTGAAACAATTACGACCTCAGAGTTTCAGTGGGAGGATCAAAGTGACTCCAGAGTCAACAACATGTCAGTCAGAAACAATTCATGTTTTTTTGTTGTAAAACTAAAGCTGGTGCACTTGTACAGTACAGTATCCATTCCCACTGTGTGTCCTTTACTTTGCACATGTTATTCCATCCTCAGAGATTTGCTGTATAAATCTCCTCTTTTTTTTTTAATCATTCAGTTTGGGACACAGTGACCTTACCCAAGAGCAGTGCATCTCTTGAGGGGATTGACTCAGCACATTTGTAGCTATCGCATAATTTGCCTGCAATTCAAAAAAGATTATTTACAACTGTGAAACAACTACAGAGAGAGAGAGAGATTACATTCATTTTATTTTTAATTAACAATATTACTAACTGTGGAAAGTCTCATATGACTGTGTGTGGTGCTGCAGAGAGCAGGATACTCGCCCTCTGTTTTAACTCTCTGTAAATGAGGATGTTAACGGATACAGGCTGAAAATCTGACAAGCTGAAAACAATATCTTAGAATAATAAAGGCACAGAGGTTGAGCAGGTCTTTGTCTCTTTTTCATCCTTCCATCTATAAAACATTCATACAACAGCACCAGCAGGAGATCATCATTTCTCCTCTATCTCTCCCTCCTCTGTGCTTTTGCTGAGTAGCGGTGGAGAGACTCTGAGCAGCAGAGATATAGTAGTGCAAAGGCAATCAGCTCCAAATATCTTTACTGTTTTTTTCTGCTACGGGCTGAACATCCTCTTTTTAAAAAAAAAAAAAAAAAAAAAGGGGGGGGGGCATTTCATTTCAGGAGGAATTACACAAGCAGTCAGTCTCAGCAGAGAGCCGTGTTCATCTGTGATGAGGTACCACACCCACTGATGCTTATATACCAACACACAATACAAAAACAACACAACCCTTCCAACATCAACACACACACACACACACACACACACACACACACGCACGCACACACACACACACACACACACAAGCTTCCCTATTACTACTAAGGAGAACAGCCTGTACTCCAGTTTATTACACTCTCCTCGGACTATTATTCTGAGATGGTCGCACCAGCTGTTTGGCTGTCACACAGCATCCCAAACTCTGGTCTGCCTTTAAAGATCCTTCTTTGATACCTGCATTAACATTCATATTGCACTGATTTGAGAGGGAGTGTGATGACAACAGTGTGTGTGTGTGTCACAAAGTCCATCTCTGCATTGTTTGATTCTCGCACAAGATGGTAATTTATCCAGCCAGGCGTGATTTTGTTTAGCTTGTTCCTTTCAATAAACTCTGCAGCAGACTGATATGAAACACTTTAGAATATTAGAAATAAAGGGTCTTCTTCAAATGCGCACACACACACACACACACACACACACACACACACGCACACACACCCTCCCTCGGCGTTGTTTTTTAAGTTTGCCTCAATTTGTACTATATTATATGTATAGCATCTTCACTGTGTTATCCAACCTGAATTCAATTAATTAGCAATAGGTGTAGCCACAGTGCAATTTTCTTGAAAACAATATGCAATTCCTTAGAATATAGTAAAAGTATAGGTGTGAGCTAGAGGGGTTCTATAGCATTGATCAATACTTGTGAAGTCATTCAAGGCAAGTCAGGTGAAGTCAAGACTAAGCAGAAACTCTGTGAGAATCACTTAGAAATATTGGGCAGTAAGTGCATTGATTGACCGTCTAGAATTTAGCCAAGCAATGAAAGTGGAATGAAACAGAGAAAAGAGAAAATTGGTGGTAACACAATTACACCAGTAAAGTGAAATCAGAAGCCTCTAACAAAGAGGTAAGAGCGTCACGACATAAAACATGACGAAGAGTATGATGCTGTTCTGGAGCTCAAAGGCATGATTGCATGTTTCCAGTAAACACTTACGGAAGGACTTGACATGGACACTGATTACTGTCTATAATAGCCAAAAGCCATGAATGTATGTCAAGCACCGCCTGTGGGATTGTGCGTAGCTGCACCCTGCAGTGGAGGACTCTCCACCAGTGGAAGATTATGGAAAGAGTGAAGATGTTTGTGGAGTGAGAACTTGCATGATTGTGGCAGCAGGGGAAGAGGTGCACATTAGGAAACACCCTTGAGTGTTTCAAGAAGAGAAAATACTTTGATTTTGATGCAAAAAAAATGCTTGGATAATATTTTTTGACATAAATTTTTGCAAATAATAAGAGATAAATGATTAATAAAGACATGGATACATGATTAAAGATGCAATATAGATTTTCATTATGCCAGTGTCAAGATGTTAACATACACAGAAAGACGATGCGAATGTGCTGATGTTAAGGACATATTATGGGAATACCATTTTTTGAAGGCTCTTTGACATATATTTGGTTGTTTGGTTTGTCTTCCAGCACCCAGAATGTGAGAATTGACAAAAAAAATCTGTAATTTGCAGACTCTTTAGATTGAAATCCATGTGGTTTTTCGAACTGCTCCCTTGGTTGTCCGACAATGATGTCATTAGTTTTCTGCTGTGATGTTTGATGTTTGGGGTACTTTGACCATTTGGCATGTGTGTCTCCTTTAAATGATTTTCACTTTTTTGTTTTCAGACTAACATGGCATTAGCTCTGATGTTGTCCGTTTTGCAGGTATCTGGTCACAACCACAATGTGAATCTCATAACTGCACAGGAGGGAGAATTGAACAGCTCATTCTGGGAGGACCTTAAAGTCTGTATGAAGTCAACTCTATCAACTCTTCCAACAGTCGTTGAATGAAAATATCAACCTTGTTGTGAGACTAAACTACAAGTCAGTGTAGATCAGTAGCAATATTTTCCATCAGGATGAAAAGCTCTAAAACAGAGTCTTAGCTCCAGATATTTAAATCATGATAATGAGAATTTGTCGTACACCTACACATAACCAGATAATTAAAGCGTTATCTCAAGCTGGACGCCCAGTCAGCCAGTTTTCCCATTGTCAGCTTCACTTTATTGACAGCTGGCTGAGACATCTTGTTTTGCTTTTGTCTGCTTGTGATTGACGAAGGGCGGCTCCCAGTGTAGCCACAGAGCTATCACAGGAAGTTTTATGGAGGAGAAAAAAAACAGTGAAATCACTAATCCTGCATATCCAGATCCCCACCACCACCACCACCACCACCACCACCTCCCTCACCCCCTCATCCCCGTTCATCAAGCTCACAGAGATCTGGGGGAAATCTCATCACAAAAACTGAAGATATACAGCAGGCTTCACTAACAAGATAGTGGACTCGGGCTCCAACCGATTGAAATTGATGTCTGCAACAAGCTGAGATCGGTGAGGCAAAGTATTATTTCAGTTTGTACGGCTGGGAGGAGACCATCTGACTGAGCAAGAAAAAACAGACAGTGACAGTGTAAACATGACTTCTACCTCGGGGACTCATCATGGTATGATTTATGCTATTCATGGTAGGGGTTGACTATGCAGTATAATTTATGGTAATCATAGGATGCTAAAAGCCTAAATGCACATCAGCAGCAGTCAGATCACATTTCACCACAACACCTCTTTAGCATAAGACACAACAATACATCGTATTGAAACTCGGTGAGCTGGGATACAAATCTGGCTGATTCAAGGTCACTGTGTTTGGCTTCATAACTAAGTGCTAAAGTTCTTGGCAGCATTTCAGAATAAACAAAGGCAAACCTGTTGTGGATGATTTTAACCTTGTGTAGCCATGATATTACTCTCTTACTGCATCTCTTTCCTCTGTCTGGCGCCTTTGTTTTCCATTGTGGGATAATAAATATCTAATATTTACATTTACATAGCAGCTACTCATATAGATTCTACTAATGTGACCTTATTGGTGACCTCTGGCACTTTCCTACGGTGCTTTGTTTTCAAAAACCAACAGCACAGCCATCTACAGAGAGAGAGAGACTCCATGTGGATGGATAAATAACACAACATGCTGTTTATTGAAGAGACCAGATGAAGAACCTGGAAGGTTTAAGATCAGAGAAAATCCTCTGCATCAAATAGCTTTGTAAATAAAGAGCAAGTGAGGTTAAGATTGATTACTGAGGAAGCATAAGCTCGGGATGAGGAAATAAAAGCAGATGTAGGCCGGGAGCTCACAGTCCCATCAGAGTTAGCTTGTACCAGCTTAAGACCTGACCTGCTATTGTGGTCTAACTCTCAGTGCTTTGTTTACTTTGTAGAGCTCATTGTACCATGGGAAGACGCTGTACAAAGTGTATAAATGAGACAAGCTTACTGAACCAGCAGCCAAAAGCTACGCTGGCAGTGCCGAGCATCCAGGATCTGCTCTGTTTGAAAAAAAAGCTGTTTGCTGTGAATTCACACTCATTACTGGTTTACTTTGGGAGTTCACGGTGCGTGCATGCTGCTATCACCTAACTGCCTCTGTCAGTGCCTGCTTTCAGCAACCTGATTAGTAAATGTAGCATGAAAGTGGTAGTGATAGGTCAGACGTAGAGCTGTGGCAACATAAATACATCATGTTTGGCTGTTAATGGACAAAATCGTTTGTTTCATTTTTAAAAAACACTTTAAGAGAAAAGCTGCACTACATTTTTGGCAACTTAACGTCACAGCATTTTAAGCTTATACGATGAACTTTTGGTACTTTGGAGTCAAATATGTACGTCTGACACTCACTCTGTTTTAGCTCTGTTTTTGATCTCCACCTGCTCTTAGGGGAAATATCTCGCTCTGTAGATGCTAAATCTTCCACTATGTTCACCAGGTGGTTGCTGGTCTGGAAACAATGCTCTAGTCCAGTCACTTTTCTGTTGTTTTGCTAACCCTCCTCCTGGCCATGTGCATTGAATGGATACACTTTTGCAAGGACAATTACAGGTTACAGGGTGCATTTGTGTTCCGGTGCTGCTGAGACGAGAGCCTGGACAGCGGGTCGGTGGCCCTGATCTTGCAAAGTTGGTTTTTGGCCAAGAGATGCTAGGTGGAAGTCAGAGAGCCTCCATCCTCCCTGTAACAAGTTACAAGTACTCTGAAGCCGTTTAATTAGTAGTAAATATGTAGCATAGTTAAGGTAAAAATCCTGCAAAGTTCCTCTTAAAAAACTGCTGTAAAGCTTTGCAGAGCTCAGGGGTGTCTCACTATGAGAAATACCTATTAATATAAGCATATTTATCATAGCGACTTTAGATATATTGTTGCTAAAAAGATGGATCACAAAACTCCTTAGATGTCTTTAAACTTGCCACAGCTTCGACAGTTAACCTTTCATGCTGTACGTCTGCAGTTAGACTATAAACTTTGAGCTATAGTGTGGTTAACCTTCTCTCTTGAACTGCTGAGTGTGTCATTTCCATACAGTCAGACAGTGACTCTGAGTATAAGCACTTTTCCTCTGTGTGTGTGTGTTAATGGGTAGTTGAACACAACTCAGTGTGTGTCTGTGTTGACACAGGCTGAAGGTTCATATTCAAGAAATTGGACCAGGATTTACTGTTCGGCCTCCTGCGGCTGTTTTGTGCCAAATTTAGTGCAACATATGTGATGAGGTGTGCTCACACAGTCTCTGCTAAATTTCAAGCCAGTTTTTTTTTTTTTTTTTTTTCCCTCAGCACCCGCCCACAACGGATATTTATCAGCTGCTCAGCGTTGACACCAAAGTATAGTATATCAGAGTTTTCCTGTTCCTTGTGAAAGTTTTCTAAGTCGTAATTCGTTCGCCTGCATCTCGTCCTGGTACAGTGAGTCAGCTCGGGTGAATTAAAAGACATGAGGTGATGGCTGTGAGCACAGAGCAGCTATACCTGTTTGTCCTCAGCACCACTGAGGTATTGAGTGATAGCTGCTGGAGCGGAAGGCTCTGATGGATGAGTGGCTATTGAGGAGATCTGAGAGTGAAAGAGAGGTGTGACGGCAGGGTGGCAGTTTGCCATTTGAAAAAAAAAACAAGGAGAAGAATCCATCCATCTTTATCTCTGTCATACCTATTCATAAATGCACTGTAACACGACACTGAAGCCATCTTCATACGTTTCTATGTGCGAGGGGTGTGTTTTGTTTTGCCTCTGTGGCATTTGGAGGTGGGGCAGATAAAGACAGTCTGCAAGGGTAATGAAGATTAAGGACTAAGGTGAGCCGTGGGTGGGTGAGGGGGGTCGTTGTGCACAGATGCAGAAAATAGGGAGCTGATTAACACCAGCTCACCTCGACTGTTATTTTTTTGGATGACCGAAGAGGTGAAATTGTATAATAATGATGATAGTGTATTTAACAGAACAACACCGTTTTGTTTTTTTGCTGAGACAATACACAGGCTTTGTTTCAGGAGATGGTTTGTAGTGTAGCTGTGATACAAAAGAGGGTCATGCAACATTGACAAGAAACTAATATAGAGAAGAAAATAAACGAATCCCTAATGAGTATGAACGCAGCTGAATTCAAGCTATATCTGCATGCAAATTATACATGAACAACAACATGAATACACACTTTGTGTTCCATGCACACAAGACGACCATGAGATGTTTTCAACAGTATAAATACAACACACATATTTGTTTTGTACACACACACAGTTTCTAGTAAATTCTTCACGAAGTGTTAATAAAATGGGAATGAATGGCTTAAATACTGTTAATAAATGTGTAAGATGTTTCATGGAGAAGTAAATAGGACAGTAAAGGCAAAGGAAGGACATCCCTTCTGGTTATCTGACTCTTTGAGGTAAATTAAGTTATTTGACCTTTGAACTGAAAACTTTACATGCTTTAACACTGATATGGTGCTTTGTGTATTTAAATATGTCTCGTGTGTTTGATTTTTTCATTAATAAAGTTGTCCTGTCCTGTCGTATCAGCTCTCTATAAGATCACCTAAACACGTGTTTAAGTATGTGTTGCATGTTTGTCACTGTCATCGCAGTAGTCATCACGACAAAATGATTTTCAGGGCAGTTTTATCTGATGTTTATATATTTATATTTTGTTAATAAGTGGATGTTGGTGTGGAGCTCTGCAGCCATGTTCCTGAAAACAAGTGGTCAACTACTGTAAAACCTCTCTGATGTTGCCAAATAGGAAGGACAGGGAGGCATCACAGCATCAGTATGTAGTAATTATCAGATGGTCAACCAGTGTCTGAAAAGCCCCAGCACCTGCAGCGTTTCATAAAAAAAACAAAAACAAAACAAGTGCTAAGCTACTTCTCTGAAGAAACTGTGCGCCATTATCCTCATTTGAAGAATAATCATGTCCGCTGCAGGCTTTTCATCCATCGCCTTTTGTGGCTGTTGAGAACAACTATAAACACTCGCCTGCAGACAAGGGAGGACGACACGTTGTGCAAACTAATTCACTTCAAGCGTACTCACTCATGCTGGGGGAGCCAAAGTGGTTTCTTAAAACCTGCCAATCCAAAAACAATGTTTATAAACGATATATAAAACCCTTAGTAGATTATTACTAATAATTACCACTTGTGCTACTGATACATACGATCAGGCGACAATGTATGGGAAGCTATTGCTCATGTTAGCAGTGAGCATTTAATATCTCATCCATCGATCATGTCTCATAATGACATGAGCTCAGTGCCAAAGCAGGGAGAAGATCGGGTGCTGGTGGAGGAGCTTTAGGGATCTAATTTAGCCGTGGGTGTGATTCTAAAGTGATTAGTATTTATATGACACATCATCCACATTAGGCAGCGCTTCCCTGTTCCACATGCCACTCTTTATCTTCCTCTCTCCTCCCCGTTTCAAAGACATGGCACGACGGTGATGGGCACCATCTGGCACTCACTGTTGGCACAACTTGGGCTCTGTGATTATTGCCAAACAGCATGAACAAGGGTTCTCGCTCTCGCTCTCCTCTTGGTGTATGTGTGTGTCTCTCTCTCTGTGTTTCACACCCAGCCCTATATCTGTCATTTCTTCACACAAACAAACTCACGAGTGGATGGGTACACATTTGCAAGGACGTATAACAATTTCTACAGTTTCACATTTCGAGTGAATGGTCTGAGACGAATATGTGTGTGTATGTGTTTTTTCTTCTTTTAAGACGTATGCACTACTTGCTAACACGTCACACACCACTGTGCCTGTTATGTTGTGACCATGGCACTGTCAGTGGTGCAGGAGCAAAACAGAGGATATGAAACAAATAATACTCTTCATTTCTATTCTCTTGTTTTCTTGCTGTGAAAATCTCATGCTCCTGCTGGCTGAACATTTCCTGTGTGTAGTGTCCTATGAATGAGACTGATGCCTACAGTGTATTTTCCTCCCTCTCCCTGTGAGATGCCTGTTGCTCCACGGCTCAGCCTGAAGTAAAGATGGATTACTGCAGAAGAACTGCCTGCCCTGCCCTTTACACATTTCACACACACCACTTCTCCATTATCAGCCTCATCCACAGGGTGGGGTGGGGGGTGGGGGGGTTCTGCGCATGTGCACACACACACACACACACACACACACACACACACACATGAACACAACACACACATACAGGTCTGAAAGCACTGACAGGGTTGTTAGCAAAAGGTCAAGTCAAGAATCTGACAAATCTTTTTTTTTTTTTTTTCTAGAGACACAAAAACCTCTCACATCTAGTTAAACTAAAAGAACACAAGGCCCCATTTTTCCTCTCCTGTTGTCTTTCTATCACTTTCTATTTCTCTCTCTGTATATTTGTGGTTAAAGATACGACATAAGGAATAAGAAATCTGTTCATGTTCAGATCACTTTTGTGGCAGATATGGACAACCTGGCGATTTAAAAGATCAGACACGAGGGTAAATCCAGGCTCTGCTGTGAGGAGATTATGCCCTGATGTTGATACACAGCAGGGACTTACCCTGAGAATTCAATAGGTGTATTATTGACCCATTGGTAAGCTGTCTGATTTCTTTGGTTGTAACATTTGCACTGAGAGAGGAAAAAAAAAAACCCTCCTCAGTTTGAAAAATAAAGGCAAAAACTTTAAACTAATTATGGCCAGCAACAGCCATTCAATTCATTTCCATTCTTTAATCAACCCTCTGTGTGGATATGGATGACACAGTCCACCTTTCATTTCAATCCAAGGCCAATATTGACTTTCTTTTAGCTCTGTGTTTGGTCTCCACCGAAATATAAACATATCTGACTGCTGTTTGGTGAGATTTTTTTTTGGCTTTTTAAGAATGAAAACAGCTAACTGTCTGCAAACAACAGCTACGAGAGTGGTGGAAATGAACCAAGACAAGTTAAAGCCCAGCTGAGAGTTGTGACATCACAAAGTTACAGAGGACTGAACGGCTCTTTGGAAAGATTCAGTTTTTGAGTACAGGAGGGTCTCCGTCTTCCACCTAGCGTCTCTTGGCCAAAAATCAACCTCGCAGGATCAATGTCTCTGACCCAGTGTCCCAGCTTTGTCTCGGCAGCACCGCGACACAAACGCACCCCGTAACCTGTAATCTCTTGTTTATGACAGATAAGACTACACAAATATACACATCGTAACATCATATATGATATATAACAATATCCACCGCTCCATGGATTGCTTTTTTGTCGGCTTTGTCCAAAACAAACGCACATGGCCAGAAGGAGGGTTAGCAAAACAGCGGAAAAGTGATCAGACTTGCATGGTTCCCTTTTAAGGAAAGGTTGTGGTTACAGATCATAAAAAAAGGCAGATTTAACTGGACCCTGAACTTGGCCAAAGGTCAAGGTTAGGGTCTAGTACATTGTACATTGTGGAGCTCAGAATGGTCCAATATAAACATAATTTCACCCGATAGTGGACTGCAGGATTTATTTCTTAAATTGCTTTTGAAATTCATATTGTGTCGTCTCTCACTCTCTTTTACACACACACACACACACACACACACACACCGGTTCCTCTGTCACTGTAATATACTCTGCTCTGTTTCTTCTGTCGCTTTTGCTTCGTTGCTTCCTCAAATACAGATGCACTCTCCCTCCCCTCCTTTTACTTAACCTCTGTATTTTCCCCCGGATTTCATTTTATATTCTATTCAGTCAGGTCTTTTCGCTCCCTGTTATGATAATGGCAGAGAACTGTCAATGTTTAATGAATGGCTGGAGGCTGGATACAGGTTCAGAAATATCCTTATAACTGTGAACATGAGAAGTTCATCTATAATTTGCTCACACATCACTGTGTTTCAGAGGGGCTCGGCTAAATACACACACAGGGAGGCCCAGATTTATTTTGGACAAGTAAGTTTGCGTTCATTTGCATATTGTATGTATAGTGCAGATGTTGGTTTCCCTGAATAAACTGCGCACAGAAAACACATTGGGTTCTGGTTCATTTGGCCGTGGAGGGGAAAGCAAAGCTGTAAGTAGCTGCCTGGGCAATCTTTCCTACTCACCTCCTCCCTGACGCTCCTCTCACCCCTCTCTCCTGCTGCTCCGATACCCAATCCAGAGCTGCGAGTTTGCACCACTTCTCCTCATCCCCATTTAGGTGTGAAATGTATTTATATTCAAAGCTCAGAAAAAAAACGGAGAAGTGGGGGGAGAGAGAGAGAGCAGAGGAAGTGACACAAGCAATCTAGTGGAAAAGGCACCTCTTTCTGATGTCTGTAAAATAGCATATTCGTCTGGATAAAACCAGGACAATGAGAAGCTGTCAGTGGTTATGGGCCAGTGTTGGGACCACGTGGAGAGTATCTGAATTGGACTGCTATGCCTTTCTGGGCCACATGAGAAAGTGAATCAAAGGCGGTGAAAGGAGACTCGAGTCCAAGCCGAGAAGTGGCACTCTGGAGACGGGGAAGTAGACAGAAGCACATTATAGAGGGCAGGAGTAATGTGAATGAGGGCTCCATGCACCATGGCCCACAGCTCTTAACGCTGCCTTGAGTGACAGAAAGACACTATGCATTCTTCTTCCTACTAGATTCTCCACTTTAGAGTACGAGCACTTCATATTCCCTTGACTCAGGTGCACAGACAACTGATGTCCCCATGCGCTGTTATGAATTTTTTTTTTTCCCCACTTTAATGCGATAAATTAATTCTCACTGAAACTTATCAGGCCACATTTTACTGCCTGTTTAACCATGCAAAACATGTCGCATCGCTCCATCCAAGGGATCTATCGGACAAATGTGCCTGGCAGCCACCCTTCAGCCACACCAGGCCAACAGAGGGATGTCTCCAGGTCTCTTTTAACACTTTTATTACTTTTTAAAATCTTTTAAAGCCGCTGTGATTAAGTTTTCATGTGGATGAATATTTCACCGCACCCTAGAGTTAGGCATTTGTTAAAAAAGAAGGGGGGGGGGGGTGTAGGCGAGTGAGATATGAGAGGAAAAAAAAAAAGTTGGAGATATTGAGATGCATGAAGAGTCATCCCAGTTTCCTTCCCGGTGCCCAGTCTCCAGTGTCTCTTATGCTCCACCACCTCACTCTCTGGTCTATCGCAATCGAAAGACAGCGTGCGAGTATCCACTCCTGTCATGCAATGTTGTGTCAGTGGAGATGTGCGTCAGGAAGCGCTGATTCATGATGGGTGTGTGGTGAGAATGGCGAGTGATGAGTTGTTACTGTAGGCGCTGTCACAAAATGTTCGTCTCAAACCCTCCCAATGGATCAGTCCACAGCCCCCGTTCTACGAGTCTTGGAGACTCAGAGGAGGAGGAAGCCTCCCCTCTACCACCACCACCACCACTGGCATACATATGTGTATCAGTGATGTGAGGAGGCATTCATTGACAAACAGGATACTTAAAGAGTCAGCACAGACTGTAAATGAGAGGAGCAGAGAGACAACAACAACACAAGTGTGAAATGATGCCACAGTACAGATATTAAACAAGCATGAGTGGCATCCCCACAGATAGCAGCAAGCAGGGAGGAGAGAAGGAGCAGGACTGCTTCCTCAGCAGCCCCTTTTCTCAATTATCTGCTGCTCAGCAAAGGCGATGACGGATTGTGTTTGGGAGAAAAAAGGAAAAAAAAAAGAAAAAGCCCTCTTTGTGGACTCATAGTTTAGTTGAAATCGTATGGTCCAGAGAGTCATTAATCCATCTCAGAGTAGCAGCCCATCGAGCTCCTCCAGCCAAATGCGTGATCGAGCAATAGACAGAGCAGCGGCAGAGATAAAACGGCACAGCATGGATCTGATTAGGGCTGCCATCTCCACACACTCCACGGAGATTAAGCACAACACTTCCTTGTTAGACCTCCCTACTTTGTTTCGTACGGCACATTCGCCCCATTAGCAAAAAAACTGGAAAAAAAAAAAAAAAAAAAATCACCACTCCACTCACTAATTAACACTCCTGCACGGCCACACAATCACGTATAAATATGCAGTTAATGTGCCACTGGTGCTGGATAAATAACATCACATACATCATGCATTATTCTTCCTGTAATACAAGACCCTTAAAAAGCAGAACAAATGAAGTGCTTATTTATGAGACTTGGTCGGGTACAAAATGTTCAAAATGTTACATTCTGTAGCCACAAGTATCTACATTTGCATGTTTGAAGTGTCATTAGCATTTTTATATAAGCGTTGCCCTGAAAGATGTCCCGAGTAACAGGAGAACAAAGCCTCTGTGTGCACAACACACAGCGACACACATGTATCATAATGGCTTTGTACTTAACACGCTAATATTGTTGATGGTGGACTCTTATTTCTCCAAAGAAATGTTTTCGGTTTCCAGCTACAAATTTTTTCTTCCGTTAATTTCCTCCTTTAGGTTTTTGGGTGTAAAAATGAAATATTAAATAATGAACTCACACCACCTGACAGTAGCATGTTGAGAAAAGAGAGGTGTTTACTTTTGTTTTCCTCGAGCTCACAACAACCCAGTACTACGGCAGCCTCTCAATGCCAGAAGTCAAACAACAGGATCCATACTATAAACAAACGCACTAACTAACCCAAACACTAACTGAGAAGCAAACACTTAAACTACTTACTTAAACACAAATGCAACAGTGTTACAGTGATTTTTAACCAATTACATAATAACCTTTGACACAACCATGACAGTCACCTGGTTATGTGAATAAGGAACGTGTTTGCAAACAGCTGCCCAACTTATAAGCAGATATGAAGTAATACCTGTAGTGTTTCCTGCCACAGTGACATTTTTTACATCAGTTCAATATTCACTTTCCTTTCAGCTCTGTTTTCTTGGATCTTGAGCTGCTGAACGCCTCGGCAGGTAACATGCAGTGGGATTTCAGAGATTTACACTGTAAGCAAAGGGACGCAAACACAGAGCTATAGAAACAGTATGAATTGACATTTGTTTTTTTGTTTTTTTTAGCTCATGTCTGCTTCATTTTCTGGTTTGCAAAATTATGTATGATATTTGAACAATTTGCCTGTTTGACTGTCAGCCAATCAATAATTAAGCATGGTTTACGTTTGTTGGTTGTTTAGAGGCTGTGTAACTCTTTCTGTGGAAACAGAGCCGGAAGTTTGAAAAATAAATGGTAAATTGCATAATGCACAAAAACAAGGGTGGAAGTACATACATATTAACACAGATTTGAGCTTTTTCATATTGATTATCTGTTGCTATCAGTTAATATTTACTTACAGTATATCAGCACTGAAGCCAGGTGAAATGGTAAAGCTGTGAGCTTTACCATGCTGAGACATGCTGTAATGCTGTAGAGCTCAGGATACAAATGGTTGATATTTCTCTGTGAGCAATCTCTTTCACATTACGCCTGGCCACTTCATCTATTGCTGATATTAAAAAAATATCGATTACAGCAGCTTTGTAGTAATAAAAAAAAAGTTCCTGTAACATTAATTTCACTCAGGTCAAATTCATCAGAAGCTTACAGGGCGGGGACAAAATGTTCTTGCATGCAAATGTGAAATTATTTTCATTTTTCTAAATAAATTCCTCTCAAAGCTTTTCAAGTAGATTGATAGAGTGTGGTGTGCTGAGCTGTGCTTTCCTTTGAGGACTAAGACTTCTTCAAGAAGCTTTTTAATTGATGGAATCTGTCCTGTCAGATTTTATGGCTTTTCCATCACTCACTCCTTTTCAGGCTTCACTTTATCTTTTTTTTTCTCTTCCCCCTCCATCACCTTTTTCTCTGTCACTGCCAAATTCTCTTTTTAGACTCGGCTCAAGTTGAACCTCAAAGAAAAGAAAATCTCTTCCCCTTTCAAAGCGGGAAAATCCTCTTGTCACACATGAAAGCAGTGTGTCGACTTGACAGGTGATTGAGTGATAAGTCCTCATCTGACCATAAAAACAGTGGCTTGGGATTTCGACTGTGAAAGTGTAATATTTCAGACTGGCCACCCAGGAGAGGGAAGGCATCACTTTTTTTTTTCTTTTTTTTTTACAGTTACACCACGGTGTAATGATAACTCGTCTTCTGTCACGTTTCCTCTCTGAGCTCAGTGTTTCTTACCCTCTCTGTCTTCAAGATGAGGAACCGCTGCTGCTTCACACTGACGTTCCTGAGCAGTAACCCTCACTGTATTATTCTAATCTTTCAAGATGAAGCTGTATTTAGTTTCTGAATGAATCATTTTCTTTATAGGCCCGTTCTCCCTCGGCTCTCTCTCTCTCTCTCTCGTTCCATTTCTAAATCTCAGATCTTTTCTCTCAGATCTTTTTTTTTCCTTCCCTTTTTGCTTTTCACTCTCTTATCCACAGCTGTCTCTATTCTTGTCCTCCCCCACTGTCTTCCTCTTCTTCTTCTTCTTCTGTTCCTTGATCGGGGAGGGTTTGCATACACAGTATAAATAAATGACTGTATAACCAGGTTAGGGTAAGAGCGTGATTGAATCATTCATGTGGTTTACAGTAACTCAGCTTCAGCAATAATATAATTTGTTTGATAATCAGTTTAACATCGAGGGCATGTGGTAGCTACGGGAAACACCTTTAGTAATATATAAATAAATAAAAAAAGTAAGATTAATAAATGAGTGGGTAGGTGAGTGTGCAGAATCAAATCATTGGAAGTAATCAATCTAAGGTGCGCGCACACACACACACACACACACACATGCCACATCTCACAGCTCCAGTCCACAATTAGAAAGACTGATGATGAATCTGGGCCTGGTAATCGGGTTATGCTTTCTGAGATTTATGACATAATTTGACAAACACAACCCCTGTAAGGTGTTTACATGAAAGTTTTAATAATCAGAGTGCCGCCTTAATCCTGTCATAATCAAATTACATTTGTGCATGTAAGCACTCACTGAATGCCATCCCTCCTCTTTCTCCCGTTCCCTCTCTCCTTCTCCTCTCCCTCCACAAGTTCCCCTTCCTTTTCTCATATCCCTCATGTTTTGTTTTGTTTTTGCATTTTTGACATTTACAACTAAGAGACCGGGAATTCAATTTCACTTTTCACTTTTCTTTTTTGTGCTTTTCTTCGCCCTCCTGTAAAGTGTGAAATCCTGTTTGTTAATTTATTGATTTCATTTCAAATCTCAGAGAGGAATGATTACGCAGTAACTGTGTGTGTGTGTGTGTGTGTGTGTGCATTTGACATTGTCATCTGAGTATCTCTGTGTGTAAACGAGCGATAAGGAGAGTAGAAAAATGGGGAGAGTATTGAGGAGGAGGGAGGAATATAAAAAAATAGGAGCACACACGAGTGCACAACTTAAGTCTGTGTTGTTGCTCACCTCATTAAACTTTAGAGAGGGCATGAGTGTGTGTGTGTGATAAGTCTTAATCAGTCTCTTGTAACTGCTGCTCAGTGTTCAAACCTGTGGCCACGAGTGGCCATACTCAAAGTGCTGCATCCGGCTGCGCTGTCACTGTCACACTGAGAGCAACGACAATCCTACCAAGCCATAAAAAGTGAACTCCCCAAAAATTGACGTGATTCAAAATGACAGCGTGGTGCGCACACACACACACACGCACACAACTGTGTACCGAGACATGCAAGTGCACTCTTGCTTCTCACGTGTAAAAACAAGCAATAAATATGCAGAAATTCACGCGCTGCATCCAGCCTCATACCTGTAGATGATGCAGGCACAGTCCCTGCAGGTCCCACAGTTCTCAATGTCCTGTCCGGTCCTGTAGGAATGTCTTCTGTTGAGAAGCACAGAGATGACATATCAGGGGTAAAAGAGTGATGTTGTGTGTGTGTGTGTTTGTGCGAGCCCACAAAGACATATTCAGGTTATCTTCTCCCTTGTTGAACCGGATTTCTGGCACACACATACACACGCACACACCCCTGCAAATATACCAATCTCCTCTCTGAAATCACCCCTGATCATTTTTTAATGAGCGATACCCCTTCCAACAGGCTCAGGCTGTTACGTAAACCATGAGTCACCACATCACTCCAGGCATAAAATAATGCTTATGAGGTAAAAGTCAAGTCTGCATGCATTACACTTAGGCCCATGACTGATTTCTTATACTGGAGCACGCAAGATATATGTCACTTTACCAGGGAGACGATTGCGCAGTCACATGTTCAAATGTCAGAGTGTGGTGTCGGCATCAGTGTGAACAGTGCTATTTGGATTACACTGCTCAGATATCAGTCAAACACTTTCCATGGATTCATAGACACACATCCGTCCGCGGCTGTCGCTTCCTATCCTGGAGTTTTCCTGTCCCCGCATCGTGTACTATTTTGGTGTGATAAGGCGGGAGAAATTACTAAGCAGCTTACAATGTAGGAAGCAGATTAATTAAAGACTTGATGAGAATGGTAAAGGGTTTACACTAAGAGGCGTGGAGCATCTGAATCCACCAACATCATGACAGCCAAAACGCTGATTTCTATCTATCCTCGCCTGCTGCATTTAAACATGAGGAAACAGATGCTGCAAAATAGGTGCAACCGCTTTCCCAAAAAGTCTCCATGTGGTCTAATATGAGGTAAATTCTAAAACATATGGAAAGTTGAGGCGTCCATGACTGACATGAGACTTCATAAAACTGAAACAGTTGCTCTCCTGCCTTCTGTCTTCCTTTCAGTCAGGTATTTCCCGTTCTCCATCTCTCCTCCCTTCCCTTTCCTCTTTTTACCCAATTTGTTATTGTGTCCTGTCCACAGAGCTTTTTGTTGCCAAAGTATTTACAATTCTTACAATGCCGGGATTGGCTATAAATAGAGAAGCTGCATCACAGCAAAAGCTTAGACACAACAACCATCTATCTGTAATATTCACAGCACATGATGCAGGGAGGTTATTACTGCCGGGTTGTGGATATTCCCTTTTTGGTGAAGAATAATCTGCCTGCAACAACCCACTTGTCTACTTCTTTCCAGGAGAGAGGAGACAGTCTTTTAGTGCAGAGCTACGGTCACATTATCATGTCTGCCCCTCATTTGTTTTTGTGCCGAGAGAACCTGAATCTTACTCGAGAAATTAACTGTCTGGGAATAAAACAGCAGGCACTTAGGCTACATGCTGACATTTACTTTCCAGGTCTCCACAACACCAGGCACTCATAATTTACGTACTCTTACTGTTTGCTCTTCCTCTTGTTTCCAATATTTCTCTATCTATCTAGTATCCATATCCATGTAGATATATAGCTGTTTTTCTATCTATGCATCTATCTATCTATCTTGGCTACAGATTACCAGATGGTATTCCACGCTTTACTCTGCCCTGGGCTGAGAGCCCCCTGTTAGCCCTGGGTTTACAGCTCCATTAGCCTGAGGCCTCCAGTCATTTCACATTTACAACTTCAAATGTGGGATAGCTCATCTTTTGGCCCAGGGCTTTCACACTACATTTAAACTAAGGCGAACCCCTTTCAAAACCCCAGATTTAACCCTGGGCTATGCGACATTTCGCACTGCTGTTAACACTAACTTTGAACACCACCTTGGACATGTGGTGCAAAGAACAATACTGTGATCCCGGGTTGCGTTTGCCCTGCAAATGTGAAATCTGAATTGAGGTCAAACAGTCTATGCATCAATGTGGTGAAGACTGCCCTGCATTCAGCAACACAGCTCAGATACTGAAGAGACGATGAATCATAAACCAAATAATAAGCCGGGACACTGCACAGCATACTTAGAATACTAAGAGACATGATTTAGCAATTCTGGAGAGTTATCACAGCAGCAGTCACTTCATCTTTTGTCATCAGGTAAACAGTGGAAAGTTTAGTATCTTTAAATCTGACAACAGACCTGTGGTTTGGAGACAGTGTGCATCCATTATCTTTTCATTTATATAACTGAAATGAAATATTGCCTCACCCGTCTCTTTCAGCTTCTTTCTTCTCAAGGTCTTGAATGACATCCAGTAGGACCTTAATGGTGTTCTGGCTGGTCTCCAGGACCCCCTCCAAACTGTGGAGCTGGTTCTGCAGGCTACGTATATCATGCAGGGGCCCATTGGGACTCAGGAGCTTTTCTGTCACTCTGGACGGGTCCAATTTACACCTGGCCCCAGACACTAACCCTCCCAGAATTTCTTGGACCTGTCTTAATGTGTCAGCTTGGGTGGCAGTCAGGGGCCCAGCTGTAGACTGCTCCCCAGAAGCTGAGCAGCCCCTAGCTCCAGAGCAACCCTGCTGGTTTGGAGGGAGAGGGTGTTGGCTGTTGGGAGTGTTGGGCCTTGCGTTGGCTCCTGAGCAGAGCATTTTGTGTAGTGCCCCAAGCTGAGCCTGGGCTGAGCTGAGACAGCTGGGCTTAAAACAGGCCTTGGCAGGAGAGGATGAGGAGGACTGCTTCTCTCCCTTCATCACAGCAACTGGCGGGGTTTGAGCTCTGTGCTTCAGAGAGCTGGCTCTCTCACAGAGCTTGGGCGAGTCTGTACATTTTATACCTTCCTTTTTCTCCTTCTCCCTGTCTTTATCTTTCTCGCTGGCCTTGCTGTCTGCCCTGAGCATGGGTGTTCGGATCGCAGGACCTGGTGGATCATTTCCCTTTTTACGAGGCGTGTAGGGCGGAGGTGGCGGGGGAGGAGGTGGAAGTCGAATGCCCCTCTTATCCTGAGCGTTGAAGGAGGCCTGAGAGGGGGGGGTGTATGGTGGCGCAGCACGAAATGTGGAAGAGTACAGAGGAACAGCTTTAGTTGGTGTTGCGCACGGTTGCACGTTTGGAAGAGTGGACGCATACGTTTTCACAAGTGGAGGCGGAGAAGTGCAAGATTTCAGGTTTGGGGCGGGGGAGGAGTAGGGGGTTAAGCCTGTGTTGGCAGAAGAAGCGTTTTGAAGCGGGATGTTGCAGTGAGATACAGTTTGTATAAGAGTCGCATAAGAAGGTGACGTAGAATTTGGGTGGGGGGCATGGGGGCCAACTGGATGTGTGGTGGTGTAATACGATATCGAGGTGCAAGACAGGGCAGTCTGAGTTACAAATGTACAGGGTGTTAGATTCAGAGGAGATGCAGCGTTTGGCGCATGGTATGGTGGTTGATGCGTCACATTTGGGGCAGTGGTTGGATGTCTGGTGGGTTCAATGGAAGTTACATTGGGGATTGTAGCTGGGGTTGGGGTGGAGCAGGTTAAGGGAGTGGGTGATGCTGTGTTTAAGACCAGAGAGGTGCAATTTTGAGTGGGGCATGGTGGTGCAGTTGAGGAAGGGGTGGCACAGACAACTGCTGTACTGGGGGTGGTTGGTGGTGACACAACAGTGTAATAGGGGATAGGGTGTTGGGTAACAGTAGGTGGAGAAGTGGTGCAAGGGATGGGTAGTGCTATGGGTGGAGGTGGGGTGGTGCAAACTGGCTTGACTGGAGAGGAGCAAGGTGGCTTAGCAGAGTGTTCAGGGGTCTGTGGTGGTGGTGGTGGTGGTGGTGGTGCTGCTGCTGCTGCTGCTGCACTTGGAGGTGGGGGAGAGGTAGAGTAAGGCACAGTAGTTGTTTGGGTGGCGGGAGGGTCTTGAGTTTCAGGTGGGGATACAGGTTCAATCTCAGGTTCAAACTGCACCGGACTTGGTGAGACTGTGGGAGGTGGGGAAGCACAGGGGCTGCACGTTTGAGTCTGGTTAGTGCAAGGCTGATTATCTGAATGAGAGTGACAGGGAGAGTCTGTTTGTATTTGGGTGGTGCACTGTTCAGCATCTGGAGGTAGGGCTGGACAAGAGTTGGCAACTTCAATTTGGGTTGTGCATTGTTTGTCACTCGAAGGTGGAGCCTGATGTTGGCTTTCAGTTTGACTTTGGGTGGTGCAGTACTTAGAGTTTTGCGATGGGGACGGGCTCTCGGTTTGGACTTGAGTGGTGCAGAGTTTGGTGTTTGCGGGAGGTGGGGATGGACTGGGGCTTTCAGTCTGAGTGGGGGTAGTGCAGTAGTGCACCTCCTTCCCAGGATCACTTGTTGTCCTGTTCAGCCGCTTCCTCCTCCGGACCACGGAGGGAGTGCTGCTTCCCTGCCGCTTGGGGCCGTCACGGCAGGATACGGAGGAACAGTGACATGACTCAGTGCTGTGAAGGACCGAAGGGGGGCAGCTGTGCCTTGAGCTTTTCACCACACTAACAGCCGATTTCATGTCCGTCCTGGAGGCTCTAGACCTCCGTTCAACCACAGTTCGATCCCCAGGACCGGGAGGACCGTTCTGGTCCTTGGACAACACATGGTTGTGCGTAAGATACTCATCTTGAGAGTCGTGTTCGTCGTCCCCATCCACGCCGACTGAGTCTCCAAGGCTGTGGCTACGTGTGTGTGAGGAAGTGATGGGCTGGGGCTTTTTCAGGCATGGGGAGGTCTGGATGGCTGTGCTGGTGCTTGTACTGGGCCTGCGTGTCATTGGCAAGGTTAGGGAGTTAGTCTGTGGTGGCGCCCAGCATCGACGTGTGGGACCTGGCGTCAGTGGATGAGGAGGGGCCCTGGCTAAGAAAGCAGCCACCACTTCTATAGTACTTGCCATGTCCCCACGAACGGCCCCCACCACGGAGGTTTGGCCAGGTAGACTGTCAGTCCGTGGCCCATCCCTGTCAGTCCATGGCTGGGGGGATCTGCTGCTGCTGTGTTTCCGAAGAGGATGCGGGCTGTCACAGTCTGTGGCAGGCCTCTGATGGCTATTGTTTTCTCCTGTTCCACTGTTGCCACTGCTGCTGCTGCCATCCTCCAGGTCTTTAAAGCGGACCTGGTGGGTGCGGTTGCGGCGGCGCTTGAGGCGGCTCTCGATATCTGGGGAGTCTCGATTGAGCAGCACAGAGCGCACAGTCATTGTCCCGGGCAGTTTGTCCGCCAAGGTGCTCTTGCCGTTGGTTTGGCCTGTGAGCAAGTGGTTGGGCTCTTTGCTCACCATTTCTCTTGTCTCTCTTGCTCCCCCAACATCCACAGGCTCCGCAGGCAGTTTGATGTTGTGAAAGCCCAGTCGTGTTAGTGGGTCACCAAGAGAAGTGACCTCTCTTCTACTATATATCAATTCTAACCGAGAGAGAGATCTGTACAATTGATTGACCGAGTTCCAGTTTCATCCCAGAGCAGGCTTAGAGTAGAGCTGTCTCTTTATGGGATTGTGTGCAGCTGCTAAGGTTATCTCAGATCTATACACCAAGGACTCTGTTTGCAAGTAAGACTGTCCTCAAGAAACAAACGGATGACCATATTCACAGTTCAACATGTAGTTCAACATTAAGCACATCAAGTAGAAACTGAGTATAGATCACTCTGATAAATGCAAACCCAAAGAACGCTGTGGGTCTTTACTCTTTATGTTCATACAAAAATAAATATATGCATCATCAAATATTCTTTAAAATGAGCTCGGGTTAAGTGTCCATACTTGTTCCATGTCTCCAGAAGTTGTGCACTTTTGCTTCGTATTCCCATTTCGCTTTAACTTTCCGGGGAGATGAACTCTTGATGAGGCCAGAGGAGGGGAATGCAGCCTGTCCATCCTCTCTGTGTCCATCACATCGGCTTATCTACTTGGCGGGCCCTCCTTGTCTACCTGGGTTGTCCCCTGGGCCCTCAGGAGATTGGATGGACAAAGCATGTGATGGGCCTGTGTTCTTCCCCATAATGGCCTACCTCTTACAACTTCCTTTTTTTCCCCCCTTATTCCTTGTGATTTTATCCCTCTCTCCTTCTGTTTCTTTATTTTGCAGCTCTTCTCTCAGCGACTCACTCTCTCATGGCTGAAGGCTCGGGGAGCTCCTGAAGACAGCGAGACAAGACAAAGAGAGAAAGAGAGGAGGAGTAAGGGACTGTAATTGTTTCCGTATTATTGCATTTCCATTGAAAACACAATGTGCTTGTTCCTCTGGATAATGAAAAAGATATAAGATAGGCAGCTATTTTAAAAATGCATGAGAGCGGGGGTCAATGCAGAGCGGGAAAAAGAAGACATCAATTCAGAGAAAGTAATGAAAGGATGGAGGTTGCAAAAGAGTATAGGAAAACACAAGGTATATCATCAGCAATGGAGCGATATCCACCAAAAAACAAGAGAAAATAGATTGTAATTAAGGCCCATTCACACCGGCTGAAGGGGATACTTATGTTTTATGTCTATTTCATATCACTCTCCCTGCAATTCTCTATTTTATGTCTATTGTACGTATGCATGTAGTTCTACTAAGACTATCATTAAAAGTGGCTGTATTGTAGGAGCAGCAGTGATACCGGTGATGCACCGTGTTATTCCTGTGTTATTCCTCATGTGCGTGTGTCTTACAGATTTTTCTTTTCCTCCATGTTTAACAGTCTGCGGCCCTGTTATCAGTCCTTGATGATCTGCCATGGTGACATCCTTTCTGATTCATCTGTTCACTGTATGACAGTCTGTCCGACATGCTGTAGTTAGTAGTATGTTCTCGTCACTGCGATTCTGCGCCCCGCTTTTGACAATCTATGGCCTTGATACGTATATATATCACTTCCATTTCCTGCCCGTGCCACTGGCAGTCAGGCGTGATGCTGTCATTTGCCTTACACAATCTATGGATCTGTGCCTTGTTATCTCCCCGTGATAGCCTCTGACATTGACAGGCCTGAGCTAATTCTGTTGTGCGAGTGTGACTGGCCGTTACTCTGCCCCCCTCCCGCTCCCCCTCTCTCTTCTGTGGGAGGGGTAATTAGTGACTCCTTCACAGCTCCCAGGTTATTTAGGGAGAGAGATACCCGAGGGGCTGCCACTTTTATTTACGTCCACTGTTTTCTCTGTTTCTCTCTCCAGCTCTGGAGAGGAGGATCTTTGTCACCACCGCGCCCCCACCGTCAACCCCGTTAAAAACATGGTTATTAGGATTAATTATGATTAAAGTCACAGCAGACAGAAACCTTGAGGCGGAATAGCTGCCACACATACTATACATTAGATATATTCATGGATTTAGAAACAAACCACAGGATTCCTTCTCATCTGACTTTCTTATCACTGCAGTCTATACAGATGAGCTGTTTAACTATGATTCACACAGACGACCAGATCACTCTGGGTAACAGTACACATTCACTCAACTGGGGAGGTGGATGGATCCTGCACTACAGAGGCATGAATTCAAAATCACAGATGCATCAATCTAACATCTATCTGACCGCTACACTGTGTGCAACTGACCTTCAAGATGAGTTTCTTCCCTAATTATCTTTGCATAAAAATCATATTTCCACTTCTATTTTTCATTAACAAGCCTTTTCACACCAGTTGCCAATCTTCCTCCTCCTTCTCCTCACCTGCTCCATTGTCAACCTTCACCCAGATAGATTTCCCTCTGAGCTTCATCCGCCCGTCGCAGGACCATTACCCTCACTCATTCAGTGGGGTGTCATCCCGATCCTGTCTTCTTTCTATCTTTCCTCCATCTGCTCCCTCTCCTTTCCTGTTTCCACCCTTGTCACACCTATCTTTCTTACCCCCACCCCCACCACCAACCACTTGCTCCCGCTACCTCTTTTTGGTCTTCCCATCCTTTCCTCCCTCCCTTTCTATCTACGAACTACCCCTGGATCTAAATTTACGCTGACACTTTAATGAATTCAGACCCTCTTAATGCTGCACGGCCTCACTCCTGTGGGTGAGGCCAGCCCTTTCCCACATGTGACATTTTCATGTTGAGCTTTATTGGCAGACAAGAGATAAATCACCAGGCAGGAGGAGGAAGGTGTGCGACGGCATAATGCCAGCAAGGGTCATAACTCTTTGCGGTTATTATTTAAGATTTACAGCAGCCTCTTTGCTAGCTGCTTACCTCTCTGAGAAGCCTTTACTGTGAATATAGGCTTCTATCCTCTTCCCTGTGTGTGTGGTTTTATGACTGGGGATGTGTGTGTGATGATAACGCTAAGGTCACATCTGATCTCCTTGTGCTAAGCCATGCTGACTCTGAGAAACATATCTGATGCATGCAAAATTCAAGAAGCCAAGACTGTGGTTGCGCAGATCTAATAATATTCTGAGCCTGAGTCTTTCAGGGATGTTGAGAATTGCATCCACGCCAATAACACACCTTTGGGTCTCACTGTGCTGAGGAGGTGGAAGGTGCTGTGGATTGAATTGTTATGTAAAGCCATGTCAGATCGGATTGTCTAGGCACGCTTAAATTTGTCAGACAGGAATGAGATGAAGAGGAGGCACAGAGAGGAAGAGGAAGGAGAGGAGGTAGACATGCTTGGTTATATTTAGAGATGCTATGAGACACATAGCAAACTGAGAGGAGTAGGAATCTGAATAAGTAGGAGGGAGAAGAGGCGGTGGGAGACAGACAGGCAGAGGTAGGGGGACAGGGAGCAAAGCAGGAGGGAACAACCCCTGGCAGCAGAGGAAATGTCATGGTTAGGGTTCAGTGAAGTGGCAAATCAGGAGCATCAGCGTGTCAGGGCATTTAAGGGGGAACTGGAGAGGAACTAAGCAAAGCTATATGATCAGTTATTGGTCCTGTGAGCACAAGGAAGAACAAGAGTAATACCTGCGCACTGTCAGAGGAATTCACAACACAGTCAGCTCACACAACAGACGTAAAGCGCATAAGCCTCAGTGGTGTTGCCTTCTTGTCCAAAGAGATCTCGAATGCAAGAACAACTCTGTGAGAGCTGCCTGTACATGAATATCTGTGAGGTAAGCACTATGTGCAGCAGAGCACGACACAGCAACGTCTCAAATACAGTTTCATTTTGTTTGATACAATAAAACGAACGAGTGCATTAAAAGAAAATGCAGATGCACGCACAAAGACTTATGCATACACAAGCAATGCTAAATTCTGCAGCTTTCATAAAACCGTTATTAGAGAAGAGTAAAGAAATATTTTAGGTATATCATTGAAGTAAAGTAAGTGAAGGCATCATTTTTTTTTACTAGTCTGGCAATATTCATTACTTTTTACTCAGCAGGAAACAGTGTTTTTAAGACGTAGCTGCCTCTGACTGATGAAACCTTAAGCCCGATCATGCTTAACGACAAATTATATTAACACAAACAAACTCAATTGAAATTACGATTCTTAATTCATTATATATCCGAGGCAGCACGGCGAACATGACTATTGTTATTCCTGTCAGACACTCGGGGAGTAATAGCAGCAAGATGCAAATGCTAGTTTGTTTGTTTATGACTGTGTAGTGGCATCCAATTTGGCCAGTTACAGTCAGCCATTGCTGCAATAGCCATATTTCACCAGGCACAAGCTGCAGCAGAAGTTTTACATAATCAACGTCTGCAAATAGAGTTGGGAAGTTTCTAGTGTGTGCGTGTTTTTTTTTTTTTTTTTTTCCTCCCCCTGGACAAAATAAAGCTGTTGCCCAGGTGGAAACCATCACTGCTGATCCATGAAACAACATGGAAGCACCATGACATGAATGTGAACTGCCACCTGCACATCCTCGCTCCCCACACACAGCATGTAGAGGAGAACCAAGAGCAAAAATAAATAGCAGCAGACACATGATGTTTATATGGCAGATGCCAAGTATGAAAATACCAACTCCACAAATACAGCTGCACTACTACCTCCTTCCACAGAGGGTCCTAAGTAAGTAGTTACTCACGTACTCCTCATGGATGCAGCCTCTCAGAAGCTGAAGGTTTTTATCACTGTAAATCTTAGCTGCAGAACCTTCAAGATACTTACATTTTTATGTATGCAATAGCACAGGATGCAATATTTCAAGGTTAAACATCACTTTCAGAGTCCCACAAACAAACACAACCGTTGGCTCACACAGTTACTGGCCAGCTCGTTACGGAAGAGGACAGTACGGCCACCCTACTTGTTCCAGTTTCCTTGAAGGATGGCTGGATTACTGCTAACTTTTAGAGTGTGAGTGCCAGGAATGATTTGTTCCATCTGTCCTCTTTTGACCAAAATCCTCTGCCTAATATGAAATCCCTATATGTAGGCCAATGGATTGTGATAAGCATACTTGGCCAACTGTGAGCAAATTCGAGGATGTTTGGGTATCTGTGAAAGAAAGCTAGAGTAAACATTGTTTTCTCTCCTGCACTCATTCTGCTTCCTAATTGTCTTGTTTCTCTGGCTGGTTAGTTCTTTTGTGTTGGAGCTTTTGTGTCTCTCAGCGCTCCACTCTGCCACAGGATGGAAAGGGTAAATGTTCCAAACTTCTCCATGTGAATTATCAGCAACAAAACAGAACAGGTGGTATGACTGACATGTCCAGAGCACAGCAACACACTACATGTAGCCACACAGAGCGTGGTCCTTCTCCCCCCAGGCGGGAGGTTACTCTCTACCGGGCTGTCGTGCTGCAATGTCCCTGTCTAAACTAATGTCCTGGGAGTACATCATAGAGTGTTACCTATGAAACCAAATCATTGTCAGTCCAGCGAAAACACCTGGCCAGCAGGCACACAGATTATCAGAGCGTGGAAAAAGAAAATTAAAGTAAAGCAATGAGAGGAAAGTACATTCACTTCTCTCAGGTAAAAGAGAGAAAATGAAGCAGTGAGGACAGATGACAGAATCATAAGAAATGTGAGAAAAGGATTAAGTGGCAGACAGAAAAAAAAGAACGAAGCTGGGAGATGGAGATAGCTGACCCCTCAAAAGACACGCTGATGAGATAAGATGAAAGGGAGCGATACTGTAGTGTGTGGAGCAGAGGGAGTGCGAGGGAACAAGTGAAAAGAGTTGTGCGACGACAGACAGGATTAACAGCACAGCGTTTCTTCATGCAGCAAACATGTGTGTACAAGTGTGCACCTGAGTGCATGCGTGCGTGTGTGTACGTGGCGCTGCATCAACACGCATGCAAGAGAGAGCACATGTGCACCTAGATTTGTATCACGATCATCGATGACACTATTACTATGTGACAAGTTAATTGAGGAGAATGTGGAAACTACAATAAGCTGCAGCTCCGACATACAGTAGCTACATGATCATGGTGTTAAAGCACATCAGTGACACTGAGATGCATCACCAATTTCACACCTCACTTACAGGAATCTGCTAAATTAAATGCTCATATAGCCAGAGCAGCATGCACTGATGCATTGGACCTTGCTTGGATACACACACACACACACACACACACACACACACACACACACACATCCATACAAATGGTATTCCCTCACTCAGTTCCTCCTCCTCAAACTTTCTGCATATATACCCCCCCCTACACACACAGACGCACACACACAAACAGTCCTGCTCCTGACAAATATGCAATGAAAGCACGCTGCTGGAATCTGCAAAGCTACATCACTGACAGACCAATCTAAGCTCCTCACTCTTTAAAGCTTCTCATAAAGCTGCACAATCTCAGAAAATAACTCCCACACCTGCAGTGAAGCAAATCCCAGTACCCAAACACACACGCACACATACGGACACACACACACACACACACAATCTCATTCCACAAACACAACCACAGGATGAGCACATTGAACATACCCTCATTGTCAGAATAAGTATGTGCGCACACGCACACACACCTGCCAAACACATAAACAAAATGTATGCATGCACGTGTGTGCACGCGCACACACACTGCCTTTCTTTTCGTTGTACAGCAGAATGTAAAAAGAGCCAAAACAAAGCATTAAGTCACAGACACTAATGTCTCACTGCACAAAATCAAAACAGACACTTGTCTAATGTTTTTAAGTCTGTCCTCAGCTCTGATCTCTCACTTCGTTATCTCTATGGTGATGCTGAGAGAAGGCTGATGGGGAGATTGCTGTACTATCTCCCATCAGGACGGAGAACGGAGTCACACATACCACATCTCTCTCTTCCTGTTTCCCTCTGTGTTGTCTCTTTTCCCCCCACACAAACGCTCGCTCCTCTTCTCCGCTGCTCCTTCACGTCTCTTCCTCCCATTCTTCCATCCCTCTGACATTCATGTTTGCTTTTATTCCCACCTCTCTGTCACTGCTGCTTGGTGAGCTTCGCACCGTTTCCTTTCCTCTGTGTAGAGTCCATCTGCTCCTCTCTTGTCTCCCTTTTTTTCCTCTCCTCCTCACCTCTTCCTCCTCTCCTCTCCTCTCCGGCTGTGTCTTCTTCTAGCTCGCCCTCCTCTTCTTCCGTGGATTCATGCCTTTCACGTGGGAACCTTTTTATCCATCCCTCAGAGCTCTGAGCTCTTCTGTGCCTACCTAGCTGTCTGAGCGTTTGTGCTGTGAGTGGAAGTGAATGGACAGGAGGGGGAGCAAGAAGACAAGAGTGAGCAAACAGGCAGTTATCCTCTCAGATGCTCCTCTCAGTTCTCCCCGTCTTCTTCCTTTTTCCTCTCTCCCCCTTTCTCTCTGCGTCTCTCCATCATGACCTCCTCTCCGTGTCGCCATGCAAGCCCCTCTATCCTTGTAAGCAAAGAGAGGGAGGGAGAGAGGGGAGGGGGGGATTGTGGGATGGAGAGTAGGAGGCAGAGAGAGGAGGAGCTAGTGAGTCGGTCTAATTAAAAAGCAGAGTATGTACAGCTGCAGAGAGCAAAGAGGGAGAGAAGCGAGAGGAGGAGAGGGGAGGAGAGCGGGGAGACGAGTGATCCAGGGGGCGGAACCGGGGGACAAGGAGGGAAGAAGCAGTCAGTGGGGGGTGGAAATGAGGGGGCTCGAGGTGGTTTAAGGGGGTGGTGGTGGTAGCGAGCTGCTAGTAGTGTGAGGTGGGGAATAGGAAAGAGCTGACAGGACACCAAGGTCAGCTGGAGAGGAATGCAGAAAGGTCATGCATGGGGGGGGGGGGGGGGGGGGGGGGGGGGGGGGTAGGAGGAGACAGGTAGAATTATTCTACAGATATCTCCCATATGAACAGGGTGGGGGTGGGGGTGAAGGGTTGGGGATGGGGCATAGCTGGGGAACCGTGACCAGCAGGATAATACAGACACATGGACAATGGCCCTCTGAAGCAGAGGCAGATCCACAGTCAGCGAAGGTTAAACCACTCCAGTGTTTTCAGGCCTCTCTAAATTAACATGCGTAAGTGTTGTGCATGCAAATTAACAGGCGAAACACCCCTTTGTACAAACCCAATCATGCATTTTTTTTTTTTTTGCTTGGATTGTCTCCACTCTGAAGTTCTGAGCATGGGGAATATGTTGTTTTTGTCCAGGCGTGATGAGTAGAATAAATTGATTTAATAAGCTTTTACTAGTTTTTGTTTGTTTGTTTGTTTCTTATTGTTTCCCGTCGACCAACCGTCATCCCTGCACCGGCTGTTGCCACCTGAGGCTGGATAGTAGGAATCACTCTATACAGCGCAGATAGGGAGATAAAGTCTACACTGAAATGCCTGAAGGGCTGAGACATCTCATCCCATTTTATCAGCTCTGATCACTTATCTTGTCCTATCGCCTCTCCCTCTATCAGACTTACATTAAAATCTCAGTGAATCTGGTTTTTACATCTCTCAGATGTTCTACTTATACACTTGCAGACCCAGTTTCTGGGAATCATCATTCGGATGGATTTCAAATACAATTTCATGGAAAGTGCACAATTATTTCCACGGAACTTAGAGTAATAGGAGCAGAATGGACGGGCCAGCGGCTGCAATACTGATACATAATGGTATAATAGGATATAATGTAGTACCCACAGAGCACGAGGAACATACATATGAACATGGACTCAAGAGAGAATACTCCACATCATACATGTACAACTTTGCATATCCCACCCTGTGGCCACTTTATTTGATAGACCCGTCCTGTACAATCTGCTGCAGTAATAGCTTTGCCATAAATTCTTCCTTCATTTAAATGTTTCTGTTGACATAATATGTCATGTACAGGATTTCATTATATTCAGAGTTGCTCCTATACATGGACTGCAGGATGATTATTGATAAAAATCAATGTGATGATGTGATTATTCAAAGCTGAGGCTGCTGCTACCTACACTGATGTCCTCCAGCTGCAGAGCACCTTTACCACAAAGTCTTGTCCCACCTCTCATTGTAACAATCCAACCAAACGCCAAGAGAACAGCAGTATATACATATATATATATATATATATATAATCTGTGGGTTAACCAGCTTTTCATCAGAGACACGGCATTATGTAGCAGCTGCTTACTTTAATGTTAATGTTACTTTAATAACTTGTGAACCAGATGTTCAGCAGGTTTTTACCTGCAGCTGCATAAACCGCACGTGCGTCACCTCCATAACAAACAGACCGGTGGAATTCAAACCTGCAAACAATGGAGCAGTTTCACCGTGTTAAAGAGTCAGAGTAATCCGGAAACTTACCTTTGTTTCTCTGATGACTTGAGAACCAGTCGTCAGTTATCCGCAGAGGCGGCGTCCTCTCCATAACAAACATGAGCATGGATTAAAACCAGTAAACGGATAAAGCTGTTTCACTTTCTATAAGTGTTGAGTTTCCACAATACAGCTGACTCAGCACAGGTCTCCACGCGCGGTGAGCGGAGCTGCCATATCGGTATATGATGAGGATGTGATGTCATTGACAGGCGACATAATGACAGGTGATTACAGGTGGCAACTGATGGAAACCTTTTCACATACCACTTGTTTATATTTTTTAACATTTGTTTCCTCTCCTCTCCTTTACTCGTTCATTCATTTCCCTTTTTTTTTTTTATTTAGGCCTACATTGTCTGCACTGTGGCCTAATCATCACTTCCCTTATTGTTTATTCAATGTTATTCCTTTCTGTAAATTATGTCTCTGTCTTGCCTTGTATCTTGGTTTAATGTGGAAAGGTTACACATTATATCTATCAGAACACTTTGATTTTGGTGTAGAGTTCATATCATTAAACAAAATGTCTAAGGATGATATGTTGTGGTCACCAGAATAAACGTATGACTCAAGTTAAATTTGTTGTCTAGATCACTCAGGAAGAAGCCCCAGGATCTGCACCTGCAGCCGGGGTGAAGCAGAGTGACGCACTGGTTGAAGGGGTGTTCAGGGTCATGTGCTGCACTGAGAGCTTGGCTGTAACACGACTGCAGCGACGTTGACGTCTGTGAGAGTTGAAAGACCCAGTGATGTTGGAATCAGTGCATGTTTGTGTGTCTGTTGGAGACTGTCAGCATGGCGAAGCAGCAGATGGAGCAGTGGAGGATAATGAAAAGAGGACAGACTCTATGAGGCTTCTGAACAGGCGGAGCCGTCTATCAGCCACAGAGAAGACCTTGAGTTTACAGACGACAAAGAGCCTCTGCTGGCAGCGTTTATAGGTGGTATTTTAGTTTATTGTCCATAATATTTTGACGAGGTTTGAAGCTGACCACCATCTAAACCATCCTGCTGGTGATTAGAGTGGAGTTGTGTGAGGACCAGGAGATCTTGGGAGAGCTGAAAAAACAGGCTTTTGCAGCTTTAGAGAGTCATGAGCAAAAACACAGCAGCTGCCTGCAGCCTGCTTTGTCAAATGACAGAAGTGAGAATGCTAATAGGCCACAATAGGCGAAGAGAGCTACTGGTGATGCTGCTGCATTTCCTGGACAGAATTTAAAAATACCCACTGTAACGAGTCTGTAAAAAGAATATTAGCTCTTGTCACAACAGCTTTAGAGCTGGAAATAAACATACAATCTTTACTGATATTGAATAATGCATGTAGCGATTGTCATTAGAACTGTCATATCATTTTAATGGTGTCACTTCATGTGAAACTAACATGAGTATTTTTTTAAGCCTGGCTTGAAGGATGTCAGTCCTCCACTTTAATCAGATGGTTTGTGATCATGCTCTTCAGAGAATAATACCTACAGAGCGTGGTAATCACCTGACTGTAGCTCTGGTGCCAACATGAGATTGATGCTCATGTCATCAAACGTCAGTCTGCAAACAGACCTGCAGTGTTTTCATCCAGCATGACCTGAAGGTCAAACTCCAGTGAGTCTAATATTTAGGTTTATGGCCAAATACCAGCAAAATTAATGCAGTAAATCTCATTCTCAGGTGTAATTTGTGCTTAATGCTCATTAACAAATGTTAGACATCTGTCGCCATGCTGCACTAAAAGTGATGACCATAATAAACTACACCCAAGTACCACCTACCTAAAGAAATGACCCTGCTGATACCTGCTAAATATCAGCATCTAACATGGCTGTAGACTCTGATTCTACGAATCAATAACACATGTGTGTGTGTATGGTATGCATTGCAGCTGTTGTTTTGTTTCTCTCTGGCTTTTGTTGTCCCCATGAGTCCATTATACCGTCCTCTTGGGGTAAGCCAGGGACTCTAATTATTATTTATCAAACTAATCCAAAGGCTCCCTGTGTATATAGCCAATCAGATCTTGTTTGCACGGTGCCTACATACCCACCCAAAGAACACCACACGAGTTTCACTGGCATCCATTAATCAGCCTCCGTGTCGGAGCAGCTACAAAAAGTGAATTTCAAGCAGATCCTTTAATGTACACTCAGATCAAGTCATCAATCATAGCCTAATACAAGGTTGTAGGATAGGGGATGTGTCTAATGGTGAGACCTAACCGTGGCCATTACCTGAAAAGGTTTTATTATTTTGCTATCTCACTTTCAAGCATGATGGATGAACGAGGTGGCCAGTCATTTGCCGGACCGGAGTACAGCTGGCATCTCCCTCTTTGATCTAAGCCGGGCCCAGGACATTGTCAGAGATCTTAAGTTCCTTTGATGGATGAGGGAACTTTCCCTGCTTTGTTTCTGGGCCGAACAGTGACTTTCTGTGTCTGTCCTCTTGTCTGGAAACAAGGCTGGAGGTCAGAAGAGAAACGCTGCTTGGCAACATAATAAATGGGAGAGAAAATAGACTGTGAAAGTAGAGAGGTTTCTTTCTGGCCGCTGCTGCTGCTGCTGCTGCTGCTGCACCCCAGAAGGCAGCAACAATACTTTGCATTATTTTCAACACTTCATCTTCTTGTTCGCCTCAGATAATTTGGAGAAAGTGATTAACAAAACAAGTTTAGAGGATAAACTAGTTCTATTTTAATCTAAGTATGAAGCTGTACATCATACGACAGCTTTGATTTTGATGGTGGTGAATCAAACTGCTGCAGGACATGCACTGTATGAAGCCCTTTGGTAACTCTTACCACCAGGTGGTGATGTTGTTCCTAAAGTGTTGCATTACAATACACTTTTAAGTACAGGGGGAGAAAAATAGACCTATTTCTCTCAAATGTTGTTCACTCAATTGGCTCCGAAAGGCTCTGCGTTCACTGAGTTGTTAAATATTAATCAGTATAAGAATGAAATAAGGGCTGCATGCATCATGGCAGGCAGTGTATCTGCATCATAGAGGAGCGCGTGCATCCTCTTGTGATGTGTCTCTGTTTGCTCTTGGCTACGTGAATGGAGCGCAGCACTGAGCCTGTGCGCTGATGTCACTGATGCCAAGCGTCTTAAAGGAATGTCACAGAAATAGATGAATCATTGGCCGCAGGGCTCATTCGATACAACGGAAAAACCTCAAACACGTTCTTGATGTAATTCCTTCAATAACTGTTTTTAAATATAGCAACCAAGTTCTCACATGTTCTCCAGGTATGTGACGCTGATAAAGTGATGATGCAGCGACCGTGAACATCACGATCGGCTCTGGTCCATTTCATTTGATGTTTTTAAGGCACACATCAAAGGGTATATTCAACAGCTTATATGCAGCCTGCCAAAGATTAAAAAGGCATGGCTTTTTTTCTCTCTCATATTTTCCCAGAGTTTGGCAATAAGCCTAACCTACCCCTAATTACAATATAAAGCCACAGCTTCATCACAGTGAGTCAGAATTTTCAAAATAACAGTTCAGTCAGAAAACTCACATTCATTGCAGCTTCAGAGTTTGGCGTTTAGGCTCTGGCTCATCAATCCCTGAACAGGACTTCATCAAGTATACATGGGAGTGATGAGGACATGTCTTAACCCCCTCCTGGAGCCTACAGGTGGATGCTGATGCTGGGGTGGAGGTGGGGCTGAAACAATAGGCAGTAAGTGATTGTATGCAGAGCAGCAAAGAGGAATATGGGAAAATTAGCAGTTTAAATAGCGCACCAAATTCAGAGGGTGTGTATGACTGACCGAGACTTGTCACATGAGTAAAGCGATGCAGCTCGAAGGCTTCGCTCCATTAATTGTGGATATAGTAACCAAACATTGGTTTGCAGACTTTTGTAAAAGCACACTTTGACATGGCTTAAATGCATAAGAAGAATAGAAAAAAACATGAAAATAAATAAATATTGCCAGAGTCTTTGTGTGAAGTCACTGTCAGCCAGTGTTGGAAAGTCAAAGATGTCCTCGTTATGCGTTTTCATTTGACCTCCTGATTCTGACCTGATCCTCTAATTTGTTGAAACAGGTTCATGTGTATTTTGCTATGGCAGAAGTCTTTGGAAAGCCTGTCTCTTTTCATCATTACTGTAACAAAATGCTGAAGTTCAATGTTGCTTTGAACCAACAGCAGGAGCTTTAGAGTTATCATTAACCTGCGAAATGTTGCCGCAAGTGATGCAAAGCAGCTGCAATAGCAAGCTGCCTGTGTGGGAAGAAAGGAGGGGCCTTTTACATATCTGTACCACTGTCTCATAATCCATCCATGAATCTGATGAATAAAAGATAGTTACAGCTCTACAGTAAAGTTACAGTCATAAAGCTCAGGGAGCTCAGGGAGGGTTTACTTCCAGAACCAAGAGGCAGTTTTCACCAAGCAAAACAATATTTAATTTTGCCATGAGGAGATACAAAGCTCAGCATGCCACCACTATATATCCTTATAGATTATATGGCAAGTCTGAAGACATTGTATATTATACATATACATAACACCCAATCTCCCACAGCACAGTCATATAAGCTTCCTGTCAATCCATCATTCTCCCAGGGAAACACTTGTAGCAGCACATGGTTCTTCTTCTTATTATTATTGTGGTGATATAACTGAAGGTACCACATTCACGTGTGGTTTAGGCCCAAGGATGGTGACATTTGTTTGGCTGGTCTCTCCGCCCAGCACTGATCAATATCACTGTGTGTTAATATCTGTGTGGTCATTTATCATCTGAGTTGATTTATCACTTTTTAATGCGAGACCCTGATGTTTAACACTATCAATCATGACAAAAAATTTAAATAAATAAACCACAGCTGTGGATCTCCAGTTAAAGAGGCCATTAGTCCCATCTTTCCTGTAGCAACACCAGTTCCAAATTTCTTGTGAAACATTAAGAAAAATCTTTATGTAATTGCTGTGAAATTTAATCAGCACACTGAGGATGTTGTGTAGGATGAAAGAAGATTAACAAAATTATCATATGTTGTTTTGTTTTTTTTCATGTTCTTATCAACAGTGAAGCCTTTGGAGGCTTTCAGGGCTTTAAACCTTTGGACTTTACTGATAGTATTTTAGGTAAATTACCAATTTACAAATTGATTCATAAAAGATTTTCTTTCTTTTTTTTTAATCTCCATGTTATCTTCAAAAGCTGCACTGGGTTCAAACAACAGTGTCGCAGGAAGGCCAGTGGTTCTGTATCTTCACATCATGCACTTAATTAACTCATGTGCAAGTTAAAGATAGAGTCTGGAGGTTTGTTCGTTGCCATTTGTAAACAAAACATTCAAACTGGGCCCCTCCTCTCGGGCTCAACTGTGCAGCTTCCTGCAGCTGCAGCTGCAGCTGCAGCAGTTGTCAGGACTGGAAAGAAAAGGAAATACGGTCCAAGTGAAGCACTGGAGCCGCAGTCCGAAACCTCCAGACTCTACCTTTAAGTTATTTTTGTGTTATTTTCTATTTACGTATATACACTGTTGTTGTCCATAAAGTTGGAAAAGTGTTGTTTTCAGACACATTCCTCTTTTTTATTCCTACTTACTGACAAGGTGCAATGATTACATACTGAGTCCCAGTTATCAGTTTTGAGAAGATATAGCCTACACTTTATCTAGCAAGAATAAATCACACTGTCACAATCATTTCATAAGCTTTCTCCAGAACAGTAAAGCAACAGCAATTTTCAACAGTCACAAACAATCACATCTTTTCTTCTTTTTATAAAGCATGCTAACTAGCTAGCCCTAGCCTGTCTTGTTATTTTCCGATAGTGACTCACTGTTGCCTGCAGCTTGCCCTGAAGAAGCTATGTGCGTCTTGTTCTAACCTCTTGTCTTGTAAATGCACCAAAAACCAAAGCTCCTGTCAAGTAAAACCAAGCAACACCCACTCATGGCAAGAAACTGTGTTCAGTCAACTTTTAAGCGTGTTAAACAGACAGGAAAAACACAAGCCAGTGAATTCAGTTTCCTTCTGACTGGTCTAAATACTGGCTCAGTCTATATGTGATCAATCTATAACACAGCAGTACATTGGTCGTCAATAAAGCCCCTGCTTATGTCCCATATCAGAAAATGGTCCCCACATGACCTCACATCAACTGTCCAGTTTCCAATAGATGATGTAACATCAACAGAGAGCTAGGTCAACATTGTGTGTGTGTGTGTGTGTGTGGTGACTTGTCAATTTTATATCACAGTATTAGACCGTGTTGGGCCTACAGTGTTTGTATTAGTTTCTTATATAAGATTCTTATGTATAACTTTTAGCCAATCAGATATTACATTTGAGCTCCCAGGTGCTTCATCATGTGCACACCTTACAGGTTTAGGAAAACACACTCAGGATGCACACACACACACACACACACACCTGCTGCTGTCGCCTCATGCACCTTCCTTGTCCGCGTGGCTTCTTACCTGCTGAGCCCTCAGCTTGTTTTGTTTACCTCTTCCCTCCTGACACGTGGGAAGGTGGTGGGGGTAGGAGGGAGGGGAGGGGAGGAGGGAGTAGAAGGACAAGGGAGGGGAGGGGGGGGCGGATTAACGCAGCGTCCCTGCCCGGTGTCCCTTTTTAGAGACTACAACAAACACTACAGTGATTGAGAGAAAAGCGTACGGGACAGAAAGGCGTTTGCACCTGCTTGTCGTCCTCGGTCAGCGCCAGCATCTCTCCGTGCTCCCTCTGCCTCTCTCTCTGTGTCTGTCTCTGTCTCTCTCTCTCTCCAGCCCCCGGTGATCAGACATGTCTGTGTCCAGCTCGCAGACGCCAGAGGACGGACTCTACGGTGAGTGCAGGTGGTAGCTACACGGACCAGGCCGTTGTTTTTGTTGCTGTATTATTTATTTATTTATTTGCCTTTAAAGCAACGACGCATCAGATTCCTAGCTCGTGTGTACTGTAGCTATCAAAACAGCCACTGGTGATGGGGATTAAAGCTGCTTTGTGCGTGCACAATGCAAAATGTCAACAATGTGCACACCAGGCAATGTAAAGCAATGACCCCATTGATTCATTCATTCACTCATCCATCATTCCCAGTGTGCTTGCAGGTCTGATGGGCTCATCAGTGGAGAGACATGAGTGTTAAGTGCCTGTCTGTCTGGCTGAGAGCAGGTGTGAGAGGAAGCCACAGGGAGGGAAAAAGAAGGCAGTTTTCTAGTTGTCATTGTTGTTGCCACTGACACTGTCATTGTGTAAACGGATTCCCTGACTCACCTGTTTGTATCACTGTAAGCCAATTAAGCTGTGGAGATTTCCTGACGCTTATAGCTCCACTGTGCTGTGTGCACATTGCCTGGCACATAGGATGCTGGGAGAAACATGTGGAACAATGTAATGTAATGATGGTGAACAGGACACCGAGGGACTGTGGGGAAATTACTCAGGTGGGAAGGGATAGCGTAACATTCACCCTTGTAATTGAACTCTGATTTCAAGTTTTATATGTTCACCGATCATTTCTACATATATTGCATATTACTGTTTGAATGAGCAGATGCCAGGAACATAACAAATTGTGTTTATCCAGCTGCTCTTTGTTTTTGTACCAAAGGCCTCTAACTAAGACCCTGTCAATCAAACTTCCAGAGGAACGAGCAAAAAATGATGCAAATAGTTTGTCATGATTATGTTTTTTTCTTCTGCAGTTTGTCACATTTTGCTTTTGTTGTGACACCATTTTTTCCGCCTCTGTCAAGTGTATTCATCACCATTTCTACTCAGGTTTTTGTATGAGCCCAAATACTAATGATGCATACAAAGTGATCAAGGAATATGTTGTTTTGTGCTGAACATGCATTATATCATAGATTATCTGCATCCGATACATTTAACTTTGCTGATGTTCGGTTATTTTGCAGAATAAAATTGGCAGCTACAAAATGTTTATCCTCCATGGTGCACACAACAGGTGTTTCTATTTAAAAGTCATTACCTGGGCTGTTTTTAGCAAGTCTTGCAAAATGTAACTTTGAGGAAAATATACATCTGGAAGGACTCTGCAAAAAATGCATAACCTTCCTGCTTCACACTGTGATCCTTTGTGTGCAGTCCCTTACCTGGGAACAGGCATGCACAACCAACATTAATCTGTTGTGCTGTAGTCCATTGAGTCTTTTAACAACCAGCTCTTGTCCACATTACATAAAGCTGATTTGGCAGTGGCACAGATGAATGTGTACAGGATTGCACCATAGAAACTGATTTAGTGCTGCAGAATGGCGACAGATAGATAAGTCAGGCAGCAAGGCAGCTGTTATGTCATAACTCCCCTCTGTAGACAAACAACTAGGGCAATGGCACAGTTTCCCTGCTCTCTCCCTCTCTGTCCCCCACCCCCCCACCCCCCATTTCCAGCCGCCCCCTCCCCCCTCTTGATGTTTCTACCTCCTGTGCTGCTGTTTGTGTGATCACACAGTGTCATAAACCCAGGGTAAAATGAAGATTAAGAGGGAGCAGATGAGGAAGAAGGATACTTTGGTGGGCAGATGAGGTGTTGATGTTTTGTAAATGGTGCCACTGTCGGAGAGGGATACAGACAGCATGACAAGAGAGAAACAAGGGGAGGAAGGGGAGAGGGTGAATGGCTAATCTCTAACAGAAATAAGATCTTACGTAAGCAAGCATGCTGTCAGCCTGAGTTAGCCCTGCCCTACTGTTTGGCTGTGGGTGTGGGCACGCCATACACACCAGCACGCATGTGTGTTTGTGTGTGTGTGTGTGTTGCTTCCTGCTCATGTACCCAATGAATCTCCATTCACATATGCATTCATTCATACGCAGGGTGTGTCTTCATTGTCACTGAAAGATGACTCCTATAAACAGAGGTGTCGCGTTCTATCTTGAATGCAACACCTCTCAGGCCATGTCACAGGACATCCGTGGCTGCTGCTGCTTAGCCTATAACTCACCATATGTCACAACACAACACACACCTGTCCTCTTAATGTCCACCAGAGCTACAGCCTTCACCATACATCTCTCTCAGGGCTCTGAAAACATTTGAAGTGTTGTACATTGTGCATCACTATAAGCCTCAGAATGAGATTAACGTTGGTTATGGGGCCAACAAATGCTGTAAGATTCAATCTCTGAAGATAAAAAAAAAAATCCAATGAACTGGAAAGAAAAAAGACAATTATTTGGAAAAGTTAAAGTAAAATAGAGACTGTAATCTATTGATTGAAGACTAAAAATGATGCTCAGGCGGTGTTCCACTGTTATGACTTAAACCAAATGACTTGATGATTACAATCTGCCCACATTGTGTTGCATACTAACACAGTTCAGTTCATCACATCTGAACAACACAATTCTGGTGATTTTAATTAATGATTTTTAATTAAAGCTCATCTCTCATCAGAGTGTGCAGTGGTAGAAAATTACAACAAAAAAGTGTTGTGCACTTCATGGTAAAAGTGTCAACCCCCAGTTTCAAAACTAAACAGTTGTTTACTTTCCTCAACACGACTTGTGCCTGGCTCATTACAGTCTAATATATGTGCATGAAGCCCCACAGCTTTCTGCTTCCTCGCTATCCGCCTGTGCATCATTACAAACTCTGCTGCTCGTGTTGCTTCCTCATCAGGCTCCTGGGTCGAGCTGGAGGAGCTGATTGCAGCCGTGAGCCGCAGGGAGAGTCTGACAGGGCCACAGGACAGCATCTCCTCTGCCCTGCAGGGGGAGCTGGAGAGGATCCTTCTGGAGGCGCAGCTTGAGTGCGAGAGGAGTAGAGACAGGTAATGATGCAGACAGCCCGTGTGAATCTTTGTGTTTTGTTGAGAGGGGTGGGGTTTAAAACGGCAACAGCGAGGTGTTTAATTCATTTTTTAAGTAATGAGTTTCATCCTGTGCTCAGTGGAACTTTGCTTGTTTTTCTCAACATGCGTTTACTTTCTCTGTTTTTGTTTGTTATACTGCAATGAATGACTGTCTGTCTGTTTCTTGACATTAAATCCATATTGTACATGTCTGTTATTGACAGTCCTCCACAGGTGGTGACTCCACAGTCCACTTCCCCAAGACCCACTAGTGATCAGGACAGTGACTGTGTCACTATACAGGTACATTTACCTGACACTGACACGTCATGAAGATTCACTTTAACCTTGTCCCCATTTCATGTCCTTACACTGCAGTATACATTTTCCATTAGATGTTTTCATGCTCTCCAAGCAGCCAGTGGTTTCCATCTATTTCAGCACACAAGACTTTCTTGAGATGGGACATTGATGACATTTATTAGAAATGATATCAGAAGCTATTTATCATTAGAATTTAAAAACTCACTGGTGATGCATTCAAGGTGCCACGCATGCAAGAGAGAGGAGAAACGAGTCACTTTTATGAAACCATGTGCACTCCTTTCTTGTTAAATGGTAAATAATCATACTGACTGATAACTGACAACAGGTTAACATGACGAAACATTTTTTCTTCTTTTTCTACTACTGCACTTCATCTAATTCATCATGTGTGTTGCAGGAGGATGGTGAGCGGCGGGCGGACACGGACTGGGTCTGGGATTGGTCCAGTAGACCTGAAAATATGCCACCAAAGTAAGTTTTATGAATGAACGTTTGCTGTGATATCGTACTCCATCTCTGAGTTCTTGCCAGTAGTTGTGAAGATGTTTAGGAGCGTTTAAAGGAGTAAGAGTAATATCTTGCCAAGAGTTAGAAGAGAGGGTTGATACCATGGTCATGGTTAAGGAGCCAGGGGCAGTTAGCTTAGCTTAGTAAAAAGACTGAAAGCAGAGGGAGACACTTTGCCTGGCTCTGTCCATAACTCATATTTCACTTCCAAAAATGCTGCAAAACTGTGATTTCACGGAGCATCTTGGCTTTGACAGCATGTTCCAGTGCTTTGTTTTTGTTTATGGATCATACCTGGGAGTGTTGAGAAACACATGAATCACCCTCATTTCTGTTTACCCTGCCACTGCACAATAACTCTGTTTGACAGGTAGTAGTTTTTAATGGTCTCCGACTCTCTGTACTTTGCCACCTGTCTCGCATTCTCAGTTTTCTCTCTTGTGTTCTCATTATCTCTGTTTATTTTTTTTCTCCCTGTCCTATCTTACCTTCTCCCTGCATCTCTTATCTCTGGCTCCTTGCCGTCCTCTCTCCTTCCTCTCCTTCTGCAGAGAGTTTGTGTTTCAGCACCCGAAGCAGCCGGGCTCCCTCAGTGTCAGAAAGACAGAGGTGATGAAGAGAGGAATCTTCTCCTCTGATGTTCTGCTCATTCTTGTTCCCTCGCTGCTGGCTTCACACCTGCTCACACTTGGAGTCGGGTGAGACATGCACACGCCCACGTACGCCACGTCATGTTAATTAAAAAATTGTACCAAATGAATTATAGCACTGCTACTGCTCTTCAACTTCTGCCCACTTTGCTAATGTTGCCTTACACTTGTCAAGCTTTCCACTAAGCAGCTTACAGTGATAATGGGAGCAGCCTCACCACTGCAACATCTGAGTCATATTTGAAACACTAGGTTCAGATACACAAGAGCAGCCTCTCATTTCTAGCCGTTTCACAGCTGAAATAACAACTGGCATTAGTGGATTTTATCACCTTTCACTAGGCAACACTAGTTATGAGTCTCATAATAAAACAAGAATCTTGGAAAGGTAATGTCAAATATGGATTTAATGACTGCGTGCCTGTTATTTTAGTAAATAAATTAGGCACAAGATGCCAGTAACATGACAAGGTTTGTTAACAAGTATCTTCCTTCTCATTTGTATTTTCAAAGAATGTGTTTATAGTTTTAAATCAGCTGTTCATAAGTTTTGCTGCAAAGCACAAACTCATAATACAAAGAATAAACAATATCTCTTTTCTAGTGGTGATCAATGGGGGAAATTTCCTTTGGGCTGAAGGGATTTGTTATTGTTGTTGTTGTTGCAATACCACAAGTGGCCACTGGGAGACATCACCACCAGTTAGTTAGCTAGATAAGCTAATGATTGCAGGTCATGCTAGAGCAGATGAACACTCATTGATACACTTTTCACCCCTCCGAAGCTTGACAGTCTTTCTGTGGTTACTTATGATTACTATTGCACAGTCATTCTTTTAGGGAGAGGTTGAGAGAATAAACCATTTTTTTTCTCTTTTCTCTTTTTAGGATCTACATAGGAAAGCGATTGGCTGCTTCCACAACTAGCACGCTGTGATGCCAGCTGTAGGCCAGTGACCCCCTTTGCTAACAGTCTGGCCAGTAAGGTCACAATCTGCCCTCTGTACCGCACTAATTTGCCTCCTTCCTTCCTCGTCACGGGGCAACCATAGGAACCTGCCTGTCTGTACCTCTGTCTCTGTTCATCTGTACGTCTGTCCACCCCAGCAGCAGTCTGTCTTTGTGTCGGCCTCTCTGTCAGTCTGTGCATGTCGTAGGGCCCGGGGAAGCAGATGGATGCCCACCAATGAGTCAGACTGAGGTCACTTTTACTTTCCCAGAGAGTAACACTGATCTCAACCAGCTAAAGCATAATCAGAGAGAGGAGAGATTGCCCAGATACAAGAGAAAAGAGAGAAGGAGAGTTTTACCCAGCTAGAACAATAAATCCCTTTGATAGGAGGAGATGAAAACGGTTTGCTGGGAACAGTGTGTGCAGACAAAATGAGAAAGATAATATGTGATAGCCTTTCTCCCAACCTTTGAAAGAGCAAAATGTCTGTCATTTGTCAAAAGTAATGACCCTCTGTAAGACTGAGCTGCTGAGAGTGGGTCTTGGAGGTTTTCTGCCCTGATGGTTTATCTAATGTAGAGAGTTTTAGTTGGCTGAGTGAATGTAGGAGTGGCTCTGGTTGTGCTTTTTGTCCCGTAAACCAATTAAATATCTGACCTCCGACAAAGACAATCATGATCCCATTAAACTTCACTCCTCTAAACCTTAATGTGCCTCTCGGGTCTTATTTTTTTTTATTCTTCTCTCACACTCTCATCTGAGCGGTATTTGTCATACACGTGTTCATCTCGTTTATAATAAATGCACAGAAAAGCGAAGCATTTTCAGCCGACGAAGCACAAAGATTCGCTGAAGTAAGCGTGGCTAAGGAATTTATATTGGATGTGGACTATATATATTGTCAGATTTGGGCTACGGTTGTCTGGAGATTGTTTATAGGTAATCATAGAAAACAAAATGGAAAGGTTTTTACAACCTACTGTGTTAACAACCTGCAAATGAACCACAGCATCTGTTTAAGATTTATTCCCTTTTTCCATATGAGGTAAATCACTCGTTGATTTGCACTGATAAAGTCTTTGGTGTGTGTTTCACTGGTGTTTTTTAGACCCTGTCTCCAGCAATGATGACTCTCCCTCTTGTCTCACTGAGCTCTTGCAGAAACCTTATGACATCACAGCGGCCTGTCTCTTTCCATCTGTCTTTGTCATTCCTTACCTCACATAAGTCTTCTTTTTTTTAACAAGCTGCTTCCTTCACCAGTCAAGGATTTGACGTTTTATTGCTTTCCCATAAACTAGAAACCCGTTTCCGCTTAACATCTCATGAAAATAGCTGGCCCAGTCAGATTCTGAACAGTGGAGAAACCTGAGAAGCACTCTGTGGTTTTATTTTTTTATTTTTATTTTTTTTTGCCATGCTGCTTTGGACGTAAAATGTGCCCATTTGTTGTCCGGCCTGACCAAACCCAATGAGTTTATCAGCCATTAGCGGAGCGTTTGATGTGAGGGGTCCTGCTGAGCTTGTTAAGTTACTTCTAAACACACCAAGCTGACGCTGCAACAACAAGCCACGCTTTGGCAGAGCACAAAAGGTTTCCATTCACAGACATCCACATCTAACACCCTCAAACTGCTCTGCAAACAAAGTGCATGTTTTGGCTTCACGTTGTCGATTACAATGTGTAGGAAATGTCCATTCATGGCCCTTGATTAGCATTTATCCACTTAGGTTTTGTGACAGTTCAAGTGAAATAGTTGATCTTATTTGCCATACATTTGGCCAATATTTTGATAAAGAAAACAAAGGTGGACAATGAAATAATCAATCAAATGCTCTGTGGTTTACCAATCATCTTGGTCCACTGATGTGGTTGCGATTGTAAAGTTTTTGATCAATTTTAATTTCACTCAAAATTGCCGCATTCACTAAAAATACATTTGTTTATTTCTCCACTAATCACAATGTTACTGCAGCTTAAAATGGGGGGAAAAAAAGATGATTATATTGTCCACCAGTTTGTTTATTATCAATCTGTTCCTGGATGACAACAACTATTTGGAGAGTTCAGTGTTTCCACAGGAAAAAAACAAAACAAAGTTTAACAGACCAGAACTATCCTGTAAACCATGATTTTTTTTTTCTTTTTGATTTATCCCTTAGTCATTTATCCACAGCTTGGGGCAAACAGACAGTCACAGGTGGGACAGCCTGTTGTAAATCACCATGCTCTCACACAGTTTTATACCCCGCTGCTGTGAACCTTAGTTAATTCTTCATAGCAGGGGACTGTGTGAAGATGTGTCAACCCTGTAATATCCTCCCTGAAACAGGGGCAATTACTACAGCGAACAGCCTTAAATGCCACATGTGATTTTCCACAGACCTCTCAGATACATGTGGAGTAGTGTGATAAGCATAAGTCTGAGCATTTGGTGTTACGAAAGAAAACTATAAATCCCATCCTCATCCCTCGTCCCTTGTAACCGTTAAAGACAGAAAAGACCAAGGCCGAGACAGAATGTGGAAGAAATCTATTCATTTCCTGGACTGATCTTTAGAGATCGGACATCTGTCTCTCTGGGAAAAGCATTATCTTCTTGCTCCTATAGTGCTAGACAGGAAATAGAGAGTCCGGTTTCAAAGAGTTTGGATGTAACAAAGAACTGGCATAGCGTCTGTGCCTAAACATTCAAACAAGGTCACTAATTTGAACCTCCATCTCAAGTAACATCTCTTTACCACATGTGGCCCACTTCCTCCTCGTGAACCTCTTATTATGGGGAATAGTAGGTTATAATTCCACATACACCCACTCAAAAAAATTACATGCATAATTATGTGCAGTTTACCAAACCGCACTCCTGCATGAGAGTGAAAAAGTTTTTTGGGTTGATTTTCGGCTCATATAGTGTGTGGGCTTTATGCATTGGCCTGATCACCAATATTTTATCTTTGCTTCAATAAATACAGAATTAATGCTTGAAGGGGGGGGGGGGGGGGATCACTGCATTTCTTCAGATGTGATTTGACGTTCAGCATGCACAGCGAATGCCCTGCCGGAAACATTTTCAGGCAGAGCTTCTTGCATTTTTCATACTCTCTGTCAACGCAGCAGCAATTTGACTAATCAGCCTCATCTCTGACAAGGTATGGAGGTGAGACAGGGGGAGCGGAAGAACTTCGCGTGTATACAAGTATGGTGAGGCGTTTTTTTTTCCTTCTTCTACTTGTCATGTACCCAAACACGTGCATGTCATCTTGTATCTGCTGTGTTAGATTACACACCAGGCAGGGGCAATAATTGCTTCCACATGCTGCCTTCCATCTCCTCCTCTTGTGTACACTTCTCTTTCTTCTGTCGTATAATTGATCATGCTGTCCGAGTGTGGCACCTACGTGGATGCGAGCTGCAAATGAACACATGACCCAGTGTGCTCTCACACACATGTACTCTTTCCCCACCGTACCGTGAACCTCTCTCTAGCCCAGACATGCTCTGGGTCTCAAAGCGCCAGAAGTATGAAGGATTAATGAGAGCACCTGGAATAAGACTCAATGGAGCACAATGCAGCACTGTTCAAGCTGCTTGCTATTGTGTAGGTGTGTTTTGTCCTCACATCCTGAAGCAATTGTCTGATTCACGTTTTGCTACCAAGAATCTGCCACAACCATGTGCACGTGAATAAATGGGATTTGGTTTTGAGTGTTGCGGAACAAGGCTAAAGGTTGTCTGACGGTGAAATAGCTGCAGAAACTATGCCTCCTAAATAGACCCCTCTCAAACTCTGTTTATTTGTTCTACATTGTAAAACATGCTGACCAGCTTTTAAACACGTTCCACTTCAGAAGTGGCGAGAAAAAGACTGCTTATCCTACTAAACAACAAGGGGTTGACAGAAAGGCTAGCACTTCTGTTGGGCTGCATTTTTACACAGCAGCCTTTGAGTAAAAATGCTAACATCTGTGTTGCAAACATGCTACAACAAGAATGCTTACATTCCTGATGTTTAGCGGGTAGGCTAACGTCTGCCATGTTCACCATTTTAATTTAGCATTTTAACAGGCTAACGTGCGCTAATTACCATGGAAAAACACTTTAAAAAGGTGATCGAGGTGACATTTTGTCCTTATTGCCACTCAACACAAGGAGTTACAAATCCAGTCTGAGAAGTGAAGTTAGTGACAATTCATCCAATAGTTATAGTTATAGAAAACTTCATGGAGGCACTATAGAGTAACAGTAATATTCATATAGGCCATTTACTGTCAATGCAGTTCATCTAATATTCACATTTTTGAATCTGGACCTATGCGGTGGTCTCTAGAGCTGCTGGGCTAGTTTGGCTAAAAAAAAAGTAGCTATAAGGAAACTAGGGAAAGGTCAGCAAATGGTTGCCTTGAGGGTGTTTGTGTGAAAATCAGACAGCGAGAGAAAAAGAGATTTACAAGCCGGCATGACCGACTTGGTGTCAAGTATCTGCGGTGATGATTTACAGCAGTCTCCATCTACAGTATGAGGTGTGTAGGTGTAGGTGAGACACGCAGTGAAATGGACTGAGTGAGCGTGAACGTCTCCAGCTGGTGTGAGCGACTGGAGGAGCAGCTGGATAGTATGAGATGGTCTGAGGGTGAACTCACAGTTTACACATGGCAAAACAATCAGCCGCAGCCTTTACCGGCGACTTTAGCGGGGGCCGTCGTTTTTCGTACACTCTTGCATAACACCGAGAAATTCGGTGAGACACTGAAACCACATTGTTGTTTTAAAAAAACGATACGCTATCCCGTCACACTGAGGCCATTCTCAGAAAACCTCTACCTGTCATCAATCTTCTCGAGAAATAGCCTTGTTTTTCTAAGAGGGGTGTTCAGGTTCATGTTACTGTGTCCACAACTGAGTGATTTTACAGAGAGATATGGAGGTGGGCAATTGGGGCAGGTAAATGGAATTGGAAAAAAAATGTACAGCATTGGTTTTATACCTTTCCTGTAATTTCAAAAAGTTGGTTTCTGAGGATTAGAAAAATGTTTTGTTTTATTTTTAATACACAACCCAGACTAATAATTTAAACCCATATTCAGCTCAAATGAATGTGATTGCATCAGCATTGGTTTGGTTACCTCAAGGCCAAGGACTAAAGTGAGCAGTGATTCACTTCTTAAAGGAAAAAAAAAACTTCCTGTTCCATATTAGCTCTGAATATATTCTCTGATTAATTTTGGATCTATAACATTTAATGTATAATTTGTATTCATGCCTTCTGTGCTGTGTTAGACGATTCCAGGAAAGTCGACAGCTTTATCCACCATGACATACCAATTTGGCTCAAGAGTTTGCAGTCTAAATATGCAGCAGGATGTGGGTCCATTTATTAAGCCTCTGCCTCGGGTTCAGAGTTACAGTCTGTCTAATACCAGAAATTCAGGCAATTTAATGCTGTAATTTCGGGTTTGGAGTGAGTTGCCTCGACCAGTCTGGGCAGAGGTTTTGATAGATGCTGCAGATTTAATGAGGTGTTGGATCAGACCCCTCTGACTCGCTGACTGGCTGCTGTTACGTAACTTCATCAGGTAAGACACTGCGGAGCTTGTAAGACGCTGCATCCCACAGTGTAATGAGCAACTTAAGCACTCAGCACAGGAGCAAAGAGACTTATGATCACCTCCAGCTGCGGTTTGCCATGTCGTAAAAGTCTGTGTCCATTCCTCCAACATAAGGACACTGATGTAAGTGGCTTTATGAAAGAACTTCTTTTAAAGAAGGGACTTTAATGTGGTGAATTTAACAATTATTTTCTTTATTACTGTGCCACTGTAATTTCTATGACATTAAAAGATTTCCCACACAGTCACCATCAAGAAATCCTTTTTAAGTTTTGCCAGAAAATATCACATCAATGAGAACGAACATAGACTTTTGTGTACCGTCTGTGTGGTATATATTCATGAGACTAAAATGGTAAAGAATAAACATAAGAAAGACATAACACAGTGAGTGTAATACTAGTAAATCCCACAAGCATTTCTGCACAGCATAGCACTAAGTGATACATCTATGGAGCTCGGTAAATTCAATTCACCTCAGGAAAAATAACAAACGATGCAAAACGTGTGTTTATAATCAATGTCAAATGTTCAGTTTAGTCGAAGAAAGAGAATTCATCAAATAAAAGCAATGAAAGGATAAAAAAAACAATTTCCTCTGTGGGTGGACTTGATGAGAATAAACACCATTAATAAAATTTGTATGTTTTCTGTGTCTGTTCTGTTGTTGTTTTTTTCTTGCCTTACAGTAAAATGTCTTCCTTTGTTTTTCTCTTAATGCTCCACATGCTTCCTATTATGTACCTTTAATCATTCCTGCTGCTGACCAGTATGTCTTGTTTTCTTTTGCGGCCCGAAAGCTTTTGAAACAGACTAATTGTCAAACCTCCCCCGAGTGCACAAACAGACCTCACTGCTTTTTTCTGTTTTTTTTATGCCATATAAAGCCACTTTTTCAGGTCAGCCATGTAAGACTCACTGGTAACACAGTCGGATTTGTTGTCATTGTGGCGACAGCAAGGCTATAATCTTCTGTCTCTAGCTACCAGCTCACCATACGAAGAGTTACGAGCACAAATATCAGAGTCTGGGGATGTGGTCATATCAGTATCATGAATAAAAATAGTCAGGAGATGGTGTCAGACACATTTGGGGTTTGGTTTTATCTCTGAGCCAGCTGCAGTGTTCATTGTCTGACCTCATCAACCGCACCATGATGTGACTCAGCCCAGGTCCTCCTGCAGGCTGATGTGGTCCACTGAGCTCCTTGCTGCAGCTGCCCACCATGCATGGAGGTCTGTGCAGCTTTTTTTTTTTGTGATCCAGAACCAAAAACGCCTGTAAAGGATCACCCTGACAGCCAATCAGACGGCAGATAAAACCGTGGGCGTTCTGTTGATGTCTAGATGGAGTCATATCAGACCAGAGCAGTGGTATATAGACTAACCACAAGAACACCTGTGGGATGTAGGGAAACTATGACTCATGTGCTGCTGTTGTTGCTATAGATACTTGTGTTTATCCTTCTATACTTGTGTTTATCCATTTTCTGGGGAGCATCATCTTGTTGCCACCAAGTCTTGGCTTTAATGGAATTACAGATTCAGTACTTTTTTGTGCTCAAAGGTCAGTTACTCATCTGTAGAATAAAGCTCACTTGGTTTAGAAAATAAGATGCAACAGGGGAAGAAAGAGGGGAAAAACAAACATCATTAAGACCTGAGCGACCTCATCTCTGCCAAATGTGGCAAGTCGTGTGGTGCCAGACATGCTGACGACCTGGAGGCCGTGTGAGCCAGCAGCCTGTCTGAAGCTCTGCTGGCCGGTTAACATGGCTTGTTAAGGCGTGGGCTCATTTCCTGACTTTGCCGGGGGAAGGAGGGAGAAAGCAAGGGCATATGGGAAAGGTGTCACATCTGATGCCTGGAAGGAAAGTGCAAGAATTTTCCCTGTGCGTTCAGACAGAGTGTGAAAAAAATACTAGAAGTCTGATTGCTGGAGGTGGGAAACACATTTTCAGAAACACACCCCAAGCGTGAACTCGGGAGTCCAAAAATATTACAGTTTGGATTGAAGCATGATTTCAGTGGCCAAAAGTGGGTTCCTAGAGTGGATTAGAAGCTGCTCATGTACAGTCCATTTGTGTAAGAGCCTGTGGGAACTGGTAGCAGCCAGTGGGAGCCAATGCAATAGAGTCTCCCCAGGTCACTCCTTCTCTGCATGGGGCCGTCTGAGGAAGGTTTTAAAGGCAGGTTCTGGCCCTGATGCTCCTCCCTCACTAAAACTCCTGCAATCTTCTCTTTCACATTCACACACCAATTCGGACACACACACACACACATACATACATCCACATACACACACCTACTGACACACACATGCAAACTACCAGCAGCTTCTATTAAGGCTTAACATGACAGTCTTGCCTCCTCACTTGTGATTCAAAAAAAGAGGCAAGGACACAAACACACCACTCACAGAAGACGCAGACATACGGGAAACTGCAGCTGGGTCACGTACAGATAGACTGTTGCAGAGAATCTGCTGATCTGGGACCAGTTGGAAGGACAAAATGGGTTTGTGGACAGCCCTGATACTGGCCTCGCAGCTGCTATTAAAACTGTGCTTACAAGTGGAAGCCCAGGCTTTAGGTAAGTGTTGTTTGAAGTGCTTTTGATTTGGTTTTCATATTGATTATTTAAATGTCATAATAACATTTTTTTTGAAAATGCATCAGACTGATCGGTGATGACCGACTTCAGGGGCTCTCAATTAAGAAGTGAAAATCCACTTTTTGGTTTTGTTGTTTGTTGTTTTAACTTTAACACACTCACACAAAGAGAGATATCTTTGATTTTGTTTGGATGCTGCAACATCCTACTTGTGATGCAATGCTCCATTTCATTATCTGTCAAAAAAAGATTTAATGGCTCCAACACTGGGTGTTTTAACACACTGTGTTTGAGTTCAATGCATAATGGATAAAGCAGACTCTGTGAAAGAGAATATCATATGCAGACCCAAAGAACACAAAGGATTAGCCACGGTTGTGTGATCGTCACTAAGGTACGAATAAAATGCTAAATATCCCTGTCAGCTGTAAAACATTCAAATAAATTCCTGCGTTTGTGACGGGAGGTAAAGGAAGATAAAGGAGTGGAAGTAGACAGAGTTTCTAAACCATGCAGCATCTTTCTCCTGAAAGAAAAGTCACCCCGCTTTTCATATCTATCCAGCTGGATCTGCTTGATTACTGCAGCTCAGGAGACTCAGCTCTCTGGCTTGTATTAATTCAAACAAAGTCCCAGCTAGGTCACACACATGGGAATAATCAGAGACGATCTGGGCGCAATATTGAACCTCAAGTCACAGAGTCTCTTCTCTCTCTCTCTCTCTCTCTCTGATACACACTTCCAATCACACACAAATTTGTTCAAGGTCACACACACACACACACACACACACACACACATACACACACTCACAAAGTAGAGCTACAGTCAACTTGTAGAAATATTGGTGTTTATAGTTTATCAGCTTCTTTCAAATCTCCCCAGTTGATTGATGGCATGCCTCTCATGCACCCATTAATCCCTACAATCTTGGGGAGATAGCTGACTGATGTTTTGTATAAAACAAGTCCAGATTAATGGAGTCCATCATCTATCATTTCCGTTGCAAATAGCTTATTGTCTGCCTGACTGGAATTCACTGTGTTTAAAAGGAGCGAGACCGATTTAAAGCTGCAGTAAGTGATATTTAAGTAGCACAAAACAGCCGTTCTATCTCTGCAAAGGGTTATTGGGGTTATTGATCAATATTAATGTATCAAGGATGACTTCACTGGGAGATGATATTACTTGAATTCGAAAAATCACTTTCTACTCTCCGAGTACAAAGACTCCCCCGGCCTGGGACAAAGAGTGTCTCTACAGCGGCTGTAATCCATAAATTTATAATAATGATGTATCAAATAAAAAATGTGAAATCAAAGAGGCAGTAAAGGGATCACTTGTAATAATCAATATGTGGAGAATTCTCACCTGAATCAGCTTTATGGGGAGTTTCATCTCGTAGTTTAAAGAGCTGGTGCAGAACTTTTGGTTCACTCTCACAGTTCTCATAGGCTCGTTTTCAAAATAGAATAGAATAGAGTAGAATAGAAGCACAGTGCATCAACATGATGAAATTTAAGGTGCCTTCCCAGCAGTGATGGGAATAACAGTGTTACTAACAGCGCTACTTTTTTCAGTAATGAGTAAGTTACTGTTTCCCCCATTATAACGCCGTTACCCTTACTAACAGTAAAGTGCATCATTACTTGCTGTTACGTGACTCAAGAAGTCCTGTCACAAAATAATACACCCATTTAAGTATACGTTATACACACTTTTTTTCAGCCCATCAACTAGTTGGAAAAAAAAGCTGTTTATTTGGAACTAACCAACTCACTCAGTATTCCTCCACACAGGCAGGCTCCACGATGCGCTGCATCACTCCGCCACTTCCAAACACCGCTGATCCAAACAGCTGATAGGTGAAGTGATACACTGCGTCACAGAGCCTGCCTGTGTGTAGGAATCCTGAGTTGGTTAGATCCAGATAAGTGGGGGTCAGGGTTAGGGTTTGGGGGTTTAGGGAGGGTGAGTCCAAGTAATTTAACATATTTGAGCATTTTATAAAAAAGTAACGCAATAGTTACTTTCCTGGTAATTAGTTACTTTTATAATGTAGTAACTCAGTTACTTTTTGGGGAAAGTAACTAATGACTAAAAGTAATGTGGCCAACACCTAGTCAGTGCTCTAAAAACCACTGTACACTGTCTCTTCAGCACAGAGATGGTTAGTAACTGGGTGGTGAACATAATGTAGCACATAGGAGATGAAAAACAGTTAAAAAGAAAAGTTCATATTGGCAGGAAACATGACTCAGAAAATGAGCACACATATTTCCCATCATGAGGTTAAGTGGATCTCTGCTTCCATTAGCCTGCTTACTCACTGCAGTTTCAAAAAAACGTGACTTCACTGTTTATCTTACTACATGGTGATGTGGATGATGTCATCTCTTCATCGCCAGTAGTTGTTTTTACTAAGCTTCTCATGAATTTACGATAAATCATGGCTTTCTACATACAAAGCATCAAATGTTAGGCATTTGTTAGGAAGCCAGAAGAAGAATGCAGACCATTTGCACACTTTTTGTGGTAGTAATATATAACTGTGACAGATTTATATGCTGGTGTTAAGGAGAGGGCAAGACACTGGATTAGTTTATGGCTTTCAGCAGAGCTAGTTTTATGAAGCTTGAAATCGCAGGTTAATCAGGGGGTGAAATGAGACACTCTCACAGGATCTCTGGAGAAACACAACACTGACCTCCACCAAACCCTCTGTCCAGAAGACTTATGAAGAGCGGGAATGTGTGTTGTAACATCACAGTAACTCTTGTGCAATGAATATCATTTGCTCCTAAGTTTTTGGACTTTTTCTTATAAGGAGCAATAAGTCAAATGCAACACTCACCAGGTGAATACCAAAGACAGATGTTGACGACAGAATGCGAGCAGACGTTGTCACATTTTGCTGCACACATTTTCTGATACGCCATGTGGTGAAAGAGAGACACACGAGGGACCGCGGACAGAGGAGTGAGATGAAAGGAAGAAGAAGAAATCTCATCGTGCTTCGCAATCTTGGCTGACAGCGGCTGGTCTCTGGGAGCATTTGGGAGTAATTTTGCTCCCTCGCGACAGAGGGCCTTGTGGACTGCTGCAAGCGTACTTGTGCATTCATGATGTGTGCAGATGGTAGACTAGAGATTCACAGCACATCCTCTCTTGGCCTTCCCAGTCCCCAAGTCACGTTATTAAAGGAAGCCTCTAAACAGCAGCATAAGTGTTCTCTCTGGCATTTTCACAACCACTAAGCCTGTCAGTAGATTTAGATGTCTTAATCCTGCCACACATCAATGAATGAACTGAGTGTAAATGCATTTTATCAACCAAACAGCTTTATAGACCCAACAAAATATAACAAACACAGCCCCACATCCACCAGGCGACTAATGAGCACCTCAGGAAGCTAATGGTGATCCAAATAAAGAAAGGAAGTCACAGTAAATAGCGCAGATGTACTTAGAAATCCACCGGCCAACTCTGTCTGCCAAGTTTGCTCTAACTGATTGACGCAACAGCAACAAACACTGGGTCAACATCATCATCTCCTTGTTGACTCGGGATGTGTTTACTCTGGGATCGGAGCGCGGCTGCAGGTTGTAAATATTCATATCTCATCATCCATTACTCATGTGCTTTGCCGCTTGTCTCTTTCCCTTTCCCTGTCAACAGTCTATGATCTGCTCACCTCGCCTGATTGCCTCCCAGACCTGCTGCAGGGGGGTCTGGCTGAACAAGGGGTTACTGAGGCTTTCATCCTGGCCACCTTCAAGCTACAACCCAAGACCGGAACCACTGTGTTTGGCCTGTACAACCCACGGGACAACAGCAAGTACTTTGAGTTCACTGTGATGGGGAAGCTCAACAGAGGTAAGAGAGCAGGAGAGAGGCTCTGGTACAGCTTAGTCACGATTTTATATCAACAGTGGGTTAAATGACCCTGTTTAGGGATTCATTAACTTAATTTAACGCAACTACAAACAACTTTCAACTGGATATGCAAGTCGCTTCTGCTGATGTCTCTGTGTGACCTTTATGAATCAATAAATGTTTGTATGCTAGCGTGCCAGACCAAGTTGGTGAACACGGTCAATTTTGCTCCTAAACATCAGCATATCAGCATTGCTGTTGATGTTACCACTTAGCTCAAAGCACCACTGTGCAGCCTCACATGGCTGCTAGCATGCCCGTCTGTCTATGTTATCTCTTCACTGCCTGCTCTGTTCTCTCATAGCCGTGTTACGCTACCAGCGGACTGACAAGCGGATGAGCTCGGTAACCTTCAACAACCTGGTGCTGGCTGATGGCCAGCAGCACCGACTGTTGTTCCACCTGAAGGGGATGCAGCAGCAGGGGCCAGGCGGGGTGGAGCTGCATCTGGACTGCAGGCTGGTGGAGACGGTCAGGGATCTCCCTGCTGCCTTCCAGGGTTTGCCAGCAGGCTATGGTATGGTGGAGCTAAAGACCATGCAAGCCAGAGACCAGGTGACCCATCACTTATAGGATTTCCATATAATAATGAATATGTGTCTGGTCTCAATTCTGGATCTGGAGGCTTATGCATCCACTTTGACTTGTTTTATTCTAACAGGAGAGCTTAGATGAGCTCAAACTCGTGGTTGGAGACACTTTTGAGAACGTTGCCTCGTTACAAAACTGCCATTTCCAACAGAGAGACTCCGTCCAAACTCTGGGTAAGATTCTTTCTGTGGAAGCAAACATCCTCAGAGACGGCCAAGTGTTCCCAGGAAAACAGCCGCAGCGGTAGAAAAACAACAGTCAGTGTTCGTTGGAGAGACTTGAGAGCAGGCTCAGATAATCCCCCTGCCTCCACCTCAGTCAAACTAAATAACAGTGCCTTTCTTTTAGGGGTCAACACGAAGCAGCTGTCGAACCAAATGCTGGAGTTAACAAAGGTGATAAATGAGCTGAAAGATGTCCTCATTCAGCAGGTAAGGACCACTAACACTTCCTCTGAGGCCACCTAATCCCTGCTACCTCACCCCTGATCTCTCTGACAGCTTCCCTCACTCAATACAACTGTGTTTCTCTTTGACCTTTTGTAGGTCAAAGAGACCTCATTTCTCAGAAACACCATCTCAGAGTGTCAGGCCTGCGGTAAGATGATCTCCAAGAAACAGTCACGTCACTCACCAGTGAACACGACGGGGAACAATCATTAATACTTTTGGATCATTTAAGACACCAAAAATAAAACTGTGACGTTTCTACTGTTGTTTTTCTTTTTTTTTCTTTTTTTAAAGGCCTGGGTGGGACTGAGGTGGTGAAACCACGGTGTGCCCCTGGTGTCTGTTTCCGTGACGACATGTGTATAGAGACAGCAGATGGTGTTGAGTGTGGACCCTGTCCTGATGGATACACCGGGGACGGTTTCAACTGTGATGATGTGGACGAGGTAAGGAACAGTGTGTGTTTTCTCTACTTCTACTCTTGTGAAAATCAATATGAGTTCAAGACCTGCAGATTAAAGACTTTTTTTTTTTTTTACAAAGTGTGTCCATCCTTACCCATCCTCAGTCCCTGTATTTTAGGAGTAACCCTATGGTAAATTTAAGATGAGAAAAGCTGGTCCTACACAAACAATGCACTGTATATATTACCTGATGACAATTAAGCAGATAGTTCACATTCTCCTTGTGGATATAGATGCAAATCACTGAGCTAATAGCGTGTTGAATCTACCCTCACCTCCAGTGTACAATGAAAAGTGAACTTGAACTATACTATAGCATATACCTGAAATACATCTGACATTTATCAACACACTTTCTGCTGGTGCTTGATGGCAGGAAATAGATGAGGAACAGAAATGTGAACCAGTGCTGTTTCTGTTGTGGCCAGACTTTAGTAGTAGCCCTACAGTCGATTTTTATTTCTAAAGAGATGGGAGAGAGGGAGAGTAACATTCAACACAGGATTTGACCTGGGGATGCTGCAATAACAATATATAGTATGCAGGCCACCAGGATGACACCAATTTATATGGTCTTTGTCTGAGAATACAGAGCTGCACCACAGGGCATTATGCACTGTTAGTGCACTGGCACTCAGAGAAGCTACAAGCCCGAGAGTGACGGTTTAGAGAGACTCTGGGTTGGTACAAATTGGCGTCTCTGAGTTCTGAGTGAGCTGACACAGGACTTTAAATGATCTGAATAATTCACAACTGAGATTTTCCTGGCCTTAAAAAGGTCTATGAGAAGTTTTACAGACTGATTTCAGAAGGGTTTTTTTTTTTTTTTTTTTTTGATGGGGTGGGAGTGGGGGAGTTAGACAAAAAATATGGGAATGGGACAGTGGAAGTGGCGCACAGAGTCTAAAGGCACAGAAGTTAATATAGTGTCATGGGGTCTGGGGACCAAAGCTGCAGATAAAGGTAAAAGTTTGGCAATTTAGTGAGAGTTGAGGAAAGGTTGTTGCAGATGGACGTCCTCATAAGGCAAGAAGTACAAGTACGACTGTGTGTGTGTATGTGTGTGTGTGTGTGTTTGCACTGACCTCTTTTCTAAGGACTGGCCCCTTCAGCATTCTCTTTTTTGCATGAGCAAAAGTGTCATCAAGCCTAAAAGCTTTTGGGGAGAAGCCCTGTGAGAACCACATACATTTTGCAGCTTCAACAGAGCTCGTGTCCTCCTTCCTGCAGTGCCAGTTTAACCCCTGCTTCCCTGGAGTGAAGTGCGTCAACACGGCCCCGGGCTTCCGCTGCGACGCCTGTCCCCTGGGATACACCGGCCTGCCAGTGGAGGGTGTGGGAGTTTTGTACGCTCAGACCAACAAACAGGTGAGGCAGAGAGGGGGAGGAGGGGGGAAATCTGGAGGACAAAATGAGAGCAGAATTAACAAAAGGTTATATAAATCTGTCAACATGTAACTGCACTAGAGAAGAATACAGAGTTTACATCTGTATAATGCAGATATTTGGTCTAAGAATTAAAAGAAGAGTCTGGAGGTTTGTTTGTTGCCGTGTGTAACCAAACCTTCACACTGGGCCCCTCCTCTCGGGCTCCACTGTGCACACCTCCTGCAGCTGCAGCTGCAGCAGCAGCAGCAGCAGTTGTCAGGACTGGAAGAAAACAGGAAACACTGTACCAGTGAAGCGCTGGAGCCTGGCCGTCACCGGTAACGGGAGCCTCGTGGTGAGCTGGGAAGCGGGTGCTAACGGCGGATGCCAGCCGCTAGCGGAAGTTAGCATCGAGCTAGCGGGTGTTAGCCGTGGCGGATAGCAATCGCCACTACGACTCGCTTGCATCCGGGACAGCTCGCGGGGCTAGCAGCGCTCCTTCTTGTGCTGCGCGGAACTTCACCTGCTCTGTCATTGGCTGGAGAGAAAACTCCGACACTTTGTTTGTTATGGATCGTCATATATAAAATCTACTTTATATCAGGAATCGTAAATTAGCCTATTATTCAATTAGTGTCATTTAAATTATGATATTCTTTATATATATATATGTGATATGAAGCACTTATTAATTCCAAGGATCAAACTCTCTTAAGACATTCAAAAAATACTCATATTTTCATACTGTGGTTTCCCCAGAAAAAATAAACTTTTGAAAATCTTAAAATTGAACTTATTTTTCCTCATGGACAATTTCTGAATCTGTGTATTGTTCATGCGCATATTATTTCTACTGCTGGACAAAAGGTGTCTGAACTTTACTGAAGAGTGGAGTGTCTCGGTGTCTGCGACCTCGAGGAATCAGGATTCAACATCCATTAAATTCCTTCGTGATGTTGCAAAATCCTGAATGAATTTTTAAGATGCACGCAGTCATACTCGTCCTCTCCAGCAGATGAATGTGAAAACAATTTGTCAGTATCGAATTGTGCACATACTTTATTCTGCACAGTGAAGGTCAAATGTCCCAAATGCAGTGGCAATAAGTAAAAACACATCGGAGCAGAGGAGATTTTAACATAGCATACATTCTTATGGCTGCCAGGGAACAAAGCAGTACGTTAATCCAGGGGAAGAAGTGGATGTTTTTAAAATTATCATAAAAACTGGCAGGGAAATAGTGTAACTGCAGAATCCACCTGACTTTATAACAAATATTGAAGAAGAACCTAATCAAGCTTCCTGTCATCATCAGATAATCAATAATGAAGAGGCTGAATAGTAAATAAGATTTTATTATTTTTATTATCATATAAAGAACGGTTCATCATCACAGATATGTTTTCTAGACTTATTTGAAGTGCATTGAACTGAACCAGTAATCACATTATACCCCTTTTTGAAATAATTACACAGCAGATTGATAAGAGTGTGATATCTACAGGGAGTTTAAAAAGTACTTACAGCATCATTTAACAAGCTTGAGCTCCCCTATCAGGACTCATGGTGTATTCTGTGCAGCAATAATTGTGACCCTGAAATGTGAGGAGAATCTAAGATGGTAAACTGTCACAAAAAAAAAAAAAAGAAAGAAACTTTTGGATGATTTCACATTTCAGGTCTGTGACGACATTGATGAATGCAAAGGACCCAACAATGGAGGCTGCACTGCTAACTCAGTCTGTCACAACTCGGTGGTAAGACTCTACAGCCGCAGGTTCACACAACAAATACTTTCATTTCTGTGACTTTCTGTGAGGCTAATATGTAGCCGTCCTCTCTCCCACACAGGGATCCTATCACTGCGGCAGCTGTAAATCTGGTTTCACTGGAGATCAGGTGAAGGGCTGTAAGCCGGAGGTCAGCTGCAGCAATAGCCTGACCAACCCCTGCGATATCAACGCCCAGTGTTTTGTAGAAAGAGATGGATCAGTCTCTTGTCAGGTAGGATTTCACACCACTTATGCATTCTTAGAAACAACTTGCACAGGTACACTGTTTATATAAACACAGCTGCAGATACTTGCTATCTGATTTTCTGAGTTGTTCCATTTGTCTTGTCAGTGTGGAATTGGCTGGGCAGGTAACGGGTACCTGTGCGGGAAGGACACTGACATTGATGGATACCCAGATGAGAAACTCAAATGCAAGGACGCAAACTGTAGAAAGGTAAGTTTGATTTTTTCAAAAAGTTCAATTTATCTGCAAAATCCAACTTTGCTGTTATGGGTGGATCTTTTTGTCTCATTCTTTGACGTCTCTTTGCAGGACAACTGTGTCTACGTTCCTAACTCTGGTCAAGAGGACGCTGACAGGGACGGACATGGAGACGCCTGTGATGACGATGCAGATGGTGATGGTATTCCAAACGAGCAGGTTGGTGGGGATGTACTAACAAAGCCATGGAAGCACACAATGCCTACAACAAGCAATAGAAGAGGGGAACATGCACATCAACAGTCACCTTAAGCCCAAAGTGACATCTTCAAATTGCTTTGGTCTGACAACCAGAACAAAACCTTCAGACATTCATGGATATGGTATTACGGGAGATATGCGCTTATCGGCTTTGTAGCTGAGAGTTATAATAGAAGATCTATACCACACTCATCTATCCAATGAATCTGAAAATATCCCCTGCAGCCTGTTAGCTTAGCATGGCATAGCATCGCATAAAGACTGGCTCTGTCCAATGTTAGCATAGTCCACCTGCATCACCTCTGAAGCTCAGAAACCAACATACATTTGGCTTTTTTATAAAAAAGACAAAGACAGTTAAAATGTTCCTAAAATGTAGCTTCATATTTGCTGTACAGAAATGAGATGTCAGTGAAATGTTGAACTAGCCCTTTAACATTTAAACAAGAAATCACTCATCAAAACCTTCTCTTCTGATCAGTTTGTGGATCCATTGTTTGAACTTTTACACAGAGCATTACACAAACTTGACGCGTTTCTGTCTGTCTGTCACAGGACAACTGCTGGTTAAAGCCCAACGTGGATCAGAGGAACAGTGATAAGGACAGCCACGGAGACGCCTGTGACAACTGTCGCATGGTGGAGAACCCAGACCAGAGAGACACTGACAGCGATGGCAAAGGGGATGCCTGTGATGACGACATGGATGGAGATGGTATGAAGAGAAATTACATCACTAACACTGACGTTCATGTTATATAACCTGCATCACTGAAGACTTTCTACTGTTATGACTTATTACACTGCTCTCTCCTTCACATTTGAACAATGCCCTCCCACCACCACCACCACCACCCCACATGCTTACATTATACAAAAATCAGCCCAATGAAGACAGAAGTTACATTAAATTACATATCTCCCTCAGACATGTAGAAATATATCACTGTGTTGTGGTGTGGATGGTTGTATAACCAAGCTGAGCAGTGAGAAACAGCACTGCAAAAAAAAAAAAAAAAAGTCAAAGGCAATAGCAGTCTGACCCCAGAGCGAACACAAGCTTTGATCATTCACCAGTATGATTACACCTCAAAAAGCCCCACAGGAGAGAAGATAGTTCTTCCTCTATCGCTGCTGCTTGACCTTTATGCATTTGTGGTGCTGCTGCTGCCTCCATGCGATGAATGAAAAACAGCCTCTGACCACAAACTGCTGCTGGCCGACATAGGAAATGCAACAGTGCAACCTAGTGGTGAGAGTAGAAACAACAAGCTGTTAAATAAATCAGTGATCATGCAGTTGTGTGGATACAACACCTAAAAATTTTTAAAATGGTTTCAATAATCAAATATAAATGAGGCTGCCACTAATGGTTTTTGCATTATCATTTAATCCATCCATTTTTTTTTCAATTAATTGATTAAGGTGGCATCTTTATAAGGATATAAATTGCTTGTTAGATATTTAATTTATTATCAAATAAGAGAAAAAAAGCAGCAACGACTCAGAAACTGAAGTTACAGTTCGGCACTATTAAAAATGCTGCAGAATAATATTGTGCTGATCGACTAACTTCTGATTGTTTGAAAATCCAGAATAGGTCACAATGAAAACAGCTTTTATTTTGCTGCAGTACTGAAAAACTGGCTGTACCAGTTGTACCACCTGTTATTATCTTCACTCCGCTGCTGTAAAAAGAGACAGGAGCGGCTTGCTTGACGTGCTGAATGTCACTAACTATCTAATATGGATGATCTGGCGAATCAGGCCTGAAGAACTTCCTGGACAACTGCCAGCGAGTCCAGAACAGAGACCAGCTGGACAGGGATGGAGATGGCGTGGGAGATGCCTGTGACAGCTGCCCTGACATCCCCAACCCCAACCAGGTCAGTCAGAAACAGATAGATAGAAGTCAAGATGGATGGATGGATGGAGATGGTCTTTAAACAACCTCTCTGCTCTCGTTCCAGTCTGATATTGATAACGACCTGGTTGGAGACTCCTGTGACACAAACCAAGACAGGTATTAAGACACAGTCACAGTTGTTGTTGTTGTTTTTCTTGTTCTACTAAAGCTTTTATTCATGCCATGTTATCATGTCACTTCCCCTGTAGTGATGGCGACGGTCACCAGGATACCAAGGATAATTGCCCGTACGTGATCAATAGCTCCCAGCTGGACACTGACAAAGACGGGCTGGGTGATGAGTGTGATGATGACGATGACAACGATGGGATCCCGGACAGTATACCACCCGGACCAGACAACTGTCGCTTGGTGCCAAACCCTGACCAGATTGACGACAACAGTGAGTCTCACATACAGAGCACATTCATACCCCTCGCAATGAAAACAGTTTACATCAATGCTCAGATATTAGTATTGATATATTTGATTGAAAACCAGCTCGATGATCTGAGTTTATAATTTCATCTCAGTGTCCATATTTCCCCTGAACTGTTCCTGACTGACCTTTTACATTCAGTTTTCCGTCCCAATTTCACACCCACAGAGATCAAGCAGGAGCAACCTTGGGCAGATTAAGTGGCAATTTTGTTGGGTAAAAGCACAATTTTTTGCGCCAGCACCCATTTGGCAATTTTGTGACATTACTTGCGTGAAAATGGACTGTGAGGTCAATGGGAGTGGAGTGCCAATTGAAATCAAGTGTTGCGGGGCAGCTGAGGTTGGTAGTCAGGGAGTAAAGTGATGGAGAGTGGAGAGAGACCTTCACAGTGTCTTAAAAGTGATTCTTAGACTTGTATGATAAGCTGAGTCATACAGATATATGTCTCTCATTTGGTTTTTTAATGCTATAGTTGTACATCAATCACAACTCCAATACAGAATGACTTTTTCCCACTGCAGAGGCAACGCTATTTTGACCATCAATATGAAAGACCTGCAGCCTACAGTATTGTTAAATATATTATTCTGCTACAACGTGACTATTCCTTTAAGAAGAGACCTCATCTGGCCTTCAGTCAGATATTTGGGATGTTTTATATTCAGGCCTTGCATCTCTGCAGCTTCTGAACAAGGACAGCAAGTTCCTTTGGAGTGGGCCTTTTTGACATTATTGGTGTAAAATCTCTTCAGTGTGACAAGGTGGATGAGGGGGCCATATTTAAAGGGAATGAAAGTGTCTGTATCTGGGCCTTAATTATGAATTAAAGACTCATTGTTTCCTGCAAGCAAGTTTTAATAAGGTCCCTGTCTTGTCTCTCTCAGATGATGGAGTTGGAGATGTGTGTGAGTCTGACTTTGACCAGGACAAAGTGATCGACAGGATTGACAACTGTCCCGAGAACGCCGAGGTAACCCTGACCGACTTCAGGGCCTATCAGACAGTCGTTCTGGACCCCGAGGGCGACGCCCAGATTGACCCCAACTGGGTCGTTTTGAACCAGGTGAGATTTGTGTTCAAACTAACCCTAACCTGAAGTTTCTTTTCTGAAAGTTAAAGCTGCGGTCGACAACAAGTGATCAAAACACTGCCAACTTAAGAAAACACATGCAAACAGAATAAAAATAAACTCTCTCCCACTTTCTCACACAGGGAATGGAAATTGTTCAGACCATGAACAGTGATCCAGGACTTGCTGTTGGTAAGATGTCTAAACTCTTCATGTTGACTGTCACAAAAAAAAACATATAATTTGCCCCAAACACAGTATGTTGACACACTTTCCGTTGCCAGGTTACACTGCTTTCAGTGGGGTGGACTTTGAGGGGACATTTCACGTGAACACAGTGACGGATGATGACTACGCCGGCTTCATCTTTGGCTACCAGGACTCTTCCTCCTTCTACGTGGTGATGTGGAAGCAGACTGAGCAGACCTACTGGCAGGCAACACCCTTCAGAGCTGTGGCCGAGCCCGGCATCCAGCTTAAGGTGAAAGTGCAAGTCACATCAGACATCGCCTACAGCAGCAGCAGCAGCAGCAGCTGCAGCAGCAGATTCATATTTGTCCTATTTTTATCTGTATTTTCCACATTTCTGCCTTTATCTTCTCTGTCTGCCTACACACATCCGTCTCCTCACCTCTCTTCTGTCTGTTCGTCAGGCTGTCAAGTCTAAATCAGGCCCTGGGGAGCACCTGAGAAACTCACTGTGGCACACGGGAGACACCAACGACCAGGTGCGTCTGCTGTGGAAGGACCCAAGAAATGTGGGCTGGAAGGACAAGGTGTCCTACCGTTGGTACTTGCAGCACCGCCCACAGGTTGGATACATCAGGTAAGACAAGAGTCCCTCTCATTTCTGTGGGTTTCAGCACATTAGGTCAGCTTAGCATGATATTTGAAGACAAGATTTAATTCTTAATATTTAAGTAAACAAAAGAGAAGTTAAAAAAAATCCTCACTGTTGATCATCCAGAGCGCGGTTCTACGAGGGAACTGAGCTGGTTGCAGACTCTGGTGTGACTATTGACACGACCATGAGAGGAGGACGACTTGGCGTGTTCTGTTTCTCTCAAGAAAACATCATCTGGTCCAATCTGAAGTACCGCTGCAATGGTAAGGAAGCGATTTATCACATTACATAACCTACATGTATGTTATTACATTTCTGTCTTTTACTGTGATGAAAAGCTACAAACACTGAGCTTTGGTCCATCTCAACAGCTGTTTCATGGTTTGTTATGACATTAATGTTCTCCACAATCACTTTGGTGATCCTTTTCCAACTTTTCATTGACCTCTGAGTTTAACTTAACTAATGTCATTTCCGTTAGCCACAGCTGCTCTTTCTGTTAGTGGTAATATGAGACTATCTAACTGGGGAACATTAGACCTTAGGTAAACATCATTATGTCAGCATTGCCTCTGAGGATATTAGCATGCTGATATTCGACTATGGAGTGTAGGGTGGACTCAGTATTTCTTCTTTAATGACCTCTATCACTTGCAACTGGAAAGTGGAACACTATGATATTTTATCTCGTTGTTGCATAAACAAGAATTAGTTTGGCCTCACTCGGTTTTAGATTTCGAGCTGGGCTCATGATCCCTCACTTCTCACTTCCACAGACACCATCCCTGAGGATTTCCAGGAGTTCAGCACTCAGCACGGCGCTGACTCACTCTAAAGTCAAGATAAAAATATGACACCGGATCTCCAGAGAGTGCTTCTGTGAGTGTGTGTGTGTGTGTGTGTGTGTGTGTGTGTGGGAGTGAGTGGGTGTGTGTTTGAGTGTATATGTGGGTGTCTGTCTGTATGTATGTGTATTGGTGTGTACAGTTTCTGTGCATATATGACCACAATCTTTGTACTGTATGTGCATATTATCACATCTGAGTCCTTTTTCCTAATTGTGTCCCCCTGTTTAATTGTCTCTTAAAGACTCCATCTGGGCTTCTTCTGCTAAATTTTGTAAGTTATAATGAAATTTAATGACCTGTACTGACTCTCTCAGTTCCATCACTGCATCCCATAGTCTTAGCACAAGAGGCTGCACATTTCCACATATTTGCTTTTTTCTTTAATAAGCATAACATGTTCAAAATAAAGGGAACATCATTACACACACTAGTAGTTTTCTTCCACGCTGAGAATATTTTAGCTTCATGTCTCATATTATAATCATATTCACCAGCAGAACCTGCTTTGGATCAAGCTCAACTGATGTTTCCTGTATTTTGATCATTCTCGGGTTGTATCGTCTTGGTCACTGAGCTTGTTGTTTACTATCAGCATCGTATTTTACATTCATACTTCAGTGTTGGTGATGATGAACTCTGTCTCACTAACTGTCAGATGAGGAACTTCAAAGCCGTGTCACCTTGTTTCCTCCTTCCTTTGGTCCATTTGGTTCTCAAGCTCTTGATCATTTCATGTATAGTGATGGTGAACCTGGTCAAAATAAAGGGCTGTTTAATATATTAAAACCTATGTTAATGTCCATTGATTTAAAAGATGATATTATCAGGATTGTTTCAAGGAAAAGCACTCACCCATAACTTCCTTGTAAACTCTTCTCTGTACTCAGAACGTGACACTCCACAAACAAGGGCCTCTGTTTTGCTTGAGTAGGAAATACTTTTCCTAATAAGATCATTCTTATCCCTGATTAGCTGCTGAGTTGAATAGAAAGACTTCGCTCTTTGCTCCAGTCGGGGGTCCTCTGGAAAAGAGACAAAGAAGAAGGCTTTAATATTTCACAAGAAGAGGCACATTTCTTTCTGTCTCGCATTTTTTAAAATAAAGTATGTTTGCGTGCAGCTGCTAAATAACCGATCTGTGATTTATCTTCAACTCAAAGAGGTAAGCAAAACTCTTTCTTGTGTTTCATGACACTAAATGATCTGATGAACAGTTTGGGTTCTTTTTCTCACCTAAATAGAAAAATTTAATTCGTAAATAATAGCAGTTAATAAAATTTAAGCATTGTTGATAATAGCACATTATTTGGCCTCACAAACAGCCTGTGTATGTTGCCTCACTAATGAATAAACCATATTGATCAGAAATCAGTGCATGAGTCATTCACACACACACTAAGAATGGATGAAAACCTGATTTCCGTATTTCCTTTCTGACTTCAAGTCTCTGAGCTCAGTCTGAAGGTAGAGCCTCTTTAAGAATTAATGATGTCTATGATTTTTTTTGTTGCTGGTTTATATTTTGTTGGAGAACCATGCACTGTTAAATCCAGACGAGTTTGGCTGCAATTTGCAAAAACTTGATCTGCATATAAAACACAATACAATTAGACAAAGTGCTGTCACCACTCGACAAACTATTTTCATTCTACCACAAGTGAATAAGCACCGACCCTGCACCTGGCATTCACCAGTTAATGTGTGTGACCGTGTTTTATAAGCCACAGCAGTAATTCACAGCACTAGGGAGGAAAAGAAGTAGTTCCCAATGGTCTTATCAAAGCACCCAAACAAAGTAAACAACACAAAACAATATGTGAACAATCAAGATTTACAAAGCCAATGAGAGGGCTCAAAGATAACAATGTCATGAACAGTATGTGGACAAATCCCTGGTTAGATCACAGTTTATCAGTGATCGTGTTATATTTGATCCCTCAGCTTTATCCGAAAAGTTGCAGCGGAGTTGTGTTGAGCAGCTTCCGTATTTGTTGACTCTTAGGAAGTATTGTAGCACAGAAGAAAAGAGGCTGCCAGCAGAGCTGGGAGATCAAGAGGTTCTCTGCACACTGAACAACATAAACACACTCAGGCTTTCAAGCAGAGAACTGTGACTGAAGATGTTGACGATAACAGTGGGGAGCTCTCCGGGAAATCGGCTTTGATCACTCCTTCAAAACATATAAAAATAAAAAGAATAGAAAAGTATGTGGCAAACTGGCAACGATTTTAGCTCTCACTTCCCTGTTAGATTTGTCTCCTCCTCGGGGAGCAAAGAGAAACATGTTCACACTGATTTAGTTTCTGCGCAGGGACAAGAACAAGACCAAGAGTCCCCAGCCAAATAGTGCAGCTGAGGCTGATGGGAAGAGCCAGTGATTTTACTTGTGTTTATATTTTCATAAACTAAATATATGAATGAATGGCTGCACAACTTTTCCTGCCAATGCATGTAGATATTGTCAAGTCACAGGATCACCAAAGTCAGTGGGGTTCATCCTCTGGGGGCCATAAATCTTTTTCGGAAATCCAATGGTATTTTTTTTTTTTTTTAATCTCTTGTTCCTCAGTGGCTTGAAATAAAGGGTCAAATATGCAGTGTAGTGATGGATATAAAGAGTATACAGGTGCAACTAACAAGCTGACAAGCTAACCCTAACCCTATAATCAATAGGATAACAGCTTGTGCTATGTCCATATACTACCTTAATTACATCGGTGATAAACTCTTGTGACAGCAGGTATGGGCAGCAGTAACCAGCATTCACATGGAGATGCTCCAGCTGGCTCCCTTCTCTGCAGGGCTGTGGGGCTTTTTACTGGGGACATGCACCTCTGTGGAGAATGGATGAAAAGTAGGTGTTAATAATTTACATAAAAGTATGTAAGTATGGTAAATTTGAATGAATCTAACAAGAATATGACAGAATTTGAAATTAATTATGATTACAGTTGAGTCTCTTTGTGGAGTAGGTGATCAGAATGAATCATTACCCCTTTGTGACAGGACAGGTTGTGGTAATCCAGCTGCTGGACTGGGTTTTGCGAGGGGTGGCTCAGGTCATGTTTGTCAACAACCCGCTTAGTGGGCTTCTCATCACAGCCGGACTCTTCCTGCAGAACCCCTGGTGGGCTGTGAATGGTCTGCTGGGCACTCTGGTCTCTACTGTGTCAGCCATCTTGCTGGGACAAAAGAGGTCAGATGTGCATCCTTTTTATCCTTACATGACTTCATCCTGAGAGAACCCCCCCCCCCCCCCCCCCCCCCCCCCCCCCCGGCATGAACCCATTATCGCTCCCTCTTTCACTTATATTCCCCGAGGCTGCACTTTCTTTAGCTTTCACACTGTGCTATTTTCACAGTTTGTTTCTCATTTAACTGTGTTTTGCACTCATGTCGGCTACATCTGTCACATTCACCTCAGGGAGGCCGTATCAGCGGGTTTATATGGCTACAATGGAGCCTTGGTTGGAGTACTGATGGCTGCTTTCTCTGCCAAAGGAAGCTGGTACTTGTGGCTCCTCCTGCCAAATGTGTTCGTGTCCATGTTGTGGTAAGCCCTCTCTTCTAAAGATTATCACTCATTTGATTGCACACACTTGGCAATAACAAGGGAAGACGGAAAGGCAGCAGCACACAAGTGTGGGCCAGGAGCCATGTTCAAACTCAAGCAAGGTGAATGTGTGTGTGACTGCTCCTGTCACTCTGAGTCCTCACATGCTGTGTGCAATTTACTGCGACAACATGCTGACAAATTCTTTGACACCTTGATTTCAGAAATACAAAACTAACTTTTGTTATCTTTTTTCTTTGTTCATTACTGTATATTGACTTTCTGTTTATCTAATTATACTTTTCTGAATGGTGCAATTGGGCTGTCACACCATGCAGAGAAATGGCTGTTGAGAGGATGTGGACTTACTGGTGCTTTTGGCAAAGGCAAAGCTCGGGTAATATTTCAATTAACAAGTTTGGCTGTGGTTGTTCAGCTCAGGACAGCTGCTGCTTGGTTGAAGAGAGGCTGAGCAAACTGTTAATTGCAGCACACAAAAGCTCCATCCTTTGCCCCGCTGCCTGCCCAATCAGTGATCTATTTCCCTGCTTCTGCTCACAGCCCAGTCGTCTCCAGCGCCTTGTCCTCCATTGCCAGCAAATGGGACCTCCCAATATTCACGCTGCCCTTTAATATTTTGGTGTGCCTACATATTGCAGCTACGGGAGCCAATCACCCTTACTTTCCACAGGTATAGCGCAGCAATGCTATATACACACAAGGATGTATACACATTCAAAGCTAAAAACAAAAACAAACTGGCCTTTCTTTTCTTCTGATTTCAGGTGGATATCCAGCCAAATAACCATCTGCACACGCCTAATAATTCCATGGAAAGGATCAATATCACTCAGGTTTCACAGGAAATATGATACTTTTTTGAAAAGCCACACACACGATCAAATCAAATAGTGTCTCTCTTCCACATTTGTCATCTCAATTAACAAAACGTCCTAATTGTTTGAAATGTTAGTAAACGGGGGCTTTTTCCGCTTGCAGCTATTCCTGTCGGTGCCAGTTGGTGTTGGCCAGGTGTACGGCTGCGACAGTCCTTGGACAGGAGGTCTCATCCTTCTGGCCCTGCTGCTTTCCTCCCCAGCTATCTGTTTTCATGCCATGTTGGGCTCTGCTGCTGGCATGTTGTCTGGTAAAAAAGACTCTCCCATTTGCATAGAAATATGCATAATGTCTGCTGAGGCTACAGCGGGGAGCTTTGGCCCTTCAAAGGGCACCGTGGCATTATGGTGAATGAACCATGACATGTTTTCTTTTCTTTTTTTCCTTTTTTTTCAAAGAGGGCTTTATATCCTGTGTGTGTGTGTTGACTCAATTTTCAAATTTGTGCAGTTGTTTGCTATTTAATAAAACATTTCATGGCTGATATTGTCCTCCCCTCCTCTGATGTGTTCTGCAGGATTTGCCTTGGCAGCTCCTCACAGGGACATTTACTCAGGCCTGTGGGGATATAATAGTGCTCTATCCTGCATTGCTGTTGGAGGGGTCTTCTACGTTTTAACATGGGAGACCCACATACTGGCTCTGATATGTGGTAAGATTGATACTACGATCAGTATCTTCAGTTTGCATGCTGTGAAAATGTGTTTTTCATTTTAAATGTGAAATGATGTTTCTCTCCAGCACTTTTCTGTGCATACATGACTTCAGCCTGCTCAAAATTGATGTCTGTGGTAAGTAAGGAACTTTCTCCCTGTGTCAAACTCTATGAACATCATTTGAATACCCAGATGTCTCTCATATCATGTGTCACGCTCTGCTCTCCTATGGCATCCCCTTTCAGCTTGCATTACCAGCCTGCACGTGGCCTTTCTGCCTGTCGACTCTCATCTTCCTCCTCATTTCCTCTGAGATCCCGGCCATCTGCAGACTGCCTCTGTCTGTGGTCTCCTACCCAGAGGAAAATCGGCGCTACCAGAGACAATTGAAGGCTTCAGAGCGAGCTCAGCACAGTCAGCAGAGCAGCAGCCAAAAAGGGGCCTCGCTGAGGGAGAATGGACGGCCAAGTGTCCATTTGGTGTAAGGAGAGGGCCTGCAGTCAGAAAAAAAATATTATGTTTTTTACTTCTCAAAAGTAGGAAGAGATGCCCTTTTGTTATTTCCTGTCTTGCGTAACAGTATTTGTTATATAAAATGGCTGGCATTAGAGTGAGAAATGGTCTGAATAGGAAATATTTTGTCTACACAGCAGAGGGCAGCACTTTCCAAGGAAAGATAGGACTACTGTGCATCTCTTCTAAATCTACAAGAGGAAAATATACAGAGGAAAAGCGCTGTGCAGATAAAGGAATGGCGTTTGCTAGAAAGATCTACATTTTGGTAAATCTAGTCTGGCGGGATTATTCGTGTAAAATAGCTACAAAGCAAAAGGTTGGGGGGAGAATCAATAAATTGTGCTTTTCAGTGGTTTAGCTGGAGGATGGTTTAAAATGCAGCTGAGCATTTCATCAGTGCACACAGTGAGCTGTAGGGGAGATTTCATAAAGTGCTCCCCCAGTAAAAACACCCTCTTCACTGCCAGGCGTAATCCATCTCTGCCTTCTGTACTCCAATCTGTCCCACTCCTCTCTGTCTCTTATCGTTTCTCTTTATGTCTCTTTTGGTTTCTCGTTGTGCCTCTCCCACAATTTAACATCGTTTTTTAAAACCCTTTTGTTGCTTATCTACCTTTCCTCACATCCTCTCCTCTGCCATTATCTGCCCCCTCCATCTCTTCTTTTGGGAGCAGCCTTTCTCCTTTTCTATCAAGCAAGGAGATTGTGCAGCTCTGCACCGAGATGCCAGCTGATAAAACACACAGAAGTCTGTCTGGGTCTGGGTCTGTGTCTGAGTCTCTATTTACATTTATGACTATATCTTTATTTGTGTCTTTATTGCCATCTGCCTCTCTCTGTGTATCTGGACCACCAAGACACATGGCTTCAGTCTAGCCAGTACGACACATAACAAACAGTCACACTCCCAGACATGTGTGGGAGCTGCAGTACATCGGGGGGAGAAGGTGCCAGACGAGGGAATGGGAACAAGTTGAAAATGAGAACGTCTCATTTTCTTGCCTGGTGATAATATATGACTTGTTATTTCTTCCTTGAATTCATTTAAATCCAATATCTAATCAAATCCAACAGTTTTCTATATGATATTTTAAAGGGAAACTTTGCTCAGAGTTGTGTTTTCTCTCTAATCCACAATAGCCTGTAGGTGCCAGTGACCTTAGTCAGTGGATTCCTCTGTGGCCTTTTACACAATGTTGATTCATCCAGCGACCTTTGAAGGACACGGATAAGTGTTAGAAGTGGGACGATGTGCGAGGAGGTTGGTGTCACTTCCCCCTGTGCCCGTGCTGTGCACTCATATAGCAGCATGATTCACCTTCCCAAGTCCCCTGCAGGCAGGCAGCACCTACTGCTCCCGTGAAACAAAACAGGGGCGAGTGAGACAGGGCTGAGCCTGTGAGGGATGAAGCCTCACCACACAGTCACCTACACATGTATAAACTCAGATAGTGAAGGATGTGTATGTGCCTCTGTGCCCCTGTGTCTGTGGGATATGAACAGAAAGTCTCATATAAAAATGTAGGGCAAGGTATTTTAAAACTGTGGCCCAAGATCAATATAATAAAATGACAACAACAAGGGGACAGGGACAAGAGAAGTAGGTCAGCTGTCCATAAGTATGACCACCTAACAATGAGGGTAATCAAGGTAAGCACTGTGTGTCTTTATGGAGAATTAGTGGGCTTCACAATCAGCATCTTAACCAGTGTCTTAGCCACAGCAGCTCTGTCTCATTTAGCGTATTGTGTAGCCAAAAGCCTCTGAGGCTAAACCATGTCAGCCTGTCCCTTTGTCTCCACCACTCAGACAGGTTCAAGTGGATATTCACTCGGATAATTGAATAATAACTGAATGAATGAATGAATGAAACCATGTGCAGTTACTGAAATGGCAGCAGAGTTGGTTTCATTTTGTGCTACATGAGAGTAAGTTATCATCATGTAAAGTTAAAGCTAATCACTGTACTATGCATTTAATTTAAAAAAAAAAAAAACAAAACATGTCTTCAGTGGATTGTTATATCATGTGCGTTGAGTGCCTTAAAACAACATCGTGATCTTTGTGGTGGGAAATTACAGAAAATATAATTCACCAGTTCACTAACTAACTACAGTGTGACCAGGGCCAAGGCTCTACAGCCTTGAGGCTGCACTTACTCACAGTGGTGCTAACAAATTCCACAACAATCCATCCAGTATAGTGTTATTTCAGTGATTGAAAACACCAGCCATCCAACCAACTGTTATCCCAAAAGCCAATCACTTAACTGGTTAAAAATGGGGGTCTGCTGGAGGAGACTAACTCATGGTATACATCATATATGTTGTCCTCTGCTTAGGTCTGAAAAGGATGTTGTATTAATGGACATAGTATGTACTGGATTATATACACCAACGCTATGAATGGTTATATACTGAAGCAAATAAAAGGAAATGTTGGGCCCATGTTCCATCTTATTTTAAGCCATCTTTCTTAACATAAAATGTGCCAGTTAAAAATGGGGACACAAACAAAAGCAGAGACGGTGGCTGTTCATTCCTGTAAACACCAGAGGAACAACCAGCTGTATGTGAGCTGTCCACCTTCTCACTGCCTAACAATAACAGGACTGGTGCAGCTTGGTGCTTTAATTAGCATTATTATATCTGCAAGTGACAGGCAGCGTTGTGTGTGTTTCTGTGAGAGAGAGAGAGAGAGTGTGTGTGAATGTGTGATAAACAGGCCAAACACACAGTCTGAGTGTTCCCGTGGGCAGGACGAACAAGCGTTGTGAACGAGGCTGTGACTGATTCACTCTATCCTGTTAAATCTGTGAATAGTAAGGTAGAACTGCTATCTGCTACATGACGCTCCTGGCTCATCATGTGCAAACCAAATTTGTCTGCCGGTTCCTGTAAGACGAAAGGAGAATCCCCTGGAAACTCCAGCCCCCATTGGCTGCATGAAGCATCACAGCAGAGGAAGCATTGCCATGTATGTACGCTCCCTGTGACTGATTTCCATATCCATGGCCGCACTGCCGGCTGCACTGTCGGATCACTGCCGTAATCCTGTAGTGTGTGTAGTATGATCTCCAAATAGATATACTGACTCTTTATCAATGGGGGTGAATGTGGATCTCAAGCAGAGTCATCAAAAGAGCGGTCTTCCTGTAGTGATGACTTGAAAGTCAGCAAGAGGATGTGGGTCTGTGAGATGTTCAACCATTACATCAGCACAGATTTCATCTGGTTACTTCTTTTATCTTTACAAAGAATTGTATTATCATTATTATTAAGGTAGAGCTGGGATCAGAAAAAGGGGATATATTAATGCTGAACTGGGGGTTTTGGGTTGGGAACTGAACAGTTACATCCAAAAATCCTCTGTATTGATCATAAAGATGCATTAATTAAGGAGGAAAACAACAGAGTGATACAGTAGTATATCCATAATGTCAGCAATGGGAAACAGTTGACAGAGTATAGACAGAGAAAATGAACATTGTCTCTCTGGTTGCATTAAACTGTGGTAACGTTTAGGTCTGAAACTAACAATAATTTTCATTGTGAATTTCTCACATTCTCCTCACCTGACATTAAATCTTGACATTTTAGAAGCTGTTACCTGAAAATATTTTGTTGCTCGTTGCTGATCTCTTCACTTATTCAGTATTAAGTGTCCATTTAGCAGCTCTTGGCTCAACAACGGACGTTTTGCTGGCATGGCATGGGTACACTGGTCCCTTCAGGGAAAGATGTCACTGCAAATCAATACAAGGTTTTTGTGAATAACAATCTTTATCCAATTTATATCCTAATAGGACCAGTCTTTACACAGGTGACAATATACCTACCATGGGGCAACAAGATGTAGCTGAATAGGTTAATGAGTGCAAAAACAACGTGAACCACATGTTATGGTCACAACAGTCACCAGATCACAAGCCAATCAAACACCTATGGAAGATTTTGGACTAAGCGCAGTCCATCAGAATCATCACAACAACAAAGAATGATGTCCATCCAAAGACTGAGGCTGTTAATGGCCCAACACCTCACTAAGACCCTGTGTTGGTTTTCCCTTTCATTTGCCACCTGTCTGTATTTGAACTTATGCTTTTATCAAACACCATTGTTAACACATTTCGTTACATAACTCAGAGCTGCCTTCTCCTTTCACAGCTGCTTGCTGAAGGTTATTGAGTGTCTCATCTGCATGGCTTTGCATTCATTGTCTGTACTGCACTTTATTGCTATGCAGAACTATGGGGGTGGATGCAATTATATGAACACCTGCACAGTCTTAATGTTACAAGAACCATTCACTAAATACTGCCTCTGTAAAGCGGGCTGACCTTTCCAGTGGAGCTCCATTAACACAACCATTTGGGTCCAAGTTAATTTCAGCTGCAGGAAATAAACCTGGACTCATTCAAAGTGATGCTCTTAAGGCTCAACATTTGAGGTGGTAAATTTCAAGGTGCTTAAACCCCTTCCTCTTCTGGATGTATAGGAGCTTGGGGATTTGATATGATATAATACAACACAATGTGACCCAACAGCACAGAACAGCTACTAAAATGTTGAGTGTTTCCATTATATACTGCTTCATAGTCTCACTATGTTTCATGGGAAACATTGTAGTTGTTACTCCTCTACATTTATAAAATTACACCTTTGTGAATTACAACACACTGTTAAAGATTTAACAAGTGGCGCTGTTTCAGATTTCAAACAAAGACTTATTTGTCCTCTGAGATTAAGAGAATGAATACAAACTTGTGCTGCAGGCCTTACTCTCAATAAGAAAATACAATAAAGCATTCACATACAAGAATATGGTCCAACATAAGTTTTTTTCTTTGAGTTCTATTATTAAATGTTATGATATTTCCAGTTATTGATTCATTTACTTTGAATACAACACGAGGAACAAAACGAAGTACTTGAATGTAGTAGGTCAAATGAACTTAAACTCCTCTTTGGTCTTATTATATCACGTAGCCTATGTTAACTGAAAAGATTAATGATAAGATGAATGAAGGTAAGATGAAGAACCTATGAAATGTCAGTATTATATCTACTCAAAATCCATCTACTGCCACCCAAGCAAGCATCTATAGTCTTCCGCTGCCACTGCTTTTCCACTGACATATGTTATTGTGTGCATATATGTCAGTCATATCATTGATAAGGTATCAGAGTAACTCAAGAAAGTGGTGATAAGGAACACAGTGTTCCCATATACCTCCTGATACATGCTCTCACCCACAGTGAAACCATAGCTTAATGTTTAGATGTGGTGTTTAAATGTACATAAGGAGTCACTTGAGGACAGGGGCTCCATCAGTGAGCGGTAGACAGTCTGGAGGTTGTCTGGGCTGCAGCAGAGTGTTTTTTATATATTTGTGTGTCTGATCGTTCTGTTCTGTTCTGTCTGGATAAAAAAAAAAAAAGTACTCCCTGTACTGAGTCGTGACTGTCTGCTCAGCTCTGCCTTCAAGAACTCCGGAAGCAAGTCTCGAGATGGAGAAGGAGGCTGCAACATCCGCATGATCATCGCCGGAGCACCAATGGCCTCGCACCGTGCAATCTGAGGACACCGGTATCCCCTGCCGCGCGTGAAGAAATGGGCGGGTCCGGGGAAAGCTCGGTCACGCTGCGTGGGTGGGTGCGTGTATAGTAAAGGAGCTGCCGCGGCGGTATTTATCAGAGAGCCGAGGAGAGGAGAAGAGAAGAGAAGCAGCAGAAGCAGCAGCAAAAGCAGCAAAAGCAGCAGAAGCAGCAGACAGGACCGAGCCGAGAGATTTCAGCACCAGCGCGACTGGACAGCGACACGTAGCCCTTCATATACTATCACACACTAGAAAACTTTCTACCTGAGCATCATGGTTCTCATCTGGACCCAGTTCGGTGTCAAGCACAAAAATGTCAATGTCAAGTGCAAAGTGCGAGTTATGCACAGAGGCGACAGCTCAGGCTCATCTTCATCAGCGGTGAGTACAAAGTTTTCTTCAAGCTTTTCACCTTTAAAATCACTGATGCTTGAAATGCTGCAAGTTGAATACAGAGCTAAGCTGTTAAAGTTTCATATGAGGTGTGTAATACAAGTGAATCCGATCTGCCGGCACCTCTCCATGTTGTATCGTCACTATCCTGTGTCTGTTGCCGTGGGTTCATTCAAATGCAAGAGTCGCTGATTCGGGCTCAGCCAATCGCTGCAGAGAATCTCGGTCGTTGCGGGGGGGGAGGGGGGAAGCCTTTTGCCCCTCACGCGACTTCCCTGCTTCTCTCACGTTGTGCTGTGCATCAGCCCTATAAAATAGATGGATGTGCAGTGACAGAGCAGCAGCAGCACAGAGATATGGTGGTGTTCTCCCACAGAGTGCTGTAGTTACATCAGCTGTGGTGGACGCTCAGCCACCCTGTGCTGTATTTGAATATGGATTTCAGTTCTCAGTATTTCAAAGCACCTATTGCACTTAGAAGATTGTGCATCATTGCCAATAAGAAATGTCAAAACTTGTGCAATAAAAAAAAGGCAACTTGTTTGACCATGGGTTTTATGAATGGTCCAATGAATGCATGGCTTGTTCATGTCTCTACAGGAGAGCAGCAGGTCTGAGCAGGACACACCCTGTCTGGCCATCAAACCCACAGGCAAGGACTTCTACAAAATCCTGGGCGTGTCCCCTGAATCCAATGAAGACGAGATCAAGAAGGCCTACAGGAAGATGGCCCTCAAGTTCCACCCAGACAAGAACAGCGACGCTGATGCAGAGGACAGGTTCAAAGAGATCGCAGAGGCCTATGAGATCCTGACCGACCCCAAGAAGAGAAGCATATATGACCAGTTTGGAGAGGAAGGTGAGTGCCAGAGACTTGACACTGCTAGGACTTCATTTACATAAGATAAATAGCTTATATAGTAGCTGTCAGCTGGCTAATTGGTGTTGCATAAGCTGCTGCATTCACTGCTCATGTCTTCATCAAGGCTAAATACTGATGTGCAGGGGGAGGATCATGATTAAAACACCCCCACCCCCATTAAACCCACCAAACATGTGCAGCTTAGAACAGCTGTGGGGCTGATAAATTATTCAGGGAGCAATGAAAGAGTTTTCCTGAAAATCCCAAAAGAGCTGATGTTTAGTAAAAATCTGAATATGCATGAAAGCAGCATCAGATGTGCAGAACTTAAACTTAACCCTTTGTGTTCTGTGTCTTTCAGGTCTTAAAAATGGAATGTCACTGGCAGGCCAAGGCAACGCTTTCCGCAATAATTTCCCCAGTGACCCCCACGCCACCTTCTCCTCTTTCTTCCACGGGTCCGACCACTTTGACATCTTCTTTGGCAATGACCTTGATGGTGAAGATGACCTGTTCAACCCCTTCAGACGGTTCACCTTCAGCCACTTGGGTGGGTTCGCCGGCTACGAGGGTGGGCTGCGGAGAGGCCAGCGGCGCCTACAGGGCGAGGCAGTGGTGCATGACCTGCTGGTGACCCTTGACGACGTGATGCACGGCTGCACCAAGCACGTGAAGATCACCCGCAGCCGGCTCAACCCCGACGGGCGTAGCATGCGATCTGAAGACAAGGTGCTAAATGTGGTGGTGAAGAAAGGCTGGAAAGCCGGGACCAAGATCACCTTCCCCAGGGAGGGAGACGAGACACCCAACAACACCCCTGCAGACATCACCTTCATTCTCAGGGACCAGGAGCACCCGCAGTACAAGAGAGAGGGCTCCAACATCGTCTTCACAGCCAAGATCACCCTCAAAGAGGTGAGATGCTACATTTGATTAGGGTTAAGAGTTGGACTCCCACAGAGGCCAACACTACAACAAATGAATGACATATTGCGAAACATAGGTCTGATGTATGAGTAGCCATACTAGGTAATTTTACTAACCACTTACACCTACTCGGAGAAACACAAACGTCTGTCTACCACTCCTTGTCTTTACGTAACTGTTGAATAATGCCTGTTCTGAAATACCGAAAGAAAACTGAAAGGCATCAATAAAACAGAAAGCAGTGGGTCTGATCTCTGCCAAAAGCAGGGAGAGGAGTGTGTTTGACTGTAGCCTGAAGACAGAACACAGTGTTCTCTTATAGGCACCTGAGCCCCTAAAGCTTACAATGGGCTGACAGACCCCCGCTAAGAGTACAGCAGCAGCAGCAGCAGCAGCCTGCCAACGCCTCCGTTACCTCATCAGCCCCCGTAGAGAGAGAGAGAGAGAGAGAGAACAGGAGCTAAATTTAGCCACTGCACTGACTGCCCCCACGAATCGCACTTCACTCTCTGAACTACTATCTGTGCCGCAGACTCTATGAGGCAGGCAGGGAGGCGTTTTTTTTTTTTTTGGCTCACTCCATCTCTGGCTCTCACTTCTACCAACCCACACACAGATTAGCAGGGTAACAGTCACAGAGACTGGCATTTCAAAGAGCTCCTCCATCTTCCTATGGCTCCCTTCAGTCACTAAAACACTTAACTCCCACACACAGTCAGTAAATAGAGCAGCGATTATAACATCTGTAACACCATTTTGTTGCATAACTGAAAATCCTTATGCTTTTAGAAAGACAGACACTCCATATTTATCTCTTGTGTAACATAGCACTTCTATAGTTGAGGCATTTAATTGATTTTTTTGTTTCGAGTGTTCTCTCTCCCAGTCATAACGAACCATTATGAAATTTGTACTAAATATATCTTGACTATAACAGGACTAACTTTTTTGCTCTTTTTTTTTTTTTGTCTCCAGGCTCTTTGTGGCTGCACAGTCAACGTCCCCACACTTGACAACCGGATGATGCCTCTACCATGCAGTGATGTGATCAAACCCGGTGCTATCCGACGGCTGAGGGGAGAGGGACTGCCCCTGCCCAAGAGCCCGTCCCAGAGAGGCGACTTGGTGGTGGAGTTCCAGGTGCTCTTCCCTGACAGGATCCCACCACAGTCCCGCGAGATCATCAAGCACAGCCTGGCCCAGTGTTAGCCTGCTTTCTTTCCATCACAGGATTGATGCAGCTCCACCATTAGTGTGTTATGTTGTTATCAAATCACAAACACAGCCTTGCCCAAGGTGCTAATTATCACAACCAATCACAACCTCCTATTGTGTTTGGAAATGGCAAGCAGCGCTGAATTGAGTAGTAGTTCAGACAAGACTTTGCGTGGAGATTTATTAGCACGATGCACTGCATCATGAGCAGTGAGTTCAGAACTGATGAATGGGGTCTTTGGTATCTAAGGGCGTCTATTGACTCAATGGCCTTGAATGGAAAGGCTAACTGTACTGTTATACTTGCGAACCTATAGCAGGATATCAGTGTGCTATTCAAGTCTGTAAAGACTTACTTAAACCTGAATGGTAGAGAGGTGAAGAAAAAAAAACAACTTTAGTATTATTATAGTTATATGGTGTTCATATGACTGATCTTTTGCATTGATTTATTACAATAGCAAAATGTACTTGTGTACAAAGATCTATACTTTGTGTACAAAATGCAAAAACATTGTCTCTAAGAGAGATTCATCTGTCAAATGTTCTATTGAATTATTTGAAATGTTTGTATATATTCTGCAATGAGCCAGCTGTTGATGTATTATTACCTGACATAGACATATTTGGGAGCATGGCAAATAAATAAAAACTAGAATTTCACCTCAGTTTTCTGCTGTTTTTTTCCCCCAGTAACAAACCTGAGTCACAACAGTTTGCAGTGCATTAAAAAAAAAAAAAAAAAAAAATCTCAATTCAGAGCATGAAAATCTCTCAGGCCTCACTGCAGAGCTTTGAGATGCAGGAGTCTGGTCTGACCACCTGCTGCCATCTAGTGGTGAGAGATTGGTACGACAACGCGACGCATCCTGCAAATAATGAGGCACACCTGTTGGCGGGTAATTTATGCGACTGCCAGCTTGAGTGTGCGTCACCCACACGTCCCAGATCAAGCCTTTGTTTTCATAACACTGAGAGTATTAACCCGCAATGACGAAGACAGGGACGATTAAGTCACAAACAAACATTTGGAGACTGTACGCATTTGGCAACCAGACTGCCATGTTGTTGTTGGACACTAAAAATCCTTTCAGACGCAAAAGTGTCCCACATTGATTGACACATCAAACCACCTGTGCTTTCAGAGGCAACGTGAAATCTCAGCTGAGATCAGCACTTCTCTAAAATTCACATTTTAAGGCCTCTGGAATGAAATGTCGCAAATAAGTCAGACCACACCATCAAATGTGACAGAAGGTTACCCAGTGACAAACCTGACTTTGGTCGTCCTTCTGCTCATACCCTGCGTGGTCGTTCTGCTCCTGCTCAACTGTCTCTTCCTGGGTTACAAGTTACTGATCCTGTCAAAGAGCAGCATCAGACAGAAGCGAGAGGACGCGGAGGAGATGCTGTTACAGTCCACGCTGCAAAGAGCCACGAGAGTCCCCCCGCTGCAGGACGGGAGGAGGGCGTACATGTCTGTCTCGGAGCCTGTCCTGCCGCATCCTGTCACCTCTTCCAGGGCTTCATCCAGGGAGAGGGCCGGGGTGGATCACAGGATCCGGCTCCTGAGGCCAGACGGTGCCACCGGCTCAGGGTCCCTGAGGGCGCCGAGCACCATCCGGGCGACTTCCCCTGCAGCTGGTTTCAGCCCAAGGCTTGACCTGCCCTCTGGGTCACGGACATACAGCGTCAGTAAAGCGGGCTGGTGCAGAAGTGCACCGATTCTACCGCAGTCCAGTGACTCAGAGGCCGAAACCAGGGTGAACCTCGTCCCGCCGAACTCTCCCATGGTGAGTGATCGACAGCTAAACGAAGCAGGAAGAGGCCCAAAGAGCTGATAAAGTTTTTCTATCACTGTGGATATTGTCAAGTTCAAATGTCAGTAATATACTGTAGGTCTATGACAGGCCTCCAAGGCCAGGCCCTGTTACTGATCCTTTCTGGCCAGTGTGTACAGAACTGTCCCATGTGGTAGTCTATTGCAATTATATACAACTTCTTATTTATTCACTGTGTGAGGCCAAAATTCAGTAAACATATTAGATTTTCTGCCATACAAGGACATTTGGATTTCTTACAGGGTCCCTTGAAGATGAAGGTCTGGGGTCTCAGGACAGTTGGTTACTTTGTCTGGTTGGTAATCCAGCTGTGCTACACAGTGAACTTGATAGTATTTTAAAAAATCACAAACACACATCTTAGTTTATCAGTGTTACATATTTGACCTTCACATTTCTTCTAATCCTGTTTCTGCAGCTTTGTCAGTCTCACCCAATTTAGTTTTCATTGTCACTGCTTACAGTCTGTTCTGACTGGTTTATTCCAGACAAATCCTCAAAGCAACACCATCCAGACACGGGGCAACAAATCTCATTATTCATTTTCCCCTTTTCCTCCCTTCACAGCAGGAGACAGAACACGTGGGGTATGTTTGTTGTGGCAGCCCCTTCCAGATGCTGACAGATGTGAACCCAGGTGTTGCAGTGCACGTGTTTGACAAAGCAGACATGGAGTGTGAGTACACCAACCCACCTTCAGAGACATCTTGCCTGAACACATCTGCAGTGGGTCCTGGACTTGACAGCGACTTTGGTGCAAGTGCAGGTATGCTTCGGTCTCCACCAGCTGCACTGTGATCAATACAACTCTCATTAATAACCAATGTTACTGCTGCATCAGAACAGCTCAAAAGTAGACTTGGCATACAGTACAGTTGTATCTCAGTTCTTTGAGTTAAAGCAGGTAAATGGTTTCATGGAAAAGTCGTATATGAATTGTACTAGATAAGATAAGTTTGATGTGTTTTTATTGACATGATTTCCTTTCAGGCGTCTCCCTGAGGATTTTGTCAGCGGACAGTGACGGTCTGTCCAATGGCATCCTGGCCTCAGCTTTGGAGTGGGATTATTATGATCCCTGCTATGTTAAACAGAATAATGTACCCAAACATAAACACCACAGGCCTGCAATACACACCAAACAGTACTGGGTGTGATATGATGAGTAGTTTTAATGTTTGTTTATTTTTATTACTTATTTATCTAATTATATTTAAATAATTTATTTGCTTTTTATTTAGAAAGACATGATTAAATTGTCTCACATGAAATTGTCTTACTTATTTACACACTGATTCTTTAGACAGACACAGATTTAATATATTTGAAATGTCTCACTAATAATCACTTTGCACTAGGTTGTATTATTGTTTTGTTTTTATCATTTATTCACTCCGTCACTGAAGATGTTCAAATTGTTAAATAATTTTCATGCACCATAATTGACACTGACATTATGTTTACTGGGCACCTTTCACTTATTTTAATGATACTTGCTGACACCACTTGACTGTTAAGTTAGTTCTGTATTTCATAAACATTCGCCACATTTGATTTGTCACTGCTATTGTTTCATATGTTTTGATTCACTCCAACCAATAAAGACAAGTTTATGATTGAATGAATTGCCAATTGATCACTTTAACATGTGATACATGAATTTTGGGATGATTTTCTCAACTTGGACATTTGTCATGTGCTCCCCCTCACCAGCAGAGGGAGCTACAGTTTGGCTAGTGCCAGTGTTTGGTGGGCTTAAAATAACATGATACTGAGACAGGCAGCCTTTCAATGGGTCATTATGTAAACAGTGTATATTTTAGAGGGTCTACTTAGAAAGACTAAAGAACATTGTCACTGTCCTCATGCAGGAGAGCAACCATGCAATACACAACCCATTTTTATATAGTTCAAGTGAGACTACTTCTGGACAAGGGGACATTGCAAGTCGTTGCATTTCAAGACTGACCCCCGACATTTGCTCTTTCATGACTTTATGTAACTCAGCCATTAGAATCAAAGATTGGAATTGGGTCTTGCAACTAAAGCAGCAGCAGCTCAACACAATCTAATGAAGTGCTCTGCTCAAGAAATGTGAGTGAGGAGGGAGTAGTTCAAATGTGTGGCTGTGCACTGCAGTATGTATTGCAAATAATAAGACATATACTATGTCACAAGAGAAAATTGCAAAGATACAAAGGTAAATATGTTGGAATACTTTATTCCCCATTAAGAGATATCTCTGTACATTAAAGATCAAGTGCCACTTGAATTTTTTTGTAGTTCATAGAAAGTATAACTGACGCTGCACAATGCAAACATGAAACGACCAGACCAGAGTGCACCACTTCACTCAAAGCTGGAGAGGAAAGTCAACACAATCTGCTTGAGTTTGGCATCAGATGCCTCAGAGATTTTGCCGTCAGCCCTGTAACAGAGAAGAGATGGGTTATAATACATATGCATACATGAACTGCAATGTAAATGATAAAATGATCACACACTGCCTCTTTAGCTTACTTAATAGCTGCCAGCAGATCTTGGTGCTGGCTCAGTATGTGCTGCAGGAACGCCTTCTCAAACTTGGTGATCTTGCTAGGCTCCATTTTGTCCAGGTGTCCCCTCACACCAGCATAGATGACTGCTACCTGTTCCTCAATGGCCATGGGAGCTGAAAGACACAGTGCACACATTATGAAACTCTGGGATGGATACGTTTTCTAACAGACCTAAGCAGTGAAATGAACAGTAATAGTTACTCACAGTACTGCCCCTGTTTGAGGAGCTCAGTCAGACGAACACCACGGTTCAGCAGCTGCTGAGTGGCAGCATCCAAGTCAGAACCAAACTGGGCGAAGGCAGCCACTTCACGGTACTGGGCCAGCTCCAGCTTCATGGTACCAGCTACCTAATGATCAATACAAAACAATAAGTCAGACTCATTACCTCTGATATTAGCTGGGAGATGGGTGATTGGAGGTGAGGCTAACCTGCTTCATGGCCCTGGTCTGGGCTGCAGAGCCGACACGTGACACAGACAGACCGACGTTGATGGCTGGGCGAATTCCCTTGTAGAACAGCTCAGTCTCCAAGAAGATCTGTGCAAGACAGAAGCATTTAGACAGATGGTGGTTCTGTATTTTTCTTATGATGAAGTATGACATCGAGTCACATGCTCACCTGCCCATCTGTGATGGAGATGACATTAGTTGGAATGTAGGCTGATACGTCACCAGCCTGTGTCTCAATAACGGGAAGGGCTGTGAGGGAGCCGCCGCCGAAGTTGTCGTTCATCTTAGCAGCTCTCTCCAGCAGACGGGAATGCAAGTAGAAGACGTCTCCTGGGTAAGCCTCACGACCAGGGGGACGACGCAGCAGCAGGGACATCTGACGGTAGGCAACAGCCTGAAGAAAGACGACAGGTTGGGATCAACTCCATACTAAATTATTTACCGTAATTATGTGTAAAAATCTGCTCTAACAATCAGATGAGAAAGTAAAACTCACCTGCTTGGACAGATCGTCATAGATGATCAGGGCGTGCTTGCCGTTGTCTCTGAAGTACTCTCCCATGGAGCAGCCGGAGTAGGGAGCCAGGTACTGCAGTGGGGCAGCATCGGAGGCGGTAGCAGACACCACGATGGTATACTTCATGGCATCAGCATCAGTGAGCCTCTTCACCAGCTGAGCCACTGTGGATCTCTTCTGGCCAATAGCAACGTAGATACAGTACAGCTTCTTCTTCTCATCAGTTCCATCGTTGAAACGCTTCTGGTTGATGATGGTGTCGATGGCAATTGCGGTTTTGCTGCAACACAAAGTTTAAAAATTGAGCACTGTGGATACACCTTGAAATCTTAATAGTCAGGCTTTTAATGTGAAAGACTCAACGTTGAGAAGAATCCTCTTACCCAGTCTGCCTGTCTCCAATGATGAGCTCACGCTGTCCACGACCGATGGGGACCAGACTGTCCACAGCTTTGATGCCAGTCTGCATGGGCTCCCTCACAGAGATACGGGGGATGATACCAGGGGCCTTCAGACCCACACGCCTGCGGGTGCTGGAGCCAAGGGGGCCCTTTAAAGAAATAAGAAAAGAAGTGTTTGAGTGCCACCAACTCATATTTGGCCATTCCACTAGTCTAAAACACCATGGCCAGAACTCCCTGTCCAGCTGAAACACTTCACTGCCTAACAGAAAATCAATCAGAAACTATTCTGATAATCAAAATCTGTTATTTTTTTAAGTAAAAATACCACTGACTGATTGAGAATAACCGATGATGGGGAAAATGGTTAGTTTGATGATAATATGAAAAACCAAGAGGGAAAAGCTTAAAATTCTGTCATTACCTTTCCATCGATGGCATTTCCCAGAGCATCAACAACACGGCCCAGGAGTTCCTCACCAACGGGAACATCCACAATAGCACCAGTTCTCTTGACAATGTCGCCCTCCTTGATCAACTTATCGTTACCAAACACCACAACACCAACATTGTCGGGCTCCAAGTTCAGAGACATGCCCTATAAGAGAGAGGTAATAAGAGTTAGCATACAGGGAGTGTGACACATTAAAATTTTCTTTTGACCCATTTAGCCAAATCTTCTGTGCATAGGACAGAATCAAATCTGGTCTTACCTTCAGACCAGAGGAGAACTCCACCATCTCCTCAGCCTGAACGTTCCTGAGGCCGTACACTCTGGCGATACCATCACCGATAGACAGCACGCGACCAGTCTCTTCCAAATCAGCAGTGGTGTCAGCTCCCATGATCTTCTCCTCCAGAATGGATGAGACCTCAGCTGTGCCTGTAGTGCATGTAAAGTGTTTACCAATAGGACAAACCTTTAAATGATACAGATATAGATATAGATATAGTATAGATAGGGTTTTGTAACCCATTTGATAAGTACAGCACAAGTTTTCTGCAATACTGACCTGTTTTCTGCAGCCATGGTCGGGTGGTGTGTAGATTCTTGGCTCCTACACAGGCAGCGGCGACGTTCTTGGATACCTTAATGACAATGGAACCAAATTAATGAATGCCTTTTATCCAGTCCAAATATGTGCAGCATATTTAAATTATCTTAATCCAACATGTACAGCTGTGTAATTTATGTGGTACAATAATCCAGTCTCATCAGACACTCTACCAAACCTAAACACTGTTTTAATGGCATTATCTTTATGAAAAAAAGCTAATTGCCATTTCTCTTGTGTTGAACAAGGGCACTGATAACTTTAAAATCGCTGGACATGAGATTTTTCATGACATCCAAGCTGATTGATTACACTCCCTACTAATGAAACTACATTTGTAGGTCTTAGATAATCAGCTGGATCTAGATATGGATATGGATTAAAGGATTAGCTAATTAAATTCATCAATTCATATTATTGCTTAACCATTGTGAGACAATGACCTTCCTAGCCTTCACAGCTAACAGTAATGACAGAATGAATCCAAAAAAGAAAAGATTGAACAGGCTCTTACTACACAATTCAATCACACAACAATCCCATTTGTAGCTGTGCAACATCTCATAATGCTCCTTAATCATGCACCACATAATAACATTCAATCAACTTAATAGCTGAGATAGAGCTTATTGTATAATATTACATTAGCTTCATGTAGTTGCACCTTAAAAACTGGAAAGTATGTGAAAACACTTGTTAAAGGGCCTCTGGTCATGCAGTCTGCTGTGTCACAGGACTGGACACTCCTTATCAAAAGACACGTTATACACATAAGAATATAAAATCTCTCTTAATTTAACCTACAGACCAACAGCAGTCAGTGACCTATAATGCACAACTTCAGCCTGGCAAACGCATTTGCACTGACAAATCTGACCTTCACTACATATTAGTTCACTGTGATTTAGCTTAGTCACGTCCATTGACAATGAATTAAAAGTGCAACACACGGACCAAAGCTTCATTTTATCATAAAATCACCCTTCATAGTGCAGTGCACAATCTCACAGGCAGCTTGTTGCTGTGCGTCATCTAATACCGTTAACAGTGCTGGGACTAGCAACGTGAAGGGCCCGGTGTCCTACGTGCAAAGACGTGTGAATGCACAGCAGCGCCATAAGCTTTCGTGTGCATAAATAAGGGATTTTTTCGAATCAACTCGACAAATATCGAAACATAAAGAAGTAAAGGATACTTACAAATCCAGCCCGTCGAGGCAGGGTGCGGGCAAGAGCCGCTGCGACGCGAACTGACAGCATGTTGGTGTCCTGGAGGTCTGTCCTACTCCCGGAGCGGAGAGAGAAGGATGGCGGACGCGGAAGCCGATTTGTAGAAAGGTCACCGTGACCCGGAAATACTTCAAAATAAAACACCTGTTTTTTTTTTTACTTCTGTCGTTTTGTTCCTTTTTTTTGACAGTTAAATACCCAACCTAATGAGGAAACATCAAATATTTGGGGGAACAAATATATCTGTATTTATATTACAGGATTTCAACTCTGTTTAATGAGTATTAATTAATACAGCTAAATATTAATGATGAATATCATGATTATTTGTTAAAACCATTAATGATATTGCCCATTTGGTCTTTAACATTACATGGCTGCACATACAGTAGTGACCAAGATCTACTGTAGCTTAGCAATATTCCAGTACAATGAATCTGAGGGACAATATTTTTTGTGCATGAACTAAATGCACATAAATATTTCTTTTGTCTAAACTGTATATCAAAGGAATAGTTTAGGTTTGTCTTTATTTTATGCATAATGTTTAACAAACTTTATTAGCCTGCACTGTCCACCCACTAGATGGCACTGGATGTACCCATTGCATGAACTGATCCAAATGATACAGTATGCATTAGCCTAAATGTCTCTTAAAATCACATAAACAGCACAATCTGCAGAATTGATTATGTTGAGAATATGAACATGAACATGTTATGTGAACAAGGTAACACATTATTTAGTCATGTAGGCATAGATGACATGAGTTAGATAGGGCCTAGGCTGTGGTTAGGAGGTTGGGAACACCATATCAAGAAATATGAGATGGACAAAACACATGATTCCCCATGGATGAAATGAAACACCCATGTGTTTATACACCAGAGCTACTGTTGTTAGGCTGCTGGTTTATTTTGTTTGCACAACACAGTGCCAAACATCGCAGCAGTCAGATAAAATTATAAAAACAGACCAATAAATAAAAGTTGTAATATAACAGTGCTGCCACAGGTTTGTAAATGTGTTCTCCACTGCCCTGCAGAAGTTCATTTTATCCAGAGAAACTGCCTTTTACAGCAGCTAACAAATATTCACACCAGAGAAGCTGGCAAGTGAAATTTAAACATTCATTCATTTTTAACAGCAATACATAAATAAACTAGATACTCTTTCAACTGGAGTAGTCTGCTAGATGGTTTCTGTGTCTGGGGATATAATGAAAATACCAGTGGTCAGCGGGGGTCAACAGGTGACCCCTTGGGTCTAATTTTTTACCCTGACTATGGCTGGGCCATGTGTTGGTGTACTAGGCTGCTGTGTCCCCTGCTGCCCCAGCCTGTCCTGCGGTATTTTCTCACCTTGCAGTATTAATATGCGACCGCAGGGGCGCTCGGTCACCGAGCACAGACCGGAAATGGCGCACGTAGCTTTGTGAACGGCTGATGGAGACATTTTAAAATAAACACATAGCTAGCCGCTAACGGCTAACAGGGCTCGCTAAGGTGCGAGCGCACTGCGCCAAAACACGTTCAAATTCTTCCAAGTTTTCCAAGAAGTGCAGTGTATTTTGCAGCGTCTTGTTTATGCATCGTAAATCCAAGAGGCTACAAATTACCGAAGATGTCGAAAAGTCTGACACTGGGAAAAGAAGATTATAACTAACAACGCGGTAAGTTAGCGCAGCCGAATTGAAGCTAAGTTGCTGAGATAACGTTAGCTGTTAGCTACTGACATTATCCTGCCTGTTACGCCTCTGACTGGACAGATACTGCTTCCATTTATAGGATCTTGTGGGGCAGCTGTCCTGCAACCTGATTATTTTTCCATGACTTGTCGTATTCTTCTCGCTAAGTTTCGGGAGTGCAGGATTATGACCGCGGTTAGCTTCACTACGCAGCTAAAAGTAGTGTCTGGAGCGGAGCTTGCATTAGCCTCAGTTAGCCACAGACCCAACTAAGTAAAGTCATTCATTCAGGCACAAATAAATATCTGATTGCTCACTCACGTAGTTTACTCTGACTGAAGAGGTTCGATCGCCATTCGTACAATCTTTACAATTAGTAAGACATAAAAGAAGATTGAATTTCAAACTGTAACATGTAGTCCTTTCAGAAGCTAGTCAGCGTCCACTGCCAATAAGGGACCGATAAAGGGACATTTGTGGCCAATCTAGTGCATGTATATAGTCTGCTTTTTGTTATGCGAAAAGTCAAGGTATGCAACATGTGAATCTAAAAACGCAAAAGTTGAAAAAAAAAGTGTTTGTAAGTCAAGAAAAACTACAACGTAGGCTGCCTATATAATATGGGTTAAGTGAGGATGCATTATTTGAATCAACATGTACCATGAATGGGGCCTTTATTGCTATTGCATTATTAAATATGGACGTCTGCCATGTTGTTGTCTGTCCTCACCGATGACCGCTCGATTTGCACTAGCCCCGATAACGTAAAAATGGCTGTTGGTATGTCACTTGTTTTCCACCTGGTACAAACTGTTTCCGTAGGTGCTGCCTGGTAGCGAAAGGCCACTGTCACACCGGTACGGCCCCTTGATCTGTATGGAAGTTGCTCCTGTAAATGTAGATATGTTTTTGTCCCTCAGGACACTCTTAGATCTGCACAACACCTTCAGAAACTGAATGTGTTAGTTTCTGTGGTTTCTTCTGTTAGGTCATGCTGTCGAAATGACAGTCACATAGGCCTGTTGATCTTTTCAAAGCTTATAGCAGAGTTACTCTCTGTCATTTTTTTTTTTTTTTTTTTTTTTTTTACCAGCATCAGGGATGACTGGCAGAGAGGGCAGGGAATACACTTGATCTGTCTCACAACAAGAGATAAAAATGGTTCCTTCCCACAGCCGATCACTGATGAATGGTTAAACCAGTCACGAGCACATCACAGAACATTGCTTTGTGAATCTGTAACAGGAGCCCATCTCTCCCATCAGACTACTGGCAGACAATTTATGATCTCAGATGAGACCTTGAATGACTGAACGAATGACTGAGGTTGCGTCTTTAATAGTAACTTGCACATTTATTGTTTATAATTTGTCAGTCATCCATTACACACAAGGTATTTGGAGTACTCGCATCAAAGCCAGTGTGGTTGTGCAGTTTAAAACCAATTCTCTTTGCACAGAAAGTTTGTCTTGTTAAAAAAAAAAAAAGTTATTGTGTCCTGATATTCTGACATCTAAATATTGAAAATCCTATTTTATGTAAGTGATATGTTTTGTTTTCAGCAGGTGACCTCCTGTCCAGGCACATTGGTCCATGTTCGTTGGACCTTTGGGCTCTGGGCTCAACTAGCATGAAGATGGCTGATTCAGAAAAGGCAGAGGAATTTGGGGATGCTGAGTGCCCCCCAGAGTGCCTTGACGAAGCACAATCAGCCACGGCTTCTCTTCAGGGAGAGCAGGATGAGCATCTGAAAACGGAGACCACCACCAGTACCAGCTCACCACCAAGGGAAAAGGAGGCAGACAGCCCCTTGAACACAGAGGGTGAGCAGAGTCTCCTCTCCATGCCATGCCTGATGAAAGAGCTCCGCCGAGACTCCCCAGAGTCCCAGCATGCTTCTACAGGGAGTGACAAGCCAGTGTCTCGACATATCTACGAGAGTGACTCCTCGAACCCCTGCATGCTCTCCCCCTCATCCAGTGGCCACCTTGCTGACTCAGACACACTCTCCTCAGGGGAAGAAGGTGCTGCTGCTGCTCCTGCAGGAGAAGAGGAAGAGGGCAACATGGAAGCTGTAAATGATCCTGGGCAGGCAGCCGGAAAGCAAACATCTGCCACAGCAACAGGGGGGAGAAAATCTCGGCGATCACGTTCAGAGAGTGAGATGCCCCCCAATGCAATGGCTGCAAAGAAAAACCGCTGCCAGCCCGCTGTAGTAGCCGCAGGAGGGCAGGAAAAACAAACCAATGGCAAGCTCGGAAAAGTGAAAGGTCATCGAAGCCAGAAACACAAGGAGCGTATGCGCTTGCTTCGGCAAAAACGAGAGGCGGCAGCACGGAAGAAGTATAACCTGCTGCAGGACAGCAGTACGAGTGACAGCGAGCTCACGTGTGACTCCAGCACCAGCACCTCTGAGGACGAGGATGATGACACTTCAGGAGGTAGCAAGACAATCAAGACAGATATTCCAGGTAACATCCAGTGTCCGCAATACACAGCCTCACCCCACATTACTACCACCACTGCCCAGGGTAACGATAGCAGCAGCCACTTAGAATAATCTTCAATAATCATCACACATAGTCCAACTGTGTAAGACCTATCACAGGTAATCAATCACCTGAGGCAGACACAGATCTTAACAGTCAGAGGCTGCCTGTGTGACCTAAAATTAGGCAACCTGAATCAAATTGCTGACTTGCCACATATAGTATGAACATTTCATGGGGCTGCTCAAAGTTTTTGTATCAGATCAATACAAGCACTGCTTTGTCTGTTTGTTTTTCTCAGTATTTCTGTTGTTATTTTCTCACTCATCATCTGTCTCCATCCACCATACCTTCCAGTACGTAGACTGTATTTTTTAGAAGGGCCCATGTCACGTGTCACTTCTAGTAATAGAATATGTGTTTTGTTGGAAGTTTGTCTCATTGTTTGCATGCTGTGGAAATCTAGTAGACATTTTTCAACTCATATGTACAGAGCTGTGTTACTCTAACCTATATTATGAGTTCTGCAATTCGACAAGTGAGCCATTTATAGCCTCAGCCTTTGCTGCAAATAGACAATGGTGTATGATATCACTGTTAGTCTGACTTGCAAGACTCTGCAGCTACTGTTCAGCCTTGATGTGGTTTAGAAATATAACCTTGTACAAGAGAGTTTAGACTCAAAATATCATTTAGATGGATTGTACACAAGTGAACTCAAAAGATTTATATCATCTTTTTAATTTTAAGAAATTTTTACATCATCTGGAGGTATTTAGTATATCCTGCTTTATTGTCTGTTTCTTCAGCTTTTAACTAATACCTAAGTCTATCATACACTCCACTCTGCCCACACAAGAGGAAATGAAGCTTTTCAGAACTGCAAACAGGTGGTTCTTTTCTCTATAATGGGCTCTGTAGCACCTTTGAGAAGTCGAATAGCTCTTAACTGGTGGTGGCTGTGCTGCAAACTAAACACAGGCACACAAGTGTCTAAACAAACACTGGCAGTATTGTATCCTTGCACGTCAGTCCTATGCTCCTTCCCTTTTAGTTAATGTAACGTTTCCTGATGGTTGTAGAAATCTCTTGGGTGAGTTGAGTTTGGCCCGCTGCCCAATGCTGTTGTTGGGACAAGTCACTTTGTTTACCTTAGGCTGATCTATTCCTGTGATTGTGCTTCTTAGGATATAATATAACCTGTTGGGTTGGTTGTAGTTGGCTGTTTTTCAGTTCCATTGAATTCAGGATTTAGCCCGCGATGTATTTCCACAGTGGAACTAGATCATCCAGTCAGAGTTAAGTTCAGAAGAATTATAGAGGTACTTAAAAAAAAAATGATTTGGAAGAAAATATAGTTGGACATATCTGTTGTCTTTGCATCATAGGGTGATAAATTGTGTAATTGATGTACCTTAAGTGGATGTGTTACCCTCAAAAGTCTCACCGGTTAACAGAGTTTCCAAACCACAACTGAATCAGGCGCCTGAGACATCCAGCTCCTTCCTGTAGGGATCTGTAGTACATGAAATGTTTTCAACCATTTTTACATCCTGCACACAGATTTGAGTGCTACAACTGCATGATGTAGTCCATCAGCATGAAAGAGTCGATCTGCACGTAACCAAAAAACAAACTGTCATTTTCTCTTTAATACAAAAGTCCACCTCCGAAGCATGAACGTGCTACTGTATTTTCTTATGGCTTGGCCTCAATGTCTTTAAAGCTGGCTTCAGACGTGCATCGGAGAGATCCAGAGTGGGCGCCCAGATTCATGGGCTGCTGGACACCGGTTCGTGGGACAGGAACGGCATCGGCAGCGTTCTGGAGGAGGCCATGACGCGCTTTGCCGTGATGCAGCGGCAGACTGAGGAGCGCTTCCGCATCTGGATGGAAAAGCTCGCACACCTCGACTCGGACAACGACTCATCCAAACGCTCAAGTGATGCCTTAGAGGGGCAGCAGCATCACTCCCAGGGGGCACGCCCGTCCCCTCCCAGTTCATTTTTACCATCGTCAGAGTCTGCAGAGACTATGGCTGCCTACATGCTGGCACGAGAGAACAACAGTCTCACCCCAACCCCTATAAACAACAACATCCTACCTGAAGTGGTCACTCAGAATGGAAATCTAGGTGTTCCAGACCCTGGTCTCTTGAATGTTTAGATTTCACTTCTTCACTCCTTTGCAGTTTCATACGTTGATCTTACCAAGTGTAGAATTAGTTGATGCAGAAAGCATGGCAATGGGTTTTAATAGGTAAACGATGCGAGGTCACTTAACGGATACACCATCAACAGCAGTTGGGCCTGCGCTGGTCATTTGAACTTGACTGTGTAGACCTGAGGCCCAGTGCATCTGCTGGCACTGAATCACTGTGAGATTTGACATTCTGAATAATTCAACTCACCTGTTTGGTTTCTGCAGCATCTGTGACACGGACACGGGACATAATCTCAATAGACTGTTGAGTCAGGGCTCTTGCTGTATTGCTTATTGTATGGCTTGTTTGTTTTGGTTTACCAGCTGTACACACACATGGACACACACGCACACACACGGAGTAGCTGATTATGTCATTCAGACAGAATGTGCATTACAGCACCTGGGCAGCCATCATTACAGTGTTAGGTGAGGTGCTGCTGCTTAAGAGCATGTGCCTTGTCAATCTGAACTCATGCTGGGAATGATAGATAAAGCATCATAGTACTATTTCTTTAGGAATCAGGTTCAACACTCTACATAACCCTTCTTCTTCCTCCTGAGCTATGTTTGCACTTTGCTTGTGAATGGTTCAGGGGGTTTAAAAATCTTGTGACAACCTTTTATTTTGGTGGCATAGCTTTACTAACATCGAAACATTTAAACATAGATATGCCTATAAATATAAACGCAATATACTAACCCACACGATTTCTTGCTTTTAAAAAAAAATCATATTACGTAATTAGATTAGAGTTTACATTTTTAATATTTGCCTTTCTGTTACATTTGCTGCTATTGCTGCCTGTGTGCAGTAACAGGAAACTAGTGAGGGAGGAATGATTCCCAACGTTTATTTGTTTTTAGGAGCCCATCTATAGATTATGGGCGTCAGATAAAGAATGGGTTCCTTTTGTTGTGGCTATAGCTGCAATGTCAAGAGCCTCAAATCTTCACTCACTCATATAATATTTGCCTAGTTAATTTTTTTTATTTGCACTGGTCTGCCAGCTTGGCCTGTGTCTCCACGAGGCACTGCGTGTTTTCCGCAGCTTGACTTTAAACTGAAAGCCCAGGCATCAAACTTACAGATACACAGCAGTAATAGAGCTGCAGTACGGTGCATGGCAATGTTTACTGATTTCCTAAAACAAAACAGAAAAAAAAACGGACTGATCTGGGTGATCAAGTGGCCTTCTCTGGTTCAGATCCTGTGGTCTTTGAGGTGGAAACCCCCCCTCCTCTTCAACCCCTCTCCTCAAAACTACTTTTACTTAAGAGATGTAGATGACCATGGTGTCACAGTTCTTAACACTGCTAACACTATTGAACCATCAGACATTGATGAAGGAGTCTTTGGCCTAATCATATTTATAGTTAGGATGTTTAAAAGGTGTTTTCTGTATGTGTATATGTAGCCCTATGACTGTCAGTTTTACAGAACGTAAAGCTGATCGCATCGTTTCACCACCTGTTTGCATGTGATTTTTATTAGTATCTAGAATGTGCAAGGCCAAATTAGTTCTCATCAGCAGCATGTGTGCAAGGTATAGCTTTGCTTATGCTGATAAATGGTGTCTGACAGAACATTTTATCTATTTAGTTCTTTTCTCTTGGCCTGATGGTTTTATTTTTTGTTTTAAATTGTGTGAATACTGGTATTTCTGTTTCATGGTGCATTGTTACTTTGCCATTTGGGGTTTAAACAAACAACTGCTGTTATTCAGACTGAAACTTCCTTTAAAGCAAGTGTTTTCGTCAACATGGTAAAGAGAGCCTTGTGCATACAATCACAACAGAGTGTGTGTGCATTTAAAAACAACACAAAGGACAGTCCATTGTTTACCAAAGAGACTATCCTGGTTTACATTAGTCCTTTTTCTATCTTGAATACATGGCCTTTTCAACGGCAAGTGCTCGGTTTCTCTGGTAACCCTGCTACCTGCTTATTTCAGCCCAATCAGCTATTCATAGGCAGTGTTCTTGTCATAGTACACACTGCCAAGGCCAACCCCCCCCCCCCCCCCCATACACACAACACAAAACACACACACATACTGTACGTCTGGATAGAAGTGTGTGTGTGTGTCTCCCAGGGACTCCTTTTTGACAGGGTAGAACAAAGATACATGTTCCCGCTCTTCCACAAGTTATTCTTCCGTTGTTTGGCTTTTATTATCACACTACATTTCACACACTGAGTGAGATTATGTTCAAGTGTTTTGTAATGACTGTATTCTAGTGTTGTTTTATGTGAATGGCTGTTATTTTAAAAGCAATAAATGGAGAGAAAAAGAAACAATGCTGCTGCAAAACGGTTAATACACTGCACACACAATCCTTTATAATATAAAAGCTTCATCGGCGTAGCTTTGAAAAGTTATAATCTTAATGTTTTACAGCATAACGAGTGCTAACTTTCCACCACTACTTCTGGTCATCTGGTGAAATGGGGGGTGTGTATATGCTGCTGCTAGCAGGACTGTGGATGCAGTGTCCAGACTCTTGTCCAAAACAAAGTCCCGCTATTCTCAAGCATGATTTGAATAATGAAGTGTTTTCTTTGTTTTCTGCAGACGGGCCTCCAGTAGTGGGTCACTATGATATTTCAGACACTGATTCTAACCAGGAGAGTATGAGTGTGGAGACAGTCCGGCCCACCGTGATAAAGCATGAGCTAAAAACACACAGAGGCCAGGATATGGCAGCTCACTCTGGGTGTGTAAGAGCTCTGAGCTCAATCTCAGGTCAGTTACAAACCCGGTATATCTAAACTGATAATTTCCACTCCTCTCAGTGAAGACAGGACATTTTAGAGGCATGGATGTCATCAATAAGTGGGGAAACCGTCTTTTTAATCTCAGCAAGACGCCTTTGAAGTGCTACCCTTCATCCCACACTCCACTGGCTTGCATTTGGTGCTATTAAAAGTCTTGCTGCTTTTGCTTCCAGACAAAAGACTTGACCTTTTATGACGGACTAGCCGATATTGTGATAACATGAATATAAAGTCCACAATTTCTGTTTTGTCCAGTGTGTCCCTTCCATGCTGTCCAGTCAGCTTTTCGAACACAGCATCAGATTCATCATTGTTTTGTTCTTGTCTGTGTCAAAGCAGCTGCAGTATTCATGTGTCAGCGAGGCCTGAAGCTCTCTACTGCTCCTGCTCTCCTCACAATGTGTGACTCTGTTCCTCTTATTTGTTTCAGGCCACATGGAGGCAGAGCTGTCGCACAAGGAGAGTTCTCAACACAACAAGGGCCAGATTAACATTGCTTCCTCTGACAGCGAGGTGGAAATTGTCGGAGTGCAAGAGAAACCACGGTAAAGACTTTAGGAAGGGGGGAAGTCTTAACTGTAACATTTTATTTTTTACTGACAGTGTAAATATCCCCCCGACCTGAGGGCTTTTACAAATGAATTCAAATTTTTTGAATTTTTTGTTTCTAAATCCAGATGCGCCCACCCATGCGGAGGTGTGATAAAGAGTTTGTCCTCCTGGAAGGAGAACTCAGTGGAGCAGTTACACAGCACAAATCAACCACAGCTATGGACTACTGTTTCTCCTCAGCCTAACTGGGTGTCCCCTCCTGAAGTGGTGGACCTCACGCTGGACGAGGACACTGGACACAAATACCTACTTTAAACAACTTGTACACTGAAGACTTCTTATTTTCTTCCTCTCACTCCTAATCCTCCTCCTCCCTGTCGCCTCGCCTCCATGTTACGGCTGAAATCCTTCCTAGAGTTGCAGCCTCGCCTGTAACCACTCGTGGACTCTTCCTTGCTCCAGAGCACTATTTGTTTTTAACTCACTGTTGAACAATCATATGTATCAAAGCCATTCTGCTGACGTGATTCCCCCGATCTTGGCTTGTCAGCGATGAATTTAGTTGTAATAAAACGGCACAGCACTTCACGTGCAGGTGGAAATGTATGTAAGAGTGATCTGTTAATGATAGCAATATCCTCCCTTAATTTAATACCTCAGTTTCCCCTTGATTACGGACATAGGTAGTCGTTTGGTGTTGTGTGCTTGCGAGCTGTACAGTGAAAGCTTCAAGTTGCTGCTTCAGAGTAGGTCTGTATCACAACATTTGGCCCGTTTTATTACAGACTCTGAATGACATTTTCAGACTGGATTTGACATTTTTTGTTTGCAGTCACCTGCGGTCAAGACAAAATGGCAGCTGGTACACTTTCTGTTGTACAGTCGACCATTGACGGACAGGGAACATTTGCTTTTGTTCCTGTCTTGGGTCAATCTTGTTTTTAAAAGTCTCACCACTGGTTTCATATTAGTTCTGTATTGATAACTTTACTATACTACAGTGCTCAGCTTCAGTGTCCAGGAGTGTTTGTTTTTGGTTTGTCTAAATGGATTAGTTGGTCTATTTGTGAAATAACCTTATTTGCCTTTGTGCAGAGAAGACTGATGTCATCTTTATATCTCTGTGTTCGATATAAAGCCTGCAGCCAGCAGCTGTGTGGTTTGGTTTAGCATGAGGACTGAAAATTGCTAACAGGGCTCTGTCTAAGGTGACAAATCCACCTACCAGCACTTCTGCTCAGCTCATTAACATGATACAGCTCATTTGTTTAATTTGCACAGAAACTTAACTAATAGAAATGGCAGTTTACGGTTTATAGATGGTTATATGACAGACTTCCACACAATAAGTTCCTGGTGCCTGTGCTGGTTTCCCTGGCAACCATGCAGAGCCAAGAAACAGCCAAGAAACCCCTCTCTTCAGTCTCTGCTCTAAGCTAAGATAACCAGCTGCTAGCTGTAGCTTCACGTTTAATAGAAAACATTGGGATTGATTTTCTCATCTAGACTGAACTCTCTCCACCAGAACACAAATAAGTGTATTTCTCAGAATCTGTCTCGCTTCAAATTCAGAGCTTTTGTTTCCTTTGTTACCGTCGTTATACGTTTTTTTTCCCTCTTCACAAAAACAAACAGAACCGCTTGTTAAATTGAGACTCAGAGGGGAGTAAAACAAGCACACTTGTCACAGACACACTACAAAATCCAACTCATTTCCATTTCAGCTGTAGTGTACATTACGTGGTGATGGTTTTATTGGCAATAGAAATCATGTATCTTTTGTTTCAAGAGGCCACGTCTCTGCTAGAGTGTGAAAGTGTCCTAAAGGTGTCGTGGTTATCAGTGAATGTATGACCCTGCAGTGCTGACTGGGTGCACTTATTGTTTGCATGCTTATCCCGATGTGGATACAAGCACCTTTAAAAACCTCTGGGGACCCCTTTATAACAACTGAGGAAATGTATCTTCCATTGAATACTGCAAAGCAAGTTGGCCTGAATGCCTTGAAATGTGCACTATTTTCTTTTAGAATGGTATAAAGCTTATTCTTTTACCTACAAAGCAGTGGATTTTGCTATTCAATGAATATTTTAATAATAGATGTGAATTTAGCACATGTAAAAAAAAAACAAAAAAACAAAACAAAAACAAACAGTTAAAGTGGTGTTGCGTTTGTGCCCTCATGTGAGGCATTCGTTAGAGGAGACATTTACTGTATGAACTGTTTTTACCCTGATCCTCATGGCCTGCTCGCTCTCTTTCCCTGTGGTCTTATTCTTGTCTTTATGCAGTACTGCAGCCCTGACGAGACTGCAGCCGCGCTGGTAGAGCTTTATCAGCAACCCAACTTCATACACTGTTTTATCACTTTGATTTATTGCATATTGAACAACATCGACTTTTAAGTGATGCTTGATAAATATATAATCATATTGTTTTAACTTCTGCTGGTCACAGAAAGGGAAAATACTAATTATAAAAAAAGGAACTAAACCAAAGTTTAAATGGAATATATTTTCAGTTTGTTTTCTTTTCCAAGTTGAAATATGCTTCCAGTTTATTCTTTTAAATTTACTCTTAAGTCTGAATATTTTAATTTGGAGGGTGGTGCATGTCTTGTGAAATGAGGTGACAAGATTTTTTTTTTTTTTTTGGCCAGTTCTTTTCACTATATGCAGCTACCACTGTATTGACAATTATTTGACCAGACCACTTCTGCTTGCAAAAACCCATTTTGCTATTGTTCCTTAGGATTATTATGAAATGTTAGTAAGACATAGCTCATGTCTTTTTAGAGGTGAGGTTTGGTAGAAAATAAGGCAGTGGTGCTCAGCTACGGTTGCACAGTGCATGTTTGGTCACATCTTTTAACCTCAAATCAAGATTATTACCCTCATTACCAGTAATTTAGCCTCGCTCTTCTGTTATTTTGTTTTATTTTACTGTCAGTATTTTTAAATTAACAAACAAGGTGTTTATTTTGTTGCTTCTGCAGGTCCTTGACTTCCTTGAAATCATGTCTGTAGATCAAAAAGAAACTATTTTAAAACTAAATAAATAGAGCATTATTTAATGACCCTCTTGTATGGTTTATTGATTTTTGTTTGGCTAGAAAGAAGATTCATCTTATTATTAGTCTGTGTCATCTTTGCGCAAGGGCTGGGACGACTGGGAGGTCAAATGTCTGGTGTCAAGGTTAGGTTGGGTTGTGTCTCTTGTTTTAGTGATGTCCAATAAATTGATGTCTATCATTCCAACTTTGCTGCCACTTTTACAGAGGACAAAGAACTGAATGTAATTACAATTTTACATCAGACATCTTGAGACACAAATTCAACAGACAAAATACTTCACAAAGCAGAATTTGAATATCTCACTGACACTGAAACAGATGTATCTAAAGCCTGAAATCTTGTCTATCACAAGTGTTTTGTGTGGGTATGCTCTTGTCTGTGAGTGAGAACAATTCAGATCATATGTACAATACTTAATCAGAGGTCCCATTGTGTTCTTTTATCATGTGGCCAAACAGTCTAGACTACTGCCTGCCTGGTTGCGAACAATACAACTTCACCCTCACCCACAAAGTGGCATGCCGGGTCAGAGGTCACCCCGTGACACCTGCCGCTAGGGGGACATATGGAGTTCACATTAAGAGGACAATGAGGGAGTGGAGCAATGCAGTCCGCGGGGCCCTTCTCCTAAAACTGAAGAAGCCCTTTGGGCAGCTCCTTTCACCCTCGGGGCAGAACATCAGCTGTATGCTAATTTTTACAGGGCAGTGGTGGCCTCACACAGCAGTGAATGTGCTGGCTCACTCGCAAAGCCAGAAATAAGAATCCTTCCTCCTGCAGATGTCTTTTTAGGGTGTGGGGTAAAACTCAGAGTTGTGCTGTTATATGTAGGTTTCATTTAGAGTGACAGGGCTTTACACCAAAACAATGTACAGCGGAAATACTTTCATTTAACTCTGCCTGTAACCACATAAAGGGTCTGAAAAGATAAGTCAACACAACAAGTAGTCAATCCATGAAAATACTCTGCGTCAAATAATCACCTCAACGTTTTTCAAGCAAACAAAAACAGGAAGATGTTTTTTTCTTTCATTATGAACGGAATATATTTTCCTTTTGGACTTTGAGTCAAACAAATGAGACCTTTAATGTAATGTCATCTTGGGCTCTGGGAAGCCGTGATAGGCGTCTTCCTCCCACTTTTTTTTCTTTTTGACATTTAGTTGAGTGAACAACAGGAAATGAACTGCAAATTAAAAGAAATCATTTTTAGTTGCAGTTTTTAAAATAAGAAACACTTGACATTGCTTTGAAACAGAAGTCAATGTGACTCAGGAAGATGAAGACTGAATGGAAATTCATTTTCACACTGTTCTCATACTGATATGCAGTGTAAATGTGACTGAATGAAAGATCAAAAGTGTGTTATTTGGGGAATAAAGGGGACTGATTGCTGTAGTTTGACCTGCACTGATAGTAAACCATTATGCAAGGCTCTTTGTGTGGCTCAGCAGGCTCAAAGTATTAGATGGTGGGAACTGGAAGACGGGGACATATGGGACTTTGAGTTTTGTGACCCCCTCAGCCTCCCCATGCCCATCTGTTCCTTCACCCTTCAGGCTTAAGACTAAAGGCAGAGAGGTTTTCAGGACATAGACACAGTCTTCAGCATGTCTGCTGTGCAGGAAGAGTGGCATAACATATGTTTAGGAAGCAGTTGTTTTTTCCAAAGGAATTATGACGAGGAATAAATATTACTTAATGATCTGCATGATGGATTCTTCAGCTATGTTTCCCTAATTACTGTCTGTTGGTCCCTTCTCAGAGAGGGGTCCTGGCTGAGACAAATAATCCACTAAATCTCCAAGTGAAGAAGAACAAGCTTAAACTTTTATTCAATTTAATCCAATTTGCGTTCTTCCTGTAAACTCTTTGTTTTGTAGCGCCCAGCTCAAGTACTTCAACAGTGGACTGGTCCATATAAATGCATTACAATGTGAGCAGCATTTCAATGTAGCTCGATAATAAGTGAAGCACGTAAACATTTTTTCACAGAAACTGAGAGTTTGAGAGTGCCAGAGAAGGTGCTGCCAGGATGTGATATCAGTCAACGTGGGAATCAAACCCACGACCTTAACATCAGGAGTCACACATTTCAGAGACAGCACTAATCAGACAGTTAAATGGTCATCTCTCTCTCTCTCTCTCTCTGAACACTGACATTAAGTGGAAAACTATTAACATCGGGATTTTCTTTCAGTGTTCATGACCCTAATGTCAAATTATAATAAGATTGTATGGGTTTATCCACTTCTGTTAGAGATTTAGCTAATTGTCATTTTAAGGTGACCTCTCCTCTTTATGACACGTACATGCCAGTGCTAGGTAAACAGTATGAGGGTGTCGTGTTTACTTAGAGGAGAAACAGGTCCACTAAGTATCTTATCCGGCCTGGTGGAGGATTCTGCCGTGGAGGGGGGCGGGCTGACCGAAAACACAGACATACCCGCCCCGGCGCTCATCCCATTGGCGGGGCTGGCTTCCAAAGCCGGAGGGTCCTGCTCGAAGGGGTCCAGTGATTGGTCGTCCGGGTGTGCGTGTGCAAGCAGCGCAGCCTGTCCGTTTGAATGTGCAGGGGACTGGAGGGGATCATTTCCATGGACCATCTGTCTCGCTGGCTGCCTACACAACAAAGAAGAAGGACCCAGGATGGTGTTAGTACATGTTGGATATCTGGTTCTCCCCGTCTTCGGCTCAGTTAGAAATAGAGGTATGACTAGCTGTATGTTTTTCATTACTATTTTTTTTTTTTAATTTCTATCCTAACCCAAATCCAACAAATTTCACCGCGTCTCTTCTTTTTAAATGTCTTCTTTAAATGATGTAAACAGCTGACACCTGCTAGCAAAGCGAGCACGATATTAGCGACAGTTAACATTAGCGGTCTTTAGCTAACCTAACCTAACCGTAGCGTCGCGTGCAGTATTCTTAGCCAAGCTGAAACGTGGTTACTGTGACTGAAGGCATTTAATCTTCGAGGAGCCACGGATATAGTGTGTATTAGGATGTTTCAGGGGCCTGTTCGCAGCACCAAATCACCGCAGCTGTCAAATGGCAGCCCCGCTTTTCGCCCCCTCTTTTTTCATCCTGAGCGGCGGCGGCGGCGGCGGCGGCGGCTAACGCGGTCCTGTCTGCTTCGTCCTCCACTGCGGCGTGTTTACGTGCTGCTGCTGCAGCCGCCGCTGGTTACACTACTAAAACGATACCAGCAGCTCGATATATCCGTGTAATAATGAGGATAATCATCTCCATAACTCTGTCTGGATTTGTCTTGAATTTGTAATGCAGGCAGCTGACAACATGACAAGGGGCTGTTTGCCCCTTTGTGTGCAACTGGCATCGAGTGTGTTGATCATTTCTGCGCTCACTTTTATCACTTGATATGTAATTAACGCATTTTCCCCATTTGACTCAGGCAGCGTAACATTAGCTGTATAGCTCAGATACCTCATATTAGGACCTACTGTACATAAATGGGCTGCGAAAAAAAAAAGTGGCATTTTTTTTAAAGCACCAAACCTTAAAAATGAAAGATGTCAAGATCCGATGAAAAGCGACAAACGACAAAACAAACGCAACCTGCACATCACTGAATGTGAACAGCATCAAGGCGAATAATCACATCCGTTCAATTGGGCACAGTAACAATAACATCATCCTCCATTGCAGTAGGCTATCTGTGTTGATTATGTAATAATAATAGTACTATTAATAATAATAATTTGACGTGCATTGTTAAAACTACATGCAGTAGCACCAATGATTTCATTGTGCTTTTATTTGTGTTCTTTTTTCCTGTTCCATAGTATCGAGGCTGGCTCTACATTCCGCATTTCTCAGACCTTTGTCCCCCTCCATTGTGTAGCTAACGATCATCTGCTGCTGTCTGCCGTAGCCTCTGCCTGTTCTCTGCATCTAGCTGTATTGTGAACCCCTTCTTCCTCATTTCCTCTTTCCATCTGAAGACGACATTGGCATTAAAACCGAGTTCCCACTCATACCGTATCCTTCTGTGTAACAGACTAAAGAATAACACCTTCTGTAGAGAAAACAGTTTGTCTTTATTTATACTGTCATGTTGCTCTTTAGTGAATAACCCATTTTGTAGCATTAGACTTTACTACAGACTGTCATTGTGATTCTCCCATTCAGTGTGGATAGACTACATTCTGCTGTAAATTTCTGTAAAGTGGATACATTTTGACCCCCCCCCCCCTCCCCAGATTCGATTACAGCCAGGCTTGATCGAACTCTTTTGAATATTGTCTCCATCCCCTTATTTGCAAAGGTGCATTGTACCAGCTTTCGTATGATCACCTTCTCTAAATCACTGTTGACCAGTAATCCCGTTATCCTAACATTTGCCAATTGGCCAATACACCGCCCACCCCCCTCTGCACTTGTGAAATCACAGTAATTTATGTGATGTTATTTTCACCTTTGGTGATCCACTGCACCTGCTATAGTGGCATCCGAACGGCTGGTCATAATCCTATCCATGTGTGAAAGCCTTTGTTCCTGCGAGCTGAATTGATTTTGTCAGTCACAATAAATTGGCGAGACTCAGGTCTAACTCATCTTGCCATTTTGAAAATCTCCCCCCCCTCTCCCTATCATTCACAGCCCCCCTCTCTCTCTCGAGACTTTTCCTCAGACACCTCCAGAATGCTATCCATTTTACAGGGATGTGTATATCCTGCACTGCTGTAGAAACTCCTTTTTAGAATCAAAATGTCTTTTTATTCTTTGGTTGTGGTTTTTTCTACCTTATGTTCTTGTATTAGATCCTAATGCATGTTCATTTTATACTTTTGTTTTTCCACATTGAACAGCAGATTCCAATGTAATCTTTGTGTAGAGATGTCCCTGCTGTACTGAAATGTGCTATAAGCATACACATCTACTCATTGGATGCTGCTTCTGTTCTGTTAACCCTACAGAGAGCATGGTCGGGCCTTGCCTTTGGTCTTAATTTGCATGGTATAATGATTATATAGGACTTATTACTCTTATTATTACTATTATTACACAGTGCCACACATCCTAATATTTTCCAATAAAGACTGTAGTTTTCTTCCTAACCTTCAGTGTGCTTTTTGCTGATTTCCATGTGTTCCTCCCCTCCTCCCTCCACACTGTGCTGTCACTGAGACGGTCCCCTCACTCTATATGTGCTCTCATTTCTCAGCTGTCTTTGACAGAGTTTCTTCAAGTTGCTGCTCTGCTTAGTTTGGAGTAGGGGCAACCAAATTTTCTCTCCATTTAAAAAAAAAAGCAAAAAAAAAAGCATGTTTGTAGTGAAACACACTGGCATTGGAATTTAATGTTACACGCTGTCATTCCCTCCTATTCCATACACTATTGTTTATAAAACGAAACACAGCCTCCCTCACATCCACTCATTGGTGTTCATTGGTGTTGAGTTAACATTGGAACCACATTGGGCGATATGGATAAACTCCGCTATCATGGTATATATATATATATATATATTTGTATATATAATTTTTCTTTTGGAATATGGATTTATGTTGTGATGTACTGTAGTCAGTTTTTGATTGTGTAACGGTCGATTAAAATAACCAGAGAGGAATGAATTAGCTAATTAATTCAAAATGAAAAGAACAAAAAATCAAGGTACTTCAACACTCTGATGCAAAAATCATGCTCAACCTCTTGTATTTGATTCATAGCAGTGCCTAAAACGGCCTAATACACTTTAAGGGTCAATTAGCAGCTGCCTTGTATTCAACAGACAGACATCACAGTATCTTGTCGACTATGTGTTCATCTGCAAATCAATTGGATTTTTCCTAAACTGTCCATCTGTTTCCTTCAAAGAGTATGAAATGAGAAAACCAGCTTGGTTCAAACACCAAATTGTGACTTTTTTTTCAACGTATGAAGGTTTATATCTGTGTCTCAGTGTCATGTTGAAACCATTGGGCTCTTTCGTTCGGTTATTTTGCTATTAAGTAGCACAACAGACCTTGGCACATTTATGCATTCAAAAGCAGATAGCAGGGAGTTTTCCTTCGTAACATTAAATTCCTTTAGTCATTCAGTGGCATTTTTGTAGCTGCTGACAACAGCGTAACGAAGCCTAGTGTCTCATTGTGCAGATAAATCTTTTGATTCTTTATTGCGGGGCGTCCTCCATGAAATGAAAATGCTGACGTAACCTTTGTTAGTAAATGATGATAATATTGCACTAAAGGTTGTCTAGGCTGCAAAATGAGCTGGTTTCTTAGTTCTAGTTTCTCCTGAACATTAAGATTATTACTGCATCATCTTGGCTTTATGAGTTACTCTCACTTCAAACAATGCATTCAAAAGTCTCTTCTTCTCTGAAAAGTTCAGAAGTAGGGCAGTCGGTCACAACACATAGCACAGGCTCTGGAGTCATCAATTTTGGGTATTTAGCTGCAAACTTTAAATATAGATTCAGCAATTTAAGGAGTTTTAGTGCATAGGACTCCCCCTTGTCCCATTCCAGCCACTTGAGCCTTACATCTGTTCACAATGTCAGAAATAGTCGAGGGTTATTTATGTACACGCATAAGGTGTGTCTGAGAAATAGCCATATGTGCTTGGCAGCTATTGCCACCGGCTACAGCAACAGACTTTTTAAAATAACTTGACGACTGTAATGCATGTTTAAAACACTGTGGCTGCACTGGCACAGACCACATTAACATCAGATGTTTTGTCTTCCGCTGTGCACACACCCTGTCCTTATTTGACCCGTGTACAGAATCAAGGTCAGTGAGCAGCGTGCATGCGTGAGCCATCTTGAGCAATTTGTATGCACATTTTCAGTCCGGCTGTACAACGCAGAGGTTTATTTCTTTCCTTAGGCCTGCACTCTGTAAATTGTGAGTCTGCAAATCAGCAATAAGAGCTGGTGTGGTGATGAAAAACTGCTTAATACATGTCTCTGATACATGATGGAAGACCACCGGACTAGGCAGAAGACAGGATTACGTTAGAAAGGAGGTGTGATTGCAAAGCTGCAGTGATGACAGCAGGAGGGCAAGGAAAGGGTGAGGGGGAGAGAGAGAGAGAGAGAGAGAGAGAGAGAGATGGGTTTAATGTCAGACTGCTGCAGTCGCTGGTGGGCGGTGCTTATAGGCTGTCACTCACACAGGGACACCATACTGCAGCCACACCGTGGGGGAGGGGCTGCCTCTGTGCAGCAGTTTAGGGGTGAGGAGAGGGAAGAGGTGGTTGGGAGTGTGTGTGTGTGTGTGTGTGTGTGTGTGTGTTTGTGTGGATGGGTGGGGGTCTGCTCTATTCTGTTCTGCACCAATCGGGCATCTCATGTCTGTAAGTCAAAGTCGAAGCTGAGGCAGAGTAACACTGCTGGCAGCTCTGCAATATGTCAAATATTAATGTCAGCACTTGATGCTGTAGAAGAGAGACAAATAATCAGACGTTTACTCTGAGCTTCACATGGACTCCAGTCTTACCAGGTCACAGGTTTTATACAAAAGTGACATGCAGCCTTTTACCAAAACTGAAGCACCAGTCTGCCATTTCTGCTCTACTTCCTCAGCCAAATGTTTTCAGCCTGCTCATGACTCTCAAGGTTCACTGGCTGTCCATGTCCAGAGGCTACATGCAATGAAGCAAAACAACAGTCACATGCAAATACGTCACGTTAGTAACACTTAAAAAAAATAGTTTGACATTTTGGGACAGTCCATTTGGAGAGCAACTGGTTAGCCAGGTCATCTTAGCTTAGCACAGAGAGTGGAGACATGAGGAAACAGCTAGCCTTGCACTTAACTTCACCTTACAGGAGCTCTGAAGCTCACCGAACAGCTACAGGATAAACCTGAGAGTTGTATCACAATCCTAAAATACATCTATTTCCTTATTTGACAAACTACTTCTTTAACTTAAAACAAATATTTATAATTCACATGCATTGAAGAGATTCTGAGTTTAAACTAAATGAAAGTGATACAGACGATCATTTGTAAAATCACGTCTCAAGTCAATGAACCGTCGCCTGTTAATTACATTTGGCAGTGAATGCTAAATATATCACAAACCATTAACTAATAGCTAAATCCTCCCACTTGCTCATATTAGACATACGGTGTCACTCCATATTACTGTTTAGCAAGTCTAGAACTAATCTGTGTGATTCTGCTTCAAACTGTGGACACAGCAGATATTAAGATAACAAATACATACAAGAGGGGAGAGAATATGTATGTTTTAAAGCCACACAAAGAAATCCAATATACTCTGCAGAGTCCATCATCCACTCCCTGCTGTCTGCCTCCTGGTTCAGATGCCCAGTGGGTTGTAATGGGAACCCTGAACCAGTAATGGTTTGCCACCACCTCGCCCTCTGCCCAGCCCTCCTTTATGTGAGCTCAGTAATTTGTATTGATTGTTTTGTGCAAGTCAATACAGAGGTGATTCAGTTTGACTACCACACAATCTCTCCTAATATCTCGTCCACCTCTAATGGGAGAGTTGGGGGGAGGGTAGAGATGGAGGCAGATAATCTTTTGAGCCCACCTCTGTTGCTGTGGTGCCTGACTATCATCAGACTCATGGGAAAGACAATGGGAAATCTACCGTGTTCGTTTAAACAGCGATCACAACACAAAACCTAAATCTATTAAACTGACTAGTGATGGAGCACAGACAACCCCTCAGTGCTGTAGATCCTCCTCGGAAACTCCCCAGGCTGTTAGTGAAGATCCATCCTCCCTGCTGGCTATACTATGGCATGTGGACAAGCAGGCCACTGGGTGCAATCTGTCTGTGGGTTTAGATGGTGCTCCACAGGGGTCTCACTGTTTGTGTCATCCATCTGCTGTTTTGTCTGTCTTGTCATGTCTTTTCCTGTGTCAGATCTCCTATTTTTATGTTCTCCCAGTGTGATCTGTTGTTAAATGTACTTGTGTGTGAGAGAGGGAGCCAGAAAGGCCAAATTTGTGTGTCAATGTGTGTGTGTCACTGAATGTCTGGTGTCTGTTTTTGGAATCTCAGGCTTATCCAGTCTAACTCTGATCACTTGCATTTATTTCCTATAGGAGCACACTTCACCAGGCATCATAACAGCCATGCTACCTCCTGCCGACACTTTCACCTGGGTGCTCCCCAGGCACCCATCTCAGCCGAGTTCCCTCTAGGACATGCCAGCCAGCCCCCTCAGACAGGCCTGGCCACCCACCTGCCCCCGGCACACCATCCGCCCCTCACTGCCCTGCCTGCACATCCTCAGTTCCAGGATGTGCCGGGGCCTCCATTCCTACCTCAGGCCTTACACCAGCAATACCTCATCCAGCAGCAGCTTCTCGAAGCGCAGCACCGCAGGATCCTCCCACACTCCAGGTAAAACCACAACTATACACACATCCAGGTACATTTACACATAATACCAAGTTAAACATTGCTGTCTTATTGCAGAAGAACCCAGGAGCGTATTCCCCTGAACCCTCACCGACTGCGTTCAGGCTATGAATATTCCCCTCCTCTCCACGTTCCCCAGCCAATGACACAGCAGCCGCGGTACCTGGCCGAAGGCACTGACTGGTGAGTCACTGCTGGAGATTAACGAGAGTCCTGCGGGCTGGAGAAATTATCCCAGTCCTTTCATCTCTGCACCCATCTGCCTGTCTGTCACATTGCCTAGCATGGGTGACAATGTTGATTTAACTGCCTGTCTTTATGCCCGCAGGGATCTCAGCGTAGATGCCGGCCTCCCTCACCACCAGTACCAGCTCCAGCAGCTTCCACAGCACTATCAGCATTACCTAGCCTCCCCTCGAATGCACCACTTCCCCAGGAACACATCCTCTGCACAAGTGGTATGTTCATCACAGACCCAGCTATTCTTTACTGCGAAACTTACTACCATAATTTAGGAGTTAGTTCTTTCAATAGATATCTTGGTAACCCACAATGCAACCTCAAGTACAAAGCTTTTAACAGCCTTCCACAACTTGTTTCCAGTTTTGATGTGTAAAATCAGAGTTCCCCTTTCACACAAATATCACATAGCCAACCTTTGCCTCCATAATCACTATAAAGTCTCATCTGATTTTCACGATTGCATCACCCTCCGTCTGGAGCATGTGTTTACTTGCTTAACAATGCATACAAAGAATGGAGGAGAAACGGCATTTAGCTGCAGGATGAGCTCTGCTGTAATATGATGAACTTTTCTTTTGATAGGTTGTGCATGAAATCAGAAACTACCCATACCCGCAGCTGCACCTGTTGGCACTGCAAAGTCTGAATCCATCAAGGCATGCCACGGCTGTGCGAGAGAGTTACGAGGTAAATATATCATGAGATACATTTTTACATATTTTCAATGTATTTCACTATGAAAAACCAGGACCTAAACTTTAGACACTCACATCCTGCCTGAACATTTTTTTATACTACTACTACTTTACATACTATTCTGTCTTTAACATAATCTCACTTTATGTTCACTTCAGTAGCTGCTCTAGAGCTTTCAGTCATATTATATGATCTTCATCAGCAGATAGAGTTTGCTCAGGTGTCATAAAAATGTAGATCTGTTGAAATTTCCATTTCTACAAATCTTATCTGTTCTCTCCTACAGACATAAAGGACTTCAAACCTGAGCTTAGAAACAACAGCAGACAAAACAACGTCCATTTAGTAGCTCTTATACTGGATTTTATTTCATTCTTTTTTTTACATTTCCCCCAGGAGCTGTTGCAGCTGGAGGACCGGTTGGGGAGTGTCAGTAGAGGAGCTGTCCAGACAACTATAGAGAGATTCACCTTCCCGCACAAATACAAGAAGGTAAAGGCCGATAAAAGCCATGACAGGATGTTAATATCTCTGAGACATAAACTGTTGAATGTATTGACACTGGGTTTAATGGCCTCATCTTTTGTCTCTGTGTAATCTGACCTGCTAACAGAGGAAGCCCCTGCAGCTGAAGATCGGGGAGGAGGAGGAAACAGACGTGGATGAGAAATGTACCATCTGTTTGTCCATGCTGGAGGACGGAGAGGACGTAAGGTGAGAATCAAAAGGCTGTGGGACGCAGAATCTGACTCTTTCTCTCAAACATCACCTTTCATCAAAGAAAGTTCAAACACCACAGTACAGTTATAGTGAAATAGATTAGAAAAGTATAAGGTGAACCACCATAAGTCTACCACCTGCTAGCTTAGTTAAGCACAAATCCAGGAAGTGCTGGTTAAATTGCAACAAAATCCAGATACTAACACCACTAGTTTGTTGTGTAGGTAACTGGTAGGCCTACGTGTCCAGCACATACACATGTAGTACAGATGCACATTGATTGCAGCTGCACAATCATGTTAATCAATTAGCTTCCAATTGAGCTAAAGGGGTATGTGACAGATCCAGGCTAGTTGTTTCCACTCATTTCCAGTCTTTGTGCTAAGCTAAGCTAACCAGCTGCTGTCATATTTACCACACGCAGATAAGATTGATATCAATCTTCTCATTTCACGCTCTTTCACAAAGTGGATAAACATATTTTTCAAAAATGTTAGACTATTCATTTAAACACTCACATAAGCACATGTGATTGGGGGGGTGGGGGGGTTGAGTTTGAGGAGACGGAGAACCCTGTGCCCTGGGATGAGGACAGAGAGTCAGTTTACAGCATATGGAGTCTCAGCTGTCTGAGAGGAGTGTAGGATTCACGACTCAACAGAAGTTGTCTCTACATGCCTGAATGAACCAAATTAACTCCCTGCAGGTTTCAGAAGTTGTTTGTGAGCCAGTAACCGTTTGCACAGGGACACTCGTGCTTGCCAGTGTGAATCAACATTGACCCCGTGGTCTCTCTGTCTCTCTCTGTCCTCCAGGAGACTGCCCTGCATGCACCTATTCCACCAGGGCTGTGTGGACCAATGGCTGGCCACCAGCAGGAAGTGTCCAATCTGTCGAGTTGATATCGAAACACAGCTGAACCCTGACAGCTGATGAGATTCAGCCTCCCCCCTCCCCGTCCTCTCCCCTCACACCCTCCTTGTCAATCACCCTTGTGTGGTTCCTGCTTTCTTCCACCCCGGCTTGCCGGCCCTCTCTCCCCTCCCGTTGGGTGCTTTGCCAAATGTCTCCAGACTTCATGTGACATCACCACCCTTCTGACTCACGCTTTACTGAGCCAAGCCAGGATAACTAACTGCACGAGAGGCCGCAAGGGACTCTCTTTATATAGAAGCACATCCCTCTGGAAGCAAAAGACACGCGAACACACACACACACACGAACAAACAAACAAACAAACACACATACTCATGTACACAGGGTTTACTTGTAGCTTGCTGGTCATAAGTGGGGTGTTGTTGCTGTTGTGGTGTTGTACTGTAGGTAGCCCTGGGCTGTGTAGCATGTCCTTAAAGCCATGACTTAATGTCCTGAGAGTGGAAAACACATACCCCACACTGAGCTGGCTACTTTCTCTCCTTTCTCTCTCTCTCTCTCTCTCTCTATCTTACACTTCTGTCTTTCCAAACACACTCCAATCAAAACCAATCTTCTGCCACATAAGAAAGCTTAACAGAAACTAAATGCTCTGATGCCATGTTTACCTAAAGATCATTTGTGGTCGTAGTAGAGTAGCAGTAACCAACAAGTGATATCTGGTGCAACGTCGCCTTCTCGGTGGAGGGGGGGCGGCAGCACCAGCTATAGCTGATGTTTTAATTCTATCATGCAGCTTTGACATTTTGCAATACAGTTGTACATTTATGTTGGGTTGGTGTCATGTGAGCTGGTGTCACGTGAGTAGGTCTCTGTTTCGCTGCCGCAGACAACCGAGCCCAGTGATCGAGTCGTTGTGTGTTTAAAATTTAACAATAGGTAGAAAGTGTTTTTTTTTTGTTTGTTTGTTTTTTTTTTTTGTTTTTTTTTTACCAAAATGCATTTTGTCACAGTAGCTTGAACCTGACGTGCAGGTTCGCGTGTGTGTGCTCTGCCCTGCTGTGTGACTTCAAGAATGTGTCTAACAAAGGTGTGTGTGTGTGTGCAAAAAGTGCAAATGTGAGTGTGTTTAAAGGGTTTCAGGCAACACTTAGACTCAGTGTAGATTAATAGTGTGGCCATTGGAGTGCTTATACAACACAAAGCCAAAAAAATAAGAAAAAAAGGGATGAAAAAAGGAAACTATACTAATGCACTGCAGAGGGAGGTGGGAGGAAGATTTAGCTGCCCCTTGTACCTGCATCCTCATCTGGCGCAGGGCCCGTGGCAGAACAGTGTGTACTAAAACTGCATGTTTCATCGTCTTGGACTTGGCTGTTAAAAAGGTACTAAGATGGCCGTGCATGACTTAGTTAATCTGAGCTGTGACTATCTTCTCAACCCTAACAAACAAACAAAAAAAGAGCACGGTGTCAGTGGCTACTCCCCTGACGTGTAGCGTGTGTTCATCCTGTCCCCCTTTGGTGGCAATGATGAGATCCTCTCTTCGATGTTTAACCTTATTGCCTAAAGAACAAGCACATGTGACAATAGTTACAGCAACAACAAGAGTTGTTTTCTTTTTTTTTTCTCCTTGGTATTGCATTTGCGTTGGTTTATATTTAGGTATAGATTCATGCAGTGTTTCAGCAGAGAGAGAGGAGCTTGCGTATTGATCTTGTGTATTTGTGTGACAGACCTCCCCTCGTGGTTGCTATGCTGGTTGCTATGCTGTATTGCTAGAACATGTAGAACGTGGTGCGACGGAGGCAGCCTCCCTCTCACAGTGCACACAGACACGAGATGACACGACAGCAGGGAAACATTCAGGCTGTTCAAACAACCAATTTTCACTCCTTTTTTTAAAAAACAAACAAAAAAAAATCTTTTTGGTCGTTACCCTTCATGTCGGCTCGTCATCTCCAGCTCCACAGGGCCGTGTTGTGTTAATGGCTGCCCTTTAGGACCCTAACTGTCCTATGCACTGTGATAGTAAAGGATAAGACTTGGCCCTGGAGTCTCCTTCAGCCTCGTGGGCCAAGGATCAATCGACAAGGATCACTTCTCCCTGTCTTGTGCACTGCCAGTGTTGACACTGCCTCCTCTGTAGTGGAGTCATCTGTGATGAAGTTTTCATAGTTTACACAGGGTGTTGTCAGTTGAGATGCCTTAAGTATTTAACAATCATAATTTATTACTAACTGTAGATATTGTGGGTATGTATTTAATTTTGTATAGTTTTTTGGGAGCGACTGAATCATAATTTATTTATTTAGAAATAACACAAAAATGCTATGAAAAAAAACTATTACCTCATTTTTGCATTGTTTTAAATGGGAATGCTTTGCATGCAGTTGTACTTTTTGAAACACTAAAAGTTAAAGAAAAAAAAAATTTAGCCCTGCTGTTTGATCTCCACAAGCTGGCTATGCGATGTTTACTGTCCAAGGCTGAGCTACTGAGCCCGCTCTCTGTCTATCTCTTTCTCTTTCTAACTCTATCTATCTATCTATCTATCTATCTATCTATCTATCTATCTATCTATCTATCTATCTATCTATCTATCTATCTATCTATCTCATGTGGTGCTGTGGATCTTGGTTACATTCCATTCAATGCAATTTCTCTGATCCCCCATGCTGTGATGTAGTGGACAAACTGCAATGAAGTGAACTGGTTTTAGTTTGTGATTTCTTTCTTTTTTTGTTTTGTTTTGCACTCACTTGTTAAAATATGGGAACCCTCTCACTGGCAAAAAAATGGTAGTTTAGATAACTTAATATTATCACTATGAACTCTGGCTTTTGTTTTGTTTTGTTTTTTTAATGCTCTGCTTCTCACAATGCACTATGGGTCTTAATAATGATCATCTGTGAAGCATGTTCCTTCGCTTTAACTCTTTGTATCTCTCTTTTGAGTTTCGTCTCTGGTGTTTCTCTTCAGTTCTTTTTACAGAATAGTTTGTAGACTTAAGCATAACAAGTGCCTCGCTTTAAGTGTTAGGAGATATTTCCATATTACTGACACCATTAATACGTAACAATCAATCCATGAAGCCACCATGCCTTATTGGTTGCATAATTAACAAAAAAAGGATGGGTCACGATGAAGGAGCTGAGAAAATATTTGACAGGTGTAGACAAAAGCCATTTTCCTCAAAAAAAAAAAAAAAAAAAAGTCAAACTTTCCAAAACAGGTGTCGGTTTGTAGAAGTGAAGCATCACATACTGTGGAAATAGTTCTGACTACAAAGAGGCATGTTTCACTGTGGGCTTTACAAATATTACTCTTCCTTTACTTCATGTCTCTGTTCTGTTAATCTTCTATCTCCTATTATCTCCACTTCTTCTTTTGTTTTTTGTTTCATTTTACCGTCCATCCCTCCTCTCAGAATCTATCCTCGGTTTCCTTTCACAGTCTATAAGGAAGGCAAGGATTTTAAAGCACAACCTTTTTCTAAAAATGCATGTTTTCTCAGGTTTCAATATAGTCTCAATGGTTTAATAGTATATGGTGAAAATATATACAAAGAATATAACAGAAAAAAAAAATTATTAATTTTGTTGCTGCTTGAATCTGAAAAACAAAACTGAAGAGAAAATCCCAAAAAGTGCCAGTGAAAGGGCTGCCGCCATCCTTGTATGAAAATCTGCTGTTTAGCTGTGACTGCGCAATGTTTTTCAATATAGGATATTTTATCTGAAAATAGAACTATTTATCATTAATATTAAAGCAATAGCGCATTAATGGTGATGAGTGTGTTGATGAAGAAATGGATGAGCATATTATGGGTAAATGTTAGATTCACATTTGGTGGAATTTTGTACTTTATTTATTATTACTACTAATAATAATGATAATGATTTCAAAAGTTGCATTGCTAAACCCAAACTGTTCTGTTTTGTTTTTTTAATTTGAATTTTATTTCATGGCTTGTATATTATCCTTTTGTATGTGCTCTTTTTGTAATAAATTGGATAAAATAGACTTGTTTTGGACTTTTTGATTTTTCTTTCAACTTCAATGGTCTTGACCCCCCCCCCCCCCAAGATGTGAATGGAGTTTGACCCTTTGATCCTTGACAGCCTGTTATTCGGTTTAAAATGGCATCTCAGATCAGTATCAGAATCAATATTCTTGTTGTCTTGGCATCAATTTATGTGCATTTTTCTAAATTTCATGTTCCCATCAGTTCTTTGTTGACCTTTATATGAACTTTCAGGAAATGGTTTTGGTTTTCCAGCTAATAATTTGACTGTTCTGGTTCAATGTTGCTGCTCCAGCTTCAACAGCTAAAAAGGAAAATATTTCAAATCCAAAACTGAGCAGAAACAAACAGTGGAGAAGTTGGGTCTATAATTACTAAATGTGTAAATAAGCAGCTGCTTATTAAGTCTGTTAAATAAACTCCGCTGCTGATGATAGTGATGATGTCAGTGCTGTGTTTACAATTTTTTCCCACTCCTCCCCAAGTGGCCAAAAAATGTGGATTGTTTAAAGCAGCGGTTATTGATTTTCATCTAATGAGGGTCTAAAGGTCGGAGTAAACACAACGCTGACATATAATTACTGTTACAGATTTATAATTACTGAATCTGCTGCTGAGCCGATAGTGTACAGTGAATTTATCAGAGCTTCTCCACTGGAAGCAGCTTCCCGCTGTGATGGTTTGATAACAACTGTGAGACTGAACTAAAACAATGAAGTAGCCATGCAATGTGCCGAAAGACTGTAAAAGGTTTCGTAGAGCTGAATCACTGTGGGTATAGATATTTGATTCACCGTTACTATAAAAATAAGAATCAGTGCTGTTTTGAAATAAATGTAGGACTTTTGTGAGGAGCCATCACTGAGTCACTGAGCCTGAGCATTACAAAAGAGTTTAATCTTTTATAAAACCTCCTTTATAACAAAGCAGCTGAGCAAACTATCCCTGACATGAAATTTAAAAAGAATGGCACTTTCATTTTCCTGACCAAAGACAATATTGTCTCAGTATTTTTTGCAGGCTGTATTCTCAGGTAGTATTAAACATCGAACTTTAGGATAATTAAAAAAAAAAAAAACTATGGATGTAAAAATCAGTCTCGGTTCCTGAGAAGTAAAACTCTCTTTGGTCATTACTTTTCAGCATGAGGATGGACCTCCCTGCTATGGGAGTGTTTAGAGATGATTTTTTTCTTTAGTATTTTGGGTAGAGGACTCTGGTGATCTTTCCATCTGCCCTCTTAGTGTCCAGCCACTTCCCACAGAGGAAGATGGTGGTGACACCGTTGGCCGTGTTCGTGACCTCCACGCGGTCCAGCAGCCAGCCAGGGCTCAGGCCAGAGTTATCATGCTCCACCCGAACCTTCTGCAGCTCTCCCATGTCCAGCATCTCCAGCAAGAAACGGTCCGTCTGCTCACGTTCAAAAAGGTTGCGAAACTTCTGCCGCAGCTGCCGGCAGCCTGAATCTCCATTGGAGCCATAGACAGTGATGAAAACGTTGGCATCTGTACCCGCTCCCTTCTCGTCACCCGTGATGACGATGATCTCGTACTTGACGGGCACCAGGCTTCGAGCTTTGCTGGCGAAGCTCTCGATTGTCTTTGTGCACTCAAAGGTCAGGAAATCATCCCTCTTTGGAGAGAGAGGGATGAGGGCATTGCAGCTGAAGATGTACCTGGTGGAGAGGAAACAGAGAAGAATGAAACATACAGTAAATAAACCAATGAAGGCACAGATGTCCTGATGTAGATGTGAATGCGTAGATGTCTTACTTGTTTCCCAGTTCCCTCTCAGTGACGACGACTTCCTCCACATGCCAGAAAACCTCCCCCTTTACTTTCTTTCCATCCTTGGGTGTGTGTCCAAGACAGATACCAGCAATATCACCCAGGTTCTTGGATGAAAACTCAAACCTGTCGACATTGCCCCTAAGAAATGAAACACATAAAAGCACTGAGTAAATGAGTAGCTTCACTCTTAAATTCATGTCACTGCCAACTTGTTCCGTGCCATAATGAATCCTCAGCAGGATGGTGTATGTCATGATAGTGGAATGCAGCTTTGGTTTCAAGTACTCCATGATAGTGGGATTTTCATAATGAGAGTAAAATGAGAATCAGAGGGAGAGAAAGTGAATGTCTTTGAGCTTTTTCATGCAAAAAAGTTGCAGCTCATTGAATTAATCTTTGCAGTGAATACCTACCGCAAGAACCTCTTCTTCTTTGAGGAGTTCTCCATTACAAATTCTTTTGATCGGCCCTTCCTCCCCTCAAGCACAATCCAGGCGTTTTCTTTGGTTTCAGATTCTGCCGTGTCCCCAGTTGTGACACAAATTTCATATTCTGGTAGGGAGTAAAAATACAGTTACAGTGAATTTGTTGTTCTCTAGCAAACACGGCATCATTTCCACACAAAATACAGCATAATTATATAACCACTAGTTGAAGTTACAGTTCATAAGATTTTCAAGTTATTACCCCAATTCTGGTCTGCATTTTTTGTATTCACTAATCACCCCTCTCCTCTGCACAGTAGTTTTCATTGTTAGTGCAGACTTCGCTGCTTTGAAAACAATGCAGCCTGTAATTTTGTCTCATTGATGTCCGCCTCTGTTTACTGCTCGCTCTCTTTACACCTTATCAGAACTGTATTCAGTTCCTCCTACTGCCTTATTAAAAAAATGTGAGATTCTTTGGCTGCACTGTAAACACATACACCATTTGCTTTTATATTTTATTTATAACAAAGCTCAGTGAGTGTTTGGGTAATATTAAAGTGCACTAACCACAGGGGTTGGCAAATCACAACTGCAATCTTTACATTTAGCCTAGCCTAAATGTGTGCTTAATGTGCTGTCCTTACTGGTTTTCTCATTAAGGTCTAAGTAGTCGTTGTTAGCACAGGCCAGTTCTCTCATTATCTGTCCATCATCATCATTCTTGGCGAGCCAGCGGTCACAGGGGAAACGAAAAGTTTTGTCCAGGAGCTCATCCTTCACGTCAATGTACTCCAAATGCCAACCAGGAGCAGGACCTGTGTGTAATGGGATCAGGATACAAACAAGACAGTAAGTAAAGATGTTGTCAAGAATGATCAACCAAAAGTGATGCAGGAACATTAAGGACCACTCAGTGAAAATCTGCATTACATCCTCCTCAAAGCCAGAGCAGTGATGCAGCAGATGTTAGTGTTGGACTGCAGCTCCATTGAGCCATTAACTGTGCAGGTTTGTCCGAGTGGTGCCTCAGATATTCCCAGATAAGCTCATCAAATGTTGTGCACTTGTGACTTGTGTAACACGTAGTGTAACAAAAGTTTAGTGCAGTTTAATTAGCCCACTGTGCAGAACTGTTTTCTCTGAGTGGCTGACCTGTGTTGTCGTGCCAGACTCGTACTTTGGAGAGCTCTCCCAGGCTGAGGATGTCTGAGAAGCGAAATGTGTCCACCTGCTTGCGTTCAAACTTGTTGGACTTGCTGGAGTCTTTCAGCACCAGTGTCCCCGAGTCACCGTTCTCTCCAAAAATGATGATCCACACATTGGCATCAGTGCCCGCTCCTGAGGACACGTTTAGAAAATAACATCAGAAATTCTGCCATCCTGATCAAACCATGTGCTGTTTTGATTTTCTCAACAGGGGAAAAAAAATTAAATGAATAAAAATGGAAATGATATGTGCTGTATGGAAATTTTAATTTAAGCTTGCAAAATTTCAATACATCTGAACTATTGCAGGGATTTGCTGAATTACTAATAAACACTGAGACTGATTGCAAAGCCCCAAGGAAACTCATCAGCTAAAAACCAACCACAGGATGCAAAGAGGAGAAATGAGGAGCAGAAAGAGCTGTGTTCTCTGACTCAGAGAGCACATCTATAATCCCTCTGTGCTTGATTACTTCATTACAGGGGTTAGATACCACTCAGTCTGCAGCATATTTTCATACTGTCTGCGCATCCACATCGAGAGCCAATATTTTAATTAGCAGCCCTGTTGTTTTAATGAGAAAGAAAAGTGTTAGCTCTGTTACCAACACCATACGAATCACATTTAAGCTGCTGTTACCTTTTTCTTTACCTCTACATTCATGTACATACTTGACATTCAATGCCTCTTCACAAGGAGTCCATTACCATATAAACAACATCACCTATGTAACGCTGTCTGCATGCCTGTACCTCTGTGTTGCATGAGTGTGTATGTGTATATCAGCCTGGTTCATTATTTCTCACAGAGCCTGAGCGGTGGCGCAGAGCTTCATCTTAGCTTCCAGTAACTGCCAAGGGCAGAGAGCGCTCCTTTGAAGTCGGCTCAGACTTTCTCGCCACACTATCGTATTGATCAGCAGCACTACTGCGCTATAGAAAATACTGCATGAAGAAAAGAGGGGGCAAAACCGCATGGAGTATATCTGAGGAGGATGTCTTCCATTACCATGCTGGAGTCAAATTTAATTGATTCCACTTAAACTCCTCTTGGAAAACATGAACCTCTGCACAAGGGAAGGTCAAACGAGGATGAGGATCTGCATGACATCTAACTTGGGTGGTCAAAGTGTAGGATGATAAAATAGTCTCCATCAGGTGGATGATACTGGTGAGGAGTTTACTGATTGAAGAGGTCCTATGAATCAATCTCCATTCACTTTTAAGATTGCCATTTGAGCTCCTGCTGGATACCCTCAGGGGCATGCCTTTGAAAGTGCTCGAAAACACGAACAGCTAAGAGATGATGGGAAAGGTGGAGACAGACAGGAGACACTTAAGAAATGATATGTCTCAGCTGACCACTAAGTCCCTGAGGGATCCTCCAGGAGGAGCTGGAGGATACTACTGATGAAAGAGAAAGTGTGAGCTGCTCAGAGCATCACTGGGCCTGACCTGATACTGACCTACAGATAGAGGGATGGATGGATCACGTTGGTGTTCCTATTACAGAGACATGAAAGGCCCTCGTCTGATAATGCATTTGAACTCATGAAAGGTGTTCCCCAGAGATGAATCCTTGGCCCTTTTCTTTTTCTTGCATAAATACTATTTAATGTTAATTGTTTGATCTGATGCAAACAAGAGTTAAGGAGCCTTTCAGGGGCCACTGCGACTTCCTAGCTTCTGAGCCAGCTGAGGTCTTACCGGCAATATCGCTGGTTTTGACCTGGATGACGTAGGTGGTGAGCTCCACCATCAGCTCCTCGTCCACCACAGCAGCCATCTCACAGATCATGGTCCTCTTAGGCCCACGTGTCCTGGACAGCCACTCCTCATAGGTGAACACAGATACCTCCTCTGTGGTCAAGTGACGCATGATCACCTGAGTGAGCAGAGTGAGTAACACTTCTTGTAAATGTCATGTCATTGTAAATGTCACTCAGATTCCAGTCATTGATTTTGTTTATCAATGGTCACAGCCAAAGCATAAAAATTCAACCCAAGTAAAATAAAAGGTCTAGCATCAAAATGTATCAGTTCACATTCTAATACATGAATGAACAAGCATGTTTTTAGCTTTTGCTCATATTATTTTCATTACCTGCGAGGATCATGGATGTCTGTACAGAATTTGTTGTCAGTGCATGAAATAGCTGTTGAGATATCACATGACATATAGTGGAGCTATTCAGGGGAAACCAACAGGATTCATCCTCTGAGGACCTTGAATATCTCTTGCACGGCAATTCGCTCAGTAGCTCTTGAGGTATTTCAGTCCAGACCACAGTGATGGGCAGACTGTCAATGCCCTCTATCTACTCTCCCTTGTTTATCAAGGAGTCTTGTGTCACACATTGTCACATTATGGACTCTAACGTGTGACTGATATGTACACAAACCCTCTCTTCTCCCAGGAATGCTCATCCTCTGGAGAATTTTCATTAATTAATATTATTAACAAAGACCAGGCTCAGGCAGCCACACTTGTATGAGCTCTGCACTCTGCATATTTATTTGGGCAGATTAGTATGCTGGCAGTTCGCCCAGTGCACTGTTGTGTCCATTTCAATACACAGACCCAGAAATCCATAAAGACAGCACATCTGCTTGTGATGCTGAACACACCAGGCTCTGTGCAGGGTCAAGTCAAGGAGATGTTCGCAGCCGCTGAGTCCCAGGCACGGACGGACAGGGCTTGGTATTGTTCCTGACTGGTCTGCTGCTCTGCAGGCATGGTGCCTTTACCAGAGAAGACATTTGCATAGGAAATGTGCTCTGTTTCATCAAATCGGCTGGCCCGAGACATCAGACTGAATTTGGAGGTGAGCACTGATGCTGTCCTCACGGGGTCACCATTTTGGGAAACTATGTATATTAATGCAGTCAATTATATTGCCGGACTTTGCATTAAAAAATTGTGATATCTGCACCACCAATTCATACTAAAAGCAAATGCAAAATGGAATATTCCCTCTGTACTGAGAGCAGATACACAGAGCTCATTACTGAGCCCAGTTTGTGCTGTGCTCTGTATGTGTGTGTCTGTCTGTATGTGTGTGTGTGATGCCAGCAACAACAGCATGGTAAATAAAATGGGTCAATATGCTCACTCCAGGAACTCTGAGCCCTGCTGTGTGTGTGTGTGTCTTTGTGGGTGGGTGAATCATTGACCCCTCTCCTGCAGGCATGGATAGATGTGTCTGTGTGTGTGCGTGTGTGTGTGTGTGTTTGGCTGTGTGATATAATAGACTGAATGATCCCGCGACCGAAAGCATACAGCACCGAGATAAAAACACAAAACCTGAGACTGCTTTGCACTATTGATTTTGGAAGAACCTAGCAATTACTGCTCTGCTTTTTATGCTCCTGGTTTCATGTTTTATGGATGAGATCAGCGGTGTCCTCTTCATATCCAATTAGCCCTCCACAAAAATTAACGAAACCTCTGCATAGTGCACCATCAGCTGATTCTGGTGCATTAAATGTGCCTGAAACTTTCCTTTTGCAGTAATATATGCGTGTCCTTCTGTAGCAGGTTGGTTAAGGTGAGCTGACCTTATCCAGAAACCAGTCAGGTCGGCTGCCGGAGCCGTCAACACGAAGCCTCATCTTCCTCAGTGGGGCAATGTCATCGATCTCCATGTTGAATGTGTCCTCCTGACCTCGCTCAAACCTGATATCCAGCACACAAACAACACAGTATAATGAGTGTTCTCTTTATTTCACACTGTGAGCTGATGATGATGACGACTATGTTTTAATCACCTGTCCTCATTCTTCTGCAGCAGCATCTCCTCCGTGCTGCCGTTGGCCCCGAACACAGACATGAAGATCTGCGTGTCTGTTCCAGCATTTTGCACATCGCCTGTCACCACCGTCACTTCATAAATGATCTGGTGTGAAAACGTCAGAAGTTTTACTCATTTTATCTTCCTCACACACGCGTCTCCCACAGGCTTAAACACCAGGGGAACAAGGATTTATCTTCAAGTTGAGGAGCAATTTTATACTGTAAAAATCCATTTATATTTTAGGAATTACAAGGTTAATGGTGAGGCTTTGAACATCAATAAAATAATAATATATGGTAAATGAATAAATGTGCTTTTAGAGCAGGACAGTAAGATGTGTGGCATAAAGGGACTATCATTCCCCCTACTCCAACAATACAGGTGCAATATAGACACCCGTATTTTCATCTCATTGTAGTTGTTCCATTGAGTTTCCAACAAGAAAATTCAACAGCCCGTCCAAACTGAGGCTCTGGCCCACAGCCATTGAACCCATTCAGTGATCCATCATGGTGGGAGGGGCTGTTCAAAAACGTGCCAAAGTTGTGACAATGTCCTGACTGTCAGTTATGATGGTATATTTCTATCAAGAAAGAGCTACAAAGAAAGACATGGGAGAGCTCTTTATCAAAATCTTAGCTGAAATATTATTTTATAAAAACATAATCTAACATGTGACAGTGTATGGCAAAAATTATTCTTAAAACCAACTACAAAGATAATTCTGAGGAAATGTTCATTTTCATTAGTACCACTGATGTCTAATGCCCTGTTTATACCTTTATAACTATATAATAATATTATGACAACTCTCCAGTCTCAAATCTGTCTAAGGCAAGAGGGGAATTAATGTACTTAAAAATGTCATAAAATAAAAATGAATCATAGAAGATTTAGCAGATTTGAAGGTATTAATGTTTAATCATGAATCAGAGAGGTGACAGTTATAAAAAGGCATTTTTTATTGGATTTGTATTTAAGTATGCCTTTTCCAATAATGTAAATTATTCCACTGGTTTCATTAGTGACAGTAATGATTCAAATTGAGTCATTATCACTGGTTGGCTGCAGATATCGGCTCTAACTGTGATGTACCGTATGTTCTCTGTGATGTGGCTGTGTTTACCTCACTCTGTGCACATTTACATACCTTCTGGGAGATGGAAATGGCCTCTGCATCCAGCACATTGAATACTCTTGCAGTCAACCCATCTCCTCGATCTTTGGCCAGCCAGCACTTGCAAGCAAAGATGTATTTGACCCCTTTGGTTGGCACAGCAACAGACAGCTCATCAACCAGCCAGCAGCTCTCAGGAGTGGCCCCATCATGGCCAAGCTGCAAGGAGAGAGAGAGAGAGAAACAATCACTTCAACCTTCGTGGGTGTATTTTTCTGCACGTCAGTGGAACTCTAAAAGCATTCCACCCCCTCCCTCACCTCGACCTTTTTGATATCCCCCACGTCTGCACCGTGGGACTCGAAGCTCTCCAGAGAGCCAGCCTCAAAGCCCTTCCTCCCATCTGGCAGGTCCAGCCACAACCTCTCTGTCTGGCCGTGATTGGCCCCGATAATGATCACATAAGCCCTGCTGGTGGTGCTCGCGTCCCGCTCCAGTCCAGTACAGATGGTGATGTGGTATGGTATGACTGCACAGGAAGGCCAGAGCACTTATTCATTCATGAGGGTATGAGATTATGTAAAAATATCTGTGTTTGAATATTAATAATGGTGAGATTTGCAGAGCAGAGGATGAATCACGCATGCAGTGCTGAAGCCTCTTGTTATTTTTCTTACTCGGGAGCTCAATTTCCTCCTCCTTCTTCTTCTTCTTTTTATTCATGTTACTGTCGACACTCTTCACGGTCAGAGCTGAGTTCTTTTTACTGTTGAGGCCCTCTCTCACCCCCTCATAACCCTGAACACAACATAACACACACAATAAGACAGGTAAACACATAAACTTTCTCACTTATACATAAGACTATAACCCACCTACTGTCTGTCATCTTACCTTGATATAGAAGACTCGCTCTATGCGTCTGTCCTCCCTCTTCCTGGAGAGCCAGCGTTCACATAAGAACAGGAAGACCTCCTCCGTGTCCACGTCCAGCACCTCTACCTGGTCCAGGTACCAGTCGGGGCTTATCATACTGTTGTCATGGCGGATTTTTATCTTGAAAACCTGTCCAAGGTCGACTGCCTCCAAAGTAAACTTGTCCACCTGAGGAGAAAAAAACATGTGTTCATCAGGACTGTTTGTCCATCTTTACTTCACTGGATGGAGTAGAGCTGTGTTGTGAAAACTGGCCACAAAATCAGTGCTTTCTTACAGATCCTCTTTCAAATTTGTTGCTGTTTGTCTCTGACTTGCTGAGCTTCCTCTCTCCAGTGTCGCCCAGGTCCCCGTAAATTGTGAGGAAGACATTGGCATCGGTGCCGGCTCCATACACATCACCTGTCATCACTGATACTTTGTATTGATGAGCTGCAGCAGGGACAGTGATCACAGACAAGAACACAAGGGATCGGTTTAAGGTGATACAGACAGAAAATAAAGCTATTTTCCATTTCTGCGTGATGCCAATGTCTTGATAGAATCTCATTCAGGGATAAAAAAGCCAAGAAGAAGGATTGTTTCTAAAAAGATGGGAGAAAACAGGACAAAACATTGAGAGATATCCTGCAAATATGTCTGCATGTTTGTGTATAATAAGTGAATATGCATGTACTGTTAGTCTGCATATGTTAACATACTCTCCAGAGCATCTTCCACCTCGATCTCAGTCACTTTCAGACTTCCATCGCGTGAAAGCTTCTCAGTAATGATGTCAGATGGCACCAGCTCCCTCACTGTTTCTCCATCATCCTCCGACTTAGCAAGCCAGCACTCGCATGGGAAGATGACCGTCTCTGAACCCTACAGGGAGCGAGAGTGAGAGGGACAGGGCTGAAACAAAATGATTTCATTCCCCTGTGGCTCTGGAGAAAATCAGTGAGCACAGTTTGACTGAGCCTCGGGTTAGTGACAGTGCTAGATTACCCCTCATCTTTCTGTGAGGAGAACATCTCCACCTACTGACCAAAGATAGTGTTGGTCTCATGAGCAGGAGGATGCTGACAAGGACTTACTCAATGATTTAGATGTTTATTAAATATTAAAGTGTAAATATTAAGACTAATGTCAACAATCAATTTTAAAAATAAATTATTATGGATTCAAGTGCTTTTTAGAAACATGTAAAATGCAATCGAACACTATCATATCACAGTATAACACTTACTTCTGATATTTTCAAAGTTTAACTCACATGATAAAGACTTTGACTTTGAATGCAATATTTTCATTTTGCAGTGTTTTACTCAAGTAAAGCAGCTGAGCACTCCCTCTGTCACTGCGTCTGTGCTCTGTTGACAGTACCTTTCCCTTCCTGAGCAGACGTCTGATCTCCACCCTGTCCAGATGCCAGCCAGGGTTCACCCCGCGGTTGTCATGGCCGATACGGATCTTCTCAATCACATCTCCCACATCTTCGAGCTGCACAGAAACAGAAAATTCTCTGTGTGTTCAGGTCTGAATTTCCTGCTTTTCCACCTAATGCTGCTGTTTTCAGAACTTGATGAATGCCACTATTCTACTTATGTATGACAATATACTATTATTATACCTCAACGATAAACATGTCCTCAGCTCCTCTCTCAAAGTACATCCTCCTCTCTCTCTTGTTGACACACAGAGACTTCTGCTGTGTACACACGGCATCTCGCCCATACAGGACAATAAAGACGTCTGCGTCTGTGCCGGCTCCAAACACGTCACTTGTGAAGACTTTAATCTCATAGGGAACAACTACAAAATACAAAAACATATATCATAACCACTTGTGTGCATCATATGACAAATTACACACGTGTTGGTATAGAGCACTGTCATTTACATGGTGTGTAAAGCTCTGTCTGAAGAGGATTTGGGAACAGGTCCCTGACGATGGCCCCGTCATCCTCCCCTTTGTCCAACCAGCGGCCGCAGGGGAAGCGTTGTTTCTGTCCCAGAGACGGAGCATCGATCTCCACCCAGTCCAGGAACCAACCTGCTGATCCTCCTCCTTAAACAGTGACACAGTGAAGTTAGTATATTCCTGTTTGTCTCTGTGTCGTGCATCACTCTGTGTTCATTATTCACTGCACAGACAGGGAGTCAGTCCTACTGTACCACAGTTGTCGTGTCCAATACACAGCTTCTTCAGTGGTCCGATGTCCACAGCCTCCACGATGAACTCATCAGTCATACCACGTTCAAACTTATTCTTATGGGTCTTTGAAGCCTTCAGGTTAATTATCCCTGGGGTGAGCACATCACAGAGTATTTTTATTATCTAAACACACATGTACAAATCTATAATGCCATATTAAGTGTTACCTGTGTCATCCTTGGTGCCATACATGATCATAAAGACATTAGCATCTGTTCCTGCATATTTCTTGTCACCAGTTTTTATCCGTATTGTGTATGTTGTTGACATGGCTGTCATAAGAAGAAATGATAAGGATGTAATCTTTGAACAATCTGTAGTAATTAGTATCCTAATTCGTTTAAATTAAAAAAAAAAAAAACATCTCATCTTATTCAGAGAGTGATTCTCTGTGCAGCCATAACGCTGTTCTCACCTTTCTGCTCCAGACCGAGTGTGGCCTCAGAGTCTTCCTCATCATCATCCCCCTTCTTCATAAACGCCTCGTCCACAGGGACCAGCTCCCTGGCCAGCTGTCCATCATCTTCATCAATAGCCAGCCAACGTTTACAAGGGAAAAAGTACCTGAAACCCAACACAGAATATACTTTATGCAGTGTACAGGGTGCAGTATATAATGACAACTCTATCAGCACAATCCATTTATCAAAAATACTATGAGAAAGTGACCATCACTCTTTAAATTGCTGCTAAACCACCTTGGACAGGCTGAGTACTATTTTACACCATGCAGTGGAGCTCTCTGACATTTTATGTGCAAAGGCTCTGTTTGCTATTTGGGGATGACGCTATTTTGTGAAACCTGGTGGTGCTATGACTCAGCATGTTGTAAATAATTTATCATCAAGGTAATAAAAGATTAAATATTTGTCAGGTAATCGACTAATGTCATATTTTGTGTGAAAATGCAGTGTCACATCTAATTTAAAGTGCTCATGAATCACTGCTCTTTCTAAAATCATCAGGACTTACGTGGTGTCATCCTTGTTGTCTATGATCTCCACCCTGTCCAAAAACCAGCCGGCGCTGGCCTGGCTGTTGTCATGTCTGATTCTCAGCTTCTTCAGGACACCCAGGTCGACCGCTGTGATGTTGAAAATGTCCTCCTGTGTCACACGTGTCCCACAAATCAGTGAGAGGGGGGTCAGGAAAGGTCACAGGTTTTAGCTTAGCAGTCCACAACAGCCTCATTACTTATTTATTTGATCTATCTTTAACCTGCAAAGCTCCTGATATCCAACAGTTGTTAAGAGGGACTAAGCCAGAACAGCAGTATCAGTGATAACAATCTTGACTATGTAAAACACAGATTAAACAAGTAGACCTGCAATACATTATGTACAGTCACAGAGGGAAACCTGTGTGGAGAATTAAGGTCAACAATGTACTTCTTACAAATAATTTTGAGTTGTGAAGAGAAGGTGCTGCATTGTGCCCTTAGGTTTAATTATATGGTTCTTACATTTTGTATGTTTAATGTTTATGTGCTGGAAATATTTCTTAAGGGTGACTATTTCCTGAAAACTTGTCTCCACATAAAAGCAGATTAAACAAAAGAGAAATAATGTGTTTATCAGTGAAGGTCTACCGTCTCCTCACTGTGGCTTTATATTCAAAGGATCGGTAAATCTTACCTGGTCTTTCTCAAATTTGTTCAGATGGTTGGACTTCCTCAGCTTGCGCTCTCCTGTGTCGCCAACCTCTCCATAGATGTTGATGTAAACGTTGGCATCAGTGCCCGCCCCCCACATCGCCCCAGTGAACACATGAACCTCATATGAGTTTACTGACAGGGAAACAGAACACATGAGTAAGATATCTGGTGACATTCCACCATCGTATGTATTGATATTTGAAGCATTAATGTCACAATTAAGAAAATTATATGTATCCACTGGAAATTAACAATGGTGTCTCCTCACATAACATTCATGCTCTACTTACTCTCCAGGTCTTCATTGTCCTCAGTCAAAAGCTCAACCACAATCTCCCCATCCTCCTCATCCCTGGCCAGCCAGCGGTTACAATGAAAGCTAAATGTCTCCACCACTTCCTGCAGCTCCTCAATGATCTCCACCTCCTCCTCCTCTTCTTTCTTCTTCTTTTTCTTGTCCTTCTTCTTGTCTTTCTTGGTGTCCTCCTTCTTCACCTCAACCTGCACCATTGCCATCGTCAGCCGCTTGATGTCCACTGTCTCCAGGAACCAGCCGTCTCCAATTCCCTTCCCATCATGGAAGATGCGTAGCTTGTAGATCTTGCCCACATCCTGAGCTTCAATCTGAATGGTCGGTGTAAGACAACGGTCAAATCAGCAGGAACTGAAACCTCGAGCAGACACTGATGTAACCCAACTTAGACACTGACCTTAAAGATTTCAGTAGTACCACGTTCAAAATTGTTGGAGCGACTCACAAGAGGAAGAACTTCAGTTTTTCCTTCATCTCCATAGATCTGACAGAAGACGTTGGCATTGGTGCCACCTGCACGAACGTCCGCTGTCACCACTGTTACTTCATAGTTGATCACTGGTAATGAGAGGGCATCACAACACAATGACAGGAAATATAGGTAAGATAGAGAGTATAGAGTTTCACATGATTAACTCTGGCTGTGCAGCACTTTTACATTGATGTGATTTACATTGCTCGATGCCCAGGACCTCGCTGGGATAGATCTCAACCTCCACTTTCCCATCAGCCTCATCTTTGCAGAGCCAGCGGTGACTCGGGAACATGTATTGCATCCCATGAACTGGCACCGAGATCTGCACGCTGTCCAGAAACCATCCAGCCCGAAGGCCCTCGTTGGTGTGACCAATCAGGAGACGGTTGATCTGTTCAGTGCAGACGACATGAGCAAAGCAGACTAGAATCAGGAAGCACAAATATGTTTGTTTTCTTTTATGCCTGCTTCAGAGAACATGCCTTTCCAATGTCAAAGGTATCAATGGTGAAGACATCAGTGCGTCCCGTCTCAAAGTAGTTCCTGAGGTCATTGTCGGAGACGGCCAGGATCATCTTGTTCGTGTCCGCCTTCTCCCCGTACAGCTTCACAAACACTTTGGAGTCTGAGCTGGCTCCATTCACACTGCCTGTCTTGATGGCTATGTGGTAGCTGACGTCTGTTGATAAAGGAAATGGATGTAATTTATGTAACCTTTAAAATGATAAGCTGTGCTTTTTTTAGTTACTTGACCTCTGTATTATTCTTGATCTTTTAGTTACTCACTAAAGAGACGCAGACCATCTCCAGCTGGAACTAACTCCCGGACAATCTGTCCATCGTCCTCATTACGGTCCAACCACCTGGAGAAGGACACAAAGGAAATGGACAAGTTCACCCTGCCAACTTTCAAACTTCCCCAACAACCAAAATCTATGAAAGAAATACATCATGTTATCTATTATTTATAACCTTTGTTCTGCAGGATTGGTTTCAGATTGAAACTGAAACTAAACTGACAGAATCTCTAAAATTCAACTGTGAAAAGAAGAAAATACAAATAAAAGCTATGTAACTACACACTGTATGTGATTTGATTTTATTTAATTCTCAACTTCCTTTTTCTTGTGAGGAAGTCACATCACCATTCATCTCTAAAATAAATGTTAATTAAAGTGACAACGATACAACAGAGCAGAACCAGTACAAGCTACACAAAAGAGTGAACAAGAAAAGCATGCATGGTCTCCATTGTTTCACATTGGAAGCTCCCTAACCTTTCTCTTTTACCAGGACAGATGGACAGACAGGAAGAGCCTCTTTCCAGAGGTAACTCAGCACCTCAGTCTGGGCTCCAGTTACTAAAGGAGACAGAGCTGGCTGGACACATGCATTTAGTGCCTATTTGTAACGGCAAACTCATCCATCAGCTGCCTAACTGCTTAAACACTTGTCGCTGGACAGCTAGGGGATGTAAACGTGGCCAATTTACAGCTCTTATTAGGTTTCTGGAGCTGTTTGCATAGTTTTGTCCATCTGTTCCTTTTTGCTAGGTCTGAGAATAAAGAATTACGAGGGAAAATTCAGCACCGGTGATGATGTAACATATAAAATAGCCCAACCAAGTGTTATAGCCTTGCCTGTAACAGGGGAATTCAATGGCCAGAGACTCTGGCTGGCCCTCCTCCCTGACCATCACCTTATCAAGGAACCAACCACAGCCTCCTCCACGGCCATCATGACCTACACGCACCCTGCGCACCTGGCCCAGAGACACGGCCTCAATGAGGAACTCATCGTGCTGAGAGACGACAGGGAGACAACAGATTAAAGATGCATGCTGTGCATTTTCCCAAACAAGGTGTATGTATCTGCTGTGTTCATCATTTACATTGCCCTTTTCAAATTTGTTGACATTGTTCTTGCTCATAATCATGAGCCGCTCCCCTGTGTCTCCCAGGTCACCGATGATATTGAGGAAGACGCTGGCATCGGTGCCACTGCCGCTGACGTTGCCAGTGCAGATGGTGACACGATACTTTATCACTGAAGGAAAAACAACAAGAGAATGGTCATATTATTTTCCATAAAGCACCTACACTCACTAACATCTCATATATTTTATGGGTAAAATGTTGCTTCTGTATATTTTGTCCTCCAGTGTGTCTCTTACATGGCAGAGGATCCTCAATGAGGGCTCCTGTGGCTGGAAGCTCTCTGACAATCTCATTGTCATCTTCATTGATGTCCAGCCAGCGGCCACATTCAAAAGAATATTCCTCCATTGTCAGGGTCTTAAGCAAAGCGACCTGCAGACAGAGATTCACTGCATTAAGTGTCACTGCACACAGACAAATTACTACTGGAGATTGATCACTGTCATATACAGTATTAAATGGCTTAACATCAATCTGTGAAACAGTTTTCCTCACAGGCTGTTGTGCACATATTCCCTTTTCACGTACAAAAATAAGCTCTAATTCAGTGTCAGCCTCAGTGCTCAGAGGTGACATTGTACAACAGACTTAAGAGATTACATTAACAGATCAATGAGTCTCACCCTCCCTAAATGCCAGCCAGCAAATGGATGTCTCTTCTCATGCCAGATGCGCACTTTCAGCAGTCTCCCTATGTCTGGCATTTCAACCTAGAGTCAATTGAAGAAATGTGTAATTATAAAAGACACAGGGGAAAAATATCTTTGAGAGCTTCACAATAGATGAAGATGCAGCATTCCTACAAGCTCACCATGAATTTATCAAGCTGGCCCTGCTCAAAACTGTCAGAGTTGTTCTCCAGTCTGATCTCATCAGACTTGCCCCTCTCTCCGTAGATCTGCAGAAACACCTGTGCGTCTGTCCCTGCCCCCTTCACATCTGAGGTCCAAATCGACAGGGACCATGGGTACTCTGGGAAAGGTTAGAGTTGAAACTAAAGCAGGGCAGCTTTTTCTGATACTATTACAAATGTTATTTGAGTTTTTGTTCTGTACATATGTGTAACAAGCTTTTCTTTCTCTGAGTAGAGATTCCTGAGGAGAGCAAGGAAACCCACTCTTCTGTTTTTTCTGCCTCAGAGAGACCATCTCATACAGCTCCCTCTCGATCAGTCCATCCCCCTCGTCCTCGTCAAGCCACATCCCACATGGAAATGTCTGCTCAATGCCCGTGAAAGGACAGTATATCACCACCTGGAAGGGAGATGGGTGCTTGGTCGGTGAACAACACTTTGAGAATCAATCTGTGACCAATAAGACGGTATGATGTACCTTTTCACAGTACCACCCAGCTCCAACAGCCCCGTTGTCGTGTCCAATGGTTACCCTGCTGAGCGGGCTGATCAGCTCACAAATCTCCACATTGAAAATGTCGATGAGACCGCGCTCGAAAGCACCACCCTCCAGGAAGATTTTACCGCTGTTCTTTAAGCCCTTGGAGCCGTGCATGACCATGTGGATCTTAGAGTTGGTGCCTGCACCCCTCACATTCCCAGTCATCACTTGCACATTGTAGACAATTCCTGAGCAGATACACACAAAACTGCCAATTTATCACTGGAGACAAATAAGTGAGATATGATTAATGGCTATAAACATATATTAGATACACTGAGAAATGTTGTTCTCACCCATTGGCTGCACTGATCCAACCAACACATCCCTCTGTATTTGCCATCATCTTCATCCATAGCAAACCAGCGATTAACCGGGAACTCATACACTTCTTTATTCCCCATGTCATCGATTACCACCTGTGGAGACACAGGATGCACTTCCATGAGGATCTTTATGTATGTGTGCACGTCTGTGAAGATCACGTAGGTTGGTACATGCCTTATCCAGAAACCATCCAGCAGATGAACCTCTGTTGTTGTGGCCGATGGTGATTTTCCTCAGCCTTCCCAGGTTTGGAGCCTCGATCGTGAACTTGTCCTCAGAGCCTCGTTCAAAGTTGTCTTTGTCACTGTCCAATCGTCTCTCTCCTGTCATGATAGACAAAGATCTAATAATCATTATCAGATAATATAATCACAGAGGATGAAGCTATAGCCATTAGCAATGAATAGAAGATTGGCTGAACAATGACTTCATGTAACAGCTGCTATGAGTGGTAGCAGCAAATACTTCCAACTTCTCAAATGCTTCTGTTTATATAATTATCCATTAATGTTGTTATTCAGTTATGCTACAACAATTATTGTCCACAATAAAAAAAATGCATATTTCAGTCCTACCTGTGTCACCATTCTCTCCAAAGATATTTAAGAAGACATCGGCATCAGTGCCACTTCCCTTCATATCGGCAGTGAACACGCTCACTATGTATTTATTCACTGAAACACATGGAATATAAAAGAGGAACTCAAGATTATATAAACAATATGATTATCAGTTTATATCATGACCAATCTTTTGTCTAAACAAGTTATGCAATTAGGCACGTCCCGTGCTAATCTGTGCTGAGATGGTTTCCAGGTTAAATATTCATAACAGCCTGTTTGTGTGTACGTGCGTGTGTGTTGTGGTTGTGAGAGCCATATTGCTCTGACCACTCCCTAGCAGCACTGTGTTCTCTGGTCTTTATCTGAGCCTCGGCTCAGCGACGCTCTGCTTGATTGACTGCAGCCACTGAGACGTTAGATCACATTGCAGCAGAGGACACATGGGCTGGTTTACCTGAGGATTACACTCTGAAGGAATTCCATTACAACCTGAAACTGTAGGAAGATCTGTGGCCCATCAGAGGCTCCTGTGTGTACAGCTGGCCAGACACATGGCACTGATACTGTCAAAGTTTAAAAAAAATGTTTTTCTGTCCATCTCTCATAGCTACTATATTTTAAAATATTTCTTTCTACTTGCCTTAAACATATTATCAGAGAATTCATTATACAACATATCTGAGCATGTTCAAACTGAGCAGCTCCAAGACTCAGAGAGGTCAAAGTTCATGTGTTGTGTTTAAGAGATCTACAAAAATCAGTTTTCTGGTGATGTTTACAAACCCAGTGCTTTCTGTTGAAGCGTTTTGAACTTGATCGATTGTTATTTTCCTTAAATAACCTCTCTGAACCTTTGTGTCTTTGTTTTGTGTGCTTGTCCCAGAGTGACCTACATTTCGGGACATCCATGGGGTTCATGCTGCCCAGCAGGTCCCTGACAAACAGGTTGTCAGCCTCCTCCCGGCTCAGCCAGTTGTTGCAGGCGAAATAGAAGCGCAGATGGGGCCGGTTCATGTCGGTCACCACCACCCGGTCCAAGAACCAGCTGGCGTTCATCCCTGTGTTGTCATGCTCGATTCTGAGGAAATCAAGAGTCACGGTGTGACATGAATTGACCCTGCAGGTAATGACACATCAAATACACCAGTGCCTTTGCGTGTTTTTAGTTTGTTTTTCTGCAGTGCTAAATACCAAATAACAAAACAGAAATACTATTGGGACTGAATAAGATTGGGCTAAATAGCACAAACAACAACAAAACATTTGGCACCGCAGGAAACTGATCCATGTTGACTCAAAAGTGAAGCCAGGAGCCAAAAAATCTGGAGTCAGGCTTGCTGCTGTTTGTTTTTTCAACTCAGTAAGGTCAAAAGCAGCAGAAACCCTACATGAACATGCTGGGAGAAAAAGCAACACTTCCATCGTTCTTCAGTTTTTAAATTTTACATGACCTGCTGCCTCGTTTCACTGCTCATGTCTGGTGGCTGTGACGTAACTCAGCCTCCTCTAGAGTAAGACATTAACTCCTAACAACAGATGGAGCTTAACCTTGTGTCACTGGATGAAATGCGTTGATGGCCAGTGGCGCTGTGTGATCCTCTCGGTAAGCTGCTGTCATCCTGTATGAGGTACACTTAACTATGAAGCCTTAACTGTGATGTTGTCAGTGACCTGTAGCTACACACTGAGGGCATCTTCTGCAGCCATGCAAACAACAAATGGGTACAACAGTATGCATATTTATTTATAGGTTATTACAGATCACAACCAGCACAATGGTCTTTACCTCAGCTTCTTCAGAGGTCCCACATTGTGTGTTTTGATGCGGAAAACATCAGTCTTATTCTTCTCAAATGCTGTTCTGCTTCTAAATTGAGGAAACATGGAAAATGTCAGAATTTGGGAGATGCTGATGGTTAGCTGAGAGAGAGTGAAAGAGAGATGGGGGGTGTCTGTGTTAGCATGAGAAAGAGATATATATATTATTTAATTGGGAGAGATTAGTGGGTAAAGAGATACTGCACTGAACTCTGTATCAGTAAATTACATCTCCTGACTGATCCAGCTTAAGGTGGTCTCATGACAGTGGTATAATCTGAACCCTCCTCTGGCTTGGCCACTTCAACACCGCTGCCTCCTCCACCACGTTGTGTACGCCTACCCCTCGCAGAGATGAACCAGGGCTGTGTACGAGGCAGACCCCCTCTGCCAACCACAGTGAATCAGACACCCTCTTTTCCATTAAGAGAGAAAACCTGCCTTTGTCTCTGACCCACATCTCCATCTGTTCTCCTCCCCCTGCAATATCCAGCCCATGCACAATGCCAAGTCTCACATAATTAAAGTGCACGGTGTCATATACTGTAAAAAAAACCTGCCAAGAATGAAATACGCTCCAGCACACATGAATGCATGCCCTCATTCTCTGTCCCCATGTAAAATCACCTGTAGGAGAATGACGGGGAAACATTAGTTATTTTAAAAAATAAAAAATCAAACGCAATGCAAACTTTGGAATTCATGCAATTTCACTGACTTTTAATAATCACAGTGAATTTCCAAAGAATTGCATTTTTAGTCTGCCTCAATTGTTCAATCGGGCAAACAATGTTTGGAGACATAGCAACCCTCCCTTACCTGTATCATGTCGTCAAGTTTTAATCTATCGTTACACAATACAGGCAGGACCTAATATATACTGGAGTAAGGTGAAACTCCGAACTATACAATATGTTTATATCATGTGACAAAAGTGACCTAATTATCACCTATGCATGGTATTTCCTCAGCTGAGCCAGACCGTGACACAGCATGGAGATACTGCATACATGGCATGTAGGTGCTGTCTGTAGTGGATGAATGGGACCACCACAAGGTGTGGGTGACATGTTCTCGTGTGGCTTACAATAAGTTGATATATCCTATACGCTGCACAGGTAACCCTATCTGTGAATCAATGTGTGCAGAGATAAAGGGAGCCCTGTGCTGATAAGATCCCCTGAGAGTCATCTGATCATCCTAAGAAATGACATCGTGGTCTTCTTTCATTTGCCTCTGAATGGAAAAGAAGACCGGCCATGTCACATAGTTCCTCCTTACTCCACGTATTCTGTGTCCGACATTGTAATACAACTGTATGGAGGAGAAATTCCTGCACCACAACTGAACCTCTTGCTACAAGGATGCTTCTCTGACATCAGAGGGTTTTTCACATTTCAGGTTGATACAGGTTTTGACTAAGAGTTCAAAGGGCAACTTGATTTAGTCTTTATCCTTGGCCATGCAGGCACCAGGTTAATGTTGAACAGGAACTCTCTCTCATACAGTGCTATATGCACAATACAAACAAACACAAGGACAGAATCATATCCATCCTTTAGCAGACTCTTTAGAAAATACCTCTTTTCTGTGCTGAAGGGTCAGAGAGGAATAGAAAAGATTAAAAGTTAACATCTGACATTGAAAAGGTGTCACACTAGTTCAACTTACTAATTATGACAACTGTGTTATACATAAAGCCTGATATGAAAACTGCAAACAAATCACAGTCATTCAGATCGGATTCACAGTATAACGTCAAAGTATGTATTACTTATATTTCAGTGGCATCATCATTAACCTCATTAAACTCACTTGCTTGCCAGGTGAATCTTGGGCGTGACACCAAAATCTCCAAAAAGGGTAACAAACACATTAGCATCAGTCCCGGCTCCCTTTACATCACCAGTGACAGTGACCACTTCGTACACTGAAAGAGAAAGCAAAATGGAGATTACAAAGACACAGGGAGATTAAAATGTGTGTGGCGTTTCCCATTTTGTTAAAAGCATCGTCTGAAATGTTGAGAGCGTGTGTCGGGGATGAATTCTTTGATGTCTGGCAGGGACTACTTTGAAGAGTGAAAACTTGAACAAAAGGACAAACCTCAAAGTCACATCCTCACAGAGTGTCCAATAATCTATAAACATTTGGGAGCATTGTGTTTCCTTCCATGTGCAGTTGCCAGGGAATTCAATGCGGCGAATCTGCAGTGAATCCATGTCTGGTGTGATACCCCAGCCAAGCCTCTCTCACATTTCACAAATATGTCTCTCTGGGCCACTGGGCTGATGGGAAGGTAAACAACTCAGCAGTCTGTACAACCTGCCTCAGTTTGTGTCATTTAAAGTCTCTATATCTGAGGTCACTACCCTGATGACCATGCAGGCATAGGGATGGCGAGGATCAGTCCTATACTTTGGTCAAGACTAAGATATCTTATCACTTATCACTTACTGAGTAGATTGCCATGAATTTGGTAGAAGTTTTTACATCAAGAGTGAGCACAGATGACTTCAGTGATCCCTTGATATTTACTTTGAAGCACAATAAATTTGACATTTTTAGCTCTCAGTGAAATATCATATGAAATTTGGTGCAGGTAATCACGCTCCATGTTCTGAGTATGATTTATAATAAGTGAAGTGATTCTTTCTCTTTTCACCACAATCAGGGGAAATGTTCAATTTGTCCAATACTTCACTTTTGACTGACTATTCAGCTTCAGATGTACTTTGTGCTTAGAGTGAATTATCAGATGATAGCAGGTTAACATGGCCAACTAAACCACCACAGTAAACATCAACATGTTAACATTATTTAGTTCAAACCCAATGGATGGATCAAAGTTCATATATGTTTTCCTTAACATTGAAGTTGGTTCCTGGTGAAAACCAAGATTAACAAGCATTTTGTAGAAGTGTTACTCACTTAAACCAGATCTACTTTTTGTCAATCTTTCTTCTTTTTTTTTTTTAACTCAGTTTATGTCATCATGAATCCACTGAGTTCATAATGACTCATCACATTACTTGTATCTACATACACAATTTTTCTGAGTGGATTTTGAAAGTCACACCTGTGCAACAGTTGCTGTTGAGTAATAACATTAAATGTTCATAAGGGATTAGTCAGTGTATGGCTGTTACCTGTGACTCAATACCTCGGCGTATACAGTGGTAATTGTATAGTCCTAGTGCATTACAACATGTATACGTGAACTCCTGTCTGGCTGCGGTTATGTAATTGCCAATATTATGTGGACTTAGAGGTATGTGACTTGAGCTCAAATTTCTACTGACAAGCTCAGCTGGAGAGAAACAAAGGTGTGGTCCAGTCTATAGATAGTTTACTTCTTTGTAGGATATCCATTGTTCAGGTGGACCAGGCTAGGGTTAAGTTAGGGTTATTAAGGTTATTCGACAAAGGGATAATTGTTCAAATTTGTAGAATTCATCCAACATAAAAGAACAGGGAGCGGATGATAAAACCAGTGAAAGACAAATAGTTAAGAGGGCAGGAGATATAGGACAACCAGATAACCTAAAAACATCCAGGAGAAGGAAAAGAGAAAAGGCAGAGGCCTGATAAAGTGCAACTTGACCACAGTGGATAGGAAAAGGTCATGGATACCTAATTAACAGTGAGCGGGGCCATTAAACCCAGACTGAAGAGAAAGAGAGACACCTGATAAAATCAGATAGACAGTGGCCTGGTAAAACTGAGCCGCACTAAACTCTTTGGCGTGTCAGAGACCTGAGTGAGTTACAAAGATTGTTAGACTATAAATTGCACAATGATCACAAGCTAAAACTGCATTAGCAGCAGTCGGTCACTTCATGGTAGCAATTATTCAGCGATTAAAATGCCAGAGAGTACACTGACATGCTGACACGTCACCTTTTCAGCTCTCACTTGGACAACTTGAAGGGAAAATGAGATGAAAACCTTTTAGGTCCAGACTTTTGTATGTATTTATGCACAATTTTCTCATTCAAAAGAACTTTCAGTGCCGCTGAGTGCTCCACTCTCCAAATGGTACTAATTTGTTTTGCTAAATATGTTTTGCATTAAGAGAGTTTTTATACCAGAGACCAGTTTATATGCAAAGTCCTGTGTCTGATTGGATTATGTAACAAAATCACAAGCAGAATTTATATTTTGGAAAACATTTTGAAGCCAGTGAGAACATTTGGGGCCAGAGAATAATCAAAGGTCCACGTAGCAACTAAATTTTTCTGGGGCTTTCCACTCCAAAATGCATTTGAGTGCATGTCTAGGAGACGTAGCAATATTGGTAGCACATCAGATTGAGCTTTCTAATGCTCCCAAGTCTTTTTTGATTGTTGACAAGTTTCTCTATGTTCAGGTTGTTTCATCTTAACAATAATCAGAGGTCACTAAAAACCAGGGTTAAACTGTGATTAAGACTAAAACCAGAGGTAAAGATTAGCACTGCAACATATTTCCATTTGCATCATGTGATTCCCTTCCTTCCACTCCACAAAACTACAAAATAAACATGTAGCCCCCATGCAGGGTCTTGTTACCCGCAATTTGGGAATCTCTGGTCTTGCTTTAAGAAAACCCCTCTGGCTCCCAGCCCTGCCTCTGGCCCTGGTGTTGCTCCCAGCCCCTGTGACTGGGATGGCACCCAGCACCTGTCTGCCCCTGAGCCTCTGTTTGCCTCCATTCATGTGGAACATAACTGAGCTTTCACCCAGGAACAATCACAGAGGGAGTTCCCAGAGTGGCCCTGTGCAGAGCAGAGGGCAACTGGAGGAAATCTGCAATCAAGGTTTGACCAGTTGTTTCAGTCCAGCAGGTCCATACATGCTATAGGTTGGACAACCAAGACTTATCTAAAAAGATGCATTGTGGTCTCTGTCTGTGATGAGGTGTCAGATCCTTACCTTTCTTTTTGTAGTATTCTTCCTCATAGCCGTCTGATGAGTCTGTGTGGTAGTTCAGCAGCTCGTTCTGATAAAGTGCACCAAAGTCCACCTGTTTATTTTTGGATTTCTTGCCCTTTTTCTTTTTGTCTTCATCGCTGTCTGCAGATCCCTTCTTTGCCTTCTTCTTTTTCTTTTTCTTTGAGTCTTCCTCCTCCTCTTCCTGCTCCTCGATCAAGGGCTCCTCATCGTCATCGTTGTGAGATTTCTTCTTCTTCTTGCCATCTTTAGATTTTTTATCCTTGGAGCCCATCTCCTCCTCTCCTCCCTCTGGGTTTTCAGCTGAGGATTTCTTCTTCTTTTTCTTCTTCTCCTTCTCCTCCTTCACTCCCTCAGTCACTTCCTCCTTAAGCTTCTCTGATTTCTCCTTTTTGGAATTGGTGGTGGGGTCGTTGTTGTTCTGCTCATCCTCTTCAGCTTCATTTTCAATCACAGCTCCAGCTTCAGAATCATCTTCTGTTTTTTTCTTCTTCTTCTTCCTCTCTTTTACTTTTTCACCCTCTTTTTTCTTCTTCTCTTTCTCTGTGGCCTCCTGACTCTCAGAGCTCACGGTGCTCTTGTGTTTCTTCTGACTCTTCTCTCCTTTTGTGGTGTCCCCGCAGGTCACATCGTTGCTCCTCTCCTTTAACTTTGGCTCCGTTTCCTCCAATTCGTCATCAACCTCTTCGGTTTCCTCCGAAGCTGTGGATTTTTTCTGTTTCGATGGCATCTTTTATTCATTCACTTCCCTGGCCTTTAGTTTCGTAAGTGCTGCCTTGAGTTTCTAATGGTGTAAGACAATTCATTTGACCCTTGGCTGCAGGGTGCTTCTGGGATCCTGAGGTTCACAGTGGCCTGGGTGTGTTCGGCCGAAGGTATACCAACTCTGGACATGCAGATGGAGTGATGGCTGCCTGGATGTCTCCTGCCTGGGCAGTATATGTCCATACAACCAACACACACTACTCATGAAAAATTACTGTCACCTCAGCACTCACGTGACCCATGGGAGAAAGCCCTGTGAAAAAGGAGCCTTGCACAGAGAACTTATCCTCTCTGCCACGGCACTCTCCATTATTCATGGTGTCGGGATCGCTTTACGGGTCGGGGGCGTCTCGCTTTTACCTGCAGTCACACGAACACAGACAGACACGCATAAACACACATACAAACTCTCTCTTACAACTATTCCCTATTCTGATACAACCAAGTCTGGCAATCAGTATAAATCACAATTAGAAGTCCTGAGAAAGAGAAAAACATGACTGACAGCAAACTGTGGCTCAAGATTTACAAAGGAGGAGTTAATATGAGCAATGATTTATTTTCTTTGTGGCAGTTTTCAGCCAATGTAAATGAATGGAAACGTTTTAGGAGATGCAGCTTTCTTTCCAAGAGTAAGACGAGAGAATTAATGCCACACTCATGTTTGCACAGTGAATATTCAGCCAGCTCTGCTTGAGCATGAGTTTACTTGATAAACTTACGATACATGAAGAAAAACAGAACATTTGTATTACATCTTCCTTTAGCAAGCCTCTCTTAAGAAAGAGGAAATTGATCTGTGCAAAAATTTGCTGTAGATCTGCCATATATCTGCACCTGACTAGAAGCCAAATAATCCCATTAGTCTCATTACTACCACCTGCCACCTGATAATGTAGGCATCGAGGGGAAGGGCAGAGCGTGGTCATAATGATCTTTCAACATCAGGTTACCCATGACAGTGGAGTCAAACTTAATTTGACACAGTGAATTCTCCATATGCACATTTGTACCAGAGTCTGGACTATCTTCCGATATTTTATAGTGTAATCTGATATTTTGAATGGACTTAAAGCTATTGTGTGTAACTTCTGTCTACAACTAGAGGAATTCCAGAAACACTGCCGACATGTCTGGCAGTAAAGGTTGCAGTAACATACATGAATGCAAGCACCGGCTAAGGATAATTCCCGTTCACTTCCAGCATATGCGAACGAAGGGGAAATACAAAGTTCGCTTCCTGTGGAGGAAGCAAATCTCCATCCAACAGGGTGTGTGGCGGTGTACCATTGCCACGAGCGCTCCAGCCCGATCTCTGTACAGAGTGTGTATGACTGAGGCCAAGTCTGTGTTGCTCTACCATGGCCGCGAGCGCTCTAGCCCCGTCTGTGAACAGAGTGTGGATGACTGACGCCTGTTCAGTTGAAGCGTGTGGCGGTGTACCATTAGCTCGGTCTCTGTACAGAGTGTGTATGAGTGAGGCTAAGTCTGTGTTGCCCTACCATGGCCGCGAGCGCTCTAGCCCCGTCTCTGTACAGAGTGTGTATGACTTGTTCGGGTGATTCCTGGCACCGCGTGGAGTCAACCGAAGAGTCGGAACTGCCGTGAGCAGTGGGGCGAATTAAACCGAACAGAAGAAGACGAGGAAAAAGCAGTGAAGCGAAACTGCCAAGGTGTCCAGGTAACCTGCACCGTGACATACACAGTCACACGCCCCCACCTACCTTACCGGCGGCTAGTGAAGTCACACTGTGGGCTCGATGTAGCATTAGCTCCTACAGCAGTCCAGCAGAGTCGCAGTGCGCGTGGTGTTCCGGTTCAGCCAGGTTTCCATGAGAACGTACACACAGCAGTTCCTCGCGCTACGATGAGAAGCTCTCCACAGTGTGATGTAATGTTGTTGACGAAGGAGTGACCGTTTGCTAGCGTGGCTGTAGCCTCTGCTTGCTTGTGCAGGTGCGGCCACCGTCCTGGTCTTTTCTGGGCCTTCACGGAGCTCGCGCGGCACACTTCGGTTGTAACAGGAAGCATTTCTACGGTTGTTGATTAATTTTATTTTATTTTTTTCCCCCATCTATCTATTTTTGATATTCCAACTGTTCACTTTTTACAATTTCTACTGTATGCCCATGAACTATAGGGTTACTTCAACCACCACTGATCGTTTCACCTGTGCTGTACAAACTCATTTGTAGTTCCAGGTGTTCAACTGACTGAACATGGATGTGTTTTCAAGTCAGTTTTATCTTATAACTTATGCCACATTTGTCTGACATTAGTAGTTATCTGGCTGATCCCCACTCGGACACAGCAATAATGAATCCATGAACATATAAGTGAGAAAAACCAAACAAGTTTATTTACAAACACAATACCAGTATAAAGAATAATCCAGAGTCAGTTAAGAAGCACTGTGTTTTATATTACCTCTTATGCTACCTTTATCCAGTTCCTTTCCTGTTTCCATTCCTTATTCAGTTGTGTCTGTACAACAATTTAGTGGTAAAGCCAAACATTTTTGGTGTTCGTATTCGGTGAACATAAGAGTCTATACAAATGGTGAAAGAAACAGCACATTTGAATCTTATAAGGAATGTTGGATAAATAAGGAAAAATGGAAAAATAAGTGCGCAGCCAAGCAGTGACTGATGATGAGTAACCAAAAAATCACTTTACAGTCTCTTAAAACCTTTTGCAATGTACAACCACAAATAAACAGTGAAAACACACAGCTTTCCAATGCTTAAAAGCACAGTGCGTTCTCAAGTGCAAAGGGGAAGAAAAGTCATACAGTGTTCATAAAAGTATCACAGCATTTTACAAAAGGGCAGCAACCATTTTCATTCTTGTATCTTTAATCAATGAAAACCGCATCCATTACTATACAAGTCACATCCACGAATCCATTCATCTCTTTGTGGTTTGTGTATATATCTCCAAAAGCACTGTGAGTTTCAGTAGAGGCTCAATAGTGTAAACATATTTTAGTGATCATTGAAGCAGGCACACACAAAGCCAAGTACAGAGTAAGGTCATGCAGAGCATCACATGATTATGAATGGTGTTTACAAGGAGTAAGACGTCACTAATTCCAATAGAGTAGAAGCTGAGAACTGCACATGAACGTCTGTACCTTAGAGAGTCCTACATGTCTTGGATTCAAGAGATCAACTAAGATTTAGATTTGATTTCAGTGTATTTGAAGATTATGCAAAACACCTGGGTGCACTGCATATCCTATAGAAGGGTTTGATATCTCGTAAGGCAGCATGGCTTAAGACATGAATGATGGCGAGAGGCTGGGTTGCTCAACAGTGCTCTGTTGCTTTACAAATTGGATGGCCTTGAAACGTTTGCTGAGGTGGTTTCATTGCAAAATATTTATACGTGACGAGCCAAAAAAAAGAAGGAAAAAAAAACATCCCCACTTCTTCTCATACACCTTTGTTTTTTTTAACCAGGAAATTTTTAAATGGGAGAAAGTAGGCCACTGAAAACAGGCCATTTTAACTGTGTTTTAAAATATTCACCCAACGAATCTGGTGAATAGGAAATAGATTACAAAAGTAGACAACTGGTTGTTACAATTTTATCCTCTTTTTTTATCTTTTTTTTTTTAAATATTAGCTTAATATCAAGGTTCAGGCTTTGTTTTACACAAACATTAAAAGCTGCCACACCCACAGTGTCCAAGAGAAAGAGAGAAAGAAGAGAGGGGCAAAGGACAGGGGCACTAAGACACCCGCTGCGGCCTCGTTTCAGCATAAATACCTGTGCAACGTTGAGTAGAAAACAACACCTCTGTACAGCAGAGCCACTAGAAAACTTCACAGAAACAACATCACTATGAAGACCACTTTTCACATTAAAAACAAACATCCTATGGCCAGAGAGTCAAAGACGGCCATAGTGATTTGATTGGCTAAAGAAACAACTTAAAGTACGCATCAGAAAGAAAAGTACGTTGGCAATTAAAGCAAGCAAACCTTCAGTGAGTGGTTGGAGAAGTGTACACTCTGAAGGCCAACTCTCTTTTTAAAATAGTGAACCATCTCTTCACTGAAATGAAAACACAACAGGTAAATCTGCTTTAAAAGAAACATAGTAAAGATCAAATGTTGAGCTTCCACATTAAAGCAGGGGAGTGTGGGATCACGTGCACTGCCCCGTGTGTACGTTGACGATCCCGCGAGTATGCATGTGAATGAAGTTGAAAATTTCATGTGGCATGGCGTGGAAGCCTGGCCGTGGCTTGACGTTGTCGTAGTAATGATGGGTGATGAAGATGCCGGAGGGGTTCATGGGAAATGCCCAGAAACCGTAGAGGTGGACCTCCTCGCACATCTCCAAGGCGGCGGTCACCAGCATCAGGCCGCTGCTGAGCCGTTTGGCCCGGACGCCCTGCACGGCCCAGAAACGCTGCACATTGAGCAGATACTGTGGGTGGAAGAAGAACACGCCCCTCTGGGAGTCAAAGTCGTCCAGCATGTACTTGACTCTGAAGGATACATCGGTGTTGCGGGTGTTGTAGAACGCTGGAAGCACCACGGAGGAGTTTTCGTAATTCTGGAGAACTTCGTAAAATGGCCTCCGCCATTTCTCCAGCTTCTGAAATCTGCACAGGAGGAGAGGCATTAGACGATAAAAACCCAAAAGAGCAGAAGACTTAAGACACAGGCTGGAGATTTACCGTACCTCTCTGTAATTATGCTCGGATTTATTGTCACCAGATCTGTCTTAGTGCCAACATCAGCTGAGTACTTGTCATTAATGGGTGGTATGTTGCACCTGTGAAAATGAAAATGCAGTCATGAAGGAGCTCAGTTTGATCTGACCTGACACAAACAACCCAAAGCATGCTGATGACACACAATGGGGCTGCACAAGTAACTACAGAACAGATGTGATGAGTACTGGGGTTTCAAATTAATTAAACTGCTTATTAAGCTTAATCAGGAGCGTCACGCTTCAGATTTCTTCACATGCAGGGTGAATCGAGGTATAGTTAAACACGTGCTTTATTGTTTATCCATGTCTTCTGTTCTGGGGATATGACATGAGCACTTTTAACCTTTAGCACCGGACTTTCACCACGATGTAATCCACATTTAAAACCCTGTTAATGAAATGAGATAAATGCTTTTGTCTTTTCTGAAAACAAAACAGCCAATGCCGTTACTGCATGGGAGGCAGTTAGGGGCAATTCTGCACTTGCTGCATTTAGTCTCTCCTCTGGGGCAGTAAATCAAGCTGTCCCTGCTTAACAATAAAATGCTGCCTAATCAGAGATGAGAGCATTTTAACTAGGCTTTACTGGCAAAGGCTCAAGTGTAATGGTTCACGATGTCCTATGTAGCTCTAAGGCTTCTTATGTCATCGTATGACTACAAGTTCAGGTTTTTATTACCTGTTATTTTTTACTCTCCCTATAATTCATGTCCAATCACTTACAGTGCAAAATTAAAGGTGATTGTCATTGTGCAGCCCTCACAGAACGAACACTGAAAGATTATATCCCGTATACCTAAACACAAAATCTGCTGAGTCAATTTCCTTGCCACATTTGCTGTTCTTGATGATGCCACCATTTCCAATAACAGCACATTTCTTGTACTGTGATTTGGAATACGGCATGTCCTGGATGAAACAGACAGGTTTATATTAACAGCAGATAGACGGGCGCTTGGAATCAAATAGATTGTATCACCAGGTTATAAGGTACAATAAAAAAAAGCCAATTTTCAGGAACACTCATAAAGGTTTATATGTGAATAAGCATCAAGCAGGATATGAACTTACATCAGGGAACATCTTGAAGACCTCGGTGGTGATGGGGAGAATACCACTAGTGTCCACTTCATACCTCAGCTTGGTCCCTGCAGGAGTGTTCCTCTTGGTGGTGAACAAAAAGGAAGGAGCATTACAGCAGCGAGACAGAGACATCCTTCAGGGAGACGACAAAGAAAAATCAGTTAGTCTAACTGTGGAAGACTGCAGGCCAGCATCAAGACCTAAACAGGCCTGTTGATGCTGATCTTGGCTTTTATTTCCTCATAGTGCTCACACTGACCAAACATCTGGATCTATATGAATTGTAAAATCGACCATTTAATGCTCCTCAAATGTGTTTTAAAATGCACTAAAATATTGTGTAACCTCAAACAGAGACCTTAATCTTAAACAGAGACAATGGGAAATAACAAAAAGCAATCTGGACTCAGACGCCAGGGTGGACTGGTCTAGTTTAAACATTTATTCAAAGAAAAGAAAAACACAAAAGTTGTGGGACATGGAGTAACGAAATCCAATCTGAGAGCCGAGGCTGAAAGAAAAACAGAAACACGTGGGAGTAGAAACAGAAGCATGAGAAGAAATCATGAGGGAATCTGAACAGAGAAATGACACGAACAGAGAGAGTGAGTCTACAAAGGAAGATAAATATTTGTTCTTCTGCCGAGACTGAGCAATGCTTACTTGAAGTTGCTGGTCTCCTCTTTGTTCTGCTCCCACCTACACACCTGCAGGTTCCTCCATCTTTCAAACAGGTCTGAGGTTTTCACCCTGGCAGACAGGCAGAGAGACTTGTGGAATGAGGAAGGATACCCATGGCCATGTTTTTTTCGATTAACCATGTTTCTAAAAGGATAGTAAATTGAAGAAACACCATAAAAACGACTCAAAAAGACAAACAAGGGGACAGAAAAATTGCAGAGTGCTTTGTGAAGATGGCACCACTGACGCCACCAGATCTAGACTCATTCGTCCAGAGACAGTGGCTTCATCACAAGTGTGTCTGTAAAAAGCTGTCCTCGAAATGACATTCATCTGGAGATGATTGGGAGATGTGTGTTGCTCTGGGAGGAAGAATGGCACCATTAATTTGACTGCTTGGCAAAGTGACAGCAGCTGTTTCCCGCAACAGCTAGAGAGGCTCACAGCCGATCGTCAAGCACCCAGAATGCATTTGACAAAAAAAAAAAAAGACTCTTTGATGCATCTAAAAGGTCAGTGGACAATGATCAAATTCATACTAGAGGGAAGATGCTTCCCAGATCGCCGTCAGCATAGTTGGCCATTTGAAGAGTATAAAAAAATCAGGCTCGATTATGTAAATGTATGTGTATTATAGCATGCTGCAGTGAAATCTGACAATGACATCCAGCAGGCTCAATGTCAGTCTAGATGACTCCAGGTCCAATGTACCACAATAGATGTATCTTTTTGACTGGTGCACTTTGTGTTGGATCAATGCTGTGATGATCTTTAATGGTCTCATAGATTATATTTTTATTTCCTATTGAGGCCTGTCACAATTATTACACAATCACCTGATCGCAGTCAGGTGTTAAAATCATTACCATTCATCTCTACACAGTAAAAGCAGATGGATGAAGCTAACATGAATGTCATATTTCCGTCACTATTTCCTCGTCGTTTTCCACCGTTTCAGGTTTGACTGGTCCCCTTTTAATGACATCATCATGTTACCCCCCCCCCCCCCCCCCCCCGCCCTTTTTTTTCTTCCATGGTTTGATGACACATGAATGGAGCGCCACAAACTGTTTATCTCGAGGAGCATCTGTTGACATTAGCATCATGGATTTAGTGCAGAGGCTAAAGGCAAACAGAGATGTAGGTAGGAAATGTGCCAATGTTTAAAACCAATTAATGGCTCTTCCTCTTCATAAGGTATATGTGTATTATTAAACAATGTTTAAAGCCTTATGCTATAATAGACGCATAAAATGATCAGAAAAAGACAATTAAATCATGATTCATGATTGTTTCCTCAAACATATTTACTTAACTTGGGAATGTAATGTTCCCCCTACCTACCTGACAGGTGTTTGAGGATCACCTTACAGGAACAACTGCCACTCTAAATAAGGCTGTCCACCACCACCACCATACATGTCATGGCTGTGTCATACATGAACACTCACATTGTCAGGACTTTGACGTCCATAATCTCCTGTCTGAGCTCCCTGCATGCAGTGGAGTTGAAGTCAAAGGAGCCATCATAGTTCTCCAGATACCTGGTGGGATAGACAAAGTCATCCTCTGCCTGAAGCTCTCCTCCTCACACACAAGAGAATCAACAGTATTTAACAACAAACTGTGAAAGTAGGATGCACTATATAAAACAGTGAGATAAAAGACACAGTTAAGCAAACACATTTTATATTCAATGACTATAGTTTAGACTTTATAAAATACTAGAATGTCAGAAGAGCATTGTGGGATGACAAATGACAGAAGTGATGCAACTGATTTTAGGTGTCACAAACAGGAGAGTAAGTTACTGTTTACTGGACACTTGCACCAGATTTTGTTACATCTTAGTCTAAACCAATGTTTTTTATTAAGTGATAAGAATAACACCTCTCATATTTTTACTTGTTTAATTGGTTTTGATGAGAACTTGCATGATTAAACACTATGATACTCTATGATTAAAATGTGTATACTGCATATTAATTTAAAGGAGAAAGAAACACATTGTTAAAATGGTGGATTAGAGCAGTGTAGCATCTGGTGGATATGAGTATGAGAGGCTCTGTGCTTTAACATCAGGCAGTACAATAGATTTATTACATAGCTAAATGCATTAAAGTGGTGCTGTATGTTAGTGGTGCTGGGTGCAGTAACATGATGTTTTGGCTCAGTGGCTGATTTCTTGATATTTTGATACATACACACATACACAGATGCCCATGCAAACAGGTAATATTAACATAAAGGCAAGACTTTTGGTTTTTAATCTTGTCAGGTAGAGTTAATGGATTATTTTCAGACACATATACAACAATTGTCACATTGAAATGGCAACCCAAAGCAGACAAAAGTAATGTCCTCACAGTGGCGGTGTGAATTAGACGAAATGGTTTCTGTAGGGAAGCTGAGAGGATTCACACACATTAACGTTGAATTTGTGTTAAGGTGTCAGTAAGTTGCCATTTATCTGTGCACTGATGCCTCATTTCTCACAGCACAACATTGTATTTACATGCAATCAGAAGGCCGTCTGGATAAAATGTGTGCGTGTGTTTTTTTGGTGGGTGTGTGTTTGTGTTTTTAGATGAGGTGGGTTGGTTAGAATGAAGGTTGAAAGGGGAGAAGAGCGAAACTGCCGGCGTCTGACCCGAAGGTGCCATCAGCTTCGTCCGAGGTAATTATAATCTTTAATTTTCTCTAATCATCTATCTGTAACATCTGTGCTGTGCTGGAGCATTTCTGGAGTAAACAGTATACTACTATTGACTTTCTCACAGATTGAGTCTGTTTGATCACTGAGTCTGATTTGAGATGAAATTCAAAACAAAATTATTAATGAGTATTGAAAGTTTGAGGGAGTCTGTGCAACTTTTGAAAGAAGAAAAAACTGATTGTTCTGCAGATGTCGAAATGAAACATGCTCCTGCTCATTTCATTACAATACAGATCGTTTCTGTTTAGCTAGCTGGTTTGATATAAAACCCTGACAGATGGTGTCTAGATGAAATTGACAGGTATACTTTTGCATGACTTGACACCTTTAAAACAGTTCATTAAACAGAAGATCATGAAATGAAGATAAATTCAATGCACCTTTATCTTGCAATTATTACCATTGGTCACAAGGGGCGCTGTTACTGTTACATAGTCTCCCTCTAGTCAGGCTAATCTGGGTGAAATTTTGTATTCCAGCAAGCAAAGCTTTGTTGACTTTGTTTATATTATCAGTCGTAGTAGTATTTTGTATCTTAAATATCCAAGTGCTCACTTGTACTTAAAAATTTAAGGATTAAGTTTAAGTTGTTGAAATGTTTTTGACTTGCATGCAAATTCAACCTTGTAACACGGGCATGAGGCAATAAATAGGCCTATGCATTAAATTGTGCGTCTGTTTTTCACATTAGACTAATGGTTTTGTGCGACTGTAAAGATTCTCACTCTTAGAGGGTTTCTTCTTTCAGCCCTGATCAATAATATTCCTTTTAGTTCTGGGCAGAGGGCCACATCCCTGTCATCTCTCTGCAGCTATTTTTAGTGCATTTGAAGAAGATATTGACCATGAAGCCACTTTTGAGGCAATTTTACTTTCATTAAACTGAGTAATAGAGTAGTCATTATTTCAAAATCTAATCTTATAAACATATAGGCTCTAAAGTTAGACGTATATTGCTATAATGCCAACATGGCAGCGTGCAGGGTGAATTTTTTCAGAATGAATGTCGGTCAGACAGATTAAGTGATGCATGGTGTTTTGAAAGATGGAAAAAAAATATTACCTGAGGCTGTGGAGGTAAATGGGGTGAGTTAAAAAAAATGAAAAAAAAAGAATGAATGATGCTTATAAAAGAACACATCAAGCAATACAATGGAGCGATGCGTTAAAGGAACAAGATGCTGGGATGAAATCGTACAAATAAGGAACGATGAAACTGGTTGTCTACATCCACCTGATGATGCAGTATATTTCTGAAGTTTTACCTAGAGGAGCATCTGTCTGATGTAATACATCTGGCACTTTGAATAGGGCTACTCATGCTTGTTTTAGCTAAGATGATGAAACCTTTGCAAGTGTTCTGTGTTCACTTCTAAAAGCAAGACAGTAATTCATTGATGAGATGAGTTTCATCTCTTATGGCAGCCTAGTTTAATCATGTAATGCTGGTTCAGAACCAATCCAGGATGAGAAAGAATAACCAGCATTTTATCATAGATGTTGAAATCTACTGCTCAGTGCAATGAGGATTTGGATTTTAGAGGAGGAGGAGGGGGGGAGTAAAAATCTGGTTCATTCCTGTCTTCTAATAAGGAAAGTAAAGTGGAAAAGGGGGTAAATCCAGGTCGCAGAGAGAGACAATGCAGATGTGAGAAGGGGAGATAGGGGGAGCAGAGAGAAGTGTCCACACTATGTACATGGCATACACACAGAGCTGTGCAGAACACATGAGACACAAGTTGAGGAGGACAAGGCATTTGGAAAATGGGTGCTGGATGGGACACAGAGGTACAAGGAGAAGCCAGTACATCAACAGGAGACCGTGGTTCAACCAGCTTCTGGAGGGGTTGGTGGGGAGGGAAGTGGGGGAGGTGGAGTAGGGTTTAAGGATCTGGGGTCGAGGTGGACAGGGTCAGACAACATGCAAGAGCAAATCTGAAGTGCAACCACCACTGAAAAAAATATGAGAGTTTATACCCTTCAGACTAATGAAAAAGAAAGAGGCATTCTTGGGTTTCTGTGAAAATACTAAAAATGCCTTCAAACTGGCCTACCTTTGAGAGCGTTTTTTTTTCTTCTTAATATCGGCTAGGCAGGGTGTGACTATTACGGAGAGCTGTGAATCTGGCTGAAAATTCTGACGGAAACATCTGTCAACATGCAGACAGGTTAAGTTAGAGTTAAATGTGTGATGTGGTCCTGTGACATCAGCACCCCTGCTATCTTCCCTAAAAACCTGCAGGTTTCAAAACAAGTACATTAAAAAAAAGAGTGTAAATGTGTTGCGGCTTTTGTTTCTACAGCATCTGAGGAGACAGGCGGACGTAACAGCGGCCCAGTCCACACATGCAGGGCTGGGTCGTCACTATGATGGATTTGTAACTTGTGTTCACTGTCTCTCTATCTATCTGTCTCTCACACTCTCTTTTCTCAGAGATGTTGTGCAGTCAGTCACGCTGGAAAGGTACCTTTTCCTTCCATTTCTGGCAGGCTTCAGAGATCCATCATCCGAGAAATTAACGGGACCGGTCCAATTTCCTGTCTCGTCCCCTTTGAGTCGGCTAAACTGTTGCGCACTAGTAAGAAAATGAGTCAGTTTATTTGGGATTTATTGTCCTTATTGTGCAAATGTCAAACACATACAACTAAGCCCATGTGTTCACTCAGAAGTCAGAATTGCACATTCATGCACACACATACACAAATACATTAGAGGGGGAGCAGCTTTTTGGCTCAAGAAAAACAGTCAAAATGTGACATCAGACATGGTAAGAATGGATTATCAGTTAATGACACTGTGGTTTGGATGGTTAATTTATGCTCTGCTGGGCTGTTGCCACTCTTCTGGGTGTGAATCAAACATTTACACTCCGCAATATTGGCGTGCAGCAGTGTAAGACTTGTAATTCAATATATTTAAGTCACTGTGATTTAAGAGAGAAACAACAATAGCTGCCAATGTTTCTGCGAATGTCAAGTCACTTCTGAGGAAGAGATGCCAACAGATTTGCCAAGTGAAGGTAGTATAAACTGGCTAATTTAGACCATCTCTTCAGCCAAATATTACTGGTAAGTGAGATTTACACAGAATGATCACTACTCATTATTTAGCAGTTGCTTTAAATCATCTGTATCTTTGGAGGAGCTTTGTAAAACACTAAGATATTAAGGAAGATATGAAGATAAGAAGGAATTTGGAGTTATCTCAGGTTAGACCAGGAGCTGTAATCATAAAAAATATATATATAAAATATAAAAAAAAAACCTAGAATATCACCAAATGTACACTTTAAAAAGTAAAGTAGTGGCATATTGAAGGATTAGTGAACAGACTAATCACATTGAATACATTCAGATATGTGTGGGTGTACAACTCCTCCTATTATCTGACTGATTATGCAGGAATCCATGTGTGACTCATTTCTGTGAGTGCTCTGTGGGTGTTGTGCTAAATTCGTCGGGGGAGATTGAACCCTAAGAGCCTCTCTGGGTGCATTATGTGATTGAGCGTTCATCACCGAGGACTCAGGTCAATACTGATGTGGCTTCTCTGAGTGCCACTTTAACATCTCAATTACGCAATGCAACTGACTGCAGGAGCGAACAAGCTAAAAAATCAGGGTGATGTTTTGTGCCTCGCTTTAGGACAGGTGTCTGAAATAGGACAGCTGTCTTTTAGTTCATCACATCAGTACAACATTATCTAACATAGAACTTAATCATCACCAAAATGCTGCTCGGTCTAAAATGCAGGCGATCAATAGCACATAAAGATTATACAGTTCCTAATATTGTGACCACCAAGAACAAACATAATCAGTCTCATGTTACTTATATCAGTTTAATGTCTTGGATGTGCTTCATCAAATGTGAGGAGCCCATTTATCTCCCATTGACTCAATTATGAGGACAGCCCAGACAGTAATCTAAGTATTAGATTGGGCAAACAACAGGCACAAAGTTGCTCTGAAGCACTAATGAGCTTTGATTCTGCCCCCGAGCACTGTTAATGGGACTTGAAAGCAGCGAGGACTTTTATAATACTGGATTCCTTGACTTGGGTTGTTTTTTTCCCAAGGAAGGCCAGAACATTGATCGAGATGACCATTAAGCACTGGGTGTCCAGAGGTATTTCCTGTAATCCTCAGGGGTTTTATAAGTTTGATAGGTACTTCATTGTCCTTATCAAAACAGGAAATTAGAAGATGTGATCTCCTCTCCATCTCTTTCTTGTTTCCTCTTTGCATTAGCTTTTGAACAAGGGGTCTTTACTTCTGTAAAGAGTGGAAGTGCTGTGACTCATAAATTGGACAATCACAGAAAGCCGTTCAGACATAGCTCACTTACATGAAGGCTAATTTCTTAAATGGAGTCTGGTGTACACATTAGTGCTGAAATGAGATTAGTTGATTGGCAGAATTGCAGAGAATTCTGATTGAATTAAATGATCATTTCCATCAGTTATTAACATGTTTCCAGCTTCTGAGTTGCTATTTGCGTCATATTGTCGTAAGATGAATTTAGATTTCAGTTTGGACCTCGAGTCAGACAAAAAGAGGACATTTGCAGATGTCATCTTGTCCTCTGGGAATTTGTGACCTTTTGGAATATAAATACTTTTATAGATTGTCATAAATTGATAAGAAAATTATTAATGGCCTCTGCATATTTCTGGATGGATGGACTTTGGGTTTCTGGTATTGCTTCTCTCTAGCTGCAAATATTTTTAGATATCACCCTCTTCAAGTCAAATAGAGTTGAAAGTTAATATGTCTGCCATCACAGAAGTGTGTCACCCATTGTGATCCTTTAATGAGCTCCCTTCTTGTTCCCGCACTGCCATTTTGCCGTCCTACATTCTCTACAACTTTGTCAGTGAAGACAGGCAAAAGATGAGTGTGATTCATAATAGGCCATGATGTGACTCAGTGGCCAGATTTATGGTCAGATTTGTATTATTTGAACTTCATTGCATGCATCTGGAGGAGAGCCCTTTGCCCCTCGATGAATGATACATCTACACTATTTACCCCCTGTGGCTCCTCTCTTTATCTGAGCACCCAAATGTCTCCTCTGCTGCAGTTGTAGCTGAGACATCCCTGGTAGGTAAATGTGCAGAGACATGTGTTCAGTATTGCTCTGAAAACACAAGAGCACGTGATAAACGCCCTGCCAACATGTTCCCTGGCCTGGGGAGGAGACTGGGTGCGGTCGAACCCATGTGGATGACGACCAAAGACCTCTGATTGTTTATACATGGAGAAATATCATAAGATGACGTCTTCTCTCTCCTTCTCTGCTTCGCACACATACACCAACATGCAAACACATCCATTTCATCACCCCCTCTTAGTCTCTCACTCTCTCCATCTCTCTCTCTCTCTCTCTCTCTCCCCCACTTGCACTGAGTGTGTGTGTGTGTGTGTGTGTGTGTGTGTGTGTGCAGACAGACTGTAGCAAAATGGCTGCCGCTGAGCCCACTGGTTTCTGTTATGTGGCTTGTTCCCCCCTCTCTCCTAGGTCTGAGCGCTAGGAGCAAAGTAAGGGCACAGGCGTGGAAAGGTGTTCAGTATGTGTGTGCATGTGTGTGCGTGTGTGTGCGTGTGTGTTGGATCTAGATTCATGCATCTTGCTGAAGAGGTCAGGATGCCATGAATCCACATTGAGTATCCAGACCAGCCCAGCAGGGTGGCAGGGGAGGGGTTAGCTGTGGGGAGCTTTCAGATTGCAGCACATATATGTTTGCTTTGAAGGAAGCATATATGTGCTGTCTGTCAGAAATCTGGAGGTGGGGATAAAGTTTTCTGATTGTTTTTTTGTTTTTTTTTTATAGGTGAGATTTTGGTTTTCTTCATTAACCACCTAAAGATCAAACATCCCGGCTTCTCAGCATCTGCTCGTCTCACACTGAAAATTGATCGGAAAGGACAGGGGCCTGAAATGTAGTAAACAAAGGGGCTGTTTTAATCCTGGAAACCAGGATTCGGCTCAAGGACCCCGATCAGGGAGTTAAATAGTGTTTCTATTGCAGAGGTGTTACAAAACTTGACTCTGCAGTGGCACTGAGTGCAGCCTGGTAAAGAGAAAATGATTTATTTAACAGGGAACCAATGAGAAATACACATCATCATAACCATGTTGCTATCTTTTATCATCATCATCAATGGCTTTCAGTTGCATTATGATAATCTGATGCCTCTGTAAGATGTAGGCTACGACCAGTCAAGAAGAAGAAGAAGAAGGAGGCTGAAACGGAAAATCAAATAAAGATCTTTGGAAAAAGAAAGGGAAAACATTACCATACACAGCTGGGCCACTGTGTATGGTATGAATGTGATGCTTCACTCTCAGAAAATATCAAAAAAACAAATCCAATGGAAACTGTTTCTATGCCACTGGGAAAAAAAGATGGATGGTTAATTGCTATTGTTCTTTTCAGCCATTAAAAGCTTGTTTTCCTCCCCGTGTAGTTCATCCAGACTACTCCCACTTATTACCGAACACCAACATCAATTTATCATCACTCAGGCATTGATTGGAGGTAAAACTGATCAATAATACTCACACAGATAACTCTGGATATTATCATTACACACTGTGGACAACTCTTACAAACAGCAGGGCCTGCGCTTTAATTGCCTATTGTTAATGGCGACCGAAGAAGAGAAACAACCAACACTTACCTCTTAATGTAGTTTTTCCCATAGAGAATCTGCTGCAATAGTGTGACAAGTCCAAATGCGCATATAAATATGAAACAAAGAGATCTATTGCCGAGTATATCTTTACCCGACGATGGGTCGGAGTAGCCCATTCTGCGGCGCAGCATCCAAGGCTGACGGTGACACCCGGTTAGGTGTCTCTCTCTGCTGCATTCAGAACCAGGAGCGCAGGTGTCTTGTCCCCGCTGGACTCGTGGACGTTGTCCATCACCACCTCACTAAGCTATTATCTCGCTGCTCTCACGCCATCGCATCACTGCCGCTGGGTGATGATGATCAAGCATCGCAATGTGTCGCTTGTGATTTGTTTTTTGTTTTTTTTTTCAATTACTGCAAACCATTAACGGCCCTGTATCCAATTGTGCCACAGTAAATCATATAGAAGCTAAAAAATATTGTGTAAAGAGACGGATGGACAGAGAGAGAGAAAAAAAACACGAAATGTCCCGAAGGAACCTCTTAATTTCTATCATATATCGCGCGCTGCTCGTCTCGACGAGGTGCAGTACGTCGCTCCGGTCGCTCCAGATCGTCCAAAAATAACGCGCTCAGTGTGCCGTGTGTCCAGAATAAATCCGGGGACGTTCAGACAGATAACGAATGGGCGTCGATTCCCGTAGCACGCGCTGTTATCATTCAATTGTTTAAATTACTGATGCGATCTGCGACAGGACGAAAGGGATAGAAAAAACACAGAGCCTACCCCCTCGCTTCATCTCAAATCTGAGCAAAGCTGCGTGACTGAAATGAAAAAGGAGGAGGATGCGCCTTTTCTCAGCCTGGCTGGCTGCCGGGGGCGCGCCGCGTTTCACTCAGATGCTTCAGAGCCAAAAAAAAAAAAAAAACAAGGTCATGGTCTCCTTCACCTGCGGACTCACAACATTTTACAACAGCATAATTCAACACAGCCTGTCACAGATTAGTACGTGACATCGAATTAAAAGGCATCCACCTATCATCTGTTCATGTGGCTGCAGCACTGATGCAGCTGTGTTTGCAGTTTCACGGGCTGCTGGTTAAATGTCCAACATTAATGTGAAATATTCATATTATCTGCTCAGCAATTTCCTTCTGCATGTTTTACTTATCTGTGTTAGTGTTTTCAAACCCATACATGACTGCAGCTCCTTCTCAGAGCTTGAACTACTGAGAGAAATCAGTGAATCTCTCTTGGATGTTCGATCTCTGCTATAGTGTCGACTTTGACCGCTGTCTGATCATGTCATCAAAGCCTGCATGTAATACAGTCTGGGCTGCTTTAGCTGCATGCATTAACACCCTCACAAGCAGAAGACAGTCAGGTGCATGTGACCCTACTGACCCCTTCACATGACTGCACAGAGTGGGACTGTGCTGTCCAGATCCTCAGTCCTCCTCAGACTCTGTGTCCACTGATATCAAGTGGTATCTGATTTCTGCGAGATGTCTCCTCAATGTCAGTTATTGCAACAGACAGCGTCACTAGTGCTTTGCAACCAGACTGTGCAAGCTTCAGATTAGGTTGAACATTAATGTCTTTACTTTCTTGTATATCTGGCCTGACCTGAAATGACCAGAGCAAATCTTCTGAGCAGAACACCAAAGATTGTACCAAAGAATACACTTACACATAGATATTTGAATTCCTGTAAAAAATAATCTATGTTCCATGTAATCTTTTTTTTTCCATTTAGCCTATTTGGATCCAATGTGTAGTGCAGACTGAGCAAAGTAGCCTACATATCCTCCTCTCCAGCCATGGCCCGCAGGATCTGAGTTGTTCCCATGCCAAATGGGATATGTTGTACCGCCAACATGTTCTGGGCCTTTCCTGGGGGTGGTCCCAGTTGGACCAGCACAGAATATCTCCAAATGGAAGCATGTAACAAACTCTGACAACTTTTCGCAATGGAAAAGAGCAGCAATTCAGCTCCAAGCTCCTGACTTAAGCTCCCTCATGACCAGACACTTAAACAAAGGAAGCTAATTTGCGCCTTGTATCTGCAGTATTATTGTCTCTGTCACTATACCCACAGCTTGTCAGAGCTTGGCTGGATTAACCTGTGAGTCACAGAAATGAAAAATGATCATGTGCGACTTCCTCTTTTCTGTGCACTGTGCATGTATCCTGTCAAGTGTCATCAAGTACACTCTGCATAATGTGACAGCATTATGTCTGGCCCAAAAGGTCCATGATATAACAGCATTAACAACAAAAGTCGTTTTGACACACAGATCCTCAGAAAAAACAAGCCTCCAGAATTAATATTACCTGGGGCCCTATAATGTTTAATGTGATTATCAACAACACTCAAATATTGTATTGAACATCATGTGAGCCAGTGGCACCATGCAGCTTTTCTCTCATGTGCTGGGATGCAATCAATGACATCCACTTTTTTTTTTTTTTTTAAGAAAAAAAAAAACAGCTCATACTTACTACCTGAATTGTGTGTATATGATTATGTTCAACATTGCAAATGAAATTTTATATTTTTGTCCTGTAGAGGCAAGCCTAAAAAGCAAGTGAATTTTGTCATTTTTTCTATATAAATCTATATAAATCATGTTATGCTACGTTATGATAGTATAAAGTTGTATCACTAAAATGGCATAAAATACATTTAACACGGTTTAATTGAGCATACTATGACTTTTTGTCATAGTGAAACGAGTCTACATAAGACGCAGGGAAATCATAATGAAACCCGGTCGCGTTTCTGTGTAACACCGGAAGCCGCACGGATGTAATTTGATGCAACGCCAGACCCTCTTCCGGCCTCTTTTCCCTTAGCCACCCGACGAAAATGGTAAGATGCAACGCTGGCAGACAGAAATCTGCAAACATCTCTTTAATGTGGCGTTAATCCAACGCGGGATCACAATGTTTCGATGTCGGATTAACATTGTTACCACTCGGATGAAGTATTTTCAAGATGAACCTTCATTTTTGTAATAAATGTTAACGTTGTTCCTGCTGCTTCCGTCCAACGTTAACTTACCGCGGTTAGCACTGAGACCCAGCGTACAAATAAACTTTAATTCACCCGGTAGACAACCCAAAAATGTCTATACCAATCAAAATAATTTCTGTCGTAGCCGTTAACTTACCTATGAAGAATTAAACTAGTTATACGCTTTGCAAAGGAAAAGGTATGCTAAAGATGGCTAACAAGCTAACTCATAGCAGTAACCATACCCGGCTAGTTTCTTCATGTGTCTCCTTTAGGTGAGTGTGGGCACATGAAACAGACTCAAACTGAATTTGCTACTTTATCCCATGCCGGTATACACAGTTAGCCTAATTGACCTCACTAGTATGTATTTGTTTATACATACTGTCTCTACAAATACTATCACATGGGCCTACAACATGGGGAGGTGAACACAGGTTATGAAAACTGTGTCCACATGTCATAGTATGTTAGTACAATTAAGACAGAATAGGAACGATTGAAATCCTTAAAGTAGTCACCTTGTTATGATCAGACCTGTTGCCCATTCATTCATTGAGCACTATAAGATAATATGGTGGATAGAAATTGCTGCTTGTCTGGTGTAAACAGCTATGGGTTAAGCTACAACATGTTTGACATTATTTTCCTAGTAGAAAGTTGCACTGTATACATTTTGTATGGCAACTTTGATTAGTCTTACTCAAGTTTAAAATGATAAAAAAAAAAATCTGATGTGTTGTGTAACTTGCACTTCAAAGTTACCCTGCTCTGCAATAATGCTGGACAGTTGAAATGACAATGCAATTCAGTAGTTTTCTTATCTCTGTATTATCCTGTGAAGTTCAGTATTGTTGCATTCCTCACTTCATCAGGTGGTTATTGCTGCCACCTGAGCCTGAGTCTTGTCAGTGATGTCTTTAAACACAAATGTCTGAACAAATGACTTTCTGTGATTCAATCCTCTAAACTGAGACAAGACTGTGAGAACTGTAACTTAAGCTGACAGGTTTCTTTTTCATGATTGTTCCTGAGCTGTGGTGTCGTTTTCTTCTCTCCAGACGAAGGGGACATCATCTTTCGGTAAACGCCGGAACAAGACGCACACCCTGTGCCGTCGTTGTGGGTCCAAGGCCTATCACCTGCAGAAGTCCACCTGCGGCAAGTGTGGCTACCCTGAGAAGCGCAAGAGAAAGTGTAAGTCCCTTAAGGCACTGTCTTCTTCAAAACATTCCATGCAAACCTGTTGTTGACCCTGTGTGAAAACATGCAGGGGAATTGCTCAGCATAGCAAACACATGGAGGTTACGCATCATAAACTTAAAAATCTCACTCAAGTAGCATTTGTTAGGAATTTTTAAATCAAGCAAATCACAAAATCTTTTGACGCCTTAAAAGTAATGGGACAGAGAAACTCAATCCATGGACTTGTCAATTATCTGGGTTCATACTACAGATTTTCAGATTTCCTGGACGCTAATAGGTATTTTTGTTTTGTAGACAACTGGAGCGCTAAGGCCAAGAGGAGGAACACCACTGGAACTGGCCGTCTGAGACACCTGAAGGTTGTCTACCGCAGATTCAGGTATGTATGGTCTATTTTAGATGGAGTAGGCTGAGTTAACTGCTTGTAAAATACAGTTCGTCTGAGCTTCAGTGAAGGGATGGTCAACTAAAAGGCTGTTTTTATTGCCTTGGTAACACAAATAGTAAGATGTCATCTTGATGCAGATACTACACATTTAACCTGTTTAAACTTGTTCGCTTGAAAACATTCCTTCTAAATGTTAAGACATGATAAACACTTGTAAACTTGATTGTAGTAGCAACTGGATCTACAAATATTGGATCTGCTGTCGGGTTGTTGACATTTTTCAAGTTGGAAAATGCCTGGGTCTTACCTTAAAATACCAAAGAGAAGCTTGTAGCTGCATTTTTCACCCTCGTTCAGATATTTGATGTTGTGCTTGATGTGAAATGTTTATAAGAAATGCAGGCTTATATTACCATATGATCCTCAGCAACGTCATGAAAACGTGGTTTGGGAAAAACAAATGGACACCAGGAATAAACAATTGTTAAGAAATGTTTACAAAAACAACAAGGAAAATGTTGCTGGGAGACGATAAACACTAGGCAGTGCACTAAATCTGTGGTAACATGACCTAAGTAGGCCGTTTCATTGGATCACCAGGGATAGTCTGACTTCCACTCGATCAGAAAACAGGGCAAATAGAAAGTTAACGTCCACATTTAAAGTTTTAAGCCCAACATTGGCAAAGAGTCTGGTGTGGGATTCTGTTACCAACCTCTGTCTAGTGCTGTTTTTAGACTTGTCTGGTGGTGCTTACCAGTGATGGTGAAGAAATAAATGTCTGAACAAATGAATTCAAATGATATCAGTGTTTTCTCTGAGGTAAGCATCACTGTCAGTCAAGAGCAGTGGGACACTGGATAGTGGTTTATGATTTTTGTCATCATGGTTGCTCAGCTCCATCTCATGGTAGTAGAACCAAACACAAACCTTGTACATATTGTAATTATTGTTCAATCTGGGATCAATACCCTAATCTAGTAGTATAAATAGGTTATAAGTTGGTCTGGAGGACAGACAGGTTGTAGGCTCTGATTTGGCTTTTTGTTAGTCTGACCTGGCAACACAGGTCCAGACAGTGGTTAAAGTGTCTTAATGTCTGTTTAATTAACTAAATTCTCTGAGTCTAATTGGCATATTCAGATTTTCAGATATGCGACAGCTGTTCTTCAGTTGTGCCCAATGAAGAAAGGTTTATCAATCAAAAGTTGCCCAGTCTGTTTTGTGCTACATCCTGCATGTTGTCGTGCTACGATGAAGCAGAAGCCAGTTTAATCTCAGATGAATCTCACTGGACATGATCGCACAAACAACTTTCAGGAGAGATTTTCTGACATGTTTTACCAGGTGTGATTTGAGATGATGTTTTGCTGTCATACCATTCACCTGTGACAGTTCTCATACCATGCTCGATCAATTGCTATTTAGCTCTAACTGTTGTGTCTTGACACGTCTCCACAGCAATGCCAACACCTGTTTCTAAAAAACACCAGTATTGATCAACATGTGAGGGCTTTGTGCTGACCAACAGACTTGTAATTGGCAGCACTATATGGGAGACCTAGATGAACCTGAGCAGTTGCTTCTGACTTTTTCTTTGGGATTTATCTCTCACTTCAACCTCACTTTGTTTTAACTCCTCATTTTTCAGGAATGGTTTCCGGGAAGGCACCACCCCCAAACCCAGACGTGCTGCAGTGGCCGCCTCCAGCTCATCCTAAAAGACACATTTTTGGTTAAATAAATGTGATGTTAAAGAAGAGTTTCGGTCTTGTCTCAATCTTTCAGACTTGATGTCTAATCCAGTTAACGACCAAAGACGGAGGTCGTGACTGGTGTCATCAGCAGATTCAATATTCACTTGGTGTTAAGATTTAATTCCCACTTGGTTCATCTGTGCAAATGTTGTGTCAAAACTAAGAACACAAAGCTGAAATAAAAGGTGTTTTCAGAAATATGAGCCTTTGTATTAATGTTGGGGGTTTTCTTACAATCACCAACCTCAGAAGTCTGACCTAAAAATAAACACCAAACATCCTGATTGTGTCCAAAAAGGGAGATGCTGGTGCTTTGCCGAAAACTTATACAACAGTTTACCTCTTGTTAGATCAATGAAATTTCACCTTGTTATTTGCATTTAGAAGACACACAAATGTCACGTACCACAACCTTTTTAATCTTTGACAACAGTTCACTGATAAAACACATCCAACCACATCAAGTCCAACCTAATGAGGAGCAAGTTATCCTACATGGAAGCAACACTTGGTAATTTCTTGGCCTTGAAGTTTCTAACCTCATTTAAGTGGTAGAAAAACGGTTAATAGGATGAATCGGGCTGCTGCTGCAGCCTGAGCAGGGTCACGCTGGCTGCAACTGCACTGTGTAACTTTCCTGTGTGGGTAGGAACACACCGCCCCCAATCTGCTGTGAAAGTGAAGAGTGCATCCATGGGGAAGCACAGTGTGTGTATTTGTTGACTGAGCTGATGCCAGAGGAAAGAAAAGAGAGTTTTGTCAGAGGAGGTGAAAGTGTTCAAACATGAGTCTAGTCAGAGTTTTGTGTGTTGCCGGAGCTCTGGGTGGGAGGCTGGTCGGCTGTGCATCCCAGCACAGGGTGCACGTGTGCGTGTGAGAGGAGCAGGGAGACTGGGCTTGAGCCTGATGTTGAACAAAATCTGATTCCTCCTGTAACTCTGACTAGGCAAGTAAGATTCTGGTGGGGAGCTGGAAAACACCAGTCTGATATTTAGGCTGTGTTTGGAAATGACAGTGTTGCTTTAAGAATACCACAATCGTTAATGAAGAGGAACTGAAAGACAAAAGCCTTGGAATCTAACATGCTTAGTTTCAGTGCTAAACATCTGTCACAGTGTGAATGGAGTTGGAGTAAATCACTGAAAGCAAACTCTAAATACCAGTACACAGGACAAACAGGTCAATGAGATAGAACAGCATTTGCATCAAAGATACAGAGGACTGAGTGAAAACAGGGGGCCCTCAACACACAGTTGATCTTACAGGGGCCCCTCAGTCTCTAGCAGCACCCCTGTCTAACTCACTTTGGAGCTGTAGTGCATTTAGGTGCAGCTGTATGATCAGCTTTAAAGTCAGGGCAGCAGTTTCCACATGTCTAGAACAACAAAACACATCTAAATATTTAGAAGGAGCCAAACAATACTGAAATGTCATAGATGACAAGTGGAAGTCAGTTTACAAATGAGTCGAAAGTTTTAAGTTTTCTGGCTGCAGCTGGGAAACGTCAGGGGAAGCTTCCACAGTGAAGCAAGCCAGCAGTGACTGGCTGTGGGAATTTCATGGATTAACTCAAGATGTAACAAATAAGAACCACTTTCCCAATGGAGCAGTCACCAGTGAGTTTCCAGCTGACAGAGATTTGGGAACTTTGTCCAGTGAATGGGAAAATAAGATAAGTTTTAATAGTCACCGACTTGACATTTTATATCTTCAAGGGTTTTTTCTTGTTTTCACTGTCATCCGGTGAATGTTTACTCTTGCTGGATCAGGCAAGTTTAACGTGATCTGCAACCTCACACTGAGGTGAAGGAGTATGACATCAATCCCAGATAAGCCTGCAGCGTTTTTTTTTTTTTTTCCACAGAAGTAGTATTTCCCAACATGCCTCTTGGTACTGTATGGCCGCAAGGGTTTTTTCCTCACTGTGTTGCCAAACTACGCTCCACCTCGGTGAAAGTGATATGCAGCTTTACACTGTTGTTCTCACGTTCACAAGTTGCTCTTCTGCCAGTTTCACCACAGTGTCTCAGGTTGTTTTCTGTAGCGTGCAGAGGTTGCTGTGGATGCTGCCTTTGTAGAAAGTTTTAGCTGTTTTGTCTTCAGTTGTGACTTCAGTGCATACTTGCACACTGGGTTTGTCACGTCCTCCTGATATAATGAGCGTGCCCAACATGGCTAAGATAATGTAGATCAATGAAAACGTCCCAAATGCCTTAATTAAAAATTGATATCAGACTCTTACTACATCATTTGGTAGGATATCACTTTCATGGGCTAGAGTTTCAGGTCATGTCAACTATTACATCCTCTCAGTCCTGACAGACCACCTCTACTTTGACCTTGTGACCTGTGCTGCTGATGTTCTCACCACTCTCTGTAAACTAAGTGTTGTTTGTGTAGTGATACTCACAGGCCTGTCCAAAGAAACAAGCCTTTAAGATGAAGCAACAGTGAAGAGGGTTAGAAAAGGAAAGGACTCATTGTTTGGTCCAGAGTGAAATAGGTCAACGAATGTTGGATGGACTGCACTTATTAAACTATACAAGCACTTTCAAGCTGACATAGCTAAATGGACTTCAGCCAGCATTAACTACATTGTGAGATCTTTGAAGCTGGACAGTATTTTCTATGATCAAAAGCCAAAGAAAAAAAACAGAGAACTACAGATAACTTAACAAATTATACCTCTTGCATCTCTGTGTGAGTGAAAGGGGTATAAATATGGAGGCAGTAGTTTCGCAATGTATGAGGTTCAGTACAACCTTGTTTATACCAGCAGGAGGCGACAGAGAACCAGAGACCTGCACCCTGAGGACACCATCCCACTTTTTCTCTCCAGTCTGAGGGCAGGTAAAGGCACAGTGCCACAGAGCTGCCGCACTCATAGACAAGAGTTAACCTGCCTGGCTGCTGGTCCTGCTGCTGCTGCTGCTGCTGCTGCTGCTGCTGTGCCACTTTGACTGTCTGTCTCCTTACATACAATTGGATCTCCTCCCTACAGCTCTGAACCAGCAGAGGTCTGGATTACTACAACTCTAATTCAGTTTTATCAGTTGGAATGAAATTCTCCTGAACCGAGGCTGCTGTAATGAGATGTGAGTATGACTGACAGCTTCTTTTGTGTGTCACCTCCCTGCTCCGGGACATAAACTGATATCAAACTTTCTTTTTTTTCTTTCTTTTTTTTCCCACTGAAGCCTCTGTCCTAGGGTCAGTTTGGACTCTTCTTCTGCTGGTACGGGAGCCTGCATGCCTGGGTGATGAGGTTACATCCAACACAGGTAGGTGAGAGGTCAGTAGGTTTGGCCACACACTGTTATGCCTGCATTGTCACATAATTGTACGTTAGCATGGGCTTTTGGTGCTGCCTAGGTCTCAGGCAGAAGGCACATTTTCAGTTTGAATCGAGGTGCGTCATGCATGCCTGTGTTTTCATTATCACTGTAGTGTTATCAGGTCTTCCTCTGAGTACAGTGGGTGAAGCTGCCACCATGCAGCCAAACATTCCAGTAATCCTGATAGCAAAGACAAGTACAGGCTTGATCCTGTGACAATTAAATGACTTCATTAATGTGAAGAGGCACTAAGATTATTGGGTCTTACACATACAACCTTCTTTTGTACTTTGTTTTAGAGTCAGAAATGTAAGATTGTTATTTTTTCTCATTAACTTGCATAATTGATATTTTAATTTTTATAAAAATGTGATTTCAAGTGAATCCTCGTGTTTCTGTTCTGTGGAGCCCCTGAACAGACTTTTCCTGCCCAACCTGTGGAGACATGCAGCCTGACCTGTGCAGCTACAATCCCCCTACCCCTTCCTTCCCATCCCCCCTTATATACACAATATACCATCCTGCCCTCGGGCCCTCGAGTTATCATTTCACACCCGTGCGAAAAAAACAAGTCTCCCTGCCTCATTCTTTTGCATCCATCCGCAGCTTTTGAAGTTCGCAAAGACCTCAGTTTAATGAATGAGAAGGTTGTTCCAGTTGAGAAACTAATTGAGTCACAAGACAAACTTCTATAAACTGTTGGCTCACCGGCAGTGATTCATTGCCATGTTTGAATGTAATATAATAGTGGCACGTGAGGACAATTTCCCCCTTATTTTGTTTGACATTTGAACTTTTTATGACCTTTTACACCAGATAGCTATTGAGTGTTGTTTATTTTCTTTAAGTGTGCCTCTGGGAGAGAGCCATAAGCTGTCATCACAGCAGCTGGAGGCTCCAAACTTTATCTTGTGCTTAACATAACCTGCACATCCACACTTTGATTTATCTGTGCATAAAATCCAGGCTGAAGGAATGTCAGATATAAACAAGCTTATCTAACATCGTGCATTAGGGTGCTGTCATTTCTCAATGTGAACAAACTCTGCTTGTTAAATCATGTCAGGAGATCTCTCAGACACCCCCCATTCTTTCTCCTTTTTTTCCCGTGTTAGTGAACAAAGGGCTTTTTTTAATGTGACTGACTTGAACGGCCAGAGATGTATTTTTCCCACATTACTTTGTTTGATTTGTAAAAAACTGATGCACATAAGATGCACATAAGACATATACACAGACATTACATAATCATACACCCATGTTTATGGTTGTAAATGTCAGCTTTAAATGTCACTTACACCATCTTTAAGAGGAACTCCTAAAACTCCTCCTTTTCTAAGGCAATAGTTTGGTAAATAAGCTTATGAAGAGCTGTTCCACTCCCAAATCTGGAAAACAGGGGGAAAGGCTTGTCTGGCTCCATCCAACAGAAACACAATCCACTTACCTACTCCTGTAAAGCTCAATAATTAACCAATTATATGTCATTTGTTTGATTTGCTGGTTTACATGGTGGTTATGCATCAGATTAGTTCTTGGCCAGCACAGTAGCTTCCTGCAGTTTCTGCTGGCAGCACCAGGTACCGGAGGTGGTTTCAGGCCAGAAATAAAAGGAAATAATGTCGTCGTAAAACTTAATGTTTCCAGAAATAGTAATGAGCTCAGATTATTTACTTGTTTTCAATTAAAATTAGCTTGTATTTTTAAGTGTCATTTTTTGCATTTTAGCAGCAATTGTATTTTTTACGACATTCCTGAAGAACTACACAAGGAGCAGAATTACATCACTGACAGGTGTTTTTTTGTTTTTTTTAATAAAAGCATGTCCTTAGGGCTCTGTCTGTGAAATGCAGGGGTGGTTACACAGTCCAATACAGATGTTTTTGATGCACCAAGATAATAATTTTTGTTTTTTTTGAGTTTATGCACATATCTCTCCCATTTCACATGGGTTCTTCCTCTTGTTTTCCACAGTGAATCCATGCTGTTATCTGCCCTGCCAGCACTGGGGCGTGTGTGTAAGGTACGGTGAGGACAAGTATGAGTGTGACTGCACTCGCACCGGCTACTATGGAGAAAACTGCACCGTCCGTGAGTCCGTTTATTCTCATCAGACCAACTCTCATTCTCTCTTTTATTACTCTGTGTTTGGGGAATTTGAAATATTCTTTTATTCATTTGTGCACAAGATGGAAGGGGGGTCATATGGCCCGGGCTGATGAAAGACTTTTATTTTGTTGTTGTTACATGAGGAAATAGTGTAACACATCCTGGCTCGCAGAGATAGGATTTCTTGTCTAGACCCAAATATTTGGAAAACCCAGGAGAAGCAGGAATGACTTGCCAGGGAGAGACCAGCTGGATCAGAGCAGCTTCTGCTGATGGCTCCACTAAAGCACCCACTAATCCTGCTGGGCTGCTTCTCATTAACCAGGGCCTCTCACACACTGTAGTTCTTAATCAGATGTGATGTATTTGGCTGAGAGCTCTGTAGTTACATCACCCTCACTGTGCATAATAACAATTACCCATTGCTTTGATTGGGCAGAAAAAAAAGGGCCAAGTGGGAGGAGAAGGAAGGAAAAGATAAGTTAAACAGGATAAAGGACAGTGGGACCAAGTCAGAGCCCAGCATAAACTAACAGAGAGCTTACATTAGTTAGACTAGTCAGAAACATGCGGCTCCACAATTTTTCCCAGATGAAACCAAAGTCAAAACAATCCTCAGTAAACATTTTATTCATTTGGTTAAAGAAATAGTTTGTGTTTCCTTTCTTGCAGTCAAGTTTAATTGTGTTGGATGATCAAAAACCCAAAAACCAACATGTAGCACCAAATGAAACAACCAACACTTGTTGCTGTTGCACTATAGCACTTTTCACTTTCGGTCATCAATCTTCACTTTCCAACTCACCAGGAGTTGTCTCATGCAATGGGGAGTAACGCCCATGTTGCATCTCCTCTGTTGACGTTAACATGCTTACCAGCAGGGTGACTGTCTCATCATTTCCCAGTAGCCATAGTGAGTCACTTTACCATCCAGTCTGCCCTGGAGATGTGACTCTGCTCAAAAGGATGTATTATAATATCTGGTACTGACAACACAACAATGGCTGAGGCTCTTCTCAGGCGACCATCACCACCACCACCACCACCTGCTCCATATTTGGTGTCAGAGAAAACGTACAAAAAGCTGCTTGTTTTACCTTCTTACTTCCCTTACTTCTTAATTTCCCACAGTCCCAGGTGACATCAAGAGATTTAGATAGCTATCATATATGACAATTAGCAGAATTAAAACATCACATTTGAGAAGCTGGAATCAGGGAATATTTGGTATTTTTGCTTTTCACCAAAACAGTTTCCAATTAATTTTGTCCTGATCATCACAGCTCAGTTGAATCTCACTCCCTCCAGACATGGCCTGACTAACCTTCTTTAAAGGATCACTGAGCAGAAGTAAAGTGTTATGCTTCTATCAACCTCGTGTTCTCAACACACTGGGTGCAATTTGTGCAGTTTTTCAACCCTGTGATCCACCCTCACTCCCATGATGCAAATATGAGGCTGAATTATCGTTTTGTTTCATTTAATTTGCTACAATTTGGAGACGTGGGTGGCGATTCAGAGCTCTATAACCAGGCTATAAATTCAAGACCAGACTCGCTGAGCATCCTGTTGGACATAAAGGCCTTGTTATATTGAGTAAATTTCCACTTTGAGTTCCCAGAATAAAAGTGTATATTTCCACTGCAGCTGAGCTTTGGACCAGAGTGCGTCAGTTCATCAAGCCGAGGCCAGATGTGGTGCATTATATCCTCACACATTTCCGCTGGCTGTGGGACATCATCAACCACACTTTCCTACGAGAGGCTCTCATGCGGCTCGTTCTAACAGGTCTGGGGTCAGCAGTTCAATCAATCAAGACATTAATCCATGATTGTCATTAAAATCGTTTATTCTGATGACTTGAATATTTTTTTTTTCTATTAACAGTTCGGGCCAACTTAATACCAAACCCTCCAACCTACAACTCCAAGTATGGCTACCTCAGCTGGGAATCCTACTATAACCTGAGCTATTACACTCGGCTTCTGCCCCCAGTACCTGATGATTGCCCAACACCTCTGGGGGTCAAAGGTCAGCTCCTCAAAGCTTAAAGTTGCAATAATCAATATTTAGGTAACATGCTTGGATCCAATAACTACATTTTATATTTGTATCAACACGTCAACAGAGAATTACTTTTGATATTTTTCAGTGAAACTATAAAGTGTATATCTACTAAGTTACTTTACACATAAGTATGATGTTGATATTGTTTGTGAGATGTGTACATGTGTTACGGCATCCATCATATCAAATGCTGGAGATGTTATTCCCTCAGTGTTTTATCAGTAAAACCAAACCTCTCACCACAGTGACCTGCAGATTATTGACCTTGAACAGTTCAGAAGTGCAGTGTGATGTGTGTAACTGTATCACTGCAGTTTTCACGGATGTATTTTTTTCCCCAGTATTATGACTAGAGGCGTGGTGTATCTGTGTCCCGTGCTGTGAGTGACATTGTGGTGCTTTCTGTTCAGGGAGAGCTGGGCTGCCTGACCCTGAGCTGCTGGTGGAGAGGCTGCTGAAGAGAAGAACGTTCAGACCCGATCCGCAAGGCTCCAACCTCATGTTTGCCTTCTTCGCCCAGCACTTCACCCACCAATTCTTTAAAACCTACAATCGCATGGGTGTGGGCTTCACAAAGGCTCTATCACATGGGGTTAGTTCATTCAGAGCTTTTAATTCACTTTATTTATTGTGTATAGACTGCGTTACATAGGAAATGTATAAACAAGAAATGACATGTGATAAATAGTGTCATAAGTGCATAAAACAGATTAATTTATATATTAATATTATCGCTTTCATCCTCTCACTTAATTTTATTGTCTCCTGTGGCTCATACAGGTGGATGCAGGGCACATTTATGGAGACAACCTGGAACGTCAGCTCCTCCTCAGGCTTCACAAAGATGGAAAACTCAAGTATCAGGTGAGAGATGTGAAGCTGTGAATAGAAACAAACCCACAGAGACTTATCACAACACATTCATCAAGACCAGAATAAAACGTTTGTGGTTTTCCTGCAGATTGTGTTATAGTTTACAGTGAAGTGGATTTGTAATTGTCTGAATGAAACAAGCCATCATTCATTTATCATTCATTCTGATGGATGTGAATCAGTTGAACAAACTTTGAAAATATGACATGTTTCAGCAGGAATTAAGTTTTCAGAGGAAGAAAAGATTTTGCAGTCACTTGTTTGGTGTAATTATGATTTGCTATTTTCTTTCCCCCATCAGTTAATTGATGGCGAGATGTACCCTCCATTTGTTGCTGATGCTCCCATTAAGATGAGCTACCCACCTGGAGTCCCTCCTGAGAGGCAGATGGCTATTGGTCAGGAGGTGTTCGGACTTCTTCCCGGTTTGGGGATGTACGCTACGTTGTGGCTGAGAGAACACAACCGAGTGTGTGATGTCCTGAAAGCAGAGCATCCCACCTGGGATGATGAACAGCTTTTCCAGACCACGCGCCTCATCATCATTGGTGAGCTGGAATTTATTCATTCTCTTCCCGAGATGTGAAAAAACTGAAAAATATGAAACTCCCACCATCAGCTTGAAAGTGCAGCTTAGGTTAGCATAAATAAACAAAGGTAAACAGATCTCTAAATAATTTAGACAGTTGTCTTATTTTAGTGTTTTAACAGGGACTTTAAGGCGGGACTGCTTTATGCATGGCTGCAGTAACTTTCTGGACTCTGCTGGTTTCTCCTGAAATTCGTGGTGACGTCAAGATTCCAGGAAATCACAGAACTCTGCCAAAATGAATCTGGCATGCAACAGCCCATAAAGCCACAAATTGTTTTAATGCTTGTGTTTTGTCACACGTTAAACAAACAAGATAGAACACGTCGTGCGTGAACCTTAGATGTGTCATTAAGGGGATGTTGCTTGGAATTAAGCCATATTTGCTATTTCCTCCATTTTTCAGCCGGGAGCTGACAGACCACAGAATGTTATCAATACTCTTATCTAACTTTGAGCTAAAAAAAACAAAATGCTCATTTCCCAAAACTGTCAGCCTGTTTCCTTTATTCATTACTTATCCTTCTTTTATTTGCTCAGTGCTGTTGTCCTTGACAGTTGTAACCACATCCCATTAGACCACCACATGGGCCCATAGATCTTAAGTCAGCTTGAGTTTGAACCTGCCCAGCTGTGACTCAGGCTGAGGTTTATGTGTTTAATTATGATCTCTTTGTCCTCCCTCTCTGTGCCCCTGCATGTTCCTCTCAGGTGAGACGATAAAAATAGTGATAGAGGAGTACGTGCAGCATCTCAGCGGATACATGCTGCACTTGAAGTTCGATCCCACCCTGCTTTTTAACTCCCAATTTCAGTACGGGAACCGGATCGCCCTGGAGTTCAGCCAGCTCTACCACTGGCACCCCCTGATGCCTGACTCCTTCTTAATAAACGGAGATGAACTCTTGTACACTCAGTTCCTCTTCAACACATCTGTTCTTACACACTACGGTGTAGAGAAGCTGGTGGACGCTTTCTCTCGGCAAGTTGCTGGACAGGTAACAAATCACACACATTAAAGCCAAGTAATTCTATGGTAGTTTAAAACTGTTTGTTGGTATAATACACAGAAACTGCAGTATTGTTTCAAATAGCTGCATTGTGTTTATTTGGCACAAGTGCTCAGTCTTCCTGTTTTGGTGGTTTTTCAGACAGATTACGAATTGATAAATTAGAGTACTGCTGTCTGATTAACGAGGTTGATGGGGATTATTGTTTTACATGTTGAACGGAAACAGAATACAATGATGTTGTTTTTTAAGTTTTCTTTTTCTGCCACAACTGAAACACACAATGTTTATTCATTACAGTTGTCACGTTATTACATTGGAAAGCCTGTGTCAGGGCATTCAGTCCAGCAGTTGTTGTACATAACACATAATAAACATGAGCTGCTTTTCAATGCATGAAAATATAAAAAACAATAAATGTCTTTCCCTTTTCAATGAACTACATAAATAAGAAGTTCTTGCGATACAGTTAGATGTGAGATAGATTTAAAGCGGGGTTAATATTATAATTTGAATGATGTTACTTTTTAACGTTTGATTCTTAATTGTTTAACCTTTGTCCTATAGATTGGTGGCGGCTTTAACATCAATGCTGCGGTGACCAAAGTGGCCGTGAGCACCATTAAGGAGTCCCGCCAGCTCCGCATGCAGTCCTTCAACGAGTACAGGAAGCGTTTTAACCTAAAGCCGTACACGTCGTTCAGACAGTTCACTGGTAAGAAAAACAGCTCTTCGTGCAGACCACACTGCAGGATGTGCAACACTCAAAACGTTTGATTTACAACTTTTACAAGTCCATGAGAGCAGCTGCACGTACATTCTTGGAATAAAGGGCATTGAGTTATGTACATTTTCTTTGCTGTATTGCTTAAACCAAGGTTTTCTATTCCTATCCTGTGAAGCGTAGTAATAGTTTTAGTCAAGTTCCTCAGATAATGATCTATAAGTGTATGTAACACATGTATTTGCATTAATGTTGGTTTGCATCATGTATGTATCATGTATGCTAATGTTAGCATGATACCATGCCCACATGATGTCTATCAGGTGTAATGTTAACCATATTCACCAAATCAGTTTAGCATGTTAGCATTTGCTAATTAGCAGCTGAGGCTGATGGGAATGTCAGTGGTTTTCTAATGAACCAAAGTATTGCACAGATTGAAAGTTTAACTAACAATGGAAAGTCAGGGGATCATCATAATAACTCTAATTCATCCTTAGGGAAACATGACTCTTTGTACCATGTTCATGCTAATGATCACTGGCTTTCATTTATATGTTTATATGAATCAGTTCAATAGCTGTTAGAATAGTTAAGGTAAAAGTAGAAAAACACCCCCTGACTGATCATCACTGCCTCCTGTAGGGCTGTGCTGCTAGAGAGAGACTGTTCATTAACTGTGCAGTACTTGTGATTAACTTTTGCAGACAACGAGGAGATTGCCAGTGCACTTGAAGAACTCTACGGTGACATCGATGCCCTTGAATTTTATCCTGGCTTGATGTTGGAGAGAACGCGAGAAGGAACCATATTTGGAGAGAGCATGGTGGAGATGGGTGCCCCCTTCTCTCTGAAAGGCCTCCTGGGAAACCCCATATGTTCTCCAGATTACTGGAAGCCCAGCACCTTCGGAGGCAAAGTTGGCTTTGATATAGTAAACACTGCCACACTTAAGAAACTGGTCTGTCAGAACACCAGGACGTGTCCTTATGTGGCATTCAAAATACCAACAGAGGAGCCGCCACAAACAGGGAAGAGTGACAGTAAAGTCCGGCCTGATGAGCTATGACCTTTTCCAGACACCAGAGGTTTTTAGTTTGAGAGTATTTACATGAAGATAAAAGAGGCTGCTGCTAAAAAAACAAACAAGTGTTGAAAATGTTTGAGGAAAGTATGTACAGTAATACTTGTTTGAACAGCACTGGAGAATCAATCGGGACACAGAGCTCAGTTTTAAGTCAACACACCTCATTTTCAGCCTGCTCAGTCTCACACTTAAACACATCAGTGAGGAAATGAACAAGATTTTTATTTAAGATGTTGTACCTGAGGACTGAAATACCAACACTGTCACTGTCCAGTTACCAAGATACAGTATGTGCTGTCAGTAGATTTTATGTAGATTTTTTTTTTTTTTTACCAATTCATGAAAATAAAACTTTGGACACAATATGAGTTACTGGCCATTTATTTAGTTTGGCAGTGATCAACATCTTTGTTTTTACTATCCATTGTTCACTGTTTCCGTTCTTTCCTCCATTTCTCACCCACTGCCTGTCATAGATCCAGTGTTTCTTTTGGCTAGAGAAGCAAAAAGAAAAAAAAAAAGAGAGAGAGATACTCAGCAGTTTTTTAAGCAGGATTTTAAGACACATGAAGCTGAGAGCAATAGTTACGTTAACTCTAGTTACATATGAGTGCAGAGTGCTGAGGGACGTCCACAATTACATGAATGTGAGGATATATGTAGTGATTTGTTGAATTAAAAAGAGAGTGAATGGTTTATTATTAATATAATGGTGCTTTCAAAGGTATTTAAAAGAAAAAGAGTCATAATGAGTTCAAAAATGCCTGGCTTTACAGTTCTGGTGCCACATCAATGGTTATAGAAGCAGCAGTGGTGGTGGTGGTATGTGCTCTAGTTCATGACCGCGTCGCCCTCTAGTGATGAAGTCTGTGACTGCATAATGATACTTCTAGCATCTTCCAAGTGTGTGTCTGCAGACTTGAGGCAGCTCCAAACAGGTGGGGTTCCTGGCATAAAAGTTTTTATCAGGGAGATCACTGAACAGATGGTTTCAATTACCCAGAAACACTCTTGTCATTCATGTCATTCCTGTGACTCCCTGGACGGAGGATGTTTACTGGAAATAAAGCAGTACATGATTTTTTTATGTTTTAAAAGGCAGGGGTGCACAGCTAAGTAAGTCTTCTCAAAAATCTTCCAAAGCAACAAAACAAAACAACTCATTTCATCTGTATTCGGTGTCAGAAAATTTTATCTACACATTCAAGAACATAAAACATATGTTTTGATGCAATTAAGAGGGAGAGTGGTAAGAGTCACTAATAGGTTAGTGATATAATAGCATACCATTCCACCGTGTCTTCAGATCTCCAATAAACTGAGCATAAAAGTTCAGACATGTTGTTCAAATTGAGGAGACATCGTTCTGACAGCTTGTAGTCGAAAAACTGTAACATAAAACTTTCATTAAGTTCATTTTGAATATTCTTTTTGTTGTGTTTCATCATAAAAGAAAGCCATGAAATATCTCAGCAAAATCATGTTTTATTTCATGCGACTATGTGTAGCACTTCCTACGTCACTTGCATGGACCATGTTGTAATGTTGTCTTCAAGCACTCTCAGTAAAGTCCATACCTGGAAGAAAATAACTAGAAAATGGCAAAATATTCTCATTTGGGACAAAATATGTCTTAAGAAAATATAATATACAATCGCATTAAGTAACAAATAATAAGGTCCGTAGCTTCTAGAAAGAACTAGAGCCTGAATTGCAACTTTGTCGATTACTATCGTTTGCTTTCGTGTTTACAATTCATTTGTACGACACCGCTGTGAACCTTGAAGGCAGCACGGTCAGGGGGAGCGGCTTGTAGCAGCTAACGTTAGCCAGATTAGCCACAGCGAGAGGTGTCAGCTGGTGACATTTTACTTACATTAGCAGGCCATAAATTCAAGGTAAGAAGAAGAACTAAATATTCATAATCGACTGTTATTCTATGTGCTTTTATAACAATGGATAATGTTTGTGCCAAGTTACATATGACGGTCAGTTCGGTAACGCTTGGTTTAAGTCTATAAGCTAATGTTTACTAGTCAGCGAAAGAACAGCGAGCTCGTTTGGCTAACGCTAATTTAGCTCACTTTAACAAACGCAGCCAGAGTCTCCTCTGCGGCCCGCGTCCTACTTAAATAACAAGATAATTGGATCGTCTCTATCCTACATCCAGTACTGTTTAGGTACTTGAGGGGGGGAAATTACAGTTACAGTTAACAGCTTACTATCAATGACAACTAGCCCACTCAGCTGTCACATCAACAGGGGTTCTTATAGGTGTTGCCTGCGGGCTCGACTCCTCTACTGTTTACATGTGTTTAAGATATTATATTTAAAGGCAGGGGAGATATATGTGTGTCCATTGTCCCCGGGTGGCAGTCAAATCAAACAAAGGAGCTGTACGCAGTAGTGAAGCATAATGGCATCTTCTGTTTTGCTACCTGACCCGCTGTCCAAGTGAGAGGGTGTCTGCCTCCTGGCCTCTCCATCTGTGCTCATGAGCTGGCTTACATACGGCTCAGTGCATCGTTTAAGCTCAAGTTTTATATAAACTGACACAAAGCTATGTATAGAGTAGATGTCCTATTTTTGAGATAAGCCCTCTGACAGCTCGGATTGCTGTCAGTCTGGATTATTACGACCCATTGATTGATGTACTTACTATTGTGACCATTATGTGATAAAAGAGTAGTTAATCTATAGAGGTTTTAACTGTGAGCCTGCAGCAGCATTGTCAGTGAGGCAAATGACAGATTTTTTTTTCATGGTCTGCTGCCACACCCATGCAAAGTATTAAGCAAATTTGAGGGTAAGTGTATTATGTACTATTGAATAAACAGGTAAAACAAAATGCAGGTCATAATTTCCCAGAGTAATTGGCCAGCAGTTGTTGATGTTCTGCCAAACTTCACAGTAGAGTTTGCTGTACTTATAAATACAGTTTTCTTTTGAATTTAATGAAAAATGTTGGATTAGTCATCATTAGTGATATAAACAGCTCATAATGATACCATTGTACATGAGAACTTTAATCTTAGCTGTCGTTATGTCAGTGTCCCCGTCTAACACATCAGTAACTGCTTCACTCAGGTGAGCCGCTGCCATGACGACTCTGGATGACAAGATACTGGGAGAGAAGCTGCAGTACTACTACAGCAGCAGTGAGGATGAAGGCAGCGACAATGAGGATGAGGATGGGGAGAGCAAGACCATACGGGACGCTAACGTCAATGAGCCGGAGATAGAGTACAGCGCTGATGGAAGTGCTGTCAACACAGGTACAAAACACACATTTGAGAAGCTGGAACCAGCAAATGATGTTTATTTTATTTTGAAAAGTGATTAAATAGTTGCTAATTGATTTTCATTTGTTTGATGAATCGGTTTAGTTGTAATTTTAGTTACAGTATTGTATCAGATGTAAAATACAAAATTTCCATCACTGATCCAGTACTACCTTCCCATTTGAATTGATCATCCATTTATCATTTCTACAGACACCATATTAAGTCAGAGAAGTACATATTTACAGTAGTTTTTAATAATGTGAGTGACACTAGCTGTTTGACTTCTCAGGACCAAAGGGTGTGATCAATGACTGGAGGAAATACAAGCAGCTGGAGGTGGAGCAGAAACAAGAGCAGAAGAAAGAAATGGAAAGACTGATCAAGAAGCTGTCGATGACCTGCCGCTCTGACCTGGACCTGGAAAAGGACAAGGAGAAACAAAAGGAGCTGCAGGAAAAACTACAAGGCAAAGTAAGTTGGATGGGGACAGAATTCACACACAGGGAGGAAATGCATGTGGAAAGGTCCCTTGGTATAAATCTCTTCCATCCTGGCAGCGTATTGGTGACTCCCTCTTGAAACTGTGCCACATTTGCTAATTGGACAAGGATGAATAAGGGCAAGATATCAATAGAGACAGCCTCATTAACACAGTGGAATCCCTGTGCCTTTTCCATTTTATGATATTGTCTAATTATGGCTCAGTAATTTTGGTGACTAATTTGATTTCGTTCAGCACTCGAGCACCTGCCAACTATCTGACACATTTCACATGCCTGAGAACGTTGATTCTTGCCATGGAGTTGGGCCAGCGTAGATATATTTCAGAATACACTGGTGCTTCTGTGAAAGGACCAGCCCACAGGAAGGGTTTGACACTGTGTAATAAACATTACATACTGTACATGTAAGATCATTTCTCAGCTGGGAACAGTAACTTCGACTTCACTGGTTGCTTGGACCAGCAGCCAGGAAATGCTTTGGCCCAAACACTTCCTGTCAAATGGTGGATTAAACAGCAAACAAACAAAATACATGTCAATATGTCATCCTTGGACAGATCCGAGTTGTCTCTTTCCCTCATTTCTAATCAATTTATATTCAATGTAGGAAGAAGAGTGGTATCAATCTTGTAATCTTTGCAAAAACTCTCGGCAAAAGAATTTCCCAAATATGAACTAACTGTGCATGTTTTTGTCTGTGTCTCCTCCACAGATGACCATGCAGGAGTACAACATGCTCCAGGAAGAGGAGGATGATGAAGACTTCCTGCAGCATTACCGTATGCAGCGCATTGAAGAGATGCGGCGTCAGCTGTGCCGTGGTAAACGCTTCGAGCAGGTATATGAGCTTAACAGCGGAGAGGACTTCCTGGAGGCTTTGGACAAGGAGGATAAAAGCACACTGGTCATGATCCACATCTACGAGCCTGATGTCCCGGGCTGCGAGGCCATGAGCGGCAGCCTGCTCTGTCTGGCTCAGGAGTACCCGCTGGTCAAATTCTGCAGCGTCCGCAGCTCGGCCATCAGCACCAGCGCTCTGTTCAGGGACAGCGCTCTGCCCGCGCTGCTCGTTTACAAAGGAGGAGACCTCATCGGCAACTTTGTGCGGCTCACAGACCAGCTGGGGGAAGATTTCTTTGCTGTAGACCTGGAGGCTCTGCTGCAGGAGTATGGTCTGCTGCCCGACAAGCCACCTATGGTCGCCAAGACAATTCGCAACGGAGCCATCATACAGACCACTGTAAGTGATGAGGACTCTGACCTTGATATTGACTAGAGCCATGATATCTAACATGCTTTACATGCTTGGGAAAAACAGTATATATATGTATATGTATATGTGTGGACCCGTGCAGTAATGACTGACTGAGCCACGATTGCCATTTTACTACTTGTACAACAACATACAACCAGCATTGAAGCAGAACCAAAAGCAAGTGCACAAAACTCAGACACAGCGGTCCATTGGACGTTCATCATTCCATGGTAACATGACTTCATATTTAATGAGAGTAAATACTAGTCATTATCATTGTTGAGGATCTGTTCTTATGCACAGTGAGAATGCTGTAGGTGTGTAGCTCGAGCTGTGACAGTCAAATATTTATTTGTGTTGAAATAATTTCCCTGTTTCGTTTCATGTGCATCTTCATTGTTTTATATGTGTGTCAATCTGTAGAATACGAATCCTTCAGCACTAACTGACTGCTAGTTGATTTTTTTAAATTTTATATGTGCTGTATCATTTAAAATAGAAAGGAAAAATAAACTGTAAAGTCTTTGAACTCACTGCCTGTTGTATTTTTAATTTGTCAGAGTTGTCAGATACTGTATTTCCCCATGGAGCAAGGTTTTCTTGAAATCAAACCCTATTTTGATCAAATTAATAGTCATAGTTTCCCTAATACCTATTTGATATATTTACATGCATTAATTACTTCTGTACAATAGTTTTTAGTGGTTATGGCCCACTATGATGCTCCTGCAGCAGTGGATTCAGATTGCGAAGCAGAGGAAGCACAAGCAGAAGACATTTGCAGGAAATGATGCACTGATGATGCATTATCCACTTCACTGCTCCTCACACCTTATCAGAGCTGCATCAAGTAACTGCTGGTGCAAAAGGGAACATTTACCACTGCTGGTGCTTCACATTAAAAAACACTGGAGCTGGAGAAACACAGAAAACATTTCACCATTAACATCTGCCTCTTCAGGATGTTTAAAATCACAGTAAACAACTCTCTCCTGACACACCCCCTCTTATTCTGCATAACAACTTCCAAAGAAAATAATATCGTGGCGCTCACAGACTCTTCTGCTGCCCCTGGGTGGCCATAAATGTCACTGCATGCAGCTGTAATAATAGTAATGACAGGTTAAACACACTGAGCTGCCTGAGGTTATCTCATGTGTAGCGATTTATTGTATTTACAGATGAATACTAGTGTTGACACAGACATTTTGACTTGTCAGTAGTAGAACTAGTGATCAATTAGTGTTATTGTATTAATGCTGTGAGAAAACATACATGTACATGTGATAAGGAATGAAACTACGTGATTTTTGTCAGTGTTAACAGCTGCACACTTGAGATAAGTACCTACATAATAATAATAAAAATAGAAGTTTAATTTAATAACATTTTCAATTTTGGACTAATGAGTTTAAAAAATAAAGTTTTTTTCTAAATAATTTCCCTGATAATGACAAAAATGTTGATGAAACAACTCTTACATTTAAATGACTGAAAGATGAAAAAATAAGAAATAGTTAGATGAGACACGGCTACATTTCAGCCTCCACTGTGATGATACACCAGCATCAACAGACTCCTTTCCAGTTCAGTAAATTTCCCAGAGGTGATTTGTCTAACAGATTGCGGATGGGTCAACTCATCCAATCCTGTCCGCTCGATAATCACTCTGAACAGGAAGAGCCAGGGTCACTGCTAATCTGTGCAACAATATCAAAACTCACCGTGGAGCTGTATTATGACACAGAGTCATTTGCACTTGTCCCCATCGGCCATTAGAAACTTACTAACTTACTAACTAACTAACTAACTAACACCAGGCTCCTGCGGCCTACAAGCATCTCAGCAACAGCAGGGTGAGGCAGGGTAACGTCAGCAGCAGGACGACTGCTTCTTCACAGAGGGAGGGGGCAGCTGAGTCGTGCAGGTCGTGTCCACAAAAGGCGTGTTCCAGCAGGAGGTGGGTTTCTGCACTGATGCCTGAAGGGACACAGAAACACTGGCACATCACTGTTTGTTTAGAGCCTTCATCATCAGCTCCTGGTTGGTAAACAGATCATTTCATTATCCCTCTGGTGTTTACATGACATGTGAGGTGTAAACGCAGCCAACATGGGAATGAAATCAATGCCATCTATGGCCTCTTTGTCATAACTGTTTATGCTCACTGCAGTGAATCTACTGGAAGATATTCAACACTGAGTTCACTGCAGTGTCACACAGGAGAAGGAATACACACCGTGTTCAGACCACTCATCCCACAGACGCTGAGCATCCTCGTCATGATGCTCGTGGTGGTCGTGATGCTCTGGGTCTGGGTTAAACACACAGAACAGTTGTGTTACAGTCCCAGCACAGACTAATGCACGAGAGAGTTTAGTGACAGAGTCGTGCAGAGGTGAGGTGGAACCACTGAAAAGAGAAAGCTCGAAAATTGATGGATAAAAAGCGGCAGGGGGAAGGATTAAGAGGAAAACACACAGGACACCAACAGGAAATGAAAACAAGGGAAATAAACTGAGATGGAAGAAAAGAACAGACGGCTGTTTTGACCTTGGCAAACATTTTCATCCCGTATCCATTTGAGAAGTTCTCACGCAGAGCACCAGTGGACATGAGACATCCTGTGTCTTCAGATTAGGCTCAGTGTAATTAATGCTTTTTTTTTTTCTTTTTAATTAGGTTCAAATGTTTTATGTGTCACATGCACAGACAAGATGTTCAGTGAAATGTAGAGTAACATACTCTAAAGGGATTTTAAAACAGAAAATATAAATGCAAAGATTTTTTTAGAAATTAAAACATTATTTAAAATTAATAATTGCGCCTCAACAGAACATTTTGGAGAGGTTTTATTAAAATAAATATATTAAGTTAAGGAAAAAAAAACTTCAGATCTTGAATTAGCTGTTAGTATTGTATCATTGATATAGATAAATGATGATATAAAATAATTTCATGCTCATTTTGCGTCAAAATGCTCATGTAAAAATCCCAGGAGGACTCGTCGGAGTTATTGTGATAAATCCTATTGGATGTTTCCTGTCACTAATTAGACTCTATGATGCACCAGAGCATAACTTTCTTCTGTAATGAGTTTCCTATTAAACAGCTCCTATCTGTGGTTATCAATATTTTAAATATAAATCTTAAAGATGATAAAGATAAATGGTATAGATACCATTTGAGTGATGCCACAGCATCCGTTTGAGCTCCCTGAGGGCCTGGGTGAGGTTCTCCAGCTGGTCATGGAGGTGGATGTTCTCCTCTATCAGTGCGTGGATTGTATCCTGTAGTTCAAAGCTCCAACCCTGCAGGACCAGCAGAGTGAAGGGCATGAAGAACAACACCGGCCTGAGTCCCCTCATGGTGTCCTCACCACACGGCCTCAGTCATATCCTCAACAGACACCACATCATGCCTCTCTGTGGCAGCTGATCTGGATCTCATGTTCAGAAATGATTGGTGCTGGATACTTTATCAGCTTAAACCCACAGGGAGGTGACAGCAGTTTGTGCTTTCTTTCCAAAGCCATGAGTGGAAAGCTGCCAGTGGGCTGCTTTAAAATCTATCCAATGTTTCCACATCAGTGGGCACAGTGACCACAGCATGAGGCCGCAATATGTTTCAATGTGATGGACTACAGATGAAAATGATACGTTTCAATCTTCATGTGTGTTCAGGCTGCAAAACTACATGTTACAAGTTGTTGCAATGGACAATACAACAAAAGATAATATGTGAATAAAAAAACATCACCCACACCGTAGGCACAGAGAATCGATGCAGAGATACAGGCGCTCGGTATTTAATTAGCTGCAGCTCATCTCTGTCACATGCATGATCATCAACACCGGGACATCAGGAGGGCAACCTGATATGACCTGAAAAGTAACCTGAAAGCCAGGTGTTGTCAGGTCATCTGTGTGGAAATATTTCCATGTAATATATTTAGTTTATTAAATCCTGAGGAGTTTTTAACATATATGAAATGCATTGTGCAGATTTGATCTCCAGATTTAAACAGCTTGTAGCTGAGGTCTTTGAGACCAACAAACTTTATTCACAGGAGCAGGAAGTAGGTCAGTAAAAGTGTTCTCATACTGACCTATTTCTAACCACAACAGCAAAACCATTCGTATCTGACTGTGTTTAGTGCAAAGGCAGGTCAGCAAAATGACCAGTAACATTAATCACATAACAGTGTCATAGAAAAAACTGTTTCCTTTTCAAATTTCCATATTTTTACAGAGTCTGGCTTCTTTCACTATTTGACATCTGAGGATAAATGATTATATGTTTATGCAAAGAACAGGTTTTAAAGGTTCAGCATTTATCATGCATTTTGCATTATTTACAATACAACTGTACATTCAGCAAGTGTTTTAGACCCTGAGCTTTTTTTTTTTTTTTTGCTGCAGTCATGTGCTAAATTTATTTATACTCGTTTTCCAGATGTGCAGAGATTGCTGTGTCAGCTAAGTGCTGACACAACAGCTCACTGACCTGAGCCTAACTACTCAGGTCAATGTTTTGCTATAGTAACACATTTGCTTAAAAGTTCAATGCACAGGTTAATACTCAGTCTGCACCACTACTTCCATTTTATGGCAAATTCAAATAACAGTTCCCATTCAACTCCTACAATGAAAAAAAGCATTGTTCAGGTAGAGATGACTGACCTCTTACAATAATAATGAAAGAGAAAAAAAAAGAGACTTGACACTGTGCAGTGTTTTTGACTGAGCTGTTGCTTCTGTGGTCAGTTCATTTTTGAAAATTCAGATCTTAATATTTAAAACAGAATCCCATAAAAATCTGGAAACCAATATACTTACATATCTTCACTTCTATCTAAACCTGCACTGAGCATGGACCCTGTTGACAGTGAGTGATGCTCTTAGTGGTGTCAAATTTTCATTCGACTGGAGACACAGGAATTTTTCACTTTCTCAGACGTTTGAATAACTTCCTGACAATGTGTTCTTGGAAAAAAACCTCTATTACCAAACCAAAAGACTGTGGTTAAGTGTCTGGGACAATCTGCCGCATAAAGAGCTGTAACCCAAGATCCTAAGGCAAGTCAAGACTCTGGACAATGTGGTGTTTTTTCCAAACAAAAATCTTTTATTTATTAATCATGTGTATCAGTTTATGCTGTCTTGGCAGCCCTGGTGCGCTTCTTTTTGACCACAACAGGCTTCTGGCTCTTCAGAATGGCACTGGCACGACGCAGGGCAGCCTGGGGAAACAAAATAAGACTCAAAATTATGATGCTGGAAGCTTTTGAAATACAAACACCAACCTTAAAAATCATTATACAAGTTGATGTGTTCGCCAGATGTGATAAAATAAATCTAGTAAATCTCACCATGCGCAGGTCCTTCCTGTACTTGTTCTTGCTAATGATGTGCCTCAGGCTGTTGAGGGTGGCGCGAGAGTTCTTGTTGATGGTGATCTTCTCATAAGAGCCAGCAGGCTTGTGCTGACCTGTGCAACAAGTATTCAGATGTAAATACAACAGGAGCAATCTACAGCAAAAACATATGTAAACCAGCTCTCCATATCATTAAGAGCAGTGCTCATCTGCACCATGTGTCTTGTGCTTACAGCCATTAGTGTACTCAAAGCGTCTGTCAGTGCAGAGAGTAAATCTCTCACAGTTGTCATTTAATAAATTCAGTGAGTTTAGTTCATTCTTTAAGAAACTGTACTTGGGGCATTAAGATCAGACAGCAGGTTATACATCAACTGACAATGATTGAGGTTCCAAATCTCTTGACAATAGAGTTTAGGCATGAAATTTGGCAACAAGTCTTGTATCATTTTTCATAAATACAACCTAAGCTTCAGCAGAATTAAATCATCATTTAAACCCAAGAGTCAGAAATCTTGGACTACAGCAGGTACCTAAAGGCCGAACATGCAAACAGTTTATTTTCTCCTAGTGAGTTTGAATTGTCAACAACTGCTGCAACATGTCACACAGTAAATAGCTGTGCTACAGCAGGACACAACTGCTCATTATTTACCTGCTGTTGATTATTTTTACCAGTACCAGACACTAACAATCAGAGCATTTAATGAGATGTTTGAAAAATTAAATATTTACCTGCACGCTTCTTCAGCACGACGACGACACCCTTGCCATCGGCAGCTGGCTGGACACCTACAGTCTTCTTGTGCACCAAACCATTGAAGCGGAAAGAGTTCCTGGACTTCAGGTTGTTGGGCTCCTGTCACATGGATAGATTGAATTGTGATTAGCCAACTGGACAGCTTGCAACGTCACAGTCAACAGTCACCTCAAACACTGACAATAATGGTATTAAATTCATCTAGTCCAGTCCTGACATAATCCTACTAGCTGCAGGCAGGTCTTATGTTAAATTCAAGTCAATGTTTAGTATAAAGAAAACACACATTGTCCATACAATCAGACATTAGCTCGGCATAGCTGGACCAGAATAAAGAAAGAGACAATTACACTGCAGCAATTTATACATAAATCGATAAAAAAAAAAAAACTGCCAAATTAGTACATCTTTGATCATTTCAGACCAGTTTGAGACTGAGTTTTTCTTCAAGCAAATTAATGAAGCATTTATCAATGTAGGTAGTCGCTAGTTGCAGCCCTGGTCCTTATTGCCAGCCAATTCAAACGCTGTTTAGTACCAGTTTGTAGCTCAGTGTCAGGACACAGTTACAGACGCGTTTCCTTCAGGTGGTGCCTGTTACTTACAGTGCTGTAGGTCTGTCCGTTCCTCTTGATGAGGAAGCTGGAGCAGTTCCTGATGACCATCCACTGCAAATGGGACGACATGATGAACCTGGACAAGACAGGACCACGTGTTAGTGAAATTTCACTTGACAGGTCTCAAGTCGTGTTAACGACCATTTCCATTGAAGCACAGAAGCTAGCGTGTTAGCGTAAAATTACACATTTCCACATGTTTAGTTAGACACGGGTAGGTTTGGGAGATACTGGAGCTAGTTTTAGACACAACACAGTAAGCTTCAGCATAATTTTATTTAATGTAGAAAGCCGTGAGCCACATTTTAATTGCGCTGCGGCTTCCTAACATTAGCTTCACCGCTCAGCACGGCGAGGCCTAACCGGGCGACGTGTTCACTTTAAGTTTTCTTCACATTTTTAGACTGTAAAGGGGCCTCTACGGCCACAACTGATGTATAACACACAATATAACAACTACGTGATATTTTTTTAAGCTAAACAGACATTGGGAGATCAAACAAACGAACTTTAATGACCGAGTGTTAGCAGCCGATGCGACCACGTTACCTTTTAGCGGAGGAAAGGACCGGAGAGAGCGGAAGCCGCTTTACGGAACCTTTGTGTGAGATCCTTGCGCAGATAAATCCGCCCTTTTCTAAGACATTCACCCACGAAACTACATTTTCCCTCATGTGAAGCAGGTGTATTTAATGTTAATCACATTTCGTGTGTCTTTCAAGTGCAGTGAGAGTGTATCAAATTTCTAATGTAATTCAATAGAGAACTACTTATCGTTAAACCCAGCGGAAGAACACGTCGTCACCGCTGTTGGGTAAAACCTAACGTCATTACTGTGCGCCTGGTGTTTACAGATAGCCGTCAGAAAATTCAGCAAGTAGCAACTACCTGCTGTCTTAATCACAAACACAGGGGAGTTATCTTTGTTTATAACACAGGTGCATGTCCTAGACTCTAACAGCGTATTTAAATCCACCATTGTAGTGAAATGTGTAGTTTCGGCGACAATTTTGTCATTTTTGTGGATGAATGCTGCTGTGATTTGAAGATGTGAACACTACAGAGTTGTTACAGGGGAAATCATCTAGAAGTCGCATGACAGGTTCAAAGTAGTGTCTTAATGTGATGGAAGAAGAAGAGGATCTAGAGACGCTTGGAGAACAGCTGTACAGTCGGATTTACCTCAAACACAAAGAGACTGCTGGGAAACTTACAGGTGAGCTGATGTTATAAACAAGCGAAATCTGTTTTGCAGTCCTGAGAATATGACGTAAACCTGTCTGGGTGTTTCAGGTATGTTGCTGGAGCTACCAGGCCCTGTCCTGAGCCAGATGCTGCAGGACGAGGCCATGCTGACTGCAGCTGTGGACAAAGCCCTCAGAGCCCTGCAGCTGGCACAGGAGCCCAGGTACAGGATGATCTCCTTCCTCCATCACTCTGAACAGCCTGGTCCTAGGAAGTGTCTATGTCTTTATAAATCTTCATTTCTGATCCAGATGCACCTTCAGCAGATCAGTGAGGTTGTCTTTAGATGTAAAAAGCACAGTTTATTATACAATTAAACAGCCAGGGGAAGTGTCTCTCTGAAGATGACCCACTACGGAGTTTATTACATGGTGTATTTCACATCTTTGCAGCAGGGTAACATGTAAGGAAGACGATGATGTGTCTGTGTCCTCTGATTCTCTTGGGGAGCAGCTGTTTGAGCTGGTGGATGTTTACAACACTGGCCACTCACAGAAAATCACAGGTAAGAAACCCGTCCACCAACCCAACAAATACCTGTTTAAATGATAAAATAGCACTCAAACACAGGATAAAGGAAAAAGTACCATAAAGCTATCTTTAGTTTGTCAGTTTGATCTTTATAGACTGAGATCTTTACTACTGTAGACATGAAATTTTGTATGCAACTTCATAAGATTTACTAGTAGTACTAGTATTTACTAGCAACTAGTGTGTAATTCATTGAAATATGAATCTGTGTTGGACCACAGGAATGCTTCTGGAGCAGCACAAAGAGGCGGTTTTCACCCTTCTCTCAGATCCAAAACTACTGGAGGAGCAGGTGAACCTTGCTCTGAAGACACTGAAAGAGTATGTGATTTTTTCCTGTTCATATTACATACACATGGAAAAGTAGACACTTTGTTGCATCTGCAAATCAAATCTACAAAATAATTATATAACATGACATGTTAATGATTGAATTACTGTTAAAACCACCTTTTTGTAATGATGTTTCTGCCGCTTCACTTCAGGCAGTGTGAGGAGACAGACGTCAGTGATGCATCGGATGCTGACGACACAGAGAAACTGGGAGAGAAGCTCTTCTTGCTGGTGGAGGAGATGGATCCTCTTCGTGCAAATGATATTACAGGTGACATTCTCTATAAATATAAGTGACTTTCACTATGTAATATCCTGGAAGTTTATCATTTGTCCTTGCTATAGGTCTGTGCACATAGCATCATTTTTGTATTGCAGTGATCCCTTTGTCTGTGCAGGTATGCTGCTAGAGATGGATCCAGCTGCTCTCCAACAGCTGCTCACTGACCACACGATGCTGGAGGTAGCTGTTCAGAAAGCACAAGCAGCACTGAACTCTCAGAAATGAACTCTATTGAAGAGACAACAAACAACAAACATTTAAATATAGAAGAACCCACTAATGAGAGACGGACTTGGATGAACTCAGATAATAAAATGCTGGAAATATCTGACATTTCTACAGGAGCTATTGAACTATTACATAACCAGCTATATTTGTTTTGTTTTTAATCAGTAAGGGGATTGTCGGGTGGAGTCTGTGTTTCACTGGACCAACTGTAAATACGTGAAAGTCTAGTAAGCCCCTTCCCAGCTGATTGAAGTTGTAATTGACATTTTGTAATACTGGTGCTCACTTTGCTATTACACAAAATGTCTTTGTCAGACAAAAGGACTGAACACAAGTGCCAGTGTCGAATAAGAAATATTAATCAGTATTGCTCCATTGGGAGCCAGTGCTACACCTCAAGACATCACAATCATTGATCCTTGATGAAAATGTGCCAGTGCCAGCTGTATGAGAGGATCTACTAATCAGGTCATGAAATAAGTGCTTATCTCTGTATTTGTTTGGATTTTGTAAATTCATAATAATGTAGTTATGAGTAGCTGGAATGACTTACAATGATATGAGATGTTATGTGGACAGTGATGTTCCCCATAGGATGAATATAATCCATGACTTTTTCTGTAGCAAACTTTCACTTATCTTGTGAAATATCTCAACATCTTATTGGACTGGTGCAAAATGTTGTCCAGACATTCATGGTTTCCAGATAATATATCCTATTTAACTTTGGTGGATCCTTTCACATTTAATGTTACACCATCATCAAGTTAGAATTTCAGTTTGTCCATTAATTTATGACCAAAAACTACTGATACTCCCCTGAGCATCAGCTGTTCTTTGTGTTATGTGTTAATTAGCAATGTTAGCATGCTAACACACTAAAACTAAGATGCACAAATAAAGTGGGAAATTTTAAAAAGTCTGGTCAATTTCTTTTATTTCCCCACAGGGATTCTTAGGTTTTCTTTCCAGTGATTAAACTTGTTGAGATCTTGTCAGCATTGATAATATTCTTAGTATCGGTCAGTTATTGATCATAAAGAAGCTGTTTGGGAACTAGATGTGCAAAGAAAATTGCAGCTCCACTGGATTGATATTTGCCTGCAGACATTTATACTTTCTCCAGGTAGTTACCTCTGAAAAGAGATTTAACAAATGTCTAGTATTTAATGTAATAGTCATTTTATTTTAAAACACAAAGTTCTTTTATGAAACCAATACACATCTCTTTCATAGTGCTACAGAGCGCAAAAAATACCTTTATTACCACTTTGTTCTTACCTTTTCTATTTACTGTTTTATGTCAAGAATTTTACATGAGGGGCTCAAAAACATTGGGGGGAAAACAAACAAGTACTTCTCTGAAACAGAAGGGGAACCTTTAAAATCATAACCCGGTGTCTACAAAACCATTTAATTAAAAACATTTGGGATGACAAATGATTAGATTAAAAAAAAAACAAACATTTCAGTAAATGAAAATTAAAAGCAAGTCATTCGACTGCAAATTAGCTCTCAATTCACAATTTAGATAAAGATTTATTTGTCTGCAGAAGCGGCCAATACAAATGATCAGAATAGGAATCCATGTAATCTGGTCAATCATAAATGCATTTTGTCAAAGCTATTCAGAAAAAAATTAGTTGCTCTCCACACACGCACACACACACACACACACATCTTTTTGCCTACAGCTCATAAATACAATCAATCTGATATACAAATATTTGGATAGATTTATTTTTAGCGACATTTAAAATGCAGTTTTAATCCTGATTCCTGCTGTTCTGAAGACCACCCCTCGTTTCGTTGATATTGTCAAGCTCCTCGGGAGGAGGATCTGAAGCCTAACTTGGACGAAAGACCCTGACACATCTGTAACGTGGAGAGTTGCTGATGGGCAGGAGGACATTTAAATAAATATCTGAAACAAGCAGCATTCTAACACTGCAGACTTCCTCCAGCTCTCAGGGTGCGAAGCCAAGTTCGAGTCTCTTTACTGGAGGGCGACTGAGGAAAAGCAAACAACACAGCAGACGATGCACTATTGACACAATTCATTCTCACACATAATGCTTTCTCCAGCTGAGTGAAGGACACTGAAGAGCTGCGCTTACGCAGTCGGATATCACAATATGAAATTAAAAAAGGTGCCACTTTCTTTCTATCTGTCACTCATACATATCAATCAATCAATCAATCAATCAAGCAAGCAAGCAAGGACATTTGGACTTTAGACACAAAGGGAAACCTAAAACAGGACCTGGGATGATCAGTGTTGCATTTGAGGGGAAGCTGGACAGCTTAGAGGATAAACTTATTTATTGTACACTAAATTACGCCTACATGGACATCCAGTCTGTGTTTGAGTGCATTCATGAATGCGACTTCATGTGTATTATTAAAACCCATTACACAACTGTCTGTTTTCTGTTTGCAGGATTAAGCCCTTCAGGGAGATGCCGTGCCTGTTTAAAATACACCAGTTACAAATTACTGAACTAAACAAAAAAGGATGACAGTGGTTAAGCTGACAAAGACCGACAAAGTGAAGAATGTGATTATGCTCTTTGCAGGTGCAGGCAAAAAGAAGGGTCCTTTAAGACAGAGCAGTATGTCCATGTGCTTCGTTTTTCTTCCAGGTAGGATATCACTCTGTTCAACAAGTCTGTTCACGCAAATCTCGCGGCAAAAAAGATGTTTATTTCATCACTGGGTACTGGCGCTGACCGCCCAGACGACCAGAGCGGAGTCCACCTCCTTGTGGTGCACTTGGCTGCAAAAAACAAAAGATAACAGTAAGAACAATCCGTTATTGAGTAAAATTTGAAAATTTGATAATTGATTTCTACCTATTTTTCATTTTTTATGTGCTTACCTGTGCAAACTGTGCAGGATTATAAAAGGTGACGCCTCCTGTGGGTGGACCTCCCTGGGCAGGATGATTCTGCAAGGCACAAAGAGCATCACTACAGTGTGTACAGTGTTGCCATCTCACTATTTAGACAAGCGGGGAGACAGCGGGGAGGATGCACTCCCGGTGGCACAAAATATTTTGACAACACTAACACAGAGGCGGAGGAGAGGTAACGGCAAAGAGCACTTGGATCCACAGGGAGGCAGCATTACAAACCACTGTGTTGTGTGTTTTAGTAACCATGCAAGCTTTATTATGGGGGTTAATGAAGCGATGTGCTCCCATGACAACAAGCAAGGGAGTCATCCTGCCAACCGTCTCCAGCACGCTTCGCTCTCATCATCTATGACTTAAAGTCTCCTACCGTCCCTCAGGTAAAGTAGATGGTTCAGTAGAGTCTGAATGTTAGCGTCAGCATGCTAACAGTGACAGTGCTAACATGCTGATGTTTCACAGGTGTAATATTTACAAGACTCACAGTTTTGGTTTAGCATGTTAGCTTTTGCTACTTAGTACTGAGGATATTTGAGGTTGAGAGGAGTGACATAAACCAAAATGCGCTGACAATGAACCATCTGTCTTTACTTTCATGGTTATCTGTCTACCAGTTTATGTTTCACTGTCAAGGACACACAGACATGTCCTCTGTTGATCAGGAATGTCTGCGCCTGATTTTGTGGGACTAGATGTTGTGGGACAAACTTTGACCTGCAGGTGGCACTAGAGTGAGAATCCAGGGATCATCAAAATCTGCAGGCTTCCTTCACTGGGAACCACAAATGCATAAACAGAATTTCATGGCAGTCCAACCAGCAACTAGTGAAATATTTCAGTCTGGACCGAAACAGTTGACAAGCAGATATCACCACTGCTGTCTGCAGAGCTACACTGATAGTGTGGCTATAAATTAGGAACTTCACTGTCACTACTGCAGATCTGATTATGATACATTTTTAATAATCCATTTGTGGTTGATTCTAACAGACAAGAGAGTTAAGTTAGTAACGTTGGAGACGACAGGCAGGTGAGCAGGCAGACATCCTGGGGTTGGGTGAGCAGCGAAGCTTCAGGTGCACATGGTGAAGCATGCTACTAATGAAGTAGTGAGTGTGGTTGGGTGAGCAGGCAGGCGTGAAGAGTGGACCATTTGAGGCCCTGCTAGAGGTACCTGGTTTAAATGCTGACTCACTTCGCGTGATAAAGAACTCATTGAGCTAGATCGTGAGAGCTTAAGACAGCAGGAGGGAAATAAAGAAAAAACAAAAAAACAAAACAGAAACCACAAACCCATGAATTTGATTAGATCTGTCTATACCATCCACCAGTTCAGAATGAAATAACGTTAGAAAATTATGGTTCTCCAAAACACAGACATGGACAGTATTAGATTTTAGGAGCAAATGGAACAGAAACCTTTACATTTTATCAAGGCTGTGCTTTTGGCATGATTATGAAGAGAGATTTTAAGTTGACATGCATGCATTCTCATGTTCTCTCACATCCTTTTGTACATTAATAACATTCGTACATATAAGCAAACCGCAGACACTGGCTGTTAGGTGTTGAGCATCATGTTTCGGGGGTGGCATGATGGTACTATGGTAGTAACAGGTGTGTTTGACAGGGACAAACTCTCTTACCTCCCCGGACTGTGAGCCATCAGGCACAGAATGAGCCTCTGGGGCGGGTGGTAACAGCGTTGGGTTGAACATCTGAGAAGAATAAAGTGCAAAAGAAGAGAAGTCATTTTGACTGGCTAAGTTCACTCTAATGTTCTAATATGTAAGTGAGTGCAGTTTTGAAAATGAGATGAGACTTAAATGTAAGCCATGTATTTTAAGCATTAGAGCAGGCATGTCCAAACTATTCCACAATGAGCCAGTGTGGCTGCAAGGTTTTGTTTCAACCAAGCAGCACACCAGACTCATTTAATCAGCTGATGTCAGTTTTCAGAGAGTCAATTGGTCAAACTGTGTGCTCTTGTTTGGTTGGAACAGAAACCTGCAGCCACACGGCCCTTTGTGGAATAGTTTGGACATGCCTGCATTAGAGCAACAATGTGAATATAGGCTCATAAGGTTTACCTGTGGAGCAGCGCTGGTGTTTGGTGAATTCTGCTCCTGATGTCCTCCTTCACTGCCCTCCAGAGGTTGTTGATCATCAGGAGCTACATCAGAGATAGAGAATGAAAATGTTTCATCACTTCATCTGCAGCCATCAGGGATACATTGCTTGTGACTAAGCTGATACACATACAACTAAGACACTCTATTGTATAAATTGATGTGACTGCATCTGCTTATTTTGTGTATGACACACACCTGAACTAGGCACAAATAGGTTAGTGGGCATGGGCATTGGTGCCAGAGGAGCAAAGATGTCTGCTGGAGCGGGAGCTAATCCTCCCGGTTTAGCTGTTCTACTGGGGTTCAGGACGTCCACGTATCTGCTCTTAGTGCCTGAGAACAAAGAAACTCATCTGAGTGGCAAGAACCAGAGCAAAGAGCAGGTCTGAACAGTGACAACAAACAATTAAATCTTCAACTTTGATGGTCCTGTATGATATTTATGAAGCCAAAAGCCACAGCCAGTAACGCTTATCTCACCTGCCTTCCTGGAGAACATGTTGACAGGAGGACCACTGCTTGGGGGGGCAGCAGGTCCTCCAGGACCCGGCATGGGAGCCATCTTTGGGAAACCAGAAGGAGGTGGTGGAGGGGGCTTACTCTAAAAGATAAGAAAACCACACATTAGAGTTTGTTGCTTCATAAACATTTCGGTTTTAGTTGCTTGCTGTCAACAATTGAACCAAGGAACTTAAAACATGTGTATATAAATGAGTGTAAAAAATGTACATGAAAAATCACAACAGACCTCCTCTTCAGGTTCGTTCAGGTCCACCCATCTCTTCTTCTGCTCGTCCCACACAATCTGACAATTAAGAACAAAGCACTCTTCTCAGTACTAGTGACGTACAGACATAGATGAACAAAACCTGTGCATGTATGTGAAACTGAAAACAGAGGAATGCTAAAAGAAGTCCTCCACAGGAGATGTAACTCACAGATTTGTTGTCGTCGCTGGGCAAGTGTGCCTCATTCTTTGCCCTTCGAGAGAACAAGTTCACCAAGCCAGAAATAACACCACCACCACTCTGTTTAGAAAAGAATGGAAAATTGCACTCAAAACCAGTAAACATTGGACAAACACAAATTAAAGATCAGAATACTTGCGTCTGTGACTATGAACCTTTTTCGGGGAGTCTTTCTTGACTTTTTTGGCCTCCTCATGACGGGGCTGTTCAGGGATTGAAGGCGGAGGAGGAGAGGCCTGTTTGATGGCAGAGTTGCTTCGCTCTCTTCCACCAGAGTGAGTGGATGACTCAGAGGTGGTGCGTGAGCGCCGGCCTGGACCCTGTAAAGCAGACCAACACTAGTCAGAATGGTAGACATACACACCTGTCCTGTATTCCCTACCCTCCAATTATACATATATGCAAGGAATTATGAGGAGCCATTATCTCCTTTTACAAAACTTGATGCTTATTTTAAATTCTCATGAATCAAAAACTTCAGCTACATTTCCACTCTCACACAGGACAGTAAAATATCTCCCATTTTTCTACCATTACTCATCACTTGAATGAACAGATGCATCTTAAACACTGGGCTGTCTTTGTCTAGACTCTCATCATGATAACACAGTGCATGGATAGCTCATTCTTCGCAGTGGTGTATTCCAGTGAGAGATCAAATGTTCTTTTGCTATGCTGGAGGAAAAACTTAACATTTAAGACACATAATAAATAGACTCACCATATGCATTGAAGATTGTGAAGTAGTTCTTGATCTCCCATGACCCTGCACCAACAGGAGAGACAGTGAAGTGAATGTTTTCTGGAGGATTTGTACAAAAACACTACAGCAACTTTATGGAGAAACATTTTTTTTAAATCTCAAGAGAGATGGATACTGACCATGAGAGCCATGTGGTCATAGAGGTCCATCTGAGGTGTGAAGGAGCCTCTGGGAGGGGAGGACGATATTGACTGAGCAGAATGCATCTCTGGTGGGATCTGGAGCGGTTGGTCTACATGTGGCATATGCCCCGGTGAGGGGGGCATGTGCTGAGGCATCTGGTGTGGAGGGTGGTTCATGTGCATGGGTGAATGCGGCATCTGTGGGGGCATGTGTGGTGACATTTGGCCTGCTTGAGGAGGAGGGGGACAAGGCTGAGTTTGGGCTCCTGGATACATGTCCGACTGGTCGGGTTGAGGCTGGAAGGGAGGAGGGGCAAAGCCAGGATCCTGTGGAGGGTAGCCTGAGATGGGGATCTGGCCTGGTGGTCCAATGGGGGGTACTGGGTAGAACTGGGGCACATCACTGGGGGGTAAAGGCTGAGGTGGGGCCATCCCTTCTTGGAGGATGGAGGTGGGAGCTGAAAGAAAGTATCAGGAGTGAGATCTGATGCTCTTTGCAAATGGCTGACAGTTGGAGGGAGTTGAAAAGGAGGCCACAGGGAGCTCTATGTCAAACACACAAACACACCTGGAGGCATCAGCTGCACTCCCTGTGGTGGAGGCCCAGGCAGTAATGAGCTCATCAGGGGGTTGTCAGGGGTGGGGCCATCCACCTCCAGAGGCATGCTGTAGGGTTCAGGTGGACTGGGCTCATCCAACTCAGAGCTGGGACTGCTGCAGTTGAACTGTGTAGGAGTTGTTCTGTCTGCATTGTAAGTAATCGCCCCCGTCTGAAAAAAAAAAAAAAAAAATACAGAGGACTTAAACATTTGTTACATGGATACAAATCATCAAGGTTAAAATACCATAAATGTCACCATATGGATGTGCGCTAACACACAAAAGGCCCAAATATCAAATACACCCCTCCTCCTCACCCTGATCTGTCCATCAAGCTGTCTAAGGTGAATCAGCCATTCAGGCTCATTGAACAGCTCCTGCTCAGGCTTCTCCCTCAGTTGTGGATCGAAGAACCGCAGCTTTTCAGACATCTGTCAACAAGCAGCAGAAAACGAAAATGAAATAAAAGAACTATCCAGGATGGAAACACCTGCAACATGAGTGAAAATACAGTGAGTATGCACCTGTATGATTTGACTAATGAAAACAGGAGAATAGTAGGAGGGCTGCCTGAGGACAGTCCTAGAGATAACTTCACAGTAGTGGAAGGCCTGTGCACTCAGGCCAGCTTCAGCCAAACGGCATGCATAGATCAACTTGAACACCTGACAAGAGACAATATACAGCAAGGGACAGTGTTATTCCTCAGCTGGTATCGAAATGGTTGATAATTCATTCATTAACCAATGACAACAGAAAAAAGCCCACCTGGAAATTGGGCAGTGAGCAAGGCTGGGAGCCCAGAGATTGAGAATATTCATAGGCCTCAGTCCTCTGAATAGCTTCATTGGTTGCAAATTGGTAAAAGGACAAACTGAAGTGAAGAGACAAAGACACGGTTATAGTTGTGGCATATTTTTTGCAAACTGTAACTGGATTTCATTCCATTTCAAAAGTGACTCAAACCTGTGATTGGAGCCAATAAGAACCATCTTGGTGCTCTTCTTTGTGAAAACTCCCAGACCAACTTGGGCCATCAAGTAGCAGAAGTGTGCAGCATCAATCAGGCCCTTGGATGCTGTTTCAACACAAGATGAGCACAGACAGAATGTGAGGTACTCTGTTGTGAACAATGAACACTTACACCCCTTTTCCTTTAATACAGTGAGTTACTGGCTTTTTCGATGCAATCCTACCGAGAGTGTCGCCCATGGTGGTGATGGTGCGGGTATCCAGGTCTAGTGTGTGTGTGAGGTTAGACAGGACCATGGCCAGGTGAGGGCGCCAGTCACCCCACTTTTCTTCTCCGCAGCACTATATGACAAAGATGCAGAAAAGAGAAGAGAAGATGCAGAAAAGACATGCTGGAGCACACAAATACCACCTATTCAACATCTTTAGGATAATCATTAAAAACTAAATAGGGGTTAAAGAGAGAAAGCCAAATTGGTGCTTACAGTGGCTGATGCAGGCATCCTACCAGACATCAGCTGGTACACTGTCTGCAGAGGGTCATTGATGGGCAAACTGTTGGCAAACCTACACAACACAGACAAACAAATTTAATGCCACAACTATAAAAACGGGGCAAATTGGTTTATATGTCACAACCTTTACATCAGCAGTACTATACCTCGTCATGACACGTGCATGTGTCCTGTTGTCCATCTTACTGGCCAACAGCAGGGCGTGTCCCCAGAGACCTCCTTTCATGGCTGCTTCGAGTGCATCCTATTGCACAGACAAAGCAGAATACATTTCAGATTTCAGAAAAAAAAGTTGAATGCAACAACAATAATGTAGTTTATAAAGATATTTCTTACCTTCTTGCGGCCGAAGAGCAGCAGCTCTCTGAAGCGCTCTGTTTCCTTGCCAACATTCTCTGGGACAGTCATGAAGGTGTCAGAGAGGAGGGAGAGTGGTCCAGATCCTTGCTCCTCCTCAGCTTGTGCCAATGGTTCATTGTTAAAATCAATCAAATTGGCTTCATTAGGACTTTTGCCTGGTAGCCAAACAGAGCGATGCTCCTTCAGCAGGAGATCAGCAATGTCTGTGCCAACCACAGTCTGAAGAATCGAGTGAGAGAGAGTTAGTATGATGATAGGGAAATTGTTTTGTGCAGAAAAAACACATTTCTGATTTTAAGTTCTCTTTCTGACAGACTTGTTTGTACCGTCTTACCCCATTCTGTCGACAGAGCAGCACAATGAAGTCCCAGAGCAGACGGGCAGAGTCTCTGTCCAAGAGGTTGTTGTCACGACAGCACTCCAGTGCTTTGTTCTGGGCAAACTTAATCACATCCACCTTATGAGTCTCCTCCCTGATGAACAGAACACAAGAAGTGAAATGGGCTGGATATGTTGTTGTTATTGGGGGGGGGGGGGTAAAAATTGATCTTACTACTATAGATTAGGGTTGTTCCTGTATTTCTAATATATTTGTAATGGATAGAAAAGGCTGACAACACTTACTTAACAAGGGGTCCAGGGAACACTCGTAGTTCTGCCTGATCCGGGGTATCCTGCAGCATGGTCTGAAAACACAAATGTGGTTTGAAATACTATTTCAAACAACCTTATCCTTGTGCAATTGCTAAATTGTCTGAGGTAAAATCATGCAAGTAACCTAAGGAGGAAACATGAAACATACTGAAACTCCCTTGAGCTGATGCTAAAGTGTAATCTGTTTGAAACACACCTCCATATTGTGAATGTCAACGAGAGCAGGCTGTCCAGCTGAGGGGAGATTGGGTAGAACCTGAACCAGATGACCACCAGGTCCAAAGCGAGCACATCGGTGAGGCATGGTAAACTTCTCTGGGGTTGCAGGACGAGGGGGGGCTAGAGGAAACAGTGGAGTCAAATATGAGTATTTCTGATAAGTATCATGTTAATGTTAATGCTCATGCTTCAAAATGCAGAATGTCTTGAAACTGAGAATCTTCTGTTTACGTTGCTCAGGGGCAATCCAGGTGCTGTCAGCGGGGTACTCAGAGGGATACATGTACTGGCTGTAGTTCTGGGTGGCATCGCCCGGATTTGGGTATTGACTGGAATAGGAGTAGTCCACAGCCAGAGTGGATGATGTGGTGTCATAGACTGCTGAAACCAAATCAGGTTGACTCCTGTATGCCTGGCTCTACAGGAAGCAAAGACAAACAGAGATAAATATTTAATAGGAAGACATAATAACATAAAAGCACACTCACACAGACTGTAGGATGCAAACATTTATCAGCCATTTGTTGGTTCAGAATCAGCTGCCAGACCAGTGCCTCTTTCCTAAGCCTTTGATACATAGAGTTCATGAGAAGTCCTCTGTGCAACTCACAACAGTGTAATTGTGGAGTAAATAATGCAGTAGTAAATAGCATTGAGAGTGAGAAGCAGGCGGTTAATGTAAAACACCAGCACACACTTTAGTCAATGGTTCATGAACCTACATGGAAACATGTAAAGTGCTTTTATCCTACTTTCTTAAACATGAGCAATGTGTCTACAGACATTACCACCACCTCCCAAAACTGTCATGGAGCTGTTATGAATGAAGCAGCTGAGAAGCAGGGAGGATCATGGGACTGCTAAAAAGCATGGCCAGTAGTACAGAGTAGATGCTACAGGGGGTGTCATGGGAGAGTAACCACAAGTTAACTGCAGTAAAACATTGCATGGAGGATTAATAGCACTCTTATTTGTTTCAATATGAGTATATGAAGCTGTCTCCAGTATTTATTTAGACTAAACACTGGAATAGTTATGAAGGAGCCCAATGACCATTAAACACATTCTGAGACCGTGCTGTGAAGGCTTCAAAAAGACCAACACACTGTACAACATGCAAAGAAATTAACACTAAGGCTAAAACAAACAACAACGAAACAAGGTAAATGAAGAAAAACATTCATTTTTTGCCTAAAAGTAATTCCACTACACAGTTAAAACATATTTACAAGTGGATCAGCTTTGGAGCCCTTCTAATACTTACAGGTAATATAGCACCTACAGCAGAAAAATCATTTACCTGCTGTGACCGTGAGCTGAAGCTGCTTCTCCTGCTGTGGTGGCTGTGAGAGCTGTGCACGCTGTGTGCCGACTGCTCGCTGTGGACGCTGCGTCGGTCAAAGTCGTCGCCATACATATCTCCACGTCGATGGTAATCATCATCAAAACTGGGATCATAACCAGGATAGTACCGCCACTGGTCATCATAGCCATCTTTCCTACGAGTGGAGTGTACAGTGTTTATAAATCAAACAACACTTGATTTTAACAATGCATTTTTTTTTTTTTTTTTACATGTGCTACTTAGAGCAGTGGTTTTGTCAGCATACCTTGCAGGATACATATGTGGATTGTAGTAGTTTTCTCTGCCTCTGTAGCTGTCATCGTAATTAGACCAGTAGGACTGATCATAATATCCTCTATATCGAGGGTCATACTGACCATAGTTGTATCCTTTCCACAGAAAATATGGAGAGGAAGAGAGAGACAGATACAATTAAAATTGTTTATAAAAAAAGAAAGACTTATGTGGCTTGTGGACATTTTGAAAGAGCATACCTCTGTAATCATAGTTCTTGGAGTAATCTGCATAATAGTCACTATAGGCACTTCGGTTTGCTCTGTGGTAATCGTCGGGATAGCCTTGTCTGTGGGTGAAAGTCATCAAAAGGTGAGATTCATAGGTCAAGGTATCAAAACATATTAAAAATATACACACACCATGAAGGTGACACAGTTCTAAATATTATCTTCATTAAGAAATTCAAAATCAGTATAACCTGTGTAAGTTTATATGTGGTATAGCTGATGTTAAAGTGGGTGTAAGACTGGAACAGTTTGACTGACCTGGAGGAGGGCCTGTCAGAGTACTGACTGGCTCTAGAGCTGGGTCGTTCTGGCTGAGGCTCTCTGTAGTGGTAGTTTGGATCGCGATAAGCTTGGGTCTGTCCATCATACCTGCCATACCAAGGATCTGCTCTGCTCCTGTATGCCCCGTCCTGAGAGGTAAAAACACAAATAAACATTTTATTGTATTGCCTTTAATAGCAGTGCCTTCGTTTTGCAAAGAAACACATCTTTAAATAAATTTCCACATACTTGATAATATTGCTGAGCTCTAGGATCCCCAGGTGGAGGTGGGTACGGGCCAGGAGGATAAGGTCCTCTGTTATCCACGTACTCTCCATAGTTACGTAGTAGCCACCATACATCTGCCCTGGCACTGGGGGATGGGGCCCGTAGCCTTGCTGGCTACCTGCAGAGGAGGGTGGTCTAGGCGGTTCTGTAGGAGGTGGCTGGGAAGACCCTGGAGGTGCTGGTCCTCTAGGACCTGGAGGGTAAGGAGCAGCTGCAGGAGGAGCACTACCTGCAGCGGGCGGCCCCTGTGCTGGAGCTGAATACTGGCCATGGGGTGGTTGTGCTGCACTTGTCGGTACAGGAGGAGCATCACCTTGTTCCTGCACTGCACCCTGAGGATCTGATGTCTTAGAAGGTTGTGTTGTAGGTGGCTGCGGGGTTGCAGCTGCTTGAGAAGCTGCTGGTGGTGGCACCTGTGGGGTAGATGAAGAGGCTGGGGTCTGGACAGGGGCATTCCCTTCCATTCTTACCCCCTGCTGAGCATCTTTGGTGACCTGTAGGTAAAATCCATTACAAGACTGTGGAGACTCGTGCAGAGAAGAAGGATGGCCAGATGCTTGGTTCTGAGTTTGTGATTGGTGCATAGAAAAATCAAGCAGTTCATAATTTGATGGCTGATTGTGATTAGAGACAGCAGCGGTCATAACAGAAGCCTGTGAATTAGCTTGGACAGAATGGCTGTCTCCACCCACTGGTGGACCCTTTGAAAGAGGAGGGCGGACTGGCTGGGGCTGTGGCGGAGCTGTGATTTCTGATGTTGCCACCTCTGTGTTGTCTCGGGTCAGATTGAGTGGACCCTGGTTAGAGGCTGATGAACTGAAACTTATTGGACCAGCGGCAAACGGTGGACTTAGATTAGAGGCGACTGAAGGTGATTGGGAAGTACTGGCACCCTGATTCTGTGCAAGTGATTTCACAGGAGGTGTCATTTCCCTAAGGCTACTTTGACTGGCTGCTTGGACTGGGGCAGTGGGGTGAATCACATTGTAATTTGACACAGGTGGGGCAATCAAAACAGGTGGGTGGAGCGAATCAGCAACCAGGAGAGATGCATATCCCATATTGCCTTGGGAGTCAGTTGGCTCGGCCTCACTCACCTTTGGTGGGTTCTCTAGGTTCTCTGAGTGCTGCTGTGAAGTTGGCTGGACTCTCTGGGGGGGCTGGAGGTCCAGTGGGCCATCCTCTGGAGGCTGGATAACATCAGCACTAGGCTCTCGTAAAGGGGCAAGAACTGTTGGGGCAGCAGGGGCTAAGAGGATGTTAGCGCCCAAGCTAGTAGGATCATTCTGAGCCCACAAAGTAGTAGCAGGGCTCTCACAGGGCCGACTGGCCCCATGAGCACGGGATGAGGGTCGAGAGTGAGAATGAACCACTGGGTGTGTCAGGTGAGGTATACCTCCTCCAGGCCCAGTAGGCAAGGGGTGTCCTGGACCATATATATTTTCCATATTATCTGGTGGCTGCTCCAGGTTGCCAGGTGTAGAATCTGCACCCTCCTCGGCTACAATATTAGCCACGTCAACTTCCACAGGACGTACCCCAACTCCATGTGAGCGAACTGGTTCAAAAGAGCTATTAGCACTAGCTTGAAAGATACCAGTTGGTTTGGGAGGGCTAGGCGTGGGAGGCCACATCTGTTCCAGTGAGCTCTGTCGAGCAGTCATATCTCCAGCTGGGGATGTGTCAATCTGTTCAAAGTAACCTCCAGCAGCAGCAGACAGGCTAGCATCATCAGTAAGACGGGGGCTTTCTTGTTGAATAAAGGTACCTACTACTCCCTGGTGCCGACGAGGGCCTGTTCCACTTCCATGGCTCATATTGCTATAGTTGGATGACACGCTGGCAGATCTCATTGGTCTTGGAACAGAATCTGGTGTCTCCAGGTTAGGCCCAGTTTCAAACTGGTCAACTCCATGGGCTGCTGCAGAGGCAGCAGGACTGCCATGGGTTTCACTAGGTAATACTTCCTGGTTCGGGACACACTCCAAATTCTCCACGTGGTCATAGTGGGAATCAGGGGGCTTCTGGGTATTTCCCTGTGTTGCATGATTGCTATCATTAAGGTATGGTGCGTGTGAATGATCTTGAAGAGAAGCTCCTTGATAATCCAAAGGGGCATCTGCATGGCCACTGTGGATTTGTGGGTTGTTGTGATGCTGAACTGATCCAGGAATACCATTCACTGCCCTATTTCTGTCTCCGGCAAGTGTTTCCTCATTTTCTACATCATTGTCTTTGAAGAACATTGAGAGTGTACCAGACTCCTGAGAGTATGGGACTTGGGCAGGTGCAGGACCAGGACCAGGCCCCGGTCCAGAGCTGGCCGCATGTTGGGATCCAACAGGATCAGACTGTGGCTGAGGATGGCCCGAGCCAGTCCCCATTTGGTGGTAGCCTGAGTCCTGTGTTGGTTGGTTGAACCAAGAGTCATGGGGGGCAGAGCTCTGACTAAAGTAGCTCTGAGCTTGGAAGTTGGAATTATGCTGCTGGGGTGCATTTGGGTCAGGCCATTGAGAACTAGGGGCCTGTGCAGGGTTCTGAGGGGGAGGAGGAGCCTGGGGGTGCCCAGGTTGTGTTGGAGGGGTGGGGGTGTTGTGATGGGGCGATGGGGTATGTGAGGGGTACTGCGGAGGTATATTAAAAGGTTGTGGTGGAGGGTCACTTGTAGGCTGGAAGTAATTCTGAACTGACGGAGGACGACTTCCATGATCAGGAGCCCACTGGGAAGAAGACATGGTGGGAGGAACTGGCTGAAAGGGCCCAGGGTGAGGAGGTGGCTGTCCTTGAAATTCCTGGTTAAAAGGTGTCAGACCAGGTGTTGGAGCAGAGGAGACAGGTGGTGGCTCTGTGGGCATTGATGGTGTCTGTTCTCTTGAATTGAAATAACCCTGCTCAGTGTGGGAGGATGCATATCCTGCAGGTCCTGGAACTGGGAAAGCACCTGGGGGTGCTGCACTGTTAGGGTTGAACAGCGTCACCCCTGGCACAGAGGATGGTGGGGGACCAAGGGGAGCAGCTGGGACATCCTCCTGTGTGTGTGGTTGTGGAGGTAGCCCTCCGCCAGCCTGAGAGTACATGGTGTTAGGTGGGGCTTGCATTGGTGGAGGGTTGCTGTTGGGTATTGTTGGGAGACCACCTGCAGCCATAGGCGGAGGAGCTCTAACAAATGCAAAAGGGTCTGTCATGGGTTGGGTAGTGGATGGCATTGAGGCAGTAGCTGCTGCTGGATGCTTGTGAGGCCTTGTCCTGCGGAACATATTGGGCCCAGAAGGAGGAGGGCCAGAGGCTCCTGGAGGTCCAGTCCGCGGAGGGGGCTGCATGGCTGCAGAGCTAACAGGTCCGAGGACCGGGTCACTCTAGTAGGTGTCACTGAAGAGAATGAAGTCAGGCGCAGCTGAGGACAGAAACAGAAAGAGGGAGTGGTTAACAAAACTTACACATGCCTCTTTGACAGACTTCATCACACCTTTATTTGTGTAGCATGCTACGATCCTCTTTAAACAAAAGGTACAACGTGGCAATTTCTACATGAGCTCTAAGATAGCTCTTAATAACGTCAGACTTATTGATTCCAGCTGTGATTACACTTTCAGAGCAGACTGCTTATCTCACTCAAGCAGGATCATATAAACGGATGTTAACATCTCTGTGAAAATTTCTTTTTTTTTTGTAAGACACAATCAAATTCACCACATTAACTTGACATCATCACTGAAACCAGTGCAGCATCCTTAGCATCAAGAGCATTTTACAATTGTACAATGAGAAATTTGAAACTACTTATTTAAAAAAGTACCTGATTTCAGAGATCGGCGCTGCCAAGATCTAATTTTGAATGTGGTGCTCTCTAGAAAAAACTATTAACAAGATTGCACATCCAATCTCATTTTCTAAGGATAAGAACATCATCTCTTAAAGATAAAGGAAACGCTGATCTTACAGTTGGACTTTTCTAAACAGGAACTTGTGGTGTCATTGTTAGTTTCAATAACTTCTGCTGTAAACCTGTGCAGCTGTAATGTTTTTGTTGGCAACTTTATTTATTAGCGAGTCTTAATTAAAGGAGGCCACAAACAGAAAACATATGATGGTAGGACAGTTGAGCTGAGCTGTTTCCTAATGAGATTATTTATTTTAACTTTAATCAGACACCGGCTCTGTGGATCTGTCAGAAGGGAGTTCAGGGAAGCTAACACTGATTTTCACCCGGTTTGAAAGAGAGATCAATAACAGACAGGACTAGCAGGCGTATAGTCTTGGTCAGATGGGCTCCTCCAAACTGATCCAGCTTCTTTTAACCCCCGAGGTACAATTTCACCAAGAACCGTCGTAAGCCCTTGAGCCGACGTTAGCACCACGGATGTGACAACTTAAGAGACAGTCGACATGCAACGCCATCTACATCTGATCAGTGTCCGACACTTGTTGAAATCTAATGGGCAGCCAGCTCTGTTTTGTCTGGGCCGACTTAGAGTTAACGTTACACATTAAGCTGCCTACGAGGAAAGGTCCAGAGTGCTCGGCTCAACAGCTAACGGTAATGCTAGACTGCTCTGTAGCCTGTCCCCTAAACGCCATAGCCAGCAAAACACTGTCTCCCAAAGTCGCCTGGTTTATACCGAAGCTATATCCTCTGGATCCTGTCCGTGAACAAATCATATGACTTTTCCATACACACTGAACACCGACACGGGCACACACCGATCAGTTACAGGTCGCTAGGCACTCGTCGAGCATAATTTAACAGGTTCACTGCCTGGTCAGCTAGCTTTAGCACCGCTGCTTAGTTAGCGCTAGTGGCTAACTAGCCGAAGCTAACTACTGGGGTAACAGTTTCAGTTCGGTCTCGGACACCAGATTGATACAGACAGAGTAAAGGATTGCTAACGGTGGTATATTATTACTCTTACCCGACGTCCGAAATGTGTACAGATAGAAATTTATTCTTACAAATGTGCAGGAGAGTGAGTCTGACACACCGCCACCATCTTCAATGGTAACACATCCTACTAGGCTACGTGTACAAGCTGCGTCACGGGCCAAACAACGATTGCGTCCTCACGGGGCGGGGCCTGTTAAAGGGTCCAGGCAGTGTACTTATCTTGATCAATGTGTGCTCAAGAATTCATACTTTTTAAATACATTAATGATTTACACCCACTAAGCAGTAAAATCGGGCATGGCCTCCCTTTGCACCCAGAACAGACTCAATCCAACATATTAGAAACATTATTTTACACCGATCCATGTTGACATGACCATCGATAACATTTCTGCACTTTTCTTGCAAATCTCCTGTTATACCTTCTTGAAAAGATCATCTGTTGGATCCAGGTCCATTGAATCCATGTTCATGACAACAGGCTGAAATAACGTTTTGTGACAAATGTTAATATATATATTACTTAAAAAAGATCAATGAACATTAACGTGTTCCAGATGGAAAAATGAAACCTCCGGTCCGACATTTGTCTGGGTGCTTGGACCAAGTCTGGCCCATATCCGTCCAAATCTGGGCTGATTCCGGCTATTATCCTCCTCTCCTGACAGACAGCCAGAGGAATTTCTGGTTGTGTATGCCCAAATGAGTCCAGATGTGGAAGTGACATCTAACAACAGTATTGTAATGGTCCAACCTATGTAACTGGGCATAAATGGACAAATAAGCTCAGGTCTGTTGGCCATGCTGTATTGAATTTGAAGCTGTATTGCAATGGCTTACTTTGCTATCTGGCATACCTGCATGATTTCACACTGCAATGCAGCCACGTGACTGTCTGATTATACAACTGCATGAATGAGCAGGTGTACAGGTGTTTCTAATAAACAGCTCATGATAACTTAGTTATTGTTTAACATAACTCCTTCTGCAGGAATCTCCAGCTCGAGTATTAATTGTGTGGGACCAGGAGTGGGCGGAGAGATTCACCTGTCAGAGCACAGTGGGAGGAGTCTGGAGAAGGGGAGGATATATAAGAGCTGGCTGTGCTCAGCTTTGCTTCTTTCCTTTGCCACCTTCGCCCCTGCTTCCACATCAGTAAGTTTGTATGTAATGATTCTGCCCATTTGTTGCAAGTGACCTCTTGTCTACAGCCATGCCATACACCCCAGTTTAATATGTATGACCTCCTAAGAGGACAAAGGGCTGCTGTAATGTGTTTTTGCAAAATTTATTTAAACAAGAAATCACTGAGAGTAACACTGTGTGTTTAAACTGACCTGACACTGTGGAGAGTGGTTCACAGAAAGTTTGTGTGACATTTGTGCAGCACAGGATGAAAAACACAAAAAACAAAACAAAACAACAATTCAGAACAGTCCTGTTTAAATGGAAAGTAAATGTTGTTGAATCAGTGGTTGTAAGTGTTTTGCCCCTTGGTGATGAAGTTCACCTTAACCTTAACACTATATGAAATGTTTTAGAGACATGATTGCTCTAATGCCATTTGAAGTCTTATGGAATAAGAGGATGTAAAATTGATGCAGTGATACAATCGTTTTCTTGTGTTATAGAAATGGTCTTAAAGCTGGGGTTGGTAATCCTGTTCAGAAACACTTTTGTTATACTGGGTGAAATGGTCCTTCTACCCTCTGAGTAATCAATACATTATGTATCAGAAAAAGGAACGAAAATGATCAGTCCTCTGTGGCAGCTGCAGGACTGACACAACTCCGACCAATCCAAGCTCCTCGGTGCGAGGAGCAAAAACCAATCAGATGCCTTCATGTCTAGTTCTGTATCCGCCCCCCTCGATCCCTGTCTCCGACGCCTGTGCACAATCTTCACGTGTCGCTGTTGCCGGAAGAAATCAGCGTACAGAGTTACAGCAGAACGGATTTCATGCTCATTTATGAGCAATGGCTGAGAAAATGCAGCCCCAGTTACTACTTCCACCGTTACTTGTAACGGCTCGCCCCGAGAAAAAGGCAAGGAAGAGAAGGCCGGAGGCTGAAAAGGCTGCTAACAAAAAGGCTCTGGATAAAGCCAGACGTCAAACCAGAGCAAACATCGGTGTTGCTTTTGTGGAGACAACTGAGGGATTTGAAGGGCCTGAAAAGTGATGCCGAGGTTGCTCTCTTTCTGTTGGACAGGTAATTATATACTTTGCTTCGGGGAGGATTTGTTATTTTTATGAAATGTGTAACTTTTGCTAACGTAGCTACTTTTGTAGCTTGTATTAGCCTAATGCTAATATTAGCTTCTCTGTGGGTTTAAAACGGGTCGGTGACGCTAGTATTGAATAGATTATAGTATATAATAAATATATAGTACTCCTCCTGCGCTTCTCATTTTCGTGCGGTGCGAGTTCCAGTTTGTGGGGGCGTGGCTTGGACGTACACACTGACGGGGGGGGGGGGGGGCTCAGAGGAAGTGCAATTTTCAAATCTTGCTAGCTCTCTTGCTAGCTCTCCAGGATTACCAACCCCAGTTTTAAACTCACGTTTTTCTGCTGAGGCAGTGTAAATGTTGTTTTTCAGTCAATATACAACACACGTGGACGTATTTTGTCATATAAAATGAGGTACTGTAAGATTACACTGATTTCCATGACTAATGTTCACTTTGGCTCTTACTCCATGTTTTTTCCCTCTGTTTTATAAAGTGCTGTGCTGCTGCCATCTGCTGGCCAGTGACTGCAACAAGCTTCTTCTGGAGGCCTTTTCAATGATTTGGGCCTCAGGTTTTGATGTTTTCTCAATACTAAATTCTTACATGTTAATATTTTTATACAACATAATTCGTTGTACAGAGATTCATCTATATTTTTATTTCACAAAATGCAAAACTCTTTTTGCATCATAAATTTGTACGTTCCATATACTTCTATACCTAACATCATCAGTTAGAAAAACTGCAATGATGTTTCTTGGCATAGACCAGAAAAATGAAATTAACCTATGACTGATTCTTATAATTTCATCATAATCGATGCATCCATGTAGGTTTTATAGGGCATTTTACTCATACTCATACAGGTGTTAAATATTGTAGCTATGGGAATTAGTATACTGACTGTATGAATGACACAAATGAATCACCCCGAAGTATGCATCAGATGTTTTTCGTTTTTTGTTTTCTTTTTGCTATTTATTTATGACAGATGGATTCTGTTCCACCCTTGTAATACATTTTCAAACTTTGCATGCAACCACTAATCCTTCACTGTGGCCAGCCTACACAAGGGCATGACCTAGGTTACAGACAAACGGGGTATGATCTACATACAAAGTCATAAAAGTCATCCTGTGTGTTTTTTTTTTTTTTTTTTTTTTTTTTCAAAGGCAGTGGAAAAGTCCACTGATGAAAAGCTGTGGTCAAGTAGTATAAATGAAAGAAAGCACACACTGTCAGTGCAGAGTTCAGATCAGAACACCCACGACACACGTACATCGATGTCTTGTTCACACGCCTCGCTTTCCTCCACTTTTGCTCAGACTTGTCAACCGAAACCTGCCCTCCCACTAGACTGTGTCTGGAGACTACGGGCCACGGGGCAGGTTGGAACAGTCCTTCATATTTGGCACCTAAAACCCCCCTGGCTTGTCCTCTTGATGCAGAGAGAGGGCTAATCCTGAGCTCTATCTGTGTGGAGCCTTGTAGCTAATGACAACAACCAGTTTCAATGTGCTACAGTTTCTCTGTAAAAAATAAAAAGAAACAGGTAATAAATCTTATATGTCATAATAAATGCACAATATGTAATTTCCCAGCAAGTCGTTTAGATTTTTGATGGAACATAATTTTACACAAATAACATACAACGTTATCTTGAGTGTGTCATTAGGTAACATGTTATATCATATACACTGATACTGAACTGCTGCTACATTACAGTGGAAGGTTTTCCCATGACATTTTGACTAATTATCATTATGTTGTCTGCTTCATGTTGTTCTGCACTAGTAAACATAAAAGATATTGATCCCAGCCTGTGAAATTACAGCAGCAGGTATTTACAGTGCAAATAGAAAAAATAAGGTAGAATGAAATAGAAGCAATTTTAAATATACAACATGCATAGGTGAAATCTGGTCTATAAGAAGATAATGACAGGGTATTGACATGTATTAGAAGGACTTATCAAATCTTTATATACTGAGCTTATAGTTTCTAAATGGGATATTTACACTCAGGATGTAGCGCTGTTCGCACACTCTGCCTCACACAGACCAACCACAGCAAACAGCATGTGCACCTTCAGCTGTGTAGAAACAGACCACAACCACACACTTGACTTGTTTCATCTTTCTCTTTCTCAGTTTGCAACAGACCATTTTATTTCCATTTTGCAAGAGGTTTGAGATATAAACAAGACAAAGTGGAATTTAGACTTAGTGGAACTGACTATAACAAGTATGAAGTGTTTAATTCAGATAATTAGCCAACTATGAATTCTACAGAGGTCTGCTTTGATTCTTGTGTTGAAGCTGTCTTGGAAAGAAAAGGCTTTCTGCAAAACTCACCACTACATTAAAAGTAGTCTTTGGCCTATCAGTGGTATGTGTGGGCTGCGTCACTCTCTACCCTGGGGGTAAACGATGTTAGTCCTCAGAGACTTTGTAAACCCGATCATTAAGGCCATGTTTATAGAAAAGCCAGGAGAGTGGTTAATGTTTGGTTAACCACAGTCTAAACTCCTGATAAGCCCCTGAACGCCAACCCAAGCCCTGTGGTTTTTGTTAATGGCACACGGTCTGTGAACAATGGCATCGGAGTCAGTTCACCCTTGCTGAGGCACGAATGATTGTGCTCAGCTGTCAGATTGGCAGGTGTGTGATGAATGAGATAAGAACACAGAAAAAAAAAACTCAAGACCATTTATTGAACAGTCAGAGAAGGAAATAACAGATACTTAGGTTTAGAGTCATATCCTGGTCCTTCCCCCTCTTAACATCTCTCTCTCTTTCTCTCTCTCTCTGTCTCTCACTCACGCACACACACACACTCACACACACACACACACACACACACACACACACACACACACTCATATTTGTGATTAATAGAGTGATAGAAAAGACTGTCGGGGCAGGTGTGGGCCTGGTCTTACACCACAGGATGCAAAAGATTAGGGTGATGTAGAACATTTCCTATCAGAGCGTCTCTCACACTCCTTCATAATAAACCCCTGTTAAAGTATGAGATTCGGCTGCTTGCGTGACAAAACCCGCCCACATAACAGTACTCTTTCAAATCATCATTTGCATAAATACAGTCTCTCGCTGTTGGGCCTAAAATCTCATAAATGTTTGATCAGTGGTGGAAAGTCTTACTTACAGTAAATGTGATTTACATATGATATAACCGGATTAATGCTGTTGCATGCTGAGCTCATTGTTGCTTTTGTAATTCACTGTTGTTACTACATTTTTTTTTTACAGGTTTTGTGTTGCTGAAGTGTCAGTTTTTCTCTTGTGAGAACCTGGCGTATAGGTTTTGTGTGGTTCTACCATGTCGCTGGTAGGTTTGTGTTACCAATAGCTTTAATAACAGTAATTTAGGCTCCATTTAAGGAAGCCAGTGACCCTGTGGGTGTAAAACCACAGCTCGGGTCTGTCACAAATAGATCGAAGGCAGCTGTAATTGAAGTACCTGTGATTTGGCTGTGAATAAGGACAAGCCCTTGTAAAAAAAAACCCCAAAAAACAGGATGCTGTTAATGAACCAAGAGAAAGGATCCATTCAGCAGCCATGTCTTTCATACTCGTGAAAACATCACCAGATGGGGGCGTTGTTGCTCAGATGATCTCCCATGAGACAATGGTGGAATCGGATGACTTGCTTGAAAATAAGTGGAAAAAATTTGACTTTTTTTCACATTCATTTTAATGTTTAGATCCAGCAGTTCCTGTTTTTTCTGTGTTGTGTATGAATGAGTGCTTTATTGAGTGTGTGTGTGTTGCTGAAAATCAGAAGTGGGAGCAAAATGAAATGGCAGATTGAAGGGCCCTAACCAGATTACACCAGCCGACCTGTATCGCTAGATGCAATTATCACATTATAAAATTAGAGATAATTTTGTTTTTGTGTTGAGTGAAGGGAGAGCTATGGGAGGAGACGATGGAGGTAGAAAGTAATGTTTTTACAAGTGGAAGATGGATTGTTTTACAAGCAGCAGAGGGAGAGAGACGGAGGGTAGGAGGGACAGGCAGAGTGGAGGAGTGTAGACGTCACATCTGTTCCTGCCACTCCCTAGGGGGCCTGGGAGCATGGGAACCTTCAGCAGCCCCAATGGTTGCAAGAGGCTTCACAAAGTGCAGTTCATTTATCAATTTAAAAAGTAAATGAAGCTATACGTGGGTCTGAATGTGTTGTACTTGCAGGGGGGGGGGTAAAAGATGGATGCTTGGCAGAGTTCAAACCCTGTTCCACCCGTCATCCAGTTGTGTGATAAAATAAACTCAGAGTGGTTAGTCACTGGGTTCAAGCGGGGAAAATAAAAGCATCTGTCATCAGTATTTCATGCATGTGGTGTGTTCTGGCTGTGTAAATACATCCAATAAAAGTATCTCCTGAATTTGGGGCTTCCTGTCTGCGGCTTGTGGCGTGCATGGTGCTCAGTTTGCCAAAGAGGGTTTTGAGTTTCCCTCATGTCTTGTCCTGCGCTGGCCCCCCAGAATGGTGACCACCACACTTTAATAAGCCATTTCACAGGGGTCAATTCTCCTTTCTCCACGGCGTCAGCTGGGTCGCCCCATTCACCCTTTCCTCACCCAAGCTCCCCCATTGGCATGTGTTCATCCCAACGTTGTTTACTGGACTGAGCGTTTATAGAGGTTAGCGTTTCACCATGGCAGCTGTTGGCACCATGTGCCTCCCCCTCAGGCGGCTGGCCGACGGCACGCAGGCCACTGCTTCACACACCCTCCAGCATCCCCCTGTGGACCTTCCCCTCCTTCCTCTCACCCCTTCACTTGGCCTTGGATGTAGCCTTTATCGGGTATCAGATACCAGTTTAATGTGAAGACACAGTTCTGGCATTAATTGATGGCTCCCGTTTTGCTGCTCAGTATCTGCAGACAATGTAGATGACTTGTAAAATGTAAGTTCAGTGTCAACAAGGAGCTTCCATTTTCTGATTTTACTGTACAGATCTGACATGTGCAGACTCTATCCATGCAATGTCATATCTGTCATTAGCTGGATTAAAGGCTTCTGTCATTGCATTTTCCATGTCACTTCTCTTGGTGATTGGGCAGACAACTGTATCAGCCAGCAGAAGGTTAAGGAAATACTCATTGGGAAGTTTCAGCTCAGGATTGTGTAAGGTTTTTAGCCTAGGAATGGCAGCATCAGTCGGTTGTTGCTTCACCGTTTTGGTCTTGAAATACATTAACAACTATTGCATCGATTAAAATACATTTTCCTATACACACATTGGTTGCGTCCAAAATCATTCACTCATTAACTTCTAACTAATTACTTGAGTAACTTTCTCTATATCATCTGTTCTCTCTTTCAGCATGAGCACAATGCATCATCGTATATATGGCTTGGTAAGTGACCATCGGTTGCACACTACTTTTCACAGTGCATTGGGGGTACTATAACAGGCATAATGCTACAAAATGGCAAACTCAGTAGTGGGCCACATGGAGTGAGTGTTTTTGACACAGCCACTGACTCTTTCTTTTTCTATGCTAGTTAACAAATATGAGCATGAAAACACACTGAAGTAAAATGTGTTAACATTTAGCACCACTGTGCACAAGGGCAGCCAAACAGAGATGCTAACATTAGTGTCTTATTCTTGTTCGGGGATTAGAAAGAGATGGGACACGATCAAGATAATGAGACAGGAGGAATGAAACAACTGTGAAGGCGAACGATAAGATGAGAGAGACAGTTGGTGTTAGACGAGAGGACGGAGCGAGGTAATGTGCTATATGAAGACGTAAAGTGGAAAGAGGAAAGTATGTGGCTTATCTTGGCTGGTTAATCAGCCAATAAACCAGTCAGCAATTTCTGGCTGACTGGTTGTCACCTTCTGCTGTGATTCAAGGTGACACAGAAAAGAGACACAGACAATTCCTTTAAAAATAAACCTACTTGAAGACATACTCTGAGATCCTAACATGTTAGTGTCCGTGCTTTCGACTATACCCCTTCTTGACTGTATTTCTTTGATTGGCAGATGGCTGTGTTTTTGGAGAGACAGGGGAGATCGTGAATGTCGGTAATCTCGTCCCACCCCGCCCCAGAGGGTCTAGTGAGTCTTGGGAGAGTGGCGTAGAGAAGCAAGGTCAGGGTGACAGTTGTCAGGCCCCTATCCATACCATTTGGATGGAAAGTGATACCACAGACAGCTGGGGCTGCTTCTGTCACTCTCAGGGTTAATTTGGAGTGTCTTAACATTCACTTTGCTCTGGATGGATTTGTAATGAACGTGGGTCTGGAGGGGGGTGGGGGGGTGGGGGGGTAAATGGAAATCTCAGCATCTGTGTCTTCTTATCTCTTCCTCTCACACGCACACCTAATTGCAGTCACCGTCTCGAGACCACAGACTAGATTCCTATGGTTGTCATGTAACCACAGAATCATGCGGTGCCCATAACTCTTTCAGTCATATTGACTGTCACCCTCCTCTGCATACATCCCACTCCACCCGCACACTTTTGGGGGCCCAGCTCATGATGAGAGCCCCTTGGGTGAATGTTTCCTTCTTTCTCCTTCTTCACAGTCACAAGCTGCGTATCAGGTGGGCCCTAAAATAAACAGCAGGGAGTAGGGATGAGGCTCTTGAGACACCAGATATTCCTACTCCAAATGGGACCCAACAAGTTCCACACATGCCTTCAGCAGATACAATGAGAAAACGCATGTGATGGATTGAACAGCAGTGAGCCAGTTGGTGATATTGTATAATACCTAGTAATGTGCAGGTCCCTCAAAAGATGCAGTCGTCAGAGGATGAATCCTACTGACTTTTTATCTGGTGCCTCCAGTGCCTCCACAGTTTTCACTTATTTGGTAAAATATCTATTTATGTAACTGGCAGTACTGCCAGTTGCTTGTTTCTTGTGCTGTAGGATTGTTGTGGATATGTCTTTGTATACAGTGTTTCTATTAACTATTTTAGCTGACACTCAAGCTATAATAAACCAGAACTTTCCTTTTTAATTATGGAACATGTCATTCCTCATTTGGTTAGCACTGCCTGAGTCCTGTATGTGCATCCCAAAACTTGGCCGGCCCTCAAAAGGCAGAGGGAGCGAACGCATACTGACATCCATTAGTGTCCATTAGTGCCAACATCAGAGATGTACGCAGAAGAGGGAGATCATTATTCACTGTCGCTGTTCTCTAAAGTGTGGAAGGAACACCAACATTCAATTAGTTATGACAAGAGTAAAGATAGACCTCAGCTAAAAGTGATGCAAAGTCCAGCTCTCAGTTGCTAAATCCTCATGTGGTAGAGGTTATTTCAATATTTCCTACCTACTTGTTGCACTTGAGCATATGAATATTCATAAATGCACACATGCTTGCAGAAAATGCACTTAAAACTAGCTGCAGAAGTTAGTTCCTGAACCCTACTTGTCTTTAGAGCCACAGAGGAGTGAAGAATAATGATGGTGGTGGTTGTGATGGTGGTGTGCGGAAAAGAGCGGGTGGTTGAATCTACTTTTAAAGTCTCTCTCTCTCTCTGCTGGCCTCTTGTTTACATTCCACACCCCCAAACCCCCTAACCAGATCTCCAGCGCCTAATCTCATCAGTAAACTCCCCGGCTGAACAAATATCTCCCCTCATAGAGAATATTCTCGGTCTTTGTGTTCACACACACTCACACAGTGCATCTGCGCACACACACACACACACACACACACACACACACACAAACACGTGTTCAAGTTCCTCTGGTTGTGTCTCGTCTTTTATACTTGTGGTTTTGATTCAGACTTTGGGTGAATTCCTCTTTCTGCTGTGACCTTGCTGCACCTCAGCAGGAAATTAGAGCGGAGGTCACATTAGCACGTCTCTCTTTCATTTTCTCTTTTATTTTGTCTGTCTCCCACTCCTAATTTCTCTAATTTGAAGGACACGAGTCAGAACCAGACCGGATCAGAGTTCGGTGGGATGGGTTGTGGGGGGTTGTGGGTCCAGTGGGATAACGAGTAGCTTTGTTCTCGTGTTGCAGCGTTTTGCTGGCAGGAGACACGCACACCGACCCGCTGCCCACAGAGAGACCTTGGGGCAGAATGGGGAGGTGGATATGAAAAGCCGGGTGGACAGACAGACAGGAAGACAGACAGGGTTGGCTATGGCTTCCTTGTGAGCCGCAGAGCAGAGCACAGGCATCCAACTGTGCAACCCTGACCCGTCCGTGCAGCTATTATAGATGGGATCAGTGGGCCTATAAAGGCCAACGGCCTGGCCTGCTGCACTGTTCCAGTGTTCAGCCAAAACCAGGCAATGTTCCCCTCTGTGGGCCGAGAACATCTGCTTAGTGGGGCAGCAAATCTAATTTAAGCTCTTTTTTGGTTATTCGCTGGTACTCTCAATTTATTTCTGTGTTTTGTGTGTGTGTGTATGTGTTTTGTGTGTTTCTCCAGTTGTCCTTTCTGCCACAGGGCTGTGAATTAGAGACCATTTCCTGCACTGTTCTCACTTTGGGCTGTATAGCTGGGGGAGGGACCGTCTCCTAAACACAAGAAAAACAAAACCTTTTGTATGTGTGTGTGCGCGCATGCGTGCGTGTGTGTTGATGCTGTTGTGGCACATAGGTATGTATGCCTAGTCTACATCGACAGCAAGGAGCCGAGCCCTTCCTGTTTTCCATTGTCCTTCAACAGGGATATTACATCCACATACATGTTTTAACCAATTAAATGTAGAAGGTGATGGTGTAATTTGCTGCATGCATCAGCATGAAATCTACTTTTGGGACCAAAATTCAGGACACAGCAGGAAAAGGATGTTTTACTTTGATCTGGTGATGATGTGCTTGTTGCAGTGCTCAGTCAGTTGGATGGTCAAAGACACAAGTCCATTGGCTCCATGCCTTCTGAGTATATACAACATTGGTCTGTGTCACTCTTTGTGATTAGTAATGGTTTATGTGAAGTAATTGAGCTGCAACAGTTGATTGCTGAATTGTAGGAAAGAATAACAAGGAATAAAAAAAGACTTTTTTTTACTGTAAATTGTGTCAAAATACACTCTTTTAATGATATTTAGATTGTTGTCATGTATTTCAACAATATGCAGCAGTATCTGTTAAATCAGTGATAATCAGGGTCCTATTTGTTCCTCATACTTTCACCTCTGTCTTCGTGTGCTGATGTGCTGCTGGGGATTAGATGTGATGCACATGTGGCAAAGTGCTTGATCTGTAACACTCTTCTCACTGTTGAGTTGTCTGGGCATGTTTGACATTAGCATGACTTATATACATATGAGAGGGTTGTCTGAAAAGTGAATGCGAAGGCCATCAGAGGGAGGTGATAATTGAGACACCTGAGGACCTCTGTTGTCTCTGATCCAGGAGTGGATCCTCCGGAGAGAAAACAAACAGAGGCTCCACTCTGCAGGGAGGTCGAGGTTCCTCCTGATAAAGCGATGTGCTGGTCAACTCACTTATCTCCAAAATAACCAAGAGAGGCGTTGTTTTCCCACAAACAGCAGCCAGATCAGTCCGAGCTCTTTGGTAAATACTGGGCCATCAGATTGGTGAAGAGACAAAGGTGTGAAGTGCCGTAAACAGATCAGGGACAAAGCCTTTCTTTTCTCTCAGCATTGTTTCTGACTTTAAATTGATTTTGATGGATCTTTCTGATTTGTTTCATGTAGAACATCTTGGCTTTAGAAAATCAGTATGTAGCAATGAAAGCATAGCGTGTGCAGTCAACTTGGATGGTTTAAATGTTTTTAGACAGTTAAGTAAAGTTATTAATTCAGAGGGAGGTTAAGTGATTTGTGAAACTACAGGAGTTCAAAGCATCTGCAATGTGATGTAATTTACATTGTTGAGACTAAAACCCCTGATTATCATAATCATATCTGGTCCAAACTGAATTATACCACCTCTCTTATAGTTTTAGCCAAATTCAAGTCTTTTATTTCCCCAGAACTGGATCAGATCATCCTCTTTGTCACCTTGTATGAATGTTAACTCTGTGATTTTTAGTTTTAAAATTTCTTCACATACACACACACACACACATACAAGTTAATGGAGCGTTATGTAAGAGCGATGATACAAATATTGCTGACATAACATCAAAATTAACAAGTCAAGACAAATCTGTTCTGCTCAGATTCATACTGGAATAAAACCAACTTTACTTGAACTAAGAAATAATCATCTAAATCCTAATGATTTACTCAATAGCAGAACTACATCACGTAGAAGTAGAAACATGCTTATTTGTACTTGATCATTCGATCATTAACATTGATGGGAAGTAACATGCTCCATAGGGATATAATATTTCCTGGACACTGGATCTCACTGCTCTGTAGTGAAACTACTGTGAATCCTTATGGTGCTTTTTTTGGGACTTTGTTGCAGCCAGTTGGGTGTGAACCAAGAGTCATATCTCCAGGTCTGATAGATAGTGGGATGACATCATGTTATCCCTTGTCAAAAGAGAGCTACTTTTTATCATAACCTGTGGCCTCGCTCCGTTCCTGCTCCCAGAGGAGGAAGGAAACGAGTCTGTGCTGGAGGAACTGCAGCGTGCTCAGGGTCAGACTCTGCAGCACTGAGCAGCCGGGCTTAGCTCTGCAGAGGGCAGTCGTATTTATATTTAATCTCAAAGAAATCATTCTGTTTTCTTGCACTTTGTGTCCACCTCCTTGGGTTTGGTTTCTATATTAAGCTCTGATAGAGTTTGTTTTCCTGGCTTTGGGTCTTCCCCTCTTCAACCTTGTGAATCCATTGCAGAGCGTTTTCTCAGGGCCTTAAATTTTCGCCCTAAACAAACAAGTATCTCACGTCAAAGAGATCTTTGCAAGCAAAAACAGAGGCTCCGATTTCATGACAGATAAAAGACAACACTCTGTGCCAGCGCTAGTGAAGAATCAGCACTTTGTGATTCAGAGGCCGAACCACACCTTACTACGAGTGGTGAGGATGCAGGGCATGTGTTGACAGTGTGCCGCGGCTTGAGCTGAGCGTGTGCCTGACAGTTACTACATTTCTCACGGTGGGTCAGGTGCTTTCCTACTATCACACTGCATGCCCGTACACATTTTTCTTTCATACACCCAACACTTCTCATTTGTTTTCTCTATTATGCAATAAAATTATAGCTGATTGCTCACACCCTCACTTTCTTTTCCCCCTCTGGTTTCCCCGGTGTTTCCCACACTGCAGAATGCACCTCAAGAGACATAGCCCCTTTTGGCGTTGGTCCATTTGGCAGCCACACCAACAGAAGGACCAGCATGTGCGTGGGCTTCATAATAAAATAATCTTTGCCCTGGGGTGCTGAAACTCTGCAGCTACTCCCTGACAGTTTCACTCGCCCCGAGAGAGGAAGAAAAGGAATAACAGGAATTTGGCCCAGACATGTGCTCAGAGTGTCAGTACAACTACTGTACTACTGCTGTACGTTGTGGCTGAGACATTATTGAAATATAAATCACGCTCTGCTTGTTGACAGACTTACAAGCTGCCATGAGTTTCAGGATCCATAAAGTGATTTGTGATGACACAATGAAACTGTAACGGGAACCGAAATGTATCCTTATTTCATGAAAAAAAGCACTTTGAGGTTTAGTACCAGAAATATTGAGTTTCAGGCGGTCTGATCCTGACCTCTCTGCTTGTACCTATTGACTTACAGTAAATATCATGTTCTAGTGGTGGAAGAGCTGTTCAGACCTTTCGCTCAAGTAAAAGTAGCAATGCAGTAATGTACAAAAGTTCATGTCCTGCATTCAAAATTATATTAAAGTGTATATATATATACTCTCAGCAAAATATAGTTGTTATACAGCTGAGCGGCTGCTGTCAGCAACGCATCATTATATTATCTTAATTATAGTCGCTGATTCACCAAATGTGTCAGGGGAGAGGCTCAGTCATGATTGAGCTGATTCTAATGACATGTTTGATTGGATCAGTGAAAACAGATCATATCTTAAGTTGATATGATGATATGATTAGGATTTGTCTTATAAAGTAAGCTATAATAATAAGATAAAGTGGAAATGTCTCAGATTGTGGTGAAGTATTGTACTGGAGTTTGGTTACTTTCAGTGGTGGAGGAAGTAAAGAAGTTGTAGGTGAATGTGTTTCATTATAATATCATGTCAATATTATTAGATTTCTTCACAGGTACATTCATTTTCAGAAGATTTTTCTACTATTTATCTAGTTTAAGATATTCAATATCATGTTTAGTGACTAAATGTATAAGAATTAAACTCCTAATATGTGCAGTCTTAATCTCTATTGTATTTGTAGCTAAATGTATTGTCCTCTCTGGTGTGTTTTAAAGCAGACAGTGGAACAAATGGAGGAAAGTGCCTCTAAATTTTAACCAAGTAACTGGATCACTATTTATTTTCTACCAAGGTCTAGTGTTAATAATCCTTCCACACTCTAAGTTGGACAGTGAGAGTGCAATGAGTGTTTGTTCCTATTACAGCAGGAGGAGAGAGAGGCGGCTTTTATCTGGCCTGAGGGGGAGAACGGAGGGGGAGGGGATGGGGGGGGGGGGGGGGGGTGAGGGGTGGTAGGAGGAGGAACTTGTAGAGTTGCCTCTAGACTTCATTGAGAACTCAGAAAGCAGCAGGTTAACATCTACGAGCTGATTCCTCTTGATGACTGGAGACCTTTGTCCACTCTTTCTCTCCTCTCTCTGGTGGATTTACCTTTCCTGACAAGGGATATTTATTTCAAGCCAACATCTGGAGTACACCCCACTGTGGATCTATGAGAACCCTACGTGGGATTCAGCGACATTTGTGAAGTTGAAGAGGAGGAATGTATCGTTTCTTTGTGAGACTAACATTTCTGATTCCTGCAATCGTCATCTCACAAGGTAAAGTGTCTCAAGATGTTTTTGTAGCACGGTGCAGGCTGCAGATGCATGACCGAGAGTCAGGGAGGGAAAGTCGATCAGTTAAAAAAAATAATAAAAATCACTCAGACGTTGGTGAGAGATGTGTGACTGCACAAACTACTGTGTCACTTTAATCAGCTTCTAAGTTGAGCAGAAGCTCAGACTCTAATGGATTCCAGTGAATCCCTTTGAAATCTTTATTGACTCATTCTAAGAGCTTTTCTTGGTCGTGGGAATGAATTCACTTTAAGTGCAGGAGCCAAGAGCTGCGGTGCGCGTGCCTGCTGACTTCACAGAGCTCGCTTGTGAAAGTTAACTGTTTATTTTGTCTGCACGGGCACGACACCAGTCATAGTGGTGTGATCTCCCGCACACTTTGAATGCAACATCTAATGATCGAAAAACGTTCTTATGAGAAATTAAACTGTATTAAAACTTCTTCTAGTTTGCTTTTTATCCCCGTAAACGAACTTTTTGGTGTCATTGAACTGTTGAAAAAATGGGTTTAAAGTTTTAAAGTCCTCTTTAAAAAAAAAAAAAAAAAAAAAGAACCGGTTTTAAATAACATGGGAGGTAATAGAAGCTGGTGCGTGTGTTGGGGCCGGGGGACGCTAGGGTGGTGGTGGTGGTGGGGGGGTCTAGAGGAGGTGATGGTGCGGGGGGGGGGGCACCTTTTGTCTGCATGTGTGGGAGAGTGCCGGGTGGAGGGTGGGGGGATGGAGGAGGTGCTGTTATTCCCGTCTGCCGGTAAACAATGCCTCGAGGAGAGTGTTTTATGGCTCGTGCTGGACTCTGATTTCTTTTGTTCCGCATCTGAGCCCCGCAGCTGCTGCGCTTTCCCCCGCAAAAAAAAAAAAAAAAGCCACGCACCACACACTCCGTGACCTCACCGGTGTCCACAACAGGCTTCTAGATATCCCCCACGGACAACTGTGTAACAAATCAATTAAAAGATCATGATGTGCACGCGCGTGTGCATTAAAAAAAATCCCTGTGAATAAAGTTGTATTAAAAATCTCACCGGTGAATAATTTCAAACTCTGACTAATCCCTGTTAATCCCAACAGCTACTGTAACAGTATAGATTTCACGTTTGGCTACTCTGATGAGTGTGTGTGAGTTCACGTTGGGTCACACCTGTGTTTTAATCACTTTTTTTTGTGTACTCAACAGGTCTAAAATGCTCCCTACCCACTGAATCATGCCTGAATGGAGGAAGGTGTGAAGCCACCTCGAATGGAAATGGAGAATGCAAGTAAGTGAAGAAGCAGCAGCAGCAACATGTGGAGCCCCAGATGTTGCAGAGTGGACCACTTTTTCTCTTGTGCCATTTGTTGAGGTGTTTTGGAATTTGTGCCGTTTTGGAGGTGCAGCATAGTGTAGTGTAATTTTGCCACTTGAAAGGGCTTTTTGGTTGGAAAAAGAAAAGGGGCCACGTATTCCCCCTTTTTCATTCCAGTCTTTGAGCGGGCCCTGTGCCCAGCAACCAGAGGAGGCCCTTGAGTTTCCTCTGGGCCGGTGTGCTCCTGTGTTCCCTCCAGGAGCCACATCGCTCCGTGAGGCTGCACACATTCCCCCAAAAAGAAAAGAAGTTTAAGAAGTGAAGAAATGAAAAGAGAGTGCAATTCCAAAGTGATGCAGAGGTGAGAGAGGGGGCTCCAAACAAAAGCCGCCCCCCCCTCCATCAGTAGGCCCGTTAATGAATGCAAGACCCCTTCGCCAGCAAAGTGAGAGGACGCGTCCAGTCTTAAATCTTGTTTTTCTGCTCTTTCATGGGCGACAGCTGGGGCTCGCCTGCCGCCCGTCACCTATTGTCCTGCAGTCAGAATAATGCTGTGTGACTAATCTGAGTGGGGCTTCCCATCATGCCACAGCCACCCCAAACACCACAACACACACCAAACCCCTGCCACAACCCCCACTAACCTTAAAAATCCCCCTCCCGCTTTTTGAATGGATAAACCCACCCCCACCACCCACTCCCAGCCTCCATCTCCACTGCAACCCCTCCCCACCTCGCCGGCTTGTGATCTTCACTAGATAGCCAGATGGCTGTGAAATGTAATTGGATTGGATGTCGACAGAGTGAGATTAATTGGAATAAAGTGCAGAAATTTGATGGCAAACAAGTGGGAACAGACAAAGGGGGCAGATTGCAGGCTGTTTGTTTAGGCTATGGCCTGATATTAGCAGTTTGTGGGTGTGATACTTAATATGCTGACAGTCCCTTTAGCTGACCTGGATGTTCATCTGTGTGTTTGCTGATTCAGTCTTCAATTTTCTTGTGCAAGAAGACAAAAGATAAGACGAACAGAGGATGTCAGTTTTGAGGTTTTACGCATGGATAGACCTGAAGGGAGACAAAGAAGTTTTTTGTTTTTTTTTAACTTTACTGAAAAAGTGAGTGATTTCCACTTATGGAAGCTCAAGGGTGGCCTGTTTTACCCTCAGGACATGTGATCATGGCAGGCGCTTCCCTGGTCTGCTGGGACAAGGGGGAATTATTGAATAGCCCACGCTACTAGCCCAGGGCTACCAATTTCTAATATCTAATCTGCACACTCCATTCACACACACACACGTGCACACATACACACACGCGCAGACCTCCGCACGTGTGCACAGAGAAGCGCTCCCTCCACCCTCCACCTCCACAAAGCTGTTATTGTGGTCCCCATCTCTGCCCGGTCCAATTAAAAACAGACAGGATAAGAGCATCACTTCATCCACCCGCACTCTCTCTTCCTCCTAGCTTTTCCTCTCATTAATCATTCATCCCTGCTGAGCCAAGCAGCCCCCAGTCACGGGGGTGCACTGGGAGATTCAGCGTCAGTACTCCAGGGTCAGAGTGTAGCGTCTCTATGGGAGTGTGGGTGAGGGGAAGGGGGGTTCCAGTAATGGCACATCTTGTGCTCTCTATCATCTTCATTTGAATTTTGTGCAACACACTGGCTGGCAATTCTTTTTGATGATTGTAGTTGATGACATGGTTGGAAAGTCCACAAAAGGAAAGTAATCTCTGACACAGTGATTAAAAAGAAGACAAGGCTGGCACAGTGATGACTGCTCCCTGTTCTGATAGTTTGGGTTGCGTGAGGTTAAAATGTGTTTACCAACCTCAAAATGGTAAAGGCAAGGTCAAAGGTTGAAATGTTCAGAAATGCTTAAAACCCACACATGCAACCCTGGAAGTGAGTCATCTTGTGCCATGTGGTTTTGCTGCAGCGTGTAAGCATATGGTGACACAGATTTGAGTGGTAGCACAGAATTAAATCCTCTTTTATCACAGTTCCCACGAGTGTGAGAATAGCGAGTGAAATCACATGGTGGCATAGAAACTGTGGTAATCACATGTCTCAAGGGTTTAGTGGGATTGTACCAGGGTTGGGACAAAATTGATATCCCATTTCCCTGTTTCACAGGGAGGATGCTTTCTGTCCTTCCTGGTTTTAAAAATAGCCCCTCCTTTTAATTTAAAACTTTTCATGACGTATCAACTCCAAAATAGGCCCTGGTCTGTTTTCCTGTTTATCTAAGTGTTGTGTATTCATTACTCTGAGTTTGACCGGGCTCAGCTTTTGTGTTGGAGTACCATTGTTAGATGTATCTGCCAAAAAAGAAGTTTGATTTAAAAAGAATTATAGCCACAGCCAATCACTGGAGTTATGCTGAGAAAGTCTGCCGTCTAGATATAAAAGTGTGCTTCAGTTTGCGGTGGTACATGACACACGGAAACAAAAACAAGCCACTGCAATGGGGAAGCACTCGGTCGTGATTGTGAAAAGAAGAGGTTATCTGAAGGTCTGAAGCTTCCTGTTTCCCATGGAGCTAGTCATCTTGCTCTATGCTGCTCAAAACATGTAGGGGCACTGTGTCGTTTGAGTCAAATTTAGTTTCCATTTGCGAGACAGCGATGAGGGCATGACGAGGTTGAAAGGTTGTTGCCCTCCACCCCTCCCTTTGCATGGCTGACTGACTGTTGATGCTGCTTTGCTGAAATAGACACTGTTTTGGTCTGAGGTGGCTGTTAATAATAAACACAGAAAACATCTCAACTGTCTCGCTACATGTCTCAAATACTGCAAGAAGTCTGACAGAAATAGATACGAGACTGAAAATTGACTGAAAGTCTGCTGGGGTTGGTGTGATCAGACCTCCATGACCTTGCATAGAGCTGCCTGGTGTTGCATATTGATGATAAAATGTCTCACCCATAAAGACTGTCTAGAGTGGGTCCAGGACCACTACAGAGATCTTCCACTCTCCCTTAAGGAATGCTGCTCTTCATTTGTCCTCCTATAGGATTACCAGGCAGGTCTCTGTTAAAGCTCAGCTCCATGTGGGCTTAAATGAATCAGGAGCATGTAAGTGCATGACTGGGTCAAGTGTGCCTGCTGGTGTTAGAGGGTAAAGCCCAATAAAACCCAAAGACAGCCAGTCCCCTGGTTGGGCCCATTCCCTACATGCCAAGGCCACTCTGATACAGCAGTGTATGAGGTTGATGGGTCACTGTGAGAAAGAGGTCCAATCTTGTTTACCCCATGTATAAACAAAATCAGTACTTTATACCAACTGAGAACTTAACCTATTCAAAATGATGACTAACAATCTGCCATATTTAGTGTTTACTGTTGACATGGCCACAGAACAACATTGAGACTGTGTAGTGATCAGGATCCTGGGAGTCTGGAGATCCTCAGAGCGGGGTGATCAAAGCTTGCTGTCAGGGCACAGAGATAAGAGGCTATTTGACTCTAGTGGGTGCTGAAAGTTCCCATGCACCAGCAAAGGTTGACAAATGCAGAAACACAAGTTCTTCTGGCAGGTCAGTGTCACGGTAGAGCAAGCACTTGGCAAGGGAGCAAACAGGTTAAATGCCAACATGTTTGTGTTTACAAGTTTCTTCATCAGCGTTTTCACTGAATGCATGAACAGAAATGTTAGCAGTTAGGAGAGTCAGTTACTCCACACTTAGCCTAGTCAATGTTGCCATATTAGTGTGAGGGGCAAGAAAAAGTTGTCTAGTATTGGCTCCAGATCAGGTTTCATGTCATGTATGCACCTGAGTGAAGGACTCCAGGCTAGAGGTGCTTTAGCAAATGTGTTGTCACTGATAACCATCATAAGAGGTGGAGTGGCAGGCAGGTGTTTTTTTTTGTTGGACTGTGATGAGGGGTGCCTCTAAAGTGTTGAGAGAGTAACTGAAATAAACCTGAACTCAGGAGAACAATGTGTATCACATCACACACAGGCATACTTATGACCCTGCGGTTTGTTTTCTGGTATTTCGTGCATGAAAGTGATTTAGCAGTCATTAGCCAGCAGGTGCTCAGTCCCTGACAATGTGAACGAGCCTCATAAATCTTCCCACTTACCTTCTTGTGGAGAGTGAGACAGGATATATCTTAATTACCGTCAAAACAATCTATTTATGGGCTTTTTTTTATGACGTATTGTAACGCGTGGAAACCATTTGTGTTCATGTTGTTATTTCTTGTGGTTTCATTTGGCTCACTCTTGGTCTCAGTTTCTGTGTTGTTTAAAGGAGGTGAATTTTGCAAGATCTGTTTGGCCAACATGATATTTGAAATTCAATTCAATTCCTCCTGAGGGTTTCTCAGTTTAATGGGTTTTATTGTAATTGGCTGTTTTATGAATTGTATTTTGTTAGAGGAGTGCAGCTTCAGAAAGTTGGTGGTTTTATAGGAGAGCTCTTCATAACAATAAAATCATTTGATTTGAATTGTTTCACTTATTGTATGTCTGGTTCTTATACATTCTTATGGCTCCCATGCTGCAATATATCAAACTCAGTGATCCTAGTTTAGTGCAGATCATTCTTTGTGGTGGGATTTCAGGTCTTTCCAGGCCGAGAACATTTCTCATTTCCTCTAACAATGCATCGCTGTTCTGTTCTCAGTCTTACCAACAGATGTGAACCCCAGAGGCCAGACCTTGGCTAATTATTAGACACATCCAAAGGGACATTAGCAAACTAGACAAAATGAATGAAGAGGATTAGGACAGAAACAAATGGCCACTCAAAAAGAACATAGGGGAGGTGAGAGTCGAGGAGAGCACGAAAAGAAAATATGGTGATTGTGTAACACTTTCTTGAAGAGCTTTAAAGGAAACGACTACAGTGTATTCTCATAGACATGGTTACTGTACACGGCCCTCAGTCATTTACATAACATTTTCCTCAGCGGTGGCATTTCCACCACACAGTGGGGCTGGTTTTTGTGTCTGAGGATAAAGTCACCCCCAGAGTGGCAGATGGTAGATCAGGCCCAGCGGGGTGAGAGGAGAGAGGGGAGAGAAGGCAAAGAGGCCATCCCACAGTCACAAAAGTGTTCGAGGTCAGAGGTCGGGGAAGCATCTGCTCCGGCCTGAGGGGACATTACATCGCTGGGAGAGACCTGTTGCCGTGGTGTGTGCTGCTGAGCTTTTCAGCATGTGGGTGGATCTTTATCTCAGACTGGACTGACTTCAGGACAAAGAGGATCTATTACAGTTAGTTAGCATGGGGTGACACACATGAGTTCACAGACACACACACCATTAATTACATCTCAGTTTCATTATGCCTGACAAAAATTGAGTACAGATTTTCCTACTAAAGAGTGATTTCCCTAAGTGATGATCTTGTGTGTTTTTATGGTAAAGTGAAACTTCAAAGCCACCCCCAAAAGCTTTTACGATCTTCTGCCAATTGCGACTGTCTGGGCTCCTTGTGGGACACGTGACTGTGAAAAACTCCCTGATTTGGTCTCACCTAACTAAGTCAACAGGGGAGTTTTCAGCAGTCCTGTGTGACAAAAAGGAAACGCTGTAAAAAGTCCACACAGGAGAGAGATGAGAAAACAGAGCAAAGAAAAGCAGAGTGTGAGTTGAAGCAGAGACATAGAAGACAAGAGGGACAGCCGTGTGTAGAGAAAAAGGGAAACTAAAGGAGGAACAGGTAGGGAAGAGAGGAATTAAGAATGTGTGTGGTGGTTTAGAGGTGTGTGTGTGTGTGGGGGGGGGTGTCGAAGAGACAGAAGTTGCAACAGCTGACTTCACATGGGTTCTTTATGTCCCTGGAGGAGAGGTTGGCTTGTCAGCACCCCCATCTGACAAGGGGACAGAGGGGAAGAACGGAGGGAGGGGGGTGGATAAGGGGAGAGGAGGAGGAGGAGGGGGAGGAGAAAATGGGAGGGGGGAGGAGGAGGAGTCCTGTCCAACAGCTGCCTTCATTAACATGCGCACCTGCTCCCTGTGGAGATACTAGGAGGCCAACAGATGCCCTCCCTTGCACATAAACACTCATGCTTGTGAACAACTACACACTCTCACACAAGCCCCAATTCAAACAAAAACACTTTTTTTGCTGACTTTAAATGCTTCTACATGTGACTGTCAGGACTTTCCTGTTGTGTATAAGCTGCATATCAAATAAGAGTTTTTCAGTCCAAGTAAAATCCTGTTGATTTGTCTTTTTTTTTGGTGAAGAATTCATTTCAACTTTAACTTTTTATAGCAAAAAAAGCTGGTCTGTCCTTGTCTTTGTCCAGCATTTTAAAATCATCACTTCCCATAATGAGCCAGTTTGAGCTATGTGACTGTAGCAGCATCTGTACTTGGTGCGGATGGGGGGAAGCCACCCAGGGGCTTAGGGTGTGAATGCTGTGCTTCATATAGGACATCCAGAGCCGGCACAGTCCCCTTGATCTCTACGATCATTCAGGATGAGTGCGGACAGCGTGGGGGCAAAAGGTAGATGGGAACGGGCCATGAGGGCTGGACTATTTTGTGGCGTCTGTTGTCCCAGCAGAATGTGTTTTCAAGGTTCTGAGGGAGTCTAATCCAGAGAGACACACTAGAACAACATGCTGTCCCTGTCCTACTGCAGTGGGACTACTGAGCGGGAATTTTTTTTTGTCCCCAACCCCCCCGTCGCCTTTTGTTTAGATAATTGTTCCCATGATTTAAACAAAAAAAGATCTTAGTTCTCTAATCATAACCGCTTCCCCTCTCACTCTCTACTCCTAGGTGTCCCAGTGACTACGTAGGCAGCCGGTGCCAGTACCCAAGCCCCTGCAGTCCTTCACCCTGCCGCAATGGTGGCGAATGCCGCCCCATTTCCCATGGCAATACATTTGATTTCCGCTGCATGTGCCGCCTGGGTTTCACTGACCGGTTATGCCTGACCCCGACCAACCATGCCTGCATGAGCTCCCCTTGTCGCAATGGAGGAACCTGTGATCTCATTACCCTAACTGCCTACCGCTGCCGCTGCCCACCCGGGTGGTCAGGTATGGATCAAAATTTTCTTTGATTTCTTACCACAATATGCCATTTTTAACTCCCATTTTACAGTGACCCATAATTACTAAAACTCTGTTTTGCTGTATTGTTTTCTAGGAAAAACATGCCAACTTGCCAACCCATGTGCTTCCAATCCATGTGCAAATGGTGGCCAGTGCTCAGCCTTTGATTCCACCTACATCTGCACCTGCCCCCCTGCTTTCCATGGTCAAACGTGTAAACAAGATGTCAACGAGTGCGCCCAGACTCCCTCCCCATGTCTGAACGGCGGCGTGTGCGTGAACGAGGTTGGCTCGTACCACTGCCGCTGTCCTCAGGAGTACACTGGCCAACACTGTGAGACCCCTTACATGCCATGCAGCCCCTCTCCGTGCCAGAATGGAGGGACCTGCGTGCAGAAGGGAGACACCACCTATGACTGCAGCTGCCTGCCAGGTACTGCACAAACATACATCTACACATTAATAAGCAGAACAATAGTAGTTAATTTTTTTTCTGTTGACATATGGAGTCATATCTGGCACACATACACACACTTATTTTCCTATTACATCAGTTGACCTATAAACCAATCTGTTGTTGTAGTAAAATCTGATTGGGTGGAATGAGTGCCCCCCTCACCTCTCTCTGCCAGCCTTCACTGGCAGGATGCAGTCACACAGACGTTTCCTTCAGATAACCACCAACAAGCCCAACACAACACCATGAGCCAGACATACAGATAAACGTATAGATATACACACCCTATTCATGAGGTTAAACACACACCCACACAAAAGTATCTTGTTTTTCAGCTAAAAACAGCCAGTCTAGTTGGTATATTTATTGTGCTGGCATCCACAACCATTGCAGTCTGGTGCAAAACTTTGTCTAATCTTGCATAGCCTGTGGTTACTGCTGTTAAAGTCTGGTCAGTTGTGGAGAAACCTTTTCCCCCAAACCACCCCATGCTAAGCACTGTTGTACTCCTCTGAAAGGTTTAATACTATATACTTTATTGTCTGGGGCTCTTATGACTTGTGCAGAGCAAGTTGTTTAGATATGCAGATGAATGAGCAATATTGTGGGCTTGTGTGTTAAAGTTTAACCCATGCTGTGTGTCTCTCGCGGGTGTCCATGCTGGAATGCGTTTAGATAGCGAAGCTGCACGGGCACCTGCAGAGCTGTGGGTTGATAGTTAATCAGGCTATCGTGGCTGTAAAACACCCACTCAAGCCTTTGATGTCTGAGGAGGAGACGAGCTGCTCTGTCATCTTCCGGGCATTAAAACAAATCTGCTATGAGGATACACAAGACCTTATCTTTCACGTATGTGCACGGTGATAGCGAGGGAAGGAGTCCTCTTGATTATTAACTAAAAGCAAATGTTTCCAGGTCTTTTTATTTGTCTATTGACGCACCATTATTTTTCATATCGTATCTGTCTGTTCACCAGGCTTCACAGGTCAGCACTGTGAGCATAACATCGACGACTGTCCAGGCCACAACTGCCAGAATGGTGGTGTGTGTGTAGATGGTGTGAACACCTACAACTGCCAGTGCCCACCTCATTACACAGGTGACCTTTTGCTAAAAGACGTTTTTTTTTCCTTCCATCTACATTTAAATCATGAAAACATTTCTAACACTCTTACTCTCATCTTTTTAGGTCAATACTGCACAGAAAATGTGGACGAGTGTGAGCTGATGCCCAATGCATGTCAGAATGGAGGAACCTGCCACGACACTCATGGCAGCTACCACTGTGTCTGTGTCAACGGTTGGACAGGCGACGACTGTAGCGAGAACATTGACGACTGTGCCAGTGCAGCTTGTTACCATGGTGCAACCTGCCATGACCGTGTTGCTTCCTTCTTCTGCGAGTGTCCACATGGGCGTACAGGTGTGACTTCTTCAGACATACTGGACACACAGATCATGGTCATATTGGAGTGATTAAATCCTAATGGAAAATCCATCATGATGAAAATTTATATTTTTGTGGCTCACAGGTTTGCTGTGCCACCTGGACGATGCCTGCATTAGCAACCCTTGTCAAAAGGGCTCCAACTGTGACACCAACCCAGTCAATGGCAAGGCAATCTGCACCTGCCCCCCTGGTTACACTGGGTCAGCTTGCAACCTGGACATTGATGAGTGTTCCCTTGGTAAGCAACAATGCCAACTGTTTGTCTCATCTGGTTTGGTTTAGAAATTCAATCCTTTAGTTATTGTGCATAAATGACCTAATAAATGACTTGTTACTTCAATACTTCAGGTGCCAACCCTTGTGAACATGGTGGTCGCTGCCTCAACACCAAAGGCTCTTTCCAGTGCAAATGTCTTCAAGGATATGAAGGTCCTCGTTGTGAGATGGATGTCAATGAATGCATGTCTAATCCTTGCCACAATGATGCCACCTGTCTGGACCAGATTGGAGGGTTCCACTGCATCTGCATGCCAGGTGGGATCATGTTCTTAAACCAGTGAAAAGAGGAGAAAGGAATATTTTACAAACCTTTTTTGGAGCATTAATAAACAATTGGATAATGAATGGGGTATAAACAATTTCACTAATAACAATAATACTTTCAGGATATGAGGGTGTGTTCTGCCACATCAACACTGATGAGTGTGCCAGCCAGCCTTGTCTCAACAACGGCAAGTGTGTGGACAAGATCAACTCCTTCCACTGCGAGTGTCCCAAAGGTAAGAGCACATCAAGATGAAGTACAAGAAATAGGTTCCTCAATCATTTGGGGCTCCTTTAACCCCTTTTTTTAGTCAGACAATGGGAGCAGTGAAGAGGCTATAACAGAGTGGATCATTAACGCATCTGTCAATGATTAGAGTGTGCATGGTTCTCAAATTGAATGTAAATGATTTACCTCTTCTAATAGTGTCACAGAAGGGTTTGTGGGTGAGCAGGACAGAGTATATCAGATTGCAGAGACATTAGCATATTTCGCGGGCATGAGAGTTTGTGTTGGAGCTTAGCGCCAAAATTGGGAGGCAGGGATTGGTTTATACCCTGTAAGCTGGAGGCTATTGTGTTGTGGTTTGAAAGAAAGAGAGAAAGATTTCACTGCACAGTAGGAGCTGGGGGGGCAGTGGTGGCAGCAATAGTGGACTGGGCGGTCAGGAATGGTTCATTAGGGCCTTTAGTATCTTCCAGACCTACTTTGTAGTTAATTCAGGAAAATTCACACATTTGAAGCATATATGGAAGAAAAACTGATTTGTGTATTCTGTCCAATCCACACGCAGGTTTTTCAGGGAGTCTTTGCCAGGTGGACATTGATGAATGTGCCAGTACCCCCTGTAAGAATGGAGCAAAATGCACAGATGGTCCCAACAAGTACACCTGTGAATGTGCTGAAGGTAAACCACACTATTGTTTATTTTTCAAATTTCATCATCATCACCATTGTTCTCTTTGATTCTCACTTTTTTTTCTCTTCTTCTCTCTCTTCTTCTCCAGGATACACAGGGCAGCATTGTGAGATTGATATCAATGAATGCTACTCTGACCCCTGCCACTATGGTATCTGTAAGGATGGCTTGGCCTCCTTCACTTGCTATTGCCACCCTGGCTACACTGGCCGCCTGTGTGAGACCAACATCAATGAGTGTCTGAGCCAGCCATGCAAAAACGGTGGTACTTGCCAGGACAGGGAGAACACATATATCTGTTCCTGCCCCAAAGGCACTACAGGTGAGACTAGAAACATCCATATATAACGACAACAAACTGTAGATGAAAAATGTCTAGACTCTCCTCATATTTACTGCTTATTTGTGCCCTGATCTGTAGGTTTCAACTGTGAGGTGAACGTGGATGACTGCAAGAGCAAACCCTGTGACTATGGGAGATGCATTGACAAAATCAACGGCTATGAGTGTGCATGTGAGCCGGGCTACACAGGTGAGCACTGGGTGTAATTTACAGGTGCAGTGGGATGGTCCACTGAGCTTTGGGAGGAGCAGGTACGACAGGTGGCTGGCGGGTCCACTCCTGCAGAACAATGGTGTCAGATTTCCTGTGTGTGATTGGGGGGGTTGGGGGTAATAGAGAAAGGAACACAGTCTCCAACCTAATCCACACACAAACACACACACAAAGCACTAACTTTGCCAACCATTTGAAAAGACAGTGACGCTGAGCCTGGAAAGAGTCTGTAAGGTGATACTTTAAAAGGAACAGAGCCTGGCCTTTAATCACACATGTGATGTTTAGTAGTGTGCAACTGCATGACAAGTCCCACTGATAACTCAGACTCAAGTGTTTTCACTTAAATTACTATGGTACTCGACATCCTGTAAGTTGGGTATATAAAGTTTGGTGACAAAGTCTCATCCCAGCAAGTGGACCACTCTTGTCTTCCTCCCTCTCATGACCCAACTGAGCCGGTTCTGACTGGTAATGGCTGTGTCATTGTGTTAAAAGGGGGGCAGGGAGGGAGAAGTGTGTGTGCAGGCTGCTGTGCATCCCTCCTCCCGTTCATCTTTTTGTGATATGGGGTGAGTGTGGAGGGCACGGCAGGACTGAGACACAGAGGGACAGAGGACTATTGTAACTGAAGATCAGGCAGTTGGGCCCTCCCTTCCTGATTGATGAAGAACAGAAGAGGAGGGAGTTGGGTGGGGGATCAGAGGGGGGTTTAATTGTTACTCGGCCGTGTGTGAAATGGGTCTGGCCTTCTGTCCCTGTAAACAGCCCTGGGTGAGGTTACTTCTCCCTGGACAGGGGGGTTGTGTGTGTTTGAATAGGGTGAGTAGCTACAAGCCCCCCCTACTCCTTTTCTGGCAGCACCTCCCCCGCTCAGATCCAGCTGAAACCCTCCTTCTGCCTATTCAACAGGCCCCCATTCAATCAATGAAGGAGAGGCAAAAGGGCCTCCAGGGGCCGCCAGGCTAGGCACACATTGGAGCTGCTACAGCTTCTGCCTGTTGAATGTTGAGTCTTTAGTGTTAGTTCGCTCTATTGTCCAAAAGCCACACAATGCGCCTCAGCTAGCAGCTTCTGAAAGCTCAAAGAATACCACAACAGAGTGGTGTCCATCTGCAAGGCTTTCAAAATGGCCAGTGTAGATATTTATCAGTTAACATCTCTGAAAATTTTTTATTACATTGTACTAAATCTATACCTTGCTGTCTTTCAGGCTCAATGTGTAACATCAACATCGATGAGTGTGCCATCAACCCCTGTCACAACGGGGGCACATGTGTTGACGGCATCAACAGCTTCACCTGCCTTTGCCCAGAGGGGTACAATGATGCCACCTGTTTATCTCAGGTGGACGAATGTGGCAGTAACCCCTGCATCCATGGCCGATGCCAGGACCTCATCAATGGGTAAGCAAAGATCGAATGTTGAGATGACAAAGCAGCAAAACAGAAATCAAAAACAGAAATCATGCAAACAACATCACTGACTTCTCTTTTCTTTGTTTTTAGCTATAAATGTACCTGTGACTCTGGATGGAGCGGGCCAAACTGTGACATCAATAACAATGAGTGCGAGTCCAACCCATGCATGAATGGGGGGACATGCAAGGACATGACCAGTGGATACCACTGCACATGCAGAGCTGGCTTCACTGGTCAGTTCTAATTTTTGTAACATTTCATTCTTCCATTCTTTCCCTTTGCTCATTGAGACTGAGTGTGTGTCTTGTAAGCCTATCTCTAACCCACATGCAATTTCTAATCCTGCCACCGTAGGACCTAACTGCCAAACTAACATCAACGAGTGTGCCTCCAACCCCTGCCTCAACCAGGGCACCTGCATCGATGATGTGGCTGGATACAAGTGCAACTGTTTGCTGCCCTACACTGGTAGGACATGTAGCTGCTTATTTTTATAATCTTATTTTATTTTGCTTATCTTTACCTTACTTATCTGCTGACTTAACTGTTTGCACAGGTCTCAAAATGTAAAGGCAATTTCCCACTTTCCACATAGAAGGATAATCCTATCCTATCACATGTTGTGTTAGAAAACATCAGCCACTGGCCAATAATGGGGATGTCTTTTTTTGGTGTCTCTGTGTGGAAAGTTCTGCTTGTCTGCTTTGCGAGGATAACAGTGTGTGTGTGTGTTTTGGAATAACATACCCCAGTGGTTAATACAAGTTGGAGTACTGGAGCCAGCTCCAAGCCCTATTCCCACTTCCACCCCGTCCTGTTTCCTGTCTGTGAGCGTACAATAGCAGGAAACAGGAAGTCGCTTCCTGTTTGGCAAAGTCGTCATGGAAATGGATAAGGAAATGGGATGGAAACTAGGGTTTAGAAATGACACATTCAATGGTATTTGTTGTAGATACCTAAGACTTTCTACATTAGAGGTGCAAGGCAAACACTGATGTTATCTTCTCTCTGCCACCAGGTGAAAACTGTGAGACCCTGCTGGCCCCCTGCAGCCCCAGACCGTGTAAAAATGGCGGTGTATGCAAGGAGTCTGAAGACTACCAGAGCTTCTCCTGCATCTGCCCTGAAGGATGGCAAGGTAACCATCCATTCATGTGACATTTTCTGTCCATTAATCTGTCCATCTCCTGGACAATGAGATTGATATTCATTGAAACATCTTTTTTTATTTCAAGGTCAAACATGTGAAATCGACATCAATGAATGTGTGAAAAGCCCATGCCGCAATGGTGCTCTTTGCGTTAACACTATGGGTGGCTACCAGTGCAAGTGCCAGCCTGGTTACTCTGGGCAAAAGTGTGAGACAGACAATGATGACTGCAGACCAAGTAAGGAACAGATGGGCACCTTTTCAATTTCCCACCACATTTACATTTTAAAACTAGGAAATGATAAACTCACATCCCCTTTCTTTGTCTCTCAGATCCGTGCAGTAATGGTGGTCTGTGCCACGATGGGATCAACAGTTTCACATGTACCTGTCTGCCTGGTTTTCGTGGTGGCAGATGTGAGCAGGACATAAACGAGTGTGAGAGCAACCCCTGTAAAAATGGAGCCAACTGCACGGATTGTGTCAACAGCTACACCTGCACCTGTCCATCTGGCTTCAGTGGCATCAACTGCGAGATCAACACCAATGATTGCACTGACAGGTACTTCCCCTACTCAAAATATTGTCTGTTCTTACATAATATAATAATATAGAAGTGTCAAAACTTTGCTGCATGATCAGCCCATAGTGCGAATGGTAGTAATATTTTTTCTTATATTTCTACAGCTCCTGCTTCAATGGTGGCACTTGCATGGATGGAATCAATGCGTTCACCTGCCTGTGTCTCCCTGGATTCACTGGCAGCTACTGCCAGTATGATATCAACGAGTGTGACTCCAAACCCTGCCTCAATGGAGGAACTTGTCTTGACAGTTATGGGACATACAAGTGCACATGCCCTCATGGCTACACAGGAGTCAACTGTCAGGTAGGGAAAAGTCATCTTTGTGATGATAACTCTGTTGGGCTTTGTGTTGACTTCATGCAATGACTCAATGTACATAATAATGATTTATAATATTTCCTCTCCTTGTTTGCCTGGTAGAATCTTGTGCGCTGGTGTGACTCTTCCCCCTGTAAAAATGGAGGTTCCTGCTGGCAGCAGGGAGCCTCGTACACCTGCCAGTGCCAGACTGGCTGGACTGGCCTCTACTGTGACATCCCCAGTGTGTCTTGCGAGGTAGCAGCCAAACAGCAAGGTATGATAGTCAGCCAAGACTTACTTCATACCATATCATAGAAACAAACTGAACTTGCAAATCCCGAGAGCGCTTTATACATTGTGTAACTCTGTCCTTGATGATTTCAGGTGTGGAGGTGAGTCACCTGTGCAGAAACTCAGGTCAGTGTCTGGATGCTGGAAACACACATTACTGCCGCTGCCAGGCTGGCTACACCGGGAGTTACTGCCAGGAGCAAGTAGATGAGTGCTCACCCAATCCGTGCCAGAATGGAGCTGCCTGTACTGACTATCTGGGAGGCTACAGTTGTGAGGTAGGAGACATAGGAATGAGAAATTAAATAGCAAATCAATTGTTGGATTTTTTAATATAATAAAAATCTGTTCATCATGCTTAACAATGATGATTTTTTTCCCCTTTTCTCTCTCAGTGTGTCCCTGGCTACCACGGTGTAAACTGCTCCAAAGAGATCAATGAGTGTCAGTCTCAGCCCTGTCAGAATGGAGGCACCTGCATTGACCTCATCAACACATACAAGTGCTCTTGCCCCAGAGGAACACAGGGTAGATACCTTCATAGCACATTCATCCACACACTGACAAAAACAACATATAAATGACCAGAGAGTATGGATTCTTCCTCACCAAAGTTTCTGTCTCCCATAGGTGTCCACTGTGAGATTAATTTGGATGACTGCACCCCTTCCAGTGACCCACTGACTAACGAGCCCAAGTGCTTCAACAATGGGAAATGTGTAGACCGCATTGGAGGCTACCAGTGTGTGTGCCCAGCAGGTTACGTTGGTGAGCGATGTGAAGGTGATGTCAACGAGTGTTTGTCTGACCCCTGTGATCCCAGAGGCTCTTACAACTGCATCCAGCTCACCAACAGCTACCGCTGCGAATGCCGCACTGGATATACAGGTACTGTCCATCGAGTGGCTCATGTCAAGAAATCAAAATGCCCACAGTTGATGTCTAAATATATGTAACTAACACATAAATTTGGCCTTTTATTCTCCAGGTCAGCGTTGTGATAAAGTGTTTGATGGATGCAAAGGAAGACCCTGCAGAAACGGGGGGACGTGTGCTGTTGCCAGTAACACACCTCATGGTTTCATCTGTAAATGCCCACCTGTGAGTACAACTATTAGATCTACTGTGACCAGTGCTTTTATTATCCTTTTTTTCGGCAAGTATAGTTCAAAGACCATAACCTCTGTCCATTTCTGTCCCTTCAGGGCTTCACTGGCTCTTCCTGTGAGTATGACTCTCGTTCCTGTGGGAGTCTGAATTGCAGGAATGGAGGTACATGTGTGTCAGGCCATTTGGGCCCACGCTGCTTGTGTCCACCCGCCTTCACTGGACCAGAGTGCCAGACCCCCACCGACAGCCTCTGCATCTCCAACCCCTGCTACAATGGTGGAACGTGCCAGATCACCCCAGAAGCGCCTTTCTTCCAGTGCAGCTGCCCAAGCAACTTCAATGGCCTGCTGTGTCACATCCTGGACTATTCCTTTGTTGGAGGTTTTGGGCGGGACATCACGCCACCTCCGGAAGTGGAGGTGAGCTGTGAGATTCCTCAGTGTGACGAGTGGGCAGGCAACCACATCTGCGATTCCCTGTGCAACAACCATGCTTGTGGTTGGGATGGAGGAGACTGCTCGCTGAATTTTGATGATCCGTGGCAAAACTGCTCAGCTGCTCTGCAGTGCTGGCGATACTTCAACGATGGGAAGTGTGATAGCCAGTGCAACAGCCCTGGATGTCTTTATGATGGCTTTGATTGCCAAGGACAGGAAGGACAATGCAAGTAAGTATCGGAAACAGAAAATGAAGCTTTTCTCTTGCAAAAATTTTAGAATACTAACCTCAGCTTATTCTTTTTTTCAGTCCACTGTATGACCAGTACTGCAAAGACTACTACGCTGATGGTCACTGTGACCAAGGCTGCAACAATGCAGAATGTGAATGGGATGGTCTGGACTGTGCTGACAACATGCCAGAGAAGCTGGCAGACGGGCACTTAGTCCTAGTGGTCCACATTCCCCCAGAACAACTTAAGAATCGCTCTTCAGCTTTTCTCAGAGAGCTCAGCAGTGTCCTCCACACCAATGTCGTGTTCCGCCGTGATGCCAAAGGAGAACCTATGATCTTCCCTTACTATGGCAACGAGCAGGACCTGGTCAAGCATAACGTGCTGAAGCGCTCTGCAGACGGTTGGCCCGAGTGGGCTTCAATGCCAGCCAATGTTTTAGGTCAAGTGAAGGAGCGTGTGTCTGCCATGGTCAGCCCACGGAAGCGCAGAGAACTGGATCCTGTGCAGATCAAAGGGTGGGTACCACAAAAACACCTTGTAACAAAAAAAAAAAAAACGTGTAACATTTTAAGCAATAAAATTCTGTGTGTATTTCAATTGAATAAAACTTAGATGTCTGTTAACATTTTCACCCATTTCTGCCTGTAGGTCAGTGGTGTACTTGGAGATTGACAACCGCCAGTGTTACCAGCAGTCTACTGAATGTTTCCAGAGTGCCACAGATGTGGCTGCCTTCCTCGGAGCACTAGCTTCCAGTGGAAATCTCAATGTTCCCTACATTGAAGCTGTCACAAGTATGTTACCTGATTCAGCCCTTAAACATATTATAGAGTCAGTGTGTTAAATTTAAAGTGATGAATTAGTTGAAATCATATGTAACACAGAATGATTTTTATCTTTTCAGGTGTGAGACCCACTCCATCGTCCTCAGAGCTCTACCCCATGTATGTTGTCTTCCTGGGCCTGGCTGCTTTGGGTTTTGTGTGCCTGGGTGTTCTGGTGTCTCGCAAGAGGCGACGAGAGCACGGCCAGCTCTGGTTTCCAGAGGGATTCAAAGTGTCGGAGCCCAGCAAAAAGAAACGTAGAGAGCCGTTGGGAGAGGATTCTGTGGGACTAAAGTACGTAGTAAAGTAGAATATGAAGTGTAGCAGCTGGCCATGTCATTTTGTCTTTGATATGATATGTGGTCTAACCTGTCGCTGTTTTTCAACAGGCCCATGAAGAACTCAGACATCAATCTTATGGATGACAATCAAAATGAATGGGGTGATGAGGATCCAGACTGCAGGCGTTTCCGGGTAAGATTAGCAATTTGATACAAGATTCCTTGTCTGAATAAACTACATTTTGCCAAACTTTCTATACCATGCCTACTGATACTGATCATGTGATGTCTTTCAGTTTGAGGAGCAGGCTATGTTGGATTTGAGTGACAACACTGACCATAGAAAATGGACACAGCAGCACCTGGACGCAGCCGACCTACGTATTCCATCTATTGCTCCTACACCTCCTCAGGGAGAGATAGAGAATGACTGCATGGATGTCAATGTCAGAGGACCAGGTGTGTACAAAAAAGACTGAACATTGTGTATCGTGAAAACTGCGAACAACAACAGACACATGCTTGGGAACTCTTTATGATCCTTGCTCTTCCTCTTTCAGATGGTTTCACTCCCCTGATGATTGCCTCCTGTAGCGGTGGAGGACTGGAGACTGGTATCAGTGAAGAGGAAGAAGATCCCTCCGCAGAAATCATCACTGACTTCATTTACCAGGGCGCAAATCTCCACAACCAGACTGACCGCACAGGCGAGACTGCCCTCCACCTCGCTGCTCGGTATGCCCGCTCTGATGCTGCTAAACGTCTCCTGGAGTCCAGTGCTGATGCTAATGTTCAAGACAACATGGGGCGCACTCCCCTTCACGCTGCTGTGGCTGCAGATGCACAGGGAGTGTTCCAGGTAACCACTTCCTCTTCAAAAGTCTCACATCTCTGCAGGCCTTGATTTTTGATAAAGTTTGTCCAGCAGTTTAAAAGCACTTAACTAAACAAATCTATGTTCATGCAGATTTTGATCCGAAACCGCGCCACTGATCTCGATGCCCGCATGCATGACGGAACAACACCGCTGATTCTGGCTGCCCGCTTGGCGGTTGAGGGCATGGTTGACGAGCTTATCAACTGCCACGCCGATGCTAACGCCACAGATGATTCTGGTAGCTAATGTTTTATCAACCCATCATCTCTACAGTCAATAAAGATTCCTCAGTGTGTTGAGGTGTTGTAATAATCAACCCCCATCCCTCTTTCACTTTCTCTGCAGGTAAATCTGCTCTCCACTGGGCCGCAGCTGTAAACAATGTAGAGGCTGCTGTGGTGCTACTGAAAAAAGGTGCCAATAAAGACATGCAAGACAACAAGGTATGTGAAATCTGATTGATGTGAAATCTGACATGTATTTTGATCCTTATATTCACATATACCGTATTTATTGTTTTTAACCTGTTTATTTGTCTGTTGTCTTAGGAAGAGACACCACTTTTCCTTGCAGCCCGTGAAGGCAGCTACGAGACAGCCAAGGTTCTTCTGGAGCACTTTGCCAATCGGGAGATCACTGACCATCTTGACCAGCTACCCAGAGATATTGCCCAGGAACGCATGCATCACGACATTGTTCGCCTCCTGGATGAGTACAATGTGGTTAGGAGCCCTGGGCTTCACAGTGCCCCCCTAAGCACCTCCAGCCTCTCTCCACCTCTCTGCTCACCCAATGACTACCTTAGCAACCTGAAGCCTACCCTTTCTGCCAAGAAGGTTCGCAAAATTAGCTCTGGGGGAAAAGGAGGGAAAGATGGAGGAAAAGATAATAGATTGAAGAAGAAAAAGTCTCTGGATGGGAAGGGTAATTTGTTGGACACGTCAGCTGTCCTTTCTCCGGTTGAATCCCTTGAGTCACCACATGGCTATTTGTCTGATGTGGCCTCTCCTCCTATGACATCGCCCTTCCAGCAGTCCCCACCTATGTCTCTAAATCACCTACAAGGCAATGGAGACTCCCACATGGGTCAGATGGGCATGGGTAAGGATATGGGCTGTATGTCTTTTGACCCTAACCCACCCCGTCTCTCTCACCTGCCTGTGTCCAGTCCCAGTAGTCAGGGTACAACATCCATAGGTGGAAGCAGAGGTGGCCAGTGTGACTGGGTCTCAAGGATGCACCCAGGCGTAGGCCAGCAGGGAAGCTTCACACAGGCACCACCTATTTCCCACAACATGATGGGGCCTCTGCATGGTGTCAGCACTGCCACTCTATCTCAGATCATGGGCTACCAGAATCTGCAGACCAGCCACCTTAGCTCACCTGCGCACATGATGCAGCAGGCTCATTCTCGACAGCTCCAGCACCAGAACTCTAACTCCACCACAGCCGGTCAATCTCTCAACCAGAGCTTTCCTAATGTTGAGCTGAACGGCTCCGACATGCAGCAAAACAACAGCTCGGGCCGCTCTATGCCCATCCACACTGTCATGCCGCAGGAGACGCAGATCCTCGGCACCCAGTTTCTTACTCCTCCATCCCAGCACAGCTATTCTGGCCCCATGGACAACACACCTAACCACCAGCTACAGGTCCCTGACCACCCATTTCTAACCCCTTCTCCCGGCTCCCCCGACCAGTGGTCCAGCTCATCCCCACATTCTAATATGTCAGATTGGTCAGAAGGCATTTCCAGCCCGCCTACAAGTATCCATTCACAGATGAATCTGATCCCAGAACAGTTTAAGTAGAGACTTGTCAAATTGACAAACTGAACTCTGTACTTGGAAAATAAAATATCTAAAAACACAGTTCAAACTGAAAGAGAGTGACAAACCTGTCTCAAGACTGAAGATGCTCCTTTTTAAATATCAGTTTTTATACTAACGATAAGAAGCGTTTTAGTAATTTTGTATTTATTTATGTGCTTTTTTGGCCTGAAATATAAAGAAGATGCTTTTATATTTATGCTTTTTTATTTCTTTGTTTTGTTATGTATGGGAAGATTAGAAACCGTTTAAAAGGAGTGTATATCAGAAAAAAGACTCCTAGACGTGTACACTGGCTATTTATTTGTGTCTTGTGTTGCTATATTCACTGGATTTATTTTAATCTTTTGGTGCATTGGTCTTTGCAAAATTTTTATTTGGGGATTTGCATTACATTATGTTTGTACAGATTTTTTTTTTCAACTTTTTATAGATTATTTTTTAAAAAATTTCAGTATTAATTAATTATATTTTAACCTCTTTTGTCTTTTCAAGTGACAGGTTTTGTTACTGAACTACGTTTCACTAAGTCTTATCACTGAGTTAGATGCTGATCAGATTTATATATATATCTATATACAGTGTCACCTTTCATGATGTAGCTTACTACACTATGCTCCTTTGGCAAAGTGTAAGAGAGCAACAGACATACTTTGGAGATTTGGGACCTTAAAGCACAGAACAAACATCTCTTATATGTTGAGAGATGCTTTTCAAAATGAGTGGAAAATGCATCTAAATCAACCTGAGCCTATTTTTCTAGAACAATGGTCTGGGGAGGTGCCGAGTAATTGATTTGCGATCATTTATGATGCAAGGACTGTTTCTGTATTTCATATTGTATCTCAGATCAGTGATTATGGTTACCATGTTTAACCTGTTAAGTGTTAAATTGCAGACCTATAAGTTGAAATGTTACATTCGCCACAGTTTAAAAATAGTGCCAGTGTGATTTTTGTTTTTCCTAAGAAAAACAATGTATTTGTGAGATTTCTTGTTAAAAAAAAAAAAAAAAAAAAATGTCTTCACGGTGGAGAACGTTGTTTGTGGAAGAAATGGGGACCTTTGTGTGTTTAATGACATCACCTGCACTTTGTAGAGGAGTGTGGTTTAGGGTGTCTAAATGTCACGTTTTATAAACTAATCCAGAGATAAAGATGTTTTTAAGAAAAGATGTAATTCAAAATCAATGTTCATGCAAAGTTGTAGTTTGCAAAGTATTTCCTGATTAAAAATGTTTTGTATAAATTGTCTTGATTCAATAAAAGCTTCTGTCAAGCTTGAAATAGCTTCCTTTCTTGATTTCATTGTCTGAAATATTATGTGGTCGAAAGTGTGACTACCTCATCTCCCTAAATTCAATCCATCCATCCATGGCCCTCCTTCGCTTCAAGAGCTGGTGTCTGTCGCCCTCCGGTGACGATACACTGATAATATACAGAAAATGACATCACTGCTGTTGCTGAAAATGATTATAGTTCATCTCAGGTCAAAATTTAGAGGTGGACAATGTGTGGATGCCACCATAAAAAACAGATTATCAGAGGGGAAATTGCCATTATCCTTTTGCAAAGACAATGTATTTGCTTCAGTGAATGTTTAACAGTTCAAATGATGTGTGTTGGATCTTTGGAAAAAGATTTGATAAGTAGCTGGTTGAGACTGATCTGGAGGAGAAAAATATGCTGAAATGGAATTTAGTTTTTCACATGAATGCTTATTGATCCAAGTGTCAAGGTTATAGGTCATAAGTTAATATTTAATATCTGTCTGGGGGTACATTGATATCTATGGATCACAGCCATAGGCCCTTTTATTAGTGCCACAGGGCTAATGCTCCAAGACACTAATGTGCCTAATGTGTATGTGTAATTCATTTGCTGACAATTGTACATGCTAAAATGTACATGGTTATGCTAAGCTTATAACAGTATATACAACTTTTATCCATTTTTATGGGAGCACTTGTTAGCATGGATCAATGTTAAATCCTCCAACATCAACAGTCTTCACCTACTTAGGTGAATTTACTTTCTGGTTGCTGGATAGATACTACAGTCCCCATGACTGTAGTATCTATCCAGGGTCTTTGGCGCCACGTTTAGGAATCAAAAGTCTGGATATCTTTCCTTATTATTCTCTATTTTTAAACGAGCTAACTTTAGCTGGAGTGGCTATCCCTTTAAGCACAGATGCAGCATCATGCTCAGCCAGTCCTCCCTCTGCTCTGCCCTGCTCTGCTCTGCACGTGCCCACAGCGCCCTCGGCAGGCGAGCACGTGCATCGCAGCCCAGCTCATTGAAGATACCCCCCGTCCCCATAGAGACAGGCTCCTACAACAGGGCTGCCCGTTAAAGCTGCTAGTCCGTGTCTGAGAGGCGATGACAGCCGCCTCGGTATGAAACAACCGGCTCTTGGACGTTGATAATTCCCTCGAAAACGGTCTTCCGGATGGTTGCCAGTCAGATTTTTTATTATTGGATTAACGACCATCAGCCGCCAGCCGCAGCTTTATCCTGAGAGGCCGGAGATTTGTGTCGCCGTACAGGGAGGAGTCCTGTGTTATTTCACCGTCAGCTGAAGGCAGACCAGGCCAGCAGCATGTCGGTGCTTTAACAGCGCGTTCATCTCGAGGCTGCAGAGAGGACTCGATGCGCTCTTAGAGGTGAGCCTTTGTTGTGTTTTTGAGGTGTGCGGGCAGTTTGAGCCAGACAACCTATGATAGACTGAAGTCAACGGTGCCATAGGTTAATGTTAGGTCACATTCATTGGTCACCATGACCGGCGTCGACCGGAACAAGCTGGAAAATAACAAAGGTGCTAATTATGCTCAGTCTTTAAGATAATACACGTCTTTAATAAGGGTAAGTGTTCTACAACGTTGCTCATCAGCAGCTGTTTATTAGCTGTAACAATATGCACATCATTGATATTATATGTTGGGTGCAAAATGTAAATATATATGGACATACAGTATGAATTATGGTTGACAGCACACCTATAGAACCAGCAGGTTGGACAAGGTGAGTCTGTGATCACATGCAGGTGGTGCCAGGCCCAGCATATGGACTTGTTGTTCTTAATATCGATGATGTAATGCAGTTTGCTGGGACTGGCAATAATGTTTCTGTGTTTCTGCGTGCAGGATGGATGTGGAGGTGAGTGCTGGCAGGGACAGCACCTGGAGGAGAGCAGCAGCAGCAGCAACAACAGATGATGATGAGGAGGATGCAGGTGGAGGAGGAAGAGGAGGAGGTATGGAGGCTCAGGTTGTACCGCTGGAGCTATACGACTCTGCCAGAGCCAAAATAGACGCAAATCTCCGCTGGTTGTTTGCCAAAGCCTACGGTATAGGTAAGGCTTTCTTTGTGATCTTCTGGCATGACGGAGACTGTGAATGGTGTGGTTGTGTCATGTTGGTTACTGTTTGTTTTCCTATTTGTCTGTCCATTGTGCATAAACCAAATACTGCAGCAAATAGGCTACAGATGGTATTTATGCATATGTTAATGAGTCAATTGAATCTTTTTCTGTCATGCAACAACAAACACAACACACCTTTACAGAGCTGATATGTTAAGTCAGGCTGCACCTGGTGATTATTTCCAATCAATGATTAGTTCAGTTCTTAGTTTAACAGAGCTTGCACTGAGTTATTTGCTGATAGAATAATAGGCCTATAACACAGTTTGGGATCAATTGAAATATTGATAAATACAGAACATAATGCAGAAAAATGCAGTAACTAGAAGTGCGCACAAACATTGCTATATGTTTACTTTTAGTCACAGTGGGCAGGCAGTAAACACTGTTGCAGCTGAAACTACTTGTCCTAATCAATAGGATGTAACAGAAAACCAATCAAGTCACTTTTCAACCAGTTGGTGGGATTTTCTTTGTTGTATATGACAGGGTTTCGTTTTGAATGTCACCTTGGGCTTTGGGAAATTATGATGGGCATTTGATTCAGTCCTTTCCAGTGTGTTAAACACCAGTTAATTTATAGTCTTATAAACATTGATAATGGATGAATGATCACTATTTGTAGTCATTGTATTGATATTATGAGGTGATACGCCTCAGCCCTCTTCCCATTCAAGCCACCCATATCTTTACATATCTTCCCACAGGGCCAGTTTATTTAGTAGATGACTCGCCTCACTGCAGCCTCACTGATTAGATTTGTCATTTGGTCCGTGGAAAAGTTAATGTTTTATGTCACAAGATTGTTGTGGTCTTGACGCATCTCTACTAAAACCACTGCAGAAAAACCCTGCTGTCAGCATCAGTGAGAATATGACATGCTGTCAGATTATAAAACGCAACCATGCAGAAAGGCATTTTGAAATGGTGTTGTCAGACAGTGAGTATATGCTGTAGCTACACCTCGTGTTCTCACTTTAAGTATTAACAACCTTCTTGTTTACACTGATTTATCGATTGTCTCGCAGTTTTTGAGTGTAACTCAGACTGTCATCTGTTTTGCTGTCTGGCAATTTTCACTTATAGCAATGTGTAAACAAAGTTCCTGCATATCAGCACATCAGCAGGCCAGACCTTCGTGTTCATGGATGAATCCTAAGAACGACATCTCTTGATCGGGCTTTTATACCCAGGTCACTAGCCAGCCTTGCCAGCTCTGATGAGCTCTACTAAAACATTAAAAATGATTGCTCTACATTGCCAGGGTGCGAGTAGTAAATGTCTGGAAATTACTCCCTGAATGTGGGTTTTTGTGTCACTCTGGCTGCTCTCTCTCTCAAGAGAGAGAGAGAGAGAGTGTGAGCAGGAGGTCAGCTGTGGTGTTCGTGCAATAGTCACTGTGATTTTATTATCAGTATGACAATGAGGCGTTTGGTAGGAGACACAGAGACACAGTCATTCAGTGAAGGAAAAATCTCTGCCCTCATATCTGGTTTATGAGCCAGGCCTACTGTAGGCTAGTGTAAGTGTTTCCTTCCCTGCAGTGCTATCTCCTGTACTGCTGGTGATGACTCAGTGAATCAATTTGGAGACAGAAACAAGAGATGGAAACAAAAGCAAAGAATGTAACATAGATATTGGAGAGAAATATTGAAAAATCTGCAGCCAGTATAGCTACATCTCATCATGACTGATCATAATAATCTCTCACGCTATGCAGATCTCGTTGGCTTTGTCTTGCTGATTAAAGCTTTACTGCTCTGTTACCCAACACTGTTTTACCAGGGCACAGATCAGTCGCCCATAATAAACACCAAACCATTACGCTTCCCTCTATCAAGCTTCCTGCTTCTCCTAATCTGATTGGCTCCTTCTGACGTCAGTGTACCAGGGACACTAAGGAGCCCTTTGAACAATACACTAAACTGTCTTCTAACTTCTTTTTTTAACCCAGATTGGATGCTGCTAATAGGATTTCACATTTATGTTATCTTTTCTGTTCATACAGCAGCACAGGTGTCCGTTCGAGTACTAGGGTTGAGTTATTATTTGCCTTCTTTGGTCCTTCCGCAGCCTGAATAAAATGAGCAGCCACTCGGTCCTTCCTGTTTCACACTCCTCCCGTTTATTCACAGTCTTACACTCACCATGATTTACTTTGGTGGTGCCACTGATGAGAGTCGGGCTTTCTGCCCGCTGAGCTTAATGTTGTGTGGGGCTGCTGCAACTGGCTGTTATTTTCAGTATCAATTAATCTGCCAATTATTTTCTTGATTGCACTACAAAATAAAGTAGCGCACAATGCTCATCACAATTTCTCAAAGCCTGAGATACACTCTCATTGCTTGTTTTTGTTGAATGATTAATTGATTATCAAGAAAATGAGAATATAATTGCTAGTCAGAAGGGATGCACTGAAGCATTTACATCATCATTATGGGTTTATCTGGTGATTGTTTTTGCAATGCCCACCACCTCACATTCTTGCTCTCTAAGACAACATTATAGAATTGATTGAATAACGCAAAACCAAACAATATTCAGTTCACTATCACATAAGAAAAATGTACTTTTGGTTTATAAGATTACACAGACAGTCGATATATTATTGAACTCGTTGCTGACTCATTATCTGTAGATTGGTCGTCATGTCAGCTGTAGGTCCCATCTGTCTCTGCTGATACCAATTTTCGATAGCTTAGTCCAGAGTATCCGCTGGTGTTAAATGTCTTTGTCTGACATTTAAAACCCATAAACGTCACTGCAAATAACAAATAATGAATCATCGTCTTTGAGTTAGCAAAGTCTTGTTGGTCCATCACGACTGAATAAATAGAACTGAAAGCAGAGACAGTGAATTGTATTATGAAAGTGACAAAGGAATTGCATTTTGTTTTTTGGCTGGTATCATTGCCAGCACCAGTCTGGCTCAGGCCTGGTACCTTTGAAATACATCTGAGTTGTTTGTTTTCAGGTTTAGAAAGCAGACTGTCAGGACTGGGGCAGGAACTAAATATTTGATTAACAGGCTGTGATACAGTAGGACAGCTAACTGTCTGTAACTTATGAATATATGACAGTCTGACACAGTCTGAAACAGCATCTCGTGTTGAGGAGCAAAATGTCTGTTTTGTGTTGATTATCTGTGATGCAGTCGCTGCTTATTTATTGTCAGTGCGTCCGTCAGAAGAACCAAAACATTCTTATGAGATTAGAGTGCAGACCAAGCAACGCCGCAGTGCTGGGAGTGCTGTGTTGTCTGTGTGTGCTGGTGTGAAAGTCAGCACAGCCAGTCACATGGTTAAGTGTTTAATGGGATTGAACCTGAAGGCTTGAGTCTGTGTTCAACACAGCCTGTTTGTTTAGACTCATGACAGTTTTACTAATGGCCTTTGGGGGAAGCATCCAAATGTTTTCTAAATGTTATTAGAGCAAGGTTGTTTTTTTTTTATTGAAATTTTACCATATTGTGACCAGAGGCATTAATTAAATAACCCTAACTCCTTATATTATTAAGTTTATATTTGCATAGCTACTTTCATTCATAAAAACGTTACAAACACTTTCCAATGTAAAAATAATACTGAATTGCATCAGCTGTTGCTGCTGTTGTTACTGTCACACGTAATTTATATTGTTTGGACATGCAATGCAGGGTTAGGGTTAGGGTTAGGGTTAGGGTTACATATGTTGATCAACAGTCAAGCTACGTTGCATACAAAAGATATACAAAATCTGCAATTAGCTTGTATCTCATCATATTGTGGGATGTAAACAAGAAGTGCAATTAAAATTTTGCAGAACTGCTGATTTCCTTGAAATAGTGTGGACTGACATTTGTAATTATGTCTCATCATGCAAAGTGTCAGTGCCATTAAATCAAATGTGAATGAGTGTGAAAATGGCTTAAAATATTCTTTGTACTCAGTGTGAGTGGATATAAATTGCACAAGAAAAAAACTATAGAGCTGCATATCAGACTGAAGAACCTGACAGATTGGTTTCATGCATCAGCTTTTTTAATTTTTCTCTGCGAGGTCAGACTTCCAAGTGACTCTTCAGGGTGCATCGGCTTAAAGGCTGTGTTTTCCCAACACACCGTCTAGAGGAGGATTCTCCATTAAGCCTTCTTATTGGAGAGAATAGTTGAGTCTTGCCCATGCAGAGCCCAGAGTCTGACAGGCCAGGCCTCACTGTCAGCAAGATCTCTGCTGATCAATCTGACCTTGTGTCTCCTAGAATAGGAACAAAGACTTTCCCTGTGCCCCCTCCCCTCCTCTTGATTTCCCACATACACACCAGGGTGGGCTTTAACACTTGGATCAGGTGGATAATAAATATCTAAGGAGTATTAGCAATGAGGATTAGAGAAGAGCTCCTGCCACCTCCACCCCCCAGTCCACACACACACACACACACACACACCTCCTAATGTCAGGGACCATAAAACGATCCAGTGAGCAGGCCTTGGTGATGAGAAGGGACAGCAACCCAACCCCCACCACCGGCCATGCTGGCATTCTCCATCACCATCTCCACGGCAACCGGGGAGGATGAGGGGGCATTCTGGGACAGCTGAGACTATGGAAGTGGCAGGGTAATAGAGGTGTCTTTGGAAAGGGGCTGGCAGAGGACTCACAAGATTTACTTTCTTTTTGAGAGAGAAACACAAATGACGCAGATGAAGACAGAAGTGGAGGGAGGCTTTATAAGTGTTTTATCTCATCATGTACATATGGCAGCACCAGGCAGCAACACAGAGTGAGATGAATACAGTGGCACAGACAGTGCAGAGCAAGCAGTCTGTTATGAAAGACACAGTTGAGGGTTTCACAGTGTGACATGGACCTAATCTGAACCTGCTGTGTTTGTGTATGTCTGTGTGTGTGTGTGAGTGTGTTTGTGAGTGTGTGTGTGAGAGAGAGAGAGAGAGAGAGAGAGAGGTTGTGTGTTTTCCATTTGCACATGTCTTACTTTATCTGTTTATCTCAGTCAGCATTGCCTTTAATGTGATGTGTCAAACTGAGAAAAGATTTTATGTTAACTCCTGCCAGTTTAAAGGTTTTGAGTGTGGTGTATGAGTATTATTGTTTATTCTTTTTATTATTCTCCTAGTTCTGGTCTCTGTTAGTATCATTTAAAATACATTTTTATCTCATCATCTGGAAACTTTATTTACAGTGACAGATGATCAGACAGGGACGTAACACTTCCATAAACCACATATTCGATAGAGAAACCAGAGGCGCATGTTTACAAAATTACTATAATTATCTCTGATTGTATTGTAGAATTGTATATGTGCACAACTCCAGTTGTTATGGCTCCTCAGAAAGCACAATCTACTCAGTGTTTACAATGACGTGAGGCTTTGCTCGATTGTCAAGGGAATTTTGTGAAATGTGCCTATTCACTGTCTGCTGAGAATGATCTGTAAAGATCAATACCGCTCATATCTGCACATTACCTAGGGGGCTGCAGCTCTTAGCCCAGTGTGCCATAATGACTTTTAAAAGTTAGCCTGACTCATCTCCAGGACTGGGAGCTCCAGGAATTCATGGCACATAACCACAAAGCTTTGTTTTTGCTCTTAAGGTTTTATACAGATTTGTCAACTCTATCCAGGGTACAATTTAATATTTAACAGACTGACGTGAGAGTGGTAACAATCTACTCATCTAACTCTTGGAAAGGAAATGAATAAATATATGTCCCAAAGTGTCAAATGACTCCTTCAAGGCATGTTAAAGTGCACGGTATCTTCCTGTAGCAGTATGCTTTGTTTGAAAAGTAAAGTATCAACATAACTGACCAGTGTGGTGGACGAAAGAAAGACAAGTTCTCCTTTAACAGAGATGAACAATCATCTAGGTGATATTTATTTAGAAGCAATCCTGATTCCCGTTTTAATTCCATGTCCTGTTTTCTCTTTTGTTCCTCAACATAAAAATAACCATACCGGCTCCTAACTCCACCATCCAACAGTTTCTCTATGTCCTCCTGTCCAAGTCTCCCCAGAAAACACTGGAAGCTACATTTCGTGAGTGCATTGGGCCTTAACTCTGGATTAACATGTCCAACTCATATAAAAATAGCTGCCCCATGTCTGTCTCCATGAGCTGGACAACACCAGGCTGGCTGCGACAACACCATCAGCTTAAGTATCACCACTAAGTCCTGTTAGCTCATTGGCTTTAAGTCTCTGGCCCACCTATCAGCCTTCAGTGCTGCTACCTGGCACGCTGTTTAACCATTGGATTGGTCTCACTGCTCTCTTCTTGCGCTGGTTTCCTCTGAGACAGTCTTAATACCATGAAAGTCTGTGTCCTCAGAGCTTTTCTGTTACATAACATGGCGAGGCATTCGTGGACACATGTCTGTGCAAGAATAGTTTGGATTGTGCATGCATGGTGTGATTTGTGGCTTAATACGCTGTAATAGGTTAAACTAACCTTCACTGGCCAAAACAGAATGTCTCATCAATGTGTTTTCAATGTCCCTCTTTACAGACAACATCCCTGCAGACCTGCGAGACCCCTTCTACACTGACCAGTATGAACAGGAACACATCAAGCCCCCCATCATCCGCCTGCTGCTGTCTGGAGAGCTCTACTGCAGGGTGTGTGGGTTCATCCTGCACGCTGAGCAGGCTGCCTCGCTCCAGAACCACCAGTCTGTCATCCAAGCCCTGTCCAGGAAAGGGATCTATGTCCTAGAGACAGACAACACTCCTGTCTCTGACCTGGACCTCAGCTCAGCCCCCATAAAAATGGTGTGTATCCTCAGCTTTTGTCCACTTATGATGTTAACAAATTGTTTACAGACGGCAGGACTGTAGGTGCCTCTGTTTTGCACTTGCATTTCCTTTTCTAACCTTTGGGATTCACTTGCTACACAGTGATGCACATTAATACCTGAAATCTGCTTCGTAGGACAAACACTGTCTGATCCACTGGCCACTGTGCAGCTCTGCTGGATCATAAAGGGCCTTAAAGGCACCTCAGTGGTGCCAGTAAGGGAGGAGCAAGTGCTGCACTTTCACATTCCCCGCCCAGATTTATCTTGTCTCAAAGCTTCCACTTCCTAATTCTTATGTTGACAGCCTTGTGTAACATTTCGAATAGACAATATCAGTGGTCATTAATGCTAAAACAATTTGGTTAAGTGTCTCCTGGCAGTGTAGGTAAATCATTATATATAATTTTTTGTCTACTCTCATATACTCAGACAATAGCTGTAATTACTGAGCTTCTGTTCACCCCCCTAAAAAAAACAGTTTTTCTTTTCTGTCATTTCTAGGCTTTAGTGTTGCTGCTCTAATCACATGTGTCACAAGAGCTTCTGTGGGGTCAAACATGAGAGGAAAAAAACAGTGTTTATGTTGTAGCTAAAGCAGCAGTAATCAATATTTTCATATCAACAATAGATCAGATGACAGCGTGTAATGTGAGACATATTTGTTCCAAGGAGGTGCTCCATGAATCTTTATCATACAACTCTGTGATTCTGTCATTTCCCCCTTCAAACATATCAAAATCTTTCTACGTTGTATGTTGCTGTTTATAAGATGGTACTCTATCAGCTATTCTGCTGCCTCCAAGTGGCCAAAACAATCAATTATTCCTGCTTTAAAATTATCAAGTCAAATTAGGGAGCATTCTCTGCAGTAGTATAACCTAGTGAACTGGCAGCCCACGCTTACCATCTGTCTACAAGCTAATGTGACTTTGCCTCCCAGAGCCCAGCGTATGGGAATAAATAATGCACCAGTGGATGTGACAGTTTTGTGGGTTTTAGTGTATGCAACTAAAATATTCATGAAGCAAAATGAACCAAAGGATCAGTGTTTGAACCCACTCTGAGGAGTCATTAGTCATCTGTCCCACAGGTGTGGAAACAAGCTGGCAGTAGTTTATTCTGCATTCATCAGAGATATAAAGGCTCCATATATGAATGCATATGAGTCTAAGTAAAACAAAATAGATAATGTCAGATTTTAGTGCATATTTTGATGCACTTCAAGAATATGTGTCATAGAATAATGTCACGGCAGTTGTCTCATGTGTAGACTGGGATCATTTGTCTATTACATAGCTGCATGTTTCAGCCTAGAAGTTCTGCCTGTTCTGTTTCCATGGCAATGTACTACATTGATAATGCAGTACAATAATTTTATGCAATATGATCTACTGTATATTATAAACATACCTGTGATTTCATGACAGATTACACATTAGAGATATTTCTCAGCGGGTGTGTTACTGATCATGATGTTTATGTCCAGCCACTAAAAATCAGTGTGTTCCTCCAGAGCGCCCACATCCACCTCATTGATGCCCTGATGATGGCCTACACTGTGGAGATGATCAGCACAGAGAAGGTTCTGTCCAGTGTCAAGCGCTTCTCGAACTTCAGTGCCTCCAAGGAGCTGCCTTTTGACCTGGAGGACGCAATGGTCTTTTGGATCAACAAGGTAAGACACAAACACATGGTGTTAATGTTAGGATGTGTTCAGTCGTTCTCTGACAGTGGCTTATATCTGTCATTTCAGGTGAACATAAAGATGAGGGAGATCACAGAAAAAGAACTGAAAATGAAACAACATCTGCTGGAGCCGTCGAGTCACCAGAAGGTAACACACTCTCTGTCTCTGTCAGGTTTTATTCCCTTGTCTCACATGCCTTTTGTTGGTCACTTTGTCTGTTTCAGAAAAAAAAGCTTTCACTTTGTTGAATAGTGTATTTCTTTAATACTGTTGTTGTCTTTGTCTATTGTCCCTATGGCTGTGTTTTTATACACAAGCATCTTGTATATCAGCTGTCAGGTGTGTAGGTTGTTGTCATCAGATTTTGCTTGCATTATAATCTGATGAGCACCTCACACCGATCTCTGATGACAGATTCAAACACATGATTTGTGTTTCCACTGTGGGCACCCTACCAGACACTGTGGGTTCCCCACTCCGAAAAAAAACTTGGTAAATTCATATGACATCACTACAAATAAGCCACATTAGTAATTAGCAGTTCAGAAGAAAAGGTGATAAATCTCCTAGTGTTATAAGGATTTTGCACATTCTGTGTTATGATTGGGTATAATGATGTCTTTGCAAAATGTAAGTCACGCTGTATCTAAAAATATGAGTATCACACCTCCATGCTTAAATCCCTCACTGCACTATGCCAACTTAACTTTGTTCTTGTCAACCAGTGAGAAAAGCCATATTGTTCAAAGAGTGTAAGGTTGGCATCTGTTGGAAGGAGTGGAGCTGAGTTAGTCTGAAATAATGTGACAATACAAAAGTGAGATCACATAAACACCTCTAGTCTTTTCCTCATTTGCCTGTTCTCTGTAAAACTAAATATCCGTGACTCTTTCTGCCTAACCCTTTCCAGTTGTCTTTAAGATCAGATCTGTCTCCATGGTGACATGGGATAATCTGATTTTTCTCGTCAGTGTATCTGACCCATGACTTGTCTGCTGCTCTTCCTGTTTGTGTCTCCCCCACAAATCCTGTCCCCTCCTGCCTCTTGGATATTAGTCCCCCTCCAAATGGTACTGGAAGCTTGTACCTGTAAGTCCAACCTCTAGAAATCTCCCGTGTGATTGTATCTGTATGTTTTGTGTGTGTGTGTTTGCGTGACTGTGTGTCAGTCTGATGAGATCATAGCAAAATGAGGAGCCTAACCCAAAATGATAGCTAATCATACGGACAGCAAAAAGCCAGATATGAAATAAAACCAATTTTACAGAGAACACAGTGATGTGTACAATAAAGATGACGCAGTGCCCCTTGGTGGCAAATGAGGAAACTGCAACGTCATGACACATTTTCTCTGCACATTTTCTTTCACTTTGCATGAAACCCTTTAGTAATTCCTTCACCCACTGCACCTCACTTCACTTTCTCCTTTCTTGTCATCAGCTAAGCTTTCGTGAGCTACTGGACACTTCACTTTAGCGTGTTCAGAGCCCACTGTTTAGATGGCTCAATTCCTGTCACCCACTCATGCCTTACCTCATTTCATTAACTTCGTCCCAATCATTTCTCTCCTTCCTCATCAGCCCGATATATTGCATGCTCTGGCCCATTGCTTATTGGAGCCTGTGGAGTTCTCTCGTGTGGTAACGTACTCATCTTTGACCCTTTTCTTTTTTGTCATTCTGACCTTTATTCCTCCCTTACATGAAGCACATGCACCAAACTCACCACTAGTTTTAGATTGTTTTGGGTTCAGAGTACGCAATATCACAACAACCCCCACCACCACATCTGCAACACCTGACTGCACCCTGACAAAATAACTAAAGATCAGTGAATGTTATTCACACAGGTGTAAACATAGTGAAGCAGAAGAGGTATGATGTTAGTGCTGCTGGGTGAAACAGCAACAACACCTCTGACCTTTAGATGTTTTATCTTTTCTTGGGGGTCCAAACACAGTAGTCTAAATCACACCACTTCAGCTGCCAACATGTAGTCCATCACATCTCACAGCCAACTCTTAGCATTTGTTTGTTTCTATGATTATATTACTAGAAAGAAGATGACAGAAACATCATTAATGTTACATGTAAAAGATAGCAAAGGACATTAGACCTTATCTGATGCAGATAAATAAATACTAATAGGAAAATAAATAAATAAAAGGAAAATTGTTTTCAGTCAAATTAATACGAAGTTGTGTTTGTGTGTGATAAGTGAGCACGTGGCCTGGTGTTTTCATCACATAAATTTGTATACTTTATGTAAAAATGTGGCTCGTCTCTCTTTCTGTGTAGGTTCGTTACCGTAGAGATCACCTGTCCGGTCGGACACTTCAGCACTTTCCCCTGTTGGACGACTTGTTGAAAGATGTGTGTGATGGCACAGCGCTGCTGGCTGTGATCCACTTCTATTGCCCAGAACTTATTAGACTGGAAGGTACAGTGACACCGAACCACTGAATTCACTGAGGAGGGATTGCTTTAGCGCCATGAGAAGATTGATACCTCATGTCTAAGAGTGTAGACATGAGGTCTGGACACTAAATATGAAGCTCAAGCCAGCTCAAGCTAAGCTTAAAGACAGGCAGCAGGAATTAATTCTTAAAGTGTCTCAGGACAAAAGATTAAAAAAAAAAGTTACAGTATTAATCTAATTATCCTCTTGCAGATATTTGTCTGAAGGAGGTCCCTTCCATAGCAGACAGTGTGTACAACATCCAGCTACTGAAGGAGTTTTCTGACGAGTACCTGAACAAATGCTTCTACCTGAAGCCTGAGGACATGCTGTATTCTCCACCAGTATTGAAGGTGAGTCTAAAAACACTTGAAACAGAGGCAGAAAACACAATGACAACGACAGAAACTGCGTTTCATCTTGATCTCTCTGTCTCGCAGAATAACGTAATGGTTTTCATTGCTGAGCTTTTCTGGTGGTTTGAGAGTGTGAAGCCAGACTTCGTCCAGCCCAGGGACCTTCAGGAAATCAGAGATGGTAGAACACACTCACCTTTTTTCATTTATTGGCCTTTAAACAAAGAATCTCTTATAATGGTTTGATGTCCCTTCAACTATTTTTACAGTGAGATTGCTGCTGCAGCCTAAAGGTTCTCGATCCCATGTGCCCATCTCCAACGTCACAAAACGCAGTTTCCTGACATCATCAAACTCTGCTGATGTCTTGACCACGCCCCCGAGCCCCGACCTCAGGTGTTGTACAGCATCTGTGTTCCTATAACACTACATAGACAGTAGATTTATTTTGAACCAACACAGTGTGTTGTTGTTGTTTTTGACATAAGAGTAATGTTTTTGTTTTTTTGTTTTTTTTTTTAGATTTAACTTTCAAACTTAGACCTCTCTGTCTTTCTCTTACAGCGCTAAACAAAGCTCACTAAGCCCATCTCACTCTTTACTGCCCCTGAGGCAGAGACAACAGAAAGCGTTGGAGGAGAGCACTACAGGTAAAATGAAAAATCTTTATTCAGATTCAGGCTTTGGTGCAGAGTTTGGTCCCTAAAGTCAAAACAACATTATTCAAACATAGAGAATGAAGAGGGAAAACAGAGAGCAGCAAAACAAATGTCATGTAAGATGTGTTGTTGTATCTTTGTTGTATCTTGTTTAACAGAGCATTTAATCAGAATGATCAGAACTTAAGTATCTAATATTTCAGTCAGCTTTATTTCATGTTACATTGACTGCTGTCATTTTTCTGACATGAATCATATTTTCTCTGTACAGAGCTGAGAAATAGATCCAACTCCCTGACACGTGCAGATGGACAGCACCAAGGCCCGATACTGGCCTGGCCAGAGAGGAGGCAAAGGTGAGTGTCATCACAGCCTTCACTAATTCTGTGCCTATTACAGTCACTCACACACTCAGCAGGTACAGATATAATGGACAGTTTGTGTCATTGCACTGAGCTTCTCTAAATTGCAATCCTCCCTCTGTTCCTGTCAAGGCCTTTATCCCAGCCTGTGCCCTATGCCCTACATTTTCCCATGGAGGAAGATGCAGACAGTATCAGCCTCGCTCGCTCCATTAGCAAGGACAGCTTGGCCTCCAACATCATGAGCATGACCCCCAAACACATGCTGGGGTCGGTCCCCCATCTGCCTCAGCACAGACTCAGTGGTCAAAGCCTGCTGAGTCACATGCGTATAGAAGATGAAGAGGAGGAAATAGAAGAGGAGGAGCTGGTTGCTGTTATCCATCCTTATGCATATTCTAGACAGGGACACGGGAGCGACATGGAACAAGATGAGCTGGAAATCAAGAGTGCAGCCTCTGCCTCAAGGGTTTCTAACACTCGTCGCTCTCCTCGCCTTGATGCGGGTCCCTTTACTGCAGACTGTCAGGCAGAGAGCTACTATCTGGAGCCTTTGATGCCTACTATTCCTAAACCAGCCAAAGAGAAGAGCATCAGCCTGAATAAGCAGGAGGAGAGTGGTGAGAGTCGCTGTAGACCTGCAAGGAAAGCAGCCACTAATGTCACTAGCACCTCACAGAGGAAAACCCCTGCAGCTGAGTCAAATAGAAATACCTTTACACCCATACATGTTGCAGAATCAGTGCCTAGCTCTCTCAGGCCGCTAACAGAAGGGTCAGTAGACACATCTTCATCTGGGAAGAAGTCTGAAGGCTTTTTCCTTCATATGTCAGGAGAGCCAGAGCACCAGAGTCCCTACTCCTCTACACTGGAGGTTGGGCATGACTCTGACTCAGACATTGCAGACCTTGAGGATGATGAGGAGGAGGAAGATCAGATGGAGTTGACTAGAGATGTGATCAGGAGAGGAAAGGGAAAATTCTTAGAGGAAGGGGAGATATGTGAATTTGGAGAGGGTGAGTCAGCAAAGCTGAGAGAAGACTTGAAGGTGAGTGAGCGGGATGATAAGGAAGACGGCAGTGGACGCTCAAGCCCCTGCCTCAGCACCATATCCTGGGCAAGCAGCTGCAGCGCTTCAGGCAGTGCCAGTGTCAAGATGACCAGCTTTGCAGAGAGAAAGCTCCTTAAACTTGGCCTCCGTGATGGATTTTCAAGTACCAGTAGCTCCCAAAAGACCACACCAGATGGCTCTGAGATCAACCCCTGCCCCCCCTGGGCACTGAGGAGTGACTGCAATTGGCTAGGCAAGGAGCCCAGTTCTGTGTTGGGCAGTAACATAATGGGGAGTCCCCCAGTAGTGCCTTCAGAGCTGCTGCAACTTCACATGCAGCTAGAAGAGCAAAGACGTGCAATAGAGTATCAAAAGAAGAAGATGGAGACACTATCAGCCCGGCAGAGACTAAAGCTAGGGAAAGCTGCGTTCTTAAACATTGTCAAGAAGGGTGGAGGGAAGAGCGACACACTTCCTCTCCCACTGAAACACTCCCAGGAATCCTCCGAACTAACGGCTGCTGAGAGGAATAAAGTGAAGATCCAGTCCTGCAAAGATGACTCCTGTCTTGATGCTCTGAAGGTTCAGGCGAAGGCAGATCAACCAGAGGGAGGACAGATGAACAGAGACAACAGATTGAACAGACTGACTCAAGATAATGGGGCTGAGTCCGGGCTGAACGAGTGTTCCCGCTCCATAGATCTACTCAATGAAGCTATTAATTCCATTCAGCAGCAGATGATGCAGCTTTCCTTACAGCAAGACCTCCTGATGAAGCAGAATGTGGTCTCTCCTCCAGAAAAGCAGAATCTGACCCGAGCACAACCCCCAACACGACACAAACAGTATCCTCTACCTCAGAGTCCAGATCCTTTGCAGTCCACTTTGTAGACATTGGTGGCAGCAATTCTTTTCCTGCTCGCCGCCCTCCTAAGCTCAGCTCCAGCCAACGCAGCAAAACCTCGGACAGAAAACAGAAGAAAGAAAACAGCAAGATGGCCTCTTCCAAGTCAACTACACAGTCCCCAGAGTCTCCAAGAGAAAGTATCAGTGGCGACCAGGAGACCGGGACAGCTGTGGAAAGCGCTAAGCTAGAGAGAAGCATTCAGAGAAACACCACCTTCAGAGTCCACGATGGACCTGGAGAAGGAACTGTGCGATCCCCAGACAAAGCACAGTCACAGGACCCACCAGTCATTGCCAGTACAACTGCATCTCCCTCACAAGCTGCAGAACCAGAAGAGCACAAAGCTGACAACTCAGGAAAAGAGGCTTTGGGTGGAGATGAGAGTTCCAGGGTCAAAGGCCAACTGATTGAGGTCGACTTGTCAGAGCTTAAGGATCCACTGGAAGATGGAAGTGCAGATGTTGCAGACTGCACAGCAGACAGCGATCAGAAGAATGTATTGGGCTTCTTCTTTAAGGTAAAATTCATTTTCTGCATGCAGTTTGTGGTGTGGCATATCAAAAGACGGTGACTGAGTGAGTGATAAGTGCTGTTACTAAGTAAATAATTATCACCTGATTTATCTTCCAGGATGATGAGAAGGCAGAGGATGAAATGGCAAAACGTCGTGCCGCCTTCCTCCTCAAACAGCAGCGCAAAGCTGAAGAGGCGAGACAACGCAAACTACAACAAGAAGCTGAGAGTGAGCTCAAACGTGATGAAGCCAGGTACCATTTCTTTTCACACGAGGGAATATTTTTGTCACCGATTGAAATTCTGCCTGTGTTAATTCTGCACCTTCCTTTGCTACAAGGCGCAAGGCAGAGGAGGAGCGTGTCCGTAAGGAAGAGGAGAAAGCACGACGGGAGCTGATTAAGCAGGAGTACCTGCGGAGGAAGCAGCAGGCACTGATGGAGGAGCAGGGTCTGGTCAAACCTCGTCCGAGGACAAAGTCCCGCAGGAACAGGCCGAAATCGCTGCACAGGGAAGAGTCCAACAGTCTCTCTAAAGGATCCGCCACACGTAAGAACAGCTTTGACATTTACACAGCACATAATAAATTCCCAGTGCACCATGTCATTTGGATGTCATACTGTCTGTTTGTGTGTTGTATAATCTGATAGCCTGTTGTGTGTGTGTGTGTGTATATGTGTCAGTTAAGTTCACTTGAGTGCATTCGTTGTCGTGCTCTGAGTGTATACATGTGTGTTGTACAGGTAATTCTCTGAAGGTGTCCATGTTGATCAAAGCCCAGGGCTCAGCAGCAGGCTGCAGGGGAGGTGAACCTTCTAACCTGCTCTGCATGATGAGATATCAGACATACACATCTCATTAGAAATAGCAGAGTCAGCTACAAATCACACACTAGAAATATCTGTCCTCACAGTAGCTGATTATAACTACTTATAATTTGTCATTTTTGTTATCATTTTTGCCTCTTGTGCAGATTCCTCTCTTGTTTGAATCACAGGGTTTTATAAATAGTGCTTACAGTGACATCATAGTATTGATTTGTGTTGCTGCAGGTTTGTTATTAGGCAAATTATTTCATTTGATAAAGTAACAGGTACTAAATCCTTCTGTTTGTGTCATTTTCAGCCGATCTGAGCTGCAGTCATCGAGGATCAACTCTGTCTTTGGCGACTGAAGCAGACAGTGTCATCTCTGGAGGGGCAGAGTCACAAAGGTGAGAATTCACGTGTTGTGCCAGAGATGATGCACATTTTGTTTGTCCACATCTGACCCCTCAGTCTGTGTTTCAGGGCTGGATCTGTGTGCTCCATGGAGTCATTCCCTATGCTGAGCAGAGCATCCAGCAGGAACATGGAGAGAGACTGGGAGAACGGCTCCATAGCCTCCTCCATCACTTCAACAGAGTACAATGGTGAGCGCAAAAGTAGATTTATTCCTATTGATTTATCGTTACAATTACACATTATTCATTTGTGCAGAACAATTTCAAGCCAAGGCTCGAGACAAATGCATTTGAGTGTATGTTGTTCCTTGAAATGTGCTTATTTGCTTTTTTGGCCACAGGTAGATGAAAATTTCAATACTGTTATGGACTGATTATGCTCTGTAAATGTGAAGCCAGCCAGAGACAAACTGAAATGTAAAGGAAACAGTTTGTGGTTATAAGGGACATGATGAGTAATAAAGTCTTTTATACATTTCTCTGCTTCTGTCTTGTAAAAGGTCCTAAACTGTTCAAGGAGCCGAGTTCCAAGTCCAACAAGCCAATCATCATCAACGCCATCGCTCACTGCTGTCTGGCTGGAAAAGTCAATGAGGTTCAGAAAAATGTTGTTCTGGAGGTCAGTGATGTTTTGCCCACAGTATATATGTTTTTTTTTTTTGATTCATTAATTTCACAGTAACTTTTTTCTGTCTCTGTATAAAAGTTGCTTTTGGGTTGTCTGTTCCAATCTCGTAACTGCAACAGCTCAGAAATGCAGTGAGGGAACTTCCTTTGGCTCAAGCACAAACTCATTTCATTTTAGTGGTTTCAGGTGAAAGGTGAAAGGTCAAAGTGACTGCATAGTTCTGGAAAGAGTTCACATAGCAATTTATCACAATATTTCATAAATGTCCTGTGTGCGTTTGACAGGAGCTGGAAAAGTGTGAATCAAACCACTTGATCATCCTCTTCCGAGACGGAGGGTGTCAGTTCCGCGCCATTTATTCTTACTCACCTGACACCGAGGAGATCATCAAGTTCACGGGCACTGGACCACGCTCCATCAGCCGGAAGATGATCGACAAGCTGTACAAGTACAGCTCGGACCGCAAGCAGTTCAACGCCATCCCCGCAAAGAGCGTGTCGGTCAGTGTGGATGCCCTGACCATCCACAATCACCTGTGGCAGGTCAAGAGGCCGGGGAGTGCACGGAGGAAGTGAGAAAGAGGAGGAGGGAGAGAAAATGTGACAGTTTCTGATTGATCTACGACTGTTGGGCAGGACCCAGCAATCTTGGAGATCGTTGACATGAGATCATGTGATGAACACATCATGAGAAAAAAGGAGTTAGATGTTCTCCTTAATGAAAATGTCAAGGTGGGGCAGCCTGCCAAGAGGTGAATGCACTCGGTTTTAGTTTTTTCTTTTCTTTTCTAGCTTTTTATCCTGCATGTCACACTATTATGTTTTAATTTGTGGCAACATCCTACATTGACCAGGCACTATGGATGATGTAGCAGTGAACAGGAAATGGACCCTGTGGTGGAAAGCTACTGAATCTACTCACAGTAGCCAACATACTACTGATACCAAGTGCAACTACAGACAGGCAGTGGTCAACAATCACTTGATAACGTCTTGTTTGCTATATCAGCTTGGCAAAAAAATATCAATATATATATATTACCCTACTGCTGTGATTAATCCAGGCTCCACGTCCAGAGAACCCTGTTTATTCACCAGTAACTCCTACTGTTCAGTGCTTTTGTGACGAGGGAGCTTTGAACAACCTTTTTTTTTTTTTATCTAAGTACGGGATGGATGTTAGTGAGTGGTCCAGTGTCCAGTCTTGTTTTCTATTGAGTGTGTTTGGGGAGGTGTGTGAGTATTTGTGTTTGGGAAGTGGAGAGCTGAATGCACCACTTGTGCATCCACCTCTGAATGTTTACTCTCCTGATTATGCTTTAAAAATTTCTGTCATGCAACAGAACAACAGAGCAAAGCAACAAAACTGTTTTTGTTTTTTGTTTTTTTTAGTTTGGAAGCTGCTGTTACGGTGGAGAAGAAATAATGTTTTTACAGGAGGGGGAAATTGTACTAGTATTTATTCCAAACAGGAAGCGCTTTGAGACTCAGTGCATTATAATCAGTAGTGCATTATATTGTATTAACCTAGTACTTGTATTCCACCACCTGTATGAGCCTATCTGAGATCCCTGACCGGCTCCTACTGCTGAACCAAAATAAACTGAGTTATGCCACTGAGATGTTTGCTGCTCATTAACCGCTCACTGGATTCTGGTGAGCGCTGTTAGATTTTAATGTAGCTTCTTCTGGCGTTCAACACTAGTTAAATATCCCTGTAATGACTGACTGTCAGCAGCTGGTATGATGTAAGGGGGGAGAAACTGCACAATACTTGATATTTGTTTGCTGCATTTGTACATTTTTGAGTAGTATTTTTTGTACATTATGTACAAGTTATGTTTACTAAAAAAAACAGGCACTATTTTGAGGTTTATTCTGTCACAGGCTTTCAGAGATGTTATCAGTCTTATTTCATTGTGTTATGCTCTTTATTTATTTTGAAGAATTATAATAAAATGCAACTAGGTACATTTTCTTGTTAAATCTGCTTTGGTCTCTGTGTGTTTTTGTGCGCATCTGCTCTTCCTGTGTGTTTCTGTGCTGCTGTGTATTTTCTGTCTAGTGTTGGAGAAGGTTTACAGTGCTGGATAAAACTATTCAGACCTTTCACTTAAGGTAGAGCGACGCAATAATAATAATATTCTGTTGTCAGGAAACTCATCTCTCAAACTCACTAACTGTCAACTAGCTCCGCCCACATCCCCAGCTCTTGAGAAAAAAAAAACTTGTCACACTTTGGTGTTTGTATAAATTTGATTAGACAAAATGTACATGTTAATTTGAAGAAAATCTTCAAAAGCCCGGCTCCATTAGTTGATCTCTGTGCTGTTGTTTGTCTCCCACTCGCTGCTCATCAAGTCCCCGCACGCCCACACTAAAAACCACACAGGTGTTTCCACTTGTGGCCTGATTAGACCTCATCTCCAGTCTGACTGTCAGCTCTGGCTGTGGCTCCCTCCCTCCTTCTCTTTGTTACTTTCCTTTCTCCTTCTTTCTTTCCTCTCCTTCCCTCCCTGCATTCTTTTTCTTTTCTTTTTTTTTTTTTTTTTACAACTTTTCCTTCCTATCCCTGTCTGATGTTGTCTTCTACCCGCCATTCATATTGTTGACTTGTTAATTTCCCAGACTTGATCATCACATCAGTTCTTCCTCCTTTAAATTTCCCGTTTCTTTGAACCAGGGCCGGCTCTCTTCGCTGCAGCCGGCCCCGGTTCGAATCCCAAATCTGGTGGCCCTTTACTACATGTCATTCCCCCTCTCTCTGCCTCCCCCCTTCCTTCTCTCTCAATGATCCTATCAATTAAAGGCAAAAAGCCCCCCCCCCCCCAAAAAAAAAATCCCATTTCTGAGTCAAAGACATATCAACACTAAGTCTAAATCACACATCAGACAACAGACAACTCAAAAACAATTGTGCTTTCTTCATAATATCGCACTTTAATGTGCCAAATAAAATAGAATGAAACTCAAGTACAAATATTTCCAACATTTAAATACGTATGAAGTCAAAGAGTTGCAATCAAAAATTCTTAGTGTACAGGATGTAGCATTTTAGAAATACATGTACATACCTCACCCAAACAGCCACAAATACACTAGTGCTGAAAGTTACAATGAGGTCGTCTGATTACTAATATAGTACAAATCAAACAAAGCCTTATTTGGCACAATACTGAATATATGGCACAGAATATTTAGGGTTGGACCAAGGTCTTGTGTCGCAAAAACCTCCTCCAACCTCAGAAATGTACCGCGGCAAACATACAAGTAACCACCACTGTTTGTAGACTTCTACACCACTGAATAACTAACCTCTATGATTCAGCTACAAAAAATAAGCTTTAAATAAAAGCTTTAAATGCAAAATGTTTTAAGTCACATAGTGTTGAAGGCTGTTTCATTTTATGTGAGAGATGGGAAATAGGTAAATTTAGAATATATGCATCTGATCTCAGAAACTAAAGAAAACACTGATACATCCCAGAATCTCTGCTCTTAATCTTCACCTTGTGCTTTTACCTGAGGGACCACGACCCATAGGAGCAAAAACTAAATGTACAATTCACTGAATTCAGGACTTTTTAAATGACAGTGAATCTATTTAAGGACTGTTCTGTGATCTCAGTGTTGTTGTCTGGTGAGTCAGATTACCTTGAACCGAGAGCAACACTGCAGGTGGGATGAACTGGATTGAAATTTCTTCACTTAGTTGAATCTTTTTTTTTTTGTGTGTTTTTTTTTAATAAGTGTGTCCCTGACTGCTCTTTGGAGAGAGCTTTCACAGAAGTAAATGCACTATTCATACATACAGTGTCTCTGGCAAGAGGATGAAAATGTCACAGATGACGTCAAACATCATCTGCCAAACGGTAGGCACTCGTATAATACAGCGGTAGACTGCAGTGCTGGGACATAATAGCACAGATTGTCCTCAATCAGCCTGGACCAGTGTGGACACAGCCACACAGACACCCCCCCGGCATGCTATCAGAGCTGGGTGTCCTCTCTGGTGTCTAAGCAGGACTCGTGTCTCTCCTTCAGGCTGCTGCTGTGGATGGGGGGTTCCTCGGGGACGTGGGCCAGAGGGTCTGAACGAATCAAGTACCTGTCAGAGAGAGGGAGAGAGGGACGGGAAGAAGGAGGGCAGGTGAAGTGAATTGTGTGCTGTCACATGGGAGCACCCACTCTTCACTACAGAGGCCATGAAGGGCGCTCTGTATTAAAGAAGAGGAGCTAAACAAACAAACTGTGGGATGCGCTCGTTGCTCTCCACTGCAAGCGTGAGACAGCCGTCACCATGGATACTGATGGGTGCCCTGCTCGCCCAGTTGCTCTCCTGTAAATCTTTTCCAAAATAATAATGCTCTGAATATATGCGGTAGAGGCGATTTTTCATCAAGTCAACATTTTCTGATTTATTTTTGCCACGCTGATAAATTATCACCTCATAAAGCTGTCACTGCTAACCTGTTAGCAGAGAGCTGTTTATTACACATCAGGCAAACATGAAACAACATTAATACTAATTAGAGGCCCTATATTTTGCCACCTGATTATTTTAGCAATATTTTGGTCTCCACTGGCTCCTGAGGGAAATAACTGGGTCTTTAGCTGTGATGAGCTCCAGGTAATCACCAACTTTGTTTGTTTGCTGTCTGCAGCAGTTAATCTATGTAGCCTTGTGCCTTTGTCCCCATCACCACCTGCTGTGGCTTCAAACAGGATTGACAAGGTTGATGAATTCAGCCTCTAAAACCAAAACAATGAGCTGTAAGATGGTAAAACACTGTGAGGGGACAATTACCTGGTGCATTCATCTCGTACCTATGATCATTTTCTCATAATTATTTCATCTGGGGGGGGAACCACAGACCAAAACAGTCTGGACTGATCTTTGAGGAAGTTGACACTAAATAGTGGTAGTAATCATTATGTTATATAAGGAGAAATGCTCACACAATGTCATTGAGCTCCAGTCTGGTGTCAGGAGAAGGGTTGATGAGGACGTACGACAGAGTGTTCTGGTGATCGTTCTGTTCATCTGAAACAGAAACACCACATCTGTTGGATGATGTCATGATCCAACCCCAACCTTGCTATAGCATTCAGACAAGGACTCATACCTTGTAAGTAGCCCAGATTGACTCTGTTCATGACATCACTGGCTGTCAGATTAGTCAGGTCTTCTACAGACAGAAGTTAGACAAGAAACAGAAAAACTCATTTAGCAGAAGTAGACATGACAGTTTGGGAGATGAAAACATCGAGAGTTGGTTTACATCCTCACCATATCCAGATGTGGGGAGGCCCAGATGCCTCATGCGGTTGCGGACCAGCTCAGACAGCTCCTCCCTCTCGGAGCGGCGGTAGAGGTTGAGGCGTTGCTGGGCAATGCGTTGGGCGTGGTCCTTGCTCGAGTCCCGGCTTGCCCCCTGCCACCTCACACTCTTCTTACTGAGCCGCCGCGCCCACTGCATGCTCTTCTTCCTCAGCAGTGGGTGATCTGATTGGTCGTTGCTGCGAGACTCGTCCCCCCTGTCCTTGGTGTCCTCACAGTCGTCAACACTGACTGAGACTTGAGACTGGGGCAAGGAGACAGGAAGATACCTCTGCATCCATGGTGCCCATATGAAGCACATAATGTTACTTTCTATTTCTGTTCCACAACATTTAGATTCACTTTTTAAAGACAGCTTTAGGTACTAGTTGCTTTGGAGATTGGACTAAGTAAGAGATCTGTGTACTTCTTCTACCACTGGCGATCATTAACTGAAAGCACTGCTGCATTTTACAGCTTCACATAGCTGTTGGTGTGACTACACACTCAGTCCTGTTACATGTTCTGCAATGAACCAGAGACTACAAGTGACAGCTGACAGCATCCTTCTCACCTCTGATGTGGAGAAAATGTGGGATTCTGTCCGATAGATCCCGATGGGAATTTCGGCACTGGAGGAGCAGAGTTTCTGGAACAGTCGGCCGTAAGTGCTGATCCATAAATCCTCCTCAGTGACTTTCATCTGGAACGACAGATAAATGGGTATAGTATTAGATTAGACAAGTGGAGTCTGGTGCTGTTACAGATCATTTCTCTCTTTGTAAATGCTTTTATGTCACTCACGGCACAGAGATATCCTGACCCAGGGGTGGTGTCCAGTCCCAGCAGCAGCCGTGCAATAAGGATCATGTAGTCCTTCACAAAAGACTGTGATACACAGAAAAATCACTTGTGTAATTATAATGTATGATAAACACTGTTCAAAATTAAAACCAGAGCACGCTTGCTGTCAGTGACTGAACACAAGAGGGCACTTTCGCTCAACTTTGGTAACGCTGTCCTGCCTCCTCAGGCGATGCTGTTTCCCTGCTGCGTTAAGACACATCCATTCCTTTCACCTGGTAATAAAGAGTCACCTGAGAGTAAATGTTTCGCTGTAGGTGTGTACCAACCTGATAGAGCAAGGTGTCCAGCATGCTGATGCTGAACACTCTGCCTGCAGCGAAGGGTAGGCGAAACATGAAGGCCAAGTTGGAGCCTTTATCTCGCTCCTTCTGTCGGAGAGACACAAAAAGCAAAGTACCGGTGAACAACATTTAAAGGTCTGTCACTTTTTTTTGTAACCATGCACTCATCTTAGATGGAAATGGCAAATGTAATAACAGGGTCGAGACCATCTACTTAAAAAAAAACTTTCATCCTCTCCTCACAATTACTTGTTATTCTGACTGTGTGATTCATTGTAAGCCCTCTTGTAAATGTATCACCTTCTCCAGCTTGGAGAGAGCAAGTGAATAGCAGTCCTTTGCTCTGAACTGCATGAATCTCATGTTGGATGGATGAGTAAGCTCTGTGATGATGCTGAGACTGGGGAACAACCTGCAACATGAGAGAACATGATGGAAAAACATGAATCAGAAGATGTGACTAAAAAATCACAACTGCTGTTGCTCCGATTTATTAAACTGCCATTGAGCAAATATAATCAGACAGTGAGTCATTTATGGCAGAATCTCAGTAGTTACCTGAACATTGTCTGTACATTGACAATAGTTTTGGCATCAGCCATGTAGTCTTCCTCGGCACTCATCGTACTCTCTTTATCCACAACAACCAAATTGTCGGCGTAGATTATGCCACACTGTAACAGGCTGTCAAGACTGGAACACACACACAATTGTCATTGAGATAATGTAACCTCCTAAAACCATTTGACACTAACTCTAGTTTTCAGGCACTATTGGACATATTAGAATGACCCCACATACAGTAAGTGTAACATACTGTAGAATTAAATCTCAAATAGGCACAGATCCTTTAATTTAAATGAGAAAATAAATGTAACACATAATGAAATTGTATTGGGAAAACAGTAGATTATATGACCATCTTACTTGTCTATGCTCCCAGCCATGTAGTAGACCATAGGGAAACAGCAGATGGCCTCCAGAAAGTGATTATCTGGACTACAAGAAGCATAGATGATAAAGAAAAAATGTGTTCCATTATGTTCTTTTATTTACCAAAAAAACACACAACATATTGCTGGGAAAGATGGATAAAGTGGCCATTCCCATAAAACCATAAGGCACATTAAAGTTTGTCAGTTACTTGGAGAAAAGCCTTGAAGTCACATGGCTTATTTAAAATCTTCAGTGACAGTGTTAAGTGAGATTATGTAAATTAATGTTGTGGTTGATGTTTTTTGTTTTTGTACATCTCTAAAAGATGTACTATTTGGTTTTTGACATTCTTGATGTTTGCAATGTCAAGAACATATCATATAAAGCAAATATTGCTTGATAATTCAAATCTCTGTTTCTCTACATGAAGAAGAATATTTGGCTTTGTATGCATTCACTACATTCAAACTCCTCTCTAGCTGCAACAGAAACTATCTGCGCCTCAGGCACCTCTATGATTGTCCAACTCCCTAGTAAGTGTGACTTCAGGCTAAGAGATGAGTCCATCTGTCGCTCAGTGCACTGAGAGAGACTGGGTCGCTTTATTAGTGTCTGTCCTCTAACGCCACCCCTGACAAATCATTACTTTATGCATCTGCCCAGTCCTGGTGACTAGAGACTCAAGGCTGTGGTAAGTGCCTGAATTGCATATCCAAGTGTGTGGGCGTTTGTATTTGTGCATGTGCGAAAGCGACAGGGAGGGGAGGGGAGAGAGTGCCGCATGTAGGGAGAGTTCATTGTTATGTGCGTGTTTCTATGAGAGTCCAGAGAGCTCTGCATGTGGGGGTTGAAAAAGGGACACATCAGGGCTGTCGATGAAAGCCCGGCTCGGTGTTCGCCGAAGAAATCATTCTCTCCCATCTTTTTCTCCCCTTGTAGCAATATATATTATTCAGGTTCAAGGCAAAGCAAGTTGCCATGGCGACTGTCTGGAGATACAGAGAGCAGCATTTTTATTTTCTTTGTTGCTCAAAACACTCTGTCACTCTGAGCGGCATCACTAACCTAACATCAGAAATGACAATGGAGTCCCACCTCCGCAGCCTTGTCCTAAGTGCTCTGCTGACGTGGGCTCTTAGCGCTGTGACATTTCCCACCGTGAAACAGTGAAAGACAGAATGAAGGGAAGAGAAAGGAGCGACGTGTGTGTGTTGTGTGTTGAGTGAGCGAACTCACGGGTTATCCAGCAGCAAGACAATGGGGTTAAGTTCTTTTCTGGGTCTGTAATAGGCTCTGAGTGGCACGATGAAGTTATAGAGCCCATTCCCCGCAGTCTCCGCAGACACGATGATGAGCTTGTTTTTAAAGCCATACGCCTTGGCATCCTCAAAACTGTTGTGCCTGCAACCCTGCGCAGGAAAAGAAGGGAAGAAAAACAACCACAGGTATTTTTGTTGTGCTTTTATAAAAGAGAAGGACAGAAAGACAGGGTGGGAGGGTAGGAGGGTGGGGGGTTGTACAGTAAGGAGTGATAGAGGCAGCAAGTAAGTGAGTGACTAAGTTGGAGGAGCAGCGACTGCCCACCTGGTCCAGTCGTAGGCAGCAGAACGGGGCTTTTTCAGCCAACAGATGGCACAGGGTGGGCGAGCTCCCGATGTACGGAGAGTTGGGGGGATAACCTTTCACATACCTGGCAAAAAAACCCAAAAACCATGAATGACACATTTCAAGGAAACACATTGTTGCTCAGGTTTTCAGTTTTAATTTCCCATTCTGAAAGAGTTTTAAGTTGTTTTTTTTTTTGACTGAAGTTAAGAGAACATGCAGAACTTTTCAGAATATATCTACTTCTTTATTCATGCTATCTTGGAAATTGACAGCGCACTTAAGTTTAATCGCCTGCTATTAGGTTGAATCATGTTTATCTTTAGTTAGTATGAGTCATACCTTCTTTTACTTAATTCATATGAGTTACTAACAAGTGTAATCATCTGTGTATGCTTATATATGGACTATTTTTTTAACTCTTTAATACCTTTTCTTCCTCATGTTTGTGTCACTGAGTGTGTATAATACAACAAATGAGAGAAATAATAATAAGTGTAAGGAAATGGAAAGACACTGAAATTAGTTGGTTGTATTTAAGAATGGATTTCAATAAAAGTATGAAAACTAAGTCATCTAAGTTGGACATATAACGTCCTCACTCAGTAGATGAGTGGTCTTTCTCATCTGTGAAGACAGAGTCATCTTCTGATTGGTCACTGAGGAGGTCACATGGCAGGATGGAGGAGGAGTCGGCGAGCTCCTGAACCGGGGCGATGCTCGGTCGACGGCTCCCCGTCCCGTTCACTGTGGGCGGGACCAGTTTACTGTCCGAGACATCGGGTGGGCCCGTGTTCTGAAGATCCATGGCAACAGTACCTATAAAAAAATTCAACCACTGTCTCCTCAGGTTCACTAAATTCATCAGCACCTCTCAGACCTCGTTTACCAACACAACAACCATTTGCTCACACTCTCTCACCCATGCTGGCGATGATGCTGTGCACAGGTAGCTGTGAGGGTCCATCGTAGAGTCCCCCGGCTGGACGGCCCTTCTTCTCCTCCTGGTTGAAGATGAAGGCTGAGTTCTCCTCCTTGGTGATATTGATGTAGTAGCAGGTGTCTGTGGCAGCCATGATGTGTCGTGGGCCGGGGTTCAGCAGGATGCTCTTATTATCTTCCCTCTTTATACCAATCAGACACACGCCGTACCTGGACATCACATACCTGCTGTTAGGACATTACTCCAGACAAATATCTGGCAACACAACTGTGTTATTGCATCCTGAGCCGTAAAAACATGAGAAGTGATGGTCATGAACTGATGCTTGAGGCTCATTTGCTGTCTCTATGGCAACAGTAAAGTCAAAAATGTTGGATGCTTCTGGTTTGGATTCATCTGTCTGCATTAAAATCATATACAATTATAATGAGTTGAAAAAAATGCTGTTGTACTTAATCATACGTTGTCAAATCTCCAAACAACAATCTCTGTAAACACTCTGGTATATTTTCAACTTGTCAGCATCTGAAACAGATGCTTTAGCTTACATGTCCACTCACTTTTTGTGAGCATGAAAGGAGGCATATGTGAAGCTTTTGCCATTATACTCCCCAAAGAACTTGCTGTCACACAGTCGGATGTGGTAGACCTCGTTGCCAGAGCAACAGCCGTACATCCTCTGCCACTGCTCCGGCGACTGTTGTCCTTCTCTGCAGTCATTCAAAAAAATACAATCAAATGTACAACTGATAAGTGTTAGAAATGTACAATGTACACTGATGCTCATGCACAGTCTGAGAATATCTATTCAGGATCAATCATTATCACAAACTCTCCATCTCCAGGCACCCCCTCCAGGCCCTCGGGGGTCAGGCTGGGTCTCCTGGGTTAGCTAATGAAAGCAGATGCATCATCCATCTGTCAGTCAGCTTGGCTCTAATATGCCCGTTGTAATGACTTCCGGTAATTACAATAATTACTCAAGCACTTTGACGGAGTTTAATGGGCTACAAGAGATGCACAAGGAAGCAGTTTATATTCTTGTTTTAACATACAATGGCTTATAAATTGTTTCCATGCAGTCACTCATGGTGAAAGGCAAAACAGTGTGCTCATCATTCTCAACATCTGAGTCACTTTCCAACTTATTACCGTCTAAACTCCCTTGATGAGATGCATGTATCTAAATTTATCTTGTGCACTCAGTCACACCCACCGCATGAACCTACTCCCTTATATACAATCAGACAACAGGTATACACAGTCATCTTCACCTTTGGGGGTAATTGGTGCAACCTCAAAACCTGTAAATCTATAAAACCACATAAAGCCGCCCTTTCTAAACAGCATTCAGGAACACAGCAAGTGCTAAAGTCCATTGAGTCCCTTTAAAGGCCGTTTCCCTCAGCCATTTACACCAGCCTTCAAAAGTTTGCCATCTGCATGCTGTGAGAAGTCATTTTCTACCAGAGAGCTTTTCACACAGTTTAACAGGGAACACATTCACAGAAATCAATGTAGGTGCAGCGTGTTCTCCCTTTTTGGTTTAATGCACTCTTTCTCTGTTCTTCCTGCTGAGTTCCTTTTTGTTCATTGCTTAGGCTTTTTTGTTCTCCCTCTGTGCCAGTTTTATGGAAGCTATATATACACATATATATATATATATATACATCAGCAGATGTGAACATGTGAAGAAATTTGAACTCTGTTATTTCAAAATGCCTCGAGCAGAAAAACGCAGACTGACCGTCCACGGGAGGTGTGCACAAGGAGCGTGACCAAGGTGGAGGTGGCAGGACAAACACAGTTGAGAGCCAGCATGGCGTACTTGAACTCCTCCTCACACACAACATGATCTGAAAACAAAAGAAAATCAACTGATCAGAGACGATGCCCAAGAGGTAAAAGTTTGGATGTCATATAACAAAAATATTTACTTCTATTATATATTCCAGGTATTTCTATTTTTGTGAAGGTTAAACAATTGATAAATCAGGAGCTTCAAGATTCTAGGAGGTTGTTTTCAGCTTTGGGAAGAGCTAAGCTAACTGCCTTCAGTCCTTATGCTAAGCTAAGCTAAAATAACCTACATTCAGCACAGCTTCATAATAAAAACTTCAGTAACTGACTGTAACTAGCTCTGCTCTAAGTCTCCACTCAGGGAAGTGTGTCTGTAAACTACTGTTAATGTAAAAAAATATTGACATTAGCTGCTATACGTGCATACGTATGTGCATACATGTGACTTTTTCTTTAAGCAGTGTGACTTGAACGTGTCATTTATCTGAAGGTTCAAACTCTCACCTGCAAATTTAACATGGAACTTATTTTCAGGTTTGAGTATTTGGACATAAAGGGGGCAATTTGGTGCAAAGTCCTTCACTGCCCAGGCTCTCAGGATGGTCTGATGGTCCTGAGGGGAAACAGTGACAGATGACACATTTTAACTTTTGCATTTATAAATGTATCTACTCTGATTAGTTGAGTTCATGAGGAGCTGTTGGCCTTCTTACCGCAGCCATGCGATCTACCTCATTGCGGCTGCTTAGAATAAAACAAGCCTCTGCGTCATCCATTCTGCAAAAGCGACATGAAAAAAAGGCAAATTACATTGTTACAAAATGACAATAAAAAGTCACCAATGCTGACGCAAGGGCATGAGCCAATCCAGCTGCATCTTCTTTCACCTTTGACCTGTGAGAGGGGTTAATGGCGACATGCACTGAATTGATATTCAGTTTGAAAATTACATATAGACAATCACACAAAAGACAGTTCCACGCTATGTATGTGCAGTGAAAGTGGTACTGTTTTTTGCATATGATTAGCACAGCCGAGAAAGTGGAGAATGCAAAACAAGTGTGGGAGGATTTGAAATGGTGCCAGATGCAGGATGTAAGCTCAACACACCCAGCCTCTACCTCTAATTGCACAAAACCCTGCCAAATGTATGCAGTCGACTTATATAACACATTTTCATCAAAGTTGCACTTATTTTGGTATCAGGTTTTCCATACCATATGATGTGACTCCAGGCGGTGTTTGGTGTTTGTTTTTTGTTTTTTTATTTTGTTCTTTTTGCCAAGCTATTTTATGTCTTTGCTTTTTTTATTACAGTATTACACAGACATGAGGTTGGGCAACTCACAAGAGACAGATTAAAAAGATGAATGGTCAGACTGAAGCAGAAAGATTGTTTTTCCCTGTGTAGCTCCACAGCTCCCAAAATGTTGGATCCCATGTTTCTCATACTGCAGCATTATCTTTATTTTAGAGCCTCACCATGGCTATGCTCTTACCAGAGGAGACCTTGTACAAATGTGTACATAACTACCACTCTCAACAGCTGGTTTCTAATCCTTTCTTCAGTGCTTTCTGAAAATGTCCACAGGCTCATTCATAAAACTTTTATGCCAAAAAATTATCAGACAAATGTGAGACGGATCATGTTCGCTTTCCACAGAGAAAGTGCTGCTTTTAACAGCTGAGCCTCTAAAGAAATGGGCATAGCTTGAATGAATAATTACAACGTTGTCTGAGCATGAAGCCGCACAATAGCTCTGACAGGCCTGTTTACTCAGAAAGGGAAGAAAGAATATCAGGGTGATATCAAGGAAAAGAAAGACAATAGAGGTTCACACCCTGCTGATGGGAGCTTTGCAATTATTTATACCGATCCCAGAGTGCAAAACCAAAATGCAAACTTCCAACATATGTGAGACAAAGATGTGCAGCTGTGCACAAATGAGGCCAATCGTTGACATCCCTCATCCTCCCAGTAAAGTAATAAGGATAGCAAAATTAGATGATTTTCCTCACCTTTGATTACAACTATTAGTCTAATTAGACCCATCAGTGTTATCTCTTTTTTCTGTTTTGGGAGATGATGAGTCTGTGAAGCAGGGCGGTGCTTTGAGCTAAACGCCAAGAGCACAATGACAGCACTAAATATTTTAGATGTGTGGTCATTTGACATAAACTAAAGTAGTAAACACATTAAAGTTTTGACCTGATGATGGTGCTAGATGAAAAGTTATCAGCAAAGTTGTTATTGGATCAAACTGTTGTTGAGACATTTCTCTTGAAACCAAGTGATGGTGACACAAAAGGAAAAGTCAGGGGATCATCAAAAACATTAGGATTCATCCTCTGGGAAATATGAATGTCTGTAGAAATGTTGGTGGCAATTCTTCCAGTAGATATTGAGATATACTCATTAGCTGCTGGTGCTGCTATAGGACGAGTCAGGGGATCGCCAAGTCAGCCAGCATCATCCTCTGTGCACCATGAGTGTCTGAATGAATTTCATAGCGACCTATCCCCCAGTCATTGTGATATTTCAGTCAGGACAAATGTGATGGACAGACTGAATAACAAGCAGAACACAACACAGCCAGCGCTAATGACTCACTTGTCAGTGCCAGTGTAGACAGATCGCAACATTTTACTAGTGTGGGTTTTGTCACTTACTTGGCTCTCAGCAGATCTTGGTCTTTGAGAACAGATCCTTGCAGATAGATCACTCTCTGTGACCACAGAGGGATCTGTAGCACCCTCCGCACCTGCAGGTCCATTTCACTGGGGCACAGGATCACCACATAGTAATCCTGTAAAATTACACAGCAATGACATCAGCTACTGTACTATCTTTAACACAAGAGGTATTCTATCTTTATTTATCCTCAGAAACACACCAAGTATATCATTATCACAGCCTATATGTGTATTCTGGTGTACAGAAATGCATGTGTGTATTTTTCTCCCTGGCATATTGTATCTTGGTACCTGTAGTCTGGGATGGGCATAAAACTCATTGAGAAAATCCATGAGCAGGTCTATTTTGAGCGCGCTGACACACAGCACCACGTGCTTCTCAGTCTGAGCTCTGTGGCGGCTGTAATTCCCTCCAGACTTCTGCCTCTCCATCCACAGGTAGATCAGCTCCTCAAACTGATGCACAACACACAGCAAAAGCACAACTCAGAATAGAAATAAAAACATTGAAAAAGTAGTTATTTCAGCCTCTTCCTACCTGCAGAGGCAGCACCACCAGAGCCACACAGATCATGATGACTACCAGCAGCTGCGACGGCCATATGCGGGGAGTCACATCTCCAAAGCCCACCGTGGAGAAGGTGACGATGCAGAAGTAGAAGGAGTTGAAGAGAGACAGGTTCTTGCCTGCTCGCTCCAGGTGCTGGATTCCACATGTCCTGCGCAGAGCAGATAAACAAACACAGCATTAGCATTTATGACTAGTGATAGGAGGTGTGATGAGTGGAAAGTATAACTGAATATATCAATATTGGTAAATCATAAAAAGAAATACTAAACGGTAAGTTATCTCAGCTGCTAGTTTACAGCAATTATTTGCACCTACCCAAAAATACAACAACAGTATATAAAATCTAAGCAATTCATTTTACAGGGTTATCATTTCTAATCATTTCTAAGTATTCTTCAAACTTTGCTGGAATGTGGTGATAATAACAGGGAGTCTTATGACTAATCCTGTTCAATTTGTTCTGTTGACGTTAACATTGATGTATTGATTTGCTGGGGAAATAAAGAGCTGCTCTGTTTAAACCCAAATGAACATTCATTCATTATTAACTTTCTGTTGAAAACTTTCATGCTTTTTCTATGTTTGCATTCTGACCTGCAGAGATGAAATCAGTCTCAAGTCCCAAGGTTAGACTCTTGTGGCATTTCAAATTAATTAGGAGTGTGTCGAATGAGCACTCTCCCATTTCCTTTTAATTAGTACCAACTTAGACAGTTTGTTTTGTACAAATCTCATTATGAATTTACAGACCCCAAAAAAGAAAAAAAACACCAGCGTTGTCTCCTCTCTGCCAGAAATGTTCACTTCTGGGAACCAATTAATCACTATGCAACAATATATCATCAAAGACACAATGAGTATAACCACTGCCATACATCTTCATTGTAATACAACATCGCACATCAATTTATAATTTTGAAATGAAATTGTAGTTTAGAGGTGTTGCTACAAACAAATTATATTATATTATATTATATTATATTATATTATATTATATTATATTATATTATTATATTATATTATATTATATTATATTTTTCATTATAATATATTACAAGAGTCATGTTATACACACAAACAAAAGCTGATGAGGCAGTCTCACCCAGTGAAGACCAGGCAGAGTAAGGTGCAGATGAGAATGAGGACCTGGTTGAACATGGCTGAGTTTGTCCTCTGGATCGCCCTGTGGACGTCATTCTGCATCATGACAAACAACGTACTTGTTGTTTCATTTGAAGCTACAAAACTCAAGGATACAGAGTGCATGCCCATATCATTTTGGATTTACAAAACATTTCTGTAATTTATTATTCCAAGGAATCATTCACATCATTAGTTTAGCTGTTCATCGCAAATGTGTTTTCTCCTCAGGATGCTCCATGCTGCAGCTCTACATCATGAAATACAAAGCATGATAAAAAAAAATAAAGCAGGCTGCAAATAATCCCTCAGTAAGAAGCCCTTCAGGGTACAACACAGTCAGAGCAGGAGAGGGATGTGTTGTTGTCAGCAGCAGCAGCCACACATTTATAATATGTTACCTGATTTATTTTATTCATCCTTTATTTATTACTTTATTACTCACTATCATGTTCTCCAGAGCACATTTGGCCAGCCAGCAGTTAAGGAAGACGGGAATGAAGATGTTCCTTACGGAGGGCCAGAAGATCTGAGGAGAGAGTGAAGCACATCATTTCACATTTCATCAACACATAAAAACTGCACACCGGAGGAAAATGATGCATGCACTGAGGCTTAAATGCTTTTTTAAATGTGAGTATGAAAGCTAAATTAGCAGGCATAAATACGAAAAATGCTAATGTCAGATAGCTACCACACCTGAACTGACAATGTCAACATGCTGATACCTTGCATTTTTTGACCATATGTTCACCACCTTAGTTGATAATTAGCAAGTAACTGAGACTGATGGGGATATCAATAGTTTTGCAGATATTTGGTCAGTAAACTGAAGTTTTGATACTCAAAGAGGAAAGAGGAAAGCAAGTTAGATGAGGTAACATAAAGACATGATGTCACCAAAACCCAAACTATGACATCTATCAGACATGAAAAAGTGAAAAGTTTTACCGTAATGATAAAGGGAACTGTGTTGATCATCTCCAGGAGAAAAGACACCTGGAAGATCTGCTCCCAAATGTTCCCCTGAAACACAAAAAAACACACACACAGACTTTTTAACACTTTTACCTGCGAGCACACAATAGACAGTGAGTCACTGCAAAGATACATTTCTTCAGTGTAGTCTGTCACTTTCCACGACCACTTAATCCTTCACCTACAGATCCTGTAATTATCGTCTATCCTTAATGTAGCCGTGACAAATGACTTGGGATAATTACACCATTTACCGATTGTCAATCTCACCGACTATAAGTGACTAATTGTACAGACTATATTAATCATGCTGATGTGCCTGAAGTCTGTGTGTGTGTGTGTGTCTTACCTTGTAGCTCAGATACATCAGTAACATGGTCTCCAGGAAACTAATGATGGCCACACTCACCTGTGCAAACCAAAACAGAAAAATAGCAGTTGTTTTAATTTAGAAAGTAAAGCATCTGTGGCTTAAATTAGGCGATCAATTATTTAATCACTGCAGTTCCTTTTGGCAACTGTTATGACTCACTTGAATGGCCCAGACAGGAACTTTTCTATCCACCCAGAAGATCAACTCCCTGTCACACAGAGCAGCACTTTTACACACATTTAACAATAAATACTCAAGTTGCCAGTTGTTTTATCCTTTGAAAGACATTAATCATATTAATAGACTAAGAGATTAAAAAAAACAATGTGTCTAAGTAACAATGCCCATCACTGATCTGACAGTCATGAACAGAAATCGCAGCTTCTGGCGTTTACCAGTTAATCTCTCTGTCCTGCACCGATCCGTTCCACTGGCAGTCGACACTGATGATGGAAAGAATAAGAGAAGTTTGTGAATTTAGAGTTTGTGTTGAAGTTTTCTGCCTAATGCTGATTCAACCCTGTGAACCCATCAGTTATTGTTTTTTTTTTTTTTTATACCTCTCTAACTTTTAATGTTGGACACAGATACAACTAAACACACGGGTCTTTCTACAGTGGCTGCCAATACATATATATAGAGCAGGTTTCAAAGCGTTCAACCAGGTCAGCAAATCTCTACATGGGAAACCCCTCTCAGAACTGGTCTTACACCATCACACAGTTGTCATGCATCCACATATCTAAAAAAAACCTCTGAGGTTAAGGTTAGTCATCGCTGATCTCAGTGTAAACAAACCATTTGTTGTTGCCATTCGGGGCACTCTGTTGTCCTGCGCTGTGGCTGGCGCCGGCACCCTGACCAGGGTTGTCCGTCACCACTCTGATGATGTACAGGAGGCAGGTGAGCAACTTCAGGGAGAAGTTGAACACACGAATCCTGAGGCCTAAAGGTTTAGAGAGGGACATATTTCAGAAGTAACTGTGACTTCAGTGTGTGTATATGTGTTTATATGTGGTTTGCCCTTAGAGGCAGCACTGAGTGAGAAACTTACTTGATCTTTGGTTTTTGATGAAGAAGAGCTTCAGACGCTCCTTGAAGGTGTTTTCATTCACATAAAACTCGACCTGCACCCTGACAAGGACCAGAGGGATGAAAACTGTCACCCAAGAATCAGCGGCAGCACAAACAGAAAAAAAAGAGCCACACAGATGTTTGTTGAGGCAGCTTCAAAGTGTCAAATACCACAGCCTATCAATTTTTACACAGCATGAATATTCATAACGCTGTTTTTCTAATCATGTGTCTGAGGAGATTTGGATAATTATCTGTCTGATTTTGTTCCCAATTATGTGAGAGGGTTACCGTGGGACAAGCAGCTCATGTTTAGGCGAGTTAAAGCAATTTCAGAATAAAATCTAATACAATTTCAGACAAACTTTCCTGCTGGACAAAAAAAAAAAAAAAGTTTCTCCTCATGATGCGCTTGTTGATTGGCTACAGCTACGATGAGACAGAGAGAAAGAAATGAAGAGCAACTTTTGTGCAATTATAAAAACATAAAATTAGATTAACTGAGCAACAACAGAGCCGAGCCCAGAGGGAGAGACCGAGGGAAGTCGAAAGAGAATGAGCACGACTCATACAGTGGGTAGCTTGGCAACACAAGGACGGGTTTTACACTATTAATATACAGTGTAATCTTTTCAGGGTAGAGTGCAGACAGGGAATAATAAAAGAGAGTGCAAATGGAAGAGAGATTTGAAGAATTTGTGGAAGGTTTGAAAGCCAGTGCGGCTGTGCTGTGGCTCCTGCTGCTGCTCCTGCTGCTGCTCCTGCTGCTGCTGCTGCAGTAATCCTGAGCTCTGGCTCGTGGCTGAAAGGTTCACAGTGGGAAGGAAAAAGGCAGTGTGGGCTGTTGGATGCACAGATATCGTTCACTGTGCAATGAAACAGCTATTTCAAGTCTGCACGCAAAGAGAGAAGCCCCTCAGCCATGAAAACAGAAAACACGGAAAGACAAATCCTGCGTGATAAGATCTGATAAGCGCTGCCACATCTGCAGCAAGGCAGAGAAGAGCTCTGGAGGTGGAGGCACTTACACTGAGGTGGCTCTCCCATATGAGGGTCCTTACAGATTGCTCTCTGTCTGTCTGTCTGTCTGTCTGTCTGTCTGTCTCCCCTCCACCCACACACACACACGCACTCACAGAGACACTGGTGCAAGTAATGACCCTTAATCAGCTCCTGTTGAGCGCACAATTACCAGCTGAAGTAGTCTGACATTAGTCATACTGCGGTGTCACATCGGAGTTTCAGGCAATAAGAGGTGCAGCACTGGGAGTAATTAGATCTCTTAAAATGACTAATTGCAGCTGAGGAAGTTCTGCAAGTGCGATCATTTTGCAGCTCAGAAACAGGCCTGCGTTTATCAAATCACCTCGCCCCGAGGTGTTCATCACCACAGACACAGACCTGTTGCTCTGGACGCACAAACAGGGAAAATAAAACTAGTGTTTGACTATGATTAAAACAATTAATCACTAAATCAATTAGTTGATCTACAGACAATTGATTAATAATCTATATCTTTTTCAAAGTTATGTGGCAGTAGACTAAATGAATGTTTATGGGTTTTGGACTGTTGACGGTAAGATTAATGTGAGATACAATTCATAATTAGTGTTCAGTTTGTTTGTTTGACTGGACTGCTTCAGTGAAATCAGTAAATCTCTTTCTGTCTCTCCTTCAGTTTTCTGGATGAACACCTGCTCAGTTTACTTCAAACTTGTCAGGTTTTTTTTTTTCCTGAGATCCAAGAAAGTGATTTTTTAGCCGAGACCCCACCAACCCTCACAGAAACTGTCATGTCAGAAGGTATGATGTAAGATAATGATAACATATAAGAAACTGCCTAGACTTACATGATGTTCACATTAATATGTGGCTATATGACAATATAGACTCCAAAACAATGGCGAGTTATTTGCCATTTAGAACAACAGAACATATAAATCAGACTGCATTGAGATTCAAGTCGACCTAGAGAAGATCTTTGTTGTTGTTGTTGTTGTTGCTTTTGAATGCTTTGTGAGCCAAAGTGAGAAAATAACAGATCAATAATCATCACAGAGGTAGTTGCAGCAGCAGCAGCAGCAGCAGCAGCAGCTAGTTTATGGCCTGTTGCAGTTAATGTGTCCGTGAGTAGAATAAATAAATGTACTTCAGCCTGTAGCTAAATAAATGAAACCTTCAGATCCTTTCTGTGCATCTCAGCAGGTTTTTTTTTTTTTTTTTTTTTTTGGCGCGCTGATCAAACCGCTGAAACCGCGCGCGCGTGCATCCATGGTCGCCTCGTCCATGATCCTGTAGCTGCAACTGGACTACAGTAGAAACGATAAAAACTTCTCCCAGTGTCGCACTCTCTCGCGCCCCTCGCTGTCAGCTCAGCTCACCTATCCCACCTGACAGGACATCACGCCTTTACTCTGCTCCATGTGACCCACCTCTGCCCGGCATCACTACCAAAAGTGTCCGACCTCCAAGCGCCAACGGACGGATTGACCCAGGTCGGGATGACGATGTCCGGATCCATAGTGCAGGACACCTGTACAGTAGCTATGTAGCTGCGTCGTGCAGTCAGTTCATTCCTGCGGGAGACTATAAGCTTCTGGACCAACGCGCGCGCCTCCCCGCAGCTCAGAGAAGAAGAAGAAAAAAACACACGGCTCCTACTGTGTTTGTGGGAAGACGAATTATTTTCAAGCTTTTGAGTGAAGAAGAAAAAGAAAATCTAAACACGTTCATGAGAACAAGATGTTACAAAAGTAGAACATCAAACCAGAGGCTAATTCATTTTTAGATTCATCATTTATTTTAGAAGAATGCTGCTTATTGGATTATTTTTAGAAATGTATACAACCTCTCTCTCTCTTTATTCCCTCTCTCTCTCTTTCTCTTTCTCGTGCGCGGGCCTGTTGCCACAGCAACATTGCTATGACAGGAATAACCCTAACTGGTTATGGTCTTCTCCAGCAGCACTGCAGCTCCTGTCAGAGCTGTAAACATTCACTGTGACACACTGAAGGGCTGATTCCTTGGATCTGGCTTCAGATAAACACTCATTTATCCATTGCTTTTTTTTTTTTTGCTTTGCAGGTGGCATCAAGCAAACATCATGTCAGCCTTATCTGCGTCTTACAAGTCATTCAAATGTGTGGCGTGATGCCCAGACGCATGTCTTTCTGTTTCAAGCACAAGCACAAGTAACAGACAAGAGAAACTGAATGACAGATGCTTTTTTTCTTTTACATCTGAGTAGAAAAACAAAAACAACAACGGAAAAGTGGAGAACAATGTGGGAGGCACTGCTCCACTTTGTCTCCCTCCTATCCCTCCCACCTTTTTGTCCTCTCTAAATTTGAACAGACTGAAGTAGTAATTTATAGATGACCTCTTCTGTCTGTGAGTCAGTGCTTTTTCAAAATACCGGAAGAGGTCAGTCCACTTGACTCCCCCCCCCCCCATAGCCCACACTGGTGCAGCCACTCAGTGTGGCTTTTACAGTTGCATGTGAAACCTTTTACCAAGACTCCTGTCTGTGGCATTTTCATTCACACAATCTGCATTTATATGCTGCAAAGTTTTGCTCATAAAGACGTCATTTAAATGGGACAATCAGGAGATTTGAAATGGCAAAAATGTGAGACAGTAACGTGACGACAAAAGACTGGAATTGCAGGCAGGACAGATGAAAGGGGGTGGGGGGTGGGGGGCACAAATGAGGGAGTGGAGCTGCAGCAACTTGATGAGTTCACCAGATGAGACATTCAGGTTGATATTTCGTAAAAAAAAAAAAAAAAAAAAAAAACCTGTTATCTGTCTGCTTTTCAGGAAGGAACCTTTGAGTAACAGATGATCGTGCAGATGTGACCAGTGACATTTGGGAGTTCACAGACTGTGGCCGAAAACACAAAAGGCTGATCACTGGAAATCAGTCTCCTCCAACAAGTCTATCTCCTGGGTACAGAGCCTCCACCCCCACCCCCACCCCCTCATTTGCAGGGGACAGAGCAGAAAAATGAAAGCGACGAGCTGAGAACGTGGGGATGCAGCTTTATCAAGGAGAAAACAGTGGTTGTAGCAAGGACGGCTGGGGAAAGGTCACCTTTGACTGAAGGCACTTGGCAAAGCTTGTTGCTTCTCCTTGACAAATAGAGCCGTCAAAGAGCACAAACAGCACAGCAGTCTCAAATGTTTGCTTGCTCCTCTAATCACATCTAAACTCATATTTGATCACCACTCTCCTGAGGTTCATCTGGCAGAACCCAACATTATATACTGAAAAAGTGAAGAAAAATACTGAGAGAATAAACCACTGCTCTACATTCAGAGCTATTGAAATCCCTGCAGTGGGAATGAGTTGAATCCTGCAGGACAAAAACAAAAGAGGCAGATCTCAGAGAAAAAAACAAAACATAAGGCTGCTACTGATGTTGTCTTCTGTCTGGCAGCAGCAGAGATGAGGTGGCAAGAGGATAAAGAAAGATACTGTAGGCAATTGCTCATTTTAAATTCTGATTGTAAATTAGGTCACAATGTTGTTAAAAACACTGATTCACACCTAGACTTCTCCGCTGCTCTGAAAAAACCTTAGTGCTGAAGAAACAACATGTGTTCAGCACCATGGACAGCACCTGAAACTCCAACAGCATTCACTTACATTACATCACAAAACAGGGGGTTGGAGAACACAGCACTCAAACTATATGTCTGTATATGCTAAGAGGCTGCAGGCGGCAGACAGACTAAACACTTCAAACACAATAACTTTGATGTAACAACTATACTAACACAGGCACCAAGTTGATTCAAGTGGGGCTGAAAAGAAATGAGCTGCACCTTTGATGAATGGAGGCAGCAGGAAACAACAAACTGATCTGCAATTAGGTCAAATAATCTCATCAAAATAAAGTGTTGTTATTATTATTATTTTTCCCAGTGGAAGAAATTCTGATAGCACAAAGAAAATGAAGACAGATGACGCGAGAAAAGCAACAGCTGCTGCTGCTTGAAATGCAGCAGGCCGGATGTGACCTGACAGACAAGAGTGTAAAGGGGTTAATAGACAAATCAAGTGACAGTCTAATGTATGGTGCATTTTGAAATTTCAGTGAAGTCATTTCTGAAACTTTCAAACACCTTTTCATCCAGTGTGTGTGTGTGTGGGGGGGGGGTTAGGGTTAACTCTGAAGGTCGTAGCATATGAGTCACATCATTGTCATGCTCATCAAACCACTCAGTGATGCCTCATGCCCTGTGGATGAGGGGACTGGCATCCCATTTTATTTAACAGGATTTTCCTATAATTGATCAAAGAGTCAAATCGCGGTGTAGTTTGAGTTTGAGGATTATCTGCCATGTGTCTGTCTCTGTTAATGCTGAACCTGCTCCCTGTGATTTTCCCCATTTCCCTCTGAGTCCACCCCGCTGCTGCTGCTGCTGCTGCTGCTGCTGCTGCTGCTGCCTACCTGTCGTCATTCTGGAAGCTCTGGTCCCCAAGCAGCAGGTCTCTGAAGCGGAAGCGGGGCGGCAGCGGAGGCACCTCACTCTCTACTTCCTCCATCTTTAGGGTGGTGATGTCTAAGACAACTCCACTGCTGATGCTGTTGGTCTGGATTGGTGCAGGGGCAGGGCTGGAGGAGGGAGAGGAGCAAAGTGAAGAGAGGAAAAAAGAGCAGAGGTGCAAAAGTGAAGAGAGTAGGGCGAGGCGAGCAGGTAATGCTGAAAGCACATGGTAGAAGTAGAGGAGGCAAGGAAAGAAAAGATGGGATGAAACAAAAGATGGGATGAAGACGTACAGGTGACGCACCCACACAGGTATGTCAACAGATAAATAGGGCAGAAAGAAAGCAAACTTATATTAAATTCCCTGTCCTCTTCTTATTAACATGTTTGAAACATCAGATGTTCTCAGTGCACCCTGGATTCATACAGACAATGGAAAAAGCAGAACCAGTCAACATGTTCATTTAAACACCATGCATACAAGCTACTACACTACAAACACCTACTTCTCTACCCTGAGGCAGATGCAGGCATTGAATGCAGCTACTGTGGCTGGAAGCATTTGTTTGTTCCCATCTCAAGCATATAACCAACAAGCAGAAGCAGCTGTTCACATGCAATCTAGTCTGTTTGCTAAAGACTGAGCAGAGCTCTGAGCCTGCCTCTCACAGTCCACAACAGCTTATGAACTATTAACTTTATTCACAGAAGCACAGAGTGTGGGGAGAGTTCAACCAGTGGTGGAAAGGAAGTTTACCACTCCACTCAACTTGAATATATAAGCCCATCATATAGCGTGTGTGTATACATTTACCCTATATGTACTCTCTCTTTCCTCTCAGATTAATCTGTGAGCTATAAAACTATATGCTCATATACCAGCTCCAACTCAACAAGCAGCAACAGCAAAGTGCTGCTCACATGATGAGGCACAACCCAATAATGAAAAAATGTATGACTCACAGGGGCTGATGTTTGCAAAATGTCTACTTTTACTTTAGGTACATCAGAGTATATTTTTGCTCTATTTGAGTGAAAAATGCAGAATATTTCCTGCTTGTAAAGTAAAGTACTGCTTCCACCACTGGTTTGAAGAAATGCAATTGCTAAGCTTGAGGCACACATTATTAATCATCATAGATTCATGACTTGGATTCATCTTGGTGTCCAACCATAAAAAAACAACAACACAGAGATAGAAATATCTTTTCAGCTGCATGAGGAGCTCAGTCTCTACTGTTAGCTTTTTTTTCTGAAGGCCTGCAGCTGTTGAGTCACCTCTCCTGTTCACACCTTATTCAGTCACAGCCTTAGTAACATGCAAGAGGAGGAGTACAATATATAGTGGGATGTTACCTTTGACCCCAGGAGAAGAAGGTGCGTGGAGAGGACCTCATCTCGTGAAGGAATGAGATCATTTAGAAACCCCAGATCTGAGTGGATTCATTCAAACCAAGTATAAGTGATTTTTGGGTGTGAGGTGGTGCAGTTTTCAATCTTTCAAGCACATCGTCCACAAACCAGCCCAAATCCCACCATCTCTCCACCTCTGCCTGTTTGCTATAGTCCTCATCAAACTTATTGCATAATAGATGAAGAGGGTATTTCCCATGTGGTTCTGCAAACCCCCTCCAACTTAACCAAACAAAAGCCAGAGGCAAAGAGAACCACATGCAGAGAGAGAGAGAGGGGAGCTTTGTGGTTGTTGCATGTAAAGCTCATGTGGACGTGTCATTTATCACTATGTCCTCTTTGAGGCTTTTCCATGTTAGACCACATACTTTACTGAAAAGTAACACAAATGCTCCTCAGCAGAACCACAGGTGCAGAGTCGAACATTATTACTTGTTATCTGCACCAGCCTTCTTGCAGCCATTTCCAGTAGCTAATAAACGAACTGTAACAGTGACAGCTGAGACAGGGAGCAGGGCTGAGCAGCTGAACACACACAACAGTGGTGACAGCCAGGGGTGCATGAGCTGACAGAGTGTGGATGGATGGAGCTCTGAGGGAGACACTGATCAACACTAATGAACACTATGTCCATGCACTGCACGACACATATATCCAAATTTAATGATCTATATTGTTTTACATGAGGATTTATCCTCTTGTCACAGTTTCAATTCAACAAATCCCACTTCAGGTTTGTGCGCAGCAGGTGAACTTTGAGAAATGCGGGGAGCAACAACAATAACTTCACTGATCTCCACATCTGCAGCCCATGAAGTTTTCCTCCTGCCTCTCTTACCGTGGCTTGTGCTCGTTCACGGTCCCATCATCGTTGACAAACGTCTGATTCACGTAACATTCGCTGCACATTTTGGCCGGAGATCCGGCGCTGCCGTCGGACTGGAGAGCTGCTGCGGCGGCGGTGGTCGGCGTTGAGTCCCCCTTGACAAAGTCGCCTTCCTGGGTTAATTGCATCGGAGGGTGATCTGGCGAAAAGGAGCGGACTCCCGCAGAGAAAGACGCGCTTTCTGTCTCCCCAAAAAAAAAAAAAAAAAAAAAGATGATGTGATCTCTCTTCCTGTGCCAATGCCCCCTCTCACCTACTCAGGTGCATCTCGCAGGTATGGCAGAGTTTGTTTGTTTTGTTTTATCAGCCCACGCAGAACAGAGGCTGCGAGCAAAGTGACAAGTGCCTCATCAACTCTTCAAATAGACAAACTCAAAGATGCAAACGCAACCATTTGGCCGGCGAGAGGAGAGCAGGCATGAAATAACAACGTGGAGAGATGCAGAGAGAGAGAGAGAGAGAGGTCTGCAGCAGTGAACATAATGGTGGTGGTGGTGACAGCTTTCCTTCCTGAGGTAGCGGGTACACCTAATGACATAACTGTTGAATTATCACCCAACTGTTGATGAGGAGAGCGAGAGATTAGCACCATCTGTTGGAGGCTCCTCACTGCATCATGTAAAGATGAGGCGTAATAGGCAGCATCCATCTCTGTGGTGGATAAACACAAGAAAAAAAACAGATTCAGTTACAAGTTAAAGTTTCTCACAAGGTTGGGTGATGTGTACGTTGAATAAGGGCTGATTCTGTTGAAGTTCAACGTCCCCTCTGTACTTAGACCTTAGAATTGAACAAGGAGACCCCACCTCTCCATCCCCATCCCATGAAAAAACACCTTATAATGAGGACAAAATGGAGCAAACCTCAAAGAGTGACAGGAGACGTTCCCTCCTCCAGGATGAACAGACATGCAACAGATGTCATCTGTACAGAGCAGAGCAACGTGGCACATTCACAGTGTTTAACAATTAGGTTGCCCTTAATTATGGCTAGATTGTAAACACATATGAAGAGTACTAGATGTCAGCATGATAAGGGGTGGAGCAAGTATTCAGATCCTTAAATGGAGTTAAAAGCCTTGACACTGAAGTCACCACCTTTGTGTGTCTGTGTGTGTGTGGTTGTACACAGGTCATATAGGCTGGTCTGAAGACTGAGATTCTTTGTGAAGACGCTCTCTCTTGACCATGAGCACTGTGACAAATACATGACGCTGCTGCTTGCAGGCAGGTTAAACATGACTTGATCTGAAAAATCTTTCTCTGAAATTAAATTTGTTGTCAGTAATGTCACTGCAGCACTGCAGTCTCTAAGAGGGACACAGCCTTTGATGAACGCTTCATTTCTTCTAATAACATCAGTCTGTGTTTTTCTTTGTTTGTGTTTAGCTGAGAGCAATGTTGTTGTTGTTGTTGTTGCTGTGGTGGTGGTGTGTTTTTTTTTTCAGTTCTACTATGTGTTATTTTTGTGCCTTTGTGTGGATCTGAACAGCAGCTATTAACTGGATCAGAGACTGACAGCGACAACAACGACCAGGATGATGACATGACAAATTATAATGTGCAAAGTCGCAGTTTCAAAAGAAATTTGATTTCTATAACAGAAGGTCTGCTTATGAAGTAACACGGTCAATATTATAAACCTATGTGAGACATACACATGTGTTTATGAAGGTCATATAAATGACATAAGTATTTGGCAAAGAAAATTATATTTATGTTATGTTGTTGTTGTCGTTTTTATACATATTTGCTTTTATTAATCTATGTATTTCTTTGTCTATATATGTACAGTATTTGTGCGTCTGTGGTCCAAACATCAATCAAATTATAGTATATAGAGCTATAATTACAGTTACACTCACTTCACTGTACAGGACATAGAGGTTCTGCAGAAATGTCTTCATATATCTGCCTACCTCTAGGTAGGTGATGAACATCCTATAAATACACAAGTTGATCCCAGACGTCACAGTTTGATGATGCTCTGTGTGTTTTGTGTGTGTGTGTGTGTGTGTGTGTATGTGTGTATCAGGACGATAAGAAAGACAATGGCTTGACCACGACAGTGTGATTCATCATTCAAATATAAATCATACACCAGCTACCTCCAACTGGCGCCTGCCATTGGTGTTAGTTCTGAGCTGCAGCTACCAACTTACACAAAGAGTTAAGCCCGTGAGGAGCCACTCACTGCCTGACAGGCAGCGGGGGGGAAGGAAGGAACAGAGGCCGGCAGCTTCACAGGATTAACATGGTGCTCTGGGGATAAGAGCTGATGCTTATGGTTCATATTTTAGTCTAATGCCAGAGAAAAAGGATGATCACAGCACATCCTGAGGTTGTTAAATATAGACCTGTAGAAAGAGCAGTTGAATATGATTTTTTTATATATACCCATACATATACATACATTTCTAGAAAAGCTGGGTTTAAAGAAACATGAAATAGCTCTCAGTCTCTTATCATTTTATCCCACAGGAGGCCACTGACACCTAGAGATGTAAATCAAGCAAGATGAGAAGCCAAACGATTTCCACTACTCTCACTAAAGTGCCAGATATACATATATATATATATATATATATATATATATATATATATATATATATATGTATATAAATCACTAAAATAAAATGTAAAGGGAAAAGATTGACAGGCTGGATGCTCTCTTATGATTATTATTATTTATTTTGTTTGCTGATTTGATGACGCAAGCTGGAGCAAGTAAAGAAGGAGACGTGGGAGAGGTGATATAATTGACTGGGGAGACAGTGACAGGAGGTTGTTGAACAGTTTTTAAGCCTGGGATGGATGTTTGGATTGAATCAGCTGTTGTGGCTTGGCGTGGGAAGTCTTTTTTTTTTTTTTTTTTTTTTACTGCTGGAGACGAGAGGAGTCACATCTGTGAGATTATCCCGTCGGGGTGGATGTGTTTGGCTGTGTCAGCAGATTAGAGGTGTGATGTTCTTACAGAGCCACTCTATGGTCCGTCTCAGCACTTCATGTACAGTACATTAGGCTGTAGCTATGAGGATGATGTATAGCAGTTTGACAAAGCTTTTGAAATTTTAATTGAGCCCAATGAAACACTTCACTTGTATACATTTATAGCTGTTTATTCCTGCAGCACACACTCACAAGGTGTGTGTTTGCTGTGATGTGACAGGGAGGAGGATGAGTGTCGCTGTCTGTACTATCTTAAGCATTTAGTGTAGCAAAGGCTTCAGCTTCTTTGTACAAAACCTTACATAAGTCTTGCTGCTACATTCAGTGGAGTATTATAGTTACAAAGTCAGACCTCTCTCCTCCGTGCCATGTCTCCATCTGGTGTCTGGAAGTCACTGTGCCGCCCACTCACAGCTCGACCTGTCCACTGCACATCAATGGACGGCTTGAAGCTGTGTGGCCAAAACGCCAGAACAGAAGCCGAAGGAAAATGATTATTAAGTTCTCAGAAAACATCATTTGTCACTGTGTTTTTGGGGATGTTTTTTTAGCTTTCCTTATTATTCATTGTTGTCGATGCTGAAAGTCTCTGAAGCACTGAAATTTCAAATTAAAATCCATTTCCTCTTGACTTTTTCTATTGCACTTACCTGTGCTTTTCAAGGATTCAATGACTTTTAACACCCATCTGATTGCATGAGCTTTTGCATTAAGTATCCTTTCAGTGTCACACATAATGGTGTACGGTTTATAATGAATAAAATGTGACAAAAATAAGCTGGTGAAAGCATGACATTCTGTTTTTAATGTAAAAATGACTCTGACATGAACATTATGTGGACTGACACTGTGCTACAGCTCATGTCTGAGTGGAAATTTGAGGTAATTACACTTAAGTAATCTCCATTTTTGGCTCTTTGGGTTTCTATTCCACTACAAGTCACAGGCAAATATTCTGCCTTTTACATTTTACATTATTTGAATTTTCATGCACTTATTTAAGAGTTGAATTGAGTTCTGAGCAGTTCTACCAGCATTTATTTTTCTCCACTCTTTTCAATTAAACAACTGCTGTGGGCACAAATAAGCAGAATTATCTAATATTTCACTAAAGCAGCAGAGACTAGAGAAAAGTCCAAAAACTTTTTCCTCTATCCTACCCCATGAATCAACCCTCGGCCTCTCAGATGAATACTGACACTGAGGTTGGGAACCACGGAAGTTTACCAAACCAGATACATGCTCCAGCTTGAGCAGTTAAAACAGTAAAAGGCTGCTTATGTGCTGATGCATCTGTATTATCAATCCAGTAATGTCATTCAAGTAAAGTTTCCTGATACTGGATTTTAAGACTCTGATCATGGAGTTGAGCTGTTGCCCTCTAGTGGAGTCCTTGATAGGATACCATAGCGGCCAAGCACAAAAGGGGATTTCAGTCTGTACGCTCCTAAATCATGACATTTGAATCATCTCATACAAAAAAGAGTTAAATTGCTGTTTTAAAAAAATCAAGGCTGTTATGTGAAAATCTCCACAGTCCCATTATGGCTTTAATGTTTTGCTGCAGCCTTTGTGTAAAAAGTAAGAAAGTAGAGCACAACACAACGCATTCTCTGTTAGACCAAATTCTCTTTAATAAAAAAAGATCTTTCTATTTACGCAACAAAAATATTTTGACACAAAAACATCAAATCAGTGTCTGAAGACTTTGGAGAGCTGTGGTTTGATAAATGATGTTTTTGGTCCAAGTCCAGTTTTATTATTACTGTGAATGTTGGTGTGGATTTGTCTGTATTAGTGCCTGGATGGAGAACATGTGTTAACATACCATTCCTCTGCTGCCAGCCAGTTATTAGCATTTGTGTGTGGGTGTTTAGGACCAGACCAGTGTGGAGGCTCATCTAGCAATAATATTACTGCTGAAGGGTTTTAGTGGTACATTTACATTTGGCTGGGAGTTGCTCAAGAGACCATCAAATCATCAGAGCGTCAGAATCTGAGCTTTGGTCTCTGATAGAGGTCAAATTTCAAAACACCTGATCATACATACTGTTACTGAAAACACAGATTTTACACCTGAACTGGGTACAAAGTATTTCCAAAGTATTTAAAGCTCCCTCTACAACTTGATGCATTTAAGGTGTTTGAGGTGGTTGAACACTCCAGTTTTAATCCAGTAAGCAAGTTAACACCATGTCCTGTTTGTTAAAACAGTTTTTTCTGTGTCTATCAGAGAGTGAGTTTATTGTAGCAGAGTATAATATGTTAACACACAGATTATTCAGGCACTTTCCCATTAATAAAGAATTACCTAGAAACTCAGGGAGTGAATGTGAGTTTGTTTGAATCAGTCTGCTCCTTCTGTGCTGACCGAGGCCACGGCTGATACGTAGTAAGGTCCCTCTCTGAGGTAAGTCTTCAGACTGATGTAATGCTGGCTGCCCAGTATCTCTGCCGCTGTGGATGACGACACAAGTGACCCCACCAGTTCAAATTTAGCATCTTTGGCCTCCTTGTTCTGACCCGTTGAACGATCCAAAATGAACTCCATGAATCCGGGAGTGTTGATCATTAACCTCTGACCCCACGGCTGAGTGGCAATGGCCTGGGACACACAAACACACAGATATATCCACCAGTGAGGACACAAATGTTGACGACCTTGAGTATTCTCTTACAACATATTTCAACATCCACAGTACATCCCCCTGTTGTTTTGGATGGAATCACTGGGTCAGTAACACAAGCAGATGCTGGTTGTTAGATTCAGGTCAGTACTCACAGTAAATATCCGCAGAGCTCCACAGTGCAGCTCTGGGAACGGCTGCGTGCTGATGTTGCGAATCATGTCCATGGGCTGCTTAGACAAAAGGTGGAACCAGGACTCTGTCAAGGCCAAGAGGTCTTCTGTCTGCTGTTCTGACTGCAAATAAAAAGCGTTATAGATACATGAACCGAGCAACCTTTTTTCTGAATGTGGTATTTAAAGACACAAATAACACTTAAGGTTTTCAAACATACCTCCAGGCTGAGAAGCTGTGCTATGGCATCTAAGCTGCGCACTCTGAGCTCAGTAGCTCCAGAGCTGGCAAGTTGACTCATTCTTATCAAAACAGCCTTGAACTTTTCTCCTACAGACACAAAGATCCCAAATGATAAGCTGTAAGTACAACATATATAAACACTGTAAGAGGGACCATTGCTCCTTTTGCTTTCATTGACTAAAACCTGGACACCTTGGGCACAACAAGAAATGTAACAAGCAAACCTGTCTTCTGCAGAACCTGCTTTCCCTCCACAGTAGATCCAAGCAAGCCCAAAGTGTCCAGAGCCACACCGATCATCACAGGGTCCGGGTCCAGAGCCATCTCAAACACCTTGTTCTGGAAGGCCGGGTAGGTTTCACACACCTGCTGTGGGCTGTCCATGATGGCCAGGTTCCCGAAGAACTTCACCAAACCTACAGGTGTGATATTAATAATAGTAATGCGGCACTGAATGACTTCATTATAAAGAGAATATTCCACCTAAACATGATTTAGTCATGTGTAGCCTGGATCATAAAGTTTGTAGTTTGTGGTGGCAGCTTTTTCTGTTATGATGCAGCTGATCACATGAGACACCATTTTAGAATTACAAAAAAGTCAAGTAAATTTACTACTTATTGTTATGTTTGTTGTGGCATTATAATGTCTTGAAAACATGAAAATTAAAAACTGTGATCATAAAAAAAACCTGTGGCATTATTCTAAAGTGACTCACCAGGCAGGTAGAGGGAGGAGAAGGGGTCTGTCTCTGCTCCTCGGATCATGTTGGAGATCTTGTCCATGATGCCCTGTTGGGCCAAATACTGCCGACCATGCTGACTGTGGGCTAAAGTGGTCACCATCTCTATGGCTGTGGCCCTAGTGAAAAAGATAGAAAACAGATTCCTAAATCATGTTCTTCATATAAGTTTGCAACCTAGCTATAATTTTGTCATCCTGATTATCCTTGATGTTAACTAATGGAAGAGCAATCCATCTTGTGAACTTTGGGAAGGTTTCCCTTGCCTAAAAGGTAGACAAACTTAACTTCAGCTAGTAAATTATACGAGTGCAAAGACTATATCTCAACTTTATATTTAGGCCTGATTCATTTTATTACCTGATCAACACGTCGTCTCCTGTCAGTTCACTGAGGAGTTGAGATATGAGGCTGCTGTTGGCGCAGTACCCGAGAGAAATGGGGGAAACGGATGAGATTTCCACGACCAGCTGCAAACAACAAAAAGTGAGTCAGGTTTGTTTATGTGTATAGTTACAGCCTCATTTGTCATACATTAAAACTTCAATCAACATTGCCCACACTCTGGCATGATTTATTGTGCTGATTAGTCATACTTCCACTGATTCCATCAAAATAAATGTTCCTAATAAATGCAAAAACTGTAAACAGATTACTTGTGCATCATCAGCCACAAAGAAACTCAAAGTGATGCATATTTGGACGTACCTCGTATATTCTGTATCTGACAATGTCACTCGTGGCCATCACATCCTTCATGACTTTCAGCAGGTCGCTCTGGAATAATTTGTCCAATCCAGGCTTGGAGTGACTCATTTTAGACAGGGACTGAATAGCCTAAGAGACAAAACAGTAATTGCAACAAATGTAGATTCATTTAAAAACTCAGAAAATTTCAGTGTCTGAGGCATCACCTGTTTTGCCACAGCCATTTTCTCCTCTGCGATGCACTGGATCACTGCTTGAAGGATGTCCTGGTTGTTGAGGACATCAGTGACAGCAGTGGGGTGCTCCACCATCCTGCCAATCTGACAGAGAAGAAGAGAAATATCTTGTCAACTTGACAGGGGCAACTTAATTTGTGAAGGTGTGTGTGTGTGCGAGCAACCCACCTGTGTCAAGGCCAGTATCTTAACAGCTTCTTTAGGATGGTTCAGACCTGCATGCAGCTCAGCTCTGTAGTTCTGTGCCAGGTACTCGGGGCTGAGTGCCATTAAGATGCGTTCAAGAATGTCCACGCAGAGATCAATCTGCTCCCTGTGAACACAGCTCACATTAGTCACTTTTTTCCTATACTGACAGGTCTACTGCTACATTTCTGAATTAATCATTTGATCAGTAGCAAACGTTATGCAATACACTTTCACAACTGCTCATAGCTTCTCAAGTGCAAAGATGTCATGGATTTGTTGATGCAATAGTTGTTCATCACAGTAAACTGAATATTTTTGGATTCTGGACTCTTGATCAGATCAGATTAACCAACCAAGTTGTTTATTGCACTTCTAGTAAACATACTCGACACATTCAAACTTTTTGCTTTCTTTGAACACTGAAGCTCAAAGTTGTTCACAATCATAAAAGATGATTGACTTTAACAGTTTTGAAGTGATAAGTCTGTACTGTGACTGTTTGCCTGGTGACAAAATGAGCCTGTAAGTAAACAATATGTAGCTTCAGCTTTCATTTTCTCCTATCTGTTTTGGACATCCTGTGACAATTTCTACCATCTTTATGTGATGATCACACCCTGAAACACCTTAAAATTGAGATGAACTGTGTATATTTCGTTATCATTTAGTTTTAGGTCTAATAGTCACGGATAAAAGGATATATTGGGAAAAATGTGCCATTTTAGCTAGCTAGGTGGCTAGCTAACGTCTAACCAACACGGGTCAAGTGCAGCCTTTTATCTTTAGCAAACTTAATTTAACCCATCGGTGCGTTAACATGGTGACATTACTAATACATCCTGAATCCTGGCAGCCACCACACTCAGCAGGTAACACCCATCAGTTTGTTTAATAGTGCAAACAAGATGCGTAGTGGCAAACCAACCTGTTATTTGAGTTTAACAGGGCGAATATCACGTCGAACCGCTGCCCGATCACTGAGTCTCTCAAAGCGCTGAGAGGTATCGACAACAGAGCAGTTTTTAAACTCTGTAGTTCTTCAATTGGGTCTTCAACACCGGAGATTTCCTCCAGTAAACTCTGAATGGGAGCAGCCATGACTGGCAGTTGTTTGGGGAAACTACAGACACAGGTGTATCCGGGAAGTCAGCTTCTTCTGCGCCTCAGTTTACCCGGGTGGTGTCCAAAGTTATGGCGCCTTACCGCCACCTGCTGGACGAAGTGTCAACCCACAGGATCCAGACACACATCAAACACGGTAAAGGCCCCTCCTCAATTCTAAGTATTACACAACACAACAGCAACCACTTTGATAGTGGCTGTAATGTGCAAGGTGTCTCAAGTAATAACTTTTAAAATATACATTTTTGACCTTACCTCACAATTTCAACTCTGTATCTCTATACAGATGTTCACAAAACCACTTATTTTCCTCTGTATATGCTACAGAGCCTCTGTTTTTTTTTTATAAAATAAAAATATCCAGGCAAAATCTGTAAAAACAAAAATGTGTCCTGCTTCTTGCTTCACTTGCATGCCTGACCGTCACCATGCAGGGTGATGTATGTGCAGAGGGGGTTGTTTCACACTCTGCTGATGGATGAAAGTTTTATCAAATGTTTTGTTTATGTGGAGTATTTCCATAGACCTCAAACCTTGTCTGGAGGGTATCCTTCACATTCTGCAGGGTGATCCAACCATTACTTCTATCATTAATATTGTATGTATGAGGCAGAGCACACTCCGGCATTTGAGGCTTGTAACACGGGGATTGGGGTGCACAGTTACCTTGTAGATAGAGTTTCATGAAAGTGGAAACCCTGTCTGTCAGCTGTTATTGTTGTCGAACTCACCTACAGGTAAAACACAGAGAGAAACAAGGCTGCTGAAGCAGGTGTCATGCAGGTACGGTGTATATTCTTCGCCACTTATAAATTTTGATTTGCGTTTGGTTGGGCTAATTTACTCTCTTGTCTTTTTCTGTCACATGCTCCAGTGCTCTTTGTGCAAGCTGCGAACCCATCAGTGGTGTTTCCTCCTCTTCAACATGCTGCTCTTCCATGCCTTGTTGTTTGGGGCTGACTTTGTCGAAGAGTACCTCCTGCAGCCTACGCCTGCTGTCTACACAGATGGGTCTGTTGTTGACGTAAGGGAGAAAGCGAGGAAACTAGACCTGAGCAACTCCAAGGAGAACGTGTCCCAGGCCTACCCCATCACCAACCCTGATGCCTGCAGAAACTCTGACCTCTTTCTCCTCGCGGTAGTCTTCAGCTCCCCAGCTAATATCACTCAAAGAGATGCAGTCAGAAAATCCTGGGCCAACCAAACACTTGTCCAAGGCTTCCCTGTGAGGGTACTGTTCTTCTTAGGCTCAACTCAGACTTCGGCTGCTCAAGATGCCCTCATCAGAGAGTCTGACCTCTATGGGGACATGGTTCAGGGTCATGCTGTGGCCGACTCATCCCTTCGCGGTCCAACTGAGAGGACAGTGTTGGCTCTCCGCTGGGTGATCACCTTCTGTCCTCTAGCACGTTTTGTTCTGCTGACCAAGGACTCTGTGTTCGTCAACCTCCCTGCTGTTGGAGGCTACCTGCTTGGGCTACACAGGCACCCTGAGGACCTTTATCTAGGTAGGGTGATTCAGAGAGACTCACCTGATAGAGACCCCAATAGTCCTGGTTACCTGCCCCCAGTCCTCTACCCTGACAAGTACTTGCCAGAATACTGCGACGGGGCGGCTTACGTTCTCTCCCAAGATGTGGTCCGGAAAGTGTACATAGCGTCTGCAGCAGTCCGTGCACCTGTGACAGCAGATGTTTTTGTGGGGCTATGTGCTCAGAGGGCTGGTGTGGCACCAACCCACAGTGCTAGGTTCTCAGGAGAGAAACATATCCGCTACAACACCTGCTGCTATCGCTACCTCTTCAGTTCAGCAGGAATGGGGAGCCGTGAACTAGAAACTGTGTGGAAAGACCAAAGGCAGAAGGGAAGCTGCTCTCTGTTGCAGACCTACTATGGCTTGGTGACTTGCAAGGCCCTTACATACCTGGATAAACTGTCCTTTTTCAACTCCCAGGGGCAAGACTGACTGCATGGATAACTGACTGAGTGAATGTAATCAGTTTGTGTGTCTGTGAGTGCAAGAGAGACAGAGACCGACCGGTGACAAAAGAGTCTGTATGTAAGTTTGTTGTCCCTGTGCATAACAGCGTTTGTGTTCCTTTCAGATCGGAGTCTTGGTATGACAACTCAGAAATGAGAAAAGGAAACATGCTGCCAGTAATGTTGTTATATGTTGTGAGTACAATGTGTATCCAAAGGGCTAGATATATGTAAATAAGAGTGCTGTGCAAATGTGACTTAATTATTCAATAGGGGAAACATAGACAGTTTTTTGTGTGAATTTTGCATTGCAGATTGTGTACAAAAATAAAAATCAATCTATGTTTGTTTCTATGTGGATCACATTGTCTTTTATTATATCTAAATGGGTTTCCAACTGAAGTTCAGCACCTTTTAAGCTGCAAACACTTTGATTTGTCAATTAACTGCTGTATTGTTTATTAATAGCTCCCAAAAAGTACTTGTCATCAATGGCTTAAACTTTATGCTCATACATATTTGATTTTCATATGGATTAACTTCACAGGATCTTGCTGTTTTCACTGCACAGTGCACACCCACACAGGTGTTGAGTCACTCTGGTTGACTGACCCTCTGCTCAGGCTGAAGTTTGGTGTGGATCGGAACAGTACAGTCTGGAAGTTTGTTCGTTGCAGCTTGTAAACAAAGCTTTCAAACTGGGGCCCTCCTCTCGGGCTCAACTGTGCCCGGCCTCCTGCCCCTGGCATCAGCAGCAGCAGCAGCAGTTGTCAATACTGGAAAGAAAAGGAAATACAGTCCGAGTGAGGCGCTGGAGCCGCGGGCCGATACCTGGCTGTCACCGGTAACGGGAACGTCGAGTGTGATGCTGAAGGTCTCTGGCATGGTGCCGGATTTCCGGCGTGGCGCTGAGTGGTGTTTGGCTGCACTTATACAAAAAGCCTTCAAAATGTGCTGATTAACCTCCATCTGAGCGCCGATCAGCTGAGCCAGAGCACAGTGGGCGTGGCTGCACAGCTGTAGCAGCATGTGTTTAAAAACATCGTCGATCGCCGATAGATGGTCGCCTTGCCGATCGGCAATGGTCACAGACGTTTAACAGAGCATTTTAATGTTATCATTTAGTGATCGTCGGTTAACGGCCAGGAAAACAAAGATCACGATGTGCATCCCTGCTGTGCATGTCTGCATGTCTGTAACTGTACTGAGAGAGCTCCGACCTGTGTTTATGGTTTTTACTTGTCAGCTGCTGAATTATGGATCAACAAATGAATTCACTATTTCATTCAATAGCTACAAGCGTCAGCATTAGCTTATGTTATTATGGCCATCGGCGGCGGAAGTTAGCATCGTGCTAGCGGATGTTAGCCGTGGCGGATAGCATCCGCCGCTAGCATCCGGGACAGTCAGCGAAGCTAGCAGCTCAGTCCTACTGCACAGGACTTCACCTGCTCTGTTGCTGGACTGGAGAGAAGACACTGACTCTCCACCCAGAAATGTCCCGTGCACAACAAAACAAAGCAAAAGACCAAAATACAGGCGTGGGGGGGCGGGCTCTGCAGACACAGTCACCACCACACAGGACTAGAAGCCCATAGGTATGTATATGTGTTTTACCATTTAATTCATCAAATCCAGAGAAGCACAGATTAAACTCATGATGGCTCCTGCTGTTGGGTGCACCAGCATCAATAGTGGAAATAACAAATCCAAATGAGATGCAGATATCATTAATGTTATTATTTGCACATGTGTTTTTCTCCTGCTGCCATAAGTCAGACTATGTGGCCCTAAAGATGTTTTCTTACTCTTACAACGCAGGCTAAATAACAAGTGGATGAGTCAGAGAGATCCACAGCTTGTGCATGCACACACGGTTTTGGAAGGAGGTCTAATCAAGTACATCTGTGTGTGGAGGCTTGCACATGTAAGTAGCCTATATGTCATTTAGTTGTATGGTCAAAGTCTTGAGCTGTCTTTTGTTGTGGTGTTGGTGGCAGCAGGGAGAAGGATCTCCTAAACCACTCGATACTGCAGGCATTTACAGATCACACATTACATACATATCCTCAATCTGTTCTCACAATAATACTGAGGCAACAAATAATAAAGAGGGCATTTATCTCAAGAATCTGAAGACACTCAGTACTCAGTACACTGAAATGCCTCTTCAAGAAAAAAAAAAACCCTGAAGAAATGGGAAGCATTTCCTGTTTTCATGGATGTTTTTTAATCTGATAGAAGCCTAGTAGATTATGTCCTTAATGGTAGTCTAAGACAAATCACACACATCAGATAAACGTAGCAACACAAGAATTTGTGTCATTAAAACAAAGGTTGAGAGTTACTGAATACACTTTGCCAACAAGGACATCTAGTGCCCAATATGAGTCATAGCAACACACTGGCCAGGTAACCAAGTCACTTATGTACAGATATGGTTCTGTGCATTATACCTGTAAAAAAAAAAAAAAAAAAAAACTCACAGTAATGCCATGAACATTAACTGATTTTTCTGTGTCTTATTCCAAATTTCTCTGTCTCTTTGTGTTAGATACATAGAGTGCGTTCCCCTAACCGACGTCTACATGCATAAAAGATTGTACCAATCATCAGTAAACATCACGAATGCTGTCAGTATTGTTAACATCAACATAAATGCAAGCCATTTGTTTTCCAGGGTGGAAAGATTTGCGTTATCATGGTTGTTGCTTTAGCGTGACTGAGAGGTGTGATCACACCACATTTGGTGCGTCTGTCTCACTTGCATGTTAAATTTCCAGCATTTTATGTCTTTAAATACTGCTCAAACTACTGCTTCCCGTCCCAAATTCCACAAAAGGAACGTTTGGCCTCTGTCCCAGCACCACGAGCTAACCAAACAAAATGTTTGTGTGTTTTACAACCTTTTTTCTCTTCTGTTCTCCTGCCAGATGTTCACACAGCAACACTCTACTCCACCTTGGCCAGGTTCCCTTGTGTCTGCAAAGCTTTTCCTGGCTGTCTGTCTCCCTGCGTCAGGCCAAGGTATTCAAAGAATAACATCTCAGCATGTCTATAATCATTCTGGCTGGTGACCAGTCATGGCAGCAATTTGACTGGCATACCATCAGTGTGAACCTGGATCGCTCTCCGGGATTAATCGGAATTTATTAGCATCAACACCTATGATCCATGGCTTTAGCACCACATGATCCCTGGCCTCTCACCTCTCTGTCTGTCCAGTCTGACAACTGGCCCCATGATGCTTTAGTTTTTTTTGACTTGTCATTTTATGGTCACTACAGTCCCACATGTGACAGAATTTCCAGTGAACTACCCAACAGGTCATAACTGGATACTCTGTGAGGGAGACTGGGGTATTTATATTTTTATATTTGTTGGACTGCTACAGAGATCATTGAGGGAGCATCTTGACCAGACCAGTTTGACCAGTTCTTATGTCCAAGTGATCATTAAAAGTGAAGGTATTGCCCATCGCCCACTCCTTTACATAAAGGGCCTAGTCTTATAATCGTGAAGACATTACCCAAGGAGTTGCCAGCATGGAGGCAGACTGGTGAGATTTGCCCACAAGGACTTAGATGAGTTTTGTTCCCTAATTCTAGGAAAGCAAAGATTTAATCTTTTAAGTCAATATCAAGGTTTAACTCACACCCTTATGTCCACACTTACAAAATAACATACTTTGCGTAACACCACAAAATCAAAATGGTTTGTTTTCTTGCTACTGTGTAACTGAACAAATTGCCAAAAGCATTTGTGTGGGTCTATTCTTGACTAAAAAAAAAATCATCATCACAACCTAGTGGCTCAGAAACTTGGTTGAGGTTGGATAGGAGTTTCCAAGGGAAAGTGGAAACCAGGTCTGCAGGGCGGGAAAGCCATCCAACCCTCCAAACCACATGTACACTTCAACGCATGCATGCACGCACACACTCATAACACAGCCTGCAGAGATTGTTAATGTGAGGTCGAGGGGTCGGTAAACTGCATGTGGGTGGTGCAGCACTCTGATGAATGCTTCCCCTCAGAGAGAGAGAGACGCATCTCTGCAGGGAAGGACTCATCCAACCAGAGAAACACTGTTTTATTTAGACTGTTTACACTGACGAAAGAAGTCTGGGGGGCTCCACAGCCACTGCCACTGATTTCAGAGGAGGGTCAGTGGGAGTTAATGTCTCAAGTGATGAAAGAAATAACTGTCTGTAATTTTGATTTCGCATGTGCACATGTGTCATTCATGAGAACATACAGTAGTGTGTGTGTATTTTTATACATCAGTGTGCAATCCTTTGAGATTCCTGAGAGTTTTATGTTCACAGCAGAAGCTCGGTATTCATGTGGCCCTCCAGCCCACGTTCATTTACGTAGAAGCAGTAACCTCAAGGATAAACGCTCTTTTTTGACGACATCTGTGGTTTCTTCTCCTTTCCCTTTTTGTAAACTCACCAATCTTTCCTTTGAGGTTTTGGTTACTTTTGCCGAGCCAGGAGTTTGTAACTCTCATACAGTGCAGTTTTGACTTCTTGTGTTTTAATTAAGCATTCTATAGTTTTTGGCTGTTCTTACAGAGTGAGAGAGAAAACTACTCCATCTGGATGAAATTAAGTGCATTAAAGGTTTTTGGTAGACTTCTCTTGGTGAACATCAGCACAGTTGAAGAATTTGTGACAATTCATCTAGTGAGAAAATCGCAAACATGACTAAGTAGGAAACTCCTTACAGGGAGTTTATGTGTTGATAGTATAAGTTATTTAAGTTTTATTGTTCTTTATATCAGTATTTTGAAAATTCTACCAACAATAATTTTGGTTTCAGTTGATGATGCTGGTTGGAGGGGCCTCTTGGTAGTCTTTGTGCTGATGGCCTTAAGGGACTCTAGAATCGCCACTGCCTCAACTCAGTCTTACCACATGATTCACACTTTCTCAAACTTTTTTTCACTGCTTACATTTTGTATTCTCCATCACTTCAACTCATTTTCCATCTCTTAATACTACTTCAACTGCTCCGTCATACAAATTCAACCCAGCAACGCAGTTAATTCCAGCTTCTGCATAAGCCAACAAGGAGCCTGTCGTATATAGCGATCCTCAGTCACTGCTGTCAGGACCAGTGCAGGGTGGAGACTCAGTCTGTAATAAAGCATATAGGATCACATATTATTAGAGGTTTGAACTGTATCTGTTGATGGGCTCTGGTTTGGTTACGCAGTATTTTCCCCTCTACTTAATCACAAATGCAAACTGCCAGATGATCAAGACATCTGTTAGCACTGCTAAGAAAACATATGACATACAGTCTTAGAGTAAACTATGCAGTAAAATATAAAAATGATTATTTCAATACATTTTCATATCCATAAAGTGAAAGAATACTAACACGTTTTGTCAGCTTGCCTTCAAAAGCAACCTCTTTAGTTGTTTCTAAGAACTAATTCATTCATAAACACCTTATAAACACACAATAAATAGTTTATAACACTCTGTAAAGTAGTTTACAGAGATCTCATCATCACAACTGATGAGTACACAGTTAAATGATCAGTACAACCATCTAATATGCATGCAACCATACATTATCACATATAATTGATTATTAATATGTACAAATGATTCGTGGTTCAAACGGGTTCACAACTGTTCATAAAAATGTGTTCAAAACTCAAACAAACCAACTCATCAGAAACTTACGGCAAAAACTTCAGTCAAGATCCACTTACTACATTTCTTCATGGGCTTTAAAATGCAGCGCATGATCCTCATCATTCACACAATGTATTAATTACAAATATGTTATACAATGGTTTCTGCCATTTCTCAATTGGACCCTTTACATGTTATATAATTATTGATGCATACAATCTGCCACAAATGTGAGTCATCAATTATATATGTATTGTTTATTTACTCCTTCTAAATGTTAAATGATGGTGTTGAAAGATGGATTGCATTGTATTATTAATAGAACAAGCACCATATTGTTGTATTGTAGTCAAGCTGGATAGGAAAGGGTGGAAGATAGATATAGAGAATATGTGTATGTAAAGTGTTTTACAGGGAGGTTTGACTTGTAATAATAGTCATTATAAAGCTGGGTTTCCCAATAAAACCACCTCATCATCCAACACGTCTCATTACAGCTTCCTCCTCAGCAGCTCCACAAGAACTGATGGATAGTCTGTATCCCACGTCCATGAGTGCGCCAAGTGTCGCTGTCTCTTAGCACGTATGTATAATCCATGTTGGTTGAGGTTTAAAGAACCAATAGTAGACAGACCACAGATTTATACTACTATTTTTGTCTATAGAAATTCAATGCATCCTACAACTTTATCTTTTATTGTTTTGTCGTTCTCTGCAGTTCCTGTGGACGCTGCTGCCACAACAAGTTATAAATCGCTGGCCTTGTAACAGTGTGGTCACCTCCTCCATTACAAATGCCTCCACTGAAGAGTTACCATGTCAGCCCACACTTACATTACTTGCCAGCCAGGACTTCTCACAGCATATCATCTACATTTGGATGTAGATCCTGTAAGAACACATGAACAAAAAATGGCAGTAAAAGCCAACATCTGACATTTCACGAATAATGCTTTGTTGTTGTTTGTTCTGCAGTCTGCTGTGTAGATGAGAAAACCATCGACCACTCAACATATCTGCTAGTTAAGAAAGCATTGTGAAGCTACAGGCAGCAGCTGGAACAAAACCTCCTTTGAAATGGGTGAGCTTTATTTTTACACTTTGGTTTTTGTACAGCCTAAACAAACGACGATATATTTATAGATATATATATACACCTTTAGAGGTGCTGGTAGGCAGATTTCCTTGTTGCCCTTGGACTGGACCAGGCTAATGATTTCCCGTTGTTTACAGTAATTGTGCTCAGCTGTTGCTAAGATAGACAGAAGTTAAAGTGGTACCAGTCTTCTTGCTGAAGCCTCCGAATGTCAAACTGCTCCATTATTTTAAGAGCATTTAGTCAAGAGCACTTTGAAACATTGGGTACTCTACAGAGCATTAAAAGCCCAATAAAAACCTGCAGGGAAACACTGTTGTCATGAACTAATAATTTTTTCATGCCTGATTCCCCAAATTTATGTATTATTAAAAAAGTGTTTCACAGTCAGTTAAACTGAGGAGATTAGTGGAATTGGGTCTATAAAACTCTTCACAGCCCAAAGATTTACCTTCCTCGTCTGTGATTCTGTCTTTTGTTGCTTTCTAGCCACACCAGTCGTCCAGAAGAAAGTGGATCTCAAGCTAAGGTCGGTGAAGCAATCTTCTCTATTTCTGCTGGCCCCAGATCAGTGGTGGCATTGTCCTCCCTCAGAATGTGATCTTAATCTGACCTGAATAGAGTTTTGTTTCAGACAGGACTTTCAACCAGCCAGACGTGAGACACCCTGCAGTAAGCTGCTGCTTTTCCACAGTAAGGACTTCAGGCAGAGGTTTCAGAGCACTGAGATTTGTAGCTTCTGATGGCGAGTCAGTTTTACTGGTGTCTTTTATCTGTGCATTATATCATAGGGGATCTTATAATACTTTTTTTTATTGGTCTTCCTTCCAGAACTTTATCTTGTGTTTGTAATTTTCTTTTACGGAAATTCCTTAAAGTTTTGTTTTTAATTGGAGGATCTTTCAGTGGCTGGTAATAGCTTGAGGGAAAAAAAAAACATGTCTGTGCTAAAATGGACTTGGTCCATTGTCTCTAACTGAGACAGAGTAGCAACTATTCTGTAATGATAGCTCTGACTTGGTGAACTCAGCTACGGGAACCCTATTCTAGTACCAAATTATTCTGTTTGTTGGATCAGGTGCCAGTGAACTGGTTTTGGGATTATTGTATCTTGCTAACCCGCTTATTTTGTCTCTGCTTTCCTCTTCTTTTAATCATGGAGGATGTTTTCTCACACTCTGTCTGTCTCTCTGCTGTCTCTCTCACTGTGTTTTGCTCGCCTGCATCCACACAACCAGACAGACATCAATACAAGTGAAAGAGAAACAGAAAGACAAATGGACAGACTAGCTAACCACCGCCAATGTGACGGTGGCACCATGAGCCCAGTCTGTTTCCTGTGGCTCCAGTGATGCTTTAGAGCCCAGTTTGATGTTGTAGCCAAGTCCACTCCTCACCAGTCAGCCGCTATGTAAAGAATGCTGGGTGTGCATCTCTGTTATCTGGTCAAAGGGTCTTCACTCATCTCATCTGGCTCTAATCCACAACAACATCACCACTGATGGGAGAGAAGTTGATGTCTTAAAGGAGTATTCACGATTTAGACATGAGACAGTCTTGGGATGGGGAGCCTAATAGTAGGATGAGGTGGACTATCTAAAACGTTGGGTTTGTTATGCTAATGGCAGCTGATGTAGCTTTGAGCTGCCACCTTCAGGCAGGGATGGAGCAGGTTGTTCTCCACTTGAGTTTATCAAACTTCACACAGCTCCACCAGGACTTTATACAACTTTTCTTCACATGCACTGAAGTCATGTGTCCAAAGGAAAGGAGTCTAAAGGTCTAAGAAATGAAGCTCAAGTGTTTCTGGTTAAATAGCTTGTAGCTAAAGTGGTGAAATCTTGAAAGCCTAAAAGGCTCAAACAAATATGTCTTTTTATGATTATCTCAGTCTGCTAGAGAGTACAGAAGGTTTGAGGACATAGGTTCAATCCTCAGTGGTCTCACTTTTACGTCAAAAGACTCAGGGAATACAGCTCTGAAGTGTCTGACCAAGTCTCTTAGGGTGTTTGAAGAACTGCTCTGAAGTTTTGAGGTTGTAGGTTCAATCCTCTGTGAATTGTGAAGTCCAACCAGATGAAAGACTTCAGGATTCTCAGAAATTGACCTCCAAAATGCCTCTGGATGAGGGTTTGATTGAAGTCACCTAAATCTCCTGGTGCATGTTGAGTAGCATGTTGAGTTACTTTGCACCAGTGGTGCAGCATCTGGTTCAAATCCAACCTGTTTTTGGTACTGGGAGTCAACCCTGCTGCGTTAATGGAGTGCAACTCTACATGATAATTTTCAAAGCAAGATGCTTGATTGTTAAAAGCAAAATAGCTAAGTGATTCATTCATCTGCACAATCGTGTGTGTATGTGTCAATTATCATACCCAAGCAACTTCAGTTGTGCTTGTCATTAACACAATTAGCACATTGTCATGCTAACACGTTAAATTGATATGGTTTAAATGGTAAACGTCATGGCTACTGAACATCCAAGCATGATCACATTGATAGCATTTAAAGTGAACATAGCACCAGACTCTTAGAGTTGTTAAAAGCTTCTGATGGGACCAGCAGCAATAGTCCACATGTAAATAAAGAGCTTGATCTTGTATAGTTGACTGTTTAAAGGAATAAAAAGAAAACACTGTGCAGTCTTAAAGATTCAGGAGGGATATCTTTTGATATATAGATTATAGACCAGGTCAGACAGTGTGTATGACTGCGATCTCCCAACAAATTAATATAAATCTGTAATTTTAGAATTGAAGATTATCTAGAGAAATGGTGTTTTGAGTTTTCAAGACAACCTGCTCTGTATTTATTTCCTTTTATGCACCTACGTTTTTCTCAGATAGGTATCAGAAGTGGCTGCAGCTTTAGAAATATTTGTTGAATATAAAAGTCAAGTAATAGGCTACTAATCCGGTGCAGGCTGATGTGTGTGTCTGAGGATTGTTACGTTTTCTCTTGCAGGGGGTGCAATATTTAGCTTCAGGGGTGCCACTTCCTTTGATGCATGTTTGTAGTTTATGTTATACATACAGTGTGGACGCACCAGACGCACCCACATGCATTCCTCCTAACCTGGGGCTGCCTGAATATAGTCTTTTAATAGCAGGAAGAGCTCCACCCTTTTAAGTATAAAGTTCTGGATTTCATGAATATGTTGGATTCGGCATGTGCTCGTTTCAGTCAAAGAGCCTTAAATTTCATGTCACATGTGTCAACCTGCTGCTGACAGTCTGTTGATGATTGTGCTGTTTCTGATGATCTCAGGCTCTCAGTAACATCCTTCTAACCTACAGGCTATGATCTTGCTCTGCCAAAAATATTTTCATACGGCAGCTGAGGAAAACAAAAAAAAAGAAAAAAAAAAGAAAATTACATTTAGTTCTGCCAGCACTCAGCACTGCTAAACCTACTTGTTACATAACACAACAAAATGCTGTATTTCACAATGGGGAATTTACAACCAGCACAAGACTGTTGTGTGACTCCTGAAGACTCTGGATTAACCCAGCTTCATACATCCATAACTAATTGGTGCACTCTGCACCCAAATTACCCTAAACATTGTAATAGTGCGCCATCAAATTACCATACATACTCACATGAAAACAGAGATTGAGTAGCTTGTCATCCAATTACCTAAATGCCCACTGCAGGTGTTGAGGGATGCATGAGAGAAAACACAACATTATCTTTAGTTTACATACACACATGCAGTACATACATTTCATTGCTCTTATAAATGCAGTTTACGTTGTGCTTTTTACTCACTCACGCATACTAAAAAGTGGCCGTAAGCTACCATGCAGGAAGCAGCTGGAAATTCAGTGTCTTGCTCAAGGACACTTCGATATGTGAAAAGAAAAAGCTGCAGAATAAATGGCTGCAATTCACAGATAACCAGCTCTCTCAGTCGCCTTTGTTCAGATAAAGCATGAATATAATGTGCATGATGAGGACTGAGATTGCTCACGTTTATAAGTACAGTACAACTCCACCCTGTACATCTGCAATATACCTTCATCATATGCAGTATTATCTGTGCACTTCTATGTGCAATAATAATTATGAAAATTAACTTTTTACAGATTGTAATGGAGTATAGGTTAATGTAAATACTATATGTATCAATGTTTGTGAGTGAATCAGTTCAGTGAGTTTCATTTAGAACGAGTAGCTATTGCCACATCATCAGGACACAAACAGAAAAAAGTGAGTCTGAACTAAAAACAAGAGTAGAACGCACACTCACAGAAAGAAGCTATCTTTGTGATCTTCTGATCTTTTGTGTGTGGTCCTTTTTTTTTTGCCCTACTGCACTTTTCCTAAGAGGTGTGACTCTGTTGTCCCATCATATTTTGCTGATATGATATGGTTCACACCCAAGCACACACAGAAATATCCACTGTCATGGAAATCTGTCCAGGACCTGAACTTCTGTGTATATGTCCAAGAGTTACACAGTATGAGCACATGCAAACACACATGTTCATATATATAACCAGAACAGAGCAGGTATTTGATCTGGTGCAGGGGCCGTATTATATAGAAAATATGAGGACTTCATGCAGACTATCACTAATCATGTGGAGGAAGGAGCCCCGTATACAGAAGGTGCTTTCGATGTTTATGCATCGGAACGTAAACAGATGAGAGAGTCAACAGGCCAGGCTTAGGGTAGAGGAAGGAGTTAAAAGGCTCACCTTTCATCTCTAGTTAAATGAAGTCTTTTGATGGATGTTTTCTGTGAAACGAGTCTCAGTGATGCCTTAGTGAGCGCCCCTCATAGGGCAGAGCTCTGGCTCTACACAGGCCTGCTGTTCTAGTGGGAGGCAAACATGGGGAATTCTCAAAAGTCCATCTGTCTCTTTCTGACCTGTTTGGATTTCTGCAGGAAGTTCAGCTAGCGAATATAGGTGTGACTGTACTATGATATTAATGAGTTTTGTAGAAAGGCTCCATTCAAAATAGGCCCTGAAAAAAAAACCTGAAAAAAACACGGCCCCACTGGGATTTCAGTTGAACTTGCATCCTGCCTGCCTCTGAGAGAAGGAAGGAGCGAAATCAAATTTTATAAATTGCACACTTCTATCTTCTATTTCAGTTGCTGGAACCAGAAACACTACATGACAAATGTACGCGTGCCATTTTCTTTTTTTTTTTTACGGCTGCAAAAACATTTTCTCCCCCATAACCGGAAGCAAAAATCCAGGAATATATATATATATATATATATACACACACACAAATGAAAAAAAGTGCGCATAAACTCAGAACAGAAAATATAGGAAATAGACGTAGACAAATAGAAGTGCCCAGAAGCATTTTTACAGACTCCAGCTTTAGACAAGCCTGTCATTAAGGTTTGGTTTACTGGGACAAGTGTGGCGGTTTCAGCCAAGAGGCTTCATGTGAGACAAGGCTGCATAAGACTGAGTCCTTGTTGGGAAATGACAGTGGCCTCTGCCTGGTTACTGGCACCAAAAATATACAGCTGGGGATGGCTAAGCATCGGGTTTGGGAACGTATATATAAAGTTAATTATTGTATATGCTCAAAGAAAAATATAGTAGGCTGCAGCAAGCTACTAATTTTCTCTCTGTCTCTTGACTATTAGACTTTCAGTAACAAGCTCTCTGCATGTACAGGGGGATTATGGGATTGCATTTGTTTAGTTGCTCCTTATTGTGGATATAATACCTTTTTGGAGATACAAATAAATGATGATTTTCTTTCCAGGTTGTGTAATATTTATATTATATATTACAATGTCTTCTGTTGCACAAATCCAGAAATATCTCCTATGTGCAAACAGTAAATGAATGAACTGGCTGACTCTGCAGCATGCATTGTGCATGTATAACCACCAGAGGTAGCATTGTTCCTCTGTGGAGCCATCACTCACAAGCATTGCATGATCACTTGCAGTCTAATCCAAGTCAAAGGTGTAGACACTTGGCAAATTTGATTTTTTCAACTGTTTTGATTTCAACTGTTTGCAGCAGTATTTTCCTCACTGTTGTCCTAGTTGTTGTGATTTTCCTTAGTGCAGATTCAGAGAAGAGTCAGATGCATCTAACACAGGTTTCTAAATGTGGACAGCTCTGGTCGGGATGCTGCTGGTTTGTTGGTCACAAAAAGTACATCTTCCCCCTCCTACACTTCCACCTCTACGCTGTGGTGCAGGCAGCCAGCGGCCGCAGTCACCAAACTCTCTCTGAGAGCCTTCATTTACCTGGATCCAGGAAAAATGAAAGACAGAGGGAGAGTGTAAGAGTGTTGTGCTGTGCTAAAAATGAAGAGACAGGAAAGGGAGGGGTGGAAGAGAATTGACAAAATGAGTTTGAATGAAAGGAGGGAATGTCACAAGATGAAAGACGTTTAATTAGAAAGGAAGTGAGTGAGAGATTAGAGGGACAGGAATAACAACGAGTGGAGATAACTTCATAAGACGGTCCTATAAAAGTGACAAAGAGCACAAGAGAGGCTGCACTGTGCCCTTCTTCTCCTCCTCTAGACCTTGGAGCAACTAACCATGAATCCAGCTTTTGTGATGTAACAGTGTATTGACCCTTGGAGGGGCCCCAGACCAAAAGAGGGTGTTTACTCGAACACGCAAGGAGCTCTAAGCGTTTCACAGCCTCCTGTGCTCTGAGAGGGCCAGCGTTCGTTGACTGCCACTGGAAATGGCACTGGAATGGCCTGTCTCTCTCTCTCTCTCACACACACACACACACTCTCACTCTCTCTTTCTCTCTCTTTCTCCTGGCTCCCTCTCTCCCTCCTTCCCCTCCTCCGTCCTTCCCAAAGAAATAACAGAGGCACATAGAGACTGTATTCAATGTGAGTATAAGTCACTCCAACTACAGTCAGTCATATGTGCCAGAGCCACAGATTAACATGGTTCTGTGTACAGTGGGATTCCAGTCCAACACAAAGCAAATCATGAGCTCTGAGAGACTGTTTGTTTGGAGGACGTCCACGACGTCTGTCATTAGTGTGGACAGGGCTTTTACATAAAGACCAATTCAATCCTTAACTGTAGATAATGTTGAGGGTCACACTGCTGGAGCTGATGTCATGTCTTGAAATATCCCAGAGGTTAGATGTGCCTGACAATCTGGATGAAAAAAATGGATGAGATGAAAGAAAATGCAGAAAAACACTTATTTTCATTTTTTTTTATTTTTTCCCCTTAACTATCATTTGAACTAGAGTGGCATTTAGTCAGAGTGTGACAATTGATGATTATGGTGTTGCAACAACTTGTAGATGCAGGATGCCTTTTAAAAAGTGCACTTGCTGTCACTTTCTCCGGAAAAGATGGGTTTTAAAAACATAACTTTGAATTCAAAACCAAATGCCGTGATGCTTTTAGCACTGGCTGGCTGTTGTTCAGAAATAAGCACAATATGATGATAAATACATGATTTTGAGGGAGCTACCAGAGCAGCTGAATGATGTTATCACTGGCGCAGGAGAGGTGTTGAAATTTTAACCTGATTGTGACACTGTATGAAAAGTTACAGCAGGTCTGATCTACATAGTTATCCCTGTAACAGGCATTTCAAACAAACCACAAATGTGAACCTCATGGTGGTGCTAGAGGAAAAGCCAGAGGATCAACGAAATCATTAGGATGCATCATCCAGGAACCATGAATGTCTGCAACAAATGTCATGGCAATCCATTTAAGTAGCTGTGATGGTATTTCACTAAAGCTAAAAGTGTCAAGTTTAAGAATTTATGAAAAAAAAAAAGCTGGAGGAGTCGGTCCAGACAGGAGGAGTAGCCTACATATTTAACTTTATCTGTTCGGGTTGAGGAAATCTTGATTTTCATCTCCAAAAATGTGACTCACAGGAAAGCCTCTATTCCAAAAACTGAGATTACTTCAAGTATGTGTCTGTCACCATGGTAATTTGTGCTCTGTGCTCTTAAGTGCCACTTCAACCTGACCTTTACGTGACCACAGCATATAAAGCTGCGACTGAACAAGTGTTGCAGTCCTCAGGCTGAAATGTGGCATTTCGATGCGAGCGATTCACTCAACATACCTTTATCTTATTGAAGTACGCTCCTAGTCAGAGTGTATGTGAAAAAAAAGGATGCCATACCAAATTTTATGAGGGGACCTTAGAGTGAAGCCACATCCCACAAGAGAGAGAAAAAAACAGTCCCAGTACACCAATGACTGTCAAGCTTAGACACTTGGTGCACATGCTCAAAGGTTCATCAACATACATCATAATGGGTCTCATTCAGATTGACCCAGCCCATGATGAGGGGCAGCATACATCTCCTTGTGTGTCATTCACTGGATGAGAAAGTGGAAACGAGTAGAAACTCACAATGAAGACAATGTGAGTCAAGATGGTGGAAATGTGCAATAAAGTTACGCTGATGTTATGGAACAAGCTCCTTTATTTCTGCCTGAGAACGGCAGCTATTCATACTGTGCTGTAATTATTTCCTAAATCTTTTGATGATGCACTGCTAGCCACTGAGCTGGCCTCTGTTTTAATGCAGAGTTTTTTGGGTTTTTTTTTTAAAAAAAATGATCATTTCCAGATTCTAACACTTACTGAGTCATAAAACCAATGTTTTTACAAGAAGGAACATTATGCAGATTTAATGTGATGACTATAGGCATATACAAATAGCCTTTGTCTATATGCTTTTTATATCACTTTGCTGGAACCAAAATGATCTGACTGTGGATATTAGCTGTTTGTTTATCAGGGATTAGTGATGAAATATTTGGAATAGGTGCTACTGAAAACACAAACGTTGTAAAATATCCTCTACAAATTAATGCAATCATGGCGCTTTTTAATTAGCGAAACATTTTTGTCGTCCTCTAATCCTATGGCCCTCGGTCCTTTTTGCAGATGTCGTTGTGGGCTCATCATGCTGGGCTTTATGCTCCACACCCAGCAATTCTCCCACCATTTTCACAGAGTCTCTGCATCCTAAAGGTTGAGCTCTGCTGTATCATTATCATTTATGTGCTCTCACAGGGACAAGCCTGCCCCGCACGCATTCCACTGGCAACATGGAAATATACTTCACTTATTTTACTACGAAAGCACAAAAACAAACAAACAAAAGGGTTTTAGGAATGGACAGGAGAGAAACACTGAGGATAGGTTTGTAATGAGGCAAAAATATCAACAAGCTATAAGGATACATCCTATGGAAACCATGAATATCTATACAAAGTTGTTTGCCAATCCATGTGGTGGATGTCAACTATCAGGCTAACAGTGGCCTGCTTCTAGCCATGGAGAAAAAGTCACCAGGTCTAGTGTTGTAGCACTCGAGACCGGTCTTGAGACCACATTTTCAAGGCCTTGGTCTTGTCTCGCAATCAACTACATTTTTACTAGGTCTTGTCTCGGTCTCTGTGGACCTGGACTCAGGATTTGGACAGCTGCAGTGATGCCTTTTTTTTTGACCACAACTGTCTCTCTCACAGTAATGGTCTTGAAAGTTGTCTGGCATTGGTTTGGTCTCAGTCTTGGACTTCGTCTGCTGTCCCCCCTTGGTCTTGGTCTCGGGTTATGTGGTCATTACTTCAACACCAACCAGATCACACAAAGGCTGGAAGGATGCTTCCTCTGGGGAGCATGAATTTCCATCCAGTATTTCAAAGCGATCCCATTACAACTATTGTTGTAAATGTTTCAGCCTGGAGCAAAGCGACACGGTCATCCTCAGAGCCACGCTGCCATCGTGGCCAAAAAAAAAAAAAAGATGATGATGTAATGTAGGGATATAGAGACTTCATAATTCAAAAATCAGATGTTAAAGAGAAGGGTAGAACAACGCTAAGGGCAAGGTTCACATCTCAGATTAGAAACTGTAGGAATTAAGGGGTGAGTGCAGCAGTGGGTGCTCATTTGTCCAGAAGAAAATAAGCATGCAGCCTGATGGAAACACTACAGTCACCTTATCCTCCAGTCATCCCACATACTGTGTGATGATTTCACAGGAGCATGGGAGATGTCTGCTTTTCATATACACTGCAGGTATACACACTAGACCTATAAGTATTATCATTATAAGTATTTATTTTGGCTGGGGAGGCAATGGTCATGTGTTCTAGGTGTAACAATCTGTTAGAATAATAGATGCTGTGGCCCCACTGTGTAACCACAGTAGGCAAATCTCCTATATTAGGGCAGTATTATATTATTGACTGAATGACACTGACACATGTTCTTTATATAAGATTGTGCTCCATGCATTTCCTGACTGAATACACACCACATGGTGACATTTCAGCTTGAGCTGCCGCTAATACATCATTTTTTGTAACTCCTACTTTGTTGCATCTTATATGCCAACCAGACCTGCACTGTTCCCACTTCACAGGGAATAAGAACACCAAATGAGCATTTTAAGTGACAAAAAAAACTCAACTACTTGTAGAAATGCAGGAAAGACAAGGTGGCTTTGTTCTCCTTTTTCCCCATGTTTTTCTGGTTGCTGTCGTCCACATAGCTTTGATTTTTATGGGAAAGATTTCTTGTTATTTTTATATTTGCTCCAAAGTTACAATTTAAGATCATTAAGTTCAACTAGAAGAGTATTTATGGGATGGGGTGGCTTCCTTAATATTTTTCAAACTGGGAGGATCTCTGTGTCAGGATGATGGAAGACGAATGGGGGGAAAAAAGTGCAGGGCAAAGTTTCTCTCACCAAGTACTTCAAAGTGCTTCAAAGTTTCCTTCTAAAAGGACAGATTCAAAAATCAGTGTGGTCTTTATCCCCGCCACTATGGGATCTGTGGCTTGGCTTGGCTCTGCACAGAAGTCCAGATTCAAAAACTTACAGTGTCCAAAAAAATCCCATCAATCAACCAAACCCCTGTGAAACTGTTTCTTCAGAGCATATGTTAAAAGATGAATAATCAAGATGCCAAAATTGTTTGGAATATCACATAAAACAGTTGGTAGAGAAATCTTTTGGTAAATGTTACTGACAAAAAGAATTTATGTGGCTGGAATAGCGACATTAAAAAACCTGAAGGAACAGGCTATGAACTTTTTTTTATTGCTTTTATCTGCATACTTGCAGTATTTAGTGTCACCAGTACCATGCTGCCATCCCATAAATGATATTTTATGTCAGATTTCCCTGACATGTTGATTACCGAATGCATCAGTGTTCCTGTCTCTCTTCCCTATCTGTTTCTAACAATAACTAGCAAGTGTTGTGTGACTGGGAAATGAATGGAGTTGAGTGCCTCAAACTATCACAGTCAGCAAAGTGTGTGTGAATTTTTGAAACTAAACGTCACTGGACTCCTTACTTTTCTACTGCATTCGGTAATTAACTTGTTAGGGCTTCTGCATTAGTAGAAACCGTGGGTGCGTGACATGTCGCCTTATAGTGACGAATGCGACGTGTGATAGAGGGGCGTGTGACGCATCACCTTCTAGATCCACTTTATAGAGGCGCGCACGACACGCCGCCTTCTAGATCCGCCTTATAGAGGCGTGCACCGTGTGTCGCCTTCTACAGACGCCTTAGAGAGTGGCGCATGACGCGTCGCCTTCTAGAGATGCCTTATGGAGGGGCATGCGAACCGTCACCTTCTAGATCCGCCTTTTATAGGCGTGCATGATGCGTCGCCTTCGAGAGACGCCTTATAGAGTGGTGCGCAACACACTGCCTTCTAGATCCGCCTTATATAGGTGTGCGTGACGCGTCGCCTTCTAGATCCGCCTTATATAGGTGTGCATGATGCGTCGCCTTCTAGATCCACCCTTTAGAGGCGTGTGTGACGCGTCGCCTTCTAGATCCGTCTTCTAGAGGTGAACATGACGCGTCGCCTTCTAGATCCCATTTCTAGACGGGCATGCGACATGTCGCCTTCATGTCTCTAGGGGGTGTTCTACTCAGTCTCAGAGTGTGTTAGACCATGGGTTAAATAATGCCCTTTAAGATACAGCTCATTCGGCCCATCTTAATGAAAACAGCTCTATCCCTTTGCAGATGCGATAACTAAATGTCGCTCAGAATGAAAAGCTCTTCATACAGTGGCCCAGCTCTTCAACCAGAGGAATGAGCCTGAACCGAGAAACACAGAATGACAAGCATTTTTGAGTTGCTATTTCTGCTCTTTTACATCATATAAGCCTTCCTATTGCTTGCCAGAGGAAATGAAATGTTTATTATATAGCCCTGAGGGCTTTTCGCAGAGAGAATTTTGATGGACTTAAAGAAAGGATAAGCTTTTCCTCCCTCCCCTCCAAACTTGGCTTCCTCCTGTGGCATATGAGAGGCAGGAGGTAGAGGTAGGGTCACAGAAGTAGTAAATGGAGAACCAGCACAAGTAATGAGAGAGCAGGAAAGAAGGGGCAAAGGGAGTTAAGACTGGCAGCACTAACAGCTCTGCCAATCTCCGACATGCGCCTTGGCCTACGTGCTCCACAAGCACAACTGCCCAAATATGCCCTCCTTCCACCCACCTGGGATAGCTCTGCAGCACGTAAAAGCCTCATGACCTGCCCGCTGGGAGGCTTTAATTTGGATGAATGGATCCTAAATCTGTTCAATCTCTCTCCTTACCTACTGAGATTTTTGATAGATGGAGGCCAAGCTGATAGATTTATAGAGATAAATGGATTAGATTGGGGTGAAAGAGGAAGGTTTACCTAAGGGCTTGTTTGGTTACAGGAAACCCAATTTTATTTTTCTCAATACTAGATTTGGGAAATATTGTCTTCTTATCTGTAAACCTCTGAGATGTGCTCGAGATGTCATTAATGGAAAGCCCGGTGCTCTGGGCGAATAGAAGCACAGTAAGCCACATTTTGCTGTGTAAGGAGTCCCAGCTCCAAGTTAGGGTCTCTTTAATAAGAAGAAACATTCACCTTGGCCATACTAATGATGACGGCTTGTGTCACTGTCCGGAAGAGGAAGTTATCTCAGTGGTATGGACAGCACACGGGGTCATATGGCCCCACGACTTGTGTCTATAAGAAAATTCTGCAATTTCCTGCAGTCACTGCGGCCACAGGGAGTCGGATAATATCCCACTATCTGAACCATCTGAAAGCGATTCCCAGCCACAGCAACTGGCCTGGAACAGTTTTGCTTTACAGGACAGTTAACGGTAGACAATCACACATGCTCACACACACACACACACACAGTTTTTGTGTATCGTGTGGTTGCACATAAACACCCACAAACAGTGTTTACTTGTGCCAGCGTAGTATGAACACACAGCAACATTTGGGAATGCTAAGACACTTTTGTGATAATGAGAAGATTGACGCCACAGGTAAATATTTGTTATGTAAATACAAAGAATAAGTTGTACAGAAAACAAACAAACAAAAAAAATGTTGTGCCCCCCCCCGACCATAACTGCTCAGATTCACCAAACATCAGGCCATGCTCAGTCTGCAACACACAGCAATGCTGAGGAGGCAATATATATCTATATACAGAGTAAAATTACACATTGCTATATATACATATATAAACAAAACTCCTCCACCTTCATGTAGCAGTGAAATGTTTGCCAGTTGTGGTTTTCCATGACATAACCCGCCGCTTCTGATCCTCTGGAATTCCTGCTGCTGCTGCTGCTGCTGCAGGACGAGTTTTGATGCTCCAGGTATCAACAACAGGCAACAAACCAAACACTGCACCACTAGTCTCCTTTTTCAGTCATCACTGTGGCTGTTGTACCTCACAAGTCACTGAGATGCACAAAGACCACAATAGGTATCAATCAGTGTTGCAATTCTCATCTTTTATTGTGAAAGACATTCATTGTGTTTTGTTTTGTTTTGTTTTTTCTCAAAAAGAGAATGATAATAATGATAATGGTCCACACTTGCTGAGTGTAACCCAACAGTCCACTGTTGGTAAGGTAGGAAAGTGTGTGTGTTTGTGTGGAGAGGAAGGTGGGAGTGATGGTGGGGACGGAAGTAGCTGAAGCTGGAGTGAAAGACCATCTGTTCGGAGACGTCTGGGGATCTGGGGGTCTGAGGGAGTGACACTTCCTGACCACTTCTGAATTATGTCAGAACGATGGCAACAGAGTAATTCAAAAACCGAGGGGATCTGTCCCTCAGAACGATCCAGCGGTCCCTACCTGTCGCCTCTCATTATGAAACACATAGATATCCAGTCCCTAACATTTCATGAATCACTGTTTCAATAATTCATTCCCTTTCCCCTGTTCAATATTGCTGTAATTGTGTCCTGCAGAATTAACTTTCCCTTTTCTTTCCATTTGGCTTGTATCAAGAAGGAAACAGAGAGACGCTGATGGGGGGTGGGGGGTGGGGTGAGCCATCTCTCGGATGCAGAAACACTGAGCCTGGTGTAGGACCTGGTTCCATGGGGGGAGTGGATACAGCATCATAATGACCAAGCCAAATATTTGTCTAGTCCATATTCTGAGAGCATAATGAAGTCCTTTTACAGAAGGCATCATTGGAATCTGGACACTGATTTTATGCCAGAGAGAGCAGGTTTCACTAGGCCCTGCTGTTTCCACTTAGGCTACCCTGGTCTCTGGTGGCCCAATCCAAATTCAATACAGAGCCTTGTGTCCAGAATAAGAATGAATTATGGCTCTGTTTGACAGATGATAAGTACTGAATCGGAAATTGAAGTTGGATTTAATCAGGAGATGAATTGCACGCTGAGGTGGGATTTCATTATACTGCGAATTGAATAAGAACCTGCCTGGAATTTAAAATAAGGGTTTCTCCTACTGTACATGCTGTCGGGCCGGGGTCCACTGTTTATGGAGGGAGGAGCTTGTAAGGTGGAATTTCACAGCACCCGACCCAGCCACCTTCTCTCTCACATACACATCTAAGACCTCGCATACCTGTGCACACACTTACAGTATCTACAGTACATCTTCTATGCCTATGCTCACACAGGTGTGGACTAACTTCCTAGTGTGTTGCTCCTTTCTGGTGGTGCCAAGTTGGTCTTGTGTCAATACTCAGTCCGGCTGCCAAAAAATGTGTCAGAAATCAAAAGAGACAGACGCTATACTGCCCTGGACCCTTCTGTTGCTCTACTTCAAGATATTTCTTTTGCAGTGTCTGACATTTTATGTTCCTAAAATTAAGGTATAAGGGATTGAAGAGAAATTTTAAGCATGAGAAAAGGAGCTGCATTGTGCAAATTATGATATGATATAGCTGTGCTGTGGGGCAGAAACTGTTCAGTTTCAGGAAGTGGAAAAACAGTTTTCATTAAAGTAAAAAAAAAAATCTGCACCCGGAGCAAATAGCTCCCAGAAACTGTTATCAAGCTGCAACGTTTTGATCTGCAGGGACCTTCATCAGTCACTGCCAAATCACCATCAAAGCAGAACAGGCATTATACAAACACAGACTCTTCACATAGGTGGTAGTGATCTGCATGACTGAGACTCAAACTGGCCTCAGGCTGAGCCAATCAGAGCAACAATGCCTGATCCCACCACACGGGGGATGGGACGTGCCTCTGTACTGTAGCTAGAACAGATATAAAAGTATGTGAAACCCACAGACAGACATAAAGGGTGGGCAGTAGCACTGATTTATGAAATAAACAACTAAACAGAAAGGGTTGGTGTGAAAGCCACTGAGTTATGACCATGGTAAACATGCATCATTTAGCGCCTTACACCTACTGTCAACTCTCAATACAAAAATACAGTAAAAAAAACACTGCAGAAATCAACCTAAAACAGAACATAGGGGGGAAACTCAACTCTTCAACAAGTGCGGGTCTGTGCGGTGTTGACACTTCCAATCCAGGGTTGCCAGGTTTGTGTGCCTGCCCCCAAAAGAGCTAGTCTCCTTCGGCAGGTTATTCTGGCGTTATTATGAGAGCTCAACATGCTCATTATGGTTGTGGCACTGTTTTCAGGGTGGCTGTCTACTCTGGTGTGCCAGTACTGGAAATGCTTGTGGTGAAGGAATGACAGGGAGACAGAGAGAGACAGACAAAGAGAAGAGAGCACAAGAAACAGGCAGGAATGAAGGTTTAGCAGACAAAGGAAAGACGATACAAGTGTCAGAGAATAGTTGAGAATAACACATCAAAGGCAGAAGACAAATAAAAAAAAGAGGAAGAAAAGGAGAAATGCACCAAAATGGGACAGGGAGTGAAAGAAATCCCAGCACACCGGAGCTTGTTTGACCACTTTTCCACGTCCTAGTGCCTCACCAAAACCATCCTTTTACACAGGAAGGAGACAGGACCAGGAACACCGACAAGTGGACAGAACCACCTGTAAAGGAAAAACACAAACCACTGGAGACTCTCCACATACACACATGCCTGCACACACACACCCGCACACACACTCATATACACACATTCCTAGTATGAACAGTCTTCTTGTGTGCAGTGGAGCTGAGAGAGACAGCACTGTCTGGTTCACCGCCACCACCTCCATAACCTCTGCCACTGCCCAGCATGAAAACACACCTACACAGAGGTGACTGTCTTTACAACCTATTTATTTGTTGAGCGACATGAGGTTATTTTATGTCTTCATATGCTCTGAAAACACCAGTAGTAGTTCTTGAGTTTGCATCTTTTGTAAGATGTTGTTAGCCTATATATTCTGTAAAATCTCAGAATTGCATATTTAATCTGTGATAATTTTAGCAATAAATGGGCTTTGTCACCTGGAAACAATTGAAAACGTGCTACATCCAGGATGTAAAGCAGCTGTGACATCAAGATGAGCATAAACCATGAAAAACATGTGAACATCAAACCAAAACCTAGTGTCCAATTTTCTTAGATTTCAGTCTGCAGAACACACTTTTGGTTGTTTATGTGTATGTACAGTACACAGCTCACTGTAAACACTGATATGCAAACAGCCTGTGTTGCTATTACTCTTGCCGTGCATCAAAGAACAGTCTTGTGTCCTCACTAGGCCCAGGCTGCAATTTGGGCTCAAGGCGTGGCCCGGCACCCATTGGGCTGTGTCCGCCCTGAGTACCAGTAATGACCCCTTCCCTATGGGGAGCGTTTGATCTGGGCTGCCTGTACGATTCAGCAGGGCCTATTTCTGGAGCGTGGGGGGGATAAAGGGAGCTTTCAGACGTGGTGCCAATGACCATAATTAAGCAGCTTTAAGGGGTGGCAGTGAGCGCGCTAGCAAGCGCAGAGTTTGTAATTTGGAAGATGGGGGCAGAGTCGCTGTGGCTCATTGGAAGTACATGGGAGGGTCGGGTGGCACCCAGCGCTGAAACACAAGGGACAGAGTGTGTGAAGGGGACTGTAAAGAGGATGTTAATGACTTGCAACCATTAGCACCCACCCCTGAGGCTGGCTGACCAACGGCCACTGGCTGAAATACACAGAGATTGCCGTAGCTGACACACGCAATCGGCCCCGCCCTAACAGAGTAACATTCAAGGCGACCTTTCAGAGCTTAAGGCCTCTGGCCAGTGAGCTCAAAGACTGAGCTCTAATGGACCAAAGTCACCTGCATCTCTGCTCTACGGCCTCCTGAGCTTGTTGCTGCTCCACTGATGTTGCTGTGTGCAGCATTCATGTGAACAAGCACTTTGCTGTAGCAGATCCTCCAATGTTTGACCACATTCATTTAAATTCAGAGTGTTAAAGGTGGTTGTTAAGTGATAAGATCCTCCTACTTAATACAGAAATGATCTGATTCACTTCAGATTGATTTAATTACTATCAAAACAAGATTACTAAAAGTTATCATCCCTCATTTTAGAAGTATCTGAGAGCTGATTGGCTGAGGCTCAGGCAGGTGTGTGTTTCTCAGAATGGCCCAGGGCCAGTTAATTCAGCTGATGTGGGAGGTGTTAGTACTGTTCATTCATCTGCCCTGTCAGTTAAGGGATTTGCCAAAATTAAAAACAAACAAAACAAAGAGACAAATATTTTCTCACTTACCACTAATGTCATCTCACCATGTGGACAGATTCAGCTTTATGTGCCCCTGGTTTGGTGATCCTCATCTGGAAAGGTGAATGAAGGTGAGCGGAATTTAATTAGTGGTGCTCACAGAACCAGAATTAGCGTCCCCCATTACTGTGGATAATGCATATACTTTGCTGTGAAACAATGTCCATTTGAAGTGCAAAAACAGTCCTTATGTAAACTGTCCTGTCCAAGTATTTTAAAAGGAGCACAAAAAGTCTTATCACCCTGTTAAAAGAGCATCTCAAACAGATGTCAGGTGGTAATTACGGGCTCCTGTGGCCGTGTGCAGAGGTCTCATCCTTCACCAGGCCGTGACCCCTCTTAAGGTAATGGGAGCTGATCCAGGTGCTGCTTCCATCCCCACATCTCCACATCTCCACTGACAGGTCTCTCCAGGACAATGGGCAAATCTGATGTCGCAAATGTTGCAAAATGTCTTTACAAACTTGCCCAAGATTTTGGACAATGTTCACATTATGACTGAGAGATCTTTCCATGGAATTAAATTCATGTGTATAACCCCTTCCAATAGTTTGCTCATACCTTTCTTCAAAACCCACATTCATGTTTTCACCTTTTTTTTTTCTTACTCCATGGGGGAATGAGACACAAAGTTTACAGTAAAGACATAAAACTTAATTCTTATGAAAAAAAAAAAAGATCTGACACATCATCCCTCCCTGAGAAAATAAACAACAACAAAAAAAGTTGTTTGTGGTTTGCATTCAAATATTAGGTTGTGGGATAAAAGGAGAGTCTCTGGAGGCTTCTCTGTTGCCCCACCACTGTCACCATGCTTCATTCATTAGGTCTAGTCCACCGGTGCGTGGGCCTCTGGGTAGGATCCATGTGGCCACCCCCTGGAGAAGGCGTGTAGTTGCTCGATACAACCACTGGGTTTGTAACTTGACACCTGGTCGTGCGGTGCATTTGCCATCGCTTTACCCACAGAAAGCCTATTTAAAAAGGAAAGGGATGAGTCCAGCGCTCCTGACTCCGTAACCCCCTCATCCAAAAGAACCCAGCTTTCTCTCCGGCTGCGCGGCCCTCAATCTGGATCGGCATAAATGAATGAAACACAGGGGAATATCGACAGACAACCGCACAGGAAAACTCTCTGTCAAACCAGCCTGCCAGAAGGAATTTATGTCGGGCTTGACAGGCAATTCAACATGAGTTTTTCCCTCTGGAAGTTCATCTCAAGCTTGTCAAATGTGTAAAACGGCGACCGGTGTCTTTTGCCCCCCTTGCAAAGGAGTCACGCTGTGATTAACGGATCAGGTTTTTGACTGCCAGGACAAATGAATACAAATGAATTTAGGCACCCGAAGGAGAGATTGCAGAACCTCTCATCTAGACACAAAGTAAGTCACATGTATTTTGATTTACTCTGTTCTGTGTGTGTGTGTGTTGTGATGAGAGGTGTGACCGGTCTGAGACTCTGTTAGACACTTGGGGGAACTGTAAAGCTCCATGTGCTGTTTTACCTGTGATATGCCGGCTGGCTGTGCTCCAGCACTGGCGTCCACTGGGGACCAGTGAGGCTTTGTGTGGGCTGTGTTTGGACCATGAGTGTCATTTGTCACCATTTGTCACAGTTACCGTCATTTTTCCCAAACTGACTCTGTAAATCCAAATCTATCCCTCATTGATTTCTATCGTAAACAAACAAAAAGACCAGGTTCATTTGTTTAGACTGTATCTGATCCCCCCCCCCCCCCTGTTTACTCCTCAGTGTGTGATGTGCACAAAGAAAAAAAGTTCATCTAAGTGTTTTGGAGTCTCTCTGGCAGACTGGTGCATGCAGACTTTGCTGAATAGTGTTTACTAAACTGACTCATGTGATAGGGCGAGCAAAGCCAGCAGTTATTCAGACATATAAAGTTTCACGAGAGGTTCTTCAGCATCCACTCGACCTTCTTATAGGTTTTGTTAGGATGCTTTCCATGTTTTCCTGTTTATACATTCAGCGTCCACAGCCACCACACACACACACCACAGGGGAGATTTCTTCAGTCAAGGTGGATGAGATTCCCAGAAAACCCTGTCATAGTTTGTTTATTTATAAAATAACATCAGGATATGCATTGATTTCACCCACTTATCAGTTTACTTAAGATATAAAATACAGATATGCAGAGTTACACATACATTGTTGATCTGTTGTAATTCATGCACCTTGGTCTAGAGTCTGCTACAGCATGCAGTGGACAGATCTTGCACAATTGAAGCGGACAAGTCATTCATTCATTTATACATGTGTGCATCATCCTCAGCTTTGATTGATCTGTGGTTTTACTGCCTGCTGAACATCTGGTTTAGGTTCAGATAGTGGTTGAGATAGTGGGATACAGTCATCTTGGGAGTAAGAAAGACCAGACATTTGACCCGGTGCTGCATGAGTTTCTGACTGAAACAAGTTGGCTGAATGGTAATAGTCCATCTCACCTAGTAGGATGCTGAGCAGGAGAGGGCGACATGTTAAAAGCAAACACCTTGAGGGGGTTTATAACCTCATAAATGTCGCCACGGTTCAGCAGTGCAGTAACTGCATCGCTCATTTCCAACGTGCGTTTGGTCGTGATACAGAAAAGACAAGTCTACCTGCGAGGTGTCATCTGCGTGAGCATCAACACCACATGTCCACATGGTGTCGCCCTTTGTGTCTAACGCCTGTCTTTTTACATGCAGCTATTCATGAGCAATGTGTTGATATATTTTGACAGATTTATTCTCACATTTAAAAAACAAGAGTCTTTTTTTTTTTAGCGTAGAGCCATCCAGACACGTTCTAACTGGTCTAATCAATTTCAGTCACCAGTAATCCCCCAAGTCAAGAGATTTATCATAATGAGTCACACACATTTTTACACTATTCATCTCCTCCCCAGCATAAAACTAATTGGAACAAGGCCGACGAAGCCAAAGTATTTGATAAGCCGAGATTAATCATGAATTAAACAGTCAGCAAGTGAAGGAAACTGATAATGGACATACAAGTATACCACTGGTCTGAGGACATACCAGTTACACTCTCCTCCTCATTAGCTTTAGTGTCTGTTCATCCCTAGGAATTTTCCACTGTGTGTGTGGACTGAGGGGGCAGGATCACCTTTGGGAAATCCTTTCAGGGAATCATTGAGTTGTCCGAGCTTGTGAAAAGACACCATACTGGCTTCTCAGTGGCTTTTGCTCAACCTTTGACTGGTCGCTGGCCCATAGACACACTGCTGTGTGAGTGTGTATGTGGAGAGGGGGTCGAGAGGTTAAAATCAGACTTTAGGCATGGCTAATGCAGCCTCGTTTTAGGGCAGAGAGATAAAGACAGTGATGGAAAAAACATCACAAGAGAGTGATGATGTTAAAAAAGAAGAACGACAGAGAACGAGAAGGAGAGAAACGTATAATATATGTTATAATGAGGCACTTCTGAATGTCTTTGCCACTTAAAAACCCTAAAGCAAACATACACATACACTGTTTTTCCCTTAAATGTGAGGCGGTGTTTGTGCCAATCACAGTTAAAAATCAGCAGAGGGTCAGTGATGCTATCAGCAGTACAGAGCAGTATTCTTCCCCTCCTGCCGTCTAAGTGTGAGTTCAGCAGCTCACAGCACAACATATAGGTTACACTGTGTGGTTTCATGTATGACTTCAGAGGAGGTATTATTCATTGGGCCTGTATTTTGTCCACTCAGCCAGAATTCCCTGGGGGAGTCTTGTCATAGCTCACTGTTGCAGCATGAAAACCACACAGCAGACAGATGTCAGCCGTGCTGATTTTAAATGTCCACTGTGCACAAATCCACCTCAGTTGCAACCACCTTCAACAGACCCCCCCCCCCCCCCAAAAAAAAAAAACCTGTCACAAGCACTTCAAAAGCAACCTAATGAAAATCTAAACAAGCCACAGAGAATTTTTTTTAATGCGAAAAGCCAATGAAAACAGCCCCGTTGCCCAGGAAACTCGGTCCAGTTTCCACAGATGTAAACAGCCTGGGGGACAGAATGAGCGTTATTTGCTGCAGTGTAAAAAAAAAAAAAAAAAAAACTTCAGCATTCATGACTCATTTTCAGAAAGCGGATCTCTCCTCAGCTGATAAGAAACTGACTGAGGCTGTAACCAGCTGGAAGTCTGGGAGACACACACACACACACACACACACATCCTGAGTAACCACAGCCAGCTGTGTGTGGGGATGACTGTGATGAAGCTTTATTAGCAGTTAGGAGAGCAGGAGATGTAGACACCGTAAACACACATACAAGCACACCATTGCACACATACACTTACATACATACACACCCTCTGATTATAATCATTTAGAGCAGTGGGGGGAAGCCGCCATGGGGGAATATGGAGGTTGTTTTGGAGTAATATTTCCAAAGAGAAAGAGAAGACTTCTTTGATTTATCTCACATTGTTTCCTGGGACAGTCCTGGTGAATGTGTTTACACAATAGTTACCGTCTTTTCCCACATCTATGTATTTGGAGAACTTGGCCCATGCCTGCGTCTGCCTGCTTCTCTGTGGCCCTCCAACCACAGCTGCTATACACATTTCCTCCCCCAGCTAGTGTGTGTGACCATGTGTGTCTGGATGACCTCCAGCGGTAAACAGTGGCTCCCCTGCCTGTCACCAGATCTCGGTCCCCCACTGTGCTCTCAGTCCACTTGCCAATCAGTCCCCCCTTAGCTTTACTGCACACCTGGATGTGGTGAGGGTGTTGAGAGAGCCCATTTCATTTTTTTGTTTTGTGTGTGTGCATGTGTGTGTGCACATACACATTGGTTTTGGGAAGAACGGTTGATGGATAAGTCTACTCTAGTATTTCTGCCATACAAACCACAAGTTGAAGCTGTGTGTGTGTGTGTTTTGGAGAGAGGTGCACTGAGTTGTAAGTGCTTTTGCAGAATCCAGTTCCCATTTGTTATTCACATGATATCTGTGGTTCAGTTGCAAAGCATATGGTTTTGCTTGCGTCTGTGTTTTGATGCGATATAAAAACAGCGATTACAGATAATGTTTCTGTCCTTTTGCGATACTGAAAACATCAATTTTGTGATCTCTGTCTATGTCATGTTTTTGTGGTGTGTTCAGGACACATGCCATAGATTAACCTAATCACAGCAGTTCTGTCTTCATTAAACCAAACTCCAGGATGCTCCTCCTCAGTCTGATGCACTGGTACCACTTTCTAACAAGGCACTCTTTATAAAGCTAATGGTTTTATTAAAGGTTAATAAATACTTTACAAATGCTTTCATCATTTGTTACAAGCATTAATAAAAAAAAAAAAAAACCTTTTGTGTTGCCAGGTTGTGAAAAATGTCTGTGTCTTATTGGATCTGTTTGACCACCTGTGCAAAAATCTATTTATAAACAACTTAACTTATTTACAGCTGCAAGTCTTGATAATTAAAGCCCTTGATTAATGGCTTATCTTTCAGTTTATAGGATATTAGAAAGTGAGAAACCCATGAACAGCATTTAACAACCTGGCAACCCAAATTTTGTTCGTAAAGCATTTGTGGTAATTTGATTCATTATTTAAATGATGTATGAAAACCATTAGTCACGACGTATAAAGGGTTTTATAAAGCGTCCCTTATTAGAAAATGGTACAAAATTATTTTAAGAGATAAACATCAGTAATTGCATGAGTCAGTGCTGCCTGTTTCTAACCTCCTCTCCTCTCTTCCCCCAGGAGAGCCCTATTGCTCTGTACCGTTTTATATTGTACTTGTTACCTGGGACTTACACAAGTACACTCTGAAGGTAAGACATGGCTTCCACTCGTCTCCACTCAAGTCACTCCTCTTTCTTTCTCACCTCTTTCCCTCTGAGAAGTTTTACCAGTGGAAAAACTGTAAAAATGATTGGAGCATTGGAGGTTGGGTGGGTGTATGTGTGTGTGGGGGGGCAGGATTTGGAGTTATTCGTTGCCTGTTTGGTCATTACCCAAACACGTAAACACATAGCTATGAGAATTGGGCCAGCGGTTGTCATGGCAACGTGTGTTGAGTAAGCTAAGTCGAGTGAGCAAGGGAGCAATCAGATCATAGATCCGGCATAGAGCCGGTCCTCGCACAGAGTCCACTCCTGTGTGTGATTTACAGTGTTTAGCAGACAGGACGTAGAGGTCACTGTTCCAGACACAAGATAAACCACTTCAAATACACAACAACTACTGCTGAAGTTCCCCTTGGCAAAATATTTAGCTCATCTCTAATCTTTTCCAATCAACTTCAAGTGGCTACAATCAACATTTTTTATAATTTTAATACAATGGTCAGTGTTTAAATGTACGGCTCCTCGGCTCCACTGTTTTGGTTTTTGCTCTCGCCGCTCTCATAGCTTTGTTTTCTGCTGCAGCGTGTGGTTGTTTACAGGGAAAACGCCTTTATAAACCCACCAAACGCTACTAATAACTGGTGAACATGGTGCAGCACTCAAAGAAGTAAAGAACCAGGTAATTCCCTCAAGAGTGGGTGGAGACCAAAACAGAGCCAAAAGAAAGTTAATGTTGGACGTGACATTCATCAGGTGGCCAAAAAACTGAACTCCAGATGAATGATCATGCTGCTCTGTAACTGCTGGAAGTGTGGTGTAGTGCAAACGTTGATTATACAGAATGTCAGTGTGGTGGTCACAACTTTTTTTTCCCACTTCTCCTGAGTGGCCAAAACATCTGTTACTGCCAGTTTAATGAGGAAGGTGCAGGGGAAGGTTGTGTAGTCAAGTAACTAGTGTGTGTTGGTGTCAGTAGACAGCAGTCAGCCTCTGTGAGCATATTGCCAGATATTACTTTCTTACTCGACAAGCTGGGTTAAAAAAAAAAAAAAAAAAAAAAAAGAGCAGCTGGTGAAGATTTGAGCTACTTTTTTTGTACAATTTGGTGGTTTCCCCTGATGAAAAGTTATAGTTACAGTCCAGTGAATCGGCCCCTTCTCTCCTCTCTTGTCATTTTGATTGAGACTGACAGGGCATAGGGTTGAATAGGCCCCAGTACAGAGTGACTGAAAACTGATGGCAGACAGAAAACAAATGTCAGTTGAGTTAATTACAACAAGACTGAGACCTTTTTTTCTTACACTTCGAATTGTTTTTCAGTTACAAAGTCAAAGTCTCTGTGGTAAAACAAAGCTACTATGATGATTTTAAGGGATGACTTCTTATATTTAGCCCCCACCCCACCTATGAAATTCAGACTAGTGGGGGGAAACAACCCCAGGTAAACATGTTAAATATGTATGGAGTCGTATTTCTATAGAGAAAGTGAAGACTTCTTTATCTTGACCACATATTTTCTTGGGACTGTCCTGGTATAAATGTTTAATGGTGACCAATTTCCCCATATCAGACTTTAAAAAGAAGGTAACTGTACAAAAAAACATTCCTAAATGGAAATGAATAAAATACTGAGTTACTGTACTTCCATAACAACTGAGTTCATCTCAGGCTCTGATTTAGCTACTTGGCATCAGTCATCAAGTTGTAAAGATGTCTATGACCTATGTGACAGTTTCAAAGAGGATGAACTCACAGCTGGGCTCTCTCCGTAGTTATAAACTCTGCATGAGGTGAACGTTGAGATGTTGCTGGAGCAGGAATGCCCATCATCAGTGGTGCAAGCTCTGATCACCTTGTTAAGAAGAAGCGTATCCCACAGGATCTCTTGGGGTGGTAGACAGCTGGCTCAGGGCCGGACAAATGTTTGCCTAACACTCCCCTTTGGTGCATGAGCCCAGTGACTAAATCTGCTTATTGTACTGTGAGATCATTTTATTTCAGAAAACGGTCAGTTCTGGTGCTAGATTTGTGACATCACTGCAGTGGCATGGATTCAGAGGTGACATGCAACTGAGAGAAGCGATGACCAAATGGTTTAGTTTGCAGCCAGGAATTATTCCAGCAGAGGCTGACGTATCGGTTAATATACATTTTATTTGGAGAGCCTATGACATAAATAAACATTTTGATAAAATACCCGACACTTTGGCATTTCTGTTCTTCAATTCCTTACCCATACACCTGCTACATAAGCCAATTTATCACTCAGACTCTAATGAAGTTGCATGCAACGTACTGTAACACAACTTCCATTGTTTTGTTGTGGCTGTGAGTCTTTCCTGGATGCCGTGTTTCCCTTTCACCTTATTTCCCTTTTCCTAAAAACGAGTCTCAGGAGAAAAGCTCTGTTTTTCTGTTTAATAAATTTGCAAGAATGTTTTTCATTTTCACAAGTGCTGACTCCAAAACTAATGTTGTGGGAATACTTGTAATGTATTGCTGCGGGGATGACCTTTCCATTAAGAAATGTCATAAATGGCTCAGGGTAGACTCATTTTGGCCAGACCAAGAGAGATCATTTGAGAGTGTTTGAATGAATCAGTGACTTCATCCCCTACAAGGGATAACATTTCAGAGCAAAGAGACTTCGATATTCTCTCTGTCCTACTTGAGTGACTTGGCACAGAGCAAAGCTATGAGCTCCAGCCTTGTGTTAAACACAAGTCTGAGTGTGTTTGTTCACATCCACACAGTGTGCTGTATATCTAATACCATGTGGTTAATGTATGCCCCAGTTATAGGGCAAGTGGTATTTAAATAAAGCAGTTTGCAGACAGAGGCCTGTATGTACAGAACAGATACATGTAATGCACCCGCTGCCTCACTGCCAAGTCTTGTTGTCCTTTACTGCAGAGGAGACCACACAGACAGGAGAGCTCAATGTGTGGATGGGTATACACACAAACCCATGTAGCTCTTATTTCATCAGACTATTTTATAAAGCCCTAATGTTTTGAAGCGAGGGAAAGTCTTACAGTACAACCCTAAAGGGCATGGAAAGACTGTAAATAAATGGCTGTGTAAGATGACTGCTTACATTTGGATCAATTTCCACAGTGTGAAATGATTGTTTTAGATGTGTGTGTGGTTTTAGAATAATCTTATATAAAATCAAACAGCAGCAGTCGGTCTGTGCGAGTCAGTTTTTGTTTGATATGATACATATGAGACCTTTTTCTGCAGAAATCCTGAGTTGAGAGCTGCTTCCACCCTCAGGTCTAATTCTTTGATAGCACCACAGTGACTGCCAATCAGATTCCCGCCCATTTTTGAACAACTTTCCATGCAATTAAATCCAAAGTTCTGATGCCCTGACAGCGATCTAATGAAGCAGACATCAAAAGACAAGCATGTCATTGAAGCCCACGCTCTGTATGGGTTCGCAAGCAACTGTGAGGACATCCCATCTGTCCTTCGCTCCCCTCATCTTTCCCGCTTTCCGTCATCTCATCAACATTGCTTATCCACTTTTCTATGTTTTCTATACACACATCCCCATTAGACAAGGCCCAGCGACCACAGGTCAAAGTGAGCCCAGAGACAATAAAGATGATTAGGGGCCTGGGTCTGAGTTCACAGGTCATACAGAGAGGCGTTGGGACCACTCAGACTGAAAGGCTGAAAGGCTGGAAACTGTGCTGTGCTTCCAGACAGGGAGATGCTGTGCTGACTTGTGGTTACTGTTGTCATGTTGTAAATGTTCAGACTGACTCTGCTGATGAGGACAGAGAGGAGAGAGGAGACGGGGAGGTTGTCTGATGATGCCGATGTCCATCGGTTCATTAATCCCCTATAGCTTTAACACAAAGACGCCATGCCTTGATATCAGTGAAGCAAATACTTCCAGCACATATACTTAACATACAGTAACAAGCACTCAGATGTGCTAATTGGTGTGGAAGTAATATAATTTTGCCATAAAATGTACATTTAGATCCTGAACTCTGCCCCTTGTGCCTCCAAATTCACAGACACATACTTGTTAGCTTTATACAGTAACGATTTCTCCTTGCCTCATATGGCCAGCTGGTTGCTAAGAGCGGATTAGGTCCTTTAGCCTGATTGTGCGTTCCTGGTACTGGCTGCTTTGGCCTTGACTGAGCCCCATCACAACTACCTCCACCAGCACCGTGTGAACTGCAATGGCAAAGCTCCATGATTTCACATGACTGTGGCTCGATATAGGCACTATGATAAAAGGATTATTCTTATTTTACTGAATTCATACCTTAGTAATCAGTACAAGAAAGCAATCCTTGTATCCCTGTTGGAATATCTGTTGTATATTTCTTTTGTTTTCTATTCTCAGTGTCAAATAAAAACAAAAAAGTTTATGGAACTCATTTAGCCTCCTCAAAGGTATACCCTCACTAGAACAAAACCCAATTCACAGACCAAAGACTGGAAGGCAAAAATTAGGTAAACAGTTGGAACCGCTGTGCTTTGGTTTGGCTTTAAAACTTTACATTATTTTGTTGTTACCCTTTGGAGTTGTTAAACTGCGGCCACATTAGACTTGAATTTTATTGTGAGCAAATCCTTTGAGAGTCTGCAGGCGTGTGCAGTAATAAAAAAAAAATGCTATATGGTGGTGGCCATTTGTTGTGTGCATGCTTAAAGCTGTTTTATGCTTCACTGCAGTCATTCGATCAAAATTACGCCACAACTTGCTTTTCTGGAGAGACGCACAAGTCTGCAAACCACTGACATTTGAAACTGAAGCCGCCACACCACCTCTGCAGCATCTGCCCACTCACAGAGCCTGGGCTAACCAAGGTCACCCCACGCTCGCCTACCATCAGTCTAGTTTAATGTCAGTCTGGACCTATACATGGTCATTTATTTTGGCCTACAGCTGCAGTAGACAGCCTACAGAAGCAGTTTCATGGCCTCAAAACCCAGTGAGTTTATTATTCCTTGTATGTCATTTCTTGTTTTAACTGTTTTGTTCCCCCTCTCTTCGCCCTGCGGCGTTTGAGCTCCATTTCTATGGAGCTACTGTTCTGTGTTGGCTGACGGATGACATGATATAAGGCTTTGATGCCGCCATGCTTGTCGTGTGTGATGGCAAAACATAGATTGGCTCTGTTTTGTTCTTGGAAAGTCTTTGTAAAACTGGCATGTAAGCCGTTGTATTCAATCCAGCTGCCACTGGCAAAGAGAGATAAAATATTTTTGCTGAACATCAACTGTTTCAGGAAGAGCAAATTCCCACCCAGTGAGTCCAGAGTGTCCTGTTAATAATTGTAAGATGTTTAACAGGTTCCTCCAGCATGATTGCTATCCTTCCTGTTGACGTGTGTGTGTGTAATTGTTGCTCAAGGGTCTGCATTTTTAAGTGTTACCACATCAACAAAACTGGCATTAATTCTGTCCATTTCTGGCACAAACAAAAGGAAAGGTTTCAGTCCAGATGTGTTGGTGTGAAACAAATTACTCTCCTGTACCCATTCAATTGATGTGCCATTGATGTTTGATTTTTGTGAACACTAAACTTCCCCTTCGTGGAGGGGCTGTGGCTTGGGTGGTGGAGCAGGTTCAACATTGATCTCTGACTTTGCGGTACAAACCCTGGCTCCCCACAACCAAGGTGGCGTCAGGATGGGCATCCAGAATAAAAAACCAAAAGCCAAATCAAACATGCAGATGGTGATCCGCCGTGGCTTTAAAGTCTTTAAACTTAAAAAAGATCTTTCCAGGTTCTAAAGAGAGTACATAATAGCAGGCTTTCATTTTCTCTATTGTCTGACTGCACTCTTGTGTAACTTTCATAAACAACTCTGTCATAATTACTTGCACCTCTAACATTGTTCTCTTCCCTCTATCCAGATGTGGACATCCTCCAAAAGTTGGGGCTTAAGGGAGAGAAGCCGTCACGCTCCGTGCCAACAGGGGTCATTCCATTCAGATCAGGGATCATCCTCAACCAGCGGGCGCACATCGAGGCTCCATTGCGCTCAGTCTTCCCAACGGCCATCTGGCCCAACCTGGCATTGGTCTTGAGTGTACGCTCGCACCGTGTCAACAGTGCTTTCCTCTTCACCCTGCTCTCAGACCGTAAGAATCTCCTTCTTGGTCTGCAGCTTGTACCGGGCAAACTGGTCCTTCACACAGGACCAAACACCTCAGTGGCACTGCCCTATGAGCCCCATGATGGTCAGTGGCACCAGCTGGCAGTTGGAATAAATGGACAGAGAGTGACTCTATATGCCTCCTGCGGAGAGCAGAGTGTTCATGCAGACTTTGGGTGGGACAGTGAGGAGGGACTGGCTCCAGAGCTCCAGAGCTCCTTCCTGCTGGGGCGGACAAGCCAGCAGCAAGCCTCAGCACACTTTGAAGGAGCCATCTGCCAATTTGACCTGGTCCCTTCTGCACAGGCAGCTCACAACTACTGCAGGTACATTAAGAAACAGTGCAGGGAAGCTGACACATACAGGCCTAACCTTCCTCCATTGCTGCCAATCCTACCACGAGAAACAAACATCACAGCTACCGCTGCTACCCCTAAACATGGTGGCCCAGAGACGGCCAGGAAGCCCACGGGGCTAAGCCTTGCCAAGAGTGTTGCCGCTGCTGCTTCAGCTGTCAGATATGTGGCCCAGACAATGAAGCCCAAAACTGGGGCCATTCCTACACCCCTGCTGGGAACTGTGATGCCAGTGACAGTCCAGCTTGGTTTGGCCTCTCCACCCATGAAGGTCAGGACCGAAACTGTCACAGCACCACTCAGGACAAGAGCAACCCCAACAAAACCACCAACCCCAAGACCTTCAACTTCTAAAGCTTCAAATCAGAAAACCTTCAAACCCACTCCTCCAAAACCCACTCCTCACAACAGCCCCAAAAAGACAACTGCAAGAATGGACAACAAGAAAAAACCTACTATTCCAGCCACTACCAGCACCAAGCCCTCCAAGACAAAACCTGACTACACTTTATCAGACCAAGATGCAGTTCCAAAGAAACCACAACCCACCGCAGCCAAGAAAACATCTCCCAATCCTAAAGTTACAACGTCCAAAGCCACTCCATCCAAACCCAAAGCAAATCCTGTCAAAGTTGTCCCTTCTAAACCATCAGTATCTAAAGTCAGCCCCTCAAAATCAACCATTCCCAAAACTACAACTGCTAAAACCTCCAAGCCAGTCTCCAGACAGGCCAAGCCAACAAAGCCAGTCAAAACATCCAAGGCTCCAGTCACCCCGCCACCTACCAGACCTTCATACAACACAGTAACACCACCTGCCACTGACGGCTTCCAAAGCTGGGAGGTTCCACCTACTCAGTTCTCCCTGCTGGCTGGACCTATAGGACAGAAAGGAGAAGCAGGCCCACAGGTAAGCACCTCTAGTCTGTTGGGTTGGGGTTTTAGTCTTTGTGTGAGTCTCCCACAAAGACTACAGCATTACTATAAACAGTATGTGCTTGAACAGTGTTTTTGATGTGGGTGAAGGGCTACCTAACACTATATGCATGGATGTGGGGAAGCAGAGGAAAAAAGAACATCTGAAAATAAAAGAGCACTGTGGTCTCCTTGATGGTGAGCAAGTGAACACGTAGAGAGATTTCAGGTTAGCCCCAAATCACCTTGATATTGTGACAGTTAAGTTTCTGCAAGAAGATGAGCAAGAAACATGAAGGCCAAGTCTCAGCTGTTAGCGCAGGCAGTTGTGGGTGGTGGTTTGATGGTTTATGTTAGCAAAGAGGTGAAAGTGAGCGAACTACCTCCATGAGAGACATCCCAGTCTGTTCTGGTCTTTGTCACCACTGAAAGGCCAGGTTTTTGACTCTAGTGCTTCGAGGCTAGACATAAGAGACCACAGAGATATGTAGGTTAATGTGGCACTATTTCCTTTCCCACACAGGTTAGAAATCTTGCTTTTCTCCCTCCTTTCCTTCTTCCTGTGTGCACCAGAACCCTCCAGGCTGGGTGTGACGTGTCAGGTCTGACGCCTTGCCGTCTCTGCACCAGATTCCTCTTAGGGGCTAGTGGAGGTCACATGGGCCTCTTTCAAAGCTGGGTCAAGGGTCAAAGCAGTCAGTAAACACCATCATTCAGCTTCATGGTGCAGGCGCAAAGGTAGTATTGGCCTAAAGTATATCGCAGGAAGAAAGAACACTGAAGCAGGCGGGTCCATTTTCACCTTTTCTGTAGGTGTCATTTCACACCAGAGTGAATCTCTGCTGGATTTTGACTGCCCACATGAGATCAAATTTAACTCCACTGATCACACAGTATTTTATGTGATGGAAAACCAACAAACTGTCCTTAAGTTTTACTGCATTATATCCTAAACATAACATCATAAGTTTTTCCTCAGTGTCTCCTCTGTATGTTTTGGCTGCATTTGTGCTTCTGTTTAAAGCTGTTTGATACGTGATCTGATTTGCTACTGTGGGTTTCAGACCGCAGTGTCTGTAGTGTTGGCTAATTTACCTCTGTACTGATGACCACACCAAATTAGGTCATCTTTAATGAACCATATCAATATAAAGAGCTGTAATCCATCACTGATAAGAAATTGTAGGAGGATGAGTTCAGGAAGTTATCAGGTAATTTACTATGAGTGTCCATGCTGTTTTGAGGCCACAAAACAAATGTTAGTTGAACCGATCTAAGAGCAAACATTGAACCATGATAACAACTCCCAGTATGCAGAATCTGTACATGTTGTAGTGTTTATAATACACAAGTGTGTGAAAAATGTGTGTTTGTGTGTTTTGTCAGAGTCCCGACTTAAATACAGTCCGAGGATAGGGCAGGATTAGTTAGACGTGATGGATCATTTATCGTGAGCATGCATGCATGAATATGCACATGTGGGTATTTGCACGCATGTGTGTGTGCCTGTGTGTGAGTGTGCCATGTAGTGCTCTGGGAGATCCCAGATGAACACAGTCACGCTTCCTTTTCAACATAGTCTGGATTTCATAATTACACATGCCATGTGTGTAACTCTGTTTCCCACTGCTTACAGCACTGTCTTGTATAAACACACTCTCTTATACACATACACACAACAAATATGAGAGTCAGAAACCAGTGAAAAGCATTACATTCATTGAGGTTTCAGCCACTAGCTCTGCCATTAATCACTCCCCCTGCCCAAAAAGTATTAAAGAGTCTTCAGCTGAAGGCCACAGTAGGAACGTGATTTGGATGCTGGTGTTTTCGCTGTGCTGAAGCTGCACTCTGACTGCCAGGAGAAACATCCAGCGCCGGCACAGATATGGCAGCATGTCCCATCCGAAGCACCTTCAGCTCCTTGCTGCTGCCTTAAAAATAACTTAGTGTTCCACTGCAGACTTGAATGTGTTATATATTCAGGTGTTTTTATGTGGTAGCTGAAAGTGAGAGTTGGACTTTTAATTTGATTAACTTTTAATTAACACTGTCTGCAAGTAAATTTAATTGAAACTTGAACTGATTTTCTAAATTTCTTGCACTGAGTACTTCAATTAAAGAGTTTTGTTTAAAATTATGGCAATAAGAGGGCGAATACTCACACTCTGTGTCTCATCCGTCTTAAATCTGAAGTCTCTCATCAACCAATGAATTCTCTTGGCTAATGATGGACAGGTGCAAAGAGGAAAAGACATCAGAAATAAACAAACAAACAAGTGTAAGGAAGGAGCACCAAACCAGGGGGTGGAAGTGTGAAGATGGACAGGGGTGTGTGTTGATGTTGACAGGTCCTCTGGCTACCACTGAGCATGCCACCTGTAAAAATAGGGGTGGTCTCAACCATGGAGGTCGTGCTGGAAGACATGGTGGGGGGGCTCAATTACAATCATCAGAGCGATATGTACCAGATTGCAGACAGACGTGTAGTGTAGATAGCAGCTATGACTACAGTAACCTTTAGACATGGTGCTGTGTGTGTGGATGAGAAGGCTAGTAGTGTTTTGAAGCTGTTTTTGAAGTTGTCCTTTGTCTCTTAAAGTTCACAGCCTTGTGAAAATTGAGATGCGGAAACTACAGAAAGGGCACAAGATTCACATGCCAGTAACTGTGCTTTATGGTAGATACTGCTGCTTTTTTACTGCACCCTCATATCCATGTTATCTCAGGCATCGGATTTAAAAGTGCTGTAAAATTACCATAATGCATTGTACAGTGAACAAAGCAAAACGTGCAATGTAGACGGTTTAACACACATTTGCATCAGGATCCAGAGCTCTCTGCAGGTAGCTCTTAGTTTGCCACAGAAGCCACAGGCGCTCTGTTTTTCTTCACCTCTCGTTTGCCTCTTTTTTTGATTAAAAGAAAACGAATGAGCACAAGGCTGATAGAACCACACAGGGGCATTGAGTGGCGCAGGAAATGACCTGTTATTTCTAGGATTTCTACGGTTTCCTGCCACACAGCCTCAGAGCTTCCTGATGGATAAGGCTGAACTCTCATCACCTTGAGTCACTTCAGAGAGAAAAGGTGTCACTTTTCTACCCTGCGGCCTGTCTGTGGAAACAAAGTAGGAGTTTTAATGACCCAATGGTTTTGATAGGCTGTGATAAAAAAAAACGGGGGGTGGATGGGGGGGTTCCTTTGGTATAGAATAAGATCATCGATGTGGTTTATATCAGCATGCAGCACTGACCAAATGCTCTCTCTCCAGGGACTGCCAGGACCTCCAGGGAAGCCAGGCCAGCCAGGCAAGAGGGGTCCTCGGGTAAGTCTCCTCACTTGCCCTCAACACACACCTCGAGCCACATCAAACACACATCCATTTCCAACTTCTAGAAATAAATTTGTCTGGTTGTTTTAATCCCAACTTTTTTTTAAATGCTACTATGCCCATAAATGTGTCTTTATTTAGGTTCATTGTGAGTGTGAGTGTGTGTGCTGTGTGTTTGTTTGTGTTTTTGCTACTGCTGCTGACGTACATGTTGACTGAAAACTCAAATGCAAACAGTCAGTAATAATAACCCCCCCCCCCCCCCCCCCTTTGGCAGAGAGTGGCTCAGGAAAACAGACAGACAAGGACAGAGAGGACAGTATCTGTGTGTTCCAGCCTCTAAAGTCCTGGACCGTTTTCTGTCATTACAATAATAACCTGCCAAAGCCAGGCTCCTACATCACTTTAAATCCCGCCCATCACCCAGCTGACACACGCGCACGCACACACATACTCACACACAAAGTTTTCCTATGCAGGGAGATTGACCATATTCAGCACGGGGCTGTGAGTGCTGACCTCCCACCCCTAAGCATAAACAGGAAAGCTCCTATAAAGACGGCCTTTCAAAAGGCTGCCTGTGCCACAGGATGCCTAATAAAAGCACTGTAAACAGACAGAGAACACATGGCTCCACTGGACTTTCTTCTCCTCACTGAGCTGTTGCAGCAGGCTGCACCGACACTTCATAGGAATCCCATTCTGGGCTAATGAAAGGCCTCTTTCTCCAAGGCAGTTAAATAGATATAGTCTCATTCTTGGGTCTTCTTTCAGAAATTCTCCCTCACTTCCTCACTTCCTCGACATGATCGCGACGTGGTTGAAAGTCCAGCTCTTCGGTTGAAAGTCCAGCTCTTCGGTTGATTGAAATATCTCAACAGCTTTCAGATGCACTTGTGTGAAATTTAGTACAGTCATTGAATGTTACCCTGGAGGTCAATCCTAATGATGTTAATGATCCCTTGACTTTTCCTCAAGCACCTCCATTAAGTCCGACATCTGCAGTGTGACGTGAAATGTCTCAACACTGCTGTGAAACCGAGTTCACGCATTCATGTTCCCCTGAGGATTCATTTTAATAACTTGGATCCCCTCTATTTTTGCTATAGCACCATTTTTTATTTGCCTAAACACCTGTGTCACAAATGCATCTAATCAACCTCTACTAACGTTAGCATGTAGCTAAAGGCACTAGCATGGGTGTAAACACTATGTACTGTTTATACTACAACACTACAGAAGTTAGTGGCTCCTTGTTTTACAGTTAGTTAGCAAACAGTCCCCTCGGTCAGTTAAGACAGTAGAATCATCAAAATGCATCAAATATAGATTATTGATGTTTGTATTCCACGTTGCTCTGTGCACACATACTGTCTATATTTGGATGAATGTGCTTCTGTCTTTGTTTTTTTTGTATCCGCCTGTGTCTGAGAGACTCTTAAGCTAAAGTCTGTGATCCCCCACCTCTATAGATGTATAAGGAGGTCTTTGTCTGGCTCTAATTAAAGCTATTTAAGCCGCAGCAGCACCTCCCATCGCGTCACTAGTAGCAGTTCTCCAGCTTCAGCCCTGCTGGATTTTGCGTGATCCAAATCAAACTTACCTGGAATAAAACTTAAACTGTGCAAAACAATCTAAGCACTGGGCTGAGTGCACTCAGTCAAGCCAAGTGTTGTTTAAGTATGATTCTGAGTGGACCTGTTTTTTTGTAACCAAGCAGCAGCTTTTCTGAAAATACACCCCATATTTAGCTTCATTCTTTCAAGAACAATTTCACCTTTCAAAGCAAATGAACAGAAACACATGAAATATTTGACGTCAGATATGCACTGCAGCATGATCCCTCCAGTTTCGCTTGGAGCTTGGACTGGTTGGAGCGTAGAGTTATGACTCTGTGTGTTAACCTTGGTAGAGCTTCCACGTCTGTGTCAAACCTCCTTCTTCAGCAGTATGTATCGACCAATCACCTCGTACTGATTTACATCCTGGTTGCTTAGACATGGCCTTTGTCAGCCCCTGGCAGACCAGCTGTTGAGCTGCCTGTGGCATTGTCAGTGGAAGTCATCGGTTTGCAAAGCGCAAACAATGAAAACAAGTCTCTTCAATAAAAAAGCACTTGTAAAGGCCTTTGGTTTTGATGCTGCCTTAACGGGGGTCACTGGCAAACACACCACCAGTGTCTGACTCTGACCTCACAGTCAGTGAGTTTAACACACACACACTGCTCACACAGCAAGTATACATGCCACAGCGCTAATCCCACAGCGTGTAGCACATATGTGACCGTGTTTATGACCTGCCTGTATAAAGAGTGGCAGATTATGGAGCTTTCCTGTAAACAAAAGCGTTTATCAAGTTTAATTGCTGCTGCCATGTTTGTGTCTGTTCGCACACACAGAGACACACATCTACACACTTGCAAACAGATGCACATATGTTGTCCAAATTCTGTCATGTTGCCAACACAATAGTGTGGTTTCAATTTGGGGAGAGAAATCCAAGTTGATCAGTGTAATAATTATCTCCACACCTGAATTCATGCTGCATGTTGCCAATCACCAAGGCTGCAGGCTCTCAGGTGGAAACGCATGATTTGATCATGTGCATCTTCTTCTACGTGAACGCTAAATACCAACCACAGGGTTTCTTTTCTTTTTTTGGCTGAGGAGAGGACAGTCTCTCTTTCTCTCTCTCTCTCTCTCTCTCTTTCTTTTTTTTCTTTCCTGACCTTCTGCAGCCTTGGATTACTGGAAGTCTGTATGATGACACACAGAGCACCATTGAGCCCACCGAGCACCACCCATGAACCCTGACCTCTGATCCCACACATATGAGTGTGAGACGCCGTCACCTTGGCAACCGCTGTCAGTACAGAAGCTCCTAGCTAGCCGGGTGCCGAGCTCCTTGCTAGTCTTGTTTGTAGGTGTATAATGACGACGGTGGTAGAAGGGTGCGAGGGGAAACGTACGGTGGATGCATCGCTGGTACACAATCCCGTATCTATCTGAGGGGCTGACGGGGGAACGGATTTGTCTGGAACCTGCTGCATCAAAAGGGTCTTTGTCTTGGCTGAAATCGCCCATCTTTCCTCATGCTTCTCCTCCAAAACCCTTTTTTCCTCACTCACAAAGCCTCATTCCACGTTGCTTCACCTGCACATATAAACTTAACTCACATCCCAGATGGACGCTTCATATAGAAACCTGGAGAGCTGCAGCAAAAAAAAAAAAAAAACAGCTTTCAGATGAGCAAAGGTGTTGAGATCTGCGTAGGCCCAGTGTGTTGGGCTGTTTTGGTAACACCAGGGGACAGATCAGCTTTTTAAGGGCCTGTGTAATCCCTAGTATAAACTGTGTACATGGATCTCTCCTCTGGAACATTACTGTAATAGGCTCCAGGACAGTAAAAGGCACAAACCACGCTCCAGTGCAACTTTTTTTTTTTTTTTGCAATCCCCTATTGGGCGCTTAAATACATTTTTCAATTCCAGATTTTAAACGTTTGGTGTAAAGCTAGATTTTAGTTTTCCATTGTAACTTTCAAACTGGCCATGGCTATTATGAGATTTTACTGTTATTGTTGTAAATAATACTTTGAATTACTTACCTACTTCCTTTTTTCATACGTTCTGGTCACTGCATGATGCATTTAACTTTCAAAACTTTGAAGCAAATAAATTGGCCTGATTGGCTTTTCAGCAGCACAGTTTAATTCATTTCACCACATCTGCTTCTGTTATTAAGAAGTTTTATTGCAATTTATGTGGCACTGAGCTGCAAATTCTGCTCTTTTCATTCAGCAAAGGCAAGCTGAGCTATTGAGATATTAACGAACAGTGAAATATGTCCTGAATCCTTCGAGGCAGAGTTGCTACTGTGTGTGTGTGTGTGTGTGTGTGTGTGTGTGTGTGTGTGTGTGTCTGACTGTGTGTGTGTGCTGACTGGGATCTTTAATTATAGAGACATCCAGCAGTTTCACATGCTCTCTTGATCTGATGTTGCTTAACCAGACATTGGCCCTTTGGCTGTAATTTGGCACAGCATCATACAGACCCTCTTTTATCTTTAATATGGTGACTGTATATACATTTTAACAGTTAGGAGCAGCTGTTGTCTGAAAGTCAGACTATGTTTACAGCGTAGCCCACTAAAAGGGCTTTTCTAAAGTATTCTGTTTGTGGTGTTAAAACCTTGGACGTGATGTCACGCATCCAGATTTAAGATCCACCATGTGCGTATGGTGTGAATGTAGAATTTCAAGCACAGATATTTATAATCCTGAGGTGGGCAGCACGCATGTCACCATAACGTGAAACATTATGAGCTATCATCTGTTTAGAGTTTGACCATTTGACCATTCCAGCGTTGGAATGGGTATGAATTGCAGAGAGCTGCCAGTATTATTGCCGCAGGAGCCGCAGTAACGCCCTGCATCGCTGTTCAGAGGTTGGTGGTTTTGCATTTGATAGCCCTCAGCTTGTGTGCACCCCACCCTGGTCTTCTCTAATTAGACACCTGTTGTGAGAGAAAGGGACACGACATGGAAGGCAAGAGCACGGGGACCAAAACGTCGGTGCCAGCCTGTGCTTGCCAGTGTACTGCCCAAAAGTGCGGTAAACCACAGGGTTAATTTTGAAGCATGTAATTCAAACATGTCTAGTTTGTTTAAGTTTATTTAAGGCACAACAGCGTCGCTTAACACCGTCTGGGCACAAGAACTGTGGAGTGAACGCCAGCTGTGTACAAACTGAAAATGAAAGAGGAAAAGAGAGTGTGGGAGGAAAGGAGGCGAGATCTGTAAAACTGGAGAATCCTTGGAATGAAAATACTGAATCTTATGTGTGAAACATCACAACGTAATATAGATAGAATATTTCAGATCTTATCAAAACTTAATTTTAGCCACTGGTCTCTCCTGTGACTCACTCAGTGGAGATAACAGTAACCTTACACATGCTTAGCCATGTCCTGTTCTTTCATGAGAGACCGTGAATCAGACATGACTGCGCCCCTTGACAGGAGGAGCAGTTACAGCTAAGAGGCATTTATGTTGTCATGTCTGCACCCGACATGTCTGCATGTCTGTTTTAATCTTTGCTCAGAGGGCATTTATGTTGGGCGGTCCGCCTGTCTGTCTGTGTGATAACAGACAGCTGACCGTCTGGATGCTTGTAGATGTTTTTGATGCTGCAGACCAGATCTCTGTCATAATGGTTTCCTGATTTGTTTTGACTCACCTCAGTGAAACTCGCTGACCCAGCTCTTAAAGCGGTTGTGGGTCTTTTTCCGCCCTCTCTGACTCGTTCAACCTTTGACCCAGCACAGAGCAAAAAGGCAGAGGGGGGGTTTGGTTGGTAGGGGCCCAGGGGTGCCACACCACGTGGAGGGCAGGAGTGAGGTCAAAGATCCACAGGAAAAAGTCACTCAGAGGAAGAGAAGGTGGATGGATGGAGAGATAGATGGATGGTTGTTGGTGGAGACGTAGGCCCCAGTGTGCGTCAGTGTGACGGCTGCTGTTCAAACCAAAGATAAATTGGTGTGGATTCGTTCTCTGGCTTCCAAAAGGTTTTCTGCTAAACCCTCCCATGGGGGCTGCTGGACAAGGCACGATGGCTCACGTTACCACATTTGCTGCTACTGTAGATCTCACTTTGTTTGCTTTCAGACACAGTTGTGTTCCTTTCCTCCCCAACAGCCAGCGCAGACAGAAACACACACCAGGAGAGGAATTCACAATGTTTTGATACAGGATGATCTGCGTTACTCATTAAGATGCTTGGCAAATGAGTGTTTGTGTGCATGTGAGCATATGTGTGTGTGTGTATGTGTGGAAAGGAGGGGTGGGCGGGCTGAAGAGGGCAAGGCAACAAGGGACAAGAAAACCACATCCATATGGTGAAGCAGCTCCACAGAGCCCCATTTTCCATAAGCTTCTACCCCCCAACACCAACCCCAAATACCTCACCACCCAACTCACACACACATACAGAGTTGAGGTATAGGAAAGTAGGTTAAGGTAGCATGAAGGCTGAGGTTCTCCAGACAGTCTGACCCCCCCCCCCCTTGGACTCATTCACAGTAGCAAAGCTACAGTCTCCATCAGCTCTGTCCCAATATGAAGACTGATTGAGATCTCCATCACCTTTTGATTATGTTTTCCTTTTCCTGACTTTCCCACAGGGCCCTCCTGGTCCCCATGGAAACCCTGGCCGACCTGGTCCACCCGGGCTCAAGGTATCTCACGCAGTCTTACTCTAAAAGTCATGATGGCAAATGAGCCTTTATTTTTTCACCACATGCCCAGCAGCCATGTTGATTTTTACGAATCAAACCATGACAGGATTATGCTCTTCATGCCTCCACTGATAATTTAATAAGAACTTTGTGTCCTTATCTTACCTTTTAATATGAACGATGATCCTGTGAGGATGATACATTTTGAATTTTTCTATATCAGCTTGAATCCATAAAGAGCAACAGAGGTAATAGGTTTTTATAGTTTGAGAATCAGGGCCATCTAAGTTCACAGCAGTGCAGCCGCATCTGGGACTCTGAGACACTACAAACTCAACAGCAAGAAATACTGAGGAGTTGTATCATTTTAACATGTGTGCTGCAGGGGTCAATGTCTGGAGTCCCCCCGGTATTGAAGGTTCAGGAAGGTTTTTCAGATTCTTGGAGTTCGGCTCAATATAAGTGCTCTGTGTTGACCAAATATACTCTAAAGTGGGTGTATGTGTCTACATTTATAGGCTGTTTCTGTGCAAAAAGAATGACAGTCTATGTGCTACCGCTGCAACCCGAGCAAGGAGGAGTAGAGTAGTTCGACACCCGGAATGATTTATCAGAGCTCCAGGGAGAATGACATTACAAGTCAAAAAGTGAGAACTAACACAAATAAATCTGTCTTAACTTTCAAAGTGTGAACAGGAGGCGACCAAACAAATACTCAATGTCACTCATCGTATTGTGTGGACTGATGTATGACTCAGCAAACAGCCTTGACCTCTGCCACTATGTGCTCAGAGTACATAGCTAGGAGTGCTACCTGTATTTGAAGTGTATTATAAAAATGCCTTGCATAAATGGCAGCTGTGGTCACACTGCCCACCCCCATCGATGGCACCCTGACCTCCCCGGGTCACCTGAGGGGGACTGTGTTTGTCGTTGTCTCACTGATGTAATTTATATGATTCCCTCTCTTTTTTTGTTCCCTGTTCACATTCCTCATGTTTCCCCCCCCAAACATCTTCCCATCCTTATGGCCCTAATTCTTTCTTTATCTGCTATTACCCCTGAAGAACGCAGTGACATGTTAAACAAAGATTATATGTGGCCCCCGGAAGAAGCTGCATGTTAAGGGTCTTCTTGGCAAAGTCAACAGTTTCCACTTAAAGGGAAAGCAGCTTGAAGTGTCCATTGGCCTCTGGGTTAAAAGAATAATTCAACATTTTGGGAAACACACTTACTTGCTTTGTTGCCGAGAAGCAGATGGATGACACCAGTCTTGTGTCTTCATGAATCTCACACTACAGTACTGGTATCTTAACTTAGTTTAAAGACTGGAAACAGAGGAAATAACTCTGTCCAAAACTAATAAAATTCACCTCCCAGCACCCTCTAAAGCTGTCTAATTAACATGTTAAATTTCATTTGTTATATCCATACAAAAGGGTGTAAAAATGACAATTTGTGGTTTTATGTGGGGTTATGTGCCAGGTTATTTCTTGGCGAGGAGCTGTGACCTCCTGGAGTCTCTTGGATCTCACCCCACCCAGCCAACACAGTAATTATTTAGCTTTATAGGAGCTAGTAAATGGCTGTATTCGTGTTAGATTTTGCCAGTACTGGCTTTCGCTGTTTCCCCCTGTTTCCAGTCCTTATGCAAAGTGAAATAATTTCCTCCAAATCTGTTCATGTAAGACTCGTATCACGTAACCATATAAAAGTCATTGGTTAAATTCTTGCTGGGGAGCATTGTCGTATGTCACAGTCCTGCAGCTCTGAAGAAAGCAAATAAATTCAAGAAATTCAAGAGCGTGAAAGAAACAGCAGTGGGGTAGGTATACACTCTACAAGGCAAGCATTTGAAACCTTTCCTTGGTGGGAATTGAAACGGGCCTCCTCTACCTGGCAGGTGTGCAGAGAGAATGATCGTGAAGTGTTTGATGTCTCGGGGAGCACCACAATTTTTACTCTTTCATCATTAATAAATGAAACAAGGTTGTAAAAAGCAGGAGTCCAGGGGGAAAAGAACGAGTCGGGGCTCAGTGTAATTTCCGATCCATAGCTTTGATGTGCCGAGGCCACATTATTGTTACCTGCTGACAGTGAAGCTTGTTGTGTGTGTATGTGTGTGTGTGACTGGAGGGGCACTGAGGCCACATAATGCTGTGCAGCTTAGAGAAGCATCTGTACCAATTTTTTTTTATGTGAATTCATAAGTTACATAAATAACTCAATCCTAGTGTGTGATTTACGGAGGCAAGCTTTTACAGCCTCAACCTTTTTCCCCGTCCAAATGAAAAGTGTCATCGAGCGAAATAATTTAGTTAATACGATTGTTAGTCAGTTGTCGTCAGAGATTGAAATCTTCTGAATGAGTTGGGTAATTTTCACGCATACAAAGTCCACCTTTGTGTTTTTTCTTCTTGTCAGGGGAGAAAAGGAGACCCTGGCATCTCACCTGGGCCAGCACCTAAGGGAGAGAAGGTATTATATCCCTCCTTTTCATACATGCTACATTAGTTTTTAACAACGTCCTGTTTGGCAAAGGCTCCTATAGCATGTTTATGATTGCTATTTATGCAACTAGCTAGTTTTGCATTATTGCCACTTAACATTTTCACTCTGTGTTGCAGGGAGACTCAGGGATTCTTGGCCCGGTTGGAATGACTGGACAAGCAGGCCGAAAGGTAAGAGTGGGCAGCTCAGACTCTTCCAAAACATTCACTGCTTTCACCACATTCCTTCTAATGACATAAAAATTGATGTTCTTAAATGCTGCATTTAAGAGCTCCCATTTACCAATTGAGGTTGTGAGTGAGTATGACGCTTACTGCAACCAACAAACTTTGAATAGTGAGGCTATTTGTGTGGGAAAAAAAACATTAAAAAACGAGCTAGCGTCACTGTTTCATAACCCTTAAGTGTGTTTTTGTAGCCTATTGTTTCTGTTTTGGTGCCTTTTTTATTTTTTATTTTGTTTGTTTTTGCATTTGTGTGTGTGTTTCTGTTTGTGTGTGTGACCTAGTTCTCTCTCATCTCTCTCACTACTTCTTCTTTTTTCTTTTTTTTGCTGTGCTCACCACTTCTTACATCTGTGTTCACTGGATCCTCTGCAGAGGGGTCTTAACACAGAGGAAGTCTGTCATGAGGGATGAACGCCGAGGTTTTTTATCATGAGTATAAAGAGGCTGGAGATCATGCACTTATGCACCAAGGTGTTAGTGCAGTAGATATTACTTAAGTCACAAGTTGAGTGATTCATGTGTGTGAGGGAGAAAAAGTGGGACGCAGCTTCTGGTAGTGGATCATTGACGCCAAGAGTAAATCCAAGAGGGAAAGTTTGAGACGTGAATCTGTACATGTACATGATTGTGTGCATGCATTCCTGTGTACTTTACATCAAGAAGAGAGAGCTATAGCTATAAGCAATAGATAATGGTTGAAAGAGATGGATAAATTAATGGATCCATCTTAGCTAAAAGTATAAATAGTTGTATTATTGTCAGTTTTATGGCTTTATATGATGAAATCAGGACGTTTGGAGCATACTTCGGTTCATCTGGTCTGGTGATGGGGGTGCATATGAGGAAAAATATGTTGGGAGCAATTAAAGTATAGAACATGATCACACCACAGAATGATGTGTCATGTTTCGCCCCGAGGTCTGAGCTAAAATCATCTGTTTCAGCTTTTCCCAAACAATTAGATGTAAACATACATGGTGGCAGGAGACGTTCTCTTGATCTGTTCCCCGTCAGACGCAGCTAAGCAGTGCATATGTTTCAAACAAAGTGGAGGAATTAGTTGAATAATTGAATATAGCAAGGGTGATTGTATGCATTTCAGCAGAAGTGTAAAGTGCCTCTGCATATATTCGCCGTCTCTCCCGAGCCACAGCGCTAAGTAACAGTGTTGGAGTCTAGTTGGATGGCTGCCTCAACTTAACATATGGCTTTTGTTAGGAATCTGCTTTTCTCTGTGTGTCTCTATGTCCATTTGTATGTCTCTCTCTTTCACACACACTCAGCCAGAGTGGAAAATGAAAAGCTGGTGGAAAACATTCGCAGGCTTCTCTCTAACTACATGAGTCTTGGCAGTGATTTGATGGCCTATCAGAGGGTTAGACAGTCACTATGAATCAGAGCTGCAGGTGAGAGAGAGTACAGGTACAAAGACCTCTGATATGAGGTCACATATTACATATTAAACATACAACAGTGACACTGAAGCTCTGCACCAGTCCTCACTGAGATGAGCAGTCGATTGTCTTAATAAAGCCTGAGGTTACAGTATAGTTGCTCATTAGGGATCTATCAGAATGACATCACACACTTTTGTCTGGAAAGTTGTTGCTATGGCAACTTCATCAACACACACACACTCTGACATCATAAGAGCATGCCACAGGTATTGGTCAATGAACCACAGACTTGATGACTGTAGAGGAAACTTGTTAAATTAACCACAAGGAGCGAGCTTCCTTTACACAAACACAGAGACGCTTATTAACCCATTTTCTTCCTGCGCTGAACAATGTACAATAACCCCTTATAGTTCTCAGCTGTGCTGACACCTTCGCTGTTAATGAGTCTGACAGGCCTTGACGTCCCAGGACTACGACCGGGATGTGAGTCAATTTCCAAACGGTGCAGTAGTAGCTCCAAACAGGATTTGTCCTTGTTCCTCTCTGGTTGGCTCAGGTGGAAAGTCCCAGGCGTTCCGTGCTGCAGGTTTGTCCACTGAGACACTGAGGCCTGGTGCAGCATCAGTACAATGTGGAAAAGGCGATGATTGCTTACAGTGCAATTACATTGCAGTGGCGCGGGCCACCCTGAAAACACCCATGTGCTGTTTCTTCCTCTTCATACCTCTCTAGCTGTTTGACTTGCTGTGTCTCGCATGCTTGGCGCGTTCCTCTGAAGCTGTGGTTTAGGAAAACGGGACAACGGCAGCTTTTCCTCTGTTCTCCTCAGTATTTTTCCTCTCCACCTTCTCTGCCTCTCATGCACTCACCCAAACACACACACACACATACACAGACCTTAAATCAGCCCTTCACTTGACACTTCGACCGGGAATTCTGGAATTTGGCTCCTGGTTTTCCATGGAAAACTTTAATGGAGAAAGCAGTGGTGCTTTGAACGTGTGATAGGAGAGTGTGAATTTACACCGGCAGACAAGCCAAGCATGTTCCGCTCTGTACAACATTTGTTCTACCGAGCAAGATTCTGAATGGCTTTTCAGTATGGTAGGCAGGGTCAGGGAGAGGGGACACACACGAGGCCAAACCTCAACTACAAGGCCACATTACAAGCCACATGTCTCACCTTCCTTCTTCTGTGTCTATTCCCACTGCTAGCTGATCTGCCTACTCTCACTTGGTGTCTGTCTTCTCTACATCTGTCTTTCTCACTACCTCTGTTTTTTCTCCCCCACCAGCCAAGAGGACATACTGTCTTAGTGGCATTGTAACTCAGCTCTCAGCCGCAGGCTTTTAAATACGCATTCTTACACTATCGCCTCCGGTTTACTTTTTCATCTTAAAAGAGAAGTGCTTGGTCTGAGAACAGTTTGTGTTTGTATTTGTTATCCTTTGTCTCAGTACCACTGGACCTTTTTAGAGCTTGCTTTTTGTGTGGTCTGAGCTTTGAGATGTAGTGTTTCAAGAGGGAATAGATTTGAAAGATTGTTTTATTTGGACCTTGACTATCAATGGATATCAAATTTAATTATGTCTGTATACTTTAGGTAATGTTTTCCAACACCTTTTTGCCATTTAAGTAACATATTTACATTTTGAGATGTTCGCTTGCCAAGAATTAGATGAGAAAAGCTTTGTTATGCACGTAAAGACAAGAGGAGCAGAAAGTGAACTCAATGGTCAGTTACAGAGTTGGTCTGCAGACAAGTTGTTACGCTAGATTTTTGGAAGATACAACATTTTTGTGATACATTTATGGTTTGGCCCATGTGCACATTAAATGCTGCTGCTTGCGCATGTGCTTGTGTGTGTGTGTAAGGGTTTCAATATCAACAGTTGACACTCTGCAGAGACCGCTGATTGTTTTCATTGCCTCCTTTAGCACAAAGTGAAAATGTGCATTTGTGTAGGTAAATGCAGTATAACGAGAGAATGAATATGAAAATAAAGTAGAACAGTGTATTGTAATATTCCTGCAGAGGCTAGACAGTGTATTAACCACACTGGTTTCCTTCATTTATACAAGATGGTTTATTGTAGCATTAATCTGTCTGAGGCTCCCAAAGAAGCTCCCAAAGACCTGTTACTCTTCCAAACCAAACTCTTTCCATTTAGCTCCTGCCCACTGTTCAAACTAACAAATCCACATGCTCATCAGCTTTGCAATTATGGGAGAATTCAAATCAACCATCATTTTCTTTGCATTTTTAACAAGAAGTACAATAAATTGTTGCTCCCTCTCCTTCCACTGTGCTCATCATGGTCTTAATAGTGATGCAGCATTCGAGCAAACGCCGCTGCTGAAATTGCGGTTCGGACAGGGATGAGATGAGGGATGTTTTTCCGCTGGGTAGATTTCAACCAAATTGTCCGGTTAGGTTTGTTTGTTTCGTCTGTTCCCGCCAGACATCCGCGTGGAGGGTTTATGTTCTGCTGTACATGCAACACATGCATGGAGACAGACAATTACTCCAAGCAATCGTCCGGCTCCGTGCTGTGGAGTGATTTTGGAGAGAGAGAGCGAGAGAGAGGTGGAAAGATGAAAGCAGAGATTAATGAAGTGAGTGTTGCGTTTGTATGGGACCACGGCGCAGTCCAGTGGAGGCAGACAGTGGAAGAGAGTTATTCATCATTTGTGGTGTGCAGTCGTTAACAGACATGAGGCCCAAGCTGGTATGAACACCCACAAAGTTAAGTGTGCACAGAGTAGCTGGTTAGGAGTCAGCGGAGTGGTTTATCATTGGCAGACACAATATGTCTTTTATTTAATTTAGCCAAAATGCGCTTAGAATTCCCTGGGGGCACTCCTCAGCTTAGTGGGGGTAGGATGGATGGTGGTGGAGGAGGGCGTTGGGGGTGGGCTTACAGGGTGCTACCGGGGAGCTGCTGTAAATGAAGCACATTCTGGTGGGCTTATCTGATTGAACACACATGCTCATTAAGCAAGTGGCATTGTAAACACAGGGCGGACCAGTGGAATGGCCACTCTCATTAGCAAGCTCATAATAAGTGAGATAAGGCTCAGAGATGGTCTAGCTGAGGTCGGGGGGCTATGGTTAATACCAAGGACTCACAGCATGAGTGTGTATGTGTGTATATGTGTCTGGGTGTGTGTGTGTGTGTGTGGCTCGTAGACCTCACATCACAGCTTGGGAACATAAGCCGCAACACATGTTTGTACTATAAGTAAGCCATGTAATAAAGATGACTGAGTACATGTATCTTTGTGTCTGAACGCGTGTGTGTGTGTTACTCTGACTGTGTGTTCAGTTTGTGTTTGCGTGCCATCAGGGAGGCAGTGGAGTCAGTGCATCTCCTGAAAAGCAGGTTAGAGTAAGACGTGGATGGAAAAAGTAGAAAAGGATCCATATAAATGGAGGGCACAGATTCAGCAGGTCAGTTAGGCAAACACAGCACATTATTATTGCCGCCCTACAGGCCGTCATAATAATAGACGAATTTACAAGTGGAAATTTTCAAAAGGTCAGACCCAGGCGCCATGTGTCTGCAAGTGCATCCATCCCTGCTCTCTCCACAACACTGCTAACCAGCAGAGCTTTCACTCAAACACACGCATGCACATTTCTGCACGTGTTGCTCTGTCACAGCTGCGGCCTGTCAACACCTGGCGACATCTCTGTTGTGTTGAATACGTATCATCACTCGTGTTTTTTTCTGAGCGTCTCCTCCTAGTGGCCTTCTGATAACGTGCACTCCTCCTTGGCTGCTTCTTGAGTACTGAGAGAATGGTTTAATGTTTGAGTCTCTTTATTTATTTTAGTGGATGTATTGCAACACAAATACATTGTCTACACAGTTGTCATACATATAAAAATGCGTAACATGGAGCATAATGCTGACAGTGGCAGTTCACAGTGCTGGTATGAGGGTGTCAGCCAGTGAGTGTGGTTGTGTAACATAATGAGTAGAGGGATGCTGCATCCTCTTCCCCTCCTGCAGTCAGATGACAGATCTAAAGGATGGTTTACAGGAACTCTGGGAGTCTTGGCTTGGTGCTTCGGAGCTGTGGTTTAGGAAAACAGAACAACAGGAATCTTTCCTTTCTCTCCCCTTCTGTTTTTATTTTGTTTTTTTCCCCTCCTTCCTTTCCTCTCTCTCTCTCAGTCTATCAAACTGTGGCCACCTTTGATTTAGTTTTTCTCTGCTCTTTGTTGGGGGTAGGAGTTGCTGCAGTCAGCAGAACTGTAGAAAAGTACTATGTCAGGCTGTCTTCTTCTCTGCAGTCAGAGGGAGAGACCTGCTATCTGACTCACACAGGAAGGCATTTATATCCTCAACATGCCACGATCCTGGCATGGCCTCCCCAGCACAATTTCTCTGCGAACAGGCCAGTGGAAAGTCTGATCCCTTGACAGGAGGGCAGATTGATTCCTTGCATATGGCACTGAACTTGTCTGTCTGCGCTGTTAGTGTTAGCGTACTTTTTTTTTTTTTTTTTTTTTAACTTTGCACAAAACTCCATTTGTCATTCCCACACCAAGAGAGAAATTCTCCTGTGCTTGACGGGTTCCTCCTCATGTGTGAATTGTTTCACAATTTGTGTGTTTTTTTTTTCACCTCTCCGTCATTTTATTCTTCAACTCACCTCCCGTGTTTGTCTCCACAGGGACAGAAAGGTTATCCTGGTCCACCTGGACTCCCTGGAGAGCCTGTAAGTATCTTTCTCCATTCCATGCATCATGTTTTCCATGGCTTTGATGCTAAATGCTGTGCCTCTGTTATTCTTCACACTCCGATTAACACCACACATGAAGAAGTCCAACAGTCCCATAACTTTCAGCTTGTGCCAAGATGATGTAATGTTATTATATAATTAAAAAAATACACAGCTCCTTGTTTCTTACTTAAAGATTTCATAGGCCGTTGTCTGCTGCACACTTTATTGAATGTATTTGCTTTCATGAGTCTCTCAGTGATGTCTTTCTCTCATTGTGTTCACCATCTAGACCCCAACTGATGACAAATGCCTCATATTCTTAGTTAATTTATTTAAAACTCAGTCGTCATCCACTCCCTGGTCTGTGTATTTTGTGCATGCACCAAGCGTGCCTGCAGGGGCAGCGAGATTAGATTAGCCTGTTATGAAGCACTGGTGAGGACAGACATCTGGCCAAAGCGCTGAGCTAAGGCGATGCTCTCCAGGATATCAGAAAGAGATGCCAAACAGAGAGAAAATAGAGAGAAAAGAAACAGGAACAGGCCAACTAGGCCAACAGTGACACACTCACGGCCATGACACTGCAGCTTTGGAGGAAGTTTCCCTTTTGTCTGTGCTCTGGACCTGCCACTTGTCATTAAATGCTCAGTCTCTCTCCTGCAGCATTTTACACTGACGCTGTTATTCTCAATTGTGCTTTTCATTTCTCTTGCACTTCCTTACTCCTCGATCTGTCCAAAACGGAGAAAAAAATCTGTTCAATGAGCTGTTTTTATTTGCTGCTACAAGTGGGAGGAGACATGACTCTATCTGCGTAGTCCAGCCCAACGGGACTATTTTAAGTATGGAGCATCCAGCCTCATGTCCAGAGCTATTTTCAGTCAGCCTGGGTCTTACTACTGTTGGTATTAAGGAAAGGCCTTAGTCATGGAAAGCAGAGTGGAACATTCTCCTCATTGTCACATGGTTTATAATAAGTCCCCGTTTTTCGGGGTGACGTCACCAGTGCAGGGAGTTCCCGCTTTACTCATCATGGTGAAGGAGCACTTCTTCTCTCTCACCATCATGTCCTTCCACTCTGTCCATCCTCAAACGCCCCCCTCTTTCCCACAGAGCTGCTGCTGCTCATCACAGGCCCGGCCTTGAGTCTGAATCACCACAGCACCAGCGTCTGAGTAATAAGCACAACTGTTTGGCAGAGTGGACTCTCCAGCTATTGAGAGCAGAGGCCAGCTGGTGTGCATAAAGTGTTGATGACTCTTTGTTACTGTAATACACCATGGGCCCTCCGTGCTGCCGGGCCAGTTAAAGGTCCAAAACCCACTTAGCCGAATTCTTGTCTGGTTTGAACTGGCTGCATTGTGCACTATATTTATCCAAGAGAGGGAGTGGCAAGTAGAGCGAGTGGCTGCAAGTCCCGAGTGTGTCAAAGGAAGTTATACATGAGCACTTGTGCCCTGCAAAGTTTCAACACAACCTGATTTTGTGTGTGTATGTGTGCATGTGTTATGGTTACTCTCTCTCTCACACACACACACACATGCAAACCAAGCTCCCTATAAATGTCTAAGGTCCTGTAAACAGCCCACATCTGAGAAGAGTCTTGCAATAACCCTGAGTCCAGGTCTCTGAACAGGTATATTACATGTAGCAGAAATGGGTGCTTTACTGTACAGGCACAAGGATTTTCGTTTTAAATTATGTTATAACTGTAGTGCATCATGTCCTCAGAAACTAATACCTTGATTTATTGCATTAATTTAACAACTATTTTACTCTTTTTATGGGCAATACCTGTGATCTGTGTATAAAATATAATGAATTTAACTACACAACAGGACATAAAATGCTTACCCTGCATGGTGCTGATATCCTTTATTACTTAATGCATCAACACTGTAATGTCAATATAAAATAGTAAACCATTCATAGACTTAAACTTTCAAGTATTTTCAGTTTGCTGGTGATATTGCAGGACTTTCACTTGTGTTGGAGTAAGTTTTGCTGTACCTAACCAGCTCAGCATCAAACTTCACTCATCAAGAACAGTTTCCATTTTGTGGAAATCAACACCAATGTCAGCTCTTGTCTGTTACCACATCTTTACCTCTGCGCACTAACCACCGAGCCCCGGCCCATCTCGCCACTTACCTGTAGTAACTCAATGTAGCCTCACTGAATCACTGATGTGGTGTTTACATCTCACTAGAATAACAAATCAAAACCTTTACATCAGTAAATGTTTTCATGCAACTGTGGTCACACTCACTGACATTTATGCAAAGCAAATTCATTCATATCATTAAACAGTAAATGGCTCATTTGATTTTGATTGAAGTTTGTCTCTTCTGCCCTGTCGCCCTCTTTGAAACTGTCCACTACTGTGCAGACTGGCTGCTTGTGTGTGTCTGTTACTGTATTTTTGATCAGCCACCCCACCTCAACACACTCACCCCCCTCCCTCCTTCCTTCCTTCTTTCTCCCTCTCCCTCTCCCTCTCTCTCTCTCTCTCTCTCTTTCTTCCCTGCAGGGTGAGCAAGGTCCAGTCGGAAGCCCAGGTGCCAAAGGTTATCCTGGCAGGCAGGTGCAGTAAATCCTCTGCTGTGACTGGTACAGTTGTAGTCAGGGCCATAGTAAGGGTAGAGGGCCAAGTGGAATTAGGTTATGTTGAACAGCTGACTTGGAGGAAAATATTTGGGTAAACACTGTGCAGAGGAATTGGAATATTTTAAAAAATAAAGTGGCCTAAGAGAACCAAAATCAAAAGCTGCAGCCTCAGATGTTAGCAGGAAGCTGCATAGCCTCTATATAAGAATGTATTAGAGTGTATTGCACAGATGTAACTCTTATTGCATGGTGTCATTTTAATTGATTTGATTTAATCTGTGAATTCATTAATTAACCTTATATATTCACCTTAAAATATATAAAGTTGTAGTCCTTGGATTGCCACTATTAAATATGATCACGACACACACACATTCACAGTGTATTTGGACAAACTTATTTTCAGGTGTAGACCAGTAAAAGTGTTGAGCTGCTAGAAAATAGTTCCTCTTATTGTGTTTTTCAGGGTTTACCGGGGCCTATAGGACCATTGGGGCCTAAAGGCGTTCGGGTAAGTTAACTCAACTCCACTCAGGTTTGATTATGTCACTCTAAATAACCAACATTGGTGATTTAACAGGACCAGTCAACACGTTCAGAGGCACGGAGGTCAGCCTGACAGCTTTCTGACACTTCTCACCTCACAATATTTATAGAAGGTGACTGTAAAACATGCAGGGAAATTTGTTAAATCACGTGTCGTAAACCTGTTGCATGTTGATGCAACAACATCCACGAGTATACATGTGTGTGTATGAGAGCAGGCGTGCACCGGCTGGCTTCCACCTCTGCACACATAAACACATTCATACACACTCACTCAACCAGTGTGAGCCACTATTAATAGTATGCTAAATGAAGGAGCCTTTACTTGTAATGTAAACATTGTATTACTGTATACAGACACTTACTGAAAGACTGGCTGTTGATAAGCCTCTGCATACAAACACACACCCTTTAGGTACACAAACAAAGAAACACACACACACACATTCACGGATACAAACAGTGATTTTTATGTTGCGTTCCAATAAAGGTTCTTTATCAGTTCCCCTTGGCTGCTCCGAAGCCTCCCCTGCCCCCACTGGCTGGAATTTCCTGTTTAAGCTCCGTATGAGGCCCTGCTGTGTTAAGGAGGCATTCTAGTCGTCTCTCTCACCGAGCCACCTTTCCACAGATTCTTCACTCTCTTTTGCAGGTTACTCCGTATTGTGTACACCTAAAACCTGCTCAACTCATGCCGACATGTGGCCAGCATCTCGAGTGTTAAACTGTTGTGCTCTTTGTACCTGTTTTCCTCTGTGCGTGTATGTGTGTCCTCACCCCCCCCGCCCCACTGTACCGACTGCCCAGTGTGAGGTCCTGGCTATCTTCAGAGATCCCTGGCGTGAGGGTATGTGCCCTTGGACTACATCGTGGAAGCCAGCACCATGCAGTCCATGGGCATATACACTTGCCTCATGGCTTGGTTCTTCATGGAAGCCCATCCTATCCATGCTGGACCGTCGGCCCCTGAAACCCAGCCCTAGAGCCTGATGGGAGCTGCTGTTCTTCCAGCTGTTTTCACACCATCCAGATACTCACATCCCATATTCCTCCTCTCTCCTCTTTCTCCTCTCTCCTCTCCTCTCCTGCAGGGTTTCATAGGAATCCCGGGGCTTTTTGGCCTGCCTGGCCCTGATGGCGAAAGAGTGAGTTCTTGTCAAATGTACATATTTCGTGGTTATAAAACAGTGACCAGCTAATTCCAGCTAATAGCCCTGTGAGATGACAACAGGCCCTCTGCTGCTATTTCATTCAGCTGTCCTGTTGTTGTTATAATGTGGGAAACAGTCGCCAGCTGTTTGAGATGCTGCTGTTTAAAGCTGTGTGGGAGTGTCGATGACTCATATGATAAAAGCCCCCTCTTAGAGCCTTTGAACTGCCTGACCTCATCAAGGCCTCCTCCTTCTGTGCAGCCTCTAAAACATGGAGCGATTAGCCTACTTATGACATGCTCCAGGGGGTTGCATCAGCGTAGTAGGGCAGACTATAATCAGGAGCCCTCCGCGGCCAGCCAGCTCGCCCTCGAGATGGTTCGTACCGTGGCTTCCAAGAGAAACCAGTGTTTGTTTAACATATATATGCTAGAGATGAGGCCCCACATCCCTCATAATAGGCTGGAAAAATGTTGGATAGGCTGCAGTCAGCTGTTTCTCACATCTGTCGAAGCGCAAGCTGAGAGAGGCTTACAGCTATGGCTTTTTAATTGTGTGTTTTGGGTTTGAATCAGTCATGCCCAAGAGCGTTGTGTTTTGCTTTTGATATGGTTTTTTACACAGTGTCCGTCTTTCTCTTTCTTCTCTGTTTTCCTGTCCTCCTTGGATGTTTTCCTTCCCCCTTTTTCCACTATGTTTTCCACTTCTATCTCTACTCCTTCTCGCTATCGCTTTTGATTTTCAGGGAATTCCCGGTGAACCAGGGAAGAGGGGCAAGATGGGTAGGCCGGTAAAGTTTTGTCTCAACATACTTTGCAGATAATCTTTCTAAAATGTGATGAATTTTGCTGCCAGTATTGTCTGTTGTTAACTGAAGATAGTCACGCATGTCAAACAGCATTCAAATATTATATTTGGTCTGATTATTTTCATTATAGCTCTAAATGCTGCAGGCTCACAGGCCCACTCAAACAAGGCAGTGAAATAAATTGGCATTATAATAAAGTTTTATAATTCATTCTTCTGTTTCTATTTGGGTCACACTGAGAGACTTTTGGTGCAAAGACTCCAACACCTACACATGAGAGAATTTATAAGGTCTGCATTTACGTCATTGTTTTAATCAGCTCAGTGTTTCCATGGCTGTTGGAAGGGTTAAATCCAGCCTGACTGTGGCTGTGGACTGTGGAGTCCCACCAGCCGCATGTCGGGGTCTTGGATGCAAAGAGAAAAAGGCTTTTGTTGGAGTAAAGGGCTTTTGGTCCCCCCCAGCATGGAGCCAAGCCATTTGGAGGAAGTCAGTCAGTTCTGTGTTGTGTGTGTGTGTGTGTGTGTGTGTGTGTCAGATAGCGTTCAAAGTCAGCTTGACAGAGAGTTTCAGAAAGAGTGTGTAACCCTGAAACTCGCTGCTGAGATCATTCTGCAGCTGTTACTTATTGGCTTTTCAGTAAATAAGGCATTTATAGACCAAAAAAAAGTCCAAACACACGCACGCCAGTGTCAGTTTAGTGTGAGGTTTGGAGGAGTGCATCTTATTCTGTAAGCACACAAATGTTTAAAGCTACAGTTGTAATTTTGCCATGTGTGAGGCTTTGTATCACACTGCGCATGTGACACATTTGCATATGCATTTGATTCATGTGTTTTTTCCAGTTTGGACACAGGCCATGCAAAACTACAAGTATTTATATGGAAGTGCTGTCATAACAGTTTGGTCCTTTTCCTGCCTCATGCACTTCCTGGATGATTTAAATGACAGCAGCAGCTCTGTTTTACAAGGCAGACAAGAAAACAATGACACTGTATCACCATGCATGATAATGTTTGTGTATGTTGTGACTAGAGAACAGAGAGCAGAGGAGCAGAGGAGTCGTGTAATGTTAATGATTTAAAAATCTGTTGAAGGCCACTTAAACTGCTTCAGCCCTTTTTAACTGACCTGTAAACGTAGCTGGGAAATGCACAGATCACCTTCATCGCTGTCTTCTGATTTCATACCCCTGCATGGAAAATGGAAAAGCTAGTACACTTAACAAGATGATGGAGAAGGAAGAACAGAAGAAGCACCTGAACCGCAGCCAGACATTTTAATGGCCATAACCACAGCACTCTGTCGAGGAAACATGCACACACACACACACACGCACATGCATGCACACATATACACACACAGACTGTCAGCCATCTAGCAGAGAGTGATAGGGGAATTGACCTATGTGAAACACTGGAGCGCTTACAAAGTTTCCAAGAGTTCTGTATTTCAACTTAACCTTCAGTGATTTTTATATAACTGTTTAGTGTTGGGTTTTGTTTGTCTTTTTGAGGTTGTCTCTATCAGGCTCATCAGTTGTAGCTCTTTCCCATCATCCCAACATCCGACAGTATGACGGCTGATGAACAGGGTTCTCTGAGATACATTACTTGTGTGACTCTCCTCAAAGGCTTCTTTTAAAGTGCCGTATACTTGGCAACACTGCGGTTCCCACATTTGTCCTTAGTTTGTACGACAGTGGTGACAGTTGTATGATTCATCCTTTGGGTCACTTTCATGCTCCATTGGTTTGTGTTGTACTTGTGCTTCCCCCAGTGCGCACAATTTTCTTATAACCATAAAGCTGCCGCATGCATAATATTGACCGTACTTTGATACCTGCTCCAGAAGTAGTAGACACAGAAAAAGAGCTCTTTGTTGCGCTGTACAGTTACTGCAGTGAATTATGGTTGCCTCATTGACCCAATGGGACGTGTCAATGCACTGAGGGATTTATTGTTACTCAGATATGAAGTCAAAATGTCAAAGTTATCCAAACTTCTCCTCACTGAAGGGAGGAAAAAAAAAAGCTCAGTTACATTTAGTCAGCAGATTTTATTTCTAAGGCGACCAGAGACCCAGAGATTAGAATAAATATACATGCTGTATATCTTACATCTCCATTCTTACTAAAATAACTGGCATTTTCAGGAGGTATCTCAGTAATTAGCATTTTGAAACAATGTGTGGAGTCCAGAGTAGGAGAACCCAGACATTAGGAGTGTTTCTTGGTTTAAAGTGCACTGGCCCTCGTGCTTTGTGCAGATGTGGTTTCTCTCTCTGTAGCACCACCAGCTGTTAGCATAGCTCAGATTAGCATCCCATTTACTGCTAAATGGACAGAATAATTGCTTGGCTGCTGGTCTTACTTGTTGCACTTAAACAGTGTACTCACCCTGAGTAACAGCTGGCAGCCCATACCCTACAGCTGATAGATTTAATGCCTATAATGATGCCATTATGTCCTTATTTTTGTACATATTTCAGATTACATTATGTGTAACATTATATTTGACTCAATGAAATTGTTGAAATTGCTCTGCAATTACCGTAGCACCACCCTGGGGTTTTTCACTAGTCAGCGATATTTGAGAAATGTGCTCTGTAAATTTGACTCCGTGGTTAAAGACATAATGATTTTCTCTACGTTTGCACGAGTGGCACTGACCGAGCACGAACACACCCTCCTTTAATGAAAGGGCTTTTTTTTGTTTGTTTTATTTTATTTTACAATGAGTTTCTTCAATTCTGTGACTGGGGAAACTTTTGTTTTATTGTGGCAGTTTGTGTACAACCCAAATTAGCATTGCATTTTACTACATAGTATGGGCAGTATTTCATAATCACATATGACTACTTGGCAGAAAATTATCATTCAAACATGTTGTTCCTTTCATCTTTACGGCATCTTTCAGCTCTTTTTTTTACGTCAGACTTTAACTGTGATGCTTTGGTTCAGTAAAAATGCTCTTACAGTGTTGTCAGGCCGCTGACAATGCTGCTCCAAAACAGGAGACAGTTAGGACAGGAGACAGGAGACAGTTAGGACAGGAGACAGGAGACAGTTAGGAACCAGTAGCTAAAGGCCCATATATGGTGTTTTTCTGAGGAGTAGAGATTAAAAAACAGAACCAAAATAAGTGTTAATAAGGAGTGACATTTGTCAGGTGGGCAGATGCACAACTCCAAATGAATAATAACGTAATAAAATGTGGTAAAATATTATAGTTCAGGTTTAATCGAGCAGACAGTACTTACTCAGACCTTACTCCAAATTTATTGTCTTTGTGAGTTTGATTGTGGCTGTTTATGTGCATCCGAACATAAAAGCTCCTCTGTCTGTCCTCAGGGGTTTCCAGGGGACTTTGGGGAGAGAGGACCACCTGGGCAAGATGGCGAGCCAGTATGTCACACACAAACACACACACAGTCATACACCTCAATACATAACCAACACTCACCCCGACCACATACACACACAAACTGAGAGCAGTGGTTTCACTCACACACACACAGACACACTCCCCCGGTGTTTTAGTGCTGTGACATTTTGGCAGTGCTGCTGGGTAAATCATCTGACAGCCCAGCAGTTCGCCTCTGTTTTTCTGTTTTATTTGAAGTTTTTTTTTTTTTTTGCTCTGAACAAGTTTTATTGCTGTATTTCATTTCATCTCATCCCTTCCTCTGTTGTAGATAATTTTACTTGGCACTCACTTTCTAAACCTGCAGAGGGCCCATTACCAGAGACAGGGCAGTTTAGAGCTGGTTCAGCTTCAAATGCAACCTTTTCCACTCACTACTGTAAACTAACCACCAACACACACATACACATGCACACAAGGTGATATCCAAGAATAGTAAATGATGTAATAGGATGTCGTTGAGTAATTACTCTCCATTCAGAAACGACAGGTCAGCAAAAAGCAAACAGGTCTGTGCATATGGAAGACATCACATTATTTGATCTGAGCATTTTCACTGTTTTGAGATATTGACTGCTGTTCTTTCAAATGTAGCACTTCATCAGACAGTGGAAAGCTGTAAAATACAAACATAAACACATCATCAAGATGCTCTTTAACGCACTCACAAATACATAATAACCATAAAGCCCGTTCATGTCTGTAAAAACACCGCAGGCAACTAAACACCTAATGAATCCTCTCATAGTCCTGCTGTGTTTATTTTTCCTCAGTGTAATGCCTCATCTTTGTAAGTGTGAAACACACATTAGATATTTCCATAGATTCTGAACAATCTCTGCAATGGCTCTATGAAATCTAAGATGATGTACTTTACATAAGACATACTTGACATAAACTGATCCCAGACTGGAAAATTACTTAATTACTGAATTACTGACTGAAACTGACTGTCTGAAACGTAAGAGGACACAAGGGAAAGGTGTCTGAGAGAAAGGAAGCTCCACTGTCACTGTGCTGTTGTTTTTGTTTTTTTAAATTAAAAAAAGTCAGAAAAATCAGGAAATTCCTCATTTTTTCATGAGTAAACAAGAGTCTTCAACTGTGCCTGTGGCTCTGTGAGGCAGTGGTTGGTAATATAGTGTGTTGGCATGTCAAACTAAGTTTAGCTGGCATTGATGTCATCATTAATTTTGCAGGCATTTCAAATTATTACTGAGCTTGTTGAAATCAGGAGTCACGAGGATGCAGCCTCTATAAAACCATGAATGTTTGCACCAGTTCCTCTGGTTCATATTAAGATATTTTACAGGATAAGTACTGAAAGTAATAAAAATTCTGTTGTCGTCCAGTGAGGAGATGGACACATCCTCTGGGGAGCATGAATGTCTTTAGGAAGTTGTATCTATCTGTCATTTTCTGAGGGAGAACAAACCTGCAGTTTTGAAAAAGCCACTATGGGGCGATGGGCTCACATCCCCCTCCAGCTTCACCTCACACACACACACATACACACACACACACACATACACGCACACATGCACACAGCCGCCTCTCATAAGCTGCGATGAACACTGAGCCACTCTTCTGAGCATGTTTGTTTAAAAAAGAGCCAATAACCCCAGAAACTTGCTCCTTCTCCCGCTCCCTTCATCTCACTCACTTTCTCTCCTCCTCTCTTGACTAGGGTGACATGGGAGCCCCTGGTCCAAACGGAGTTCCTGGACTTATTGTGAGTAGTAGTTTGTGTGTTTAAGTGTGTAGTCTGTGTGCTCTCCCGAGTTTAAACATTGTGTTTTCCCAGACACTTATTCCATAAATACATAGCTATAAAGAGTGTGTTTAAATGAAACATTATATGTCTGCTTAATTGAAAAAAGACTCTCAATTAGCTGTCATCAGCATTCACACTGCCTGCCACCACTTTGAATGAAAACTAACAACTCTCTGCAGGTTTTTCACCACCGTGCTCATATTTAAAATAGTGAAAGTGGATGGTTTTTGGAATCCAAGATGGAGGAGATAGTTATTTTTTGCCCATAAAGCCTGAATTATGCAGTTTGTCCCTCTCATTTCCTCTGCAGACAAACAAGACCACTGTTGGATCAATCGCACAGCTCTTAACCAGGCATCCTGTTTGCCTCCTCAATCTGTCTCTTATTAACTATTTTTGAACAGGAACCCCTCCCCTCCCCACTTGCCCACCTATCACCTTGCCCTCCACGCCTGCCCGGCCCCGACAGCCACATAATTGTGTCTGATTATAATGTCTCCCTGGTTTCTCTTGTCGTGTCCTGTCTTCACCCATTGCTGCTGCTCCTCCCCGTCTATTCTAGGCCACCGGTGGTGGTAGTAGGCCTGTAATTGGAGCACTCTCTGATTACAGCTCTGCTCAGAGCTCCAAGTCCTCTGCATCCATCTGACCTGACAGTATAATGTACAGTACACACTAGCAGCACTGAGCTGCACTTCAAAGATATAAATATACAAGCGCCCTTCTCTGAGCACTGCAGACCTCAACTCTGTGTGAAGGCAGGCCAGTCTTGAAGAGGGGAAAGTGTTAACAAGTTGACGACTGCTCTGGCTCAGATGTCCACAACTTTGAGGAAAAAGGAAATGGAGTATTTCTGTGGAACAGGAGCAATACCGTTTCTTTTTATTTAATTAAGTCTCTCCGACTTTCCTAATTTCTTTCCCCCTTGCTCATTGTAAAATATCTATCCTCTGCCACACACACATGCACGCTTGCACACACACACACACACACACACACACACACACACACATACACACACACATCATTGTCCACATTTCTGCTTGGTTGAAACCATCATAGCACTGGCCAGGAATTGACCCTAGATCCAACCTGTTGCAGGCATGAATATCAAACCACAAATGTGAATTCAATCAACATTAGTACAATATATTGTGTGCCTTCATGCATTTCTGCGTTTTGGACAAGTGCACAGGAAAAAATGACAGAGACAGTTAAGTATCAGTGGGCCCTCTAGAGGTCTGCAGAGGTCTTAGAGGACAAGGACTCCAATAGGCTCCTCAATGGAACTTTATTCCCTTGCTTAAGATTTTCCCTGCTGAAGATGATCCTTTTAAATGGCCTGTTGTGAGGGTAATCCTTGCAGCGTATAGCCTGCTACGAGAACATCCTCTGTCACACGTGCAGATACTACAGAATTCAAAGAGAGAGACAAATATTTAATGCGCTGAGCCAAGGCCACCCTGTAGGTCTTTGTAAGCAGAAAATGCAGAGCTGCAAAGAATGAAAATAAGATCAGTACCAGCAGCCTGCGATGTTTCTCTGTGGAGACAACACAGTTCATGAACAAGGCTGAACATGAATTTTCACACATATGAGTCTTTAATCGACACGCTTAATAAACTATAGAAACATCTCGTTTTTATGACAACAATCTTCTGCGCTGATTCGTGCTGGTTGCTTTTCCAGTCTTGGATCCTTTGAGCGTTTCTTCACTATAGCACAATCTTGGCTTCTCACGGCATGATCTATTCCTTATCTCCCAAAGTGGGCCATATATTATCATCTATTGTTTTGCAATGTGGCAGCTCTATGGATGATCATGAAGCAAGACAATGACACTTTTTCTTTACAGTAATAGATTCCAGTTTGAACCGAAACATACGCACACTGTGTGTGTGTTTTTGTTAACATAGTTTGTTTGTTGACAGTCAGTGCTGTGAGCCATGTGTTCATCAGCGCGTTATGCATATGATATCACTAAAAATGAATACTTTTCTTATTTGTCCCCTCTCCTGGCTTCAGGGTGATATGGGACCTGTGGGAGAAATGGGCCTTCCAGGACCTAATGGACTGAAGGTAATCTCACATGCACACAGATGGAAGCGGTTTCCTTCACTCTCTCATCTTGCATCGCCTTGTTTGGACCGCCTTTAGTTATTTTATGCATGATATAAAACAAGAGAAGGGTGAAGAAGCAGTTGTTTAATGATATTCAGGAATATCTGCTGGGGACAAAAGGGTGGAGTTGTTTACTCACACATCTGTTGGTGCTTGTTCCAGGGGGTGCCCGGAAATCAAGGAGAACCAGGACTGAAAGGTGATAAGGTGATCTGAATATTCCTGTTATTGGCCTGGTTTTGAGCAGCATGTGATAGATATGTATTCATTTGCACCCCATTGTCATCTTCTCTGTTCTACTTGTAGACATAGAGCAATAGAGCCTGCTTTCTTTAGATCCCACTTGAAGTCACATCAATACAAACGTCTGATGATCGTTAGTACATACTATCACATCGCTAAACTATATAAAGTATGGGATATGACTGTCACTGAATAATATGTTAAAGAAATCTACAGCAGCTTTAACTTTTAGGTGAGCAATTGGTTGAATAAATTAAAAGAAATGATTAAACAGACTTTGAAAAATACACTGATGTGTGATGAATTAGTGTCTGTTCTGTATAAAGCTGAAGCCAGTAGCCTCAGCCTTGCTCATCATTGATTGGACTGGAAACTGACCACTCTGTTTCTAGTCCTAATGCTAAGATAAGCTGCTGGTTCCAGCTACAAATTGACTGTTTAGACATATCAGAGGTGTTCTGATCTCTTCATCTAATTCTTAGCAAGAGAGTGAATACGTTTTTTCCCTATATGCTGACGTATGCCTTTAAAACAAACAAAAAAAACTTGTAAGTTTGAGTCACTTTTATGGACAATTGTGAGTGTTGCTATATCTAAGAAGACTCGATCACAGATTTTGTGTGTCTGAGATCCTCACGTTTCCTGACTTGCAACATTAACAAAGCAGTGAGCCAAGAGCTGTCGGAACAGCTTGCAAGGCTCTGCAACAGTATGTGAAGAAACTTGTAGATTTAAGCCTCATCACTTGCTGTAGTTTGTTGATGTTTCTCCCGATAAAATCTGAATAATGCATAAGGCAACAGTGGAGCCTGAAGGAGATGAGAGCATCAATGACCTTCTTCAGGTGTGCAAATGACAGTAAATGTCTGATGCTTGTAACATTGTATTCCCTTGAGCTTCTAATGTAAAAACAAAAAGGACAGAAGATAACATCAAAATGATTTAATACATTTGCCCATTATAACTAACCTGTTGAACATTAACAGCCTGACACTACAGGAAGATTTTGGCTCATGCAGTGAGTTAGAGTCATTGTGTTAATGTTAATAATGTGTACACCAGTAATTAGTGTTGTCTGTTGAAAAAGCTGAATGTGATTGACCAAGTGGAAAATTACCATTCCCCCTAATGTTGTTCATTTCTCTTTCTTCCATCCATCTTCATGCATCTGTTCGTCTGCTCCGCTCTCCGTCAGGGTGACGTTGGGATTCCTGGAGAGCAAGGGGAGATGGGGTACAAAGGAGACAAGGTAGATCACCGCTGCAACACATTTGTACACATTATAAAAGCTTGCATATAATGCCCCCACCCCTCCTCCCTCCATCAGCCCCCGCCCTGCACGCTGTCTCCAGCACAGACACGCAGCCTTTTGTTGCAGAACTGTGTCTTTGCAAAATTACTTAGCCAGATGTGTGCTGTCCAGCTTATGGAAATTCTTATGTAAACCCTCCTCATTTGTCTGAGTGTAAGCAAAATCTAATCCTTTTAGCATCATAGAGCAGAGTGGCCCCAAGAGATAACAGAAATACTGAGCAGAGTCATGCATGTCTAATGTCTGCCTCTCTAGAAAAGAAATCAGAGTCCTGTTTTTTGCCTGTGAATACTGTCTGACGGTCCGTCTCAGTTTTTATGTGTTGTGTTTGTATTGGACAGGGCATTCAGGGGGCTCCAGGTTTACCAGGGATTCGTGGGAAACCAGGACCTCAGGTTAGTTCTGGTTTGAATGACCAGGAATCCATCAGAATTTTAAAATGTGGACTAATGTGCTTTTCATCGATTGGAATAGGTCAACATGGAAATGTGTGTTTGCATTTTTTTCCCCAAAACTTAGATCAGGAGGTTGACAACAACCACATATCTAAGCATTTAATATAAGACTGCGGCCAGCAGGAAGTTAGCTTAGCTTAGCATTAAGACTGGGAACAGAGGAAACAGATAGCCTGGCTCTGGCCAAAGGTAACATTTAGCATGTTTGTTTAATTCGCAGTGATTTCCTAAAGCTTTGTTATTACCCCGGGGGTTGCCTATTAGAGACTCCAGGAAATAACTACTCCTAGCAAGGCTAAGCTAGGATAACTGGCTATTGGCTGTAATCTTATATTGGTTGGACAGAATTATATGTGTATGGATTGGTAAAGCAAATCAGTCAATTTCCCAAATTATCTAACTGTTCCCTTAAGATATTTCTCACGTTATCATTTGTATTTGCTCCAGGGCAAGCTGGGAGAGAGAGGCCCTGATGGTGCACCTGGACCTCCAGGCCCTGAGGTTTGTAGTCACAGTGTTTACCACAATGAATATGTGCAATCATGTTTTGGAGGGACAATAGTAATCTTTCTTTTTGGATCATGACAGGGTTTCCCTGGTGACATGGGACCGCCAGGAGAGAACGGCCTTGAAGGACCAAAGGTGAGAGAAACTATCATTTTGTCTTGTCTATCACTTAGTGAATGTTTCAAAACGTAAAAACAGAAGAAGATTTTACAGCCCGGCCAGCAGTCTTTGCACGCCAACATTTGCTAACTAGTACAAAAATAGCTAAGGTTGATGGGAATGTCATTAGTGTTGCAGGTGTTTGGTCATAAACCAAAGTATTCAACAACTTAACAATTTGGCGCCATGTGAAATGTCAGATAATCACCAGAGTTATGAAGACTCATGCTCCTGGAAACATGAAAGTCTGCACAACCTAATCCTTTCAATTGATGTTCAGCTATTCCAGTCTGGACCAACGTGGTGAATCCACTGACAAACAGAACAATATTGCTTTCCTTAGGCAAGCCATGCCACCACTATAGCTCACCACTATAGCTAAAACATGTGTAAATAACACTGCACTTACCTTTACTCATTAACATTCATATGACTGCTTATTTCCCATCCAGGGAAAGCTAGGGGCCAGAGGTTTACCGGGGCCTCGAGGGTTGCCTGGCTTGGAGGTAAGACTATCAGACACTGCCCACATCAGAACGACCATAAAGTGCCAAAAGGCATTAAAAGTTTTATGGCACAAGCCTTCTCTTTGCTGAGAGCCGCTTTATGTCCCCAAACATAATTCATTCTAAGATCAATGTCTCATGTTTCCAGGGAGACGAGGGCCCGATCGGACCACCAGGCCCAACAGGACTGGAGGTGAGTTATTAGACAAACACCTGGTGTTGCCTGGCTGGTGGAAGATAACAAGGATCGCTGTGAATTTTAACTTTGGCAGCACAGACCCAAGGGCCCTTTTAATTCCTCCTTGTTGGCCTCACACCAGGAGAACATATGAAAGAATATAACACACACGTGTGTGTGTAGTCATAGAGAAACATTCAAGTCCATGCGTCTGGGTGGCCACATGAGTTTGCACTTTTGTTTAAAGCGTATTCCATGCAAAACAATCAAACCATCCATCATGTGCATTGTTGTGGTTTCATTCATCCCTCTTATATCTGTGGTAAATGTTTCTTCAAAGAGACTGAGAGAAGCTGCAACAACACAACAGCAGCGTGAAGCTAACGACATGTGCACGCTTGATAGTAAAACCTACTAATTCGGGGCCTTTTAGTTGTTAACACATGCGTGGTGTGAGCTGCCTAGTCTGCACTGAAAGCCCATTAAGAGGGGACGGCATGAGATCAATACATGACTGAAGTCTGAATCATGAGTATCTTAAAACCACAGAAAACCACTTGTACAGAAGATTGTATTGCTGAAGGTTGTATTACTTAATTTCTCAGCTTTAAGTATCCATCCCAATGTTGTGAGAGTTAAACAAAAATGTATTTGATGTCATAAAGTTGATCATTGCTATAGGAGTTGTATTGTTATGTTGGAGGGAAGTTGTAGATGTGTATATTTGGAGTATTATAGATGTTGTTATAGCCTGTCTCTGGATGATTGACCTCTCATAACAAAGGGCTGCATGCAATCCCTGCCCTTGGCCACCAGGGGGTGATAACCACTGTCACTGTGTTTATAGGTGGTAAGATTTGCAGCTGCAATAAAGTGCAGAAGATGTGAATGAGCGACTGCAGAAACAGAAGATTTGTTGACTTTGTTACTCATATCCTATATTGATGATTATTTGCTCTCTGTACCAGATGCTACCTGTTTTTCTCCACCAGTTTGCCTTTCACTTCTTTCTGCTCTACTCCCATCCTGAACTTTATTTCACCCACTCACTGTCCCACCCACTCATTCTCTGACCCCTCTCTCCTCCATCTGAGGGGAAGTGGTGTACGACTCCTGCAGGAGCTGTGATTGATCTCTGGCCAGGTGCCACAGGTCCGCCTACTCCTCCACCTCGTCCACCTCCTCAGCCAGCTGTCTTTTAGCTGTTCCTCTCTTTACTTCACTCGTCCTCTCCCACCATCTCCCACACCTTTTCCACTGCTCCTCATTGTTGTTTCTTGCTTGCTTGCCTTGGTTAATGTGGTCAGTCACCGACATAAATCTGATTCAGGTGATAAGAAGTCACAAATCCTGGATAGCTCGTATTAATTCTCATGTTACTACTAAAAATCTGCTTTTACTGTGTGTTTCTGAGTGAAATACATTGTCAGTCTGTACTGTGTGTGTGTGTGTGTGTGTGTGTGTTATGCAAGCTGCCAAACTTTCTGGGGTAAAACTGTGGAACTGTTGAGTCACTCACTCTTTAGGAGTTTGGCTTCGACATTTCTGACCTAGAGTTATTGCTGGTAAAAACACTCTTAGCCCCCCTCTTAACCCCAGGAATTACTGTCTGTGCAAGAGGAACATTATAGTCGTGCACTTTCGAAGCCTGCCAAAATGTACTGTCAGTGTTACCTGTACATGCCATTACATATTTTAGTGACAAGTAGAGTAAACTGCAGCAGCTGGGCACATCTCTTCTCAGCTCTTTCCTCAAACTGTCATTCCATAGGAAGCTGATCCTTTATAGTGACTGAGAGTTGGGGATGAATATTAATGATGCATTAACTGGCAAGTGGATGTATGTTATCCACTATTCATCATTCTGTGTTTATGTCCTGTTTCAGGGCAGAATGGGCAGAAAAGGATTTCCTGGGAAGGTTGGGCCAGAGGGAGTTAAGGTGATTGAAAACAATATGCACACATGATTGATCTTTTTTCTTCTTTCCCCTTCAAAATAAAAGAAATATTGAATTAATTTTGTAAACAAATGACTAGTAATGTATTCCTTTCTGTAGGGGGAGCCTGGTATCACAGGAAAAGTTGGACCCATGGGAGAAAGAGTAAGAAATTCTGACATTGCCTCTTCCTGTATGGGAATAACTGCACTTTTCCAAACTGTGCATGCAAATATCTACCCACTCCTCCATCCAACATTGAGCCTCTGTATTTCAGGGATTGGTGGGTTTCATCGGACCTGTGGGAGAGGAAGGGCTGGCAGGAGAGAAGGTATTTTGTTGTTCCATTCTTGTAAAATCATTTTCAAAATGTTATTGGTCTTTGAAGACTCAATGCTATGTTTGTATTGTTAGGGGGATCGAGGGGAGATGGGCCTTCCCGGACCACCTGGAGAAAAGGGATCAACGGTAAGAATATAATAAGGATGGCAGCACACAGGGATTTCAGTTTGATAAAGAATAATTTTGAGAGGGATAACATATGATATTCAGGGGATGGTGATATTAAAAAAAATCTTTAAAAATGGCCATCTTAAGCTAAACTGCGTGTCCTATTCCCATGGGAATTTACTGATGTGAGGCGTTATGTCAGTGCTGCAGAAATATGCCAAAAGTGAAAGGAAGGACATCAGAAAAGAGGGTGATTTACAACCATGTTTTCTAAGCAGTTGGTTTGGCAGGAAGCCTTTAGCTGGGAAAAGTCATCACTGCTTTAAACAAAGGATGAAACCGTTTAAATGGATCACTTGCAACGATTTACCTCCCGGACAGAAGTTAATGGCCACAGTAGGCGCTGACACTTCATGCTACTGGGATTAAAGGTATGAGGAAAACAAGAAAAAAAGAAAGAAGGAAAGAAAGAGGATGTTGGACTTTCAGACATCCATCCATATGGGTCCCTGAGTTTCATAAGATGCCCCTGACACACTTACCCTGCTCTTTCAAACAGAGCAAGTGGCTCCGTTTGACGTCGAGGCTTTATCTGATATGGCCTGTCTCATATATATGACTGGCTGCAGTGGATAAGAATTTAGTCATCATTCTTGCTGATACAGAGAGAAGTTTCCTGCTGGCTGACAGCCGACTGGATTTCTCAGAGGACTTAACCACACACACACATACACACTCACTCACACACTCACACACACTTATAAGGAAGTTCTCTGATGGCCTATTCTCTCAGCTGCAAAACAGAAACAGACCCTCTGGAAAAGACTGCATCATACAAACCGAGGGGAGCTGACCAGCAGACATCTATAGCTGTTAACAGAGAGCTCATTCTGCAGGCATTTATGATCTATTCCTGTGGATGGATGCATGACATCAGAGCTGCCTACTTTGCTATAGCTTCGTATATTGGTTAGATTTTCTATCACACCCAGCTGATCATGAGCAATCTGTCTGAAAACACTCCCTGTGATATCGTTGGGATTTTACAAATGGCCCATCCACAAAAACATGATGTCCAATAAAGCAGGAAAAAGAGCAGCCAACCCCAGTATGTTTTCTGTTTTTCTCTTTTCCCCATTGTCTCTTATTGCAACTTTAAATGTTCTTTCCGGTGCACAGAGCATTTCTGCAGATGTGTGTTTATACTTATGCTGATGTGTGTGCATGAAATGAAACTCATTCAAGATTTCAGAGTTTACTCTGAAGTCACATTTGGAAACTTTAGAAAAAACCTTTTTTCCACTGATAATTGAAATACTGTAAATCTGTATTGTCATTACTGTCCATTAGAGTTAGTCACTTGTATAATACCCTGCTTTGTGTCAGTTGTAATCTATGTCCCCTGTGTGTGTGTGTTTGTGTCTGTGTACATTAAACAGGGTCACCCAGGGACACCAGGGGAGACGGGGCCTCCAGGACCACCAGGAAGACCAGTAAGCCACCATTCATTCGTATTCTTACCTAGCCATAGCTGCTGCTGATCCTGTATAATCGATGAGCTGTATGGTCTGCAACCGCAGGACTCCTTCCTTCTAGGTTTTGTTTAAGTAGCAACTCCAGCTGTGAGAGGAAATTGATGATATAATATCTACAAGGCTACAAAAGAAATTGAATTTTCCCAGCTGTGATCAGCGACTTAGAGTAACCTTCTGTTTACAAAACGTGTACAGTATTATGGCGGCGGTGGTCAGTGTCCCCTTTGAACACATGAAAGCAGTCAGCACCGTCTGCAGTGAAGCCGTCTCTGAGCATTATAAGAGCTGGCAGCCTCCTGCTGAACCTGCATTACCCTGCTGTCAGTCAAAAGCCCAACACCTATAACCAATTAGATGCTGCCCCTGCTACCCCCCTCACTTCCCCTTGCTGTGTCCTTGCCATTGGTTGAAGGTGGGGGCCACTGAGCCACCAAAACAAACATAAATATGGGGCTCTGAGGTGCAGCAGGACAGGATTCCTGAGCAGACCCTTTAATTGGTGTGAGTGACAGATCTAACAACAAACCCCATAGTGTGCTCCCAAGGTCAGGCTGCCCCCCCAGGGTCAACAACCAGGGGGCTCTGTGCTCTGTCAGTGTAAACCTTTGTTTTACCTCTCCTCTTTTTCCTTTCCCCCCTCTCCAATCCTCTTTATCCCCCATTTTCTTTTGTTCATCAGGGCTCCCCTGGAGCGGCTGGGCCAGCTGGTACCAGAGGACCCAAAGGCTTGCGGGTAAGATTGAAGTTTCACACCTGCTGTTTTTGCAGCTGAGGTGCTGACTGGTGGGTTAGTGTATGTATCATAGTTCCCAGTCTAAAGAGCAGGTCATCATGAACTTGGCGAACGAGCGCAGATACACATAACTTTTCTGTTTTTGTGTGTGCTCCGAGGTGTGTTTATAGGAGCCATGTGCTACTGCTGTTGTTGAGCCATTGGAAAAAACTAGAATGGGTGAACATAATGAAGTGATATGGAGCTGCCTCTGAACTGATGTCATGTGTGTTTAATGGACATGGGAGCTTGCATAACACGTTCTCGGGTTCTGAGTCAAAGAATGAGTCTGTTTCCTCCTTTTCAGAAGTCACTGCTCATTATAACTACTGGAAAAGTTCCAGTGATGTAAAACAAACAGGCCTTTTTTTTTTTTTTTATAAATCTTTGTAAATGGAATAATAACTACTACTTATAGGAAAGACCCATCGCCCATCCAACTGTGTGACATTAGTTGGTGGAAAATGTGACCTGGCTTTTGTGGCTGTTGTAGGAGCTGCAGTGGAGTTAAATTTAGTGAACTGGGGAAACAGGATTTTGTGGGAGGAATAACAAGTCAGCTTTTTTCTTTTTTTTCAAAATGTTCAATTATTCTGGCTTTTCAGATGTTTTCAAACTCATAAAACATCATTCACAAAAACCACAATAGCCGTTCTTAGACCTGTAACCTGGATAGAAAGAGCTATGGAAAACATATTTTTTCCCTTAAAAAACTTTCAGGAAATCAGGAAATGCCTGATTCAGATATTTAATATCTGAAATCCTCCAGTGGAAAAGTGTTTTACGTCAGCATCACTCAAAAAAATCTGAAGAGATTACATCCCTACTGCATGTTGAATTTTCAGCATGACATGAAAGTTTGAGTTGTCAATCACAGGTACAACTAATGACATTAATTATGGCTGCATTCCAGTCAGGTGGCTTACTGGCACCTTAAGTGATTGGAGTAATCAGGTGTCAGTTACACCTAGTCTTTTCCTGTTAAATCAGTTTGCTGTGGGAAAGAAGCCCAGAACAAGAACCGGTCAGAAATTGAATAAACTTTCAATATAGATGCGGTTAATCACCTAGGATTTGTCAAATTACACCTCCATGGTCTCAATAAAAGTGTTTTTGTGAGAGATGAAAACAAGAGTACAACAGCTGGAATTTCATCTGGTGAAATAGCACCAACAGAAATTTAAGACCAGATAAGTAATGTTGTTCGTAAAGTTCAGCCTCTGGAACAACACGCACTGAATAAATTCTTGAATTCAGAGTTCAGAGAGGGATTAGAGTGGATTCAAATAAAATTCGGAGGTAGTGCCTAATGACAGTAATGAGTGATGACGTTGATGATGATGGCTGTAACTATGTCAATGATGCATGACGCAGTAAAAGCAGTGTTGCTGGCAGCGTAAGTCACTCCATCCTTGATTTGCTTTCTTGTGGAGCACAAACTCGTTTGCCGACGTTTTTCAAAGACATTTGAAAGACATCTTTTATCACATTGGTGCAGCCAGCTGGAGTCTGGGATATTAAATAGCATCAAGCTTCTTTATCTGAGGCGTCCATGGGAGATGGTCCTTGCTGTGGTTGGCCTGGACACACTCTCATGTCCTGGGCTGTGTTTTCAATTAATACTAATGTCAGCAGTTTCCACTGCCAGTAAATCTGTCTACTGCCTCATGATTTTTGTCTGGTAGTGCAGGCGTAGAGAGTATGGTAGAAGACGCAGAGGTGATTCTATCATTGACATAGATGTATGCAAATACTCACACACACACACACACACACACACACACACACACACCTGATTCCTTTAACACACACCACATTTGCCATTGATTTTATTCAAGAGGTCCTGAATTGTTTGTCACCAAAACAAAAGTCTAGGTTAAGAACATCTGTTTTGACCAAAGAAAACAATGGGAGTATTTTTCTGAGTGCTCCGTTATTGATGATTGTGTCATTCATCAGTTTTTATCCTGACTCAGCAACACATTGAAATGAGATTGTGCACAGATTTTATCACCATATGTCTTTTAGATGTTAGCTTCTTGGCTGGAGGCACAGAAATGTAACAACTGGCTTCTCTCATGGAAACATGGCACCAGGCTGCTCTCTTACATGGAAATATTGTGAAATTGGGGCAGGAGATAAAACTGCATGTTGGCATCAGACCTAGCTAGAGAGCTACTACCAGTTTACCCTGTGTTTTTTTTCTGTGTCTGTGCTGTATTTGCATGCATAAAGAGTATCCCAAGTCATGGACTGAACTTGTGGATGTCTGCCATGAGGGATCTTCAGTCTGATTAATCATTGTTTGTAAATAATAACTCCTCCTGATGACTGACCTGCAAATCCTCAGCTAATGTTTTCCATACTGAAGAGAAATGAATCTCATCATTCCTCCCTCTCTGTAGTTGGTGGTTGTTATTGAGCTGCTTTAAATAGCTGTTTTTGATTGTTTTGATTCATGCTCCTGCTTTTCCCTCTTCTGTCTTTGTTTTGAAAAGGGGTCAGTGTCTCATGTTACAAATGAGTGTGTCTTATTGTAATGAAATTCACTTTGAAGCACGGTTTTTGAGTGTTTTTCCGTCGGCCTGATGGGGTGAAATATTTTCCCTACACATCGGCTAATCAGGCTATGTAAACGCAACCAGTGGGTAGCAGGTACCCCAGACAGGAATGTTAATGAGCACTGCTCATCCAGCTCTATGTATAATAGGCTTATAGCACCTCAGCTAGCAGCGTTCTCCACGGGCCAAACTCCCACTGTGCCCAGGCATCAGTCACGTTTACAGCAAGGCTTCCTGTGTGGCTCTGTCATGTTTTATTTGCTTTTATCTTGAAAGTAATTAATGAGAAAAATCACTTTTTAACTACTTGTTATTTATAATCACTCTTAGTTAAAGACTGACTGAGGATTTCTGTCAGTATCGTGACCCCAACATCTTCCACAGTATAGATGAGAAGCGGACTGGTGCGGGTGCAGGTGCACAGCAGATGGACCGTATTGGTCCACTGCCTGGCTCCCATTTATTATCACTGCTCACTGGACTAGCAGGACTTTAAGTACTTTAGATTGATTATGTTTGACAGTTGCACCCATGTAATCTAAACAGTCAGACTTTTCTGACAGTGTGTGTGTTTAAGTGTGAACAGTATGTATCTGTGTGTGCTCAGACTTTGTGCACTGATTCCAGCATTAAGACAATGCAAGTCATAGTCCAGTAAATATCACTGCCATGTGTGACATATAGCTATTATTACAATGCCCCCCCCCACCCACACACACACACACATTCACTTTGACAAACACCTATACCTGACAACTTCCTTATTTACCCTGAAAAGTGCAGTTTACAGCCACAGTAACCCTCACATTACCTCCGACATGTGGGCACTGTTAGTGTCATATTAGACAGAGATGTTTATTTACAGTATGTTGTGGATGTCTGGCTGTGTTACAGTGACCTCTGTTGGTGAAGTGACAACTGTCTTGTGTTTCAGGGAGCGATAGGGCCTGACGGTCCAACAGGAGAGAGGGGGTTAGAGGGCAAGAAGGTAAGAAATCCGACTTAATTTTGTACATTCATTGGAATTTCCTTGTTGGCATATAAAAGCAGAAATATTCATGAATTCAAACTGTGCAGACACAGGAGTAATGACCATAATATGGCATAAAATAGCACAAAAATATTTCCTCCTCAGTACATTAGAGATTCTTAAGTGGGAAAATGGATGTTGTGAACCAAAAACAGCACACTGCACATCTTCTCCACCCACTCAGGGGGCGGGACATATACAGTAAACTGACGTGCTATTTCTCATCCTTCCTTTTCTCCACAGGGTCTTGATGGTCCTCCAGGAAAAATAGGTTTCCCTGGACCACAGGTAAAACACAGGGGTACTTTCTACTTTTCCACTCCTTCCTCTCTCATATTTTTGTGGTGCTTATGTTCCTCTGGAGAGGCAAAGCATCAGCGTGATTTAAAAGGCCGACATGATACCAGCATAGCCAAGGCCCAAAGTTAGAAACACCAAATCACTTTGAGGGAGAGAGCTGTCCTTGGGAGGGCTCTGACAGATTTACATACACGAAAGACAAGCTTTAATTTGATTTACTCAGTCTGCAATTAAACTTCACTCCTGGATATTGTTTGATCTTCACCATCACTGAACATGATCCTAATCTTTATTCATAGAAAGGTTTGTAAATCTAATGTGGTAGCAGTCAGTACATCAACATCAAGACTGGTTGAAAGACATAAAAGAGATAGAATGAAATGCAACAAGAGAAAAGAGTGTAAATACAAAAGATAAAAGCTTTTACCGTTGATCAAACAAGTGCACTTGCTATTGCCAATGAAAATCAAGGTCAAGGCCTTTTACTGTTCACATACTCATTGTGTCCTCTTTCTTATGTGTTGTACAATAATAACATATTGAGCACTATTGTTAGACAAATAACATGTTTGAATATCTAAAATATGTCTGAATATAAACTTGAAAGTGTGATTAATTCTGCTTTTATGTGAGGTCCTCTTTCTTGGGCTCTCCTCTAATGCTGATGAACCCCTATCTATTTTATGCATCCTTGTTCTTCTTGTGTCCCTGCAGGGGAAGATGGGAGAGGTTGGGGAAACTGGGCCCAAAGGTTTTCCTGTGAGTTCACTCATACATAAATAGAATATATGCACTTATGATCTCAAAGACAAACCAAGCATTACATACATGTACATGCTGTGTAATCATTGATACATACAGTAAAAGCATCATGTGTGTCTGACATCAGTTCTGCACGTCTTGAAGAAAGTAATCAATCCATACTGTATTTGTATCTGTAGTTTTGTGAACATGAGATGATGTGTGGCCATGAACTCACTGACCCCTCTGTCTCCAGGGTATTCAAGGACCCTCAGGACCACCAGGGGATAAGGGAATAGCAGGCGAGCCGGTATGATGATGATCCTCCATCCATCCATCCACCTCCATCCTTTCATGTCCTTTACCTCCTGTTCACCCTCTCAGCACCTTTACACTTCCTTTTTACATATCTTACATATCCTCAATCTTGTTTTCCACTCCCTGTCTCGTTTGTCTGTTTTCTCACTTGACGTTAAATATTTTGCAGTTTTCTCCCTCGCACTAGTTTTATTAGAATCTCTTTGGCAACATACAGTATCCCGATTCTTTCTCTGCTGAGCCCCGTTAGCGCCAAAATATCATCGCCAGGAAGTAGTTTATGAGACATATTTTAGTGCTTATTAAAAATATATTTGTCTGTATTAAATGTTTCCTCAGATGAAGCCAGACAATTGTCTCATCCTTCACACATGTGCTCTGAAGTGGCAGGAGAGTGCACTGGAAGCACAGCGGGACTGATTTTTTACTTTTTTTAAAAAAGAAACACTTTATTTATAGAAGCGCAAAACTGCTGATCTTGCAGGGAAAATAGATGTGATTATTGACATAATGGATAAAACCTTTACTGTAAACGATTTGCCGTCCTTCTTGTGGTTTTTGTTTTATGAGCAGTGAGAGGCAGAGCAGAAATAAAGGGACAAAAAATGTGTCTGTTTGCGTGCAAGGAGAATTAGCTCACACATATTAGAACAAAAACCCATTCTCTTTTTGTTTTCTTTGTATTAAATGAATGACAAGCTGATATTCTCCTGTTTCCTAATTAGATACAAATACAGATCCCTGGGCTAATATCTACTGTAGTGTGCTTCAGACAATACCGTGTTTATACAAATATGTTAAAATACAGAATTTCAATTCAGTATGCAGTTCAGTTTGGAGTGGTGTACAGCCCAGTATATGTTCACATCTGCACAGTGCTTTGTTGACAACTTAGCTTGCATGTAAACAGGCTACACTGTGGCTACCAGTAAACAGAGATTTGATTAAAGTGGAGTTTCCCTATATTGACCACTTGTTATTAATAAAGTGATCATTTTCCCTCTCATTCAGTCTCCTTTGTTTCATATGGTGCTGCACAGCTGCTTTCACTGACAGACAAGACAGTTGTCATCCCTATTGTTAACTTTCCTTGGGCTCATAACCAACAGTATAAATTAAAGGCCACACAGGTGACTCTTGTTATATTCTTACTGTTGTTTGGACTGGATGCAAGTCAACCGGAGAGCAACCGTCATTCACATGGGCTGAGATTAATAAGTAGTCATGGCAGCGCATCAATGTTTTTGGAGCATAATTGGTGACACGTTACGTTCAACATCAAACAGATGGTTTACTGATGTATCTCCCGTTGGCTCATCCACATTAGCCCGAGAACTCCTCCTATTGTATTTAATGTAAGAAATGAGATCTGATGCTAGTTAATTAGCGCTGGTTTTCATCCTTTCTAATCATTCAAATATTTATGTTGTCATCTATAGGGACCACCTGGGCCACCGGGGACTGTGGGACTGCTGGGAGAAATAGGTCAAAAGGTGAGACTTTGCAAACACACACAGTTCAGGAAAACACACATATATTCCACATGGTATAGTCAGTGATGTTCCTCCATGTGCAATACACACATACATACACAAAGAGACTAAATGATTAAATATGTGACATCTGTTGTTCCCCCCAACTCAGAGAATATTGCTCTCTGACTGAAGTAATCTGCCCAATTGAACTAATTAACCCACATTACAAAGGTGTCTTCTTTCTCGGTCTCCCTCTCTCGCCTCTCATCACAGCACGTAATGGAACTCACCCTTGACAAGTTGTTCATATCTAATGCCAAAGAGTCATTAGCCCTTAAACTTTGTCCAAAATCATTCAACATTTTCCTTTCTCCAATTTCTACTCATTAATAAGGGTCCTCCAGGCAAGGTGGGGGAACCAGGCCTGCCAGGCGAGTCCGGGGAGAAGGTGAGACTATACGCTGTTGCAGTTTTTTTTTATCTGGATAAATGGAGTTTTTTCATTTGCAAGATATAATTTTACATGTGTTTGTGTGTTTCAGGGAGCCATTGGTCCTGCTGGGAATATCGGAGAGCAGGGACTAATAGGACAGCGGGTGCGTATAATAGCATTGAACTATTTTATATTAAGCATTCTTAACAGTTGGAGTTAATAGTTTCAATAACTTGTGCTCATTAAGGATATATACATGTTTGTCTGTTTGCAGGGAGAGCCAGGCCTAGAGGGAGAAGCTGGTCCAGCCGGTCCTGATGGAACCAAGGTGAAATGTTTTCTGAATGTGGATATTTTGAATGAATAATGATATGGAGACAGCTGCTCCAAAACACAACCAGCATAACTATGTGACGTGTATTCTCAGGGTGAAAAAGGTGACATGGGGCAGGAGGGGGACAAAGGAGAAAAAGGTGAAATTGGACTAAAGGGAAAGGAGGGCCCACCTGGAAGTCCTGGACTCACTGGCGTCAGAGTAAGCCACCTGTCTTTTCACTAAAAATCACAGACACACACATAGTTTTTGAAAACAGACATTCAGTGATTCTCCAATCTCACCTTCAACTGTTTCTTTTGTGTTTTCTCTCTGTAGGGTCCAGAGGGGAAACCTGGCAAAATTGGGGAAAGAGGCAAACAAGGATCAAAGGTACTGATGGCAAATCATATCTGATGACATGTTAGTTGTTGCTTAACCACAAATATTCATACAGAGCGACATAGAAACAAAGTGCGTGCCTTCAGATATTCTTTATTCTATTGATATGTCTAGGGTGCTAAAGGTCATCTGGGTCACCTTGGAGAGACTGGACCAGTGGGGAAGACAGGACCACCCGGTTTTGTTGGGCCGAAGGGGTCCAGAGGAACCATTGGACATGTGGTAAAGTGGAACAGTAATGATATCGAAATTTATCAATCACTTTTGAAATCATCGACGCTTCATTTGATGAGTTAAAACACCCTCTCATGTTTCTAAGTAAATTTAGAGTGACTCACCTTTTGCTCTCTTTAGGGGGCTCCTGGTCGAATGGGTCAACAGGGAGAACCTGGTCTTGCAGGTTATGAGGTAAGATGACCACATCATGAGTAAGTTTCTGGATGCATGTGTGGGCATTAAACTGTAAATGACCTCATCATCAATATTTGCATTTAGTGTAGTTATTTCACATAACAATTTCTTGCAGGGCCATCAGGGACCACAGGGCCCCATGGGGCCTCCAGGACCAAAAGGTGAAAAGGTACACTTCGTTCGCTTTATGTGTTATACTGGTCTTTTATCATCTCTTCTCACTCTTCGATAAGTCAGACTCTCAGTCTGTTTCCAGAACATGGCAGCAGAGGCCGGACACACTGCCTCTGTATGGTTTTGATTGGCCACAAATCAACTCAACAGAAAAAAAAGCATCTCAAAATGCACCTCTCTCTGTGTAACAGCTTGTACCCATCAGCATTATTTTTGCTTGATTTAATACCTCAGTAGCTTAATCAAGGACAACATGCTACGATTATATTATGGCTATTATTTTACAAAAGTGCAGAGTCAACTGATTTCACACACATGGGGAGGTAGTGAGTTTTTGATATAACACTTAATAATCAGCCATCTAAAAGAAACCACATGTAACATTTTCAAAACCAAGAGCTGACACATCAGGGATGTGGGTCTCATATAAAACAACTCAATTTTCCACTCCTCTGTTTTTAATTCACAGGGCGAGCAGGGGGATGATGGGAAAGTCGAAGGTCCTCCTGGTCCTCTAGGTGACATAGTAAGTCACACCTGACTTACTTTACTCCCTCTTTCTACTGTTTGCCTGGTGGATGATTGTAGAAAACAAATGACTTTCAGTTTACTCACATATTTCTTGTTTTATCAGGGTCCTCCAGGTGACAGAGGAGAGAGGGGGGAATCAGGAGATCCAGGATACAAAGTAAGACCTACTCCATTTAATCTTAAAATGACCCACAGTATTTGGGTTTATGAAGTCCAGTCAACACTTTGATGACTTTTCTCAGGGTCAAATTGGTGTGGATGGAGAGAGAGGCAGACCTGGAGCTCCTGGACAGCCTGTGAGTGTCAAAAAGTGATTTCACACACGGGTCTATCATTAAGTTGACAAACAAGCAGCAGACATGATCAGATAGTTCATCTATTTATGTTTTCGTTAACACGACTGGTCGTTTCAGGGACACCCTGGACCCCGCGGGCAACAAGGACACAAAGGGGCCAAAGGAGATCAAGTAAGGAAGTCAGAAGCAAAAAAACAACATTGTGTGTGTTTGTTGTCTGTCTTTCAGTTCTTTTCAGTTTGGCCTTTCATACAGGCTTTAGATACAAAATGTCCAATATTGTCATAAACATAGGAGTTGAAGGTGTAATATGTAATTCACCTCAGTAAAAGACGATCACTTGCCTTTGTTGTGAGGTTGCAACAGCACCAGCAGCTCTCTGGCAAAGTGGTGACGTTAGTTAATACAGCAAAGATCCAAGAGAAACATCCATCCAGTGAAGAGGTCATTAATTAGTTGAGTGTCATGTCATAATACAGAGCTACTGTGATGTCATTTGTTATTTATGGCTCGAGAACTACTGTAAATACCTCTATGGTCATTTTTTCCTCGGTGAGTAGCATGCAAGTCAGTTTGGAAAGCCGGGAATTTCAGCAGCTGCTTAAAGGTTACTGTAGATTATTGGCATGATATGGGACAGTAATATTACATTTTTGTTCATTTTCTGTCTCCATTAAGGGTCAGAAAGGCAAAAAGGGTCAGACAGGACAAAAAGGAACCAGAGGAACTGAGGTAAGTTCTCCAGACATCCACACCTGCTTCGCTGTCTTACAGTATTTCAGTACAAAACACAGATGTTTTGCGAACTCTCAGCCTTTAAAAAGTTTGACAGTGATACTTGGAAATGACGCATAACAAGACTGGAAAATTGTTTGTGCAAATTTACTTGAATGAAAACAGATGAAATAGAAGAGCATACACTGTCAAGGCTCTGTGTAGGTTTCTTTTAAGTCCTCTCTCCTCCTCAGGGTATGGTTGGTCCTGCCGGTCCCAGAGGTGTGGTGGGTCGAGAGGGGCAGGAGGGTGTGCCCGGGGTGGATGGAGTCCCAGGGAAGGATGGCAGTAAAGGCATGCCGGTGAGACAGATTGATAGTTCGTTAACCAAATTTATCCCCTTTATAGTCCTGCTAACACAACCAGAGGTCCTCATCCTGCTTTCTCCATATGTTTTTAGGGAGAGCATGGTGATGATGGGGAGTTCGGTCTTCCTGGCAAAGCTGGCTCACGTGGTAAAACTGGCGTTCCAGGACTCCCAGGAGACCAGGGGGGCATCGGACCAAAGGTAAAGGGGGAATTGTAGCAACAACACATTAAAAAAAGTAGAATGGTTGTAACGTCAGATAAGCTGCCACTGAGTGATCCTCACTTCATCATTTGATCATTTTTTTCATCCATCCAGGGTGAGCAGGGTCTTCGAGGGCAGAGTGGACCACCAGGGAAAAGAGGCTTTAGAGGTGGGATGGGCTTACCAGGGTCACAGGGAGACCAAGGACCGAAGGGACAACCTGTGAGCAGCCTCATATACTTACACTTAAACGAACAAGACAAGACGTCATGACATTTTGGAGATGATGTGATTTTAATTCTGGATTAAATTCTTGTGCAGGGTGACACAGGGGAACCAGGTTTTCCAGGAATTCTGGGAGTTTTTGGACCGAGGGTACGTCTAGCACAAAACAGCACTACAATCTGTGCGCACAAAAAACACACTGACACTGTTAAAATATAATTCTCATGTGGGTCATCAAACACCTTCCTGTCTTTTAGCAATCAGCCCTTTCACTGTGGCCACACAAGCATGTTGAAATATGTTCTTCTCACTGGAAAACACACTCCCACACAATGTGATGATAGGATTGAAGACATGCATGGATGAACAGCTAAACATAGAACATGTGGACATACAAAAACATGCAAGAGCCATTTAGTTGTCAGTTTGAGGGCAACTAAACTTTAAATTAGCCACTCAGAAACACTTGCTTCATGTCTAAACTGTTTGCTTTACCACCTCATACTTAGTATTGAAGTCTGGAACTGGATAACTCGCTAAGTAGAGTAACTTTACTGATATGGCTTTTTTGAGATTCAGGTGTCAGTCAGTAACTATTACATATCTCATTTTATACATTCAACTAAAATTAGCTAATCTATAACCATCCGGAGGGGAAACATTGACAGTTACTCTATGTGACAGTTACAGCACATGTCTGCAAGTCTTTCCAAATTACAGACTGTTCTGTCCCACCACCAGACCCCATTTACAAATAGCACACTTTGAAACAAGCCAACAAACTCTCCCTTCACATCCTGCCCATGATCTGTTCCTTATAATCCTCACAATCACCAGTTTTTAAGAGTGGTTTTAAACTTTGATTTACATTGCCGTAATGTGACACGCGCATCCATCCTGCATCTGCGTCCTGGTACTGTGGCAATAAAGACCTATTGTACTCCATTGAAATCACGACACAGAACCAGAGCCAGCGTTTGTTAGGACAGCTGGAAGCATTGTCTTCAACATGGAAAGAGTTAGTGCCGTCAGATGTTCCATAACGAGCTGTAGATATATTTAGAGATACGAGTTACTGTGTGTGAAAAGACAACTTGCAGAGCTGATATCAAGTATTACAGTTTTAAACAGGTGTGTGTCCGAACATTTATCATTGCTGTTTTCAGGGGCCGCCAGGAGACTTTGGGCCAAAGGGCATACGGGGACCAAAGGGGCCACAGGGCACAGTGGTAAGTAGAATATTGAACAAGTTTACACTGATGAAATGCATTGAGACCCCTGTCTCATACTTTGTCTCCTACCTGTTTCTCTCCATCAGGGCAGAGTTGGAGTAGTTGGCCCAATGGGAATTATTGGCCCCAGTGGAAGCGCAGTATGTATTTATACATATAGATATATACTTTGACTTTTCTCTCTGCTGTTGCTGTTCAGCTTACTTACTGTGCACATCTCTTTCCAGGGTCCTAGAGGAGAGAAGGGTAATCGTGGAGAGACGGTGAGTCCTTGACCTCTCTATGCTTTTCAGTGTTTACACTATCAACCATATATCCATATCTACATCCAAGCTGACAATATGTTTTTTTCCCCTCCTTACAGGGATTGCAAGGACCAAGGGTATGTTTGCATAGTATTGTCTTTATTAGCTGTTACATCTAATTTATACTTCACTGTGGACACTCGAATGATTGACAGCACAAAAGCTCATCCAGCCTGTATGTTTTTCTTCCTCATTAGGGATCCCCTGGACCTCGCGGACCCCCTGGACTTCCAGTAAGTTTTCCACCTTTATAGGTTTAAGAACATTTCAAATACACGATGTCATATTGGAGTTACATAATTCCTCCCTGACTCACTCTTTTTTTTTTTTTTTTTTTTGCCCTCCAGGGTCCCCCAGGTGTCCCTCCATCATTTGTAAGACATGTTATGATTTCTGATTTCATTATATAATAAGTAGTAAAAATATACTGTAAAGTGTATATACACAATGGGGCTGATGAAATAAGACATTACAAGATTTTCTTACTTTGCTGCAGAAAGAAGATGGTCTCATCTTTGTGGAGTCACACACCTCACTCAGGACTGAGGTTTGTAGAGTATGAAGTCAATATTTCTCTGTATGCTTCCATCTTTTAATCTGTTGAAAACTCTACAGACTCGTCTCTTTTTTTTTTATCTCTCCTGTAGAATAAGCCAGTGATGGACCTGCCAATGTTGGACCAGGGCGCAGAGATCTTTAAGACCCTCCACTACCTCAGTAACCTGATCCAGAGCCTGAAGAACCCACTGGGCACTCGGGACAACCCAGCCCGCATCTGCAGGGACCTGCACAGCTGTGAACAGAGGTTAAATGATGGTGAGGGTGTGTGAGTGTTTTGCAGGACATGGAGACAGAGAGTAATTTCACGTTTAGATATAAAGATGAACCCAAATTTGTTTTGCATTTTTCAGGCACTTATTGGATTGACCCCAACCTGGGCTGTTCGTCAGATACAATAGAAGTCTCCTGCAACTTTACTGGAGGTGGAGAAACTTGTCTGAAACCAATAACAGTGTCCAAGGTATTTAAGACACAATAACAAGGTAAATATTACACACAGAAACACATGATAAACTGGCTAACCAGCCTCTCTCCTGTCTGTTTGAGCAGCCAACAATGACTGTTGGTCGTGTCCAGATGAACTTCCTGCACCTGTTGAGCTCAGAGGCCGAGCAGCACATCATCATCCACTGCCTGAACTTCTCGGTTTGGAGGTCAGCTGAGCATCAGCCTGCTGCCCAGGGCTCTGTGAAATTCAAGGCCTGGAGTGGGGAGGTGTTTGAGGTGGGAGGAGAGCTTGAGCCAGAAGTCATTGAAGACTCTTGCTGGGTAGGAATGAGATTCTGTCATCCATTTCAGTGCCTTGTAGCTTTATCATTATTGACACACAGACTTTCATAAGATGCTAAACTTCATTATAAGATTGCCTTGGACTGATGAATGTATTGTGTGTCTGGGTTTCAGATAAAAGACGGTCGCTGGCACCAGGCCCATTTTGTGTTCCACTCCCTGGACCCCACCCTGCTCCCTGTGGTCGACATCTACAATCTCCCAAACACTACTCCTGGCTCTCATTACCACCTAGAAGTAGGCCCTGTGTGCTTCCTGTGAGGGCTGCAGTGTAAGTTACCTGAGCATGGAGGGATGGATCATCACCCCTGGATGACACCTTCATGCAGACGTGGAGATCGGAGCAGTCTCTTCCAATCCACACTGCCCAAGAGAGAACAACCCTCCCTCCCCAGACAGATCCTGCTTCATTCTGCCAAACTCCCATTGGACTGCAGACACAGAGGGAGGAAGCATGGAAAGCTGGGGGGACCAAGAAGAGCTGAGGAGGAGCAGGGGAGTTCTTGCACTAATAGCTTCTCAATATGGCAAAAGCTTCTTCAAGCTCTTCAAGAAGGATCTCCACACATACGCCTGCTTGGAGGGGGGAAAAAAAATAAAGGCTCTATGCCACACAATCTCTCTGGAACATTGCTGAGTGAAGGGAGACCAAGGCCAAGTCAATCAGAGGACATTATAGTAACTTATTTTTGTAACAGTCTGTATACTGTGTGTACTTTTTTGAAAATACCAGGAATTCAATTCTGTCAGAGGAGAAGAATTAAAGTAATTGGGATCAGTTAAATGTACATATATAAGTATGCTTATTATTAACTTTTATACATGTATATCTTATGTAAAGAAATAATCTTCAAGTGCAATAGAAAATGAGAAGATAATTTGATATTTTAAACTTATATGGAAGGATTTTTCAGGGGTGCCATTTTATTTGCCTTTGGTGCTCATCTCCTTGTGATCTTGCCCATGTGAATTTTATTTCTTTTCTTCTTTTTTTTTTTTTGTTTCCAGAGGCAGGCTCATTTGCTTAAATTGAGCAGAAATCACATCTGTATTCACTAATGCTCCAAATGAGAGATTTCAGTTTCTCTTTCTAATGTGGAGGAAACCAGTGGCATCTGCTCAGCTCTCAGTAAACTACATCTGAAGCCACAAGCTAATACACACAAACCGTCCACATGGAGCGAGTCAGTGTATTGAATATTAATTGATATACTAATTAATTCATACACTATTGAACTGGATGCCACTGATGATTAGGGGGATTATGTGTGGTCGTTCAGATTAAAGATCTGAGGGAAAATATGCCCAACAGTATGGAGCTCCAGTTCTCAATAGTGTTTTATTAATTTCTCTGCAACTGTGGAGTGTGAAATCAGGCTTACAATTTCCTTACATAAAGATTTTTCTTTTCTTTTTTTTTTGTTTATATGAGGGTAGATGTTATTATATACTCTGCATCACTTGGGACCAGGAGTCTCTTCTTCTACCTGACTTACAGTAGACAATCTATAGATACAGGCAACCCTTAGAGGAGACTGAGCCACAGGAGAGAGGAGAGTGGGTCCAGGAGTCAAAATAACCCCCCCCCATCTTTCACCCCACCCTCTCTCTAATGCATGGTGCTAAGTAAATTGTCTAAGGTGCTAACCATAGTGCTGTAATTACACCACTTTGCTAAAATATTCTGATGTTTTTGTGCATGCTTGCTTAGATGAATTAAAAAAAAAAATCCATATAATATATTGCCATAGCTTCCATAATGCACTATAATGGTAATATCCCATCCAAAACTACATAGTTCCCTAATAGTCATCCATCTGTTGTTTATTCAAAACTGTTTTTTCCGATGCTGCAATTACCAGAAACGCTTATTCTGAGGGAAAATATTTTAGAAATAGGTATAGAAACTAAAAACAGATTCTCCTTTTTTATCCAGTATAAATCACAGGGTTTGAAGTATTTTTTAAAGAGTAAAGATCTTTCTCTCTGTACAAAGACCCCCACAGCTGTATGTAATATTTTTTTTTTTTTTTTTAGAAACACAACTAGTGGAGATAGTTTTAATTAAATAAAAGTTTCTTTGTTGTAGCTGGACACAAGTGTGTATAATTGTGCAAACCTTGCTGTATACAGTGGATCCCCTCTTGCTAATTTAATGTTATTTAATGTTGTTAACGTGGTTGCCGACTGAGCAAATTTCTGTTGGTTGAAGCAATACTACTCTTTCTGACATCTTTATATATCAGTTTGCCCAACTGGTCTTGGAGTTTATAGATTGTTTTATGTGTAAATTTGGGGCTCCAGAGAACAAATTTATTGCAATGTTAATTATCTTTTATTTTTTTAATTTTTTGTTATTTTTTTTTTTTTTTTTTTTTTTTTGCTTTATGTTGTTTTTCCTTTATGATAATCAGCCATGTACTGTACCAGGACTCTGTGCTATACTATAACTTGTGTTTTAAGGAATTATGCAAATATGTGAAAATTGTTTCTTCTTTTTGTAAATCTGTTGTAGACATTAAAACGAGATAAGAATACCTCACATTTTTACACATCACTTGGAGCAAAGGTTTATATTGCATTTATGAGCAAAACCATCTTTGGAATTATCAGCCAAATACAGCAGTCATCAAACAAGACCATCTTCTGGTGCCTACATCCTTTATCTGTCTACTTTTTATTCATTGTTCATTGTCCATTTGTTCAATAAATACTTTCAATTTGTATGTGGTTGATTACTTTTCAACTATTTGGATAGCTGAAATAGACAGAAAGCAATCAAACAAACAAAAAAACAGTCCTACTGAACCTGCTAAACATAATTTGACAGTCTCTGCCATAGTAGATCTGGTATGAAGCGTTTGTTTTTTTTTTTGCCATAACTTTTACATGACAACCAAATGCACACAGATGTGAGAATGGCCAGTGATTTTAACACGACTTTAATGTTGTTTTATATAAACACGTACTTTTATTGTTGCTGGATTGTCAAACTTCAGACTGCTTCCGATTCAACAGTTGCAATAAAACAATTACTCTAATATTAGAAAAATACTTCAATACTTCACAGCTTTAGACACAATAATAAAGAGGCTCTTTAAATAGATTTTGTCACAGGGCTGCTCTCCATGACTGGGCTGCAAAACTACTTGATATAAAATATATAATACAATATAAAATAAACAAATTTGCTGCTAATAAAATGACCTAAATCAAGTGGCATGCAGTGAACTGACCACAGGGCCAGCTGCCTGCATTGTTTGCTTGTTAATCCAGTCTTGGTTGAGCCAGTTGTATGGGAGAGGGGAGTGGTGGGTGTTTCATGGAAACTCGTGATGATGTGTTTGCCTAAGACACCAGTGATGTGTGTTTGGTGGGAACAGAAACTAACATGCTGCAATATTACATTCGGTCATATTGATGGTGAAACACCCTGTTACTTTTATGCTTTTCAATAAAATCCTTCCTCCAGCCCCACTGAAATTAACAGTTACACCACATGATGTCGCTGTTGTTTTCTGGATTGGTTTCATGTGTAGGTGAGCCACATCTGTCCACCAAGGAAGTAGTAGATGTTTCTGGCCTTTCCTGAACTTTGCTAAATAGGTAATAAAATGCTCTGACTACGGTGATTATTGCAGACTGCGTGTCTACAAAATGTTATAAATAACACATTCATTGGTGCAAGTGTTAATTAGGCCGCCCCACTATGCAACACACCCACCATCCTACTCACCACACGCATACATTACATTGAAGCATACCCGTAACATGTTGATGAGAGACAGACACACACAAAAGTCATCTATCTCAAGTTTCACTCAGTCAATTTTAAAGGCTTCCTTGAGTATATGTCACGCTTTTGTAAACAGTAATTATGCTGCTATTTATGCCAAAACTTCCAGTTGGATCAGTTGTGACTTTTTGTCTTTACTCTGAACGCGAACAACAGGTCTCCATACCTCTCCATAGGTCTAAATGATAACTTTGGCCCCTATGCATAAAAATAAAGACATGTAGTCAGAGATGGCTGTAAACCAAAAGTAAATTCTTCATCCAGCAGCGTCTATTTCTATTTCTTCTTTATCCTTTATGAACCTCCCCACAATGTTTGTTTTGACCAATCGTTTTGTCCAAGTACCCACCCTGTGTCGTGCTGCCTTTCCAACGACTGGAAAAATAGGGAATTGTCGCGTTGTAAGCATTGATCTCACATTTTAGCAAAGTTTTATAACAGATATCGGTGTGAATCCTAAAATAAGCATAGACCAGAACCTATTTTATACTACTTGTGTGTTATTATGGTGTTATTTTATGAAGCATCTACAGCATGATTTCAGTCGCTAGTTCAGATATTTCCTACACTACCTGAAAGCGGCAACAGTTTCCAACGTGCAAAGTGGTGACGTTTACCATATCATGATGGCGGTAGCCTGGACTATTTTGAATCCCGTCCCGCTTTAAGTTTAGACTGCGTCTGGTCCGAAAAATGTCATATTGTACTGACGAGGATATAAAATAAGTGAACCGCTACGATGGATTCCGTCGTGGGGGACGATGTGACCCTCCCCGTTGACATCAACGGAAGGTAAAAACGACCAATGATAGCTAGCGAGCTAGCGCTAGCATGCACAAACGTTGCTGTACGTTACTGCTAACACTAATCCGAGCAGTGACTATTTACCGCTGCATGGGCCTCGACTATTAACTGGAACAACACAGAGCCACTTATTGTTGTTCAGTGTTGCTGAATTGAGTTACTTTACGTTTACCTCCAGTAATTAGCTACATATAGCCTGATGTGTTGTTCTGTAATGTTAAGTTTATTAAGAAATGACTGTTTCTTTCTCTTTTGATAGTAAGGTTAGATCATCTGACAGATAGAGGATCTTTAGTTTCAGATCGAAAATTATGTTTCAGCTGCTCTCTGTTATTGGTTTCGATATTTATTCATGAAAACCTAACAGGGGTTAGTTACTCGAGCTACCTAATAATAGCGAGCTGCCGTTAAGTTAGTGTGTTTCATCTTCAGGTTGACAGTTGTATGTGCACTAACATAATTGACTTGATGCGGAAAAAATGGACATCCGAAGGCAAAATGTTGTTGATTTTACGTAGTAAATACATCAGCGAATATCTCTGTCGGAGAATAAGAGTAGTTTTGTGATGTAGGTTACACTTTGTGAAAGAAAGGGAGACTAAATTAAGAAAAAAAACGTGGAGAGAAAAGCAAATGACCTAATCTCTCATACAAAGGAGAGCCATGGCAACGTTGGTAGATAACGCCTGTCACTGACAAACTACCATTATTAGTAATAAATCATATTCGGCTCGTTGGATGCTGCTGTGATATCACTGCCTTGGTAGTTCGCCCTGGTGACCTGTCATCCAGAGAGTGAAAGAAAGCGGAAATAATCAGAGCCAGTTTACAGCGGGGTTCAGGCTGCAGCAGCGACGTCTCCCCACACTCTTTGCACAAAATGTGGAGTTAACATGACATTTCTGTTTTGTTTTGTTTTTTTCCCGCGTACTCTCCGTGGCATGAGAGAAAAGTGTGATTGCGGTAGGTGAAACCGTGCAATATCAGCTCTGCTTTGTAGTGCTGTCGGTGTATAGACTCAGCTGAATATAGCTAATGTATAGCTTTTTCTGCTTCACTGACAAACTAGTTATATACCATCTCTGTGTTTGGGTTTGTATGTGTTTGCATAGTCTCCTTTTAAACCTCCTAGCCCAGCTCTGTTCTGTGTAAACGCGACCAACCAGGTGGTTAGCGTGCCTCAGTAATCCAAGATGTTAGCTGATATGTGTGGTGTGAATTACTTATTCGGTAATTCTGAAACCTGATTCACTTTACTCGTTTAGTTTCAGAGTTATAGCAATGTTGTATATTGGGAGTCGCTTCACATATTGTTGTTGTTTCATTAATTACTGTAAATGATATTGTTGCAAGCTGCAGCCATGTTTGTCACTGGCAGCTAAACAAAATGAGAAAAAAAGAGGAAGTCAGTGTTTACAGGCTCTGACATTGTTTCCAGTGGGTGCTTGAGGGGTTACTACAACTGCAGCACTGACTTCATCTATGGCACAGACAGTGATGTGTTTTAATGTCATCCATTCTTTATGAGGGCGTTTTATTTGGGAGAGTTGCTATGGAAGTTGTTCCATGTTTTAGTGCTTTTACTCTTATCATCACTTTTGTTTTCGAGTGCTTCCTCTCCATTTACACAGGAAGGGGTTGCTTGGCATGTAAAACCCAGTGATGCAATAATTGTCAACACGTTCATCTCTGCCCCTCAGCATTTTATAGAGGAATATTATGCTCCTGCTGTTCATGTTCCCAGTATTTTATTGTGTTGTTTGACATTATTATATATGCGTAGAGTCCATGACCACCAAAAAAGCCTGGTTGCAAGACTGAGGAGGCAAAGTATTTTCAGTTCAGGCCTTATACCTCCTTTTCTTAAATGTGACATCTTGGTTTATGGTTGTTAACTTTGTAGTGTGCTGAGTTTTAAAATAAGACAGAGATGGGGAAGAGCTGTGTCATTATGGTTTACTTTTGCAGTTTCACAACACACTGGGAAAAGGACTGGAACAAGACAAGAAGCATATACTCATCAAATTTTCAGTAGAAACATAGAATACCAAATTGTAAAGCTGCTTTATTTAAACCGGTACACTATTCATGTTATCTTAGTATTACAGTTTAACTTTTAGATCAATGTGCTAAGTTCTGCATACAAAAACCATGCAGCATATCAATATGTCTGTACACCAAAGACGGAAATATGGACGCTTAGATCTGTGCTAAGAGAAATAGTAGAGAAGCCAGAGCTACTGTGCCTCCACTGCCAGTGGAGGTATGGGAGGAAGTTATTCAATGCAGGACATCATATTATTAGCCACAAAGGTCGGGGTTGAGGAACATGAGCTTGGACTCGTGGTTCATGTTTTTTGTTGTGTTAGTAATTTCCCTCTTAAAACAGAGCTGAAAGAAAGAATTTGTTCTCATTTTGATAATTGGCATTGCTACATGTGCAAGTGACACATTTGTGTTGTGTCAGTGCAGCCCTTATCCCTTTAGTATTTTTGTGACCCAGATGCTTGTTGCTGATGTTTGGTGCATTGTACTTTGACTGTGAAGTGATGCCACTGTCCCATCACTGTGTGATGCGTAGCTGATCAGAGCCACAGTAGTCTACTTGTCCACCAATGAAAGCCTTGTCCGTCCACTGGTTTGTCTGTTTTTCTCTCCTCCTCTCTGTCTGAACATGAGAGCTAGGCTGCCACTGGCACATGCTCTCACACTCACATATACACACACACACACACACACACCAAGAAGAAGCTCTGCCAGAGTGGATGTAAATGAAGCAGCGAGTCATTCTTAAGCTATTTTTGGACTGTCCTTAGGGCTCAGTAGAACTGGCCAGCGTGAGTAATGCATAAAGACCTCACATTGGTGTTTTTGAAAACCGTAATAATCAGTGGATGTATGTACAATGAGCTTGGAGAGGCAGCAGAGCTTGCTTTGGTTTCTGTGATGTTTTATGAATGTGGATTTTCTTATTTAATGTTGAATTAGGCTTAAATTGATGGCGATCCCTTTTCTAAATAGTCATTGTAATTATGCGGCATCGTTAACAACATGACTTTGTCCCCAGCTGCAGACTGCCAGACTCCATAGATGCTGGGGAATACTCTACAGACAGCATGACAGGTACAGTTGGACTTTCTTTTGTTCTATCACTCTTCTTTTTCTTGCTCAGGTGTGACTCCCCCCCCCTGTGTATTAATTAATACTGCTGTTGAATCATTGCTGTTTCCTCCCCCAGTTGTGTCTCCAAAGCTGTGGTGAGGGATTGGCTGGGTGATCTTCATTAGCTCATCAAATTTGTAATTCACTCAATGCTTTTCTTGTGTGCCAACTACATAGTCAGGGTTGGAGCCTTACACACAAACCACTAAACAACTAATTTATAAATATAGGTCAGCATCTGCAGCCTTCTGTCAAGTCAGCTGTGATGATGAAGGCATAGAGACACGCAGGCAAACACCAACAAATACAAATCTTATGCTCTTATTATTATTACATCCTAATGCCAACATCATGTTTCCATACATTGTGGCAGGTATAAACTCCTGCTCCTTCCGTTGTTTAGCTATCTTTCACTTTTGGTAACTTGTACTCTTGTACTCCTCAATAGTGCGGCCTCAGTAGTTTCGTCATGACTGCAGCACATTATATCCAGTAATTAAGTGAGTAAGGATATTAAAGAGAGGTCTAGATTTGTGCTTATTAAAATACACTGAAGGCAATACTGACACAAGCAAGCATTTAAAAATAAAATGTACACCAACATTCAGGTGGTACTACATGTGGCTGTGGTGGTGGAGCTTTTCCTGTTAGGCCATCACACTATGAATCAGGAGTTAGTGTTGTGAAATGTCTTGTTGACGAGTGTTACATGATCAGCTGCTGGCTGCTTTCAGCCGGTCTAAACACGGCAGTTGTCCAGGAACGAATGGTTTCATCTCTGATGCCTCTGCATTGAAAAACAGGACTACTCTATCTTTTTATTGATCTCTTTAAGATAAACAGACTGAAGAGAGCTGAGAGGATGAGTTGCTCTTGTAAGCAGACATCGTTCTTCATGTCATGTCAAAGAGACTATTGTTCAACAGATGTGACTCAAATGAGTGAAAGTGTAAATACCTTTTTGTTTTTACAGCTCCAACCTTCCCTGACAAGATGTCACCTATCAAAGCTCTCACCATGAAGGACTATGAGAATGTGAGTGATTTGTATCAAAGTTATCTTATATGTCTGACTTGCTGGCATGGGCTTCATGCATTAATGTGAATGAGTTTGTCAGTATGAGGTCATGCAGCTTTACCCCACCACAACAAACAGGTTAATATGATTTATTAAACCTGATCCTCAGTCTGAATAAAACTTAGCCTTGCTGACCATTTATGGAGATTTAGTGATGAAGAGTGTTTGTGGGAGGAGGATTGAGGTAGACCGAAGCCTATATTTCAGCATTTGAGTGGAATGCATGCTCAGATTTTTGGCTTGTGTTGCCTGGCTGGCTGCACGATTAGGGGTTTACGGAGGGGTCTAGACTTCTACCTCCTCCCTTTTGACAGTCAACCCCAACCCCCATTACCAGATGTATGCTGCTCTAAGCCTGGAGCACAATGATGCACAGTCTACTTCACACACATAGGCACCCAAACACACATACAGGCATGAAGGCCTCCCTTCATTTTAACAATGACCATACACAAGGTCCCTTTCTGCATGTAAACATGTCGTCCTGGTTTCTTCCCCAGATAAAATGCTGGACTAATGTTATTCCTTAACTCAAATTATTTGTCTTATCCTGGTTTTATTATCATAAGACTTAAGTGAATGAGATTCAGGTTTTATTTGGAACAAGAAAAAGACTAAAATGTTTTCATTCAAGTTTTTAATAATAATGTTATCTATTGTTCAGTTATTTTCCTGCTAGATATTAAAATGTTTCTTTAATCTGCAGCAAATCACAGCTCTGAAGAAAGAGAACTTTAACCTGAAGCTGCGCATTTACTTCATGGAGGAGCGCATCCAGCAGAAGTGTGATGACTCCACTGAGGACATCTTCAAAACGGTATTGTATTTACTTTGATAAAAATGTGCTTAAACTTCTGTGTCTTTGCCATATGTTGACCCTCTTGTTGCATGTGACTCAGCTTTTCCTATCGGGGCCAAATGAGATCACAAATTCAGCCACAACAACAGCTGTGCTTTGCTCAACTAAAATCCCACTTTTTTGATCTCAGAGCAGACGTCTGCCTTTTCATTGTTGCTGCTTTTTTGGAGTGCAATGTAAGCCCATTGGAATCTTATTAGGCCCACTTGTGTTTCTTATCTTCTCTTCTTTCCAGTGGATTTGAGAAGTGTAGTGTCATGTAAGAATGTTATCTTAATGTACACACTCCAAGATAAACCTGGACTTTTATTACATTGGTCATATTAATTAACAGTGCAACTCAATCTTTAAATATCTTTTCACAGTTTGTGCCAGTGCTTTTGTGATTACTACAGATGTGCACCATGTGCTGCAATGGCCTGAATGTTGTCTGTTTATAGAACATTGAGCTGAAAGTGGAGTTGGAGTCTATGAAGAGGGAACTGGCAGAGAAACAGGAGCTGCTTGTGTCTGCGTCGTAAGTATTGTGACCTATACTTCACTACAGTGTTGACATTCATTGTCAGCTAGGTTCACCATTAGCGTCATTTTAGCAGGCAGCTAGGTGACCTGGGATTCTAGTCTGTATTGTGCACTTTAACCTTTTTTCCTTTAAATGACTTATAGGAAAGCATTGGAAAGCCTGGCTGGTCGAGAGTCAGGAGAACCCCAGCGTGTAAGAGATCAAGCTCAGAGAGAGATGGATGCACTTCGAGATGCATTTAGCAAGAGGATAGCTGACCTGGAACAGGTGAGTCTACTAGAGATATTGATATACTTCCTGAGAGCATTTTTTATGTTGTCTGATTGTAAAGTGTTGCGGTGGACACAATCTACAGTCGAAAGATTTGTTCACATTATTTTTCTGCAGGACCTAGTAATGCAGCAATGCAGAAAAGGTTATCAAGGGTTGGATACTCATCTCAACTAGTGCTAGTGATAATTGCTTCATTTGGTGTTTTTGCCTCTTGTCAGTCTCTGCGAACAGCTGAGGAGGAGGTCGAGAAGATGGCAGCCATCGCTGAGCAGGAAAAGCGTAAGAACATAAACATGGAGAAGCAGCTCCAAGCTCTGGGTCATCCAAACACCTTCACCCCTGTCCCAGTCCCCAGCCCAGTCCAGGACCTGCAGCAGGCCCTGCAGGAGAAAGACAAGTAGGGACACAAAAAAGAGATAAGCTCAGACACAATCATTCATTTCTTTTTATTGTGGGTAGAAATAAATGTTTCCAATATTTCTCTTCACTCACACCAGTATCATAGAGCAACTCAAGATCAATTTAAAGAGCCAGGAAGCTTTGATCCATCAGAAGAAAAGTGCAGATCAACAGACTGATGCACCGTCCGCTGAGTCTGTTAAAGAGCTGTCTGATCTCATCACAAAGAAAGATCAGGAACTTGAGGTACAACTTTCATATCTTGATAAGGACTGTATAATTTTGTCAAACTTGGCAAATTCTTTTTATCGCCACTCTAATACAAGTTACTAAATTCAGCACTGCATGAAATATGAAAAGACGTCTGAGTGACCTTGGCCTCTCTCCCCTCAGGCTCTTAGGGACGAGCTACATAACAAGAAGGACAAAAGCCCACCGGACCATCAGGTTGGTGCTGTTTGGATGTTTACTCTCAATGTGTGTGTGCCAAAAAATGACTACTGCGCAGTGACCCTGACTTCTGGCCGACCACTAAGACTCTGTTTCTTTTGGCTTCTTTCCAGCTCTTCCAACACATACTTGACTTTTTTTTTCTTTTCAATCTTTGCTTTGTCCTTTTAGTCATTCCCACTGGGAGTCTTTCTGTGTCAATCATTGTTATATCATTGTTGCCTCAAACCAAAAGCTAACTCATTCAGATGTGCATTTAATGGGAAGTCTCTCAAACCCAACGGATGACCATGGGTTTTGTTCAGAGTAGATGCTGTTGTTGGCTGGATTGTCTGCGTTGCTCTGTCAACATTTGTTTTTGGCATGTGCCTCTTTTACTTTGGTCCCATGGTTGCGTAAGGAGACAGGGTGCTTGCGTTTTCCTTTTTCTTGGTAATCTTGGGTTTTTTAATTAGTTGTCAAATGTTGGTTTCACAACAGGAAGCTTACAACATTATTACTACCAGGGAAAGGGGAGTTTAAGGCAGTAAGAATTGTCTCTTTTGGTGCTCCTTGATGATCAATGATGTTTTGCCTGACATAAACATGAAGCTTTTAACATCAGTGTAATCTCATAATCCTGGAAGTGATTTAGTAAATCTGCAATAAAGCATTTTAATTGATTATTTCATCTATGTCTTTATAGTTGTTATATTAGTTTTACTTTCTCTGGGTCACGCTGAATAATATTACAACGCATCCTTAACATATATGAAAACGTTTCAGCTCTGATTGAACTGAGATGTATTGTATGCTAAACGACTGGTGGTTAAATGTCATAACCTAGTTTGTGCCCATTGTGTAGAAACATTGAGAATTTGCAGGATACTTTGAAATGAGCATCAAAGGCTATTGGTGAAAGTACAGCTTCGCTAATGTTCAGAATAGACAGCTCTTACTTGGGCAGTGGCCATGGTTCTTCGTCAGGCCTTGCCGTCTGGACTCAGGTCACAGTGTTAAGACTGGATTACCATGTTGTCTGGAGACAGTTCCTCTGAGAGTTATTTATGGCTGCCCTTCTTTATTAAAGAAAACTAAACAGTACAACTTAGTGTTTGTCAAATGTGAGAAATGTACCTGCAAAGGATTTTGGAGAGTTGAAAATCTGAGATGTTTTTGGGGATGACAAACCTTTTAATTCTTTCTCTATGACAGAGCTGTAATGGAATGTGTGACAGCAATGGTTGCCAGGAACTCCTTCTCTAATCTTAAAGGTGATTTTAGAAGCGCTGCCAATCAGGATTGACTATGTGTCCATAAAGAATCACTGGCTGCTCTCTTTACCAGAGAGATCTCTACCTGACCCCTGGAGAGTCGCCATTATTGAGTTGACCTTCATACCTGATGTCCTCATTGTGGCAACTGGGCGTAGGCTTTCTAGAGATGGCCTGGCACTGGCCCGGACACAGATCACTGCAGCGGTCCTAGAGGATTTGATCTGATTGAATGTGTGGGGGAGAGTGGAATAGAGGCGGGAGCAGGGATTATCAAAGGCTTAGGGCTTACAGTGCTCTGCACTCTGTTTCTCTTGCTGATGCAGTGAGAGAAAATGATAGATGTCTCTTCCATGGCTGCCAGGCTGACGGCTGTTAGGTCACTCGACAGTTTGTTTCTCAATGAGAAGCTTTTTGGACTTGTATCAAGCGGGTGAGTCTGGAAGATATAAGGTGTAATGAAGGACCCGTGTCGTATATGTGGTGTTCGTCTGGTCGGTAGCCAGTGTCGCTGGATCTTCAGCTCGTCAGCAAGGAGGAAACTACAAATCATCTTGTCCCATGTGCTGGGCTGGGAGGTGACTCGTGATGGTCGTGGAGAGTTCCTCTGTGGGAAATGTGTTTTCCAGTTGGAGAAGGTGGTGCAGTGTGATATTAACATCAGCCAGCTGCAGGATGAGCACAACAGTCAGGTCCAGAAGCTGCAGGCAGAGAAAGAACACCTGATCCAGTGCATCGTCCACATCTACAAAAAGAACAACCCAAGCTTGGAAAAGAATGAAGGGGAGAGTACCAGCTGCAAGACTCCACCTGATGATGAGGCTATATGTCAGCTGTCCTCTGAAGGACAGCAGTTCAGGGAGATTGGAATGGGTCTCTCGGAGAATCGCATGAGAAGGTGTGTGAGTCTGGATAGAATTGCTAATAAAGAGCCATTCCTGGGACGCTCAAGTCTCAGGAGCAGCAGGCTTGGATCAGGTGCATGGCTTGATAGCTCTATGAAGAACTTTGGTCTCCGTGGTACACGCCAGCGTTCACAGAGCATATACTTTGACCTGGTCCATCGTAAGGGCACACTACCTAGACCTGGATACAAAGGTCTTTCCGCATCCCTGCAGTCCCTAACACGAGAGATATCCTCAGAGACTCCTCCAGACCCTCCACCAAAGCTAAAACTCAGGGAGCCCAAGGTGTTTGCTACTAGACGTGGTACCACTGGTGACCCAGAAGGAAAGGCTCAGGCTAAAGCACTGCTCCACAGCTCCCCAGGTCAGCCATCTGTGATCTCTGACTTGATCCAGCTCCTGCGCTGTATTTCCAAGCAACAAGTCTCTGCCCCTGCAGGGAGCCGCATCCCTGTCCTGAAGAGGTTAAGCACTGGCTTCCTCAACCCTCGAGCCAAACGCAGACACAGAGAGGCTGAATGGAAATCTCTGCATGACCTTACAGAGGAATTTGATGATGAATACACCTCTGTCAAAGTGGAGGTAGTTCTTTTCAGTAATTGCAGCTCGGCAAGCCACTGTGGCACTGGTAATGAGCTGTGGCAGACAACAGCTTTGTTGCTAAACATACTTGCAAGTGTTAATTGAATTTCTCTTTCCCTTCCCATGTTTGTGTTCTTACTGGATTTGCTGAGAAGAAGAGTGAGGTTAGTCGACTGGAGTCCATCAATAGGCACCTGACTGAAGAGCTCACGCAGGCGAAAAGCACCAATGAGAATCTAACAAAAACATTGGAGGACACTCAGACTCAGAACAAGGTATACGGAGATGACTAAAATCAAAACAGCATTGAAGAATTTTGCCAAAGAGTGTTTGTGTTAGAGATGTTTATTTTTCTAAATAATATCCTAATTTTATGTAAACAGACCCTGTCGGGAAAGTTGGAGGAGAAGGAGAACGAACTCAACTCTGAGAAGAAAAATGCTCTGAAAAGAGATAAAACAATCCAGGGGCTGAGTCAGGTCCTCAAAGAAAAGGAAAAAGAAGTAAGTTTGGTACTATATTCACAAAATGTTACTTGTTGTGGTCACTGTAACAGCTGTTATTAGATGTTATGAAACTTCCACCTGTCTGTGGTTTCCGTAGTCTGTATTATGCAATGCGCTAACACCAACCTGTCTGTCTTTGTTTGTGTATTGCGCAGATTGCAGAACTGTGTCATGAGATTGAGGACAGGGATGATGCTTTGGCCAAGGCCAGAGAGGCGGCACATAAAGCCCAACTGCAGAAATACCAGGCAAGCTTTGCACCTTGTTATGTAGAATCAAACCTTGACTCTGTGTAATCATATAAACCGCCATTTCCGTGTGTGTGTTCAAATTTGAATTTGATGAGAAGATAAGAACTGATGTTAAAGAAACATTGAAGTGAATCTGTCTTATCAACAAATACCAGTTGCAGTCTCTGCAAGGTGTCGGTAAAGGTAAATATTTGTCGCATATCTCCTCTAGGGAGTAGAGGAACACCAAAATGTACTAATGGCAAAGCAAACAGAGCTGGCTCAACTCCAGGGGGATCACCATGCCAAGGTACTTGAAGCCCAGAAGTTACAGCGTGCCCTGGAAAGGAAGGAGCAAGAGCTGGCTGACTTGCAGCAATCAAAGGACCAACTGGAGGTAGACCTGGAGGACCTGCAACAGCAGAAGAAGAAAGGAGACAAGGCCCTAAATGTAAGACAGTATAAAGACATTTCCAATAAATCCAGTCTACGTCGTCTGCTCAGCAATCTGTACCCATACAAGCTTCTGCTTTTGAGTGACAGTATTGTCATTTCCCCCACCAGGATCTGAACAATCAGCTGAAGAAGCTGAGCAGTGAGATTGGGGAGAGGGAGAATGCTCTGGAGCAACAGTACCAGGAGATGCTGGATCAAACCAAAAGGAAACTGCAGGCCCATGAGGTCACCATCCAGCGGCTTACGTCCACCCTAGCTGATAAAGAGCAACAGCTACAGGTGAAGCAGCTACATGAAACTTTTAAAGATTCTATGAATCATCTTTTTGTTTGTATTAATGTATTTTCTTTGTGTTCACCAGGAGTACATAAACATGGTCAGAGACTTTGAGCAAAGTAAAAGCCCAGGGGGAAATGATAATGTGCTCTCCAAGCTGCGGCAAAGGCTGAAGGAGAAGGAGAAGGCTCTGGAGGTGTGGATTCCTTCTGTGTAATTGTCTCACCATGGTGAATATAATTAGATTTTGACAATCTTCTGTTTGCCTTCTCACAGCAAGCACTGGATGAGAAGTTTGCTGCCATTGAGGAAAAAGACAATGAGATTCACCAGCTGCAGCTGTCTCTGAGGGAGAAAGAAAGAGATCTGGATAGGCTAAATAACCTTATCTCTCACAATGAGGAAACCATCAATGTAAGTAACTGTTACTGAAATGTCAAAGCCCGAGGCCAGTTTAGTTGGACTTTCATTCATCTGTGCGTCAATTCCTCTCACTTCAGAGTTTTGACAGTCTGATCAAGGAGAAGGATGTGGAGCTGCAACATCTTGCAAACACACTGAAAAACCTGAGGAGAGCCAAGCAAGATGTAGAAGATAACCTGAACAGGTCGCTGAGGGAGAAGGATGCCATCATCAGCCAGCTTCAGCTTTCTCTGGAGGGCAAGACAAAGGACATGGATGTTAGTTGACAAATACTCACAATCACTCACACTCAGTTCTTGTCAGATAAGTTCATGTTTTGTCATTCAAACCTGAGTTGCCTAGTCTTATATTTGTCTGAGGAAGATTTTGCTACTCTGTTTACCTTTGTAGGAAATGGCTGAGTCGATGCTAAGCCAGTCCCAGAGTCATGCACGTGACCTTGCTGAGCAGATGGGCCAGAGGTTAAAGGTCACAGAGGCTATGTTGGCAGAGGCGGTGAAGGCCAGGGAAAGGCTGGTTGCTGACAATGAGAGCGCCGTGGAAGGACTGCTGGCTACAATTAGCAGCAAGGACCAACTTCTCAAGGTCAGCAACTCATAATTAAAACATTTGCAGTGGTCTTAGTGATTCATTCAGGGGAACTCAATTACCACCCGTAAATGTCCTCATTCAGCATCTCATCGCTTTGATCTGTTCTTTTGTTCAGGACTCCGCTGAGCATTACAACCGCATGTTGTCTGAGCGTACTCAAGAGATCCAGGAACTGAAGAAGCAGCTGTCTGACAGGCAGCAGCAGCTTGCCGCTGCTGAGAAGCAAAGCTCCATAACAGCTCAGGATGGTTGTTTAGAGACTGCAGATCTCAGAGCTCTGCTTGCTGAAAAAGACAGCCTCATCAATGTAAGCTCCTCTGGGATACTACATAGTCACTCAGCTTGTAAAATGTGCTGTGACTATGTGCTTGTAAAAGCCTAACAAGGAGAGAAAGTCAAGTCACAAAGAAAATGACCTTTCCTCTATTCTGATTTTAAGTTACTTCGTGACTTAGCTGAAACCTGGTTTGTGTATTAGTTTGGCCTTTTACATGACTGAGTGAGCTAACTTACACCTTTTTTGTAAATTTGCAGAAGCTTTTGCAGCGTGGTCAAGAGAGGGACCAGATCCTGGTAGAGATGAGGCAGAGGGAGGAGCCAGATCATTTGCTGGAGCTGAGACAAACAATCCAGATCATGCAGGAAAAGCTCGACGAGAGGGACGGTAAGGCCTTTAGACCTTTTACACCTGCTCACTGGATATTTATAAATTAGAGAACATGTCAGTCCTACATCTGATTCTATTTTGTCTGCACTGCAGCTGAGCTGTCCAGGAGGAATAGTGAGGATAACGTGGAGAACATTCCACACTCCAAGAAGACAGTCGTCATCCTGAAGAAGGAGCTAGCTCAGAAAACTGAGGCACTTAACAAAGCTCTGAAAAGGAAAATGAACTGAAGGTCAGTTGATTATATGTCTTTAAGTATGTCCATAATCTGGATACTGTTGTGTCATTTTTAAAAAAAATGAATACCTTTATATTATTTCCTTTATCCAGATTTCACTGGCAGAGCTACAGTCATTGATATCTGAGCTGAAGGGTCGCACTGAAGGCCAAGCTGCTAATATTGAGTCTCTGACTGCCACTCTGAAGACCAAGGATGAGATTATCAATGTAAGGATCCTCTCATTCACAGACTCAGACGCAGCAGCTTTGAATAAGGAGCTTTTGATCTTTTGAACTCTGTGACCCCTTCAGCAGTCTGATTTCTCACCTTTTGTTTTTGTGTCTGTGCAGGTTCTTCACCAGCGGCTCAGTCAAAGAGGGGACAGTCGGCCTGATCATACTCAGGATCAGGTCATTGGCTCTGACATGGAAAGATCATTCCCCGGGCTCCCACAAAGAGAGAGAACTATAATTGGTGGAGACAGCCAGCAAGAGGTAAACTAAACACTTTTCATACTTTTCTGCTGAAAAAACTAAAAACAGAAAACATAATTGATGCTGCTTGGATATTAAGACCCTTGCTTTTTTTATTTTCTGTCTCCTTTAAGGCTTTGCCCAACCTTATAGCCCTGCAGCAGGAGCATGATGCTCTGAACAAAGCTCTAAGAGCTGAACAACAGCTCTACTCCAGCTTGGTCAGGACTGTGAAGGAGCAGGACAGGTAGGGCAAATGGTCACTATAACAAAGTATCAGTGCAATGAGTGAAAACAAAAGAAAAAAAAAGATGCAAATAAATTTTATGGATGAATAAATCTTACTTTGAGTATGTGCGTGTGTGTTTTGCAGTGCCCAGCGTCTCCATGCTCTGCAGCTGGAACTGACAGCAGTGCAGCTCCTCAGGCAGCAGCTCGAGGAGAGCATCAAAACTAATGAGGAACTGAGGGACGACCTGGAGAGAGAGATACACAGAGCCAGACTCAGAGAAGGTGCAGTGCAAACACACTGGGTGGTAGATGACAGCGGGGAGTGACAGAAACAAAGACCCAAAATAAGAAACACATGAAAGGAAAACAGAAAAAGAAACCTTAGGACTCAGTAACTCAGGAATACAATCATCCATAGCTCCTAGTGAACACATACACATACACACCTGTCCTCATTGTTCTGTGTGTTTATTCCAATAATAACTCCTTTCTTCCATGTGTCACTTCATTCTGCATGTACACCTGGTCCCATCAATCCTACACTTTGTTCGCTCTCTGTTTACTGTTCTTCACATCATCACCTCCTCATCTGCATGTCTTTGTCCTGTTTTCTCTCACTCTTCAAATGTAAACGCTTCACACTTGTCTATACTGTTTCCCACTTTGTCTGTCCTTTATTTTAAAAAATGTGAATAAAGGCTGCTGTGGCCTGTCTTCTCTCTGTTTCCCACTATTTATAATCTGCTTGTTTTGACTCATCCATTAAATCATTTGGTTGTCTGTTGACTCTAACACATCTCTTAACACCCCCTCTGGTTATTAATGCAACCCATCCAACCATCTGTGACATGAATTAGATTCAGTTGCATAAGCATGTCATTATATAACATCCATAAGAAAGGTATTAAATGTAATTGTATGGACATAGAAAGACAGAGTATCTTAATGTTGAGTAGCTACTCTGAAATTAATCCTTACAGAAAATCCTAACCTTATTGTCTTATGATGTCACATAGCTAATGTAGTTAGTGCTTCGGGTGTAGTGTGACATCATGATGCATCTTTGAGACTGATCACAAGTGTCACTGTACATTCAGTTAGTCGTCTAAGCCAAATGACTTTAGTGTCTGTCCACATGCATGTGCACATTCGCCTGTGTGCATGTCAAGTGCATGCTCATTCCCCGCCCCCATCTAAACAGAGCCAGGTGTATAAATAGGTCAGCTGTAAGTAACAGGCCCACGGCTCACATTCACACTGAATGCAAAATAGATGTAGCCACAGTAATTACCACTGATGAGGTTTCCACTTCTTTTAGTGATATAATCATTATAATGTGCATATAACTTTTGCACATGTGCGCAATTGCTATATGTAGATAAACACAAAAACAGACTTTTCTCATATTCTTGGTTAATTTTTCGAGTGTTTGTTTTTTGTGGCTTTAGATTCTTAAGTTCTCTTTACCCACTGCAGCCCTTTGGCCTATTCAGTAATCACAATAGAAGATTTCTTGTGTGTTCAATAAGCATGTTAAGATGCATAGAATTAAATGCCCCCAAAACCTGTTTAATTTACATTAATTTGGCACAGATGTAAAGTACTATTCAGTTTTCTTTTGCTTGAAATGACATTGAATTTTCTGATTTACATATACATTAAATAGCTTTACTGTACTTATACAGAGATGCCCTTACTTTGACATCGCTCGTGTGTATCTCTACAGGCATGGACCACATTGACCCCAAAGAACTTGAGAGCATGAGACATCAACTTGAAGATGCACAGCGCTGGAATGCCTCTCTGCAGGCTCGTTTGGGGGCCATCCAGAACCGTGGAGGAGGGGTTGGTGGAGCCAATGATGGTGGTACGATGAGAAAAAATTTCTCCAGTTTCACATTCCAAGAGTTTCTGCAGGATGTGAGCGACTATTGTGATTGTAATATGTTTTCTGTTCTTTAGGTGACACTCTAAGTTTCATTGGCGATCAGACTTCCTACATGAGTATATGTGTGGGAGAGGGACACGATGACAGCTTGTCCCTACTCTCTCCACAAGAGCTTAAGCAGAAGGTAAATTATCTTTTTAAAGGAATGAATCTGTTGGGGGGGAGATATTGTTCCTCACTATTTTGAATATATAGCCTCATAAAAATCATAAGTATGTGTTGGAAAAATCTGTGTTTTAGGTGCTGGACCTGCAGGATTGTGTTAGCAGACTGCAGACTTTGAACAACGAGCTGCAGAACCGACTGTCACTATTGGAGAAGTCAGAGCATGACACTTACAAGGAAGACAAGGACGTAGCCGGCAGTAGCCCCTGGAAACAGGTTAGAAGCCACTAATGACAGCTGCACATGGAGCGAGCTGTGGCCTCTGTGTTTATTTCCTAGTTCTCACAGTAAAGGACATGTTTATAGTCATTTAGCAGCAATATGTTTTTATATGTCCACATTTTGAAACTGATTGATGAATCATGTCTGAGTCTTTGTCTAACATCCACATTTAGTAGTGCCTTTCTAACCTTTGAACCTACATCTTGCCTTCTACCCTGTCTAGCCTTCCACTAATGTCTCTTTTAATCTGTGCAACTATATGTCTTATTTCTCTAACAAATGTTTCTTGTCTGTAGTAGAAGATACCCTCTTTTTCTATCCTTCATCCCTCCTAACCAGTCCCTGTTTTTTTATCTCTGTTTCCCATGAAATGGTCTCTCTTCGCCATGCCACATTAGACACGTCACGCCATTCTGCTGTTACTGTGCAGTGTTTTATGGATTCTGTTCCCTCATTAAGTTTTTCTTTTACCGAGCCATTTGTGTCATACTCGCCTCCCATCCCATTACTCTAGCAGCTAGAGAAGACACCAGAGACGCAGCCTCTGGCTCACAGTGATAGCACATATCATCCTGGTCAGGATAAAGAGAGCCAGACAGATGTCACACAAGCACAGGTATGGAAAAGCTAATTGTTGATTTCACTTTAAAGAGATTTTGAGATATACTTTAAATCATATTTTAAAATTGTGAACGTGTTTTTTAAGATGGTGTCTGGAAAACCTTTGGATGATGAGAGTATGGACAGTGGCCTTGGCCAGAGTAGAGAGCATCCTCAGTCTGGCAACAACACTTTGGACACTGGAGAGAGAGATTCAAGGGAAAAGAAGAAAGATTTAATGGCACTTAACTCCCTGCTGACTGACTGTGGGGCTACATCAGTCTCGCACCTTAGGTGGGTTTTTGTTTTCAGCAGGGGTCAGATTCTCCTTATTTTCATTATGAGATTTGGTATACTAGTAAGATTTCCCTTTTTGCAGAGAGAAGCTGCTCAGACTCAATGCCGAAAACATGGAGCTGCGGGGTCTCCTTAAAGAACAAAAATCTACTGAGTGCAAAGAGAAAGAGAGCACTGATGCCTCAGGGAACAGCAGTGATGGACAGGCTGAAATGAGGCAGAGTACAGAAACACTCAAGGTCAAGATGTCGAGGGAAAAAGGAGACAAAAACTCTAATGAGGTGTCTGATGGGGAGAACTGTGTCACAACAGACACTACTGTCAGCACTGCAGAGGGGATGGAGAGTCCACAAGCTAAAGGCCAGCCACACAGAAAGAGAGAGCATGTCGCAAAGCACGGGGTGAGTTTTTACAACAGTCACAAAGTGCTGTTCACATGAAGCCTAATTCAGTGTTTTCAATATCTGCTGGTCTCTGTGTTCTGTTCCATTTGTCTCAAATGCAGCCTGGTGTCAGGTCTCGCCTTCCTGTTCCTGTGAGGCTGAGAGTGGAATCCAGCAGCAGCAGACTGTCTCTTGGAACTGATGCACTTCAGCACCTCCATTCGGACGATGTCTATGGATCTGATCAACAATTACATGGAGAATCTGACTCCCCAGTACCAGTTGAACAAAGCATTTCCCCTTCTTCCACAGTCAGATATTCACACCGTAGCATCAGTCCAGCAGGGCCAGAGAAGGACTCTGAAGCCCAACATGGGCTGGATAACACCCAGGCTGACTCTGCTCTTTTCGCTCAGCTGGAGCTCCTCCACCAGGAGTGCCAGGAGAAAGAAACGCTAATCAACAAGCTTAGGGAGCAGCTTGCTGATTGGGAAGAGCTCCACGCTCAGCTTCAGGAAAAGGAACAACTTAACTGCCAGTATGTAGAGGCTTTACAGGCTGCAGAATCCACTATTGCTTACCTGACAGCCTGTAGCCTGGACAGCCAGGGAGGCTTTGGGCCAAACACCAGTTCAGGTCCAGGTTCTGCTGGTGCAGATGCTGCTCTTCACATAAGGTTCATGGAGCTGCAGAAGGCCCTGCAGGACAAGGAGCAGCTCAACAACCATCTTATAGAGCTTCTGGACATGGCGGAGAAAGCAGTCATGTCTTCTGTCAGCCAAGATGAGAACCCAGAACTGAGTGATGTTTGCTCAAAGATTAAAGACACCTTACAGCAGGTGAATGCATTGTCAAACAATGAAAGCCCAAGTGGTGTTTTTGGACACCGTGACAATGCTATGCAGGAGTTACAACGACATGCGGACTCTTTGCAGGAGGCACTTTGGGAGCAGAACAGGCTCAATGCAGAGCTGCAGGAAAAATTGAGAGATTCTGGAAAAACTGCAGATGCATCTGCTCAGCAAGGCTTCACCAGTATCGGTGGAGCAACAGGAACTTCTGATGATACTAGTTCAAATCAGGAGATGACCAAAGCTCTGTTGAACTGCCTTAGTGCAACAGAGTCTGCTATCGCCTCTCTAGCAGAACATTGTACAAATCCTGGCTCCTTGTCCTCTGCTAGATCATCAGAGATCAGCACAAACCTGCAGACACATTTAGACAAACTTCAGAGAGCCCTGCAAGAAAGGCAAGAACTGGAGGAACCCACCCAGCCAGCTGCCAAATCCAGCAGCAGTCAGTCCACAGCTGCTGCTGGAACAAAGGGACATCAAAATCTCCATCTCCATCAAAATCTCTCCCTCCTCTACAAGGTCTTCAATGACCTCTCTCACAGGATTTCAGAGTTGCAAGCTTCCCTGCAAGAAGAGAGGGGCCGGAAAGAGGAGAGTGAGGCCCACAGGACAGTACAAGATGGAAAGGGACTACCACGAAGTGTCCAGATGCAACTGGAGGCCCTGCATAAGGCACTGAGGGAGAAGAAGAAGGCATGTAAAAACCTGGAGGAGAAACTGGCCACTGCTCTTACTGAGACACCCTCCCCTGAAACAGCACGAAGAGGTAAGATAACTCCCTTCAGTAATTCAAATTCAAAAGTATTTTTGTGAATCCAGAATGATCAGGAACATCTTAAAGGAGAGAGGACAAGACTGTGTACGTGTTAAATGATTCCTTCCTAACCCAAAATGTATTGCCTCCAATGCCAGCTCTGGAGCAGGATGACAAAGGCGTGCAGGTGGATTTGCAGGACCTGGGTTACGAAACCAGTGGCAAGAGTGAGAACGATAGGGAAGAGAGCAGTAGTACAGGTAGACAGCCTCTAGACAGACTGTGCATGTCTGTCTGCTGAGGGGATACTAATCTCAAATGTGGATAGATTCTCTCTTTATGTCTGCATGAGGACTGCACAAAGCCAACTGTAACACTCTGTCTCTCACCTTGAAATGTTTTCTGTTTGGGTCTCATAACAACACAACCTCTATTCTGGTTTTCACCTGGTGTTTCTTGGTACTATTCCCAAATTTGAATGGGCTGTCAATATTCTGCATTGACAAATTCTTGCATGTTTCCACTCTGAAGTTTGGGAATGTCTTTTGAGCACTGATCAACCTTTTACTTCAATTTCTTGTCTCACAGACAGAAAGTGATTTTACTTTCACATGGCACTGTCACCCTTTGTTTCCCACAGCTTCTAAAGTTTCTCTGTTCCTTGTTTGACTGTTTGTGTTCCTTATGTTGCCAGATCTAGAGGTTGGTGTGAACCCTAGTTGCAGCGCCTCTAGCCTGCCTTCCCTGCTGAAACATGAACAGGCCGCTTTCTCCTCCACTGAAAACCTGGACTCAACCTCCAGCACCCCGTACCCCAGCTCCCCAGCTCTCAGCTCAGCCAAGGTATTCAACTTATTGTTCAACTTATTGTAGGTTAGCTCATCAACTGTAACTTGATGCAGTTTTTGTGTCTACAAGAGTAGCCTCTTTGTTGTATAACCCAGAAGAATTATTTTTACATTTTATTAACCCCCTGTCTTTTTCCAGGTTAGTCTGAAAAGCCTGCAGGCCTATGATGAGTACGGTGTTTCTGAGGACCCTCTCCAGCTTCAGGCACAAGTCAGAGAGCTGAAAGTCCAGCTGGAAACCCAGACCAAACTCATCGTCCAAATGCAAAATCTTCTGCGTAGGAACTCCCTCTCCAATGACCTTGTTGCCAACATCTCAGAACCATCCATCATCATCAGGGATCCAGAAGGGAAACAGAAGGAGGACTCTAGCCAAGATAGGAGCTACAGGTCTGGGCAGCTAAGGGAGAGAAAGGGGGGAGAGAACCAGGCGATGAAGGATAAAACCAGCCGCCTGAATGTGGAAGTGGAAAGAGAGAGGACCTTGATCAGAAGCTCGAGTGAACAGCTGCCACAGGCCCGCAGCCGCTCTACATCACCTGCCAGGTCAGCAGTCTTTTTCAGTGCGCTATCAATATTATTCTCTTTTCACACTGACTCGTTTTGTAAATCAAATCTTGACTCACGTTGTCACTTTGGGTGTTTGCTCCCTGCTCAACCTCATTCTGTCTTCTCCTCAGACTGGACTCCCTGGTACAGTCGCAGGCCAGGGAGCTGTCACAACTGAGGCAGCAGATCAAGGAGAGCCGCAGGCTGGGAGCCCTGCAGCGTCGGCAGCTGGAGGAGCTGAACAAGGCTTTCAAGGAGCTGCTGCAGGCCAGCAAAGTCGACTACTACATGGGGGAGGTGGTCAAAGAGCAGCTGGACAAGAGCCTGAGTCTTCTGGACAAGTTGGAGGGACGGCTGGACAAAGGTAGCTGCTGCATTGATGGTACTGGTATTGGTTACTAATCAGAACCACATTGCACAAACACAGCTAATTATTTCATATTAGTGGTCTATGATACATGACATTATTTGCCAAAACACATACAACCCCAGCCAAAGCACATGCAAATGAAGAATGATGATGGGATCTGTAACTACTGACTGTTGTTTGACTGGGCAATAAATAAATCATACTTAATCTCAATATTTAGTAAAAACACAGGAAAGGGGTTCTGGTTGTATGAAAACAAACAGTTGTTGAATAAAGAGTAAGCAGAGGGAGATGAACACAAAGGAGCAGTCAGTCGTAAGTGATTTTTACAGACAGATCTTTGACAGCATCTCTTTTCCTCTGTCTGCCAGGAGATTCTCATCTGGATAATGAGGACGTAGCGGCTCTTGAACTGTCTCGCAGGTACGTCTCAAACTCTCATACGAAAACTTTTAAAACCAATCTAATTGTTGAGTTATTCCCTTGTTAAAAACAAACATATATAATATTTACATCATCCAGCCTATCCTGTCTTAAGCTTCATATTTAGCACATAGCTGAGAGTTGTTTTCTTATCTACCGTCACTGTCTTACTGGAGGTTCATTCCACTTCGCTCATGTTCCGGTTCTGTTTCGTCACATGTTAATGTTTGAGATCTGATGGTCGTTAGCTGAGCTCTTTTGACGACATTGCTCTCCATGACCCTGTGAAAGACCTGCCCCCACCTCCTCTCGACCAATTGCCTTATAACCCCCTGGGCACTGCATGTGATGTTCGTTTTGAATAGTGTCCTGCTGTTGACCTAATTTTGTCTGTGTCAACCAAAACATTAAGGTCACACTGGCCCCTAACTGGGTCACCGCTTTCTCTCAGACATCGGGACATCAGCAGACAACATGCATACAACACATGTCAAGTTTTATCTGTTTATGTCATTGACATTACAGTTACCATCCTCCAGGAAGCGAATTAATTAAAGAGCTTTGCATAAAACATGAAAATAAGTTCAGTTAAAACCTCTGATCAAAATTATAAAACTTTTTCTATATCTAGACTTTTGAATGATTAGATCATAAACTTAAGTTGCCCATAGTGACATGCATTCATCAATATTATTATTGACTGGGCCAGAAGTGGGGAGCTTCAGCATCAGCAGTCACTGCTGTCTTATGAGGACAGTGTGACAGCTCCTCCTGACAGCCCAGCTAGAATCCAGCAGGAGTTAGATAATCTGCGTCTGGAGCTAGAGGGCGACAGAGAGCTGCTGCAGCAGAACATCCGAGTCCTCGTCCAGCAAAACCTCACCCTGGCTGAATGCACCAGGGAGCAGCTGGACCTGTGAGTGGATTTGAACCAGACAGACAGCATGACGTTTGCTGTGAACTCCTCTTCTTTGTTTCCCAGCTGCGTGTTTCCACTGAAAGTTACAAGTCCTCTAGTTGGAAGCTTTTTCTTTTTACTTCTGTGATCTCTCTGTGATATCTCTCTTTTCTTGGGAGCTGTTCCTGTGAATTTGTTTCTCATTGTTTTGCCCTCCGTAACCCAGCGAGATGATGTCATAGATAAAATCCAGCTGTTGGGTGCTATTAAAGACAAAACATGACTCAATCTTCTTCCTCCTCCTTCTAGGTTGGCTAAGGAGCTGCAGGAGAAAAATCGTCTCATCCAGAGCTTGCAGAGTCAGTTCAGAGGCCAAAGTCCCCTCAGCCACCATAGCTCCCACTCTGACCTGTACCACTCAGACAGGACGTCTTCGCCCTGCCATAGCTCACAAGGTGGCAGTCGAGCTCACAGTAAGAATGTCCAGATGTAATACTTAAACACAGTCTTAATAATGGAGTTTATTTGTGAGTGGGTGTGAAAGCCAAGTCCAATTATAGTCTCATGTGTCACAGATGTGAGACACAGCCAGGTATAGTGTGCACCAGACTAGGATTAACTCTGTTTGCCCCATTAAAAATGCATATTTTCCCCCTTTTCTTGCCACCACGGGATCTCATGAAGATTAGCTGAGTCCTTGTCCGCTGCCTAGCCAGTATAGTCGCAGCCTGTAACGGCACTTATTTTCCACTCAGGTCTTTTCTGTTGCAGTCAGGCGTCCCTCACGACAAAGCGCAACGGCCAAGGGCAGAGCAGGTGTCTAGTTTCAGTTCCACCTCCACTTAAAGTTGCATTATTCAGTGGCACCTATCCGGTTCAATCTTCAAATTGTGTTTCCCTCTGGAAAAGAGACAGTGAAGGTTATTACAGGGGGAAGTGAAGCATGTGGATATGTGAGAGCGCTCACTCTGACCTCTGGCTCCTCACATCCCAGTGGTCATCGTGATCTGCAGCTACTTGGATTAACATGAAGACTATGAATGGCATTTTGCTTTTTCCAACTCCAGCTATAATTCCTGAGGCGTACCACTTCAGTGATTTAATAATGAGTGATGAGAAGAAACAAAAAATGCTGGCATAAAAAGGCTTTTAGACCACAACCAATGAATAAATAGGTGTGGTGAATATCTATTTTTATATTTTAATTCTTAAAAAAATCTACCCGTTGCTTCTTTGTACACGTGTAGGCCAGCGACACCCGTCTGATTGGCCAGGATCAGCTGTCCCTCCTGTGGGTGGAGCTCAGGAGGAAGGTGTGTCCGGTCACAGGGACCCTGCCAACAGACTGCAGGGCCTGCAGAGGGAGAACGGCCGACTGCAGGATCAGCTGAAGAGCAGTGAGGAGCTCAACGCAACCCTGCGCAGTGAACTGGACCTGCATCGCTCCATCATGGCCCAGACCAGCTCCCACCATCAGGGACAGGACCAAGGCCACGACCAGGAGGGGTCAGGCCCTCAGACAGGAGCACATAAAGGAGACGGGGACTTCACAGCAGAAAATGCTGCAGCTCAGCCTCGCACCATGAACCCAGGTAAATATTCTCAATGTTTCTCTACTTCAGTTGCTTTTTTTTTTTAAACGTATCTCTTTTAAGTCCTCCATTTTTAACGTCGTTGTGCCTGTGTGTCTGTCAGACTTGTTGGCAGAACATCTACAGGAGATCCGAGCTTTGCGACAGCGCCTGGAGGAGAGCATCCGTACCAACGACCGGCTCAGGGAGCAGCTGGAGAGGAGACTGGCTGAGGTGGAGAAAGACCCAGGTACAGACCTGTAATCAAACACTGTGCTGATATCTCTGTCTTTTTTATTGGTGGGTGTTCACTGCCCTTTTTTGCTGGCTTATAAGTGTGTGTGTTTGTTTCCTTGGTTCAGCAGCCACCAACATCTTCATCCATGGTAACGAGGAGCAGGGTCAGCTGGCCAATGAGGTGCGATTTCTCTGGGGACAAAATCAAGCCCTGAAGGAGCAGCTTAACTCAGGAAGCAGAGGTAAAACTTACATATTCTCACAAGCTGATTTTGGCATAATGTGGAAAAGTGTCACGTTTTTCATCCAGTGGACCAATATTTAAAGACAATATTTTTCCAGAAACTATTCTTTTCTGTCCAGTGCTGTTTTTTGATGCTGATGATAAAAGTTTGTCCTTAGCTTTATCAAATACATGGGAGAATATATCAGGCATGTGGTGCTCATCTCGTAAGTACAAATATTTCTATTTGCTACAGACAAGCAGAAGGAGAACGAGAAGCTGCGGGAGACTCTGGCAAGGCGGACGGCCAAACTGGAGCAAAGCAGGAAAGAGTTGGAAGCTCTGAAGCAGGAAAACAGTCGACTTCAGGAACGACTGGATCAGAGCAGCCAGGAAAACTCAAAGCTGCAGGAGACACTGCACTACAGCAAAGAGGAGCTGCACAGGTACACACACATACACACACACACACACACATATCAGTGCATCAGTATCACAACAAGTGGCCGTGGACTTACACACATCTAAACATCTCCCTGCTGTAGCTACTCATTAATGTCATTACTGCTCTCCTCCATGTAACCTGAAACTACACAAGGCTGCTAATTACCGTTGTAAAGAGTCATGACTATTAGCATTATTCCGTATTATTAGTACAGCTCAGAAACATGATAGTCCATCATTTGATGGCTCATCCATGAACACGTGTGTGCACGCCACCATAATGATGGTATGTGACCTCTTGCCCTGGGTCCTACTGACAAAGTTGAGCGAGGCCGACACCTGAAACCTGGAGTCTAGTTTACTGTCAGATCACTTCTCCTCTCGCTTTCCTGTCACTTGGTGTGTGTGGCGTTGTGTACAACATATAGATACTACATTGTTATTTAGTTTTTATGGATTTTCACTTAAAGCCTCTAGAAACATGGCTTTAAATATATCAGAGTCGAGTGTCTTTCGCTAGCAGTGGCGGCTAGCATCCGCTGCTACCACCCGCTTCCCAGCTCACCACAACGGCCCTCCTACAGCGTTTCACTCGGTCGTGCAGGAGGTGTGCACAGTTGAGGCTGAGAGGAGGGGCCCAGTTTGAATGTTTTGTTTACAAACTGCAACGAAAAAACCTCCAGACTCTACCTAAAGACAAATGTTTTGAATTTGGATGGAAGCTGATTTCTAATTATTTAACATGTTTAATATTATGTACATAAGACCCTAAATTACACAGTTAGAAGGCTTTTGTGGATTTGGGTTTCTTTTCTGGTTGGTTTTCTTTAATGAAGTCGATTAGTTTGTCCACATCCATATGTCCTGTTGTAAGAAGAGCTTTGCACTTTGAAAATCCTCTGAGTGATAACATAGATCAGTTTCTGTCCTTACTCATCATCACTTTTGATGTTGTGTTTCCTGTCTGTTGTGTCTTCCCAGGCTGCAGTGTGAGGTGAAGCTCCAGAGGCAGCAGCTGTCTGACTCTCAGCACCTGCTGCAGTCGCTGCGAGTCGAGCTACAAGTTCATGAAAAGATCAAGACTGAAGCTCAGACACACAAAGGTACTGCAAGCTTGTTTGGTTTTCTTAAAAATATGCTTGTTGAAAATATATGTAGCTTAATTGTAATTGACAAATACAATGTCTTTTCCAAGGATTTGTAATCAAACTATTTCAGTCTTTTATCGTACTAATGAGATTGTTTCCCTTATCTCATCTCTGAGCAGAATCCAGTGAGACAACCGAGGAGCCAGTTCCGGCCCCCCCCTCGGGCTCGGTGGACCTGAGTGAGCTGCTGTCAGAGATCAGACACCTGAGGCTGCAGCTAGAGCGGAGCATCCAGACCAACACGGCTCTGAGGCAGCGGCTGGAGGAGCAGCTTCTCCGAGGACCTAACCGCTCTGAAACCATCAACATCAACTACCTGCTGTCCTCTCCAGGTAAACACAAGGCACAGACCCACATGTTTAATTACATATGGCACATAGAAACACATGTAAACACACACACAGGAATCTGCCAGTCACATCAGTGTTGGTTTTACATTTATTTCAGATGAAGGGGGCAGATCACCAGGTCGTGAAGGCTGTGACCTCCGTCACTCATTTCAGTCTCACAATGAATACACCAGTGTCCTCCATGGTAACAGAACCTTGCCAGATTTGGTTTAATGTTAAATACTAACCTGTACAGATTAATCTTGTTATTAAGCATTTTTTTAAAAAACTCTTTTTAGAGGAGAGGCGTCGTGCTCACTCAGAGGTGGACGGCGGCTCCTTCAGCAGCAGCTCTGGGGACAGCGCATCTGGCACTCCTTCTCGCCTGGTGCCAGGTCACAGGATGTGGGCCAATCGCAGCGGCCGCCATATTTTGGGCCTGATTGAGGACTACAATGCCCTGCGCAAACAGATCTCAGAGGGTCGAAAGCTGTCACGCTGCATGGATGCACAACTACAGGATTGTATGCACGCACTCAGGCAGCAGGACTCTGAAAACAAGGTACTGAAAAGAATCGTGGCAATCGTGTCTGACTGATAATAACAGGAACACAGGGGCTGTGGAACAGATTAGGGTTCATGACACTGTGTTCTTCTCAGGTGATAGAACAGCAGCATCTGAAGAGCTTGTGCAGCAGCGTGAACACCATGCAGCAGGTGCTGGACGAAGCCGGTCGGCTGCTCAAACTGGTGTGGAGAATCTCTCTGCCTGCTGCTAACACAGCAGGAGACAGTGGCAACAACCAGCAGGTAAATACACACACACAACACACACACACACACACTGTTTATTATTTCCAGCCTCTCTAGTGATGTATCTACAGACTAAACGCTCTCCTTTATATTCTCCATCGTCAGGACGAGCTGCTGAAAAATGAGATAGCCAGACTGAAGAGCAGGCTGTCACAGCAGGAGAAGATGCTGAGTGGAGCAGTGAAACGCCTCCGCACCACCAACCAGCTCAAAGAGGGAATGGAGAGAGTCATCATTGATCAGTGTATGGATTTTTTGTTTAAATGCAAGGATTTAAAGTGAATATCTGTCATGGAGTAGGGGAATAGTTCCTTTTCCCATGGTCATTTACTAGACTAAAACATTCCACATATTAATAGATGATTTCACTGCATTACAATCTCAGACTTAATGTTTTTCTCACTCTGCAGTGTCTCTGACCCACGGAGTGTTGAAGAAAGCGAGAGGGAACTTAGAGGTGAGTTTAGCTAAAGAGTCGATCCATGGTTAAAATGTAAGACTTTGTGAACAGTGACCTGTTTTCCTTCAGTGAATCACTCTTCTTCTCCTTCTCGTCCTCTATGTGAAATAATGCTAGACAAATTACTGTACCCTGTTTGGGCTGAAAGGCCTGTCTGGAGGACCAGACGAAGGTCAGTGTGGTTGAGGTGCAGGCTCTCACAGTGATCTGATGCATGAAGTCAGTGACAATCTGTTGATTTGGTTTTAGCTGTTGCTGCATGAAACAAAAACCAACAAACACCTCGTTCATACTGGATCTGAATTAGACACAGTATGAATCGTATTATTTCATTCACTGAACTCTTTATCATGTTGTGTTTGAGTGATCTTGTGGAAAACTCTGCATTTGTGATGCATGAAGTTATTCTACTCAGCTGAGGCATCTGTAAAGGAAGAGTTCAACATTGTAGGAGATGTGTAGATTGACACCCCTCTCATGTCTGTCTGTTCAGTATGAAAAGATTAAAATCAGAATTTCTGAGAAAAACGTTTTTTTTGTTTTTTTTCAAAAATTCAGATTTTTATCTAAAAAATTCTGACTTTTTTGTTCCCAGAAATTCTGACTTTTTTCTCAGAAAATCTGAGTTTTTTTCTCAGAAATTCTTACTTTTTTATTTCCAAAATTTCATTTTTTCAAAATTCAGATTCAGAATTTTGAGCCAGAATTTCTGAGATAAAATTCAGAATTTCTGGGGAAAAAAATCTCAAGATTTTTTTTTTCAGAAAATCTGAGTTTTTTTCTCAAAAATTCTGACTTTTTTTCTCAGAAATTCTGACTTTTTTTTCAGAAATTCTGACTTTTTCTCAAAAATTCTGACTTTTTTTCAGAAAATTTGACTTTTTTTCTCAGAAAATCTGAGGGGTTTTTTTCAGAAATTCTGACTTTTTTCTTAGAAATTCTGACTTTTTTTCAGAAAATCTGACTTTTTTTCTCAGAAAATCTGACTTTTTTTCAGAAATTCTGACCTCTTTTCTCAGAAATTCTGACTTTTTCTCAGAAAATCTTGTTTTTTATTTCCAAAAACTCTTTCTGACAAAAAGTCTGAATTTCTGAGAAAAAAAACTCAGATTTCTGAGAAGAAACTCAGATTTTCTGAGAAAAAAGAGAGAATTTCTGAGGAAAAAAAAGTCGAAATTTCTGAGAAAAAAAGTCAGAACTTCTGAGAAAAAAAATCAGAATTTTTGAGAAAAAAAACTTGAAATTTTTAAAAAAACAAGGTTTTCTGAGAAAAAAAGTCAGAACTTCTGAGAAAAAAGTCTGAATTTCTGAGAAAAGTCAGAACTTTTGAGAAAAAACTTGAAATTTTAGAAATAAAAAACAAGCTTTTCTGAGAAAAAACTCAGAATTTTTGAGAAAAAGACTCAGATTTTCTGATTTAAAAAAACAAAAAAAACGTGAGTTTTTTTCTCAAAAAATCAGATTTTTTTCTCAGAAATTCTGACTTTTTTTTCAGAAATTCTGACTTTTTTTCTCAAACATTCTGAATTTTATCTCAGAAATTCTGGCTTTTTTCTCAAAATCTGTTTTTTGTTTCCAAAATTAAGTTTTTTTTCTCAAAAATTCTTACTTTTTCCTCAGAAATTCTGACTTTTTTTTTCAGAAAATCTGAGTTTTTTCTCAAAAATTCTGAATTTTATCTCAGAAATTCTGACTTTTTTCTCAGAAATTCTGATTTTTTTTCAGAAATTCTGACCTTTTTTCAGAAAATCTGACCTTTTTTCTCAGAAATTCTGGCTGTTTTTTCTCAGAAAATCTTGTTTTTCATTTACAAAATTTCGAGTTTTTTTTCTCAAAAGTTTTGACTCTTTTTTTCTCAAAAATTCTGACTTTTCTCAGAAATTCTGAATTTTTTCTCAGAAAATCTTGTTTTTTATTTAGAAAAACTCAAATTTTCTGAGAAAAAGTCAGAATTTTTGAGAAAAAAAACTTGAAATTTTAGAAATAAAAAACAAGTTTTTTCTGAGAAAAAAAACCTTGTAATTTTGGAACTAAAAAACAAGATTTTCTGAAAAAAAACCCCTCAGATTTTCTGAAAAAAAAAGTCAGAATTTTTGAGGAAAAAACTCAGATTTTCTGAAAAAAAAAATCTTGATTTTTTTCTCAAAAATTCTGAATTTTATCTCAGAAATTCTGTCTTTTTTTCTCAGAAATTCTGATTTTTTTTCAGAAAATCTGGCTTTTTTTTTCAGAAATTCTGGCTGTTTTTTCTCAGAAAATCTTGTTTTTTATTTACAAAATTTCGAGTTTTTTTTCTAAAAAGTTTTGACTCTTTTTTCTCAAAAATTCTGACTTTTCTCAGAAATTCTGAATTTTTTCTCAGAAAATCTTGTTTTTTATTTACAAAAACTCAAATTTTCTGAGAAAAAGTCAGAATTTTTGAGAAAAAAAACTTGAAATTTTAGAAATAAAAAAAGTTTTTTCTGAGAAAAAAAGTCAGAATTTGAGAAAAAAAACCTTGTAATTTTGGAACTAAAAAACAAGATTTTCTGAAAAAAAAAACCTCAGATTTTCTGAAAAAAAAGTCAGAATTTTTGAGGAAAAACTCAGATTTTCTGAAAAAAAAAATCTTGATTTTTTTTCTCAAAATTCAGACTTTTTTCTCAAAAATTCTGAATTTTATCTCAGAAATTCTGTCTTTTTTTCTCAGAAATTCTGATTTTTTTCAGAAAATCTGGCTTTTTTTTCAGAAATTCTGACCTTTTTTCAGAAAATCTGAGTTTTTTTCCCCAAAATTCTTACCTTTTTTCTCAGAAATTCTGGCTGTTTTTTCTCAGAAAATCTTGTTTTTTATTTACAAAATTTCGAGTTTTTTTCTAAAAAGTTTTGACTCTTTTTTCTCAAAAATTCTGACTTTTCTCAGAAATTCTGAATTTTTTTCTCAGAAAATCTTGTTTTTTATTTACAAAAACTCAAATTTTCTGAGAAAAGTCAGAATTTTTGAGAAAAAAAACTTGAAATTTTAGAAATAAAAAACAAGTTTTTTCTGAGAAAAAAGGTCAGAATTTGAGAAAAAAAAACTTGTAATTTTGGAACTAAAAAACAAGATTTTCTGAAAAAAAAAAACCTCAGATTTTCTGAAAAAAAAAAGTCAGAATTTTTGAGGAAAAAACTCAGATTTTCTGAAAAAAAAAATCTTGATTTTTTTTCTCAAAAATTCAGACTTTTTTCTCAGAAATTCTGACTTTTTTCCAGAAATTCTGTCTTTTTTTCTCAGAAAATCTTGCTTTATTTCCAAAGTTTCAAGTTTTTTTCTCAAAAATTCTGACTTTTTTTCTCAGAAAATCTGAGGGTTTTTTCAGAAATTCAGACTTTTTTTTCAGAACATCTGAGTTTTTTACTCAGAAATTCAGACCTTTTTCTCAGAAATTCTGACTTTTTTTTCAGAAGTTCTTAAGTTTTTCTCAGAAATTCTGACTTTTTTTCAGAAGTTCTTGAGTTCTCTGAGTTTTTTCTCAGAAATGATTTCAGACTTTTAATTCAGAATCTTAAAAAAGAAAAAAAATCTGTTGTTGGCCCTAATGCTCTTCTTCTCATCTGTCTCTGAGGAGCAAATCTTCGAAATGTTGAACTTTTCCTTTTTAAAAACAAGTTGCATCAGATATTTTTCTCCTGCATGTCTGAGATTGAGGCTGAAACTTTCTGCCAGATTTCAGTGTTTGCCTGAAGGTGAGCTTACACCTTGTTGTTTTCTGTTTCAGGAACTCCCAGTCAATGGCCAGTAGGGGGCAGTCCTGACCCTCAGCCTGTTTCCAGACGGTCTGTGAGCAGAAACTCTCAATCCTCAGAGGATCACAACAGTGATGCCTCTTTGCACTGCAGCTTCTGAATCTGCTGGTTCAATGGCCCCACACTGCTTCTGATGATGTAGCTACCTAATGTCCTTCATGCCTTATCCTGCTGTACAACTGTCACCTTACTCTCCAGATATCAAAGCCTTTTTGTACTTTACTTGCACAAAAACCTGCCTATAATTTGATTTATTTTAGGTACTGAAGTTGTAAAAGTTTCTCTCTTTTAAAAGAAAATGCATTTGTAAATAGTGTTTCCTGCAATTTAAATATTTTTCCTTTATTCTTTTTTTATATGATATCAGGACATGAAAATGTATTTTATTACTGATGTAATGTTTTTAGCTTTTTGTTTTCACCTGTTGGTTTTTGTATAGGATGGTTCAGGGCGCCTGTGTGACCAGAGAATTATGTGCAAATGCAGTAAAGAAAAAGTTAAATGGTGAAACAAACTGTGGTACAAAAGTCCCTTTATTAGCATATAGTTTGTTTGTTTTTTCAAGTACAAATATTGGCAGCTGCTTCCAAATGTGTACAAGGATAAACAGAGATAAGAAAATAGTTCAAAGGTCAGATCAAGAATTAGTGAAAATGAAGCGAATTAGAAAAAGTGTAATGCAGCTTTACAGAGGACACTGCTCTACCACATTTAGTCAATATACACGACAGATGATATTTGATAGGGGTAATTAAGTAGCACTTGAAACACGTCTAGTCAATGTGACCTATAAAACTAGGCCGTGGAAAGATGGACCCACAGTCAGTGACTGATGTTTAGCACCAGGATTTTCTACACACTCATGTTTTCTGGACTGTCAGGCAGCTTCTCATTGGCCTTTTAAAAGTAAACACTTTGGTTGTGGTCAGATTCAGTTACAACAGCAGTTTTGGCAAAATGAAATGTTCAACAGATGCTTTAAAAGAAAGAAAAAAAGTCTGGCTTCAATCGTCATATTATAAGAATAAACACACTCACACCAGGCCAGGAGTATTTGTGCTATTTCAACTACGACATCAACTAACTGTACAGAAGATGAGGCTTCACACACGAGCAGTTTTTTCTGGAGGTACAGAAAAATGTTGGTTTTATCAAAAAACAATAAGGAGAGGAGCAAAAAAAAAAAAAACCTGCTCGTGTTTGAAACCTGCATCTATCTCTGTACGAGTCTGACGAAGGCCTGGACGAGCTGAATGAACGGCTCCTGACCTTCGTGACTTGCCTTGGAGCCTGGTGTGGGTGGTTTGGATTGGGTGGAGGGAAGGATGCCGCTGGCTGGAGACGATGGAGAACCTCTGCGGAAGTGACGGGACAGGCTGGAGAGAAGAGTGCTCTGGAGGGGACGGAAAGAAAGGACAAAAGATGTTAGAGAATATAATATAAAGTACATTATTATGAATAAGACTGGTGTGACAGGTCAGAGACTCTAGAGAGATTTTAATATCACTGAATGCAGTAAGCATTCATATGTTATTGCCTACGAAAATCAGTTTGTTACCACAAGAAGCCTTGATTTATCACATTTGTCAATATTTTCCAGCTTCATCTAAAACTTAGCTCTTGATCAGATAACTAAATTGAGATGACGCAGAAAATCAACTGTGACAATCCAACCTCATAAGAGCATAACCTCTGAAGTCTGGAGTGTCATACAGAGACATCTGATCATTTATAGCAGCAGGACAGTGAATATGTCACATTAGATTTTCCTCTGTGGCCCAGAGGAATAAACTATATCACCATCACTTCATTGATGGTTTGTTCCTTCCACTGCATTTGTAAACAGTAACTTTAAATAAGGAGAGATGAGGAGAGCAGTGTTGTCTCACCAGTTCAGAGCTGAGCTCCTGTTTGAGCCTCTGTTTGTCTCGGGGGAGGATGGAGGGATCTTTGAGACAGCGAACAGCCTGAGAGATGAGGACGTAGAAACAGTTCTCCATGGTGAACATCAGCAACGACCTAAAGAGTAAAGAGAGGAAAACTTTAGAAAATGAAAGCTCCATGTGACGACAGTCTCATTCAAATAAATGTCAGGCTACTGACTTCAGAGCCTGGATCTCCTCTGATGAGGCCAGTGAGGCTATACTCAGAGACACGGGCTCTTTCTTCTTCTCCATCTGAAAACAGAACAAAAGATTTAGAAATCTAAGCCAACTGTAGCTGAAATTCTTAGATTTATTATTATTATGAACACGCTGAACACACCTCACTCAACATGCTCAGGGCCACGTTGATGGTGGCCAGCAGGGTGCCAAATGAAGGAGCCACATCAGGGTCAAAGGCCGGCGTCGTGAAGCTGAGGACGAACAGAGTCCTGTACTCCGCCAAGTCCATACACTGACACACAACCAGAGACAAAACCAGCTTTTACTTTCTTATTCTTTGGGTACTCAGGATAAAAACAAATAATTAGACCCAGTCCGGACCCAGAGGAACCACTGGAGCTGAACCGGTCTGACCTGGTCCAGCAGGATCTGGCAGCAGTCTGGAGTGAAGTGCTGCAGAGTTGCCAGGGTTTTACTGAGGATCTTCAGAAGGCTGCACTGCACAGCCAGCAGGGCTTTCTGCTCCGCCTCCTCCCTCTCTCCTCCACCTGCTGCCTCTTTAGACGGCGTCTGTGGGGGTCGTTGTGTCTTGGGGAGGGGGGCAGAGGGCAGGGTCTCACCGTTCTTAGCCTGAGAAAACAAACACACAGCTGTTATTTATCTGGATATCCTAAAATCAGATTATTGTGGCAAACGTGAGTGTCTCCTGTTGATCAGATGATGCAGGGGGGTAAAATCTCCGACCTGGAGGTAGTGATGAAGCATCTTCTTGCTGTGGAGCAGATACGTGCAGGTCTGACACAGGTAGCACAGGTTCACCTGCACAGAGGAAACAGAGAGAAAAAGAGTGAAGAGCTGAACACTGAAGTGTGACTGCACAGGTGGAGCTGCAGTGTTACTGTAGCTGATACTGAGCTTCTCTCTGGACTTGCCTGTACGTCTCGCAGCAGCTTGGGCAGGTGAAACTGCCACTCCTTGCAGAAGCTCGAGAGCTGCAACAGGAAGCCGACGGTGTGGTCGGCCTCGTCCAAACATGCCAGACTCTGAACCGTTCTCACTGCGTTCAGGCACTGAGCAGGACAAAGAAGGAAACATGGAGTTTAGTGTGGAAAAACTGAACGATTCTCTCGGTCAGAAAACCAGAAAACAAAAATACAACCCGTGCAAACACACTTTCATCTTTGTTAACTGCTTTAGTTGTACCTGCAGTATGCGTTCCTGATGGACTCCAACAAAGTCCAAGGCCTCATTGATGAAGTTGTAGCGCAAAGTCTTGAGCAGACTTTCCATCAGAGACATACAGAGGCGGTAGACACCCGGCCAGCAGGCAGAGTCCTGGGACTTACGGGAGAAACTCTGTTCAAGGACAATAGATACTATTATTATAATTTCATAATAATCCACTTTATCTGATTAATTAAGGTACTAATTTGAAAACATTAGAATTGTGAAGTCTATAGTTTTTAACCTGTGTTGCACCGTTGGAGGAGACCTCGTATACACTGAGGAGAGGGAGGCAGATGGTTTGTATGACTCCTGCTCCAGCAACGGCTGCTGCCCCCTGGTGACAAAATAAAAACACCCATCAACATCAACATCTGACGTTTGATTTAAAAGCTTTAAGTAACATGTTACGTCTTGACAGCAGAGGAGTGTGTGTTTGTGTTGACCTGTGGGGTGCGGGCCAGTGTGAGCAGCAGGTGAAGAGCAGCCTCGGTGAAGTAGAGGTTGTGCTTTGAGCGCAGACTGAGCTCCACAGCACTGAGCACCGAGGGGAGGACGGGAACCTTCCTCATCACCGAGACCCAGTGCTCGCCGTCCTCATCGGTGCGACACAGCTCCTTGGCCAAGTGCAGTGCCAGCACACACACCTGATGGAAGCAGAGAGAGGAAGACAGGGTCTGAAATAAACTTCATGATGGAGTCACACTGGCTTTATGCACTTCTCCTTTCACATAACCAATACTGGAGATGATGCCACAAAAAACACATCTTTCTTCCATCACTAAAGCTCTAAGGCAGAGTCTGGAGGTTGTTTGTTGCAGTTTGTAAACAAAACATTCAAACTGGGCTCCTCCTCCCTGGTTGACTGTGCAGCAGCAAAACCCTGACTCTCCACCCAGAAGTGTCCCGTGCACAACAAACAAAGCAAAGGACTAGAAGCCATAGGTGATGATTAACCTGGATTTCATTTGTATAAATCTAGCGTTTATTTTTGAGCCAAGACCTGCAGGCTCTACCTTTAAGTTGAATATAAAGCTGACTTTCTGATCCTTGTGAAATAAAAGAGGTGGCTTTAAAAACACACTCAAACAAAACCTTCCCGTCTCACTCACCCCATCTCTCTGGTCCTTCTTTGGGCCGCGGGGAGAGTCTGTCTCCATGCTGTCCTCGTCCTCCATACTTTCTGCCATCTGACTCATGTGGCGAGTGTTGTCGATGAGCGCCAGGGCCTCGTCTTTCACCGTCTCACACACAGACAGCAGCAGCTGGGGAAGCTGGGAAATATCTCCACCTGGTTGACAAAGACATTCAAGTAAACGGTCTGACTACAGACCCCTGCATCATTTTTATTAATTCACACACACAAACATCCGTTACCATTGAGTCCCTGAATCTGCAGCACAGAGATGAGTGCAGAGAAGATTTTGGCTTTGGTCCTCTCCATCAGCTGCTGGTCAGCCTGCAGGACACTCTCCAGTATCAGGGAGAGTGGAGACAGGATGTCAGGAGCTGTTGCTACCACACTGGAGACAGGAAGAGCACAGTGACAGTTTAATAGGATTTTATTAAAGGTTAGAAAAAATGAGTTAATGAGTAAAGTGTGCACTGTTGACGTCTTCTTTATCTAATGCAATGAAAACACACCCTTTCCACTGTTTGAGGAGGATGAGAAGCAGCGTTGCCATCATGGACCCAAGACGAAGACAAGGCACAGACATGGGTGTCGTGAGCTGAGAGGATAAAGAAAAGCCAGAGATGTGAAGTTGAGTAAAAGTCAAAATATTTGAAATACTAGAAAATAAATGTTTTGCCATGAAAACTCACAGTGGCCTTGGTCCCATCCAGGACATCCATGAACAGCTTCAGTTTGGTGGCTTCATCTGTGAGCTGCATCACATCAGACTGAAAACAAAAACGTGTGAACTGTCAGTGCAGCAGCTCAGATCTAAAAGTCAATCAACACCTAAATCACAAGAAGAATGAATGACTTCACACCGACTTACATGGCTCGTGGAGAGAATTAGCAGCATCCTCCAGGCAGAGATCAACATCTGGGTCTCTGGGAAGTAACAGATGCCTTCCTCCTCCATCTCTGCCACGTGGCAAACCAGAGACTTGAAATACTGGGACCAGTACTCATACCGTCTTGCGTTGGCGAACTTCTGCAGCCCGTCCTTCAAAGACTGCTCTAAGGAGCCACTGAACAACACAAACACAATTATGATCTGTTGTATTAGATTTCCTATTTTCCTTTTTACAATAAAAAGCAAAAATGCCCAGTTTGGGGATTATAAAATTACCTGACAACATAGTAGATCTCCAGGCCGATGATTTTCATGACAAAAGCACATGTCTCCAAAACACAAGGCTGCAGGCAAAAATGACAGTTGTTGAACTGATAGGAATGACTAATGTGATCAGTAAAACACAATAAAAACAGCCAAATACCTCTGTGGTGTCTGAAGGTGGGGTGAGAGTCCCAAAGAGTGGCGTTGTCAAATTCTCCCAAAACCGTTCTCTGTGTTAAAAAAAAAAAAAAAAAGCAGAGGAATATTCACTAACATATATTCAGTTTGACCACATCTAGTTTCCCATATTTCTCCAGGTAAGGTAAAACAAATTGTCTTAAAAGATGAGCTTACTTGGTGCGTAAGACAGAGATGGCACTATCTCTGCGATCTTGCCAGAGGGCGAGAAGGAAGGCCAGAGCGGCGCGGTGGAGCAGTGGAGGGCACCAGTATTTCCCCTGCTGTTTGGAGTCGATCAGGTCCAACACCACATGAAGACAGCTCCACTCACCGAGCAGAAACTCCTGCAGGAAATAAAAATTAAAAAGAAATGTTTTGTACCCAGATGCAACACTTCCAACAGTAAAAACAAATAAGGTCTTTTTTGTATTCCTGCAGTTCACACCTTTGAGCCCTCGCTGCCATCTTTGACTTCCAGGTTGAGGAAAAGCTCAATGAGACCAGGCTGAGTTTCCACGGCAACAGTAAGAAATTCAAGGATCATAACCTTGATCCTCATGTCTTCAGTTTTACTCTGCAGCCGAGTGAGGAAGGCATCCCTGATGGCTGCTGCGTCGCTGCCGAGGCAGGCGTACACAGACATGGGCGCCACCTACAGACACAATCACAGCTGATCAATATCTTCTGTTGTACAAAGCAACAGTAAAAAAAAATCTGTCATATTTTATTCATCTACGAGAAAACTTACTGTGGCAAGTCTTTTGAGCAGCTGGATTGCGAGGCGAGGCAGCGCTGGGTCATGTTTGTGGTAAATATACTTGGCCAGGACAACTATGAGGTTGTTGCCATGACCACCGTGCTGTGTCAGTGCCTGCTCCAGAGGGGACACAACATCAGATGGAGGCTTCAGACGGATGACGTTGTTTGTGACGGAGAAGGCCAGTTTGACAGTCTGGATCAGGATCTGACCGGGACCCTCAGAGCCACAGCTGGAGAGAAAAGGAAAAAAAACAAAAAAAAACAAAACACAATTAGTCTCATTATGGGATGTACTGTATGATCACTATGACTGAACACATCAGCCTGCTCACCTGCTGGGCTGTGCAGCCAGGACCACATCTATGGTGTCCACTCCGACTCCCATGATATTGACGACTGCCTGTCCAGCCTCAGTGTTTGCCAGGCTGTAGATGCACAGAGACTGCAGGGTGGGAGTGCTGCGGTGAGAGAGACACAAGTGAATCAACAACTTTTTAAGTAAATTAGAGTCCAACAATACAAAAGCCACAAATAGTATATTCAGTTCACTATGACAGAAAACAAAAAAGCACATTTGAGGAGTTGGGACCATTAAATTGTCATTTACCTACAAAACAAAAATCATTAGTCTATAAAATACTGATGCAGATAATTGACCGTTAAGTAAAAAGACTAAACAACTTATTGTTTCCAGTCAGTAACTGATATACAAATTAAACTGAGATTATTTAATCAACAGTTAAGAGTGGTCATAAATGTTTATGTGGTCCCAGATTGTTAACTTCTGAATTAACACTTCGTCAATACAGAGCTGTTTATGTTCATAATTCATGCTCATAATTAAACCAATCAGTCTATCCGTAGGATTTGTATGTTTTCCAGGCTGATTGCACAGACAAATAAACAGATTACAGACACAGATTTATCCTCACCTGCCCTGGTCCTCTCCCTCTGGGCTCAGATTGAGAATGGCATGGATCAGCTCTAAAATAAGACAACCTACAGCAACACAGAGCAGCGAGTTATTACACAGTTTTCACCCCTTTTCCATTCAGGAAGAAAAAGCTTCAGGAAAATTCCTTTACCTATCCTCTCTCTGACTCCATAGGTGTTATAACGCCACTTATGGTATGTGGGAAGCATCTCCTTCAGCACCAGCAACACACAGGGGATAAGGCCTTTGTTCTGAGTGCTGCCCAGCTGACCCTGAAATCAGACAAAGAAAGAAACTGAGATATATAATCCATATTACAGCCACAGTACAGCTGCTAGTAAAAATATGGTGTAGAAAACATTACTGTGTATCTGTGTCAATCTAATCAAGTGTTGTTACCTTAACTAGAGTTGTGATGAGACGAAGGAAGGCGATGGTCACGGCATACTCCCCCCTGGGCTGTTCAATCTGGACCAGCAGGTTGCCATAGTTACCTGCCTTCATCCCCTCAGCACTAGGAAAGAGAAGACAAAATTAGCTCCAGTAAAAGCCTAATATTCACCAGACCAAATAAACATAAACTAGAACACAGATATTCATTTTACCTTATACACTGAGCCATGTTGGTCAGAGGGTTTGAGGCAAAGGGGAGGAAACCAGTGTGGTGCAGACTGGACCACACCTGAGGATAAATAAAACAAGACAGATGAGACGACTGAAAAGGATTCAGGGAAAGTGAATTTCAACTGTCCAGGTGACTTCCTGTTAGAGGTCACCAGCGTACTCACCTTCCCAGGCATCCTTGCAGCCAGAACAGAGAGGCAGTTCACACAGGAGGCAATCACATCCACCGGAGGGTTGATGACTGATGTTAACCTGATGAGTGGTAAACACAAAAATCACAAAACAAATCCAGATAACGGCTGACAGTTGCAAAGAGCAACAACGCAACTACACCAAAGAGTTTGATAAGTGTCTCTACAGTGAGTTTACCTCTGCAGTAACATGTAGATGCGTGAAGTGAGAGGCAGCAGACAGTCCGACACAGTCCAGTCTGTGCTTATGATCTTATGGACCAGGTCCAGGATGGGCTTCACACGCGCACAGTGAGCCAAAACATCTGACACAAGGGAATTAAATCAGGCATTATTTTCATTTGATAAACTGACTAAAGTAAACTTTCCCTACAGATTACTACATTACTTTAAGAGCCACAAGATCGACTCATCTAAAATGGTTAATATTTTTGACACAGAGCTCCAATTTCAGAGAGATTAAAACATCAGTGAGGCATATTGTTGCACAACATTTTTCTTTCATTACAATGAACATGAACACTGGGATTTATATTGAGTCAATATGACATTTACAGTCCTGCTGCCAGAAACTGTCACTAACACAACAAATCTGTAGCTCGGACTGGCAACATATTTACTCCTGTTTGTGCTAAAAAAAACAAACTACAGCTTTCATCTGTTTGGGGAAATTAATTAGACTCATTAAAGATGACTGTAATATGTATTGTACATCTCCAGTAGGAACAATATGGCTTGGGGCCAAGAGCCACAGACAGAAAGCATTAGTGACTGACTAATACATTGCTGGTTTAGTCTTTCATGAGATTTGTTGACACTATCCAATAATAAAGAACTTCACCAGCTTTTCGCTTTAAATACATGTATAATCTGCTTGTGATGGTCTGAGCGATTGTGTTGTGTACCTGCAGTTGAAACGACATGGAGCAGCATCTCCACCTCACAAGTGAAGAGAGTCCAGGAGCTGTAGGAGTAGTCCCACCGCACCACGTAGCCCTGGTCACCTCCAATCATCACCTGGCCCAGAACTCCCTGTGGCATCCACAGGTTGGTCTGCCCAGTGCCTGATGTTTGACAGAAAAAGTCAGACATCAGGCAAAAACTATTTTTAGATTATGCGTGACACAAATATGTGTCCAAAATTCACCAGATCCTTGGGCACGCCTGTATTCAAGTCTGACAGTAATAACTAAACAAACTCACCGAGAGGGTAAAGGAGCTTTGGTGTTTGTCTCCTCCACAGTGTCTCATCATCCTTGGAGATGATGTCGTTGGGTTTGTGTTTGTAAACTTGTGTGTAGAAGGACATCTTATCCAAAAAGTTGTACACCTGTCACACAACAGTAAAAGCGCATTGTTCAGTCATTTACATGGAGGAAAAGTTGAATGTGTGTGTATCTGTGCATCTGAATGTGAAATCTACCTTTTTAACAGTTGACTTGTTTGACAGAAGTGCAGTCAGGAGTTGAAGCAGTGGTCCAATCTTATGAGGAAACATCCCAGCAGCACTGTCCAGGATCATTCCCAATCCCATGTTTGGCTTCTGGGTTAAACATTGAACAAAGAGGTGAGATTGTCACTTTTCTTTTCTCATTAGTTTTTTTCCCTATTTTATCACTAGAGAATCTCGTCTATGTTTTTCTCTTCTTACCATTTCCCAGAAGACTTCAGCCAGACTGGGAGCAGACAGGACCTCACAAGCAGCATCAATGAGGTGGGAGCACTGTGTTGCCACACCGTCAGTCTGTCACATTCAATATGATGAAGGTAAGTTATCAACACAAGCTAAAAATGCAAATGACAGAATGAAATTTGGAAGGTTAAATGTGTCAAGTACCTGTAGGCTTTCTTCTTCAAAAGAAGTGATCACAAAAGAGAGGAGTCCGTAGATACACATCTTTGCTGTGCTAGCTGTGCACTGGAGAAATTCAAAGAGTGATGATAAGATTTAATTTATGACAACAACACAAATACTTATATAAGAATAGAGAGAGAAATTAAACCCAACCCATTTGGCACATTCAGTGTTCTCACATAAAACTTCTGAAAAATCCTCATCTGGCTGAGTTACAAATATAAACCAAAGACTGGGGGGCATTGTTATGAAAGTCTGATTTAGCTCAGATCTTGACTATAAAACTGGTCCAGAGTACAACATGTTTCCCGTCTGCCACATGGTTTTCATTCATTAGCAACTGATTTAGGTCTGAAGCCCCGTGTGATTACGTTTAACTACCTGGTTGAGAAAACCAGACGCACTCTGAGCCCACAGGACAAGATCTAAGAACCACTGCTTTTTAAGGATTTTAGCTAACACCTTGTGAATAGACATGTTGAACAGCTGGAATAGGACCTAACAGGTTGTAGGATGTAGACAGAATGTCATGTAAGCAGTTTAAGTTAATGGAGGCAGGGCTTTGTAACAAAAACAGTAGCCACTAGAGAGATGCTCTAATTTTCATCCAACCCGCATGTGCATCTATGGCCACTTACATTATTCCCTGAGGCACCGAGACCTTTCAGCATGGTTGAAAGGTACTTGAACACCCCCAGCTGCAGGGCAGTGTTGCCTATCCTCCTGATCACGGGGCTGGACTCATCTGGTCTTAGCGTGTGTCTCAGCAGGACCCAGGACAGTAGCACCGGGCCATGGTGGGGGATGTCACCAAATGTTAGCAGCAACTGGTCCATCTCCTGGAAGAGGCACACAGTTTGGACATTGAGATGCCTGTGTGGTTTCTTATTGGTACCTAAAACTGTTTGGATGAACTCTACACAACTGCATCATGGTTGCATTAGAGTATACTTCTGCTTCATGCATTAAGAAACTCAGATCAAACCTTGATGACGTCAGGAGCGCTGGAGAACTGATGCTGATCTGTACAATCTTCCAGGGCACACTTGTGTAGGAAGTCTATGTCCATGCCCTCCACCAGGATCAAAGAGCTCAGATATCTGCAGGCCAAACAAAGATTATAGATATTAAAAACCACAGGGAGTTTTATAATAAGCATGGTACTAGAGTTCTACCAGTAAAGTATCTGATGATACCTTATAGCAGGTGTGGTATCAGCATGTCTTACCCAATTCGATCAACCAACGCATCCATGCTTTTATCCACTAGGTGCCTGTTGGTCTGCCGCAAACCGAAGCCTTGCTCCTTGAACATCTTTGTGAAGCTCAGCAGGTCGGACGGAGTCATCTCAAAGTACGCGTAATACAGGAAGATGATCTCCAGCAGCAGAGACTGTTCTCTCAGACACTGCAGGAACCACCGTGACACCTGCCTCTCCGTCTGCAAAAAGAAACAGATTAATTTACAAGACCATTATGACTTCATGTGAATCAAAAAACATTAATGCCATGTCACATTTACATTAGATTTAAGTTACAATATATGTTAACACAGATAAATCAAACATATGAAGCAAATTATCACCATGAGGTTTCCATGAGTTTCCCATGATGGTGCTTCGGCTTTAAAGAGGCTCTCAAACTGTGACTGGTAGCTGCTCACAAGGTCTTTCTCCAGTTTATTCACACAGTTACAATACTCAGCCTGGACGGACAACAAACACACCAAGAGTTATGTTACAACTGCAACAACAAATAAATGTATTTTCAGCAAAGCTAAGTGATGCAGTTCTCACCCTGTAGGGATGTCGCTCATCCTGAAAGTATGTCAGCAACAGAAGGACACATCGGAGCAGACACATGCGCTCCTCATAGTAATAATCAGCTATCTGTAAATACACACACGTAGGAAGGCATACATATTGGATTAAATGTAGAAGCAGAACTGTCATGGTGAATTAAGTGGAACTACACAGGAACTGAATGGTTGCAGATCTCTGTACTGACCTTCAGCAACAGGGCCTGGCTTTGTCTCTCATCTTTCAAGACAACCTGCACAGAAGAGTCGGTTATACACCATCTGAATATTTTTCAGAATATTCTCTTAATAACTGTGATTTTTTTTGTCAACTAAGAAAAAATTACCCCACTAAATTTAACATACACAAAACACAGATTTACCTTTATATATACACATATGAAGTTAGTCTTTTGTATGATGAACAGTTATTTTTCATGTAAGCCGTGGTGAAAACACACCTTTAACGAGTCACGGGTTCCTCTGTAATCCTCCTGTAGGTAACACTGTAAAATCTGTACACTCTGTTGCTCATCAAGACCCTGTTGCAATATCAAACCATTAGATCATCATCAAATCATCACAAATCAAATCAAATCAAATCAAAGTAGTGAATCACATATTTTACATACAACAGATATTTTGAACTCTTACCAATAGTTTACTAATCCTCAGCCCAAAATCCTTCAGTGGCTGTGCAACATCTTTGTTCTCCTTCACTTTCCCAGCAGAGGTGGAGCTAGTAACAGGTAATGGTCACAATGAGTCACAATAACAAACCATGTATATGATGTAAGGATCAAACCAACTCTAACTCTACCTGGGTGGCTTGTAGTAACTCAGTCCTTGATGCAGTCTGTCCCAGTGTCTGTCGAGCTCTGCCTCGATCTGAGCCTGAGGAAAAAAGAAACAATTTTATTTTTGTGTCATTTTCTGTGATGGCGTCACAGCAAAACATGCATATGTGCAAGAATACATTCTCTTCATGTAAAATCACATATTAATCTATAATTCAATCTGCACACACTCTTACATACAGTACATGGTACATGACAAAATGTGGTAAGTCAACGTACCGGCTCTCGCAGGGCAGATCTCCCCAACAGTATGGTCCATAATTCTCGACAACTCCTAAAAGAAGAATGGGTGTGTTTTATAAAAGCCACAACTGACATTAATAAACAATGAAAAAGTGGCCATGAGGCCATCTGCAGGTGAGATCAAAACCAACAAGTAGATAAGGGGTGGCAAATGGAACTATGAAAACAAAAAATGCTCATTTCTATTATAAATTAATCTGCAAATTATATTCCTCGTTTGTAATTTGGTCTATTAGTCATCTGCCCATCACTTAAGAGTCAAACGACGTTGACGTTTTCAATGACTAAAACTTGAAATATTCTCATTTGAGAAGCAGGAGTCACACTCCAGACATTATTCCACTATTTCAGTTTTAACTAGGTATTGTTGATACTACATTTAACTGTTGTACATAATTTGGATGACATGCCTGCCTACTGATAGTCTCTATGTATCAGTAGTTGACCTCTCCTGGTCCAAACACTAGCGTTAGCCCGTCCTTTGTCACAACTAATCAATGTCAGCTATTGCAGCTAACTGTGAGGATAATGAGCTTCACATTTGAGCGCCTGCCCTTCGTTTTATTAATTAGCCGGAGTTATTTCGCGAACACTTCGTGTCATGCTGTTGTTGACATGCGGCTGACACACCGCGCTGCCGAAAAGCCATTCAAATGTTTAACTGAAAGCACATGCTAAGCTAAGATAGCGTGGTGCTAACAGCTAAAAAAGACACACTTTCGGATATAACTATGGCGGCTGGTGGGCCTTCCTTAAAACACACGGTGCGTAGAAATGAGTACGCTCTGGCAAACACTTTAAAAACAACTATTTAACCAAACTAGACGTTAGTTTAAAATTGTTGCTATGTGCCTACCTGACGCTCATCTCAGATTCCGCCATCTTCGTTCCTGCCGTGTGATTGGTTCTAGTGCTATGTTGTCATCGCTGTCGTCAACGTCTTCTTCTTCGTGGGTTAGTTAGCACCCTTATTGTTACTATACCGCCATCTTTTGGAGTTAAATGATTATGAATTCATAAATTCTTCCCGTAAAAACATGAAAAACCAGCATATAATGTCTTTTACAACTATAAACCAGTGTACTTTTTATTTTTATGTGCTAATTTGTGTCATTCGTGTTTATACAGAGCTGTCTATAATACATGTAGAAAAAAATGTTACATGAAAAATGAAAGAGTTTCAATATATACGTTATTGGCGGCTTCACAGTGTAATAAATATAAATAATAAAAAAAATATAATTAGAAAAAAATACAACAATGAATAAATCATGCCTTTATGACGTATTTTTACTTTCATACCACGTGACCCGGCTGTCAAATATGGCCCCGTCCTACTGGGTGTGAGAGGAGCGACAGCTGACAAGGAGAGAAATCTGTCATATCGCGGTACACTTTCGTCCAGATAACACCGCTCTTATGTGGTAAGTACTTGTGTCTTCGTTTGTCTTTGTTGGCCGAGTGTTTATTTACATTTAGTGCTCGGTGGCGTTGAGCTCCCTCGGTACACTCAGCTGTGTGTTGTCGTTAGCTTGATGCTGTCCGAGGCTGCAGCATCCCTGGTTTGCACAGGGACGAGATTCTCACTTTAGTGCGGCCCCGCTGGACTGTTAACGGCGCGATGGATGTAACAGAGGACCAGAGAAATGTTCTTCTCCTATTACCGGAACCGTGAGATGTGACGGCCAGGTGTTAACACAGCTGATTCAGCCCAGCGGAAAAGTCCTTTCGACCCCCCACAGGGAACAAAAGGCTGCAGCTGATGTAGAGAGAGCGTGCATTTCTCCTGGAGTCTCCTTCGTGTGGTCAGATGGTGTGTGGATTTCACACTGACTGGGTGAATGTTCACTGTGAGCACAGTTCACGACAGAAAGCAGATAAAGCATGAGCAAGGTTCACAGCTGGGATGAGTCAAGCTGACTCATGGACTTAAATATAGTACATCCACTCTCACAACTGGATTCTGTAATTTAGACATTGGGAGTAGTTCCATTAAAAGTCTATAAATAATTGAATTATTCTGTTTTGTGCTGACTGACTGGATTTGCTTCTCATTTCTGTCCCAGACATCCTCAGTGAGTGAAGAGTCCCTGCCAAATGATGAAGTGTGCCAGGGAGAGGAACTGACAGAAGAAGGCCTTCATTGTTGCTGACCATCTGTTCAAATCAACCCTCCTCCTCCTCGTCCTCCTCCTCCCCTCCCTGCAAACCCCTCCACCTGCAGCCATGCAGATCAACCCGGTGCACGTGGAGTCCACTGTAGTTTTGGCCGTGGTGCTGTGCGTCCACATGGCCGTGTGGAACCAGCACTCCTGGTGCAGCATAGCCCTCGTCATCCAGGCTTTCTATGTACAACACAAATGGGACCGTCTGCTCAGGTCAGGGGGTGCCGTGTTCCAGTTTCGTCCCGCAGCAAACAGCGGCATCGTCCCAGCCTCCATGGTGATGCCCTTGCTCGGTCTGGCGCTGAGAGAGAAGTGCTCTGCCTCAGGGAATGTCTACTTTGAGCGCTTCTCCATGGTTGTCACCATAACAGGCATGATGCTGGCTCTGTTTCTGTCTCTAATTGCACTCGGCATCACAAGGCCTGTGCCCACAAACACCTGTGTGATCGCAGGCATGGCCGGCAGCGCAATCCTCTACACAACAAAACAGACACTGACGGTGTCTGAGGTCATCGAGGTTTTAGAGGTCCTGCTGATCTTCGTCTATCTCAGCCTGATTGTGCTTTACCTGCTGCCACGCTGCTTCACCCCCGGAGAGGCGCTCCTCATCGTCGGTGGAATCAGTTTCATCGTCAACCAGCTCATCAAGCGCTCCCTGAACTTGGCAGAGGTCAAAGGGGATCCGGTGAACTATTTCCTGCCGGTGGTGGTGGTGGGCTCTCTGCTGTTGGGCGTTTTCTTTGCCCTGCTTTTCTGTTTCATGGAGTCGGAGACCTGGGTGTCATCACTTTTCTTCCACATGATGACGGCCGTTCTGGGTCTGGGCATCCTCATGCCCTGGCTCTCCCTGTTCATCGGGCGGCACCCCATCATGTGGCTGCTGGACTTTCTCACATTAAATGACAGAAGACTTTGTCTGTTGGGGTACTGGGTGTTTCTGGCTGTGGTGGCCACTTGTGTTGTGTTGCACCAGAACTACCAGCGCCAGTCGGGGTCCAAGAAGCACCAGGCCTCGACTGTAGTCAGGAAGTACTTCCACCTGATTGTAGTGGCCACATACGTTCCGGGGCTGATATATGACAGGCAGCTGCTTCATGTGGCGTCTGTGGGTTGTTTGGCAGTTTTCTTGTTCATGGAGTACGTGCGGTACTTTCGGATCAGGCCGCTGGGTCAGCTGCTCCGGCAGCTGCTCACTCTGTTCCTGGATGAACGGGACTCTGGGCCTCTCATCCTTACCCACGTCTACCTGCTGCTGGGCATGTCTCTGCCCATATGGCTGTTCCCTGGGCCCTGTGCCCCCAAAGGGATACTTCCCGGTGCGGGTGGCCTGGTGCCTTATGCAGGTGTGCTGGCCGTGGGGGTCGGTGACACTGTTGCGTCCGTGTTTGGCAGCACCATGGGGGAGATCCGCTGGCCTGGCACCAAGAAAACCATGGAGGGGACTGCAACATCTGTGTTTGCCCAGATCATCGCTGTGGCGATGTTCCTCATCTTTGATGGGAGCATCAATCTGAACTCCACTTACTCGTGGATTGTTGGCTCCATCACCCTGGTGGCCATGTTGGAGGCCTACACCTCCCAAATAGACAACCTCCTTCTCCCACTCTACCTCTTCATCCTGCTGTTGCTCTGAATGGACAGATGGCCCACACACAAACAGCTCCCTCCCCCAGTCCTCAACCCTTTCTGGGGGGAAGCAAGAATGTTAAATTTGGGGAAAAAATGTACAAGAAATACAAGATATGTGACAATATGTGTAGTAGGTCCCTTTCAACATCAGTGGACCCAAAAACAAGAGTTGTTTTTTTTCTAGCACAAGAAAGAAAGGGTGAAAACCTGGGTAATCGTTATTTAAGCAAACCAATGTGGCACTAGTCCTTAAATGTATTTGGCAGCAGACACAGCGTTAGCATGACATTAGAGTCTGCTGCCTTCAGATTACAAGTCATTTCAATATCAGTTGCTTTGAGAAACAAGTCGATCATTTCAGAACAAGTCAGGAAGAGTTGATAAATAATCTTCGAGCTGTGCATCAGCAGCCTGAGGTACTCAACCCCTGAATTATGCAAGACCAGATTCAGCTTAATAAATTTGAACATGTATTAAACAGTGGACATGACAGACGCTGCTAAAAGGCACATTTTAATCATCAAAGTGAAGGTGTTCCTATCTCGTCTCTTTCTTGCAGAAGGATACATGCCTTTGTATTGCCTTTGAAGAACATTATTTAAAGTTGGCTTATTGATATATCTTTTTCTTAATCGACCTTTTTTCCATCATTAGAACATTATTTTGCCTCACTGATGGCAATACGAGGACTTACTGCTGAAAATATTTGCCTTAAGAAGTATATTTTCTATCACACATTACCTACAACTGTAGATGCTGTAGATGAAAGCATGGCGGCCCCTCTCAACTCTTCCGTACAAGGGCTGGTTTATACTTCGATATGGCAGAAATCACTATGCTCCTGCATGACACTAATGTGAAATCCAGTACTGTAACATGTACACAGGTATACTACAGTTTATTTTTGTCTGGTAAATTTACTTTGCTTAATCTTTCTGTGGTTTGATGGGACCCCTTAGAGGTAAACGTACATTTCCTTGTGATACTGAGCCTTCACACACTGCATATTTTTGGACTTTGTAGATATGCTTTGGGCCAAACTGATGAACACGGGCTCCCTCCTTTTTAGCAACTTTTTTAGCATCAATTAATCCAAATTATTATGTGATGTTTGCTTTATAGAAATATCCTCAGATGTCATAAGGTTTGATATCATTCACACTCTGAGATGAGGATGCTGCAGTTCATCACCTGAAACCTGTTTAACTTTGGTTCATGTTCATCTGTAAAAGTTCTTTGGTGTTTTTTTTTTTTTTTTTTTATGTTGTGATGACAGTTTATTAGCATGATCCGACTATGTATGTTGTTTATTTGCCATCATCCTTTACATTTTTCAAAATGTAATATTGCATGTTGAGTGCATCCATGGAGAAAGATAAAAATGATAATGCCTCCAGTTTTTTCAGTCCATTTGTTCATCGACCTTCGACATCAACATCGACCCTTTGCTTTCTCAGTTTGATTTTTAAATGAATATAAGTTTTGAAGGTTTGGACTCATTCATACATAAAAGTTGGGTTGTTGTTTTTTTATTTAACTTGCATCATAAAATCAACATACTGGAATAGAAATGCTTAAAGTTGGTCTGTAAAAATAGGAATCCATTTCATTTCAAACAAAATCACTCTGAGCAAGGGAAAGCTGGTTGGTGACAATGTTAATGAAGACACTGAATAAAAGCAGATCTAAATATCAGTTGTAAGTTTCCATGCGAAGTTGTTCCAAAAGTTTAAAAAGTGTGCACCGACCAATTTTCTAATTTAAAAACACTGAAAAACTCAGTGAAAACGAGTTGGTTCGTCCTGGGGTTAGTCTACATGCGCCTCAGTGAATAGATGATGTCACATTAAAAAAAAAAAACAAATGTCGGCTCGCCTGCTGTGGTTAAAAAAGTTCACATATGAGTGTTTCTTCAGTTTAAGGGAGGATTTTGTGCTGTTAATGAAGCCAAGTGTCACTGAAATCCTTCATTTAGTGTAGAGAGGTGGGAAGGGGAGCTCCTCAGTGGGCTGCAACCTTAAAGAACCAAAGAGATGGAGACATGAGAAGTGGCTTCAGAACGGTTTCGTCACTTGTTCTACAACTGGAAACAATAAAACACACAAACCCAGTCCAACTCTAATCCACTCACCAGTTCTCAGGGCTCCACTGAGTGTCCTGGGACTCCATCATGTGGAAGGTGTAGACGTGGCGAGAGTCTTCAGAGGTGTTTTCAGCGCTGCGATGCACCACCTCGCCATGGATCAGGGCAACACCACCTGAACCCAAATTTAGTTCTGTTAGTCAAAGATATTCAGCTCACAAAAACATTTCACTTCAAACAGTTCCTACAATGTCAAACTAAAACTTTAGATCTGTTTGCACAGACTCAACACCACTGGCTTTTTTTCTCTCTGATGCCAGATGTTTGACTTTGCCTACACATCCTAGGACACGTTGTAATATAAACTCACCTGCCATATATTTAAAGAAACAGGGGAATTACCTTTTTTAACTGGTGCTGCAACAAACTTGTCATCATCATAGGTCGGATCTCGTCCGATGAAGTCTGTCAGGGGACGTGTTCCCTTTGGAGTTCGCACCATGCGCCGAGAAATACCACCTGAGAGAGGGAGGGATACATAATGTATAAAACACAAAAAGTGAATTCAAATTATGGGGAAACACAGAGTGGTCATGGGATTGTTTTATCAAGCGCTTACTGTTGTGTGACCCTGGGATGAACCACAGGCAGCCGTTGTTGACAGTGGCGTCTTCCAGAGCGATCCACAGCCCCATCACTCTGCCCAGGGGCTCAGTGTACAGAAAAGTGGCATCTTGATGTGGGGTCACTGAGCAAAAGAGAAGAACCTGCTACATTCTCATAATATGAGGGTATTTACACAAAGAGTGTTTTTGCATTAGCTGATAGCACTGATGAAACAACTTAGGTTGATACTGTGCACGTGGAAAAATCATTGAAAAGGCTCAAACTTTCATCTTTTTGAAAAAAATCACAGCAGAAACTGCAGCATCATTTTAAAACTTTCATTCTTGCAACTGGTTTCACCAAATCCTCAAACTAACCTGGAGGCTCTATATATATGTACATATGTAGCACATGTATGTAACACACCTATAATAATGTATGAGATTGTAAACACAATGAGTAATGAATAAATCAGTTCTTACCCTCTCCTCCGATTCCCGGTTGCTGGGAAAAAGCAAAATGCAAAATTATATATGTCTCATTCTGAGGCACCCCTGCACCACAGTCTAAGACTTACAGACATTTTGCATATATATTGGTAGATATATAAAACTTTACCTTAAAAATGTACATGCTTTGCAGTATGACAGGGTTTGCAAGACCCAGTTTCTTAGCCATGCCCTGGAAAAAACACATTTGATACAGAGTGGTTGCAGGATTGTTGCAGGATATAAGGCCTGGTTTTTGTTGTTGTTGCACATCAGCATGTAATGTCTGTCACTGTAGATAGGAAGCATAAGTGTATACAAGGCCTGGTTATTGATACATCTCTGATAAGAGTTCAGCTCAGCTCACTCACCTGGATTCTGGGTGAATGTGTAACCTTTTTGTACAACGGTTCATAGGCATGTAGTGCTAAATGAAGAAAACTGGGGTTAGCTCGGTTCTTTAACAAAAAGAAAAAAAAGGCCCATGTACACACCGTGAGGAGAATTTATTTCAAAACCTCACCGTGGCCCACTTTATTCAGCGAGCGCTGCTTTGGTACGATGAATTCCCCTGCAAGCCAAGAAAACCTTTACTCATCTTCATTTGGCTTTTTACGATGTATACACATTTAAAACTGTGAATTTCACTGGAGCTCACCTTTGTCATCAAAAACTCCTTTCTCAAAGAAAAAGCGGATCTTATCTCCACTGGTGATGAAGTAGTCAGCACTTCCCTGCAGGTCGAAAAGTTCAAAATGGTCACCTGATCTGCCAGAGAATGATTACATTACAGAGGACACAGTCGACTGAGACTGACCAGACAACTGTAGAACTGAGACTCCTACGATGGAGTTAATTCAGTGGGGAGCTCATGTACTATGAGAGAAACAGGATATTGACTAATGGAAAAGATGTGTTTCGTTGTTATTGGGAGTGGAGATTCTTCGAACAAGAAGACTTGGCAATGACCTTATCACAGCTTATGACAGCATTGTGTTGCCATATGGAATCACTACTTGTTTTGGCTTGTGTTTTTTCTAAAAGGTGTTGACCAGTGCCATAAAAGATAAGTATTAATTTTGTTTACCCTCACAGTGTCCACAACACAGACAACATGAGATTCTGTGCATCTACAGAACATGAACGGTATCCTTACCTGCATCTTTAGGTGCCGGGAGGCATGTGGAAGAAACATGGCTGAATAAACAGTGGACAGTGGTTTGAGTCTTATCTTGTGCAGTGCTGTTCATGAGGGTCACCTGTGTTTCCAGCTGCTCCTCATGATAGGTGGAGAAGGTGATGCGGCAGTGCTCCGGGACGTCCATGTCCTCCACGATCTCCGCCATCCTCTGTCTCAGTTCATCACACTCGTCATGGGTCAGCAGCCCGTCCAGAACCACGTACCCGTCCTCCATGTACTGTCAAGAGGGGCAAGAGGTCAAGAGGGAAGCAAGAGGTCAGTTCAGGCGAAAGGAGCGGTCCCTGACTCACAACTGTTTTTCTGCATGAAGGGGTCAATGAAGGATCAGCTGCGCAACATTCACACACAGCACTTCCTCATTTGATCTGCGTTGAAAGAGTCTTGTGATGTTTTCATGAACACGGCTGAAACCAATTTTCATCCTCTATAGGAAGTCAGAAAACAGGTTACAACAGGCATATCATTCAGAATACTTTTCTGAGAGACCCTCAGTTTACTTGTCTTTATCTATTGATTGATTATCAAAATTGTCATTCCTGAATTGCTGTCAAGTCATTAATCATTAAATCACTGGTATTTCACATAGAAAGTGGAGGGATCTTTATGTCCACAAGTTTAGTTATGAACTGAGCAGCTGGTCTGACAAAACAAGACATATGAAGACGAACTTTGGACTGGACTCAGAAAAAATGTTATTGCTATGTTTCACATTAAATACCTATATAAATGGACAAAAAATTTAATTCATTTGATTCAATTTAATCCACGATTAAGTTTATCATTGGTTGCAATGTTGCGGTGTCTGTGAGCTGCATGTTATGTAATGAGCCTGAGACGAGCACAAGGCCTCCTTTATGAACTATATGGATATAGTCAACAAGTAAAACGCTGCAGCAATGTGACATGACGATAAATACACATTATATGCTTCGGAGTTAACAGATTCTTATAAATGTAGTTTGCATTGATGCATTCACAACATACCACAAAACATTTGCAGGTACAGTTAAACCCGTAAGTGTAGGACGCCGGTTCGCTACAGCTACGTAAACGTGTCGCTCACCTTTTGCACATCACGATCTGTCATGAAATCCATGGTGGTCAGCTCGGAGATGCAGCCGTGCAGCTCGGATCCTCGATCTGTCCCATCCGCGTGAACTCCAGCGTGCAGGCGCTGCTTGCCGACCACGTGACCGCTCTAAATCCAAGTAGTGAAGTACAATTGCACAGAGGCCGTAATTGGATTTTGGACTTTAACTCTTTCGTTGCAACGTAATAGTTCAGCTACATGTATGGTTTCATGGTGGTGCGGTGCAGTGGCACGGGTCGACCTCTAGATGTCGCTCATGTCGTTGCTCTGACAAGGATATAAACACGATGACATACAGCACCATCTAGTGGCCAGTCCGGGTAACTTCAAGGGGGCGTGTAAGTAAAAAAAAAAAAAAAAAAGTATTTAGGCTCACTTTTGAGGTACTTGTACTTTACTTGAGTATTTCAATTTCAAAAAGTATAAAATATACAACAGATTTTATTATAAAACTCAAAATACTCAAAGTGCAAATACCTCAAAATTGTAAATTCACCACAGGTTATGAGGTAATTTAAACATTACAAGATGATTGACAGGACAGGAAAATATAAAAAGCTTCAAACATATATATATTTTTAAATCATCATGATTTTACTCTGATATTTGCTTTTTTCTAAAGAGATATTTAGAAATATATTATATCCATGTCATCTATTAGTAAAGTTCAACTTTTCACGTTCCCTTATATACAGACAGCTTGTGACGAGGGTAAATAAGTATCAGCTCAACTCTCTAACACTTTGTTCATGAAGACCAGAGTACAGAACAAGGGGCAAGGTGCAGAGTTTCATCCTACGACCTTGTGCACATTCTTAATAAGTCGTCAACCTCTCAGTTAATGAGGACACAAGGGGAGAAACTGCTGTGAAAATGATTTGCCATCATTTACATACAGTGAGCGTTCCTGGGGAGGGGCAGTGGAGCATTAGTGTAACCAATATTCCCTGTGAGAAAGAATAATGCTTGAGCTCTTGATGCGACACCACAGGAAATGCTCATTTGTAATTAGTAACATTAACACGAATAGATTTAATTAAGGTGAGTCGGCCTCACTGCACACAGTGACTTACTGGGACACCTAATACAGCTGAGCCATTGTGAACAGTATTAATTAGAAGAACAGACAAAATGTTAATAATTAAAAAAAAAAAAAGTCCATTAGTTGACCTTTGACCTTCAGTTAAAACCCATAATAGAAGAAAAAAAAATGTCCGCCAAGAGGAAAATTAACATCTCGTTTGCAACGGGATTTAGTGTTAAGTGTTTATTTTATTATCATGTGTCAGAATGGTACAAAAGTAGGGTCTGAACATTAGGAAATCAAAAGTTCAGTTGTTCATTGATACAGACGTCCCGCTTAAAAAGCCAGTGATCAATCCACTTGGCAACAATTCATTGATAAAGGCCTTTGTCACATGCGATACAGACACATCTGTCCATCCAGCTTTCAGGCTTCAGACTTAAATTCAGCAACGAGGGGGGAGGGGGGTTAAGTGGGGTGGCTTTTCCATATGGCTATACTGCACACAGGTTCAGTATCAACATCGTCAACAAACTCAAGCCGTGAAATGAAATGGATGTGAAAACCCAAGAATGGAAACCACCATAGTGATTTCATTCATCCCTGACCCACAGGCATCATAAAACAGATGGATTTATCATCCATAGCAAATACAATCATGAATCTAAAAACCGTTTATACACAGGTAGAGTCTGGATGTCAATGCAATTGCAGTCATGGCAGAATGATGCAGTTTTTCTTTTAGTTCAAGAGAAATGGTTTGTAACTGTGTTCAGGTCTATTAACAGATGATGAGGTGTAATGTTACACACAATGCCCACACTGGAGGCCAAGCTCGCTCTCCGTTTACAGTGTGTCAGATTGTCAACTGTTGTTTCTGTTCAGTTGTGAAGCCAGGTCCTGCTTTTATTCTTTTTTTTTTAGGGGGGGGGGCTGCATCCAAAAAAGAAACCAGCAGGTCTCACACACCGTTGTTGTAACTCAGTGTGGGAATAAACCGATCAGTCTCACTGCTCCACACAGACAAGCGCACACACAACACACCAAGCACATTTTCAGTATCTCACACTTTAACGTAAATTCAACAGAGAACATGATCGTGAAAAACAAAACACCTTTATCGCAAAGTGAAATAAGTCTTCTAAATGTGCTGATAGAGGCTATTTAATGTTTAAATGGAGACATGATACTAATCAAAGTGCTGTAGATTTCTAGCAACCAAGGGGAATTTCATTAGTCACCAAAACTTCCCCCTTTCAATGCAAATGGCTGACCTCATGTCAGACCTTCGCACTAATTAACTGACACTGACGTGCAGGAAAGGGAGTGGGGGCTGCAGGTTGAACATGCTCAACTCGTGACTCAGAGGGAAGTGACTACGGGGGGCTGTGTGTGTCTGCAGCCAGTATCGGCTCAGGACCGACCAGGCAAAACTACTGATGCGAACGTTTGCGAATATTCATGCAAACGTTGGCAGGAAAGGAAAAAAATGTGACTCAAACATTTGAGCGGTGTGACGTAATGCTGACACAGACTGATCACGGCGAAACTGAGAAGGGAAAAGGCCTAATATCAGAATATGTTAACATGTTGGGAAGATGGACACTTTTAGTGAAGTCACCTGTTCTGGTGAAGTGTGAATAAGCTATCCTGAGTAAGATTTCTATGGCACTCTCAAAACGTCAAGAGTAACAGAGTTCTCCTAGAACATCAGCCACAACATTAAAACTGGAAACGGCTTTTAATGTTGTGGCTGACTGGTGTATATATATATCCATGGCCTTTGATTAGAAATTTGAATTGTAGTTTCCACGGCTTTCTGTTTCAACTCGGTCAAAAAAGATAAAGAAAAAACAAGTCAGCAGTCACCTGTTTTAATGATACAGCCTGACCAGAAATTCTCTTTAAAAACGTAAGGATGAAACACACTCTCAGAAACAAAAAACCGATGTGGAGTGTTTGAACAGATTAACTTGACACTCTGTGCTGCACTGCAGGAGGGAGATGTTTGGTGTCAGCAGCACTGCAGCGCTCTGCACTGCACCACCACAATGAGCCATGTTGCTTCACCAAAAAAAGGTATATAGTACATTATTTGCAGTTAAATATGTTTGTACCTCCATGATTTGAAAATCTGCATTAAATTTTTTGGCATCCAACAGGTCAACAATCAATGTCTGTAGAAAGCAATGAAAAAAAGACTGTTTTGCTTTCACACTTGGCACCCTTGAAAATAAAACCAAAGCAGATACATCAAAGTGGACACAAAAAATGATGAAAGTGAAGGAAAACTGTGATCTGTCGCTTTTTGTTCTCAACTTTGCCTTTGACCGTTGCTTCCAACTTCAAAACCGATCCCTACTAAACACATTCAAGACAACACGACTGTGCTTTAAGACTGTGTGGGTGCACTTTACAAGTGACCCCAAGGTCACCTGGATTTAAGGCCAAGGCCTCAGTGAACCAAAATTCACTGTGAACAAAAGGTGCAATTGTATCGTTACAGTGAAACTTTTAAAGAGCTCAAATGAAGAGAACAAAGAAACAGCTGGTAACAATAATACCACATAACCGTATGTTTGATATGCATCAAATAAAGACCTTGAACATTTCAGCTATACATTTTACAGCACATGAAAGAAAACACAACAACAACACATGAACGTGATGTTTGTGATCATTAACAGGGCGTACAGCTTGTAAAAGGTAAGGCCATATTAGCAACGAGAGATGCCTGGCTGGAGTCAACGTAGCAGGTATACTCCAAATGGTGCCATTAAAATCCAGGGTCTTAACAAGAAAAGTGTTTCAAGCAGACAAAGCATTGTTGCACTAATCATGCATGTGGAGACCACATATTCTGCATACTCTCTCTGTGAATAAATGTTTCCCTTGTGTAGGTCGGTCAAAACCAGTTTCCTCCGCTCTGTAATTTCCTGTTTGTCCTCATTTTGCTCTTGGATGGATAAACAAAGTGCTGATGAATGTCCAGTTTCCCCTGGAGTAAACTGAGCATGATAAATAGCATGGCTGGCCTACAAACAGCTGGGCACTTGAGTCACTAACATCAACACTGCTCTCTCTCTCTCTGAGACTGGCAGTACCTGGCAGCTAGTTAAGACTCTCCTGTCTCACTTCATCCACTTGGAGGTGCCATATAAGTGATAATCATCCAAGGTCTCATAATTCAAAATCACACTGAGCAGAAAAGTACCTTGATTCTTGCTCCACCTTTTATTGGTTTATATTATCTAGCAGCTGCATGAGCAGTGTGCAAGCTCGCATGTTTGAACTTGATAAAAACAACTGAATTAGCTGTGGCAGGGAGTTTTCTGAATGTTTGTGCCTCTGTAGCTTTAATACAGGGATAGCAAACTTTCATGGACAGTGACACTGTATAATTACAGTCCTGTCAGTGAAGAAACATATTAGCCTTCAGCTGAACAAAGGTCACTTGAGATCTCAGGCTACAGATCTATCTCCCATAAAAAGCCCAAAACAAATTCTTACCCTCGCACTCACTGAACTTTCATCACTTATTACTAGAGTGTGAAACACGTCAGTCAGTCTAACTCACAGGCCTGAGCATGATACCAGTGTGTGGTAGTATTTGGAAGCAAGAGATTATGCATTTTTAAGTCAAATTAAAACTCTTCACTTTGTTTCAACAGGTCCAAATGCACCGATTAGAAGCCCATCTCACACCTTAATAAGACACATCAGTAATATATGTGATGTTTAGTCATGCAAAACAAGGTAAAGCTCGGTCACATGTCTGAATGAGACATGATGTTTTGTGAAGTAAAAAAAAAAAAAAAGTCCAAGAAGCAGCTCCCCAGCTCCCATCCAGCTAAACAAAAAGCCTGCCCGAGGGACAACATTATAAATTAACAACTGCAGGGTATTTAGACATTGTACTGTAGAGTTTGTTCCCATTTGTTTCCCATGTGACAGCGTTTCCTTGAAGTCACTTCATCAGTCTTCTAAAGTTAAGGCCTAAGCTGTGAGATCACCTGTTGGACGATCCTCATCACACCATCAGTCATTTTGTCGGCATAAAAAGATGCATCCAAGCATGTTGAGCGTACAGAGAGCCCGGAGAAAACAAAAAGTGCCAAACCTTCATGCCTCAATAGACTGGCTGTCAGTTGCACTATTATTTTTCTCTAACATCTGCCAGTATTCTCAGTCACACTACACTGCAACTGCAAATGTAAAAGTGAAATTTTGATTCTCAAGGCCAGAGGAATGTCAGGCAAACGCTGCGTTCAGCTTGTTCCGTTTGTGCATGTATCCCTCGGCCAGCAAAGAAGTGATAGTCAGCACGCTTAGCTCACTGGCAAGGCTGAATCGTGCAGCGTTTTTGTTTTTTTTTCTGTGTTTTTGGCTCTTTCCTATAAACAGGTTTGCTTTAGACAGGTCCTACTATGGCATGCATATGTGACATTGCCTGCTTGCATCCCTGCAGCTTTATAACTAGAAGGAAATTACAGAAAAGCCACATTAGTAAACCACCTTTCATCTCTAAAGTTGGTTATGAGATTCTTCCTTGACAATGAACCTAGAGATTGCTCAGGGGGCTTGAAGTTTGACATCCATCTTTTCATGGATGCTGTCAGGGAAGCCTTGTCCCTTTTCTAAGGGCCCGGTGCTGCAAACCTCTCAAGATTTGCTCCTCTTTATAAACAAAATCACTTCTAGTTTGTTTCTCAAATCAAACTTCTCTCCCTTTGCAGCTCACCCCTAATATTCGACTCAAGCCTGTTCCTTATCGGCCCTCCACAGCTGCTCTTTGACCTCTGACGGCAGCGTGTTGAACAGGTCCTCCTCCACCACAAGGCCACTCCTCTTTAACAGCCGACACTCGCTGAGCTCCACCGGAAGACACTCCAGACGGTTCCCTCTCAGCTCCAGCTGGGTCAACCCGGTGAGTTCCCCGAAGCGTGATGGCAGCGTCTGCAGGCAGTTGTTTCCCAGATTCAACGTGCGCAGCTTCTTACACTGGAAGAGCTCTGGGGGCAAAGTCTCGATCTGAAGTGGAGAGGGCAAGAGGCAGAACAATGAAGGGTCTAAGTTACCAGTCAACATAAAGTCTGAGCTGTTCAATGTTTAATCCATATGCCATGGCCAGATAAGGCTGGGATATGAGGTGTGCACAGATTGAAGAAATAGTGGCAACTGTTTATACCACAGTGAGTGGAGAATGGCTCATTTATAGATCCTGTTCATTTTAGATGGTACAGAAATGATAAAAACACCACACCAGTCAGGCCCCAGCAGAGGAAACTAATCAAAATGAGATTAAAAGGCACAAAAAAGTTGCTGTCTAGACTGAGTTTCATAACAAATGTATCACACTGGAGAGACACAAACAAACAGAATAGCTTCAAGGCATCGACAAATAATTTAAAACCAGCAGCCAGTCATGCATTCTCACAGTCTTTTCATGTTTATGTGCCATGAACATCTTGTCCTCCTTTGCATTCTTTGTGTCTATCTACAGCCAACCCTTAAGCTCTGAGCAGGTATGATTCATTAACATCCATAGAAATCACACCCCCTCTACATGGACACTATATTCACAATTACACAGCTAATTTGAATTGATAACGTGCAAAGGAGGCGAGAGAGGCCTTAAACACACGAGAGACACCTTGACTTGTCTCATTTAATGGAGCTATTTTTGGCTGCTCACAAACCTGCTGGAACCTATTTCCAGTGCAAAACCACACAAGCAAACACAATAAAATGGCAGTAATAGTAGCCTTTACTGAAAACACATGATCCTGTGCAAATGCATTTAAGTAAAAAAAAAACAAAAAAACTACATTTTCACGAGAATGCTGTTTTTGTAAATCCTCATGGTGAACAAACTGCATCTCTCAGACTGAAATTCCTATAATGCAAATCCAATAAAGACCATGTTGTTAAGGCTGAAACGATCTTCTACTGCACCACAAACTACATGGACTAACCCACCCAAAAGAAACATCTTTGGAGGTCTTCAAATCCTGTAATAGCAGGATTTGGCTTGGCCCTCAAAATATTCAAGTTAACGATCTTTGAAACTGAAATAAACAACATCTAAATGACCTAAATAAAGGGTTCACTTGTCAGGAAGTATACAAGAGATGAAAACATTTTTATCATCGTCTCTAAGGGAGGAATCATGCTCAACGAATCAAAACGTGCTCTTGGAGAAAAATTTGGTAATTATACCACAAGCTTTGAACTCTTTAATGGTTCCAATTTATTAGCCTGAAAGAAGAAAAGAAAGTAGACTTGTAGTAAAAACCTGTGGTTCATTCCAAACAGGGCGTTTATCTTAAACGCTAGCAGTTCATTTGACTGCTGTGTACAGAACATAACTATGGTTCTGTTCCTGGAGAGCAGATAAATGGTCCAAGTTCACATCAGGGTTTTCAGTCTTTCTGCTACCTGAACTTAAAGTGCTTCCTCTGCATGAAATAAAGCAAAAATCTACATCTCTAAGGACAAAATTAAATGTGGGAAAGACACAACAGTGTATCTGTTGATGATACATACTTGAAAAGCTGTCTAAGCTTCAGTCATGTGGTTATCTTTATGGCTGTAATGTCCATGTCTAAGAATTTATAAGGGTTGACCTTTGTAAAAACATATCTGGCTGCTCTGAGTTAATCACATTCAAACATGATAGTGAAAGTCTGTCTCTACCCATTTGGCTCTCTACAATGAAATCATCATTATGGCTGTTGTCATTCTTACCCTATTTGCTGTAACAGCGAAGTACTGCAGGTTCTGGAGGAAGCCCACGTCAGCGTGGATGCTGGTCAGGTTGTTGTGACTCAGGTCTAAGAAGCGAAGCTTGCGACAGAAGAAAAGCTGGCTGGGGATTTTCTCGATCTTGTTCCTGTTCAGATACAGCCTCTCCAGATTGGTAAGGGTTCCAATCTGAATGGGGATGTAGGCGATCTGGTTGTACCACAGCTTCAGGCACACAAGCCGGTGCAGGTGCTGGAAGCTGATGATCTCCTCTATTGTCTTCAAATTGTTGTCCTTCAGGTCAATCTCCTGCAGGTTGTGCAAACTAAAGATGGAGTGAGGAATGCGTTCGAGATCGCAGCGAACCAGCTCGAGCTCTGTCAGGTTGACCATTTTCTTCAGGCTGTTGAGCACCATGAGCTTGGTACCCTCATTGTTGATGGAGAGCTTCTGGAGGTGCACGCCCACATCTGTCACTACTTGCGGCAGCTTGGTTAGGTTGCTCTTGAGACGTAGCACTTTGAGCCGTTTCAGCTCTCTGAGCCCATCAATGACGATGTAGCGATTGTTCTCTGCGCTCAAGTTCCCAGTTAGGTGCAACTCACTGAGGTTCTTCAGGCTGTATATCCACAGGGGAATCTCCTTGATGTCAGTGAACTTGATGTGGAGAGACTTCAGGTTTTCCCTCAGGAAAGCCAGAGCTGGAGCCTCAATTTTAGCTGGTGTGTGATAGAGCCACATCTCTCTCAGGTTGGAAAGCTGAGCAATGATTGGCGGGATGGTTACGTCTGGGATGAGCTCAAGCTTGAGCACTTCAAGCTCTATCAGATCGAATACTGTGTCCGGGATCCCACTGAGCATGAACAGATGCAGCTCCAGCTTTTCCTGGGAGTTCTTGGTGATGCGCTGCCTCAGCTTCTCTAACGTCCACTCGTTGTTCAGGTTCAGCTGCCTCAGCTTGTTCTCGCTCACCTCTGACAGAAAAACAGCAAAGCGCTTGGAGTAGAGCGGGTCATACTGATCGATCATGTGCAGCATGAAGGCAAAGTCGTTCTTAACGTCTGGGATGTCACTGTAGCTGCTCTCTTCCCGGATTGACTCAAAGGAGTATCTTTTGAGGGAGCGGCTGAGCATCCAGCACAGAGTGTACATGCAGATCAGACCATAAACCACCACCAAGCTGATGTAGAAACAGGCCAAGATCTTGAAAAGTGTTGCTAACGGGTGAGCACACGAGAATGTGCTATACCCCGTTAGCTTCTTTAGGTTCACCACACACACTACATCGAATCTGATGTAGTGCACATAGTAGGCTGTATAGCAAATTATTAGTATAAACTTGATTACTTTGATGATGGTCTGACGTATGTAAAGACGGTAGACTATATCACCTTCCTCTACATGTATTCTGAACTTCTTCACCTTCTCAAAAAGGGCCTTTGCTTGCTCCCCTTCTTTTTTATCCAATACCCCGGTTTCAGAGCGATCTACAATTCCTTGTTCAATTCTGGACTTGGTACGCTGAAGCATTGGGACGCTAGCTTCCACATCCTCGCTCACAAACGAGGCCTTCTTGTCCACAGAGCCATTCATTTTTCCCAGAGGTTTGGGGTCGCTCTCTTCCACCACGGTCTCAGACAAAGCCCTTGTTGTCCATGGGGAGTCAAAGCACTTGAGGAGGATTGAAACAAAGTGCTCCAGTTTTGAGCTTGTGCGGGGAAACTTGAACCAGAAGTTGCTACAAGCCAAGAAGATGAGGGTGTGGAGTAGCACCAGATAGGGGAAATATTTGGCAAACCAGTGCAGTTCATTTTCATAGCAGACAGCATCGACGTAATTATACTGATGACGGTCGAGGTCATATTGGATGCCTTTGGGTTCAAGAACATACGGAGTCGTCATGTTTGGGACCGGCATGGTCTCGCATGACCTGTTGACCACCCACTTGCACGGCAGGCAAATCATCTTGTCCTGCGTGACCTGCAATGTGCCACCGAACACTGCGATCATCAGCATGACGATTGAGATGTAGTCGGTGAAAACGTCCCACCATGGCTTCAGGATTCGGTACGCTGGCTGCGTGTCAGCAAAGTACCGGAGCTCTGTGATGGGAATCATGATGGTTTATCTAAAGAAGAAAAGAACAAAGAAAATGAGGAATCAGCTGATGAGTCAGTTTTACAACACAATGGGAAAAACTTTATATGCTTGTGGTAAAATCTTAGCATGCAAAATATTATTCCTTTGGGTTGACGCCAGACGTGCCTGATTGACTAACACAAAAAAAATCCACAGTTGCATCAGACCTAATTACATTGTGTTGATCGCCAATTGGACAAAACTGTTGCTCCTGCATCGGGGGAGGGGCAATGCTTCCTACTTAGCTTTTGGTTATTAGTTCTTTGACAACTGAGTTTTCGATTTTGACGTTAAATTTCTTTTCTTCTCAGCAACTCCAAAGAGTCCAATTCACTTATCATCACACATGCAGCCCAGTCAGTATGTTAAAGCCACGTGCACAGTTACCAGACTGGTGGCACATAAAGGTGGGCAGTCACTATATTTACGTGTTGGGATATCCCAAGCATCTGACTGTCATATCCTGACAGCATGCAGCAGTTCAGACCGCAGAGCAGGTGGAAACAAAAAGACCACAGGCTGTGACACAACACACATGTTTACACAAGACCGACTTTCTCCATTTCCCCTGATGAGCTTCGATTTTTCTGTACAGCCATGTTTCCACAATGCCAGTGTTCCTCTAAATCAATATGGTATCCTTAGAAACGAAGCTCAAATGTCTCAAAAAACACAAAATAATGAGAAGTTGAACTTTGACTTGAAAACTCTCTCAGCAAAATGTGACTGGGCTGCTGACCGCGTAACAAGTAACCCCCACAACCAGAGGACTCTCCCAGGCATCCATTTACGCATGAGTACATCTGTGAAACCACAATTGGGCTACTTCCTCGCACAGTAAATGTGTGAGTAACACAAAGAAATACAGCAACATGAGATATTTTAATTTCTATATCTAAACTGTTTCAAAGCCTAATGTTAAATCTAGAATAAGGTGAAACATGGAATAAAAGTTTAATGCGGTCAAGTCCCACCATACAGTATATCTCAGAGGATAATTAAAATGATGGTCTTTTCTCTTGTTTCATCTTTGAACACAAAACTGGTGAAAGCAAAAACTCTCCAAAATTGGATTTCCCTGTCTGCTCAACTCTTTCTTACAGGAAAGGGATGAAAGAGGATAGCTGGTCAAGTGGTCACAAAAAAAGCATTGTTTTATCCAGTTCAAACCAGAATGGCAGTACAGTCACTGTGGGCCTCCTCTGTTGGGCTGCTGCTTTACCTCAACACAGAAACTACAGCACACAGAGTGGAGAGACCCAACAGCTGCCAAAGCACCTCTTAATGATCATCATTCACATGGTATGAAAAACAGCGAGAGACAATCTCTAACCCAACACCAATAAAGCCTCTGTCCCAGCACACAGCTACACACAACCAAAACCAAACCAGAACACAACATTAAAATAAAGTAATTAAATGTGTTCAGACTAAAACTGTGTGAAACTGCAGTAGGTATGTTTATTAATTCAAACTGAAGATAAGGGCTTTACACGTGACCAAGCTGATAAAGTCAAATAAAGTGTAACTATAAAGATTAACGTTACATGCTTTATAAAACAAACCCTGAGCTTCTGCACGTCCCTCCAGGATATTCATAAACAAAGATCTTGTAAACTAAAGTGTGACATAACCCACACACCGTCACTCATATGTTCAGTCCAAAGGAACATCCAAGCTTTGTTTCACACTATCCTGGAAAATAAACACAAGTCTGCAAGTTGCTTATCTTGTCTGTGAATCACGCTGCGCGTCTTCCTGGACCTCCACCCACCACACCACTAACTTTTCCTCTGATGAACTGCAAGTAATCAGATCATTCTCACCACCAGTGCCTCACCACTAGAGGAATATGGCATCCTAATACTAGAATTAAAATGTGATTTAAAACAAACAAAAAAGAAAAAGGTCAATACTGAACTACATACTGACTCTTCTTTTGGTTTCTGTTTGCAGCTTCATGTCGGTACATCCCTCCTGAATTTGCTTCCTGAACAGAGCTGCTTTTGTGTGGGTGACATATGGGCTGAGCAAGGTACAGGCAAACCTGGCTGCTGTGAGAGCTAATACATTACAGGGCCAAGGATAATTTTCCTCAAGGACACCAGTGTCTCTCTACTGTGTTCAAATAGAAAAAGAGAGCAAAAAAAAAAAAAGGCATCCTGGCTTTTTTTTTCAGCATATTCCCTACCAACAGTATATCTCCCTCTGAAAGGATCATAAAGTTCGCCTGAAGTTTACTTTTTTTTCACTGAATCATAAAAAATTCAATTATCCAAGGAATAACTCAACCACAGCAACCAATGGAAAAGAGACTATCCTTCATAGAGGGCTTATACTCTTATTCCATTAGTCTGATTTTTGCCTTTTCTGCTTCTGTAAATATCCTCCCTGCAACAACTCCAATTTCCATCTAAGTACATGATTAGACCCAAAGGATCTACCAATTCCTAACAACACAGAGCATCATGGAGCTGATGACTGATTCTCCATGCTTATTATTCACCCTAATGCTATGATTCAGCGTGGATGGTTACCCAACAAGGAACAATATGTTTGGCATTCATTCACAAGAAGTCGGTTGTTTCAACCGATATTTGTCAACAGTCTGACACCTACTGCTGTTCCCTGACATTGTTGGACTGGAGGGAGGTACAGGATAAGTTTAACCATGTCTCAGACAAGTAGAAACAGAGTGAGTGATGAGTGCACAGCAAAGCTCGAACAATTAGTTCAATAAAGAATTGATCCACAACTCTTTTCCCGCTTCCACCACATGAGGACTTGTTGCTTTATACAGCATTACAGGCACGTAACCTAGGTGATCATATAGTTTACATGCTTGAGTGCATGTTAGGTCAGCAACATGTGGTGTTTTCATGAAAACACACCCGACAACTTCCACTTTCAGTAAGCTTTATTGGACTGTACCAGCTGGAACTGGAGAGGGGGGGGGGGTCAAGTTGGGGTCTGGTTTGATTTACTTTCTATATTCTACAGATTTCGCATACCATTTTTGTAGCAGTAATATTCATATCATACGGTCTGTAGTTTAATATTAAAGAATTTGGGTATATTGTGAAAGTATAGAAGATATTTTTTTTTTTAAATCATGCCTGTGCTTGTTATGAGAGTAGTCTGGTGATCCTCTCTTATAAACAGAGAGCTCGGGGCATTGTTTTTCCCTACAGTTCGCCTCTCTCTGTGCTCTATCATCCATGTTGCTTCATCCATCGAGTCTGCTACTCATTTCAAAAAACAAGAGACAGAGCTCTGAAAACCTGTTTGAGCTGATACTGCTGTTCATACACCTCAGAGCTGCTGGTTGTCGTCCTGCTTAATATAATCAGCAACAAGAAGAGACTCTAATGGGTTTTAAATCTCATAAAGGATTCGAAACTTCTGGCTGCAAGATACATTATATCATCTATTAATCTGCCTCTTGCTGGGTTTATATGAAGCCACAACACCTCACTGTGTGTAGTTCTTGAGAAAATGTTATGAAGAGCTGTGGGTGTAGGTATAAAGGATTCAGGGTCATGTTCTCAGCAGGTGATAAGGGGATCTCACACATCCACAGATCCTTCCAAAACATGAGATTTTCTCTGTTCCTTGTAAACAAAATCTTTCTGGATGGGCCATCTGCAGGAAACAGAGTTATCACAGCCTCAGATCTCAGGCCATCTGACCAGCCCTGCCAACAGCAGGCTTGTGACATTAAGAGACTGCAGCAGCCAGGGCTAGTCCTGACCATATCAAACTGGTTTTGGCTCACAAAAACCTACTTTTCTTCCCGAGGACAGAGCACAAAATGCCACACTTCCAATCTCACATCTACAACGAGGACAATATAAAATGTGTTATGATTTATATGATCTGACTAACCTTTATGTGGCCAGTTACATGGCCAACGGTGCACAGTCATATATAGCCTTCACCACAAAAGGACTACAATGACGCTGTAAATGATCTCACACTGGGATGATACAAATGCATCTCCAACCATATGAGCTCTTTATCAAAATGAAACAGCTGCCTGTTGAATCCCACCAATATGTGTGTCATGATACACAAACACAACCTCAATATGAACTTACAGATGTACATAGGCTTCAACAAATGCTCAACGTCATTTTATGGTTTCATAGATTAATTGAGTTGATGACATGACACTGACATTGTCCCACACCTCAGGGTGGCATCTGAAAACGTCTCGTTTTGTCTGACCGACAGTCCAAAACCTACACATGATCAGTACACTAACGTATGAGAGAAAAAATTTTTTAAAAAATCATGAAATCTTACATTTGAAAAGCTTTTGATTAGAAGGATTCAATCCAGTATCAAATTAGTTGCCTAATAATTTTCTGTTGATGGACTAGCTATCCACTTAAATCAACTAACCATTTCATCTGTACAAATCTCAATGGAAACACTGCAGTTTAATCAACTTGGCTTTATTGTTTTTGGTGACTGACGCATAATTAATCTACTGTTTCCAGCCTCAGTGTTTTGTGTTTTTGCCATAATACCCCACTGGCCTTCAGATGTGACTGATACATGATCGAGAATATTTGATTAGCTAAAATTAATCTGGGATTAAGAGCCTGGCTGTATTGCTGACTGGAATGATAACATGTAATCCAACCCAGACAGCGACCTTTTGGCAAACTGGTCTTCCCCACAACAGGCTGAAGAGCGGCGACGGGAAACGATGTCTCATACCGATGCCCGGTTAGCACGCTGCGGCAGTAAAACCACTCTGAACCACACGGCTAACCAGCGAGGCACAAACATACTAAGGAAAAGGACCCACCTGTTTTTTTAAAGATGGTGTCTCTCGCCTCTTCCACACACGGGTGACACATTTCTCTCGCGTTTCCTCGGTAGCTGTGGCCGGCAGTCGGACACCGGGCCAGGGCCCCGTACGACAGTGACAGAGGCGAAGCCCACACGAAGGCACAAACAGTGCGTCTCCGTCAGCTAGCACAAACTGCCGCTGCTGCACGAGACTGGGGGAAGTCCTACCCCCACGCCGCTTTCAAAATAAGAGCACGGTAGGAGAAAACGAGTCATGGAAAAGAAAACATTGATTAATGAGGTAAAATATTGCAGGATTGTTAAATCGAGGTAATAAACAACATAAAGAATCTGTGTTTTCTTTCTTTTCATGTCTTTTAAGTGATGTGAAATAAGGGGTAGGAATCACCTGAGGCCCCACAATATGATATTACAATACATAGGTCATGATTATTGCAATTTTAAACATTTAGTAGTATTGTAATAGCACATTGGGATTTGCTACCTTTTGCAACACCAAATTATGTCCCTAATTATGCTGAACATCTATTTTATCTGATAAAATAAAAGTTCTCAGTCTCCAGATATACTTTGCCAGAGCCAGAGAACAAGATCAACATCTTCACTGACAAGAAGAACAAGGTTAGAGATCTGGTCTCACTACCACACTGAGTCAATCTGTTAAGTGATTAATAAAAATGATCCATAGCATTATTATTTAAAGCAACCTCACTTAAATGCATAAAGACCACACGATTCCAGCTACAAGTTACACACACTTCTCATCTTCTTGACCCATGGTGTTGTGGTAGATTTGTTCAGCTTCATTTCAAAGACCATTCACTCACCTATCAGACCCATTTCACAAAGTCTATAATCACACTTTCAGAGAGGAGTGTTCCTACTGAATAATAAATGCTGCTTTAATGTGGGGTCTTATAAATAAGGAATGAATGCTTCCTGTAAAAATTAATTGTGCATATAGTGTAATATTAAACCAGTAGCAATTTCCTAAGACAGACAGTCTCACCTCTTGGTTTCAATAATTTCTTTCTTTTCCTAAAGATAAAGGCCATTTTTTCTTTCCTGGTTAATAAGTCAAATACAGTATGTGAGACTTTTCTTTTGTTTAGGTATTCACAATCAATTCAAGACAATAGGGGAGGAGTATAACACACAAAACTGTATGTGCCTTCAGCACAGAGGCAGTGTGAGAGCTCTGGGAAATCTTTCCAGTTTCAGACTGATTGCAGCTTCCTCTAAACAAGCTTCCCCACCTTTCCGTGCAGGATTTGGGAACACACCCTTCAGTCACCACCAGCTCACTAAACTGGTCACTTGTTTTGTCATAAATTCATGATATAACCCCCTTCTGCTACTACCTCTAAAACCTTGGCAAACAATGAGGTGATGATAGCTGTCTGTGCACAAATCACCACAATATTGATAGCCTGCTAATATATACAGTCTATGCCCCCCCACTGTTTCCCATGTAGCCCCGCCCCTAACCGGGATCTGTCACACCTGTTTGTGCCTTTCTGAGGAATTTTGCGGCAGAGAGAAAGTCTCGATGTCCAATGTCTATATGTCACCCCCTGGTGGCTGTGTCCAACGGCATAACCAGAACCACCAGTTTGTTTTAGTGTTTGATGGAGTTTTTTTCTAGAGGAATTACCTCAGCCACCTAAATTTAGCTGAAAATGCCTAAGGCGTTTATGATGCCTGACGACGGGTGACAGTCCAGCGCCGCGAATTTCGATGTTTCGCCATGAAAAATGAAGTTATAACTTCTTAACTTCATGTTTATAAAGACATTAGTTTACCACCCGAGGACAAGGAACAATTGACATATCATGCCATATATCGTCAATAATAATCGTTTTTTTCCTCGTAGGAACTGTGTGCCAATAAAGTTTATTTTGAAAATACCCTCCGGTGATGTCGTCATCGAACCGCGACAACGCACTCAACGCAATCGTGTGAAACCAGGCAGCTTGTCTGTACGTCTGAAACGCAGTAGCTAGCATGATGGTTTTACATTAGTGTTTTGGTCTTTTGAGATAACCACACTCTCCGCAGACAATGGTGTTTGTCAGCGGATTGTTTCGGTGTTGTCGCCGTGGTTCCGCCCTGTCCAGACTGTGCACCGCCGGGTTTCACCGTCATCCTCCCGGACCAGCGACGACCACAGCCGGGACAGTGCTCCACTCCCGACAGGACCAGTACAGGCTCCGATACTTGTTACCTGCTGATAGAGGTGAAGCTGGCCTGATCATCTGTAGAAGGATCTCCACTTCACCGAGTATCAGAAGTGACGCTGTTGGGAAGATCCAGACAACACATTACCATCTTGTTTACACATGCAAGGTAGAAGAACCACAAATCCTAAACAAGTTTGTCTTTGTGTATTTTTCCCCACACATAAATCTGACATGCAGGTTGTGTCGTGTTTACAGGTTTGCTCTACCAGATCCACGCAGAAGATATCAAAGCTGGCATACCACAAAGGTGTAGTGATAGTGACATGTCCAGGGTGTAAGAACCACCACATCATCGCTGATAACCTCAGCTGGTTCTCTGACCTGGAAGGAAAGAGGTTGGTGCTGCTCTTAATTTACCAGAATGAAGCCACAACTATTAATCCAATTCGTTCTATAAATCCAGGAGGAAGATATTGGTAATTTGTCAGATGTATACAACACACAAGGTGAACACAGTCATAAAGGCAACAGTATTGCAGGAAGGACAAATAAGATGAAATGTGGCCAGTCATATCTTTGAGGTGACTATTAAAAAGATGATCTAAACACCGGCGAAGTAGATGAACAGCATGTCAGTGATAGTTTAAGGCTTTTCAGAGGATCTTAAACTGCCGGCTGGATACAACCTACTAAAAACTGCACACATTATATGTCTGAATGACTCGTGATGTATGTTTTTTTTTGTTTGTTTTAGGAACATTGAGGAAATCCTTGCAGCCAAAGGAGAAACTGTGAGGAGGATTGAAGGAAGCGCTGCTCTGGAACTAGTGATGGATGAATCCAGCAAAGACGAGAGACAGTGTAGTGAAGACACTGAAAAATCAGACAAAGATCCAGAAAAACAATAATACTGTGTTTATGTATGTGCATTGAAAGATTTTTATATTTACTGATACTCATAATAAATGTAAATCTTTTTTTTTAATCGCTAATGTTCCCTTGTCATAAAATACGAGCACCCCCCATTAACTGATCATAAAGATGACTGAAGCACGTTTTCTTTTGAAACCATACCAAACTTTTCCAACTACAACCCAAACTATTCATGTACTCTGTATGTAAGTTGCCGATTATGTATATAGGTAACATCTGGACCATATCTTTTATTGATATTTCAGTTTGGCTTTAAACGTGTATATGTAGTGTTGAATCTTGTTTTATGTAAATATTGAATACCGCACGAGACGACCCAGTGATGACCTGGTGTTGACACTTCGGGTTGAGACAACGTTCGATCTCGCGAGAGCAGCTAGTTGTTATTGCTAACAGGTAGCCTGGCTAGCATTCGGCGAAGCTATCTATAGTTCTCCTGTCTTTTCGTTTCTGTTGGACCGCAATGGATGCTCTCGGGTCGCTGGACGACACGGAGAGGCCACGCCATCGCCCTTTCTTGATCGGTGTCAGCGGAGGAACCGCCAGCGGGAAGGTCAGTCATGTTTCAGCCGAACGATCTCCCCGACGACGGAAATTAGCATCACACGTAGCTTAGCTCAGTTTGCCAATAATCAATCTGTGAAAGCAGCCGACACGCCCCTCGTTTAGTAAACATTTGGGCTCTAATACTTCATATACACACAGTACAGTGACTACTTGTCTTTCCTAATTTTGAGGCCTCTTCCATTGTTTCTCTATCGCGTTGACGAGCGCCACTTAGCTTACTAGCTGTTGTAATCAATACAAAACAATAAATAGTGAAAAGGTCACTGGACCCACGTTGTCCCCCACAGTTAGGTACTGTTGCCCCCCCCCCGTCTCCCAAGGCACGTCCACAAACCGCATTTAAATCGTTTTCTTGCTGGTTTAACCTAAGAAAGCATTGTGATACCTGATCATAAACAATAGACTTTTCTGACACAGTCGACAGTTTGCGCCAAGATCATGGAGCTCCTGGGCCAGAACAAAGTGGACCACCGTCAGAGGAAGGTGGCTATTATTAGTCAGGACAGTTTCTACAGAGTCCTGACTCCAGAGCAGAAAGCAAAGGCGCTGAAGGGCCAGTACAACTTCGATCACCCAGGTGTGCACAGCCTACTTTGTTTACAACTTCCCCCTCATCATCCGAGATGTGGTTGTATTACCATGTAATTACACTCTTATTGTATTAAACGCTGCTTTTCCTGCTGTTTCTATTTCTATGTCTTTGCAGAGGCATTCGACAACGAGTTAATGTACAAAACCTTGAAGGACATTGTGGAGGGAAAGGTGGTTGAAGTGCCAACGTATGACTTTGTAACTCATTCCAGGTTGGTAGGAAGCAGCGACTGACCCCTGATCAGAAATCACCTGACCTCCTCTCTCAGCACCTTTGTATGAGAGTGGTGTTTGTGTGTCTACAGGTTGGAAGACAAGATCACGGTTTACTCAGCAGATGTGGTCCTCTTCGAGGGGATCCTGGTTTTCTACCCCCAGAAAGTCCGCGATATGTTTCACATGAAGCTCTTCGTTGACACAGATTCAGATGTCAGACTGTCTCGGAGAGGTACTATTGTCTCCGCCAAACACACTATATTGCAGGCGATGTCACAGTGGATCAATGGTCTGACCTCATTTTTCTGTAGTGCTGCGGGACATGAGCAGAGGGAGAGACCTGGAGCAGATCCTCACACAGTACACGACGTTCGTCAAGCCTGCTTTTGAGGAATTCTGTTTGCCTGTAAGGATGACAACAACTGATTATTATCAGACATTTTACAGCATCGACCTTCTGAGATGCATATGTGTGACTTTTTTTTGTTCTCTCCCAGACTAAGAAGTATGCAGATGTTATCATTCCAAGGGGAGTAGACAATATGGGTAAGTGTTTTTTTTTCCACATGATGATCATTTCTCAAACATCATAAATGCTTCACAAACTCCTCACCTGTCTCTCACCAGTGGCCATCAACCTCATTGTGCAGCACATCCAGGACATTCTGAACGGAGACATCTGCAGATGGCAGCGAGGATCCATAAATGGCCAGGGGCCGGGCTTCAAACGGGGCATTACTGAGCAGGGTGACATACAGACCGGAGCTATTAATCCTCCAGGAAAGAGGGTCCTGCTGGAGCCCAGTAGTCGGCCTCACTGAGACAGTGTGGATACTTGGATGTGGCTGTGAAGATGAGCTTGATGCTGTTGATGTGTGTAGCGTGGGTCAGAGACTGTGAAGCCAGTCTCACCCCCCCCACCCCCCGCAGCCTTTTTAAAATTGATAACCCAAATAACTAAGTTGCAAGCATTTAGTGCTGCAGCCTCTTTGTAACTCTACTGTAATTAGTACTGCATAACAAACATGCTAATATTTTGTTTTTTCATATGTGAAAGTCTTCCGTGATAGTGTTAGATTTTTTTTCACTGTGGTCAGACAAGCTGTTACTGAAGTGGACGGTCATATGGTTGAGCGAAGGAGGCAATACTGACTTATTTAAATCCAGTGATCGTTTTGCACTTTGAAATCGACCTCATAATTCACACGGTTTTTATTTTATGTTGTTTTAATAGAGATTAATATATTTAATTTACATTAATTCTGATGTGTAGTCGCCTCATTCTGTTTTCAGTAACTTATTCAAATCAGATTATGTACAGATGTGTTTCTGTAGTGCAGGTTGGTATTGAGTGTTTCCTGTTGATTATTTAAATGCCGAGTCCATGCCTTAACTTTTGGTTGATTTTCCATGCATCACTATTCATCTTCAACAATAAATGGAAATTCCGTTATTAAGGTTTAAAGGGCGTGTCTGTTTTTGTTTGTTTGTTTTTTTTTTGACAAAGAACGTGGAGTTTGCGAGTGACACTGTGTGTATAGAAACAGAGCTGTTTGTTTTATTGGAGTTTGAGAACACAGTGTGATGTGTTGGTTTTGACCATTATCCCAAAAAGGAATCAAAATGATTTTACTACAGCACATTTTGGAATGACACACACAAGTCACTGAGGACTTCAGTCACACACAAACACTTTCACACAGCGACATGACTGGGACATGATTGTGATTGCCTTATGGTTCTCTACACTTGAACACGGCACACAATGATTCAGTATGACATACATAGATCACAGCATCTTTAGTAATTTATCTTTTTGTGTTTTTGCTTTGCTTTTTTTAGTGCACATATGTATGGCACTTGGGAGAAGCTAAGCTCTTCTCATAAGCATAAACATCCTTTTTAAGAACAAAAGGAGCACTGTATATAATACATTTCATAACCATACATGATTCTTACACAAAAAATGTTTCAAAACAAACTCATAGGTTCCAGTCTCTAATGGTCATCCTCTCGTCAAGTTCAAACCCCCTCACGCGGCCCCCCCCCGCTCCAGTGGACCCTCGGTCCGCAGCCTGCATGTTGACGTCACAGTTCACGGCAGGCTGCTCTCGAGGTTCGGCTGTTCGAGGGGAAGTCATGAGTGGGGGAGACGGTCGCAGGAAGATGACCAACAAATGGCACATACATAAAGGAAGAGGAAGGAGCAACTTGGAGAGTAATGGACCATTCAGCTCAATCTCACACACACGCAACAGCTCCACTCTAAAACAGAGAGCCCAGGGAGCAGACTTTGGTTATTTCCGTAGCATCTCCCTGCCCGCTCTGTGCGATTCTTCTCTCCCTCTTGGCACCAGGCTTCCTCCTGTTTCACCATAGTCACAATCTCTCCCCGTTTCAACGCCACAGCCACAGTAATCCCAATTTTAATCTCCCAGAGCAGCAGAGCTCTTTGTAAACCTCGGCCACGCTTCAGTCGTCTGTAGTTTGTTCTGCATTCCGCACAATGAGTCTCCCATTTGCTCCAGCGGCTAGCTTCCATTCGTCTTTCTCTCAGTCTGTAGTAAAGTGGAGTTAGTGTCATGAAGCACAGTTGGAGGTCAGTCTCGGCAGGCCTATGGGCCCTAGGTCTTCTCCTCGCGGTCCGTCTTGCGCCTGGCGATGTTCCTGGGTTTGATCTTGAGTGACAGCTCCCACAGAGCCTCCTCTGCCAGGTGGTCGCTGAAGTCGTTGAAGAAAGATACAATGTCTTCGTTGCGCTTCAGCTCATAATGCCTGAGATGAGAACAGGTCCGAGTTTCATGAGCACAGCAATTCATTAGTGAGGAGACAAACAGTTGTGAGCTGACAGCAATGTTTTATGGTATCAGAGTTTAATTATACACAAAGCTGGTGCATTATATTTCCTGCCAGTCGAAAACCACTGACATTTATTACTGTGATTGATGTTTACAAAGCTTACCCCTGATATATATCTTTACATCATACATTTATCTGAGTGGACTTACACTTGCTGGAAGCGCCGCATGCTGTCCAGTATGTTGAACTGCTGCCAGCGTTTGGAGAAATTGACCTTCCCGTCAATGAGGTCGGGGTTCCCCAGGTGGACAAAGGTCAAGTCCTGGAGGATGAGACCCCTGGAAGAGGAAGGACAGGTGATATCATGTCAAGTCGTGGTCCTATGTGTGAGTTCAAACATGTATGTAACCATCATTGACTTACAGGTATGGGATACATGGAGGCTCGACTTCAGCCAGAGCAGCTCTGTATGCTCTGAAGGAGGAGGAGCTGTCAATCAACGTGCAATATTCCTCCAATCCCTGAGAGAGAAGAAGGAGTTAGAGGCATATGAGAGAAAGGTCATAATGATGATGATGATGATGATGATGATGATGCTCATCAATGAGAAGGAAATCTTGATGAACACATGGTCTGTCACCTCTGAGGTCTGCTTCTGCCACTCCAGTCTCCTGATGGGGGCAGAGTCCAGGGCCGACAGTATTGCCAGGTAAGAGTTGAAATTATTTAACTTTCTTAAGTGCTGTAATAAGAAATGTGAATAAATGTTATTGAACTGTAAAGGAAACAATACAAACATTAGGACATTAAATGTGGCCAACCTTCATTATCTTGATGAACTTGAGGAGCAGCTTCTCTCTGTCTTGGGCTTTCTCCTGCTGAATTATCAAAGAGCGGACCCTGTAGGACACAGAGGAATAAAGTGTATTGTGTTAATATTTATGAAGGTAAGATGTTTTAAGACACAAGTCTAAATGGAAGTTTGTGGTTTTGCTCTCACCAATAGCTCATGTTGTTAAAGTGCTCTGTGAACTGAGTCAGGTTCGGACTCTTCTCCTCATTCTGCTCCTTGGCCCAAAGCAGCACCTCAGGAATCTGAAGGAAAAACAGGTGGAGTTCAAGTCGTAACACAATACATGTCAACAAAAAATACTGACATTAGCAACTAGTATTTATAGGAAGAATCCAACGTACCTCTATTTTATAGAAGAGTTCAGCATCAAGAAGAGTGAGCTGATCAGCAATCTCATGACTGCGGAAGTCGTGAAGAGTTCCAGGCCTGTTGGACACAGACTGTTAGGTGATCACTGCAGCTTTAAGATTTAACCACAGAACTGAAAAAGAAATTATTTTGATTTTTTGTCTTGGTAACTGGTTTATAGAAAGTCTGGTCATAAATGTACAAAATGTAACATGGAAACAAACTAAGAATCTGAATCTCACGTTTTTATGAGTGTGGATACAACAAGGTTAGAGGAGCACAGAACTAGCTGCTTTAAATAATCGAGACTTGACTTTGAACTGCATCAACAGTTGCAGATTGTGTGATGGGTGAGTGGTTGATTGTAGCACTACGATGTAAATACAGAGAGAGCGCAGAGAGCAGAGGCATTACATGAGCTCCTCTCATCCATCTCTGCTGCTGTTTTGAAAATACAGCTTGGCAAGGTTTTCCTTTTTGTGTTGTTGGTTTGTAGCTCACCACACACTGTGATACAGTGGGAATCTACACATCAGCTTTTACCCACTGATGGCTTCAGATGAAAGATTGTATGTGGAAGAAAACATTAAAAAAAATGGTTGTACATTTTTATGATTTGTATTCATAACCATTTATACATTTCTTTTGTAACTGTCTGTATCCACAAGGAGTATACATTATATTTTATGTTACTGTTAAATAATAATGTTGTAAAAGAAATGTATAAAGTCAAATGTATTGGAGGAAACAGGAGAAGGATTTCATTGCAATGAAAGAAAGCTAAATAATAGAAAGGGTTTTGATAATGCCTTCCATGGAAACATTATTAAACCATTATACAAGCATCATCTGGGAATGACCATTAGTCTGAGTAGCCTATGGTGTTCGATGGTCAGTCTATCAGACAATTAACAAAACATTGTCTGCTCTTCCCAAAGATACTGAACCATCATAACGGCAAAACAGCAGCGTTCCAACTGTAGCATCAACAGAAACCCCTTGATCCCTCGACCCCAACGGTACCTTGCAGAGACCCCTCTGGCTGCTAGGGGCTTGAGGGAGTTAGTGTAGCGCAGCAGCTTCTTCTGCTCAACCTTATCCAGGATGTTCTTGCGGAGCACGCGGGCGAGGCTGAGCTCACCATTGCACACCAGTGTGAACACCAGGTCCATTAGCTGTTTCAAGATGTCCTCTGTTAGCTCCACCAGGCTGCAGGACGGAGGGAGAGGAGGGGGGGGGATTAAAAATGGGCAACAGGGGCGAAACCAGATGAGTTTGTTGTTGAATTCAAAACAGTGAGTCGTACTCACCACAGCTCGTCCACCACACGAACCAGCACAAAAAACGTGTTCTTGCTGACTCGCTTCTTGAAGGTGTCCGGACTGTGGCAGAACCTGGTGTATGTGCTTTGTGGTCAAGGACAATGAAAACTAAACTACATGCGGGTTACACAGCGCAACAACATGCTTAACTAAGATTACAAAGATTACATTTTATCAGGCTTTATTTAGGGAGAAAATAAAAAGTGTGAAGCTTTGCTCTTTGTAAATCCCTCCAAAGTTGCCACAGTTTGTGGTTCTAATTAATTATATAATGATTATCCCACACAGTGGCTTCTATTATACTCAAGATAGAACAACTTTACCTACTTGTAATACACTTAAGGATATTAAATGAATGGTAGTAAACTGGAAACTAAAACATTAGATAGTAAATCTGGTACATTTATTCTTGCAGTAAAAACAGCTTGGCTGTGGCTAAATGTTAATTAAATTAATATCAGTTAAGCTGCTGACTCTTTTCTCGAATAAGACCTGTCAAAACGCTACATATTACTTAAGGTCTATAACCTAAACATCCTCAGTTTCTTATAATGTGAGAGAAGAGGAATATGACAACGGATCAACTGATGATCAGTTATTTTTGATTAATGAAATAACCCATTAACCAACCAATAATAAGCAATGACACAGCTGGAAAAGCCTTGGAGGGAAAAACCTAATGGCACTCTTGTTCTCCTGAGGTGCCATTAACTTTCAGTTTCAGTAGTAATTTAGACTCAAGTATCCATCAGCAGAGCTCTGTGTGGTTACTGCAGTTTTCTATTTCTGAACATTTTCAAATGAAAGATATGAATAAGAACGAAGACAAACACATCTTTCCTTGGTAAATAAATCACTGAGCAAGAAAAACAGTTGTCAACCAATAAAACAACGATTACGCTCAGAGTGACACGTTGAGTGATCTGAAAAGGATATCTGTAGTGTAGCTTCTTAATGAGGTCCTCTGGGGTTATAAAAGTCCTATATGTAGTCAGAAAGGCTTCACAGTACAAAACGAGATCTGTCAAGCAAAAACAGGAGGAAAAAAAAACACAGCATATTTCAGTTTGATGTGCAGCCAGAGATTTTTCCAATTAACCACCTAAAGATGAAAACACATCATCAAATGTGAAGGCTACATAACCCAGACTGACACATTGCAAATAAGTGAAGCATAGAGAGAGACAGACTGGGGCTATTTAACATGCTACTCAGATGCAGAGATTAGAAATGTGGTGCCGTGTCAGTCAAAATAAAGAATCACACTTACAAGTTAATCTGTCTTTGAACATAACAGTTGCTGTCAAGCTAGCAAAACAGAGCTGTAACAGTGACCCTGAAGCACAGTAACATACTCTGCTCTGCATAACAAATATGTGGGCTAAGTATGAGTCTTAATGTGTTCTGTAATCTTTACTGTACCTTTGCGGTCTGTTTCTGTAGCGTGGACTAATAGGATGTCTCCTGATCCGGCACGAACATCAGGGCCATCGTCATTCTGAGAAAAAATTAAGTAGAGTGAGCAAGGTTTGGAGAAAATGAAGGACAGATAGAAAGATTGGAGTGAAGTGAGTGAGGAGTGAAAGCAGCAGAGGAGAAGAGTGGTTACAGTAGCTGTGGAGTGATGCAGTCTAGCCTAAAATGTAGCTCGCACCTTTCCTTTCTGCCAGTTTTTTTTTATCCTGCACCAGCTCCTCTGATGACGAAGAAAAAAGTCAGACTAGTGTAAGATAAAAGCACCACCACTGCAATATGTCTCCTGTAACACCTTTAAATGTTATCACAGGCCATGAATCTTTCCTCCTTGCAATCCTGATCTTGCCCCATCTTCTTTTATAAATCATTGCTGTCACATTGCCCCTAACCTTGCAGAGTGGTGAGCAGCATTTACACACATCTGTCTATCAGACTGCACCACACAGGACAAAGAAGGAGGAGGCGTAGGAAGAGGAGGAGGAGGAGGGCGGTTTGGCACTTTCAGCTCTGCAGTTTCAGAGGCTTGACTCCAGAGGGCAGCAATGGCTATCAGTGGTGCATCTCAGGATCTGATTACACATCTGAGTGACTCTCAGTGACCTTTAGTCTGCACTGGACTAACAGGATAAAATGTGCTTTGTATGCTGGAGCTGCACAGTTCAGTCACAGCACATTTCTAAAAGCAGAGCACAGCATCAGCAGCCACGTCTCTCTTACCTCTTGTTTTAGTGTTATCCTATTCATAATCTCCTTGTGGTCTATGAGAGAGAGTTCGTCCACATCTTCTTCATCGCTCCCACCAGACTCTGTTGACTTCTGCCTCCTACAACACACACACACCATCATCACACCACAAAATCTGTCTGTAGTCATGCCAGACACCGTTTAGTATTTTTGTAGTGCACCTGGTGCACCTGCAGCGCAGGTGGGCGCACAAACAATACCTTATCATACATTATATGTGGGAATGTTAGAGGTTGTGCCAAACATGCTCGATCACAACCCACTACTTTAATCTCCTTTACACACAGGTCTACACACAGTTCTTTGTACTAATGCACCATTTGTCATTGAATGATCCATAACCATTTGTCAAATGTACAGTGAAGGTAGAATTACAGATGTAGTCTGTTTTTTCATGTTATCAGATTTATTTATGTCTAAATTCATTTTTATATTTAACTCAGTCTATATTGTTTTACATGGAACAATGACTGTGACAGTCTGATAATGAAATAGTCATCTGCTTAATCATTTTACTGTGACACAATCATGATTCTGTAAATACACCTTGTTTCTTTTGGAAACCTTTTTGTTTTTTGTGAACAGCATTAGGAAATATATCAGTCAAATCACATCATGTTGGTGATTGCAGCAACATGTCTGGACTGTAATTTAAACCCACAAAGTGTTACTTCAGCCAAACTTGTTAAAAAGAAGAGTGCTGTTGTCCCTGAGGAGACAGGAACAGACTTGATGGTCCTGGAGGGGTGGGGCTGGGGGGGTTATTAGAACAGGATGAACTGATCTAAGATGTTTCATGAGACTGTGTCAACTGTTTTCAATGAGACAAACTGGGGTGATTTTGCAACAGTCTGGTGTTGGTTGCACAGAATCTAACCAGTACATGCCATGTATAATTATGGCTTAATAGCATGCATCTCCAGTCCTGCTGGACTACTAAAAAACTCTTGATTTTCAGGAGTGCTGTTGATGTTCTCCCACAGCACACTGCACAAAGGGAGTTGAGGAGCTATTCACAGCTGGAAAAAAAATGAAATTTAATTATGAATGGTGGTGAAATAGCTCCAGGACCACCTCAGAAAACAGGGGGAGAGCTGCATTTTAATTGATGTTACATTTGAATCACATTGAGTATGTTGGTTTCTTGTTTACCAACTGTAAAAACATTGTAGCATAGGGGATTAGTAAATATAGGACATGGTTTATACAGTTACTATAACGTATAGAAATGAGACACAGTGTATACTGTGTTACAGGATGTAAACATTACGACCCTTACCTTTCCTTGTCCAAAGCCTCTTTGCTATTGGTGGATGGCATCTGAGGGGTGGGATCTTGAAGTACATCATCAGCTGCAATTGTTTCCTAATCAATGGATGGAAAAACAATAATCAACATCTGTGCAGCAGAACATGGAACGTCGATGGTGGATGGTTCCATGCAGTGACAGGAGCCTGGTTATTGATGAGATTGCACAGACCACCAGGACCTCATGCAATGGAGAGGAGGATGGATTCTTTGTACACAAGTCCCAAGATGCTATCCCTTTTAGTGTTAACTCACATGAAGTGTAAAGGGCTGATGGGTAAAATGCAGCGTTTCCTCAGTATGAGGCAGGACAGCCCCATCAACAGATGAAACTCATTTGCACTGCAACTGCACTAAAGGTGAAACCACAAATATGAGCACACGTCTGTACGTCTCTATCATTCTCGCTTACACTCTCACACACCACCACACAAAGACTGCTGAAATACACCCCGACTGCAAACACATTGACCCAGAGGAATACAAATAGAACCACACACACGCAGTCACACATGCACAAGCGCACATAAGCTGTTATGGGGAATGTTATTGGAAAATTGAAAACCAGTGAACCATTGAGAATCCCTTTTGGAGCGGCGACATGTCAGGTGTTAGATCGGAACAAGGTTAAATGCTCATTACAGTTGAAGCGCAGCCACAGAGACAGCAATCACCAGCCAGGCAGTCAGACCAACATACAGATGGACATCTTTTTCCACAGACACCACCCCACAGCACATGAGGCCCTCGCAGGCAAACCCGTGAACCTGAAGTCATGCTCAGTCAGGTTTGGCTACATTCACATTCCATCTCAGCGCCGTCAGTTCGAGAGATGAATCAATAAGAGAGAGCTGCGCAGTGCAACAGATGACTGGAGAGTGATATCTGCCAGTTAAACTGATTCATATCCCGAAGTGATGGGACGTGCAAATGGAATTCACCTTTCACCTGTGGCATTCAGCTACTTACTCTGAGGGAGAGAGGCAGCTCCCCATTGGCCTGGCTGGATGAGTACAAGTTGACATACTCCCCCTCCCCGCCCTCGTCATTCGCGCTTTCGCTCTACGGGAAAAGAGGAGGGACACAAACCGAGGCGTAAGGCAGCGGAGAGGGGCAAAGAGTTGTTTTCTAAGGGTGGGACAGGCGTTAAGTGAGAATATGTGACTAAGGAAGGGCGATAGCGGCTAGCCGAGCTCTGGTATTGTACAGGGAGCGGTGCATTTTCCAGCTCAGTCATCATGACCACCAGGTGGCACTGGAGTGCATCATTTATAAAGGTAGCAGTACTTACTGGCAAAAAGAACATGCAGTGCAACATGCTCAACTGGAATTCTTTTAAGACCAATAATCAGACAGCAGACAGTTTGTGGGCAGTGATAGCAACAACAAGATGCCACTACGTCAATTAGTCATTATATCATCATCTGAGCTGCAATACTGAATACTACAGTGCAGGGATCTAACAACAGGCTGCCAAGGAAAGGGGTCCTGTGTCACATAATCTGTCTGAGAGAGCTGGTTCATATAAGTATATCCTGCTTGTGCTTCCACCGTCTATCCTTAGTAAGCTCACCGCTGAGGTGTGGAGAGAGTCAGTGAGAGAAGACTCAGAAGGAAGACAGACAGCCACTGAGCCAGCCAGGGAACCGTTGGGCCCACCCCCACTGCCATCCAGAATGGTGGCATTGGTCAAGGCAACCTGGTCCAAGCTCTGTGATTGGTGGAAAGAACGAAAGCAGGAAAGAAAAAAAGGAGAAAAAAAAGACAGGACTGAAGGATTAGAGAGGTGAAGACAGAGCAGACAGAAAAAGAATCTGAACAATAGGAGGCAGAGGAGGGGGGAAAAAGTGTTCACCTCGTTCTCCAACACCTCTATTAAGCCTGGACTATGGGAGTGATGTGCCTGAACATGAAATGCACTGCACACTCACATACACCCAAGAATGCAAAACTGGAACCAGTGGCAAAAGAAAAATCTCCAGTGAGATAACATGGAAAGATGAGACGACAGAGATGTTTGACAGAGAAACACTTAGATTAAGCTGACATCAACTCTGATTATGTATGTCTCTAGGTGCCATAATGTACGTGTGTGTGTGCGTGTGTGTGTGTGTGTGTGTGGCCAGCTGAGGAGATGGCTGCCAGCAGGGAGGTAGCTGTAACCTGTTTTAACACGTTGTGCATACCAGCCCCGTAGCAGCATTCCAGCAAAAAGCGGTGCATCCACAAATCACTGATACTCACTGCATACGCACGACACAGTTGCGCTGACACATATAGAAACATAGGGATGCATGCACGTGTTCACATACAGACACGCAGGATCAGTCAGCCATTGAGGCCACTCATTCAACACAAAGCTCGCAAATACTGATCAAATTAGAAACTTTTGGCACAAATGGCTATTTTCTTCAGTTTCCACTCAACATATGCAAAGCAGGTTTCCTGGGATGGCTTACCTCCCCCATGACATCCCCAAAAAACATCATGCCCCAAGGAGTTGAGGAATGCAAACATTCCACAGTAAGAGACAAATGGGAGGTGTGCAAGTGTGTGAGTGTGTGTGTGTGTTTTGGGGGGAAGGAGGTTGCAGCACAGTGGTGAAGGGGAGACTTGGCAGATACGAGAAAGTATAAGGAGTGTGTGGACAGCGGATCAAGAAGAGAGGAAGGAAGAAGAGCAGAAACGGGAGGAATGTGTTTTCCATCACGTCCATCTGGTGCTGCATTCCTCTGGAGATATCCTGAGGGAGATCCACACCGTGTCTTCACATGACTTGCACACCATGGGGTCATCGTGGGTCAACCCGTCTAGCCCTTCCAAAAAAATACTGACCGAAACCACTGTAACTTATAGCCAGGTCTGCTTCGGGGTCAGGGTCAGACCCTAACTAACAGGAGTACAGGACTGATTAACCATGAGCTAATTCATTAACAAGAACCTGTTGATGGTCGAGACGTTCCAGTTAGACCAACAAAGGGCTATTTGTGAGCCCAGACCTAAGGCCTGACGGTCTCTTGTGATATTTGGATGAGCTTCTCAAGACACACACACAACTCACTCACTGTATCTCTGAGGCAGACAGAAAAGCGAGAAAAGGTCAAATAAATTACCTGTCATGTGGAGGAATGCCTCAGTGTGACACACAAACACACAAGCTTGGCCAGAGGCTACACACAACCACAACAAATAACTGCACACACTCGTGAACACACAAAAGCACACATTAATCACATCATATCACCAAAAAAAAATGCACACATGGATGGGTGGATGAACAAAATTAAGGACCACACAGCAACCAAACCACTGACCCTTGGGAGAAGGGGGTGGGGTGGAGGGGGGGGGGGTTGGCCCATTAGAAACCGCGAAGGGCAGCAGGAGTACATGAACAGACTGCATCACATATGGAGAGCACACAGGTCAAGCCGCCCCTGGACCGGTCCAGGACCAAACAACACCCACACCAGAGTGGAGGATGGGAGGGATGGGGTTATTTGGGGGGGGTGGGGGTGGTGGTGGTGGGGAACTCACCGTGGGTGTGGTCAAGGATGCTTGGCCAATCAGGTAGGAGTTAGAGACGGACATGCTGAGGCCCAGCCCAGAGCCCGCCTCCTCCATGGCCGCTACAGACGGCTGGAGGTGGCAGGAGAGAGAAGAGGAGGAGGAGGAAGAGGGGGAGGAAGAGTGGGAGGCCTGAGAAAGAAAGAAAAAGAAAGAAAGAAAGAAAGAAAGAAAGAAAGAAATGGAGGTTAAAGAAAGGCAAAGGGGGGAAACAGGGTGTTAAGGGAGGGAAAAGAAGAAAAAAAGGGGACAGTTGATTATACTAGTAAGCAAGACTGAATTAGAGCAGATTTAATCAAAGTCCAGCAGCAGAGTAGTGAGGTCAAAGTGGTGAAAGCTGAGGAGGATTCTGGGAGTTCAGCTGAGAAGCACCAGCTCATTGACTGCAGATATAAATACAACAGAGAAGTGAAAGACTGACGCCTTAAAGGTGTTACAGAATATCAGTCTAGCGTTATGTTTAAGTTTGAGCTATTCCTAGAAGGGCCTAATTACAACAGGGTTATGTGACGTGCAGCGATAACACACGTTCACGTCTACTGCGACAGTCCAAGAAACCTTCTTTAATGTCCTGAGCTTTAAGGGCTTTGCAGAATCCAGGCCATCTACAACAACATGCTCTAAACAGGGCCAATATGCTATACTGGTGTTTTCACAGTAGCTGAAATTACTTTTTTTTTTTTTCCCAAAGCCGTGTAAAGTCGCCAAAGCGTGTAAGCCTGGAACATGGGTTTATGGAGGAGGCAAACAGGCTTATTCCACTGGGCCACGAGCTCATCAAGTCCAAAACATGAGGCCAGATTAGGCATTGCAGCAGGAGCAGAGATGAGCGTAGTTGGACTGTAAGCTCAGACAAAAGAATGATAAAAATAAGAGCTGGGCACGGGGCTCCATATACACAATGGTGGCAGAAAGAGGACAATGGACAAAGAGGACGAAGAAAAACTAACTGAGGTGGCCTGTGTAGACTGCCACTCAGCCGCAAAGTCTGTTTTCTTTCCTGTGTTATGATACTGTAAATCTATAGTAGCTACACCATCTGTTTACTGTCCACAAAACGTGCTGTATCTACATCGCCACAGGAAGCTTAAGCCAACCACAGATCAATTTGTGATCATCATATACAAATGGAAAACAGGCACATCTGGTGCTAGGTGACAACACTATATATATACACAACATCTGACAAAACATGATCCATCTATTTAACATGCAATGATCTGCATGTTTTATAGTGACCATTACAGAGAAACTCAACTTCGCAACTCAGATTTTGAGTTGTTTGATTTCTCGTTTCCCCCACAGAGGTGCTGTTTCCCCATATCCAGCCAAAATTGTCCAAACTGTGGCATAAATCATTGTGTTAATTTAGGAACCCACTGCTCATAATAAAAAGCTGATTGAGAAAATGAGTTTTTAGGGCCTTAAAAAGGCACATGGCTCATCCCAGTGTCCCCTCTCCAGCTATGACCTCTCCTATCGTCTCTCCACAGTGACTCACTGTCAGACAGTTGTCTCAATTAACCCAGACGCCGACCCAGATTAAGATAAGTGCGCTGGATCTGATGTGGGCCTGATAAAGGCTGTCTTATCTCCCGCTAACGACCAAACACCTCTGCGTACGCACAGATGTCTGCTTTGGCTGCAAAAATGGTTGAGTGCGGGAGATAGAGGGTAGGGGTGGGGGGGCTGAATAGGTGACAGAGATAACAAGATAGGAGGAGGCTGGAGATAAAATTGATGAGGATTACCACGGGAAGGTACTTTACCCATAGAATGAAATCTGCATTCTTTTCCATTTGTCCATCCCAGCACTAAGTCAACTGCACAGGGTGGTGAATACAGTGTTGCGTCCTCACAGCGTTCTTTGTCATGTTACTATAGGCATAATCTCAAAAATTGACAGCGTGATCAATGAAGGCACCACAGGCCCAAACCTCAGAATTCAAGGAAAATGAACTGAACAATTTCAGCACATTAAGTGACAGCTTTGCTCACAAAGTCCAGATTACTAAACTTTGCAATTCTTTTTTTTCCAGTCTTGTGAGACACACACTCATGGGGGGCTTCCTTACCAGTTGCCTTTGTTTTGGGGGCAATGCCGGGGGCTGCAGCGGCTCGTGGACGGAGTCTGTGCTGCTGAAGGAGTCGTTGAAGCCGTAGACCTCTTGGAAGCGCTTGTTACGCTGCTCATAGATGCTCTCGCTCTGTGGCATCTGGTAGAACACGGAGGGCTGCGGCTCAGAGTAGTCTTCCACAAACTGCATGTACTGGAGAACTGGAGGAAACAGATGGAGCAGGTTACATAATGTTTATATGGTTCAGAATTGACACTGGAGTCATCAAGTCGAGAACAGACTTTTCATGATGTGTGATGTGTTGAAATTACACATGCACCTCGTCACTGTGAGCAGTGTCTCAACTAGCAGGAAGCTCTGACTGTATGGAATGACATAATTCAGTAGCTGGAGAGGAAGTGATGTAGCAGGTGTGTCAGGAAATGACCAAATGTTGCCCTCTGTGCCCCTGGAGCCGGACCCATTGTAGCACATCCTGGTATTCACTTCCTGCCTCTATTCACGGTGGAATATTTCCTTGACATGAGCTATGCTACAACGAACTGATGATGAAGTGCAGCCAATGTCCTGCTGTCCCTTACTTAATCAACCTCATCCCTTCCTTTATTCCTTCCTTCTTTAGACTCTTTTTCCTTTCTGTTGCTTCTGTGCCCTCCATTCAGGCATCTCATTTAAGGCTCTTTTCTCTTCCCGGCCTCCTCATTACATCCTCATCCCCTCCCTTTCCCCCCACTTACTGTGTCTGCTTTTCTTTTCTGGGAGTGGCGGTGGGCTGGCGGGGACATCTGCATTCTCGCTGGCAACATACTGTGCAACGAACACGCCCCCGTTTGTCTGGGGCATGGGTGAGATGGGTGTGAAAAGGGGAAACGGAGGTGTAGGGTGCAACTCCTCTTCTGACAAGTTGTCATACTGGGAGGGGTAGCGCTCATACAGCACCCTGGACCCTCCGTCGGGGAAGGGCGACGTCTGAGTGCTGCGCCGCTTCTTTTGTGGCAGGGCGGGTGGTGCGCTGATGCGGGAGGACTGTAAGGGATTGGGCTGATTGGGCTGTGGGGTCCAGTACTCTGGTGGCTGCTGTGGTGGGGGAGCAGCAAAACGGGGATGTGACGGGTGCTGTCCGGGGACTGGGGAAGAGGACTCGCTGTGAGATTCAGGCAAGGGGCTCAAGCACCCTCCCACCGGTATTGGGGGCAGGTTTTCCCCAACTGACAAGTCCTGGTGGAGGAAGTCATAATCCGGGTCGTAATTCTCTGTGTTGTCTGGATAGGTGAAGAAGAAAAGTTAAACATTACATGTTTATCATCGTACTCTCTCAATAAACACAAAGCTTCATAACATATAAAATGCACATGAGCAAAGGTTTGTCAAGGGCTGGGTCCCTGTGTATTCTTACCGAGCGTCTCACAGCTGGTGTTACGAGAACACTGACCACTGTCCTGCTCCATGGAGGAGAGCTGTTCATCAGACTTGCTGAGTTTCCCCATGCTGCTGCAGGGAGACAGACGTGGAGAGTCGCCCCCGTATGACTGGCTCCCTCCAGAGAAACGCCTCTGCAGGAACTCCTGCTCGTAGTCCTGCTGCTGCACAGGCACAGACATTCTTCAGTTATCTAATGTTGCACATGTGGATGTATTTGCTTCCTGTATGTTGTAATGACATGTACTAAGACTGAAAATGAAGGTAAACTATGATGGAATGACACCCTCACCTGTCTGTGGACACTGCAGGGTAGACTGGAGCCGCGGCTCATAGGGGCAACAACTGCCACCCGTGTAGGTGAAGGGGCAGACTGGCGCTTCTTAGGGGGAAGAGCTGGTGGAGGACTATTGACAGATAAACAGACAGAGTAGAATTAAATACCAGGTATGTTGAATGTCATTGTCCCTGAGGCAAAGTCAATACAGACAATCAGGCAAGCACTGACATGTATGCACACACAAATCCATGTATGAATACATGAACACACACATTGTTATCCCTCCTGGAGAATAGTGAGATGAATGTGAGGGTTGTTTCATGTTAGCCTCTCTCAGCTATGACATGAAGCTGTTCCTGCTTGTCAAACCTAAATTCTCTCAGAGTTAATACCAGGTCAAAATGCAGCAAAGAGCTGGATATAAGGCGCCATGATATGGAGGCCAGTGGAAAGACACTGCATGGGTCAGTCACACACTCTCATGCACTGGACAGTCTTCTGATTGGATGATGTTCTTCGAGGATGACACAAACATTGGGAGAATGCAACCATGCAAGTAAAAAAACACTTTCATCCAATCCAGAAGGTAAATGGAGAGGGAGGGGGGAAGTCTAGGGCGGGGTGTTATAATGACAGATGATCCTACAGGCTAACATACTTTTCCTTCTGAGAGGGTCTCCTTTGGCCAGCGTCAGCACTCAACTGTGCTCTGTTCCCAGAATCCAAAGGGAAACCAAAGATGAGAGAAATTGAGAGAGACAGCAGAAAGAGTAAGAAAGGAAGAGACAGAACAACAAACAAACCAAAGTGTCCCTGAAGTGTGAAAGTTGCCAAAGATTTTTCGGGAGTCTGGAATTTTTTGCATTTAATTTGATGGATCTGCAGCTGGGTTGCATGGCAAAAAACTGTTAAACTACATCTGTATAGAAGCTAAAATATTTCTTATTTTCAGCTTTAAAAAGGTCTGAATCAATGAAAATGAAAGAAATGAGGGGAATTCATCCTTCCCATACCCGCATCCTAAAAGCTCTCCTTCTTCCTCATTTGATGCGTGTGAAATGTTTTCAGAAATCGTTTTAAAAATAACTCCAGCGTAAACTGAAACAGCTGTTATGAATAAATGCAGAACGCGCTCTTCTGCTTTTGTGACTTTAGTGCAAAAGGTCACAAAAAATTCTGTGGGCCCACAACCGCTAAGCCACATCTCCAAATTTCACTGAATGGAGATAAAATTAGAAAAAACAAAACAAAAAAACAAACTGGAAACTTTTAATGGGGGACAGGAAAATCTCTTACTCAGTCTTGAAAAGATCTGATGCAACGTTTTAGACACTATGATGTCAACAAACCACAGGAATCACTGACCTAAGCTTTGGTACCATACGTCCTTCAAAATCAATGTTTTAGATGATTTTGTTATGAATTTCACTTTGACCAAACAAAACCCTGAATTTCAGAATTTGATCTGTGAACTGCCCCACATGGAGAGGTTACAGTATATTACAGCTGCACTTTCAGGGCCAGCGTCATCCTCACCTGAGCTCTGCCATCTTTGCTTCAGGAAGGGGGGTTTGGGAGGGGCTACGTCCTCATCGGGTATCTCAGTGGCAGCCTCTGCAGGAGCAGCAGCTGGAGCAGTCTTATTCGAGACCTCCTGCTCCCGATCTATCGAGGGCATCTCCGATGACACGCTGCTATACACATGAAAAGCTGTGTGAGTGAGTGAACGAACTAGTTTGAGTGGAGTCTGAATGAGCAAGATTTTACTCTTCTCACCTCTCTGCTGTGGTAGCAGGTGGTGCTGGTTTGTTTGGGGTGGTAGGTGATGGTTGTTCCTGTTTCTCTATGGTCAGCTTCACAAGTTCCTGTTCATAGAAAGACAACACATGTAGGTCTAGCCTTACCTACGAAACAAAACAACCACAGTAGGATGTAGCCCACGCAAAAACACAGTATTTCCTCTATCAGCTGATGGCCTACCTTGACTCCATCCAGCACTGCTTTGATGACACTTGTGACAGATGCCACATTCTCCTTATCCTCCAAGTCGATGCCATCCAGCATCACCTGGTCTGCCCAACGGATGAGGTTGGCCAGACTCTGGTACACACGGTTATGGCAGGAAGACAGCGCCGAACTGTAGAAAGGGTGCGATAAGAGGGTTGTGTGAGGGTAAGAGTAGAGCAAAGCAATGTGGAGCGGGCAAGACAATTCCAGAGGAAGAAAAGGGAAAGAAACATATGGCTCAGATAAAAAGAGGGGGTGATGTACAGGAGGTGAGGGAAAGTACAGAAACAAGAGTTGCAGAAAGAGGAATGATTTAAGATGGCACGACAGGGGCAGGTGTGAAAAAAAAAACAAGCGGACAAGCATATGTTAGAGACAAGGTGAGAGAAATCACACAGAATCAAAAACATATGACACATCTAATAAACTACACATTTCGGGGTCATTTTGTCGGGGAACTGCAGGGTTGCTTGCTGGACTACATGTTTGGAGGCTGGAATAAGCTAGCTAGTGCTGACAGGAGAATGTCTAACCACACAGGGAGGCAGGGTGTTGTTCCTGCCTGTAGTGAATGATGCATTCAGACCTAACACTAAGGTGTGGCACAGGCCTGTACCGACATGCTGCAGCTGATTCACAGTGCTGGAATATCCATCCACCATCTCTACACAGCTTTGTCCTGAACTGAGTGGGAGACGAGTGTAGCTGCGGGGGTTAGCAGGAGGATTTAAGGGATGGTGGAGCGTTTGGAAGGGTGGAGAGGTTTGACCCAGAAAGAATACACGAGCTAAGGTTATACCGGAGCTGAGGGAGAATAGTGAGATTATAACATAAGTATACAGCTCGGACTACACAGTCTGTTTGTAGATTTTTGGTAAATAAGCACTTCAATCAACTCAACACTATGTGCCAAAGAGTGGGTGGGAGTTACACCCACTGTTGACCTAGTTATTTGACCAATATTCACTTAAATCACTGCAAACAATCCAACTCTGTGGTACACTTAACATGTTAAACAGATGGTAAAAACCAAACTTCAAACCAAACAAGTATCACAACACAAAAGTAAATTTAACACTAACTCATTGTACAGTTGCTTATTTACCTTAAGGAGAGATTGTGAAATAACTTGCTGCAAAACTAAAGCAAAGCACTACTCGTCTGCAGTGATCTAGTGGGGTTTGTCTCTATTAGACTGAGGTCAAGACCCCAGAGACGGGTGCCTCTCAACACTGCAGCAACAATCCATCAGTCGCTTCTTAACACAGAGTTGTGAGATACAAAATCTGTCACCTCTGGCCTCCATACAGCCGTTTGCACTGATGGATGGGGAAAGGCACAAAGACAGAGACAGAGAGGTTCTAACATGTCTTGACAGTCGAAGCTACTACTACGAAGCAACTACGGCTGAGGTTGCTTACACAGGGAGTTTTACAGTATTTCACCCAGAAAGGAGGTAAAACAAAGCTCATTCAATCAATTAATGAAATGCATTTCTTTTCATTGAAGGTACCACTCCTAAAATCATCATAACAATGACTAACATGGTGACTGGAATTTTAAAGTCTTCAGGCAACAGGAAACCCTGTGGCAAAGGATGTCGTCTGTCGCAATGTGTGATCAATCTTCAGCCGACATCGCACCAGTTCTAACATGTCTCGAGTGCATACCAGCTATGTCTTGAGTTACGTGGAGAGGAGAGAATGATAGGAATGAATCGACAAATGATCCGCTGTGAATTATCATATCTACAGCAGGAAGAGGACACGCATGGAAAAGATGCATAAATGTTTCCATCCTCTGCTTGAAGTCAAAAGGACAGGTGGGAATGAAGTCTTTGTAATATTATCCTTAATCTAAACCCACTGTTAGGGCTCACCTGTGTTGTACCCGCGCCTCCATCTGAACCAGGGGCAGGATGGCTTCGAGCACCTTGCTGGCCGAGCCTGGAAGCATCTCCAGCACCTTCTTCTCCACGACCATTTTGTCCACGATTGTCTTGAAGTAGCGCAGGGCACTGACCACCTCCTTCTCATGTTCCTCCAGCCGGCTCACCTTCTACAAAAAAAGCAATAACACAAAATTGCATCTTAGAATTGAACTACTTCTGATTATCATGATGATGATAAAACTTTTACAAGGCCTTTAACAACACAAAGTGAGTACAAAGTAAAATATTTAGCACAAAACAAATGTATTTTGTCTCTGGACCATCACAGCCGTTTGCCACAGTCCTATTATTCCCATGGTTTGTTCACAGTTTAAATCACCATCTATCAAGTGATGTGGCTTGGAGCCATCTTGGTCCTACAGCAACAGGCTCTTTCAGCCTCTCTAGTCTTTCACAGCATGACTGCTGGGGAATATACTCATTACACAAAAAGCCTTAAGAGGGAGCGAAGGAGTTCATTCAGGAAGCGGCCCAATTCCATTCATGTCTTTATAGGTTTAGACACCTGCTGTAGCACAGCCAGCCGCCACAGCGACTGGGAAGCTGTGGGAACCAGCAGGGATACTTGCACACACACTGACACAATGGAATATGAGAGCACAAAACATTAGACAGGAAAACAATCGGCCAACAAATAGGCAAACAAACACAGGGAATGGGGGGGAACAGAGATGAATTTCCCACAATACACACATATTTTCTGCACACACACCTTGTTAGCAGGTTTCTCGGTGCTCTTGGCTGCTGGCTCGGGCTGCAGTTGCTTGCCCTTCTTGGATGGTGTCCTCTTGATCTTGGGAGAATGGAACTTGTCCATCAGTTTCATGGTGAAAGAGGACAGATGGGACCGTTGCGAGTCTGTGGACAGAGGGAAAACAGAGGAAACTGAGTGGCCAGTCAGGGAGGAGAGATTCTCAGTGGGAAATAGAAATTATGTTTAAAAAAAAAAAACAGATGGCACAAGCACACTGAAGTGTTGATATCACACATTGCAACTCTGCTAAAATTACTCTCAAGTGAAGAGCTTAAGACCAGAGAGTTAAATGAACAGGCCTCACATTTAAGGAAAGGAGAACACCAGAGATTTTATCAAGTATTTGTAACATCCGCATTTCATCTGCTCTTTTTGTTTCCAACATAAATCTGCTGCACAGGATCCTCCAGCAGTCCAGGATGTGCACAGATGTGTGCGCACAGATTGGAGTGCACACAAAGAGAGACGAGGACAGAGAAGACTATGGTTACAATAAAATACTCTACTTAGTGATGAAATGAAAATTGCTTTATGTTACATAATTGAGAGAGGCTTCATAATAGCAGAGTAATTTAGCAGAATTCCACTTGTTAACTGCAGAGAGAGCTGATGGTATCAAGGGAGAGAAGAGGTCCCTACTCCATTAATCCTCTGAGAATGGACAGCTCAGTGTCCTCTTTCACCCCCACCCCCCCCACCCCTTTATCTCCACACCAAACTGAATCAAGAGATAAATACTAATAACAGCGGTGAGAGTCGGCAGGAAGCGTGGGTTTTATCAGCGACAAATTACACCTCTATCTGCTGTAATCTCCCCTCAGCTCGATGACAGTGGGATCTGGCATTCCACGGCCATCAGCATAAAAACACTGAATGCTGAATAGCAATCAACAGCAGGAAAACACCACAAACTAGACTTCCAGCCGGGCAGGGCTTTCATCTGCACCATCGATCCACATGCCGCACACATATCCACCCTACTGTTCTTTCTCTCCACCCCTAATCCTCATCATCCCTTACTCCGAGCAAAAGCCAAAGTTCGCTGAGGCAGCCAAGGACGGCTGTGTGTCTCATTAAAAATGTTGATGTGAACGCTTCCAGTGGAGTTTCCTACCAATACAAATGATGGGGGCAGGCTCGAACCGCAGGCTCTTGTTTTTCTACTGCATTTTTTTTTTTTATTATTCTTTTAAATCTTATCTCAGTGTTGTGAAAAATGTACCAACAACTGCTTTTCCCCAGGAACTAGTGAGTTACTCATGGTTCACGGGCAATTTAATAAACCACTGTTTTACTGGAAATGCACCTCATGACTGTTGTGTCACTTCTAACCTGCATGTGACCTAATTCACAACATCCAAACATGTCACTCACACTCATCTTTTATTTATCTACATAAACACATCAGCTTTGCTAAAACATAACACGGCTCTACTGCTGGAGGACATCTAAGACACAAAAAGATTTTTTTTTAGATTTCATTAGTAGCCCAGTTATGTCACTTCAAAAGCAAAACCACCATGTGGCAGAATTAGCAGTCTCTTCACGAGGGTGTCATATAGATTGCATGTTACGCCTCTTAAATTCCCACAATCACTAGCAGAGAGATACAACACCAGCCTGACACACAGGCAGGATTTAGAAGAAAAGAAGGAGACAAAGAGCATGAGTTTATCGCAGTTGCAGACGAGGGACCAGACACAGTGAAGACCCTGCAGAGGGGGACAACCTGCTCAACTAAACAGCTGTCTGTATCAATACTCTGTAGCATAGCCACAGGGGATGCTGTGCTTGCTTCAGTGCACCTAAATAGAGTCTGAATAGCATAGCTAGGGGCTGACAGTGTGTGAGGGTTTTTTTTGTACCCTGAGGCTACAGATACCTGCGTAGGCCAGTTTTGCCGCAAGCCAGGCTGCAATCCAGGCAAGTTTGTACATTATGGTATGAGTGGAATGGATCATGTGCTTTTGATTGCACAGGAGTCTACATATGAATTCAGTGTGACATAATCCTTGTTGAATGTGGCTAACGACGTAACATGCCAGTCCCTATCACTCCGTCCCAGCTTGAACAGGCCCACAAGGACTGTGAACGAGTTTACAGCTGCAACTCGGCGTCCTGGCCCAGAGTTGAGAAGCAGTGACATCAGCACAGTGAGTCAACAACATGATCGATACAGCTGGTCCCTCAGACACCATCGCATAGCCCCCCCCCCCCAGCTCAGCTGTTTATCATGCACACCGGGCTGGATCCCTGTCCCCTCTGCACCCTGTTCAATTTTATGCCACTTCCCTCTTCACTTCTCAGAACAGAAAGCACCCCCCCCCTCCACTCGAGTTCGCTGGAAGTCTGGCTCAGCATGGACATGACATCATCAACAGAAAGAAATGAAGAGAGTGAAAAAGAGTAAGTCAGCGAGGGAGAGAGAGGGAAACAGAGGGAGGGAGAGAGAATACAGTGAATACAGGGCTCTGTTATAGTCATGTCGGCCTCACAGCATCCACCCCTCCACCAGAGACAGGCCAACCATCCCTCCTGCTCTCCCCAGATGCCTGCCTGCTGCTGTTATGAGGTGGTGATGTCATTGGTTGTAATGTCTCTCACACTGAATCTGACTAGTCATGGACCAAGCAGAAGACTGAAAGAAACCTCTCACAGTTCATTTATTTTATTATTTTTTTTAACTGCCCAGGCTACAACACCCCATTATACTGCTGTGCCTGCCCCTCTGTGTACCCAACACCCCCACTGAACATTTTCATACACAAGTTAATGTTTCTTTACAACAACATTTGGATTTTTAACTACTTTACTGCAGCGAACAAAGCACCTCAATACTCCCACAATTAATCAGAGCTGCTTGTTGATTCCTGCTTCTGGCTCCCAAATTCGTTCCCTGCTACTTTTAAGATACAGCTGAATACAACAGCACAGCCAGCCTGATAAACAGTGCAGTGTGGTTACACTTCCATAAAGGGTTAGGTTTGACTCCTCTGTTGTAAACTGCAACAGTCCCACAGAGGTCTGAACTCACACACACAGCTCCCCTGAGCCTTGCTGTGCTGCACTGTAACCTCACAGCCGCATGTAGATTACAGTGTGATGAGTTTACATTTCAGTAATTTAAATGTCCCAGTGAATATCATGAAATGTTTTATTATTATGGTGAACAATTCAAGTTTGTTATTCTTCCTGATTAAGTGTGGGTAGCAGAAGTAAATCTATTGGTCTGTTTTTTTTTTTTTGTTTTTTTTTGATGATGCTATGAGGAACAAAAGAAAATCAGAAAATTACTAAAATCAGACTGTTTAGAGTAAATAGTGAAGGATTCAGGATGTAAACATCGTTTGGAAGCATTTAAATTGCTGAAACACTCTGAAATGCTCTGAAAGGCCCCAGGGATATTTAAAACAAACACTCAAGTCTGAACGACTCCTGAACAAAGCCTGGGAGAGTTCTCATACAACTCGGTGGTATAGTGGCGTCCCTAGGAGCTCAGAGCTTCACTACACAATAAGCAAACACAAACACACACATACACACACACACACACACACACACACACACACTAAAGGGCTAAATTTATGTGTGCCTTCAGCAAGAGTACATTGTTAAGTGTATGAAATACGCTGTGAATAAACTATTCTGTCTATAGTTGAGTGTTGACATATTTCTATGTTGACTGTTGTATTTACCCAAACAGACCTCCACATTTAATATTGTTGCTTAGATGTTACACATCAATATGAGTCATCAAGTGCATCTAGCACCTTCTGACGAAATCTAATGAGTCAATCTAATGAGTTTTCTCATACCACAGCACAGACGTCACAGCCCAGTTCCAGGCTGTGCACGTTTTAACTGGTCTAAAAAAACGTCTTGCTAATGTTGTTATCAGGGGGGTCACTAACTGGCCTATCTGTCATTTAGCTGCGCTGTCACACTTGTTTCAGCTACTGCCAAAATCCCTACTTCAAAAATCAAGCACAAATGCATCGCAGAGCAAAAGGCGAATATGATTCTGTCCACACAACAGAATAATGAATAAATGAAGCTGAAGGTGTCAGACAGAGAGGCTTTCTTGAAGCACAATGAAACAGTGCTTCCTAATGAAAAGTCTGTGTGCAGGAAATGGTCGACTCCTCTGTTAATGTAGATCGTGCTAAATTGGTTAATGGGTAACAGCACACGAGCAGGACAGACATCCACACATCCAGTTAGCGTCAACACCTTTGATTTATGTGAAGTGGTTGGTCCTGCTTCTTCTACCCGACGCCTTTCAGACAAATAAATGAATGAAAATCTGACATAAAGTACCTTTAGATTTCTACACTATGTATTTTTCTATGTAACTTCTGGACAGGATACATACAGCAACTTAAAAAGGAGGTCCCACGATCCCTGTTGCCTCTAATGATCCCTACAATACAACTGATGACTGGTGACATATGAGCTTGTCCCGACCTGACAGAAGAACTGACAGACGGGCAGATTGATCTGGTTCTTGTTCAGTACAGGTGTGATCTATAGAGGACAGCTGGTCGAGCCCTCCCCTCCCTCTCAGCATAGGATGAGGATGGGGTATAGGGATACAGGTTACGCACCCAGCTGTCACCTCCTGCTGAACTCAGTGAAAGTGTGTGCGAGCTCCACATATATGGACCTGTTGAGCCTTCTAAAAGACTGCAACAGGGGTCGCAAAGGTTACTGGGCCAGCTGCTGAGGAGAGAGGAAGGCAAAGAGGGAAAAAGACTCATCTGACGGAGCAAGTACAGGATAGGTCAAATGATGTCTGCAAGATTTTGTTCAACAGAGCCAGACAGAACAGCAAATGCTAGCTGAACTGATGTCTGTTTCTGCTCTCACATACCTGGCCGAAAAACTAAAGTAAGACATATGGTGAACATTGGATTTACATTTCTATATCGCATTATAGGTAACATTTAATCCTGCATGTCTTTTATTTCATCACAGTAAAGCACCCTCTGCTTTAAATGGAGGCAAACATGAAAGATACTTGTGAAACTACAGCTACTACAGCAGCACTGTGAGGTAGCTTCAAGGTACTGCTAACACCATCATGCTAACAGGTTTGCAATGCTAATAATAATAATATTGTAATGAAGCAGTTCTTAGATATAATAATTGGGTGATATAAGCCATATTCATATAAAAACTTTTGTTGTAAACTCATTTCACCTCTCTCCAAAATCATTGTCTCTAACTGATTTAACATTATTTATCTAAACAACAAATACATTCATTCTTGGCACACTTATGCAGAGCTCATGAAAATGGCAGAAACTCCACCCTGGGACACATGGAAATAGACAGCACATTGTTTACAAGTGCCCCTGCCTGCAATGAGGTCTTATACGTCCATAAAAACGACAGCATAGTGAGTGAATTACTGTCTGCTACACTGTAAAACAAAAACCGCAGAGAAGCAGCGCCAAGTATCATATCTCCACAGGCAAGACCTGCTGTGGTGCAAGAGAGAGGAATGCAAGCCTGAGGCACGCGAGATGAACAGTGGGGAAAAAAAACGGAGAGGAAAGAGAAAAATTCAACAGGAAATAGTTAAGTGCTTAGTGAATTATTTATTCTCTCCATTGTAGTGGTTGGCTTCCTGCTGGCTATGTTCAATTTTCAATAGGAATCCTCTTTATGCCCTCAGTTATCAACAAGCTGCACTATAGGACACAGCAGGCTCTGTGTGTGTGTAAGTGTTGCAGGCCAAGTTACAGCCCAAGGATGGCGGTGAAGGGGAGGAAGTCCTGGTATAGGACGTGGGGCCTGGTTAATGGTTGATTTGAGAAGTAATGGAGGAGGAAGTCCAGTGGTGGGTTTTACAGTTTTCCAGCTGTGCTCTTTCAGTATGCAGCTCAACAACGAGCCACGGGGACACTGAGAGCATCCAGTCCACTTTCAGAGTGAGTGAATGAGATACAGTGGATGCTAAGTGCTCAGCCCACTTACAATCTATTGTATTTCACTTAACAAATGAGTAAATGAGACACAGAAGATGGTTTCAATGTGGACAATCAAATTATTGATGCGAGCCTGACACATCCAAATGCTGGATTTCTTCAGCCACTCACTTCCTGATGACTCCCCTGGCCTGAAATAAACATAATGGGTGAATGATTTTGACTTGCAACTAAATCAGGGATTACAATCGACTATTATGAACTAAATGAAAGAATGATGATTTATATTGAAATGAATGTTTCACTTAAGTGATACTCACTTTTTCTGAGCTCATTTTTAACGTGGAATTACTTTTCAAGGTCGGAGATACAGAACCCAACTTTTTGAATGTCTCATTACATGATTTATTTTACCAAATCATATATTTTAGTTCAATTTTCATCTTAAAAAGAACACATATCTTGTCTTTTCCTGATCTCTGCTTCTATAAAAGCCACCTCCTGCTATATTTTAAACCATTAACAGCTTACACAAACATGCCCTTTACTATGTCAATGACTAGCCAACCAGCCCCACCACAACCATGGGTCAATGATCAGGAGCAAATATCAATGAGATGATGGAGGTGCTGTGCGTGCCGGGTTGCATAGGAACAGACAGCTTGGTCGACCATGGCTAACAGAGCGTGGCCGCACAATACAGACTATCAGTAACGCAGATCCATAACAGCAAACCAGATCCATAACAGCCTGGAGAGGTAGGGGCTGGTCATCTGGTTGGAGCCATTGTGTGACACCAAGATGAGAAAGTGAAAGAGTCAGTAAGATGTAAAATAAATAAATAAATAACAAAGCATTCTCTTTTCCTGAGTGTGTCAGTGCCATCTGCTCTGAAATCTAACCACAGACATGCCACAGTAGGTTGATAGTTGAGAATAAATGTTCTTGGGGAAACTCCTACTCCGTGAAATAGACATCATTATGTCTGTGAGTCATGAGATTGCACTTTGAGATAACAAATAACAAAACTACCCTCACCCACTTTTCTTATGGTTTTGTCACTTCTGAGGGTGTAATTTCGCATAGAGAGCTGAGCAAACAGGAGAGTAACATTCAAAATGCAAATGCGATCAGATTTGGAATTTAACAACCCACTGAATTAAAACACTCTTAGTCAACACTGTCTGACACAACTAAACAGGATCCATGACTACATTTATCAACAGGAATGAAAATATGTTGCATTAAGACATAATAAGCAACACACAGCATGTAGAGACAAAATATAAATAAGCCCAGTCTAATCTCTTTGCGACACACCTGGTCCGTCTGTTTGTGTGCTGTTGTCCTCTTATTACACAGGATAAATGGCTGAGGTCGGACAACCTGACAACACATCCAAATGTTTCTATCTCATACACAGAGGAGTTTAATGGGACAAATCCATCATTCATTTACACCAAAACACATTTTATTCATGCAGCTATCGGTGAACCCGACTACCCTGCCTTGCTTTTCTGCTCTGATCCGTGCTTTGTTTCTACAGGTGAATAGCAGCTGGCGGGGTCACCAAAATCTGAGGTCACACATGATTTTTTTTCATAGCACTTGGAAAAACAGGCAATATACAATATATGATATGAATCTTTCATCATTTACTGCAATAAAATGGTAGCCTGAAGCAGTGTTACACAACAGTGTTTCACACACACAAAGTCACAAGGAAAGACTGCTGTAGCACCATGACAGAAAAATAGGGTCTGAGACAGTGAAGGGAAACAAACACTGTGTTTTATAGTCATAACACAGCCTAAAATACACCACTATACTTGAGATGGAGGCTACTGAGGTTAAAACAGACTATGCACAACTCCATAATTACACAGCTTGCAGATGAGATGTGGTGGCTGATGTGCAGATATTAAGGGCAGTGGGTCAGTGTAAAACTTTGAAGTGCTTTGTATTCGACTTTATCTCTTCTAACTAGAGGACTGATACCTGTCTGCTGTCAGGGAAAAAAGCTGTTCTCTTGCTATTTAGTGAGCTGATGAGCGTCGTGTTTCTTGCTCATTAAAAGGAGTCTAATACTGTTTACAATGAACAAAACAAGTTGGTGAAAACAGCTCGACTGGCATCATTTTACTGAGAACCACTGTACAAAGTTTGATGGGTGAACGTAAAAAGAATCCCACTGAGACATTTTTATAAAACAACTAAATAGAGAATATTAATGTAATACCAACTGCAACCTGAACTAATCAACCTCAAGCTAAACTGTGTCAATATATAAACATTATTTGTACAGTATGGGGTGGGGGGGGCTTCAGCACACTTAAAAATAGACAGCATGTGCTACAGATATAAACATCATTATTTAATACCACCAAACACTGCTGAAGCTGATCTGAGGTTGTCATTTTAGCAGGTGGTGTCGAGTTAATTACCTCGTTCATAAGGATTTTTTTTAAGGAAATCTGGCTTCTCTCTGGAATAAAAGCCACCAAATCTGATACATTGATGGCTGGGTAGGTCGGCACTTTATTGCCATGGCATATCAGGATACAATCAAACCTGGTTTGGCAGCACTCCAGCCTTGAGATAAACAATAATATAGTTGTAAAAATGGTCAATAAACAGGCGTGATAAATATACATAAGATTAAACAGTCTTCTTAAGACTTGAAACATTGTTCATTATATCAGCATGCCCTCCCATTTCTCCCATGAGGATCAATAAACAGTTATCTCTTATCTTGTTTTCAGTCCACTATTGTATGACTATGACGCAGAGCTCTATATTATGTCAAATATCTGCCAGGGGCCTGGAAGGTGGTGTTTTGGAAGAGGGTGGGACCATTAGGCCTGTGTATTGTGTGGTGGCATAAACATTTACGAGTCGGTAGCCTCAATACCTCCTCTGTTTGACTACGAAGCCAACAAGACTCCTTCTTCCAAAGCTCTCTGTGTCCCGAGTTAACACCATCTTTTCTCCAATCTGTATTTTCTCTTTGCCCTGCTGGGCCCTCCCACCACTGCTGTGGCTCACACTGGGGGCAGTGTCACTACTGGTAGGTAGCCCACATATTTCCTCTTTTCTACTCAGTGTGTGATGTTGGTTGAGACCACATTGTTTGTCCACATTTGTGCATTACTGTGGGGTTCAGAGAGAAAAACACTGTAAGGACTTCTGCTGGTTCAGGTGTCACACTGCCTCCCACCCCCAAGCTACTTTTATTATTATTGCTTATTCATTCAATCTTATGCTTCAGTGCTTTTGATGGCCACCCTTTCATATCCTCCCTTTTTGAATCAACGCATCTGTGTGTAATTGCAACTAAATTAACAGCAATTTATTAGCGATCCTACATGTGGCAGCTCTACTGTTACGATGAGCACAATCAGTACGACTAATACCACACTGCTCTGACTGTGGGCTGTGACTGACCTTTAAGTTATTATGAATATTCAAATAATCCTCATTCCCTGCCAGTAGTTATAATCATCGTTGGATGAATCCAGTATGGGTCGAGGTCTCACATTGGACACAGGGCGAGCTAATGGAACCAGTCAATGGGAGCACTTGGCACAGTAGTTCAGTTAGGTTGTATTGAAAGCTATAGAGGGAGCCCTGAGGTCTAGGTCACTCAATTGTCCTGTGCACAACAGACGCACACATGCATACAATGCACAAGCGTGCACACAAGTACCCACATCCCCAGACAGAAACAAATGAGCACGCAAAAGAGTCCCTCTAAACTATTCAACCACAATCTAAAGGTTTCAGAGTGGATGCCTGGTTTTGTCAACATCATCGACAATAAGCAGAACGTAGTCAAGAGCAAGAGAGCAGAGAGCTTTCGATGCCCAGATTGTAAAAATAAATAAAAAAAACAAGGCTGCACACGTTGTTTGGCCCAGTGACAAAGAAGTCAGAGAAGTCACAGTAGTTATATAAAATTTATACTGTCCTTGTCATTTGGATCTTAACGCAGACCACAAAAACTATAGCAGGTGATTTTTTTAAACCATTTTTTCTCAGTTTACTGTTACTGATGCAAATTGCCAAAATAACTGTAATTAGAGATAAATCAGTGAGCAGTTATTTTTTTGTCAAACGTATCGACGATTAGTTAATTCCAGTTTCTAAAAATGCATGATGATGTTTTGTTTTTCTTTGTGTTGTGTGACACTTAACTGCACGTCCTTAGCCTTTGGGCTGAAATTGGACAAGGAATGTACTGTAGTTAATCAATCATTAATCAATGACCAAACCAATGATTAGTTGTAGTTGTAATTGTGATATTGATTTTCTGGCTATAGTAGTAATCTAAAGTGGTGATAGCTCGGAATGAACGAGGCTATTGCCAGTGACACACATTTACAATGTTTTACAGGAGGGCAGCAGACCAAGCACATGAGGTAGCGCTGAAAGTGGGAAATCTCACAACACACACACACCATCCTGGGTACCCCTCCTGTTCCTTCCCCCCTGACGCCGAGGCCACTGGCACGATTTCCTGTCCCCTGTCTCCATCATTGCGAGCCGCTCCCTCTTTTCTGGACAAGCGTCAGAGTCCACGGCAGCCTGGGCCCAGTACATCTGCTTCTATACACCTCCCTTATCTAACAACTTTCCTCACCTAAACAGGCCAGGCCCCATATGGCGCACACACCTAGGAGAAACTCACAAAGGACAAAAGCTCACTACTCCGCACAACCACTCAACACAAACACCCTCAAAGCAGTCTGATCCTTCAAGTGACCTTCTGGCTACAGCGGTTTACTGCATTTTTTAGCATTCCATTTAAAGCTTGCTTTCTGAACCGAACGTCTCAGCACAGCGCGAGCAGACCGACAGCAGGGAGCAGGTTCACCTTGGGTGAAACCAATAGACTAAAGAACCACAAAGTGCTATAAATACCCAGCTTGTCAGTATCTCTAACATCAAGCAGCACCAGAACAGAGACACTGCGACAGCTAAAAAACCCTGTGATCTACTAAGATGAATTCAGAGTTCTCAGTGAACAGCAGCTGTTTGGCAAGAAAGCACGAGGCAAACAGGCACTATAAAGCACTTCAGATAGGAGACTGATCCTACACACAGACAAACAGCCACAAGAGAACCAATCACTTCACTGCCTGAGTACAAGACAGAGACAGATACAGAGACACAGAGAACCATAAGCAACAGCGTGCTTGTGAGTAAATGGCCTCGAGCAGCGGGGAGTGGTACCACTCTCCCCGTGTTAGAGTGCTGTACAAAGCTGATCTTGTCTGTACAGCTGGCTACTTGTCATCCTCTTGACACTTTGTGGCGAAAACACAGCATTGGACAAGACTGACAGACAGATGCCACATAATACATCACATATTGCAGTTTCAAAATGCACTGTGGCAAAACAAACTCTCTGCATCTGAATTGTTTCACGGCTTCTTAAAAATAGAGCTTGGATGACAGATGTGTCTGTCACAATGAACACAACTCGCCCTTGTACAGTCACTTATAATTAGGCAGTGGTTGTTTAAACTATGTCGGCATGGGATAATCAACCAAGCACTAAAATAACTTCACTGTTTCTTTTTTTAATGACCAGGCACACAAACAAACAAAACAACAAACATGCATTGAACATGAATGGATCGGTGTTATCAAATGCTTTCCATTTCCCCTTGCAGAATTTTTAATGTATTATTTCTGAGCAGAGTATTATCACGCATATGAAACTGCTTTGAGATTGTAATTTTCTTTTTTTGGTTTGCTACGTCTCCACATGAAACAGCATGTCAGGGCAGGATATAAAGACGGGAGGAGGGAAGACGAAGATGAGGATCACTCGGGATCAGTTCAGTCTTCGCCTTTGTTTTTACAACTGTTTTCATCAGTGGCAGCAGATTTACTCTTGATATCATAATGATTCTCTAGAAAAGCTGTGCATATTACATTATGCGGCAGCGTTGCTGTTAAAAAAATGAATGAAAAAAAAAAAAAAAGTTGTGTCAACATAACTAGCTATCATCTTCCAGGATTTTATTGATCGACCGCTGTCCTCTGGCTTCCAGCTGAATGCAGACACACTGCAGCAGACCTGCTGAACAACACTGCACACATTATTTCTTGCTCTGCACAAAGTCTATGCTAAAAAAACTCCAACTGTGTATACATTTACATTTATCCCCAACCAGAAACAGTATTTGGGACCCTTTAAAACACATCTGGTACAATAAAACAATCCATTCTGTACATTCAATGTGCCTCACTTCTGTTTTAATGAAGAAAAAAGCCAGATTGTATGTGATATAACTGAAAACAACGACACATTCTTCACTACCACAGAGAGACTGAGTCTATAAAGAGAGACATTTTGCATGATGAAGCAATTGCAAATGTCCAATTCACATCTTTTTCTCCAGCTCCAGGTGTAAGTGAACAACAAATGTTGTTGTCGGGGAACTTTTCAACCAACGGTGGAACATACAACATCTGTTTGCATTTACAGAATAAACAATGAAAGATTTGTGGCTTTTCATACAACGTTTCTAAATCTTCACTGTAAAACCTTGGAAACCTTTTGTGCTTTTAACAGCAAACGTCTTCAAATTCAATTGAATTAAACAGAAAACATATGAAAAGCAAAGAAAAGGTACTGAGGATACTTTGCTTTTTCAGTTTGACCTCCTCTGCTGCACGTTCATTAATTGTGAAAGCCAGCTTGATCTATTCCGGCAAACTATTTTGGAACCTCAAAAACCCACAACGTTGCATATTTTATTACTATTTTAAAAACATATTCTCTCACTCAGGTTGTGTGAGGAGGAACATCCAGGAGGAAGTGGGTCAGTGAAGGCTGACGCACTCAAACAGAAAGTCCACATTTCTGCCCGCAGGGCTATAGGCTCAACCACAGTCACCGACAGAATAAGCACTGTGTACATGAACGCACGTCACACAGTGTTTGTGTATATGATATCAAACTAAAGATGCAGAATCATCCATGTGCCCAAACAAGAACACACACATACACACTCACATCTGCCTTGACAACAACGATGACTTGTGTGCAAGCAATGTCAACTTCTCTCTTCATTCCTGATTTAGCCTGGAATCGGAAACTGGCAGCAACTGTGGGACATCCCCTTCATTGTATGCCAGCTCCCTGACCCAGCCATGCCACCCGGGGGTCTGAATAATTTGACACACTCAACACAAGCGCGCTCACATGAGCACAACTTGACATAAAAGGCTTTTTTTTCTGGTTCCCCACACTTTACCTCAGACATTGAGACTATTGCTTTCAGTAACCAAGGCCACTCACCATTTCTGCTTCCTCCCCTGCTGCTCTTTTTGCTCTGGCTGCTTAGAAAACTGTATGTGGACAGACATTTCTTTTCTTTACTCTCAGTGATGGTCATTACTGTATCTGTCATGCAGGCACTCTAGTTTGCTAGTCCATTAAATAACAAGGCACTATATCGGGTTCCATCCCATCACTGTCTCTGACATCAAAGTGACACAATGTGAGCATGTTGAAATTGGACTGTAATCAAATACTCTGCAAAACAAGAACTGAAAGGAAAACACCACTGGAAACCTTGGTAGTAGGTTTCAGATGTGGATCTCAGTCATGTCACTTCCTATCAAGAACTGATTTACAGTTATTCTGCCAGGTGAAGATAAAGATGTCTGGGGATGTCCAGGACTTAGAGCCACTGAGTCACAGTATCCATCCCTTGTTTGATTTAACTTCATACTGCATCAGACTTGATTTATACGATCGACACCTGAGGTTTGGTAAAGTTATACTCAATGTTGCTGTCTAAGGCATGTGTGTGTGTGTAAAGACAAAGATTCACTAGAGAAGCTGTAATTAGTTAACACAGCTGCATCCCAAGATCCATGTTTTGATTAACAAGTTGCGATTCGTCATGCATGTACATTTAACCACGAGCCTGTACTTAAAAACAATGCGAGCACAAAGATAGAAAGTCTTTCCTATCTGTCTGGATCTAACCCCCTCCCACATGATCTATGACTGTTCTCAACTGAGAGGTTGTGTCCCACCGAGAGGAGAACAGAGAGCTGTCTTCAGAGATGGATTAATATTAGCAAAATAACTGATGACAGAAGAGGCCAGGAATTGCGCTGATTGCACAGAAAGGGGACATCCTTATCAGACAGTCCATGTGGAAACCACCTTCGACAGAAACTTGACTGGAAGCATCAAATATATCCACCGAGACTACCGCATTTTCTATTAATGTCACATAGCCCTTTACCGTCTTCATGATTGAAAGGTTCAATGAATTCGAAGCATTAGAAGTGCAGATTCAAATGGGCGATGTTGTCAAAGTAAAAGCCCCCTGTCATATGATGAAAATGTGGATGATGCCTGCGTCACCTCACATTTACATTTTAAACTTAAAGAATTAGAGCCTAAACTTTTAACTCTTACGAAGAACATTTCAATGCCAGGTTAAATGGAAATGCGTGATATTGCCAGTAATGCATGCAGCATTTGATTTAGCTAATTTGCTACATGAATGAGAATGTAGAGGAGACAAAGAGGGCAACATCAGACTCATGGATGAACGATCTGATCAGTCAGGATCTGTGGTTTCAAGTATTATGAAGAAGACACATTCTCTTTTACAGTAAGCTGATGGAGGCCGCCAAATGTGGACTTATCCCCCAAAACCCCCCTGACTGGCTACCCCCTACCCTTGTGTAAAGTCCTGCTGGACAAGTCATCTGTCCCACCTGTCCATCTGTTTGGAACACATGACTCACACTAACCGTACCTAATGAGGGACATCACAGCTACTGAGACTGGGGAGGACAGGCTACAAGACAGAACACACACACACACACACACACACACAGACAAACACTGAGTCTTACTGCCTGCTAGTGGAAATTGCACTGATTTATTAAGCTGAGCATAACACTGGCTGTGTGTTTTCACAACAAAGTATTACATGGCATTTGGCTCTGTATAATTACACAATGATGGACTCAACTATTTTGACTTTAGAGTCTCTATGTGATTCTTGCTCATCAGGGTGGATGTGTTCAAACAACTTAACAAGAGAAGCACAGGCTCGCTACAAACATTAATAAATGAAATAGTGTTAACCTCAATATGTGGGTCAACAAACAAGCTCAGCTACCATGGTGAAGCAAGGCAGGCCGCGTGGGCTTAAGATGCAAAGATTACAGCTGCACAGTGTAACCAGTACCAGTTTTTTTTGCATTGTGTAACTGGATTAGGAACACAGCATGCAGGCACACAGGCATGCCCTCACCTAATGACGTAAGATTAGACTAGCTAGGGCATCTGTCTTCAAACTTCAGAGATGATAAGGCAGACAGGCAGCCTGTGATGGAAGCCTGCGGCCCTGCGGAGCAGCCTCCTCGGGCTGGGTCCACCCAAGATTTCAGCGGAGCAAATGAGCACCTTCCATAAAGCCACACGACACAAAAAGCACAGCGAGGAATGTCCCCTACATTTTATTCTGCCAGAGAGCCTATTTTACATTAAAGCTCCAAAACTGGAAACAGATTGCAACAGTAGCATTAAACAAAGAAGTACACCTCCCCCCCAAAAAACAATGCAAGTATGCATGTATTTGAGAAGAAACTGTTGAACAAATGTATTGTGTGCACACGATGAAACTTCTGTAACCAGCTTCTCCTGCAACGGAGCAACTCAAACAGGACCCTGTGCTTTACGATCATTTTTAGCAGCAGGTACGGTTTAAAAACGCAGCCTCTTGTATTTCTGACTTGTTTAAAAGCAGTGCTCTTTAAATGGTAGGGAAAACACAGAATATCAAAGAGCTATATCCACTCTCTTCGTTGTTAGTGTTACCATATTAAATACCCAAACCAACAATCCTGCTCCTCCAGAGCCCAGACCCTGATTACTCAATAGCAATGGACTGATGTCAGCATCAATAACAAAGTAGGAAGCGTTGTACCAACAGCTTGCATTGATGTTACTGTTGAGTGGAGACACACACACACACACACACACACACACACACACACACACACACCACAAGAGGAGTACTGTATATTTTACCTGTGTCCTCATCTAGGTCCCCTTGTAGAGAGGAGTCTGTGTCCTCTGAGGAGGCTTGGCTCCTCCAGCTTATGTTGCCCATCCAAGAGACCTGAATCCACACAGCTACCAGTCCGGGGCTGAATGTGAACGTTACACTTTTTGTAATAATGAACACTTGTTGGTCAAGCGGGCATTTTCACAGCTATCGTTCAATAGCACTGCTGAGAGTTAGTCACAGACAAATCAGTCCACATGGTCATCTTTGCTTGACTCAGCCACGTTACACAGCACTTCAGAGGAAAGATCCACAAATAGCACTGACAGAAGGCAAGAGGAACTGAAAGCTAAAAAAGTTTTTTTTTGTAATATTTCCTCTTGTGAACGTCGTTAAATACAGCTAGAATCACATAATTGTGGGCAAAACATCTGAGTTGAAGCGGTTTCAGTTGTCATCAGTGGTTCTGGAGAGAGTCCAACCCACAGTTATCTGAAGTGAGGATGCACTGAACAGTCGCAAGCAACTGAGCAGGCCACCTGTGGGAATAAATGACCTGCTCTCTGGTGTGTGAGCCAACACACAGCAGTAAAATCAAGCGAAGCATCATCTCAGACTAAGACGAAGCTCTCTGAGGGAAAAGGCCTCAGGAGCGCAGACGGAAGCAGAGACGAATACGACCTGTAAATGGAAGTCGTATTGAATTACATATGAGATCTCCAAAAACAATCTGTTGAAGATGTTAAAGGTGGAACAGCCTTGAAAATCTTCATGTTACCGAGACCTGATAGCCGTCATAGACAGCCATCCATTCCCCATCGATAGCCTCGGTCCGGCAATTACACAACGTGCAATCCATCCATCTCTCTCTTTCATTCTCCCTCTGTCCGAAGACTAGTTTCCCATCAGCTTGCTACCTTTCTCCACCCTCTTTCCCTCCCTAAGCTCTATTCCATGCCTCTTTTTGCTTTCCCATACACAGCACACACAAAAAACTAATTACAACACAAGTAAACCTATATGGGAGCAGCAAGCCTCTCATTCTGTGGGAGAGGGAGGGTGAAATGCTTGCTGCCATCAAACCTCAAAATTGCAGCATGTCCAACCGAGACCATAGCTTTTGCCCTATGCAACAGTAGGATCACTCATCAGCAATGTGCACAGACCTAATCGTCCGGGGAACCCTTTTGTAATCATGACTGCTTTAGCTCTTGCTCAGAGTTTTGGTGACTAAGGCATGTGGGGATTGCTATTTCTGTACATCAGACAAGAAAGATATTTCAGTCTAAAGTGATGCAGTAACCACTTAGCAAACACAAAGCCATGAAATTGACTTACACTAGTTAACTGTAGGAATGCTTGATACACAGATATGCACTCTCTCACAGTGCAGCAGGGGGAAGGGAATCTAAATTAAGGAACTGATGGATCAGTACTGCTGTAGCTGGCTACTACTATTGACTGTCTACTAAAAGAAGAGTCTGCAGGCTAATTATATAACACTGTGCTACTCCCACAACTTTGTTAACCAACACTAACATGCCAAAACTGCTGTGTCGCAATCCAGGTCTCCAGGCAAACAAGGACATTTGAATTTTGCAACTGCGATAATACAAATATAAAACTTTAATTAAGGCTCGTTTCTTTTAGTTTTCGAATTGTGTGTTTAGTCGTGTTGTTTTTAAACTGTTAAACTGACCAGACGGATACAAAAAACAGCACCAAAACACTTATTTCTTTGACTTATTTCATCACTGTAGGGTGGCATATGAAGGCTCAAAATCCCAAAAGGTAAATAGGATCGAACTTTAGTCACAGTACAGTACTTTTTCAACACAGTGTGGAATAAGACACCAGAAACCTGATATTTAAAACATCTCCTTATTCCCAAAATAACACACATTCTGCCCACGAGGAACAGCTATAATTGTTTCGAGTAGGAGTCAAGATATTTAATTTTACATTTGTGTAAACGAAGCTGTTGTACACAGCAGAATACCTCTGACTCTACAGGAAGGTCTTCCCATTAAGGGGGTTCAGGTTTTATTCTGCAGTGATGCTAAAGGTGTTAGCTTCACTTGCCAACTTTTCCAAACTAAAATCTGACCCTGTCACCAATGATAACGCCTGTTTCAAGGGTGTGGTGTTTAATGTGTCATTGGTGACTGTAGCTGCAACATTTCATCAGTCCAGACTGTCTAATTAGGTCAATTTTATGTCATATAGCCTATAGTCAACACAGCCAAACTGGTTTTACACATTAGAAAATGTGCTCTACCCAATGTTGACCTCCAGTCATAAGAGCTGTGAATGTGCTGACATGGACCTATATGGATAGTTATTTAACACACGCTTAATACATGTTAAGACGTGTCTAGTCAACTTGTGTTCAGATTTGAGTACCTATACTATATCCTATTAATTTCTCTGTCTAATTACTCAGACCCCTTCTCTAAATCCATTTACACAACTCCAAAACAGTGAACTAAGTGTGAACTCAAGTGACAAATAAAAACACGCACTCCCATATTTCCAGTCTTCTCCGCCCTCTTTCATTTTCTCTGAAGAAAGCACAAAGTTGTGAGTTTGGTTGCCTGCTGCACCAGCACGGACACTGAATCGGTTTATGAATTACAGTTTGAGCTGCTTGAATGATGAGGTCATGTGGGTGCGTATACACAGAATGGGGTTCAGTGTTGAAAGAGACACACGAACCACCCACTTGAGTCCCCTGGGAAGCGACATCCTAAATGAAGTAGACACATTGGGGGAGCAGAGGCAACTTGAAACAGGTAACGCTGCGTCAGTGTTTACCCCCTAAGAGAGGACAAGTCAGTGACAGCAGGACACGGTATCCATGGTGATTAGGGAGTATGATGATGCAGCTACTGAGCCTGGAAGACACACTGTCCACACAGCTCTCCTGCTGAAGCTTGGTGTTTATCTGCACACCGTTAGACCTACTTTGTCTGTTATGGTATGCATTTGAATGGGACATCTTGGCAGCATCATATCACTTTTTAAACCAAATCCCATGACTACATCCATCCACTTACAGATGTGAACTTAATTTTGCTTTCTCCAAATCTTTTCCCTTTTAATTTGCTCCTCGAGGCACCAGTGAATTAATCTCCTTCTGTCAAGGTCTAAAACTGGTCCCCTTACAGAGGAGTCTCCACAGCCTAAACCCACTTAGACAACAAGCTCCTCTTAAAACCATCCACCATCCACCAATCCTGACACTCAACCTCTCTCTCTCTCGCTCTCTCTCTCACTTTGAGGAAAAGGCTTAACAGGCTGACACTGAAGTTATGCCTGCTACACAGTTTTTCAGTGCTGCCACGAGTCCCCAGCGTCGACCCCTCTTTCCATTTCACTGACAGCCAGCATAGCGTGTCCTCTGGGGACATATCTGGGATCAATGGGTACATGTGGACGAGAGCAGAAACAACAGGCCAACAAGTGACCCAGTAAACACAACTAAGGATCCATGGGGAAGCTGGTCCACATCACAGAGTGGATGCAGGAGTAAAACTGATGGATTGGGTCTATAAGTGACCTATCCAAATACACTGTATTTAACTCATCATTGAACCAGAGTCTACAAAAAAACTACACAGTCTCTGAGTTTTCATTTAGCTGTGACCATATGTAGTCATCTGTCTGCAAGACACGAAAGGAATCGGAAACTTTTACGCCTATGAAGAATGACTGAGCTAGTGGTGGATGACACTCCCTCCCCGCCTGTTACAGGGAGCTGTGTGTCCGTGTGAGTGTGTGTGCGTCCATTTACTGCAGGCATCACCGGACAGGACTGTATGTAGGAGACAGCTGGTGGAATGGGATGCAAGTGTAGCTGGCGGGTATAAAGTTTCCTTTCCAAAGGCATACCGGAGACCACCCTGTTTCCCCCCCTCACTCTCAGTGCGCTTCTCCCTGCAGTGCTTTATTCCTCTTTTATTTAAATTATTAAAGCTGCGTGCAAAATGAACGGCGCTGGTAGACGTAACGCAAAAAAAAAAAAAAAAAAAAAAAATGCCACGTGCACAACGTTGAAATCAACACAACACAAAAATACACACCACAGTCCTGGGCGTGAACGCATTACAACTCTATAGTGCACTGCTAGGTAACAACGCAGCTAGCGCTAGCTAAGAAAAGCTAACCTTTAGCTGCCGCTAGCAACCGTTACAAACCCATTTCTAATGGTCAAATACAAAAAACAAAAACAACCACAAGCACTGCGCGTTCATTTCTTTCTCTGACTTAAAAAATGCCATTTTCGAGGAAAAAGCTGGCGTTTTTTGCTTTAACGTTAGTGGTGCTCTCAAACAATCAAAACCATGTTATATTTACGCTGGGAGTGAACAGTGAAATGCCGGTGAGGTGAGGTGAAGTGCCATGTAAGCTATATAATGGTAGCACATTTTAATGGCATTTTCTAGACTAGCTAGCCCACGACACCTATCTGGTCAAATTGGTGGAGTACTAACAACGTTATTGGTTTACTGGTCATTTAAGCAGAAATCTCTTTTAAGTCAACATGAGGTTGAAAAGACACAGAAAAAAAGCCATTTGCTCCAGCTAGTACCAGCTAGCTGATACGGCGACGCTTTATTTTATCTGGATAGCCGAGAAAAGAACAATCCATAAGGCCCAATTAAACCACCATTTACATTGAACACGTTCGTTTTCTGGAGCTCCGTTAAGCGAAGGTATCATCCACAGACCCCGAATTTGGACTGTCCGTACCCCGTGTGAGGGATACCGTTATCCAGTCTCCTGAGCTGGGGCAGTGTGTTGGAGTCTAGCCGGGCAGGACTTACCTTGCTTGCTCTCTATTTTTCCCGACATTTTCGTAGCCAGCAGCTGTGATCCCACTCGCAGTTCAACAAAACGTTAGCTACAGACGAGCCTCGCCGTGTGTCTCCTCCGATTATTCCCTCATTTTCGATATACTGTTGTGTCCATGAGATGATTCCGCCGGGGTAAATGTGATATATTTATAGGCCACACACATTGGTACGGTCAAAAACTGTCTCAGTCCGTCTCCGGGTAATTTTCACTGGATACACACAGTCACACGCCACACACACATACACACACACGTTAGTGTCTTGAACCTAGACTCGGGCAGGGAGCGTTCATTCAGTATAACAGCGCCCCCTTGTGTTAGGAATTAGTCACATCAATCTGTCAACAAGGGAATGGGCGTGTTTCAATTTCAATTCACAGAGTTGTAACTAACCCGAGTGTTTGTCTGTCTGCGGTGCACTGAAGGGGCCGTCGTTCACACACAGCTCACAAGTGTTTTATGTTATAATTGCGTAGTGTATATACTGTGCAGTTAATTCTGTTGAACTTCCAAAGCTTTAAACATGTATAGATACATATATGTGGATGTTTTTGTAATATATTTATATGTATGTGTATTAAGGTTGCACAATTAATTGCAAAGTATTCAAAATCAGACGATGGCCAAGTGTAATATCCAAATTGCAGGATCTGTATTTTTGAGAGTGAAGAGTGTGAGTGTGAGTAAAATCTGTCACAAAATTATTGTGCTTTATTAGCATTTTATATCTTTTTCCAGTTAAAATGTAAAGCAAAAATGACCAATCAAACTGAAATCACAGTCACATATTGCAAACTCACTGGATTCTGCCAGTATAATCACATGTGTTTGCACTGATGTGAAGATGGCACCTGGAAGCAAAATCAAACCTCTATCAAAAAAGTATGCACATAGCATCTAATGTTGACAATATATATAATCTTGTTCATGTCACACAGGCATTTCTGACATTATCAAGTGTAGTAATAATGTATTAATTTTAATATAGCCTGCTTTTAAAAGAGCAGTCAAATATATTTGACCTGAGTTATGAGGTTGTCACTTTTTAATGTTTATTTTCATTCTGGAAAAAAAGACATTTCTTGAACAAATTAATAAGAGGTCATTTGACCAGACTGCAGTGTCAGAGTGACTACACACACTCAGATGTCTTACTGTCAATTTCCTTTTATATCCTCAATATCATGTTAACCTTCATATATAGAGGAGGATATCAGACAGACACACTGAGGTTGAGTTTCTTGGCTGTCAGCATCCTGTATCCACGGTTATTTCTCTATAGTCCGACTAAAAGTTTTTCTTTTTACCTGCACACACACCAAGTTGAACTATCCATCCTCAGAAAGTACCTTGGCACACTGTGTAGTGTCTTCCTGGCAGTGTAATCACTCTACTACATCTTCTTTCTAACAATATTGTTTTAGTCAGTGCAGTTGTTCTTGAGCCAGACCTGAGCCCTTCACAGCTCTCCTGTGCCCTCTACAGATTAGCATCAAGGCTGGACGACTATTATGCATCCACATTCCAGGATGAAGGTATTTCCTCATCCACATGCTTACTGTGAACACTGATAAGACAGAATGAGACTTCTGATATAACAGGTCAGCCCATCATTTTGTGCATGCTAACTTCCAGTATATGCAGGATGTCCCCTTGGAAAGTGAAAGCATCCAGATCTTGGATCACATCCCATCTCTTGCTCGATTGCGTAAACAAAGCAGGAAAACTCATTAAAATCAGCTCTGTGTTTTCATGGGCAAGAATGTTACTCCATTATATATTTTCTTTTCAAATCTATCAACACTCTCAACATTGTGTTTGTGAAATATCTTATAGTGGTTAATTTTGTAGTTTGGTTTGACTCTCTTTATCATTACAAAGCGTTTCAAGCCATATCCAACTCAAATGGAAGCACAGAGCCCCCTGTTGGAAACTCTAAAACCCTCACTGGATGCATTACTTTTCCTCCCATCGACCATCCCTCCACTACTTCATGTTTCTACTGACAGGAAAATTAAAGGAATGAGACAGAAGAGAAGAGGAAGGATGACTTCTGATTTAACCCTGATTTCAGTAAACTGCTGACTACGGCTTTTGCCTACTTAGTGCTGCACATTACCCCAGCCATTAAGGAGCAACCATCTAGATTATGTCGCTGGCATATCAAGACAAAGCAAGCATGCCCTGTCATCTTTTTATGAATAATTGATCTGACTGACAGAATGATCTACATTCCCTGAGTGATCTGGGTCAGCTTGTTCGCTTGCATTGCACTCGTGAAAGCAGAGGCATGTGTTAAAATACTGAGATAAGGAGTTCATTATATGTTGTTGGAGGCTCCTTTCATGCCCTGTGCATGTGCATGCTTACCTCATCATCAACTCTATTTAATCAGTTATCAAACGGAGGCCTTCAGAGTCAAGGGTTCATATTTACACTGGCTGTCATTATGCCTGCTCCCTTGTGCTCTTGCTTGCACAGCAGAAACCACACCCATATAACAAGTGCAAAGTGCTCGCTCTGTGTATGTGTGTGTGCTCCAGTTAAAGTGTGTGGGTGGAGGGGAAGGAGTGGAAGGAGTGGAACACCTTCCCTCCAGCTATGATAAAGTCACAGAAGGAAGACAATGAAGTCTAAAGCAGTGGCGGACTTGTCAGAGCAGGACAGGCCTCACAGCGCAGCCAGACCGAGTCTGTTGTTTCTGTCTTGGCTTTCCTTGACAGGCTACATTTAACTGTAATTTGAATCAGCCTTGTTGTCGAACTCAAAGGTCATTTACATGGTCTGGCTTCAAAATATTGGCTTCACAGTGCAGTGGGAGCCTCTGTTAAAGGCAGAGGCTTTTTAGCTCCTCTAATCAAATCTACACAGTTAATTAGAATATGTTTTATACTTGCACTATATGTGACAGGATTCAGTCTGACGAATGATTGATATTTGATTTTATCATTCAGCTCCTTGTTGTTATCCATTTGCTACTCACCACAGTACAAACCAAACGCTGTTCTACCCTGTGCCACACAGTGGTGCTCATGAACCACTCATCATTTCTGTGTCCTGAGGCTCAGCTTTATGCACCCAGTAGTGCTTTATACACATCAATGTATGGGCAGGTGGAGGGAGTGCTGATGAAATGTAATTTGAGAAGGATTAGCTTAATGTAACAGAGTCTGGCTTTACAGTGATGAAACTGCTGTTTTCTTGATGAGAAATGATAAAGTTGAGCTGATAGCAGGAATTTAGATTAGACTATGACACGAAAAGTCAATACAAACACATGGGCCACTTCATTATAGGAATAACAAGTTGTCATTTACTTTATAACAAAGTCATGCAGCTGCTGCAGTGAACTAATCCACTAACACTGCAACAGATCATCCAAACAGCAATCGGGGGTCAATCAATCCATCGCCATCATCAAATATTCAGGACCGAAATATTTAATGAATGTGGGAAGGTGTGTAGTGGTGCACGCTGGGAAGTTTCACAGTTGTGCTCAGAGTCTGATCAGGTCTGCTGTGGGCCGGATATAGTTCACGGCAGACAGGGGCAAAGAGAGGAGAAGCGAGACAGTTTAGTTAGCTGAGAGTTGTCAGTGGGAGCTGGGAGAAGAACAGTGTTTGATCTCTGCGGTGGTGGGCGTGTGATGCAGAGCTCAAACACAGTTTAAGGCTCTGTTAACCTTGGCCAGCGGTCAGGCCCCTCCGTCTGTCTCACATCTGAGAGTTGGAGAAAGAGGGAGGGGATCAGCGTGGCTTAAACGACTGAATACATTTAACTGAGAAGGAGGGAAGAGATACCTCCACAGCAATCTGGGCCCTCTTTGTTAACACACAATGAGCTGAATTTTTCAAGTGAGCTTTTCATGGTGGAATTAAAATGGGTGGCTGGAGGTATCAGTGCGGGGGTTAGACACAAGTCAGGGGAGAGAGAAGATGGGGAGGTGTTAGATGAAGAGGACAAGATGTCTAGGTCATAACCTACTCAATACTGCATGAGAATAGATCACTCTGTCACTGTCACAAACAAACACATGGAGACACATGTTGACAAGGTCGGGAGAATTAGACGAGGGTCGCTGACGGGAACGTTGGGGAAATATAAAGAAAGTTAAAAGTGGATACTTAAGCACATACACAAACCACACATCCTTCCCACTGTGTTGAAGTAGGCTTCATGTGAGAAAGGGCCCATGTATTGTAAATGTGTGTGCAGTGTACATCCGAGGATGCATACACACACACTCCAACATGTAGGAATTATTTATGTGCTGAGACAGGCATTGTTGCGCTGCTCTTTGGAGCGCTACAGGGCGGCGGCCCCGGCTTTTGGAAAGCACAGCTGCCTGCCTTTCAAGATCGCTCCATCCCATCACTATGACAGTGAAGGTCTCACTCCCTAAACTCTCCCTCCTCCTCTATTGCTCTCTCCCCGCTCTCTGTATTTTTCTCGTGGTGCTTTCAAACTGCCGGGGTCGACCTGTCTTCGTGGTGGGACCCTCCACTCCTCTGCACCGGTCCCTCCTGTGCTTCCTGATTGACATTTAACTCGGAGGCCAGGGGTAAAGAGGGCCAAAAGAGCATGAAATGAGCCAGGCCACAGGGGGTGCTCAGCGAGCCTGACCACTCCCATTCTCACACCTCCACCTCCATTAGCCGCTCGCGTCCCAAGGGTCTGCAGGCGCCCCCTCAAGCCTGAGAGGTGAGCTCGTGACTCTGGGTGTAAAAGCACAAAGAGCATTGGAGTGTATAGGCCGACACTGTGATGCAGTGACACAGAGAACAATTGCACTTCATTAGATTATCATCTTAGCAGTGAGCTCAGCTTCCTTCCCACACTCCACTTTACAGGGCTAAATGTCAGTGTTCATCCTCTCCTTTATTCTGCTCAGCAGGTCGGAGCCATTTAATCTGTTTTTGAGGGTCTTGCTTCAGGGACACTGTGCCTTTCTATTGCACAAATCTTGTCTAATATCACTCTTGTGTTTATCCCTCTTCCTGGTTATGTCTGTCATGCTTAACATTTACTCTTTTAGTCACATTTAAATGTTATCACGCACAGATTTTTGTGTGTGTTTTTAATCCCACTTAGAATAAATCAACCTTCTCAGGACGACTGACTGCCTCTTCACACAACTCACTGCACTATTTCAGTGTGTAATACTGGTCAGTTGTACTGGTAGGTGTTATCAGTGAATATGGCAGGTGACCAGGATGCGTCACAGTCTATTCACACTGATTCGGCCCAGTTCTGACAGGAGCATATTATGATGAACTAGGTGCGGAACGAGACAGTCTGGTCCGGGGGTGTCAAACTTCAGTTCATGCCAGCTCCGGGGTGAGGGGGTTACTGTTCTGCTGGCCTGAAGAGTCCGGCAACATGGCTCGGCTGCGTAGCCATCCAACTTACAATCCACATAAGGGTCATTTAACAGGATCAGTGATTAAGGCTGTGAGTAATTGAATTAGGATTGCACAGCCCAAAGCTAAAGCTGCCTAACAGAGACTTGGACGGAAAAGAGGAGGAAGTTTGTGGGTAGGGTAAAAGAGCTGAGAGCCCACACGTTATTTAACCCATATGGAAGGATTACAGATTTGAGTCAGTGATTTAAACAGCCGAAAAACATGGAGTGATATAAAACTTGAAACCAAATTTACAGTTCTGTGATGTATTTTATCTGTGCATATGTAAAACATGTGGCCGTCCAGTGTGTTTGCTCATTCATAAAATATAAAATAAAAACAGGCCTTTTTCTTTGCATCTTTCTCATGAGCAGCCCAGCTGGTTACATGCTGAGAGTAAAGCTGTGTTCCACTTCCATGATCTATATTATTTCTAATGGGAATTTGAGCAGTGAATGTAGTGCATTCACACTGGAAGTAAAGAAAAAATACACGTCAGTACAGATGCTGAATTCAGTTAATTATGGAGAGCTGCAGGAATGTTTTTTTCTGTATGTGATATAAAAAATGTCAGTAAATATCATAAATGTCATTTTTCTTTTGTGTTATAATCGACTGGTTGCTAAAGCTACTACTAACACTGTAAGAGGAAAAGCTTTTACAGAAGAGCTAAGTGTGCCAACTGACAATGACAACTTGGGAGCTTATAGTGGTGACTTTGAAGTGTAAAATGAAACTAGGTAACTAGGTAAGTGAAGAGAATAATTCAAGTGAGTATCAAGTGTAAGATAGAATACAAACATCTCCACTTGGATAAAAACACACGTCAGACACTACCAAAAGCTGAGACAAAGAAATGTGCTTTAAAAGTGGTCAAAGAGTTACAGTGTCTGATTTGGAACAGGAGAGAGATCCAGAGTACCAGAGCTCTTAATAGTAAACGCCTGGTCAGGCTAAACCTCCTGGTGACCAGCAGGTTTACATCCACAGGTCTCAGTTGGCCAATTTCAAATAAAATCAATGCAAAAACTAACTGGGGGGCTAATGAAGGGGAAGCAAGCACTGGATTTATGTGAGTGTACCTGCTTGTTCCTATAATCAAGAGCCTAACATTAGCATTGTACTTGTGATGATAGCATTCATGTCAATAATACAAGCTGCATTCATTTGTGAAGATTATCAAGCTGAATAAGAACATGTGAGCATCATAAACCTTGTCGAGGGAACCAGGGGGATGCTAACTTCCGGACAAAAATACATCATCCCTGTTGAACTATATTGAGTTGACAGCAGAGAAACTTTGCACTCGGTAATGGTGAGAAAATCCCGTGAGTATTGAATACATATTAAATGTATTTTTGCTTTCTCTCTGTTAAATTTCCAAAATTGAAATAGGCAGCAGCTTTCCAAAATATGTCATTGTGAAAACTGCTTTAGTGTATAGTTTGGGAGAGAGACACAGTTTAAGTCGGGTTTAATCGCTCGCTTTTCCTTGAAAAAATACACTGTGACAGGCCATTATTAATGTAGAACTGTCCTACTTATCTACACACACACACATGCATGCATGCACCTAACGCTCGTAGTGTACCACTCATGTTTCACTCAATAACTTACACACAAATTTCGTTTGCTGGGATAAAAGGGGGAGCTGTCTTTCCTCACTTATTTCCTTCCAGGCTAATAATGGCGAAGCAGCAGCTCCTATAGCAGCACACACTTTGCAGAAGGCAGGGAAAGCCCAGGACATGTTGCCAGTCTATCACAGAGCTAACACAGATTGACAGATAAACACATGCACACACTCCCATTCGTTCCACTGGGAAATTTAGAATCTCTAATCCACCTGATTGTATGTCTGTGGGCTGTGGGAAGGAGCCAGGGTATCGAGAAAAAACCCACATAGACAGAGGGAGAACAAACGCAGAATATGCACCAGTGGCTGGGGATCAAACCTGTGAGGTCAGAGTGTCACCCGCTCTGACACTGATTCCTATAGAGGTTAAATCACCTTTTCACTTGACCTCTTTTAACCTCCAGCTCAACCCTGTCAATCTGAGTAATGCATCATTTCCAAGTCTGCGTTGGACTCAGTCACCTGCTAAAGTATTATTACCATATGATTTATTTCAATTAGATAAGCAGGATGATAATATGGATTCCTGTTACACAGGACACTTGTGTTTACAGCATCAAAGCAAAGGAAGGAGAAATTCTATGTAGTGTGCTTTCTGTTTTCCCTTGCACAGATGTTCACAATTTTTGACACTGCACTTCTACCTGTGTCCTTCATGCATCTGCTGCACTGTGATTCGGATTTGATGTTATTTCACCTTATGATTCTACTTGTATGTGTATTTGATTCATATATATACTACATATAAAATAACATATGTGGATTTTATCTCATTATGCAGGTCAAAAATCCTGAGTGCAAAACTTGAATTAGGTTCTGTGCTACTAACCCTTATCTTATTTAAAACTGCACTCACCCATATTTTTTATTTGAACTATTAGTGAGATGATTATTGTGATGTAGGGCTGAATAATTAATGACCAAATGCAATATCCAAACTGCAGGAGCTGCAGTTTTTCTGATGAATGTACAGTATGAAGCATTGTCTTACAACAGAGAGGCCCCTGACCTTGAAATCATATCATCCCACATGCTTGTTTGGTACAAGCCTCAACAAAAATCACATCATTTTTACATCTGTTACCCAAAAGTGACCACCACAACTGTAACCATGACTCATACTGACATAACACCTGTCAAAAATAATTTCAGCACGATTTTCTTTCATATATCCTTCAGCCTTATTGTGCTGTTAAAGGTGTCGCTCGTAGTAAACAACCCACAGAGAAGCATCACCCAGCTCTGCAGCTCTTCCCTGTAGCTCTGCTGAGCCTTTGAGCGTCTCTCCCATTCACCGTTTTCGGTTTCACGGCCAAGAACTTTATTGTTCGCCGCTTTCATCCACTTTGTTTCCAGCAGCAGTGGGCAGCAGCTTTTAGAGAAAAGGCTTTGATAAACCAACTGTGCACTACCTGCCCAGCACCAAACGGCACACAAAGCTAGGGGCTAGATACTGAACAAAGTGAAGCATTAAGCAGCCAAAGAGCTCTACCCCATATACTACCCATACATATTCCTGCACAGAGGCACATTCACGACACAACTGTGTGGTACAGTAACTCTATGAAGTACGACTGTGTGTGGCAGAGCAAAAGGAGGACATGGACGTGGGGACGAAAAAGAAAGAACACCATCCTCATTATCTCTCCCACAGTCAGTCAGCAAACACTAAACACCGAGGAAAAGAGAAAAAAGTCAACTATAACAGACAAGAAAAAAAAAAAAAAGAAGCAGCAGTTCTGGCAGAGCTGTGTTGACAACTTTCCAGGAGCTGATTTAGCGAAGGAAGCTACATCTGTTGAGCTCCAGCGACAGCCATTGGGTTGTTCGGGCTGCTTTAGCTCTGATGTGTAGACAGAGTAACCTAGTTTGTGCTGCACACTGCGAAGATAGCAACCTGGAACCCCCGAGCCCCTCAGCTCAGGCATTGTGATGGATATTAGCGCCTGTTTAATTGGCAAAAAACAAACCCTGCAATGAAAAACCTCCCGCTCTTCCTGCAGCAAAGCACACAAGCGGCTGATGTACACAAAACACACCAAATCAGATAGACACATACGCACTCCCTTTTCCTCTTCTCCCTTCCCTCTCCCACTCAGTCTCAGCCTCTCTGAAGTATAAATCAGTAGTTAGAGTGTTGCTTTTAAAAGGATCCAGGTACCATGTGAAGGCAGAGAAGACTGAGACAGGCCTTCAAAGGCAGAAATGTTTGGACAGCTTGTGAGAGCAAAAAACACTTGCTCCAGGGAATGGGTCACTGCACTGTTCTGGTATGTTTATGACACAAGCGAGGGGACACGAAGCAGTAGAAAGGCTGTATGTGCATGTGGAGTGCAGGTGTGTCATGTATAATGTATAGTATACGTAGAGAGGTCGCTACAGCATGACGCTGTCTGTCATACACTGTCCCTTATGGCTCATCCATCACAGACTATCTCCCCTTAGACTTATGCCTTGTGCATTTTCTCACACTTCTACTCTTGTCTTCTGTGATACAGACACTATGCGCCCAAGGAAGAGAAAGGTTGTAAAGATTATGAATACTGCATTTCCCTGTGTTCCCCGTTGAGGGAGACCGTGAATGGGATCTCCAGCTCACCTGTCTTCACCGCACTGTTTGACTTGGATGTACAATGTCATTGTCAAACAACTATAAAAGCAGACAGGCAGATGGCTCGCCCGCCCTGTTCATCACCTGCTCTGGGATGTTTGAGGTCATTCACTCATGTGAGGTGAATGAGCATGTGTGTTCAGGTCTGTGTGCATCTGCAGGTGTGTTTGTCGCTAGACTGTAAAAGTAGGGGAAAGGTTGAGGGACAGGAAGTGTTTTATGAAGTCCTGCTCATCCAGAGTGAGACAGGCAAAGCTGCTGCAGAGGAAACACCCTCCACCCTCCTCCAACTGAAATTACTAGTTATCAGTTATATTCTGGAGAAATAGCAAAGTTTTAGCACTGAAAAGTTGTTGAAAAGTGGCTGTATGAAGTTCAAAATTCACTTTTAGGCAGAGAGGATCTAATGAAGCATCTAGTTGCATTATAGTACATGTGGTTTGGATCCAGTATTTTTGCAGATTGATGTTCACTGTGGACTAAAATCCATTCAAGGGCTACTTCTTTTAAGTTCCCGAATGTGATGAGGTGCATAAAACTCTCTGAAGGCACAAAAAAAGCATGAGCTGGTATCAATTTGGTGTCGCCTCTGCAGGAAAGACCTGGGTTTGATCCCTGGGCATGAGGCCTGTCTGTGTGGAGTTTGCATGTTCTCCCTGTGGCTGCTTGGGTAAACTCCAGGTTGGACTTTCTCCCACAGTCCAAAGATGCACATTTGGTTGATTGGTGATTGGTAAATTACCTGTAGGTGTGAAAGTGAGTGTTATTTGACAGGCTGTTTGTCTTTGGCCCTGCAATAGCCTGGTGACTTGTCCAAGTTGTACCCTGTCCTTGCCCTCTGTCAGTAAGGACTGGTCTCTATGTGGATTCTGTCTGTTTGACTTTCCTCCAAACATGAGCTGGTTTTAAATGCTATATAAATTTTGCTCAGTGTATTTAGTCATTAGCAGCAAAAATGGCAGGACATTAATCTAACAGATACACAGGGCAAAGGAAAGTTTAAATTGGAAACAAATTAAGGAATGATCCTGATGCCATTTCAACATTTGCTAATATCTGGAGCTATGTGTTTCTGTGTATAGCACACAAAGCATCTCAGCATCTTTTTAATTGTAAAATTAGCACAGCCTCTGCATTTTGGTCTAATATGGACGAGGTTAAAGCTGTTTGTTCCTCAAACTTGTGAATAAGCTTTTCATGTGCGGGCCAGCACTTTGCTGGAAGGAGGCATTCGGCTTGGAGAACTCTCACTGCACGGCCCGCTGATGGATGTCACCAAAATGGCACGATTACAGAGGAAAGTTGTGGTGCGATCTGGATGCAGATCACCTCCAGTGAGAGCCAAAATAGCCGTGTGAGTGATAAATAGATGGAAATAGCCCACAGTGTCCAGTTCACAGGCCGGCTGCCCCACTCTTTGATCTCTGGTCCTAATGAGCTTTCAGAACAGAGCCAGAGATGAGAAGATGGGCTTTTTCAAAAGGACCCTTGATTCTGGGGGAGACCTGGGGTAAGAACTGCTATAAGCAGGCCTAAGATGTTGCCTCAACTAACATTAGTATTCCCTTAAGTATTCCCAGCTACATTAGTAAAACCTGCCCACCCACCAGACTCTCCTGTGCAAGGTCACTTTCATCATTATGAGCTAAGTTATAGCCTACAGAGGGCTTACAGGGATTGAAACCATACATTTGTTTATGATACAAAATGCTTCTTCTACTGTAAACAGATAGCTTAATAATGTCAATAATTCCCTTTGTAGAGATGGCAGCTCCCCGCCCACCCCTGGGTGAATCTAGTAGTCGGATTTGTTGGGAAGGATTAAGTACTAAACCACCGGTGGGCTGAGACATTGCCAGGGGAAAAATATTTGTTAAACTGCAAAGTGCTTGTGTACAGCACATTCAGTTAAAAGCAGAATCCCTCTGTGAGAATATGCAGCTGGATATGCAATCAAAAAGAATATTTAATGTCTTCCCCGCTCGTTCGCATTCAGCATGCAGCGCACATGCTCTCCTTTACTGTTGACAGGCACACATTAGCTCTCCACATATTAGCCTCATATCACTCACACAGATGTATAGATACCTGCACATCATTAGAGCTGCCTCATTACCACGATGAGGCAGAGAACAGAGGCTGAGAGAGGCCATCGGAGGAATTTCTAACAATGCTAAAAGAAGATGATAATTTGGCTAATCACAGCCGAGTTATTTATGGACAAATAAATGAATTAAAGTTGAGTGAAGTTCCCAGTTAAAGGAGAGGCAGACTCCTTTTTATTGATGATGAAAAACTTTGGGGATCGAGTCATCTTTCTACGTGGGACTCATTGGAAGTGCTTAATGATACCCAAGCCCCTCTCAAAGGCTACAGAAGCAGCAGGACATCAAAGAGCGGTTGACAGACAGACAGATTCTGAGTTGCATGTTAAAAGCCCATTTCTCTTTAAAATGAAAATAAAACTGAAACACAGGCACACACACACACTCTCTCTCTCTCACACACGCACTCTCTCTCTCACACACACACACACACACATCACCCCCCTGTGAAGAGACCCCACCATCCTCCCCGTCTCTCTGCTGTGAAATACTATCTCCACCTGAAGACATGTACACGTTGCGAGATCCATCTTTCTTCAAATCTTTTTATTTCATTTTTTTTTCATAGTCTTCAAACGGCTCGTGCTCAGGCATAGCCAGGCATGTTTTTGCATCATTAGAGCTAGTGGGTGTATTTGGAGACAGACTAATGACAGCTCGGCTTTTCCGGCTCAAATGAGAGCCATTGCTCATTTACCCCGAATAGATACATAGATAGATTAGGTAGTGGGTGGGGGGGAGGGCTGTAATGATGTAGCCTTATCAAATATTCTCCCGCACAAGCCAAATGACACGGCATCAAACTTGAGCCATTTAAATTACAGTCACGGATTTGGTATGTGACAATTGGTAGGCATGTTAATGTGTGTTTTTTTCAGAACAGTAAATCAATTGGACATCGCCGTGTACATGCAGCTGTCGCACAGGATGAACGGCCTCCATGATAAAGAGGAGCAATGAAATAGAATGAGGAGTGTTGTGTGCGCTGTGATGTGATAAATTCACTGGCAGTCCTGATTCACAATGGACGGCCTCAGAGAGATGCCGTCCTTCCAAGGCTCGAGATTCTGGCATGGTCCTTTGCGATCTATCTCTCTCTCCATTTATCTCTCCTCAATCTGCCTCCCTATCTCCCTCTGTTCTCTGTCCAAATACCGATACAGTTTGAACACCAACGCAAACTCACTAACACACTCCGTGAGAGCATTGTTATGGACTGCTGCCAGGAATCAACACTTTTTCTTTTTTTTGGTTGGTCTTTATTTCTTTCTCCGCTTTACCCACTTCACACCACTTTACCGCATCTTCCTCCTCCTGCAGCTGTTTGCTACCTTCAGGTCACATCCTATTTGAGTATAGCTGAGTCAAGGTAGCCCAATAATGTGTCCTTTTTGTTAACTGTATGGAAGTAGACGCCACAAACTGAGCGTCTCTGCACTGACCCGGGCCTGTTATAGAATATTAACAACCCAATGCAGTGGCCCTTATTTTCCTGGGCCGGCTCCAGTTGGAATCACAACATGTTGACAACACTTCATAAAGTCCCCCCAAAACCCTGCGTCTGCAGCAGCAGCCCAAGGCGATACAGATTAGACCGTAATGTGGATTGATCCCTGCTCCCTCTCCCTCCCACCTCCCATCTTCACACATAACGTAACGTGTGGGTGTGTGCATGTGTGTGTGTGTGTCCATGTGTGTGTGTGTGTGTGTGTGTGTGTGTGTGTGTGTGCAGAATTTGTGTACAATTTGTGAGTGGACCCAAGCTGCACCCACATTCACCAAACATACAGCTTGTTTCCGCACCCTCCCCAGCCTTCTTTTTTAGTTTATCCCCCCCTTCTTTTTTTTTTTTTTTTTTTTTTTATTCTGGGTCTTTCTGTGAGATTAATTCCTCTCTTCCCATCTTTGGGCTGTCAACTCAGGGTATGGAGTCATTTTTTAAAGGCCGCCGCTCCTGAGGACGGGAGACTGATTGAGTTGTGGCCTTTTTCTGAGTGGGTAAAGAACAGGATTAATGCATAACTCTTGAAACCAACATGTTAGGAAAAAGGAAGGGAAAAAAAGCTGCAAAGAAAATGTCCTGTGGGAGAGGGTTAAATAATGGAAGTTTATAAACAAGAGCATTATATACCATGTTATTAATTCTTTATGATAGACTAATGTGAGTACACAAAAAGAGCTGTTTCTGACAAGCAGGCTGGATGTTAACCAACCTTATAAAGTACATAAAACATCATCAGAACAATGTTGTTTTATGATGATTGTTTAGTTTAATACCAAACTACTAAACTCTGCAATCAATCCTCCACTAAGGTCCTACATAGGATTCACTCTCAACAGAGTTCAGTAAAACTGGGTTTCAAATCCAGGTTTACGTAAAACAAGCTCAGGTGCACCATTTTCAATTCAACTCGGTTTAACAAAGCCAGGATTATTGAAACTGACTCAGTAAGGGTAGGTGTGCATAGCAACATTAAAATCAAATAAATACATATACAACGTACATACAGGGCTCTCAAGTCTCATGCATTGAGCGTGAGACACACACATTTCAATAGGTTCACACACTCACATGCCACGCATGACATTTCTCATGCTGAGAAATAATAAAACTCGATGCATATAAATTAGTAATCTATGAATGGATGATGCAAAGGCAGATTGCTCTGTTAAGTCCATCCATACAGCTGTCTTGAATTAGCGGTCTATCTATCAACCAATCGGAAAATAGTATTTCTTGGGTCTGGGTCTGCAAGCGCAGCAAGCTCTCTATGAATGCTCTGAATGTGTGCACAGGTGACAGACTGACCACAGGGCAAAATATTTATCATATACACATTATGATGATCTGTCATAAACAAGAGTTCACGGGTCACATGTATTGTAGTGCCACTGCGACAAGATCTGGCACACTGGGTCCGAGGAGCTGATCTTGCAATGTTGGTTTTTGGCTAAGAGACGCTACGTGGAAGTCAGACAGCCTCCATTCCCCCTGTAACAAGTTACAAGCCATTTATCTAACCATCACATTTACTCTGAAGCTGTTTAATTAAGGCAAAAATGTAGCATAGTTAAGGTAAAAATCCTGTGTACTTCCTCTTTAAATCTAATCTTTCTTCACAAGTCCAATGAAACTGATTGTCGTGGTTTAATCTGGTTTAAAAGTCAGTCCAATCCAGCCTAAATCACACACAGTAACAACCACATCAGAGTTTAGCAACTGTAACCAGGCACTTAAGGCCTGCCAGCCTTTGGATTTCACAACATCTTGAAAGATTTCAAGAAATTCAATCAATTCATGCAGCTAACAATAGCTCCACTGACAGGTGAAACTGTCACCTACATGTTAACAGCACATGTGCCATGTGAGAATGGAAAGCTTCACAGGCCCAGAAAGAGTAACTAATGGACGAGGAGCTTAGTGATCAGTCAATAGATGTAAACATATGCAGCAGTTTGGCTGATGGAAGAATTGATTATTGGCCTATAATGGGAACCGGCGAAGGTAAACCTGCAATCCGTGCATAAAATCACTTTGAGGTACGTCACACAAATGCCACGGTGAGTGTCTGTGTGACCTGCAGTATCTAACGAGAGGGGGAAAAACACACACACTGCAGAGGCACATCTCAGCCAGTCATCCATCTGTGCCACTCTTTGGTTTTGAAAATGCAGCAAAAACAATGACAATAATTGTTTGCAGCGCCGACACTTTTGTGCATTGAAAATCCACAAATCCACAATAGAAGAAGGAGGAAAAAAAAAGAAAAGAGGGATGTGATTGTGGGAGTGGAAAAAGTGTGTAGGCTGTTTTTGTTTTAAACTTTATTCAAAATGGCATTGACAAAAATTGGCCAGTGTATTCTGCATCATTTCCTATCGTGTTCTGATTGGTCGGTTTGCAGACGTAGGTGTCAGCAGCGTCAGTCATGCTGCAACAACTTCATCCTAAATTTCAGATAATGTCTCTCTCTGAACAGATGTAAAGGTACAATGACATAATCCTCATAATCTCACACTGAGACAAGAAACCTGTGGTGTTTACTGTCACATATAAAATCGTGATGTCACCGTCTTTAAACTCATGTCCTCACATATTCTCTTTTACATTTTATTTTTTATTTTTACTCAACATAAAATATTATTATGGCACAGGGACATATATTCTACATTGTATGTATGTATTCCTCTCCTTACTGTTCCTATCTCTTTATAAATGTTTTACCTGTTTCTCTTGTTTTGACTTTCTTTTATTGCTTTTTCAGCTGCTCTCGTCTGTTTCTTGCCGTGACTTGTTTGAATTTTTTTTTTTAAAATCTCTTTCAGTGTTTTATGTTGTTTTTAGTGTTTATACATCCTGTGTTATAGTTTCTATCTCACTTAAGTGTTTACATCTTTCTTTGATCCTTCTGGTTGCCTGTGTTGTTGGGTTCCTCTGCCATTGTTCAAAGTACTTTGTAAAACCTTATCATATATATTTATCTTTAATCTTCATCTATATCCACTTAATATCCACTATTCTTTGAGCAACTGCTGTGTAACATAACCTGATTTCCCTCTGGGGGGATCAATAAAGTATTCTGATTCTGATCCTGATTCCTCACAGCACGTCATTAGGTTATTTTCCAGAGAAGTGAAACAGCAGCTCTTCAGCTCATTCAGAAGCCCAGCGGCACACTGGCTGCTCCACCGTCTGTAGGAGAGTGATTCTGCATTCACCGAGGAGTTTCCTGAGAGCTGATGTTCTCAACAAAGGGAGTGAATCAGAGGTTGGGCCTGCACTTTCTCATGAACTCCTCCCAGCACCGCTCCCTCCGCTCCACTCCTCTACCTTCCCGTGGCCACTCAAGAGCTGAATAGCTGATTAAGCACACATTGATTAGTGCGGGCTCATTAGCATCCTGTTTGCGTTGACCACTCCACCATTTCCAAGGAGCAGCAGCAGCAGCAGCACACACACACATGTACACACACACACCAACACAGCAAAAACACACAGATTCTCTGCCTCTTTCACTGAGCCCCCTTGCTGCTCTGACTCAAATGGATTAACAAGCACAATATTTCTGCCAGGGACAGGAAATCACTGAACACTTGTCAGGAAGCCTGCGATCGATGGAATTCACATCATTGACCCCATCACACCACATGTGCCCCCTTACCCAACCCCAACCTTCCCCCCACCACGTCCCCGACCTTTCCACGCTATACCCGCAGAATCACTTCTTCTTCTTCTTCTTCTTCTTCTGGCGTGAGCCTGCGCCAGAATCCTATCACTGATTTTATATTTGCATTTCTTTACATATCCAATTAGGCACATGTCGAGCTTCAACATAACCCCCTCATGCAGACAGAAATACACACATGAACACCTGCTAGCTCTCTCTCACACACACACAGACACACACATGCATATGCCAAAATGATCTCACTCCCTCTCTGAAGTTAAACTCTAGTTGTTAGCATATCTTCTTTTCCTCCACTTCTCTCATCTTCTCATTCATTGCAGAGTTTATGGCATCGTTGGCAGCCTGAGCTAAAGCACCACAGGGTGTCTCCAAGGTTAACCTAATACATTACAAGCTGTAAAGCACTGAGCAATGAGGCTGCTTGTGTCTGTGCTGTCTGTGTATGAGGCTGTGTGTGTGTGTGTGTGTGTGGTGATTATGCATAACATTTTATGCACGTTTGCATATTTTTTGTTTACACAAAAACTAAATCTTTAAAAAAGTGTAAAAGTGACTTATTCCCCATGGTGGGAATATTCAGTTCAGTTCAACGGATGATGTAAAATGAAAATATCTCCACTGGAACAGAATCAATACATAACTAAAATATGTGTGTTCGGGTAGTCGTCCAATTATGACACATTTTAGTTAAAATAAAGGACAGAGAAAATAAACGTGTTGCTGATTTCTCCATCGGCCATCTGTTGCTGGAAGATTCACACAGAGAGAGAAAGGGGGGAGACGAGGGAGGAGGGAGCGGGTAGGGGGTGTGTGTGTGCGTTGACTAGTGAGCCTAATGCATTTTGTACCTGTTTTTGATTTGACTGAATAGGGGTTTTGCATGAATGTAGTATGAAGTAAAATGAAGTATGATCTAATGTGCTGTTAATCCAGGAACTTTGTGCAGAAAAAAGGGAGCATTACAGGCTTATCTCTGGATATACAAATCATACAAAAAGAGCAGCAACAATAAGGAAACAACGTTCTATTTATAAAAAGGTGGAGCATGTTTCCTCTTTTTTTTTTTCTCATCGGCTGCGCTCGGCGCTGTGCAAGCTCTCGCCCCTTTCATGGAGGTTTCTTCTCTGGCTGCTGTGAGCTTTCTGGAGTGTGACAAATAACCCAGCAGGCCTGGAGCCCACAGCCCAGTAAGCATTCCAACAATGCCATATTACTGCATTAATATTTAAGGTCTAATGTTTCCCTAACTGGCATTCAGACAGCTGGCTGAGGGCCTCGTGCTAAAAAAAGCATGTCGGGCTTGCCGCTCTGTGGAATGTCATATATGTTGTTGTTCATGTGTTAAATGTGTAAAGAAAAAAAAAACAAGAGGAAAAATAATGTTAATTTTTAATGACTGTGTGTCTCCTTCTTGAATATCAGAGTTTACATGTGACTAAGACCCACGTGGTTGTTTAAAACTGGATTCAAATTTGAAGATGATAATGACGATGATTATTGTTATTATTTTTTGTTTTTATTGTCAGTATCATAATAATTTACATTAAATACAATAAATTAAGTTGTCTGGCAGTCTAGTCTGACTAAAGTAAGACTATGCAACTTTTAAAAGAACAAATCTCTTCATATTTCTCTTACACATGCTGTGAGCACTGTAACATAAACATAACCATAAAAACTGCATTGATGCTGTAGTAAGACACATGTATGGATGTGGTACTCGATGACTGGACATCTGACACAGAACAAATATGTTACCTATGAACATTTTTACTAATATTTTTCAAAATTAATGTATTTGCAACTTGCCAAATTACTTTATGTATAGACAGGTTTGTTTGTTGTCTCTGGCCTGTGGTCATTTTCAGTTACATCACCTAATGATGACCTCTTGACTCAACAGCCTCAAGGTAACCTTGAAAAATGAATGTACTGTTATTATGTAACTGCCACTTGTGGCCACATCAGCTGCTGTTTGACAAAACTCACTTAGTGTCACTTTAATGTCTCAGCTTCCTTTTGTCCTGACAGAGTAAAGAGACAAGGACGGAGACAGGGAGAGCAGGTATGTGCAAAGATCAGGTGTGATACAGTATGAGAGTTCAAATATGGAGCTTATAATATTTGCAGTTGCATTAGTGGCATCAGTGACACACAGTGTCATTTCACAGCTAAATTAAGTTTTGATTCTTGGTTTCTTTCTGTTTGTAGTTCGTATTTTATGCTCATTTTGTGTGGATTTCAACCAGCTGTTGTGGTTTCGCTCCACAGCTGTGTGTTCCTCTGCTGTCCACACACAGTGCAATCTGGAATAGGAGGAATCACAGGAAGAGAAAAGACCACGTTATGCATCTTTCATCTCCGAGCACAGACTAAAACTGTTTGGAAACATCTGATGATCACAAGCATTGCAGGTTGTGAAACGGAAAAAAGAAACATCTTGCACTCTGCCTCCGTGTGACCTTGACTCACCAACAGGCTTTGGACTGTGACTCTGATGTCACCTCCCCATCCACTTCATTATCACTCCAAGTGTTGCACATGTGTTAGCATGTTCATTACCAGACTAATTATGAAAACATTTATTATCTGAGAAAGAAAAAAAAATCTGTGGGAACATGTATCAGTCACAGAAACACATCATCCACCGGCATACACCACAGACTTTATGATGACATGTTTTTGTGTTTTTAACGACGTTGCCTGTTTTGTTTTGGGGTTTTTTTCTTCCCCATGGCTTCTGTCTCTCAGTCTGCTGCTCACCTGCTCTCCCTCCTCCTGCCCTTGTACCTGAACAGGTGACAGCAGAGCAATTAAATCCCCTGGTGTCGAGACGACTTTATAGCAAAAGGTGCGGTCATCGACTACAAGCGTGTGTGGGAGTGTGGTCTAAAATTATGTAGGATTACAGAAACGGTCGAGCTTCAGTGTTTCAGTAGCAGATACAGTCAGTGGGACATGATGCAGGAGCGGAAGCTGGTGGGATCCAGTCAAACCTGGAGGCTAAATTTTGCAGGATGGGGAGGAGGAACGCTGGGGGAAGAGCTGCTGGTGCACTGTAACTGAACTCAAAGCTGCAGATTAGCAGGGGGAAGGGGGGGGGGGACTATGAGTGTCTGACGTACGTATGTGTATGTGTGTGTATGTTTTGCCTGTGTATATTTTAGTGTGTGTGCGAGTGTGTAGAGGAACGTTTGCCATCGCTGCGATGGAAGGAACAGATGGGCGGGGGAAGTGGACTCCTGTGCCTGAGGAATACTGTGGCGCTGAGGATCAGAGTGCCGCCTACGTTCCACCCTGGGCCCCAGTTACCCACTACAGCACATGGAGCCCGTCCAGCACCAGCCCATCATGGACCAGCCCCCCGCGCCATCTGTCTCCTAGGACAGACAACCCCCCCCCCACCACCACCTCCTCCTTCTCCTTCTCAGCGCTGTGTCCTCGCCAACCCCGCTCCTCTGCCACGCCACCCCCATCCCGAAAAACCAAGAAAACAGGCCCAACAGTTACACGGACGTTACGTGTTGCTTTTCGGAGCTCTGGGAAGACAGAAGGAATTTGGAGAGATGACTCAAGGAGGAGACAGAGAGAGAGCCAAGTGCATTTAAACTCATACATCAAGAAGAGGGGAGTGATGATTTATTTATGACAAACCTGCCTCTACACAATTTTCTTTAGATAATTTGGCCTTTACAGCATGTTTGGAGCAGCTCGTAGGTGGTGCAGGAGAGGGGGCAGACAGAATTTAAACAAGTTAACATGATCTGGAACAAATCGCCTTTCACGCTCGATAACCACAGGTTATTATTACAAAACTGAATTACATAATGTGGATGATTTCATTTCAGATTTGTGTCCAGCACCCCTCACTGTTACATTTGCCTGTCTGTGTCACCTTAGCACCATCTGTTAATATGAAAGGAGTCTGATGAATTCATTCAGTGTCATGGATGTCAAAAGCCAACAATGATGAGTTTTGTGATAAATCCTTATGCTGCGCTGCTTTAACCAGCTCACAACAGATTTAATCACAGCAAGGTCAAGCCAGCGTTTCCTCATGTTAAAGGTCCCATAGGGGGTTAAAGTAAGACTTTCATGTCCTTTATATTATTATAAAGCAGATCTCGTTCTATATTTATACTGTGAGAGCATCAAAGCCTCAGTCCACAGAGAAATGCTCGCAGCCTTTATTCAGAAACTCAGCCTTTAAACGAGCTGTCAGGACTTCTGTATCTTTGTGATGTCACAACAAAGCAGTCACTGATCTCAGCCATACCCTGAGCGACGTGACCCAACCTTGAAGGATGGGTGTTTATCTTAAATCTGCTGTATTCTTTATTTGATCACTGTTGTTATTGTAGATGTAAAACTACATTGGGATGGTTTTCGTACATATATATCTTCTTATGGATATCAAAACTTCAAATGTACATTAAGGAAACTTTAACTTGGTAGTTTGTTGTTTGAGACACTGCTGTGGATCTGACATTAAAGGACAGCAGTTTCTGTAGGTGGAGCTTTGAAGCAAACAGAAATGACAGCGTGAAATTTTCTCTTAAGCTCAACCAAGGTTCAAAGAAATTAAAGATATATATTGATTTTAAAAAATAAAGAGAAGAAGGTTGCAGCACCCAGGCCTAGTTGGGCTGCACTGATACAGGAAGATAAAACCTTTGGCCCATCTTAATCACCTGTCAGCTCTGTCAGCAGCCCCCAGCCCTCTAACTGAGGGGGAGTGTCTGATGTCCCATAATGCCCTGCCTCTCTGGTGTCTGCGACGATAATGAGACAATACAGTACTGAAGCTATGACACCATGCTGGGTGGGAAGGTTGGTTGGGGTGCCGATAATGAGGGACAAACTCTTGCATGCATAGGGGTAGCGGCGGTGGGTGGACGGTGGTTTGGAGGCAACCACAGCGGGAGGTTCAACAAGAGCCAGGAGGGAGGTGGAGGAAGAGGAGACGGGGAGAGAAAGAGGAGGAACAAAGAGCGGCGACAAAATGCTGCGCACAAGTAAAAGAAGAAACACAGCTCACAACAGACTAATGAAGACACTGAGCAGCTGGACATCCAGTACACTGTGTGTCTATGAGTGTGTGAGTAAACTTATGTGTGATGGAGCGAGGAGAAACTGAAAACTCCACCTCACTAACAACTCTATAGTCTCTTCTGCTCATTTATTTGCAGGGAGTAAACCCAGCTCATTAAGTGGGAGGAAAAACATTGACATAAACACTCTTCAGGCTCTTCACCCTCCTCCTGTAATGACATGACTATTATGATGGTAAGGGGGTGTTAATTTAGCCCAAGACAAACAAAGCTTCTCTAACTACCCCCCCCATCCCCCCACCCCCCCGTGTTATATTAATATAGCTGTGAATACTCTCCCTCAGGAGTCACCGTCTGAGCTCTGCTTTTCCCCCTTGCCTGTACCAAATCTCCCACACACTGCTTTCATTTGTGCCTCTGTAACTTTGTCTTTTTTTTGGTTGCTTTCTTCCCTCTTTACTCAAATCCCCATTTCCCATCTATTCTTCTTTTAAAATGTCTTCCTCTCTGATTTGTCTTCCAGGTAAGAAAGATACAGACATTTCTTTCTCTTTTTGATCCCAATCATATACACAGATAAATTTTTTTTATTACTGTCAGTTTTGAGATGGTGTATTGGGAGATGTATGTGTATAGCAATAAACACACACACATACAAAGGCACGCAGGGCAGCAGAGTTACATTAATTCCCCAGCCCTCTGGAGAGTAGTGTATTGATTGGGCCTTGGTGCGGTTTGTCACAGGTGATCACAGTGATTGGGCCACTGCTCAAGCGTGTTATCCAGCTCTGCCCTGGAGGAGAGCACCGTGAGGACTTAAACAGCACAAAGTGAGTGGCACTAATGGAGAACACTACTCTTATTATATGAGTCACTTGTCCGTGCTGTCAAGTGGAACGAGGAAATGACTGACACGAAGAGAGAAGCAGCATATCAGCTGAGCATCTCCGGCCTGGTGGACACTGAGCAGTTGTGTCAGTTCGGGACACTTAACAGGTGAAACCTGTGTCTCTCTGAGTGCGCGACCTTGGCCTGGAGTCACAGTTAAAGTCACAGCAGTGGAAAGCTGCTTTCCCTCAGTGCTCAATCGTGCCACGCTGTTCCCGCCTTCCCAACATTCCTCCTCCTCTGGTCCCAGGACCTGCAGGTGTGAATCCTACAGGACTCACATCCAGAACATCCTGAGGCGCACTCACAGAGTAAATCCATCCCATGTCCATTCTCACCTCTCTCAACCCTTGTCCTTGTTCACGCATCACCCTGCAAGACCCCTGCTTCACTCCATCAACAAAACCAGAAACCATACTCCTCCATGTTTCCAGTCATTCACCTCAAATCCTTTGTACATTATTTTAATTCATATGGAAGCATAACATGTTCTTATCTTGGTTTCCTATCTGTTTCAGTTGATTTCACCATTTTATGTCACTTCCTGATTCACTCAACTGACCTGCAGCTGCACTCCAAAGGAAAGTCCTGTTTTCCCAAGACCATAAACTGCTGAAAATATTCTGTGTTCTATATGTGTTTATGTACATGTATATTATTAGGAGTATGTTGACTGTCATCTCTTGATTGCCCAAGACAATAAACACTAATCTTATCTCATCTAATCTAATGTAGAGTTTTTCTGATGTCTGAAGCCACACAGCTTTTTTCACCTTTCTCACATTTAGAGATTGGAAAACAGCTTTTTCTTCTGAAATGTCTCCATTAAATCTAATTTTCAGCCATTTCTTGCTGATTGAAACACAATGAGAGCAGGAATAATAATAACTCCGCAGCTGCCATACCGGAGGTGGTGAGTATATGCATTTCTTTAAAGAGAGGGAGAGGAGTCTCTCCTCTGGATTCATACCTAAAAATAACTGGAGATGCTCATCAGTTGCGAGAATAGGATGAGACTGCAGATTCTTTGCCCAGTGGTCACAATTAACGCTGAACCCTCAGTATTGCCAAGCAGCCTCCAGAGATCTATTAGAATTACCATAAGCAAATTGGTCAACAACTAGACACATCCCACATGTGGGGGGGGGGTTGCAGGAGTATGACCCCTATACCCGGCCTCCATGCTGACTGACACTGTTCCCTGTCGACCTTTGGCACAGTCAGCTGATCGAACACGGCACCTCAGAGCTGGAGTAAGCATTGTATATATAGGAACGATGGGGGGGGACAAAACAAAACGAAACAACACAACAACAACAAAAAAAACTCTGCCGTCTGCATTCTATCAAACATTCATAACCTGACCTGGCATAAGAGCGGAAACTCTTAAAAAGCCATGAAACGGCACTGGAGGGTACACGTTAATGTAAGTTGGGGTGGAAAAAGCGTAACAGCTTTAAAATATTAACCTCTTTATAACAGTTTGATGGCTTAATCGCCAATCAATAGCATTGTGCAGCGGCAGTGGCTGGGTGGGGAACAGGATGGTGGCGATGAAAAATGCATGAGGCTGGGGCTGAGGCGGGGGGCCAGAAAATTAAACCCTGCCCGCCACATTTGCTGAGTTGCAGCGGTGGAGCTGGGATAAGTTTGAGTCGGGAGATTTGTGTGTGTGCGTATGTGTGTGTGTGGATGTGTGTAAGTGCATGCAGGGGTGTGGTTTCCTTGTGGTGTGTTTTGCACCTGAGTGAAACAAATAAAAACACTCTGGCGATGGAAAACTTGACAAACGCAAAACACACACACATAGCGGCCGTCTGCAGAACACTACTGTTTTTCTGCTGCAAAGCTGAGAAGAACGACAGCTTTGACTTAACTGTTTCATTTCATTCATCCATCCCATAAACATAGAAACACACTCAGCCATCGCCGAGGAGGCAGGCTGTTAAAACTGGGATGGGAGATGCTTGCTGTGACTCCTCTGCTCCACTGTTGAAAGCTGAAACTTGGTCACAGCGCTGTCGGACTCCTGCTGGCGAACAAATGTTAACTGTGACCCTAAAAAATCTGCTCTATTTTTAGTGTACCCTTAATTCCTATCTAGTTAGGGACCAGAAGGCCTCAGCTTCCCCCTGGGTCATGAAACATTAACAACCCCTTCTGTACAAATTAAACCGACAAAATCATATTTACACTCAGAAACAGATTGCTCTTCATGTGTGATGTCTTATTTTCATGTGGAAAATTGGGAAGATTTGTAGAATGACAGAACGACCTCGATCATTTCATCATCTAAACTAAACTCCGACCTCCCCAGGACAGTTCAAACTCATTAAATAACACCCACCTACCTATCTCCTGGTATGTTACACTTCATACCATGAGGGCATACCTTTAATGAAAGTCATTATCTGTTATTAAAATAATATGACTCCCTTTTTAAAAGTGACCCTAGAGACTATCTGACCCATTACTTGCAGCCTGCACTGGTGGTCAGTCTAGCCCCTTATCACCCATGAGATGTCCCACTATGATCCATCTTGTTCCTATATAAGCTGCAGTGCAGAGGTAGGTCCTGCCAGGGTGAGCTGGTACACCCACGTGCTTCTCACCTCTCTGTCGGGTGCCGTGCCCCACTATGAGGCTGTGATCTCACCTGTCAGAGTGAATTTAGCGGCAGGTGAGCTCAGCCGGTGGCTACCTGCAGACTACAGCCTTGTTTTACGCTCCAGTTGGCTGTCTCCTGCTGAACATGATGCAGGAGAAAAAATGGACAATGACCCCAGCCATCCCCACTAACCCCCCCCACACACACACACTTCCCCCTCCGGCTTCAAAGTCAATGCAGGAGGAGGAGGGTCAGGGTTAGAGAGAGGTTGAAGAGAAACAGAAGGAGAAAGCAGGAGGAGTCTGTGTATATGTAACATCGTAGCAACGCCATCCTGGAAGAGGTTTTATGAACTAGCAGCACAGCGAGCGGCGAGTTGCAATCTGACAGTGATGTAATTGTCCCTGCTGGTAATGTGTCTGACATGGAGCACGTGAAATCTCTCAAAATTAATTCCCCATCAACACTGAGAGAAGGAGAGTATTCGGGGGGAGCTGCTGAAGCTTCTGTGGCCTTCAACGCACCACCAGCCAAGCCTTTCTCCTTTTATCCCATCCGAAGTAAACTGGGCCCGGGCCTCGACTCAAAAAATAGCTTCGCCATTGATCAGAACACATCCCAGCAAACAGGCATAACCGAAATAGCGTGGGCCATTGATCGCCAACGGAACACTGATCAATCTTTATTAGTTCTGAGCAAAAAGGCCTGAAACAACAACAACAAAAGGAGGCGGAGGAGGAGGAGGAGGAGGAGGAGCATCACAGCTTTATATTGAAGAGGTTTCCTGAAAGTCTGCTCTCCAATGATCAAACATGCTCGTACTGTACACACACTCACAGCACAGACAGAGGGCCGGAGTAACCTCTTCACACACACACACACACACACACACAATGAGCCAAAGTGAGAGAAGCGTAGTCAGACAAGCAGACAGGAGCGTGCAGGGAAGTGTTACAGTCAGCAGGAACCGGCTGTGTTGAACAGCAGCACCTGGCTTAAAGGATAACACTCCCCCTGATCCCCTGTATCTACAAGACCCGGCCAGCTGAATACACCATCTCATAACCATGGAAAGAGGGGGATTGGGGGGGTGCACGGTTACCTACTGCAACAGCAGAGCTGGCATCTTTTCTCTAAAAGTGGAATTGCATCAAAAAGAAAAAAAAAATAGGAGGAATTACATCAATACTTTCCATGATATAAGCTACGTTCAGTGAGGGACTAGGGACCCATCTGCATCTGATTACAAGCTGTAAATCTGGCTCACCATCTTTTTTTTTTTTTTTTTTTTTTTACTGTCCACACATGCAGCTCAGCATGTTTATTGATTGGAGTGGACATCATGATACCTTGTGCAAACACACCTAAAAAATTCTAGCACTACTTTTATCTGGAAATGAGTGAGAAGTTGCAATAAGAACTCGTTCCTCCACTGTGCGTGTGCACCTCAAACTCAAGGGTACAAGGAGAAGATAGTAACTGGAGTATGAAAAAAAAATCCCTGATTTATTCGTCAAGTCACTGCTGACATACAAAGAATTGAAAAAAAATCATGTCTCCCTCATTATACATAAGGGGAAACAATTATCTAAAAAAGCTGAAAACAGAAAACAAAGCAGTCTGGGACACCCTGAGGGTGAAGAGAAGTGACAAAGAGGCGGAGAGAGACATGAAGAGGGAGGAGGGTTGATGCATTTAGTCTGCTTCCTGTCTAATGTATGGGAAGTTTTGGCTGCACGAGTGTGAGAGCGAGGTAGAGAAGGAGGGAAGGAGAGACGGAGAGAGAAAGCGAGAGGGGGAGTTAACGGGGTAAACAGAAACGTCTTTGATCCTGGCAGACAGATGTTGAAGAGAAGCTGTCTTTTCAGTGTAAAGGCCCACCTGAGCTGGCAGGTAGCCGTGCCCAGATGGCTCTTTGTTCCAAACCCAGCGCTAATGAGCAGATAGAGAGACGGAAAAAAGGAGGGGAGGGACTCTGGCAGGGGCAACAAGGAGGGGCGAGACATTTGAGGGTGGCATGATGGGGTGTTTTTCGACTGGCACACATGCGGGAGTGTTAGTACTGATGTAGCGATTACATCTCATTTACAAGCCTCCAGTGTCCTGTCTGGACAGCAGGAAGCAAACACCTGTGACTTGGAGATGATGTCATCGATAGCCAATCGCACAGATGCGCGGCGGTGCTCGGCGGTTTTGCATATTCATTACACAATCCCATGCATCAATAGATCAATGCTTTCATATGCATACAAACCACAGCGGTGTGATACATCAGTCACCATGCAGAATAATCAAATACAACAATCCTCCCCTGGGTCAGAGAATACGGTGGATGTGGGGCAAGACAGTGACACATGTACTTTGATGTATGTGCATCTGCATGTTTGTGTGTGTGTGTGTGAGGGGGTTGAAGATATGTGAAAATGTGCAGGTAGAAAATATGCAGCAAAACTGCAAATATAAATACACAGAAGTTGATTTATTCTGAATGTCTTAGCTGGCTGATTAAACTCCTCACTTGAATTCAGGTAAAAGATCCGTCAGTGACCTTCAATCACACTCTCACTGATGATACCAACCCAATTTAAAAGTTTCAGCATCTAATTCTTATGTCAACAGTCAATATCTGAAAGAGCAAAGTCCTCATGAATAAACAGTGACACAAAACAAAAACCTGTCTTTTCATTTATGAGGCTACTGTATGTAACTTGGCTTATTAATCAAGTTCAGTTACAATCTAATAACCATGACACCACATGGTAGTCGGCTTTAAACCTCCCTCATACCAACTCTCAACCAGTTTCCACCTCTTACTACTGGAATCAATTTCCAAATGAACCGAAGTTAGAGAAAATCATTAGTTTGAGATATTGGCTGCTTTGAGAGACTAAATTGACTCGTGTTGTGATGTTGTAAAGTCTTGATCTAATTGACTTTCCTGAGTTAACAAACAAGTTAAAGGTGATATAAAGTGGTTTTTATAAGAATTCACGATACACAGCCACAGTAGCATCAATTATAGCAGCTTCAAGGATTGCATAAGGCATGTCAGGCCAGAGTCCTAAAAAGTAACCAACCCTGTCATTTACTGCGTCTCCTCTTAAGGGCAGATTGAAGGCAGCAGTGAGTCGCTATTGGAAAGTGACGAGATGGGTCAGAGCTAGGTGGTTAGCATGCTAACTTCAGCAGAAGAAAAGACATGACAGAGGTAAGAGTTACAGAGAAGTTAGATGCACTGTTTCCTCTGTTGACAAGAGATTACAGATTATGGTGGAAGGCAGAGAGCCTCCATTCTCCCTGTAACAAGTCATTTAACCATCACAATTACTCTGAAGCTGTTAGTTAGCTAGTTAGTGAATCTCGTCTGTGCACAGAAGATTAAAGAATATCTGAATCTATCATCAAAGACCTCGCACAGTGCAACGCTATTGTTCACCAATTATGACCCTCACCAAAGCACACGGCTCCTCATGCTTCATCTGCATATGCTCAGAAGCACATGAAACATGCACCAACGCAAAACTGAATGAGTTTTCCCTGAGCGAGTGTGAAAGAGAATGACAAAGAGTCTTGAATTAATGGCAATGGTAAGAGGAAAAAAAATCCTGTTGACATCAAAATGTCTCTTTCCAGAGGAATGTGGATGAAGCAGCAGCACAGTTATGTTACACAAACCAACAAAGAGTCAAAATTTACAATATGAATGTGAGTCGAATGGGGCATCACTATTATTAAGATATTAATAACACACCATTCCTCCACAAATAACTAAAAACTATAAATTAGAGCGTTTACACTTTTTTTCCATCTCTCTCCTTAAAATGTCCGTGACTCTGTGTTTAAAATAATTTACATTTTTTTGTACTTCGGTCCAAGCAGATGGAGCTTCCCACGCACAAGTCCCTTTTACCGAGCTCCGTATGTACCCTTGGTAAATTCAAGTGCAGAGAGCCATGAGCGCACACAAGCTGCAGTGTGACATTGGTGGCAAAGTAAATATGAGGACAGATGTAATGGAGACTTCTAAAGGATGGCCCTTATAAATGAGGGAGTACAAGCAGATTTATAGACATAGGCCTAAAATGTAATAGTCAGTCAACAAAACAAATGAGGATCAAACTGAGCCGAATGTGGACCCATTATGTCTCCTTCTTATGCTGTGTGTATCATATAGATATTATGCTAACACCTCATCTACGATGGGACTAGTTCCCAATGAGCTTGAGACATCGTGACAAGACACGAGGTGTCGGTACGTGGCTATGAAAAGGTACAAAGCCCCTGCTGATCCCAAACAGGTTCCTCAGTTGTTTCCATGCTACTCCTACAGTACATGACAGACAACCGTTCACATGGTCCCTTGAGGTCCCTGTCACATAAACCTAAACATATGTTGTTTAAGGTCTTTGTGAATGAGTGTCAAAGCACATCATGTCATTGTGGGTCTGGCATGTATGATGTTGTCTTAAAGGCGCCGGTATACTGCAGCAGAAGTGATCGTCAGATGGTGGAACAGCTTCGGAAACACTCCCACACCTCTCTGACGTGGAACTGATGTTGGGGCTGGTCTGCGCCCAACGATTTCCAAGAAAAGGTGATTGGCCAATTGTAGGTGGGAGAGAGATGAGCCACAGTTTAAACTTCTGTAACTCCTTTTTCTGATCATTATACAACTATTTCTGACATTTTTCATAGTGAATAAACATTATGAATGACATATAAGCCCAAAACACTTAGAAGTAACTAAAGCTTTTGCCTTTACATCTGGTCAGATGACACGATATATAACCTGGTTTGCTTGAAGCAAGCTGCACCACCTTCAATCATTAAAAGCAACTAACTTTGCCTTTCACATAATCAAAACTGTATCTCCACCTTGGCTCCAGAAAACTTCTTAAATGTCGGCCGATATGTAAAACACAGCTGTGAACCTGTGATCCTGATGGACGACAACCCCTGGAGCTTCCTATCCCTTAACCTACTGTCAGCATTAGGTATCAACATATTCCTCCTTGCTGCTCACTAAAAGCTCTGCGTGGTCAGGAAATCCTCCAGAGGCCACTGACTATTTCTCATTTTAAGCTGATTTCACAGACTGACGTTGTGTTGTCGTGGTGGTTATTAAAAATGCTAAGGCCCTTGTGGTTTCATCTTAAATATGACTGCATTGATAAATGTCCATCAAGCAGTGAAAGAGAAGGAAGAAATGTTGAGTCACACCGTATCAAACTACATCGCTTCAGCACAATCTGACTCCAACTGACTTTTTGGCTGCTTGAAGTGTTTTTCAGATGCATTGAGTTGTTGATAGTGTATTAAGGGGTATGGAGAATGAGTCTCGACATAGAGACAGACAGAGCGTCAGACAGTGAGACTCCTAATCAATAGCTCCTTAATGGTCATCTTTATAGCTGGACAATTGTCACATGCAGCATCAGCCTGGCGCTTTCTGCTCTCCTCCCTTGCACTTGGATGTGGTGTTAGCCAGCCTGCCTTCGCTGAAGGACGTCCGAAGAGTTTCAAAGGCGATAACAAATCAAACTGTTCCCTGAATCTAATATCAAACAGGCCTGGTGTCAGCATTTATTAGAGAAATCAGATTCTCCCCCTCCTCCATCCCCTCGTCTCCCCCCTTCACTCTCCCACTTGCAGTATTCCAACACACAGCGGCCCTTTGAAGTCGAAAGAATGCAGGATCGCAAATTACCCAGGAGACGTAGCTGATAGTCTTTGAAGCCCTCCTTTGATAGTGTTGTTTTCTCTGCTCCCCCTGCATCTCTCTCCCTCTATCTCTCACTTGCCTCTCCCTTCTTTCCACACACAATGAGGCTTGCAAACATTAATCTGCACAATGGTGAGATTACACACTCATACTATAATACTTACGCTCAGTCACTAGAGCACTAACCATGACCTGCAGAAATGGACAGGCACCCTCAAAGCAGCATTTTAAAAGAGGACTCAGGGATCACAACCCCCACAAAATCTCACTGTTTGGATTTATTTATTTCATTTTACAATAAAAGTGGTGGACCACTCCCCGTAGGTTCTGGTATTTTTTTGTTTAAACTGGAAAAAGAAGAAGAAGAGAAGCCTCTGGTTTTGATCCACCTGCCAGAAAAGAGGATCCCAGCACTGCTGTAACGAACACTCAAGGCCTGTTAGCTCCCTCTATCCTTAAAGAATGACAGATGGAAAGTCCATGGGCATGATGTAAATCTCCCATAGCCATACTCTACTCACAACTTCCTTCAGCATCCTCAGCGCATTATGTAAGTTGTCACAGAGCATTTCTGTTTACTCTGGTCTCTTCTCAGCACATCATAAGGGAATAAATGTAAAGGCACTCAGAAGCTATTTCTCTGTAGCCTGACAGCTAATGCAAGGACGTATCTGCTTAGGAAAACTGACAACAAGCTCCCACTTGTTAAATAGCTGTTATTTGGTTTAAGGCTGACAGAAAGAAAGGTTTTTTTTTTCTCCAAAGACAAGGACAAAAAACATTATGTAAAAGCTGAAAACTGAGGAGAAGATTTGTCATATAGCTGACTGTTATCTCTGGGAGATGTTTGTGTCAAAAACCTGTACATCTGTGGATGTTGACCATTCATGTTGGATCAGACGTGGCAAGAAAAAGCCTGTGAGGCCTTTGGAGTTGCTTTGGACTAATTGGACATAAAATGTGACTAGATCTTTATCTCAGCCACAAATGTAGACAAAGTGTCCCTAAGCTTATATTACATATTCATTGAACGCACCCATTAAACACCAAGTGAACCCTTAGTTTTAATATCTGGTCAGGTCTCCTTTGGCAGCAATAAACTCAAACAAGTACAAGAAGGACTTTTGGACCATTCGTCCTGATGGAGCTGCTTCGGTCCAGGTTTGTTCTCAGGATGTGCGGTGTGGACGGCTCTCGGGGTCATTCCACAGCAGCTGGATCTTCTTTCGTTTGAAGTCATTCTGTGGTGGATTTACTTTGATGTTGAGGGTCATTGTCCTGCTACTTCACTCAGCTTCTACTGGGCTTGAGAAGGTGGACAACCACACTGACACGACCCTCTAAGAGAGACGTTGAGAAACTTTGATGATGAGCTGATGAGCTGATGAGCTGATGAGCCCGGAGGCAGCAAAATCCCCCAAATCGTGGTGCTCCGTCTTCTGTGCTTCACCTTTGGGATCAAGAGTTCATGTTGGTATGCAGTTCCCCTTTCTACACCACCCTGTATGTTCTCCCTAAAGACTTCAACCTTGCCTTCATCAGCCTTCAAAAAACCTTCCCAGAGGTGATGTCGTGTGTCAAGGTGCTCTTTGGCATACGTCAGCGGTGCAGTGTTTGTGTTGAGAGCAGCAGCTTCCTCCCTGGGTCCAGTCCCACTTCTCACGCATTCCCCTTCACCCACAACTACTTCTTGCAACAGAGCGGCAAAGGATAGGGGTCGAAATCTTGAGACACCACTTCTCTACTGTAATACGACATCATATGCATCATAATATATTGATATCAGACGAGCACTAAAAAAGTTCAGCTAATTCTCCGCTGCTGGTCTTAAGTTCAGTTCCTGAGATCATCTGCTGCATCAGAAATGAAAAGATGTAAAAATGAGGAACTGTCACACAAATCAGGGATAACAATATAAAGTTAGCAAACTTAACAACCTGCATAGGCTGCTAGGGGTCGTAATATATAAACACAAGATTTAATGTAACATAAAATGGTTGTGGTAATTTTAAAACCTGTATTAGAGGCAAAAAATGCCAACATATATTTGTGTCATTGGTTGGATGTGAAGCTGTCTAGCTCTTTATTCTGTGAAATTTGTCATGTGATCCTGACAAATCTTCATTTGAAGGGATATGTTACCCTCCCCCTCAGCTCTACACCTTCATCCAGTGGAGACTCAGGATACACCGACCCCACACATGGACACACTAAACAGAGGGTTAGGACGAAGAGATAGAAGGGACTAGGCCTTAGTTTCCATAGTAGGACACTACGCACGCCTACATGATGATTTGTTTACAGTCTACTTGACGTAAAGACGTTAAGCTGCTCCAGTGATTCCTTTAAGCTTTCAGCTGCTACTCTGAGATTCTTTGTTACATTACCAGTCATTCTGCATTGTGCTTTAGGAGTCATCCCACTTCTATGAAAACTAAATCATCTCCATTTGTAGACAGACTGTGGACTGATGAAGATCTAAACTCTTTGAGATGACTTTGTAACGTGCTCCAGCTTTATGCAAAACAGTTCTCGATCGAAGGTCTTCTGAGATCAGGTTTTACATCAGCAGATGTTTCTCAAAATGTTCAGGACAGCAACACCAAAGCAAATCCACATCAACAGATGTTTTATCCATCAACAAACGTATTGCACAAAGCAGTCAGCAGCACATCTATAGCACAAAATGAAACCGCCCACAGGTTGCTGGCTTCATGTGCAAAGCAGGCCATTATTTCTTCTTATGTCACGGGCCGATTCGCTCCCTTGAGAAACAGTGGGATTACGTCTCTGTCCATCAGTGACATGCTGTAATCCGGTCAATACATCCAAGGACACTTTGACCATCTATGTTCTAATCTCTGGCTTTTCAGTGGGCACTTCACTGACTGGACTGTCATGACTCACTAACACACAGCAGTGACTCATTATGTAAATGAGCACCGGGCTGAGGACACTTTTTAGAAGAAATGTCAAGATTTCTTTCGAAGTTTCTTTTCTTTTTCATGTCACAAGATCTAAAAGTTTGGTAAATTGTTTCTGAGCATGTATTAAAACCGATACCGCGCTGCTCCTGTTCTTTACTTTTTAACCACCGGGGAATTCAGAGCATCATCTCCATAATCCAAGTGCAGATCATTTCCTAAGAGATGATGTAACCATTCTGAATTCAAGTGTAATGACAGTCCATTGTAGAAGGGTTTTAAAATTCTTTCATAAATCTTAAATGGCCTCCGCTTCATCAAAGACACGCTCCTCCAGAGCTCTTTGGTGTGTTCGAGTGTGACAGGTTTGACAAACCTCTTGCTTGCTTTTTGAGTGATGCTGGAGAACATGATTGCCTTTCTGTGAGCATGGCATACACTTGAGGGGCAATATGTCGTATGGGTGCTGATGACGGCAATGCACAGATGCACGAAAATACGCAAGTGTGCCCACTCAGTGTCGCACACTGGTTTGAAAATGCATGTGCACAAACCCACCCACCCCACCCCCACCCCCTGGTATAGAGCATGCGGGCTGCATTGCTCTGGTGGTTTGGGAGCCTCAAGTCCACTTAGATAATTAACAGTGATCAAGGGTCGTACTGCCTGTCATAGTTGCCTCATGTTACTGCCTGTTCAAAAGGACTCAAACTCACTGGCCTGAGCTGAAAGGAAAGCTATACACAGGCTCATGTTCACATCCAATAAGCTCCAGTGTAAATGTGAGTATAGGTTTTTGAGGTGGGGGCTGGAATCTGACTTATTTAATATGAACAAGGGAAGATCAAGCGCCTTCCACCCACATCCACTGAAGGCTTTGAAAGGGACCCAAAATATAAAACACACTTGCACTGTGCCATTTATTATAGCGTTGCATTGCTCACTGAAACTCTGTTTGATACCATGAGTTTTCTAGATTTAGATTTGTTTTCCTCCTCACTCCATTTGTCCACTCTGGCATCGTTAAACAGAAAATGCTTAATTATACTATATAATAAATATACTCTACACATTCATTTGGATTCAGGCGGACGTACATGCACAGAAAACCAACCAGATGTTAAAAAAACAACTGTAGCAAGACCCTCACCCGCTGCTTATTACGGAGGGCTGCTCTCTCTCTGTCATAGAGGAAGTGCAAGCCGTCCACACCACTGTGGCTTTTAGCACTTCCAACTCTCTGAGGAGAAGAAAACAAACTGAAGAAAGACAGTAACGGGAGAATGAAAGAAAGAAAGAAACACGTGCTGCTCCTGCTGTCCTCAATGTAACATAACACAGAAACAGCTCTCCTGGCTCGTGTAGCAAACATATGGCTTTAGGCTATGACTTAGCACCAGTATAAATCATCTCATTTGTTTCTGAAAAGTTGTGTTTACTACAATACTGTACTACAGTACCCATGAGGCTTAGCTGCAGTGGAGCCGAAGTCAGTCAGAAGTCCAAATCAAGGAGTTTCAGCTGCCAGATGTCTACACTTCAGCTTATTTATTGATTTACTATAATACTTTTCTATATAGTACTAAGACCTAACAAAGATATAAATGAATAAATGATCAAATAATAATAATCATTGGAGCTGCTGATGAGATGAACTGACACACAAGCTGCAGTTCAGACACGTTCATCATGGCTGAACACCATGTGCTTTAAACCAATGGGATGCCATGTGTACTTGAAAGTTTTAATGAAGCCCTTTGTGTGTGTGTGTGTGTGTGTGTGTGTGTGTGTGTGTTTTATAGACATGGGGTGTTTTGTATGGAGAGGTTGTAACGCCACGTGTGCTGAGCCGTTCAGTAGTGTCAGTGGACTATTTCCCACCTCACTAAAGGATTGTTTAATATGAGCTCAACAACGTGCCTGGTGCCCTGTTGTCTGGCATTTGTCCTTTAAAGAGCAGGAGATAAGTCATTATTAAAAAAAAAAGAAAAACAAATACAAGTTATTATAAAATTATGTTGCACCCACATTTTCTATTTATGAGCTTGTGGTTTCAGAGCAACATTTTTATAGCTGAAAAAACTGGTCGACCAATTAGTGCATTTGCAAACAATTAATCTACCCAACGAGAAAACAAGCCAAAGAAAATAACTGCTGTTTGCAATCTCACCACTTCATTTATGCAGAGCTCCCTTGAGGACAAAGGGAGGTTGATTTCAAGAGTCACAGAAAAAGGTCAAATAAAAAATCTTAAATGAAAAAAACATGTAGATTAGTTCATAGAAATCCTGTCATCATTCACACAGACTGGCAGGATGTTCATTAGTGTGGCTGTTCATCCCTGTGGTCAGTCGTACGCCGTTGTAAAGGAGACAAAAGTCCCCCCCCCCAGGCTGGACTGGAGACAAAGCCAGTTTAAAACAATGCCATAAGCTGTGCCGTGTGTCTCTCAAGGCTTCAGTGGTGCAGTAATGCATATTGTAAGCTCACAGAAAACAGCACAGTACACACTGGGGTGCAGCGCCTTTTCATCTTCACATTATCGGTGTGAGAAAGCTAATGAGAGCTATTGTGCTGTGCCTGTAACCCCATCAGCTTCATCCTATTGAGCCTGGCGAGCATGCAGCCATTTCCCTGCTGCCATGGGACTGTAGTGAAAGGTGTGTGTGTGTGTGTGAGAATTAGTGTTGAAGTCGAGGGATGGAGGGGTTAAACTGAACACTTTGGAGAACCGTGGCATCTGGGAGAGCGGATGAGGGAAGACTTCTCTCTCTGCACAGTGGTGCACGGAAACAGAGGCTGGTTTCTTTTTCTTTTTCCACCCTTTCTTTCGTATTTCATCACCCGTTTTAGCGTCATGGGCCGGGGAGGGAGGGAGGGGAGGACCCCTCTGTGGGGACGAAAGGAATCTAATCTTAAGGTTGAGGGGGTGGAATTAATATACGTTAGAAATGGGAGAATAGGGGAGGAAAACAAAGAAAGTTAATTGTCTCATGACCTTGTTTGCCTTTATTCACTTTTGTGGGGAAAGTGTTTAAAGACTGACTCTGGGCGCTCACTTAATTCAAACCACAGACCCACCCCAGTGTTACTGTGTGTTCATAATATATTCTCCTGTTCTGAGCTGTAAATCTTATCAGAACTTGTTTTAATGGGAGCACTTGTAAGCAAAGCCCATGGCCTTATAAAGCCACCAGGTTGCTCCAATGGCTGAGATCTGCTGAGTCTTCGGGCCCTTTAGAATCAAGCAGAGATTGTAATGATAAGATATTTTAACATCTTACCAGATAAAAAAAACGTGGCCAACACTGGTGCTGCAGCTCATCATCATCTGATGCGCCGCTGCTTGTTGTCTTGTTGTTTTCTCTCTCTCTAGACTCCTGTTCATCCTTCAGTTCCCACTCTGAGCTGTGGACGCCTGGTTTACCTCTGTGGTTTACACACTCAGTTTGAACTGCACAGCATCCTGAAAAACATTCCCACAGCTGAAGTTTTCTGGTATTAATGTTTATGTTTGAGGCTTTCTGACGTATCTCTCAACTTTTGAGTAAAGATTCATTCAGTCCATAAAAGACTTCACCGACTCGGTGATATATTATCCACTAACTGCACGGCACAATTAGAGCTCATCATCTGAAGACATTATAACAAGTGGTTTGGAAACAGGAAGTCTTCTGTTTCTATTGAAATGCAAAACTTCATCCACATAAGAAAAAGTGTCATTTAGAGAGTAAATATTATCCTGTATCCCATGTTATTTGGTCATGGATCTCTAGATACAGGCCAAATTCATTTATAAAGTTAAATAAAGAGTCATTTTACATCAAAATCAATGTATTTTCTTGATTTTAAATATTTTATTTCTAGTTTTCCATCTGATTAAAGTTGTTTCTCCAATTTTCTAACCCTTCTGAAACTGTACATGCTGCCAAACACCAGCACACCCTCCATACTGGACATATGATCTAGTCTGTGATATGGACCAATGAAATGATGATGATGATAACCATCCAAAAACCATTATCTTCTATATCTGTCATTCACAAGACCTCAAACTTTATGGAAACAGAGCACTGAATCACTCATGTGGTCTTTTGTACCATATCTCTGAGAGTGAGACAGAGTTTTGTATTTACTGCTGTAGTTTTGTGTGTTGCATAAACGATCCACATGACGCCACGAGTCCCACACGTATATCACACAGACTTAGTTATTAGATGTCATTTGTTAACACGACTTTGAAGACCTTCTCTGAGCCTCCTCTCCCAACATCTGTTGCGTAATCTGATCGCACACAGTGATCTCTAATGTACTCAGTGGGTACATTTCGCCATTTCATCTTCTACTTCCTAAAAAGAGTCAAGTTGCGATGCTGATTTTTGGTTTAGCGAATGAATCAACTTCAGATGGATTATGAAGAAATGTGAATTACTTTGCTTTAGTTTGTAGGTAACTTTGTTTCTTTAATACAGACTTTCAATCTAAGACCAAATGTGTGACATCAATTTAAAGAGCCAAGTCTCTTAGTATTGGCAGCTGACTGCTCATGCAGCCACAACGGGGTTTGTGTTGCACACTGGAATTTAAAAACCTTTACACCAAAGAGTACAAAGAGTAAAGAATATCGCTTTAAGTTCAAATATGACACAGCCTATTAAAGCTCTGCACAGCTCAGTTTGACAAGTCGAAGAAGAGAGGTTTCTACATACAGTGCAGCATCCCCCTCTCTCACAAGACTGCTGGACTGTGCATCCCTTTCTACAAAAAAAAAAAAAAAACTGAGATGATATCAAACCCGCTGGAGAAGATGCAGAAACAGTCATTCATATTTCATAAGCGGAGCCTGGTGCGTGCCCGCCCCCCTCCCTCCTACCTTTAACGTTTGCTTATTAAATTTGCAGCTGTCAAAGCGTACCTCAAAGCCTTAGCGCAAACACACATGCACACACACAAACACGTGCAATTATTCTCAAAATCCTCCGCTCAAACGCTCACACAGGGTGCAAAGACACACACACAAACACAGTGCCTCTGTTTCTACCTTCCCTTCCTTGAGACAAGCACCCCCCGCCCATCTCCCTGCCCGACTTTGAACTCATTACTTTGGACAAGGTTTTTAATGGAGGCTCAATCCAGGAACACCAAGGTATAGAAATGAGTGAGACCGAGGCAGAGGGATAGAAAAAAGGAAGAAAGGTGAAAGTAAACTTTTAATTCACACCACACAACCACTTCAGTTGACCACAGACCTGATTCCTGCGTGAAAGTGAAGAAATTAAACGCACCATTTAACCACAACAAGCCGGCAGATGAGAGTCTGAAGGCCACATCCTATCACAGATACACTATGTCCAGTTTGGAGTTTTTTTCATTCCCCACTGTGTGTGTACATGTAAATCAAACTTTGTGCCTCTGTAATGCAGCAGACACTTTTATGCCACCAGAGAGCCATTGAGAGCGACCGACGCCTGGGGTGTCATAACGGCAATATTGCACCAGCAAAGCGCTAAATGACAGTGAGCTCACAGACAGGGTGGCAGAAGTGGCGGAGATGCATTGATCAATGAGCAATCAATACGACCCTGCCAGGTAATCAGAAAAGCGCGGTGATTAACAGCGACCAATCAATTGCTATTAACCCCTGCATGTTCCACTTAGAGACGGACAATCAGCGTCAATGTGCGTGATGAATGCCACAAATGATCGGAGGCTGTTTAACATCCTCTGCAGAGGTCAATGAGCTGAAAGCTTAGATCAGTCTCTGAACAGACTGTGAGCACCTGGTGACATGTTTTAGCTCAATAAACCAAACTTTGTTGAGTTAAACTCTCTCAGGTCAGAAAGAAATGTGAAGAAAGAAGTTAATTTGTAAGAGACAGAAACTAAATTCATGTGTTTTCCACTTTTTTCTTCCTTCACACCCTCAACACTCCCGTACAGACATGTGGGCACACACCCACACACAGACACACAAACACACACGGCTGCTCCAACACCCTCACACTCATCGGTGTGACACAGCTACATGCAACACGCTAACCCCGTATGTCTTCACATGTGATCCTGCAGGAAAAACGTGCACAAAGGAAACTTGAGCTCTTTATCCACGGATATAAGAGACAGTGTTGTAACGCTGAACCATCTCCCTTTTGGCCTTCGTCTGTTTCAGTGCTGAAAACCAAAAATTCACACCGACAGCTGTTGTTAACGGGGAAAAGTGATGAATGAGCAGTTCAGATGCAAGCAATCTGCAAAAAGCTGACTTTCGTTGCAGCTAATGAGGAATGAAAACACTTAATAAGATGTGGTACATGGGTGCATTACCGCCTGTGCACCAGAAGAGGGAGTAACTAGTTGCTGGTGGTGGGGAAAGCTGGGGCCAAGCAGCAGCATTCACACTCTGTAAAATAGGTCAGAGAAGTCTTCCTCTCCCCCTCACACCTGGCTCTACCCGGCGCTCACTTCCTCCTCACTTACTCTTAAATCCACTAACACAATAACACCCTTTGCTTTCTCTTCCCCCCTTCTCTTGATCCTCTTACCCCCCACATTTACTTTCCTGAGCACTTTGGACTTGCTCCCCCACACCTCCATGCCCCCCCCCCCCCCCCCACCTTCCTCTTCTTCTGCCCGGCCCCTCCCATCCTTTATTGCACGGCTCAGCACAACTCACAAACTTCAGCCATCACAGAACTCTGACAAATATTCTACACGACGAAGCACTCAAACTCGCTGCTTACTTTGCTACTATGTTAACCTTGAGCTTGTGAAGGATGCTTAAGGCAGGATGGATGCCTGTGTGTCTCTCTCCCTCTCACTCTCACTCAGTGCAAGTGCGCGTGTGTGAGTGTGTGTGTGTTTCATCAAATGCAGATCAATATCACTGCAAGGTCACTTTAAAATTCAATTAATAAGAAAGTGAACATCCAAGAGCTGTCGCTACCCCTGGGGGGCAAAACTCAACATGACCCAATCCCAGGGTGCACAATTGAGGAAACAGAGGAGAGATGGATAAATTCATAAATTCATATATGTATTATTAAGAACAAAAGCCTTGTTTAGAGATGGGTTTTGTCTGGAATGAATGTCTCACCAACTCCATGTTTTATTAACGGTCGTGGAGGAAGCCAGCAAAAGCATATTGTGTCTTGCGCCACCATCTGTGTGTATTTTTCTTTGCATGTGCACAACCAAATGTGTGTTTATGTGTGTGTGTGCGTGTGCGAGTCCCTGCTTCTGTCATGCACACACTGTGTTTGGCTCATTAAGGTCAGGTGAGTGCATGCGGCCTCACCGCTTCCCCCCATCGTAACAATCGAGTTGGGTAGTGTGAAGTTTCGCTGCGTTGGATAAGCAGTAATGTGCCACTTCTTGCATCCACACAGGGAGCTGCATTAAAATATGCATGTTGAGCCACCACTCAGTCTTAATATTTAAACCAGCCTGGAGGTGAGGCCCGCTCTAACACAGCCTGACAGACCGTGTGTACAAAACACTGGCTGCCTCCCATCTAAACTCATTTAGTGCACGCTCACACTCACGCACACACACACTCACACACACACACACAAACACACACATGCATGCACACGCACATGCATGCAGCAGAACCGTGCTTAAGCAGCAACAAACAGACAAACACATACACAAGAAAATAAACACAAGCTGGTTTAGACAGAGCCATAGATAAATCCATAAAATGAGTGTCCCATATGGAAAGAATGCTTTTATTAGCTAAGACTGAGCCACAGGGGCTGCTGGGAGGTCGGCAGGGCCAGACCGCGGGGATGTGACTGGCGCTTGTTTGTAGCGAGGCGTGGATGTGGAGTGGCGGAGGGAGAGGGAGAGAGAGAGAGAGAGACTGTGACCCGCAGAGACCCAGGTGATCCGAGCGTTAATTACCGTCTGCTAATTACGAGAGGGATGCATCATTAAGCAGAGTGAGCCACCGGAGGGCTGGAGGACTCCCTGTCTCTCCTCTACTCCTCTTCCCGTCTCCTCCTTTTATTCCTGACCCCGATCTTCTGTCCCAATTAGCACTGCCCCCCCCCCAACACACCTCCCCTCCCCTGTGTGTTTCCATCAACACTGCTGCAGCCGCTGTCTAAACACAGGCAGCATCAGCGGGACGCGCCATAGGCTGTAGGCACAGCACCTCCTCAAACACACACACTGCCATTAGAGGAGACAGTGCTAAAGAGGCCGTGTAGACACCTCTGTCTTCTTGCACAATGACTAATGTGGCGTCACAAGCTGTCATCCATGCCTCGCTGACTCCTTCCTTCCTTTCCATTCTCCCTCCCTCATTGTCTTGGATTCTCTCTCACATTTCTATCTGTAATATGATCTGTCTGTTTTTCCTCATCCCAGCTCCCTCCCTCTACTATTCAAGTCAGTTTTTTTAATCTTTTTTTTTGTTTCGCAGCACTTGAATGATAGCAAAGTGTGTGTGCTCGTGCTTCAAACAACTCCCAAGCACAGGCGCTTTCAAAGAAACAGCCTCAGAATGTTTGAGGAGGAGATGCAGCAAATGACAGGTTCAGCAGTTACACAATCCTCCACCACCACCACCAGCAGCCTCCAGTCCCTCTCCTGTCCTCTGCCTCTCATCTTTGCTTGGGGTAACGTGTTCCCTCTCAGACCCCCTGGGGTTTGAGGTAGGACAGGATCAGCTGCGGAGGGGTCAGTTCTGAACCTTCTGCCAGCCAGACCATCTGGAACCCCACGACCACTGGGTCCGGGCCACGGCATCACCACCAGGAAGGAGGCGAGAAAACGTAGGTAGAGAGCAAAAAACATGCAGATGAGAGAGAGAGAGAGAGAGAGAGAGAGAGAGAGAGAGAGAGAAGAGAACCAGTGAGGAAAGAGGGGAGGGGGATGATGAAGGTGAGGCAGAGAGGAAAAGTGAAAGAGAGAAATGGTAATAGATCAGAAATGATGGAGATGAAGGGAATAAGGGAGGAACAACTCTCAGTAACAAGGCTGGGAGTAGACTTTGTTGTAACATGAAGGAGACGGTCCTGGACTAAGCACTGACGACAGGCTCCGCCACACATTATTCAGTGTGAATGTTTGTGAGTGTAATTCATGGTAGCTCACCATTTAGGTCTCCATTATTTAGTCTGAACCTTCAGTTGAGAGGAGCCGCCATATAGCACATACTGAGGTGTGAGAGTCTCTGTATAAAACATTTATCAATAACCTCACTAATAACTCAACACAGAAACGCAGATATCTCCTGGATAATTCAACAATACTGTAGAGTTATTTCAGGCCAGTCAGCTCAAATGTTTCACTTTGTTCCCTAACAAGTTTCTTTCCCCCTCTGTCAGTTTGACGTGTAGAAGGGTGTTAAACTTCATCAGCCATTACAAGCTCTGCACAGAGATGGAAATTCAGAGGTCTACCAAAGCCAGAGTACTTTGTTCTTGCAGTCGAGAGCAAAACACCCAACAGCTGTTGATAGATTGACTCTAAAGGGATATAAAACTCTGAACTGAGGCAATTTAAGTATCTAAAATCATTTAGTATTTGCCAGAAACCCTGTGAAGCAGGAGGCAGATTTGAAGTTTGAATCATTTTCACATCGGTCTTTAGGACTCTGAGCTGATATGACATGTCTTCTAAAGTTGTTGAAGCTGCATTAATCCTGTATTTCTCACCACTGAAATCTGCAACGCTTCTGTTTTATGCACATTGTTTTGTTTTTATGGCCTAATACATAGTTTTGACTCACTTGCACCTATTTCATTAGCTGTGTTTTAAGGAGCAAAGGGCAGATATTCTGAAGGAGCTGTTTGCAAGGTTGTCTGGAACAAACATGTCTTCTTGACAGTAGCGGGTGGTGGTGACGGTCACTTCACCAGAGATTCAGGTATCTAACCAAGCTGTACAAGAAAAGAGGCTACAATAAACCAGCACTATGTCTTCAGGACAGATTAGAAGATGCAGTGAGTCGCTTTTGGAAAAATGACAGGATGGGCCGGGGCTAACTGGTTAGCATGCTAACACAGGTAGAAGGGAAAAAAATTGAATGAAACACACGTTAACATTCGGTGTTTTTTTCTAGACTGGTAAATAAACAGCTGTTTATGCTAATGCTGGCTATATTGACCTTTGACCCCATCCATACTTTGATTTATTATTCAGAAATTAAGTAGCTAACAGTTGCAAGCTAACCTGTCTGTGCTAACCACTCAGATAGTGGTGCCATGTTATTGAGCATATTTCTTTATGTCCAATGCAGTGAGGCCTTCAGCATTTCTGGACAGTGTCTGTCTGTGACCATTACTTAACACTTAAAATATCCCTTTAAGGCACAATGTAAAATTCATTTGCAATTAACTGTGATTATCTAAGGTCACTGCGATTAGCTGCCATCAAATATTTGAATCAATCAACACTAATATTAAGTGATAATACTGTGATGAAGTGACTTGCATCACTTCCTGTTGGCTCCTGTGTATCCTATGTAATGTTACCATCTTGGCAACCCACTGAGGTACAGGCTCACTCAGCCAGGTGAACACATGTCATGGCAACACTGGTGAGCCGTGCAAATTATTCATCTGGGACCAACGTGGTCAAAAGATGAGGAACACATGCTCTCCTCAGCCGACAAAGAAACACATGTCTTTGTGCTGCATTTCCCAGCAGCACTTGTGGTATGTTGTCACAGTATCTGCAGTTTCAGACATTCAAAGCAGCTTCAAGTGGATAAAGTCTAATTTAATCAAATGCTACTGGTTCTTTAAAGAAAGATTTGACAGGTTGTTGCTTTATCCATGTTCAGTAAAAACAGTTTTCCTCCTCATGAAAAATAAATAAATCATCAGCTCATTGTGAGAATTGAGAAGCTTCCCAGAGAGACACTTCAACATCTTGTGTGTGTGTGTGTAGGGGAGAGAGACTGAGAGCTGACAAAAATAAGATGAACACACTGGTCACGACTATGAAATGGTAAAACGACACACACACACACACACACACACACACACAGAAACATAATATACAGTGTAAATTAATGGGTGAAATATTAGTCATGGATTTGTGTGGTGTCCATATGTCACATGGAGGAGAGGAAGACTGAGACTGAGCAAAGAACAGAGACAGAAATAGAAGTGACCGTTGTCCTCGTCACAGCTGTGACTTCTGTCTAAGCTGAGCCACAGATCTGTTGACTCCATATTCTCTCACTCATACAGAATCTGTCAGAAACGTGAGGAGATTAATTCACAACATAAAGTCTTTTATTTTGAAACACTATGAGATAATTACATAATTGTACCAAAACAGACAAGGGGAAGAAAAACTTGATCACGCTTCTACAAGTTAAAACAAACATGGTCTGTAACTGACCTCAGTGTTAAATCCTAATGAAGCAGGCTGCTCCCTCTCTGTTTTGACCTTCTGTCCACACTATAACAACCAAAGCTGTCGGACAATAAGGCGAGGCTGTTTGTGGTTCATAGAGGAAGAGGAGGAAGAAATAGAGATTCTGCTGTTTGGAGGCGGATTTATGAAAACTACCTGAAACCTAATGCAACATATTGTTGTTTTCACTCACAACACCCCTGTTCAGATTTAGCCCTGTTAGGGTGATGTCTCTTAGATTCAGTTGCACAAGCTTTTTAGGAAATCCGATGCCCCCTTTTGGGGGGTTTTAAAGTAATATTTTGACATTTTGGATAAAGTTTCTCTCTTGTTGAGAGTTAGAGGATCTTCAGCTAGTGCCAAGCAGCAGTGCTGACTTATCTTAGCTTAGCACAAAGACTGAGAACAGGGTCAAACAGATGCCTAACCCGAGGCTCCATGCATCTCTAAAGCACTCTGATTAACATGTTATATTGTATTTGTCTAATCAGTGCAAAAACTGAACTGTAAAAACTAGTAGTACAGAGTGGATGATGAGGCATGCGGGAGAGCACAGTGCGACAGCTTCTCCTGCTGTGATCTATCCATGTTGTTGCCTTCACTGGTTTCTGTTCACAATTTGTGCCACATGTAGATCAATCAATAAATATCCAGGAAAAATTTCCCCCTCGAGTTCATTGGAGACAGTGCACCTCCAGCTGAAAACACCCACCCTGACCTGCTCTTTAGATCTTTACGCCCTGATGTTTATCATCTTACATGCTGTAGTTTTTCAATGTTGCAAATGCTGTACAATCAAATGTCCTCGCAGGAAGGTGAGTTTTACTAAACTATGACGGTAAGATTTATTTTATTGATTCGTGTAGGTGATGCCAGACTTTCAATGACGGGGCACTTTCAGCAGAGGACAGAACAAACTCAGAGGTGTTTATCTATCGGGGAGAGAGTGAGGGGCCGTGGGGTGCAGGAGCTGCTGACCTGTTTGCCTTTTACTGCCCATGTGTTTTGTTTTTTTCCAGCTCCTTTTTAATGCACAAGCATCATATCACAATAACATCTGCAGAACAGTTTTAAATCTGTGTTTTAATCCACAAGTTGCAGACGGGATGATGCAGATTTATCCTTATATAAAACCATTTTTCTAATGATGTATGTACCAGTGTTGACAGATGCCATGCTAATGGTAGGCTCTGTAAATTGCATGCTGGTGCATAAATTAGGCTCCAGCTCGTGGAGATCAGGCTGAATCTGGGCTACCGCAGGAGCGAGGCGAGGAGCCGGTCTGCTCATGCTGCAGAGGATCCCGTCAGCACAGGTCAGGCAAGGATGGCTCGATAGCAGGCTTAATATTGCAACAGAGAACATGAATAAAACAAACCTGATACCAACAGCACCACTCCCTCCATCCATTACTTACAACAGCAGGATATCAGAGCAGTCTCCTGGCCAGAGAAACCATAAGCTTCCTACAGCTGAGGAACTTGTTAGTCCGGGGAAGTTTAGGATGCACGTCATGTAAACACAATGACTTAATGTAGATCTAACTTAAACAGAGCTGTCAATCAGTGACAGTCCTTGACCCTGGTTGGCTGATGAGGGCTCTCCTGAGGCCCAGCCTACCGTCCTGTCCTGGGGATGGTCGGACAGTTGGCTGTCAGAGTTGTGCTCATCAACAATGCAGCACTACTACAACCAGAGAACAGCTGGAACATCAGGAGGATGACATTGACAGATTAACGTGCAGAGGCGCACATTTATAAGTAGCTACAATTACATCCAGATCAACTGTCAAAACAGGAGAGCCGGAGGAGAGACGATGGGTTCATGCAAAGTCTGATCAGTCAGTTATTTATTTTTTATTTTTTTGCAGATATCATATACTCTATCTTTGTGTCGTGTGTGTGTGTGGGTAGATGGGTGGGAGCAGACGCGCGGGCCTGGTGATGGCCAAATGTTGACAGCATGCCTGAGCCTTCGTGTCCTCCGTCACTCTGTCTTCATCTCACTCCTCCAAACACACTGCATTTAAACCAACGTGCGCTGAGCCCACTCATGCTAAATGACACAAACATTATAATTTGTCTGATTCGCAGAAAACGCTCTCATTTGTGTAATTACAGTGTTCAGCAGTGCCCTGTAATCACAGTTTATTGAGACGTAGTGCAGTTTAGGCTGTAACATGTGAATTAGGAGCAGTTTCTTTTTTGAAAGGCTCCATTAGATCCCAAAAAATCACAAACCAGAATCTGATTATTAAACCATTATGTCACAGTCAATCCCCCTTGCTCCTCCTCCTCTCACCTCCTCCTTTCAATATGCAACTCCCCTTGTCACGAGTGTCCTTGTTGGTGTGTGTGTGTGTGTGTGTCTGTATGTGAGTGAGGTGTCAGCATTTTATCAGGAATCGTTCAGCCGATGGCCTGTCACCCCGCCTTAAGGACGCGGTGAGGAGAGGCGAGGCTCACCTTTGCCACGGCTGACATTTTAATTTGTCACCGTTGGCCGTCCTGTTTCCATCAATAGTACATCAATGCATCAGAACAAACGCCATGGGACACAGGGGGCTTTCTGGGTTCGATAGTATTGATACATACCTCTGATTAAGGCTTCACTGCTGCCGCTGCAGAGGTAACTGTCCCTGGCCTGTGGGTGCGACAGGATAGTAGAGGAGGAGGAGGAGGAGAAGAAGAAGAAGAGGGAGATGTTAACAGATCTTACAAGAGGAGATAATAGAAAGGTCAAATCTTCAAACATATAAATCACCATTAAAGTACAGGCATGTGAGGTCATTAGGAGGCCAGCAGGAGAATTACAACAGCTACACGGAGCCATGCGTCATTTCAGCGGAACATTTTCATATTTCAGCTCCGCTCATATGAATTCATGGACAGCCGCACATCCTCACTGCAGTGAGTCACCTGGAGCCATTAACACACAGTTCAAAAAGGCCAAGTTCAAATCATTTATTCTGATGACATGACTGAGTTATTATTTCTGTGTCTTCTGAGAAAAAGTTTTGCAGGTATTATTATTTTCTTCTTGGCTGCTAAATCGAGTGGTTGAAGTGGTTGATAGTCGAGAATTGTTAACCGCATGGTGATGTTGGTGGCGGAGGTGGAGGTGGAGGAGAAGGTTCACACTGTATCTTCAAAGCTTTGTGTTCATCTTCAGTTTTATCTTGTAACTGTGAAAGGTGCATAATGTTATTTATCATATGCGATGTTACAATGTGTATATTTATGTAGTCTTATCTGTCATTAACAAGAGATTACGAGTTACGGAGTGTGTTTGTGTCGCGGTGTCGCAGAGACGAGAGCCGCTGTGAATGTGTGTGAATGTTTGGTGGTGGTCGCACATTGGCAGCCACACTTCTGTCAGTCTGCCCCAGGGCCGCTACTGGTGTGAATGTGGTATGAATGAATAATGGTTTCTGTTAAGTGCTCTATAAATCCAGGCCATTCATTATTATTATGATGATTAGTGTTTCATTATTTAAGTCATTTAACGACCAAAAATTCCACAGCCACGGCTCTAAATGTCTGAATATGTTTATGTTTTGTGCTGGTGGTGGGACACAAAGTTATTTTAGGTGCTGAAGGTGTCACCTTTCACAACTTCCTGGCATTTATACTGCACTGAGAAAATATAGATATTTGCAGCCCCAGAAATGTTTAATCTTTATATAATATATTTTTACATTTGCTCTCAGCAGTAAAACCAAGCACACACACACACACACACACACACACACACACAGCATCACACATTTATAAAGCGTTTCCCTGGCTGGCACAGTCATTAAGCCCTCGTGTGGCGTCCGTCAGCGCGGCCGAGACACCTTTCCCAGACGTCAATACAGGTTTGGCACACCTTGGCCCACGGTGCCCTCTGAGACCCCACCACTGTCCTGCACGTGTCAGCAGAAACAGAAGCCACTGTGTCAGGCTGCCTGCCTCCCCTCCATCGCTGCCTCCCTCTACAGCACTCCATCCATCCCTCGCTCCGTCCGGTCCCAGGGGCAGCAGGTCAGGCCTAATTGTATGCTAATCAGGGCGTTGCACACGTCCCTCTAACTGCTGACAATCGATGGGTGACATGAAGGTATTGTAGCCAATGCAAAAGAGAGCCTCTGGAGTAAACAAGGAGGACAGGGTGTGGATGCAGAAGAAGTGCCTGTCAAGCTGAACGGCCTCCTCACTCAGTGCTACACCCCCATTTTCTCTTTTACTGCCGTATGCGTGAAGAGTCTTTTCTTTTAACTTGTTTTGTCACGGCACAAACTTGACCTTGACCCTCACTGTGAATCCACCACATGCATCTCCAGATACTTTTTAAAGAGCCACTTGAATTGACTCCTTATCATCAAGATGGCACGACAAGACGTGATGCAGCAGTTGACTGATGCTGCAGACCCAAACTCTCCATTACTCCACTAACTCTCATGTGCCTCCATTTGCCTCACTTCCTTCAGCTCCCTCCCTCTCTCTCTCTCTCTCTCTCTGTGTCCACACATATTATCACTACTCTCTTCCACAGCTCTGATAAAATCTGTCCCGACTTCCAGTCAAACCAAAACTGGCAGTTGTAAATGAATGAAACATGGATAAACAGAGATGACAGAGAATCTGATGAATAAATCCCTCATATGGGATGTGGATTTGTAATAAGCCACTGTGTGTATGGGCGTAAGTGTCTGTGTGTGTTATTACCTTATGTGGGAGACGTGCGAATGTGCTTTGTCATGTGTCGTGACGAGACGAGAGTGTGCACGAGTTCACCAACTGCAGTGCAAAGTTTTATAAAGTTTTTAGAAAGCTTGAAAACCTGCTGTGATTTGTGGGAAAAGATTTGACGGAGCAGATAAACAACATTCTCTTTAACTACCTTTAACTTAAAGGATTATTCATTTATAACCACTTGGGTTTTATCATTTAGTCCATGCTGCGAACCAAACTGTGATTACTTCCCCCTCACAACTTGCAGGATGCAATTTTTAAACTATTTGATATTTGATAATTGACCATCAAAATTGTTGCTGATTAGTTTTCTGTCAATGGACAAAGTGATTTATTGACCATTTTGCCACATGTCAAAACTAAAGAGTTTCTCTCCAGGGTGGAGAGGTTTTTGTTTTTGTTTGTCAGTGACCATCATGAAGCTGAAATGACTGTCTATAGCTAATCCGTTAATCTGAACTCTGTGTTGGTTTGAAAACGTCTGGTGGTTCGGGAAGGGCCGCCATAGGTCATATAAGTACATGTGTGTGTGTTGCCAATGACACCCAACAAATGGCTGCTTTACAGTACAGTCATCTCCCAGTTCCCTAACCAAAACCCAGGCTTTTTCAAACATCACCTGTAGTTACCAAATGAAAAGATAAGTCCTGGCTTCACCAGTAGGTTACTACAGTGATATAGACTCTATGCTAGTTAGCCACATGCTAACATCTGCAGGTTGTAGTGGAGCAAATTCTTGTTCTGAACTTCTTCAGTGTTGGCAGTGATCCAGCAAAAGCAGAACACACAGTTTGACTAGTCTTACTATATATATGATGTTTGGACTCTCTGCAGTCTGGTCAGTGAAACCTTATTATTACCAATTAGGAAAAGCTGAGACTATAAAAGTAATAACTTCACTGTCCAGACCAAGTCCTCCAAGTCCTCCAAAAACCACTTGCGCTTTATCTAACTCACTTTCCCTCCTCCTGCCTCTGCACACTGAAGCCTTTCCCACCATATTTTCCATTCCTCACACATCTTTCATCCCACACAATCATCTCCCAAATCCCCTCCCATCTCCCCATCTCCTTCTCTCCTCTCCTCTTCCATCTCTCTTCCTCGTCATTTATCCGCCCTCTTCTTTGTTGACAAGTCCCATGGTTCCCTGCCTCCCTCTCTCTCTCTCTCTGCACCTCTTTCACCCCTCATCCCATCCCAGAGGCCTCCTGATATCGGGGTCAGTGTAATCCCGCCATTGGTAATCTCCAGCTTAATCCTTTCAATCTCTCACGATTAAACACAAAAAGATGTCCGAACAAGAGCTGGAAAAAAAAAATACGGCCCATTGCGCAACAAGGAACTTCACTGGGAGGAGAGAAGAGGGGTGAGAGGTAACACGGCCAAGCAAGGTTTTATCTGTACATGAGTGCTGCTGCTCTAACCTGTGTGTAAACACCTCCAACCTCTGCCAGGAGACTGTACGAGTCTGACTATTGTTGGGGCAACAGAAGGTCAGCTGAGGTAATGAGATTGAGTGGGAAGCAGCATGTCTGTATTCCAGTGGTGCCGTGGGGTTAACAACGCAGAGATCTTCACCATCACTCACTAGTCTTTCATCTCTCTATCCCTTTAACCCCACTCCCTGTGTAAGGAGGCAGCACGGAAAAACAGATGTTCAACATCTTTATCATTCTTTGCATAAAAGGAGCTCTGTGTTGTAAAAACATCAAACCTCAGCGCACAGACTAACTGAGACTCAGATATTGTCCTTGAAGAATAACAAGGGTTAAACTTTTTTTTTGTTGGAAGTAGTGATAGAAAAGCACCCCGACGCGAGGGCCTTCTGTCATCCCACAGGTACAAACAAGGTCATAAACTTAAGCTGCATGAACACACACACACTGTCACACACTGTCAGACTCAGAGCTGCTGTGGTCATGTGTGTGCCACTCCTGTAGAGATGGCGGCAGGCCAGACCACATGTGTGCTGGAACCTGGTGAATGTGGACCCTGAAGGGGAACCGAGGCCGTGCCGACGCACTCCTGTTAGGAAACGCCTGGATTCCCTGCTGACAGGGGCACGGCAGAACCGACCCGACAATGCCACTCTGGATCGATCCTGCAAGGACGAAGCAGCTGCTTTCAAAGAGAGAGAAAGAGAGAGAGATGAAAATGGCCCCCATGATTGGCCCACTGGTGACTTCCCACCACACGACTGGTGAGGGAGGTGACCTTGTTTGTCTCTGGGTTTCAGCAGCAGCAGCAGCAGCAGCCGCTCTGATCTTTCTGATATTTCCGCCTTTCTCTGAACAGAAGTGACGGGAATTTTTGTTTGTGGCGGCGACAGCTTATGAAAAAATACAAAAACTACAATTCAAGGATGAAGATGACATCCTACAGTTTCACTTCTTGTGAGCAGAAGCCACAATGACAAAAACTATAAATGAACCTTTCCATAAATCAACCTTGTGTCCAAAACTATTGAAAACACATCAATGAGCCACACCGCTGAGACCATGTACTGTGTGTAGTAATACGCACCTGAAAATAGTCCCCTACAAATACATTATTTACACCGATTTAAGATGTCTTTTTTTTTTACTAAAAACCACAGTAACCGTCTCTTTAAGAAACTCATTATGAAGCCTCAGCGACACACGTGTGTGTGTGTGTGATCAGTTTTTAAAGTTGAAACAAACGTTCTCAGAGCTGAGAGACACAAAGTGTGGAAGTCAGATAGAGCTGGTCCTGACATCACCTCCGGGCTCGCCTCTGTGCCACCAGCTTGTGTAACTCTATGCAATCTCTCATTAAAGGCTCCTTTCATCAATCTTTCATGTGTCTGAGGTTTACTACCCATATTCTGAAAATTAATTAGTATCTACAACAGCACTCGACGCCCGAGTCCGACGGCTCGGTGATTTTAACAAAGTTGAACAATTGATTTTTTGTGCGGCTCCCTTCAAAACCTACAAGTCCTCACTCTTAAAGATGATATCCCCCCCCCCCCCCCCCCCCCACACACACACACACACACACTATTAATGTCATAACAGCATTTATGCTAAACTGTATGTAGCATTTAGCATTTTCAGCTGCTCTGATTTGAAGCCTCTGGCTCTCGATCTCAGTGTTTATAGAAGAATATTTAATGTGTAAAAATCAGAGCCAAATGATGTGGTACTTTGGAAGTTATTTGGAAATATATAAATAAAAGTAAGAATAAGGAGAAAAGCTGTGAATCTATCCTTCAGTTACAATGATCTCAGGCTACATAAGCAAAACTGACTGAACTTATGGAAAATCATGTCCATTAAAATCTGCTAAACCCAAAAATTAACAATATGACACTTTGTTAAAGTTACACACATTGATCGAATGGCAGTACACACAGTCCACAGGCTCCTGTCCAAGTCTTTTGTGTTGTTATAGATGCCAACGTGATTGTCAGAGATTTTCTTTTTTTCTGGAACAAAACCTGGAAGTTTTGGTTTCACTTCAGCTCTTCTCTCAGAGACAGACTGATGCATTGTTGGGTTTGGCCTTTGCATGGGATTTTGCTGACAGTATAAGAATAAAAGAATTGAGAATATAAAATACTGGCTGCCAAACAGCAACAAGTCCTTCCAGGAACCGTGTCCGTGTGATTCCAGATAATCCACACAACTGAGTGTGAATATAGGTTTTTTTTTTCTTTTTTCTCAGGGACTCTTTCTTCATAAAAAGTAGTTCCAGTAACAACTGTTCACAGTGTAGATGTCCTTGTTACTCTCAGAGTAACAGACACGTTATTCCTGGAAAGCAGAGATGGATTTTTTTTGCTAATGCACATGGACATAAACAAACGTGCACTGTAGCTGTGAGACAAGGAAGGTGTCGGTGTAAAAATCTCATCCATCTCATCCCCCTCCTCCGTCCGTCACAACACAGACACAAAAACACACACCACACATCTCACAATCAGACAGCCGTGGTTCAGTATAGACATTTGTCTCAGAACTCATCAATACTAAAATGTATGCTGCAGGGCAGATGACAAACCATAAGACTTCTTCTGCTTCTCTTCTTTCACACACTTATGAGAATCTGATAGCCGTAGAGCAGCACCAGCCCCCCACCCCCCACCCTGCTCAGCTCTCCATCCACGGACATAAGTGAGCAGAATCACAGAGGGAAGAAGAAGAAGAGCAGCAGCATGTGTGTGCAAATGTCAAGACAAGAACATGAAGAGATGGAAAAGGGCTCATTGGTGCTGCAGAGAGCAGAGCAGGAAAAACTGTGAGGAGCCCGAAGGGCAGCACAGGAGCGAGGAGGGAGGCTCACAGTGGTTTAGTTTTCTTGGGGGGGGGGCTGATTTAAAGTGTAAAAGATAGAAGTGTTTGAGATGAGAAGATGAGTTTAAAGGAGTGAAAGAGAGAGTGGAGGAGAGTCAGAGGAGGAAAAGAAAACAGCTGGCTTAGAGGAATGCGGCGAAGAAGGAGAAAAACCCCCTCATGTGAAGACGAAGCTGCATAATTCATGTTCAGCTCCTTTTAGAAACAGCCGCTTCATCAGGACAGGCCCGCTTGACTGTAGCAATGCAGCGTACGCGCGTGTGTGTGTAAGTGTGTGTGTGTGTGTGAGAGAGAGAGAGAGAGAGAGTGTTGCACTGAATTCTGCTTGTAGTGGCATGTTTGTTAGTTTGTGGCTTTCTCTGTGTGCTGTACTTTTCACCATGCATGTTCACGTGCCTGCATGTGTGTGTGTGTGTGTGTGTGTGTGTTGTGTGTTTAAGTGTGCCTTCACCTTGCTCTGCTCTTCACCCTCACTCTCCCTGACTGCACTCTACAAGGCCATTAGAGCTCCCCGAGGCCCGCGGAGGCTGCTCGTCTCTCTGTCTGCTTTCATGTGTCAGTGAGTGTGCTAAAACCTGTGTACATGTGTGTGCAGCTGCATGTGTGTGTGTCCACAAACCCCACAAAAGGTTGTATGGTAAAGTTGAACCGTAGTATGTTTTTTTTTTTTTTTTTTTCCAAGGCGCTGTGACTGGATGTGTGTGTGTGGGCAGGCCATGTGTACCTTCATGCTTCTGCTTTCATTATCAGAATGTGAAGACAAAGACACGCTTCTGTTTCTGTGTGAGAAATGTTAATGCACAGGTGTGAGTGAATGTGTGTGAAAGCAATACAGTATGAACCCTTGTGTGTGTGTGTGTGTGTGAGTGTGAGAGAGAGAGAGAGAGAGAGCAACTTCTCATATAGCTCCAGCAGCAGCAGCCTGTGCACAGAGTGTGTGCAGCTGCAAACAAGCCTCGTTAGGGCGGCGACGGGGCTCAGCAGGCAGCGCTGGTCTGATCAAAAGATCCCCGGGTCTCTGAAATACACAACTTGGGCTTTACCACTGTTGACTGCTAGATTAACATGCCGAGAACAAACGTCACCGTGCAAATAGACGGATAAAAAAAAAATTCTTCAGAAGAGTCTGTGCTCCCACCCACTCTCCTCACAACCAATATGTTAAAATGTGACAATGTTGTTACAGCACTGCACATGGAGACAAAAGGGAAAAACAGAGGGAGAGAAAAAAGAAAGAGACACATCTTTTCTGCTGGAACAACCAGTGTGTTAGTCACAGTAGTTATCTCAGATATACAACAAATACCATCAGAGAACTAGGAGAATGCCTCCACTCTTTTATAAACTGATTACAGCAGCAAAACCCTCGGTAATCTGCACAAACACACACACAAACATACACACACACACACACACACACACACACAGTGAGATGTGTTTGTGCTGCTTGAACTGTACTTCAAATAACGGATAATAAAAATTCCTCAATACTTGACACCACCCATTAATAAAAACTTATTCATGTCTTTCTTATGAGTCATCGGGTCTGCAGATGTAGTAAGTTGATGTATAAGTAGATTTTGGGCCACGATGCTCGGCAACTCTCTCCCCAGAAAGTAGGAGATTGAAATGCAGATTTAAAAAACAAATGCGTCTTCTTGATTAGTTTCAAAGGGAAATCCACCAACCTTTGCATCAAAATCAGTTTACCACCTCAACTGTATAATGTCTAGTGTGGCTCTGGGGGAAACTTTGTCGAGTCATCTCTACTGTAGTAACAGGGATAACATCAGAGTTACCTGAGTTAATATCTCATAGACTCATTCTGACTTTTTGGTTGTGAAATTTCAGTGGAGACCAGGTTTATGCTGTGGAAAAGTAACTTTTTTTGGGGGGGGGGGTTCAGGCAAGTGCACAAAATAGTGTTGTCAAGTAGTAGTACTAGTAAACTTTAATATTTAGACTCCAGGTCAAGTAATAGCTCATAGAATTGAAATTATGTTATACACTACTTAAATAACATTATCTTTGTGCATAAGATATATTTCATATCATACTGAAACCTTATTGTCCAGGCTCATCCTTCTGTTGCTGGCCACCGAGCTGTTCTGGTTGCCAAAGAGCTTCTATAGCATGCAGGGAGCTAAGGCTACAGAAACAGCTGCTGTAAGTGTTGTTGGGAAGTCCCTGGGCAGAAGTTAAGCTGTTCAGGAGACCGTGGTATGGAAACGTTTGGTTATTCCCCAGTTAAATGATTTGAATATTAAAATAAATTAGTTTTGTTCCGAGTCACAAAACTTGTGTAAATGATCCCTTATTATGAAGTGGTTTCTTCCCCTTGTATTTTACACTCATTTAAATATAGCGTCTCATATTTTAGGCTTACATCTGCACATTAACAGTGTTATTAGTAACTTATATAAGGTTTAAATAGACTGAATTAGTTGAGCCTTGAAGGCATCGTCCAGGGTTAGGGTCGTTTTAATGTGAAATCAGTGCCAGATTTCCTCCTTGAGTTTCCATCAGCAGAGTTTTCAACAGATGAGGCTCATTGGAGGGACATCTGTGAAGAACTACGTTCCCCACCTCTTATGCTGGAATCACGGGGATGGGATGGGATGCCTTCAGGGCCGGCGTGGGCAGGAGAAACAAGCGCATCAAACGATAACTCATCAGCGCTGCTTTCAGGAACCTGTTCCTTTTAAGTTCGATTCCCGCAGTCACATCAGCAGCCTGCGAACATCCCACTGCCCCGCCAGAAACTCCAATCAAATACTGGTGTGGTTGAATCCTCTTTCAAAAACACTGCCTGTCAGCACAGCCATGTGCTAAAGCTTACCCCAGGGTGTTAAATATGTATCTTGAAGGTTGTTTGGGTTTTAATGTTATTCAACAGAGTGACTTGATGAGGGGAGTGTTTGCCGGATCCCTTCCTATTACTCTGGATTATGGCTCGTCCAAATGCTTTCATTAGACCCGGCCCTTTGAGTTTTTGATCTGAACATGGATTATAGGATATTTACCACTGTTGCCCTCTAACCTGTGTAACAGCCCCGCCTGCCTTTCATGCTGCAGCTAGAGCAGCGGAGGTCATGGGAGAACACAGGGAGGGCCCCTCCACTGGGTGAGTACGCAACGCCCATAAAAAATCAACTTAAGTCCGCCACTAAACAAGCATCTTTTTGATTCTCACTAATTATGAAATGGTTAAACATTCTATGCGTGTTTCTCTCCCGCGCTTGAGTTGAGCCGCCGTACAGCTGCAGTCTTCCACCGGCCCTCAGATGAGGCTCGTCAATTAGAGCACAGGCCGAAGCGCGGCATGTTAATTCGCGGTAAAATATTCCTCCTCCAGCGCTAATTAGGTGCTAGCTGTGGTTGAGGAGCACCGTTTGCCAAGCGAGAGCAGTCTGTGCTGCATAGCAGTCCCCCGGTATCGTTTGGCTGACCAAAGCAGCCGCGATAACAGGGAATTATTTTAATTAACCGGTGCCGCCTTCTGCAGCTAATGAGCCCAGTTAAAACGAACCCGACATCTTGCTGCAGCATGCATGTTCCTGGCTCCAGAACCTCGGATCATATACTCAGAAAACAAAATGTGTGGATAAATAAATTACAAGGTGAACGCATAAGAAGAGCACATGCATGGATAAATAAAGCACCTTCCTTTGAATACGGTGTACACTGTACAAGGCATCAGAGTCTTGCTGGGATGTCATACAGTCTAAGTGCACGTGTGTGAGCGATGTGTGTGTGAAAGGTGTAGGGATGTGACTGTGACGTGCAGGGAGCCGGCTGAAGTCTTTCAGTCCACATACAGGAAGCAGAATGATGAAGTTCCCGTGTGAATGTGGGAGAATGGCACGTCTTCTTTTTCTTCTTCTGCTCTCTCCTTCCGACTGAGTCAGAGTGAGAAAAGAGGAGGCTTTGAAACTCTGCCCAGTCTCCTGCACACACACACACACACAGAAGAGTTGGCCCTCATTGTGGTTATTACTCTTCAGTTGTGTAACGGCGACATTTGCCTCGGTCTGAAACACATTCATCTCTATACCTCAGAGTCACCTGCATTCTCACAACTGCTGCGTGCCGCATCTTCACCTACAGAAATACCTCAGTCACACACATACACACACACACAGCTGACACTTGTTTTATTACCAGGATCTGCTGCATATGGATTGGGGGGGGGTGGTACAGTAGGAAAAGATGTTAGCAAAGCTGCTGGCAAGAGCCGAGACCTGCGGTATCACACCGTGGCAGCGGGTTTTAGTCTCTATGTATGCATTCAGTGAGGTGACAGCACATGTGAGAAATATTGCATGGCTTTGTGTGTGTGCATATATTGAGGCAGGAGGAGGAGGAGGAAAAGGAGGAGGAGGAGGAAAAGGAGGAGGCCTTGGTCTTCAGGGAGCTGACAAAGGAGAGCGGGTGTTGGTGTCATGTTGATGAGGTTACCACCATCAAGAGCTCAGAGCTGAACTAACTAACCAACTAACTAACTAGCTTGGAGACAACCTGCACCACCCTCCTGTCCTGCAGGTGTCAAACTTGAAACCACTGACCCCCCCCCCCTCCCAACACCACCTCCCCTCTGGCCTTCAGCAGAACTGTAACTGTACGGCGCTTCTCATTACCTGCACATCGCAAAGCTGAACTTTAAATTAGTCAGCATGGCACATTCATTAGCCCGGTTGAATTTAGCGCCCTGAACCCTGTTAATGTGCAATACTAGACTTCATCTGCACATCACACAATCGTACCATCATACTTAGCCTCTCATCTAAAACCAAGCGATGCCGGCGGTGGCAGCAGTCAAGGTCATTTGATGAGAGCTGGAGGTGTATGTGATGTGAATTCACTCACCGGATTGATTCCTCCTGTACGTCCTAATGATCAAACCCTGGCGGATTTAGAGGATAGTCAGGCCCCTTAATGAGAGTGTGGAGGATACTGGTGTACGGGGAAATGAGATACTGTAGGTACACACTGTTACAGTAGAGAGAGCCAAATGAGAGGCTGCTTCATGGTTTGAACTACAGATCATGTTCACAGTGCAATAGGAATATCTCAGCTCATCTTATTAATATGAATTTTTGACAAGCGCGCACTACCACCCTGCAATGTCTACAGTGTTTTGCAGTGTTCTGTTTTTAAGATGCAGGATATGCGTGAGCATTTTCAGCTGTAAACGAGGACTTCTTACAAACTTAAAAAAGACGTGATGAGGAGAAGAGTAGTTGGAAAACAAACACCACTGCTGCTGTATAATTAAATAAGATAAAAACCTGAGGATGGAGCTTGTGACAGCTCTCAATGAATAAAGGGATAAGCAGAGCTGCAGAGGACAGACACACAGACTGATCAGAGACCAGAGCTCGTACATGGTCATCACATCAAACAGGTCACCTCGTACACATGGGGGTCCGTATTAATAATGATCTGAGCTGGGAAACACATCAGCACCTCCGTTCCCTTCGAAGACTTTGAGTTTTTCCTATTGAGCAATGATGGAGTCCATTTTACATCACGGCCTCACCAGCTGGTTTGGGAACAACAGTCAGATCTAGAGCTCAGATGGAATTATGGGAATACTCACACTCTCCACACACACACACCACTGAAATCTTTTTTTTTTTGAGCAGTCCACCATTAGCCAGCCCAGTTTGATTTTATCTGACACATCTCATGTTTTCAACTGAATCTGTGCTAATGAACTCACATGATGAAACACTGTCCTGGCAGCTGATGGAGCAGGTTCCCAGGGTGACCTGGAGTAATGTGTGATTTGCACAACACTTACTCTCGCTGTGACCAAACCAAATTTTTAAAATTCCACGACAGATAAATGAAGTGACCTTGACGTCGACCTTGAGATTCAGCCAACTGCAAATCCTCCACCTCTTAGAGGGCGCATTTGTACTTCAACATGTTCTGTGGCTGGTGGTGAAGTGACAAAGACGGACTGAGGCTAGGTGGTTATCATGCTAACCTCAGTGGTAGAAAAGAGTGAAGTTTGATGCTGAACTCACAACATTTCTTCTAGACTGGGAGCTCAACAGCTGTTAATGCGTTTAAAGCTCTTAATGTCGGTGCACCGTGTAGCTCAGTGGGTTGAGCAGGCGCCCCATATGCAGAGGCTACAGTCCTCACTGCAGCCGGCTGTGGTTCGAATCTCTAATCTGGTGGTTGCTGCATGTCATTGCCCCTCTCTCTGCCTCCCCATTTCCTGTCTCTCTCAACTATCCCAACAGAGGCAAAAGCCTAAAAATTATACTATGCTATACTATATAAAAAACAAGAACTAAAACCGAACTGAACCTCAGACCTTTGACCCTTGTGAGGGTTTCTGGTTGCTGACAACTTCTGCAAGAAACTGATTTTGAAAGTATTCAGGAACTTCAACTTTCCTTTCAAAGTAAAGGTCCCTAAATGAAAACATTTACACTGTTTTTTCTTTCTCTCTCATTATCAGACTTTTTGGTTTGTGGTCCTTAAACTGCAGTGAGTTGTGAACTGTGAACAGGATCTTCTCAGACTGTATCACTGATTATCAGTAAGAAACCCCTCTTTCCTCTTAGTGCAGTCTAAACCCTCTTGGGAAACTCTGATCTAGATTACACAGGTGCACCAAACGTATATACTATATAGCTCCATATCTCAGCCTCCCATCATGTATGTTCATGAAACATCTCTCACATTGATTCATTCAGTCTGCACATAACAACACTGACCTCTTCCTCTGCTGACTGTTTACACACATCTAACTCCCTCCACCCTCACAGCCTCCTCTATATTTGCATTTAGCCGTACATGAGTCTGAATGTTTTGAACATATGTTCATGTTCAATAAATGTTATTCGCAGTCTTAAGCGGCCATAACGCCAAGATAATGTGTAAACTGCTGCAACAAATGGTTAAAACATCGATGTGAGCATCCAGACTGAGCCGCTTTTATTCTTCACTCAATGGAGTTAATAGACAAGAAGGGCAAGAGCGCAATTAGGATCAACCCCGAGGAAGAGAAGAAGAAGAAGAAAAGAAGAAGAAGAAGAAGAAGAAGAAGAGGAGGAGGAGGAAGAAGAAGAAAGATGACATTTGAAAGAAGTTGTTGAAATTACAGAAAAAGAGAAGAGAAAAGAGAGAGAGAGAGAGAGAGAGAATGGATGGAGAGAGAGGAAGAGAAAAAAAAGCAAAACAAGCTCCAAGCATAAAAAATGGGGGCAGTGAGACGGAGGTCTGTGGTATTTCCTAGGTTGCACCCCCATAAATCAGACTCCTCCGGGTACATGGACGTGAGGGGGTTTTTGTAACCAGAGCCCTATTTTGGATTTAAACACGTCTTTGCTCGCTATGATTGAACAAGCGGACGCGTGTGTGTGACAGTACAACACGGCCTTAATGAGATCCCAAACCAGCACCAAGCAACGGTGGAATTAGTGCCTTTCAGCTGCTGCCACTGCCACTGCCGCCGCCCCTCCACCCAGCAGCCCCCTAATTCTTCCAACACTTTGACCAGCTTTATTAAAAACCTGGACATGAGGCAGAGCTGAAAAATGAGCTGGACTCAATCTTGGCTTTCGACGGACGCAGTCTGAGAGAGCGAGCTCTGGAGGAGCAGAGGGAAATGACCTATGAAACACAGCCTTGTCTTTAAACACAATACAGCATGTACAGTTAGGAGTGTGGGTCTCACACACACACACACACACACACACACACACACCATGCACAATGCACTCACAGGATCCTACGCACACACACCATGCACATGCAAAGCTCAGGAGCAATTACGTGAACAGTGTTTCATGTTGGAGACGGAAGCAGACGGGCTGCTGTTCAATAACAAGAGACAAAGCCTGAGCAGCGCTGACTGCTCTGATTCACCAGATTACCACTGAGTAAACAGTTAGCCACGCACAAAATAACGAAGGAGCCGTGAAAATGATACATTTTGAATAAGGTAAATCAACATCATCTCCTGGTGTCTGCAGCCAACTCACACAGTGGGCCCACCAGATGACAGCGCTCAGAGAAGTAAAGCAAACACTGGGCTGCCTCTTATCAAAGACCTCCTGCTGCCTCCGACTGGTTTTAATGAGGAATTAGCAGTAAAAGATAAACAAACAAATTCTGATTTTACTATTCACTCTCGTCTTTGGGTGCTCTGCTGCACCCCCCCCCGCCCATAAAAGCCCCGAGCAGATCTGAGTGATGGGAGCTTTCTTCGCTGCAAAGCAGAGCCGTGAAATCTTATTTGCTGGTTGCAGCTCGGTCTTTGCTGTGTTCTCCTTGATTTCTTTTTTTTTTGTTGTTGTTTGTTTTTAAACAGGTTACAATACTTTTCCCATCTGACTGACCAACTTATTAGCTGTGGCTCAGGGAACAGCAGGGAGTATGTGTTCCTTGTCATTTAGGTGCTTTGCTGGGTCATTAGCAGCGGAGCAGCAATGGAGCACAAGGAAGAAGGATGCATAAAGAGGCGCGTGCACGCACACACACACATTCACAATACTCTAAATAAGCGTGGGAGGGTCACCACTGACTTCTGCCCATGGCCTCGCTCCACAGATGATTAAAGCCAGTGGTGACAGAAAGACATGTGTGTGTGCGTGTGTATGTGCAAGAGCAGAAACAAACACACAAAAAGATGAAGATGAAATGTGCACAGTGGTGCCCCAACACACACAGGCGAATAAACAGCTTTTGATCAGCTTTCAGGGCAAAGCTGGTCCACAAAAATGCCTCACACACACACACACAGAGTGACAGTGGCAGAACATGTTCTGCTGCTCAGTAACACACACACACATGAACACACACATCATTGGGACACAGAGTTCAACTTTGGACAACAGATTAACATATTAAATTGAAATCTGCAGCTAATCTGCTGCCTGTTTTCTCTCTCCCTCTCTCTCCCAGTCTTTCTCTCTCATTAGTTGGCCACATTAACTTTCCTGCAACCCTCAGAGCCAGAGAAAGGAAGAGAGAGCCTGCGGCAAAGTGACCTTCTGGGGATGGAGGGAAGCCAGGGGAATTCTCTGACACCACTGATCTCCACCAAGTTCGGTCTGAGCTCAGACAAAACTCTGATCTGATGCAGCCATCGGTGATTGGCAGGGGGAGGCGGAGTGAATTTTAAAAGCCGTTTCAGTGCGAGGGAGATGGTTTGACTGGAGATTGATGCGTCCACTGATGGCTGCTGGCAAATTAACCCTTGAAGACATGTCACGAGGAGAGAGATCTAAGGTGAAGGAAGATCTCGGGTTTGATTTAAAGTGAGAAGATGCACCCAGGAGGAGGAGGTTGATCAAAAACTACTCCTCATAGAATTAACCTGGTAAACGAAGCCGTGAAGGTGTGGTGTACAAAATGATGAGATTTACAGCGTTGGAGGCTCAGCTGCAGGAGAAGTAGCCATGGCAGCATAATTAAAGGTTGCTGTTTGAGTTTTTTTCTTCGTTCTCACCACTGCAGCTATATCAAATTATGTGGCCATAGCTCTCTGTGACACTTGAGAGACCTCCAGTGCCCCAGTATCACTGCTATATAGACCCTGTCGGTGTCAGCGCTTCTGCACACAGCATTGCTCAGCATGTCATACAACCTGCACCTCACCCATTTTGGTTTGGGCACATCTGCAGACCCAAAATAAATACAGACAGACAGAGCAGTTGACTTTTTTCTTTTCTTTTTTTTTTTTTTTTTTACAAAACATTTGCAATATTTCAAGAGATGTAAACCAGAAATACTGCACATTTGTTGTGTCTTCAAGATCATAACTCAGGTGATTTACCTGCTGAACTGGCCACCTGTCTCATGTTCATTATATATGATGCTACAACCAGGAGACATTTATCTTAGCTTCGTTTATATGTTGGAAACATAGACAATATTTAGCCTAGTTCTGTCCAAATTCACCTCTACAACAATAAAGAATAAACCAATTCAATAATATATAATATATATCCCAGAATGAGGACATGCACATACAGTAGAGCACAACTTTCCTGTGAATAGAATCTAACCTTGTTCATGTTTACGTCTCAGTGTCTCTCTGTATTAGGATTTTGAATTGCATGCAGGTGAAGCTACAAAACCTCCACAGTTCAACTCCTTTTTGCAGCCCTGTCTCTCGATGTGATGACAGCCTCACTGGCCTTGTGAGACAATAAGGCCAAGACTGAAGGCCTGCAGGCTCCTGAGGTCAGAGCAGCAGATGCTGAACTGCCTGAAAGAGAGGGACACATCACTTACAATGGTTAAAAACAGCTGCAGTGTTTCAATTCCAAGTAAAAATAAATGAATAATTGTAGATATAAAAAAGATAAAAACTGAACTGTGAATGAAAGCTGATGTGGTGAAACGTATCCTACAGTATGTAATGGTTTGTGTTCTTGCTGAAACAGCATCTAATACTAATAAATAAAGCAATGATAATTATCTGTGTGTCTCCAATGACGACACCAGACATGCATCATGGTTTCCAGTCTGTCATGACTCAGTGAATGTTGCAGGGAGCTGGTGAGCCTCATATTTAAGCCACACCTGGACCCAAAGTCGCTCAGTCTGAAAGCAATTGCCTTGGCCCTGACTTTCTTCTGTAGCAGGTTTTTTTTTATTAAGGAGGGAACATTTTGTTGTTGGAACATAACAGAGGGACGCAGAAGGCAATACAGCTTCAAGATAAGAAATTCATAACTATATATTTGTTTAATTATGACCAAATTCCATGTCTTAGATTGACTGAAACAAATTGCTAGTCAGCAGTGATATTAATCCTGAGGACATGCAGCTGCACCCCCCCGTTCTCGTGCAAGCTCCCCCTTTTTCTGAGCCCACCTCTTTCTTTCTTTTTACCTCGTTGTGAGGGATCCCTACAGGATTTCTGTGTTTTCCTCTCAGTTTGTTTTGTTTGATTCAGACTCTCATTTCTTCAAACACTCTGCCAGACTCTGGAAGACAAGCCAAAGATTCAGACTCTGTGATCTGAAAGTCTGCTGGTCGCGTCCAAGGACCAGTGGTAGAGAGCACCGGAACAGGGCTGACCACAGATCTGAGTAATGGTCCATTTAAGATTGAACATTCAGTTCCGTTCCGGCAGAGTTGTGCCTGCGGTGTGTGTGTGTGTGTGTGTGTGTGTGTGGGGGGGGGGTCATGTTTGGAGAGGTGGTGCAGACACAGGTCCAAGATGGTCGTCATGGCTGGCACAGGTTCAGCCTGATAATACACTGCTACACAGGCATCAGCCCTTGTGTGCGTGTGTGTATGTCTGTGTATATATGTATTATGTGAGTGTGTGAAGGGGGGGGGGGCGCGCGGATGTGTGGGGGTGAGGGGGTGTGCTTGATGTCTTTATTCCGCCGTCTCACTAGGGGGGAATAAAGCAGGTGCTTACACGGCTCAGCACTTCCCTATAACTGTGCCAGCGCCGGGAGCAACCACACATTCAGTGTTAATCACCGTGTTCTCTGCCATTTCACTCACAAGTGTGTCTGTGCACATAGAAACACACACAACCGCCCCCCCTCACTAAGCCTGTGACATTCCACTATGCACCAGGTTTCTCTCCAGAGTCACTAGATCACTGTCGGATTAGCCCCTTATTTCCCTGCAGGCAGCTGGGGTGCCCCACGTGTGCCTGTATTTTTCATTGTGTGAATGTATGTGTGCACACATACGTGTGTGTGTTTGTGTGTGTGTCTGCTCTCTGTAACTGGGGACAGATTTTGGACAGTAAACGAGCTGACTGGCAGGGGGGGGCTCCTCTCGCTGAAATCAAAACTGCCGTCCCAAATGTTTTGCAAAGGAAATGGTCTTGCATCTTTTGCAGTGTATGTTATATTAGAGCTGAGCCACAGAGAGAGAGAGAAGAGAGAACATGTCTTGATGTTGATGAGTAAAATTAACAACACAGCAATTCACAAGACTATATGAGTGTTTCCACTGCTGGGCCTCCCCCCAGAGAATAATAACTCTCTTCTCTTTCCTGTGTTTCCAGTGGTGTTTTAACTTGAGACCTGCATCTTTGTGGAGACAAAGACCCAGACGCAGCTCAAAGTACAGCTGGTTGGTACTGATTAATTTATGCTTTAGGGTGATGTTTGAAAATAAAAACAGGATTTCACTTTAACTTGGATAATCATGGTACCTAGACGCTACCACTTCCCTGAGCTATGTAGTCCATAGTAATGTAAAAGTTCCTGTTAGACACAGGTGAGGTATCATCAACATGGCGGCATGCACTAATAAAAGTGAGGAGATGGTCCAAACGAGACAGCGTCTCCTCAGTTGTCTGGAAGCCATTCATCAGATTTTTAGCGTCCGACCTCGAGCGAACCACTGTTTGCTGTAAAGTTTGCCAAAAGTCTGTGGTCAACCGAACGCAGCAGCTCGACTCCACTTTATTTCAGCATCTCACACAGAGGCAGTAGATGAGTGGGAGGAGTGTGTGGCACTGTGAGCTGCAGATGACAATGGCAGCCCTGAAACTACACTGCTAAAGAAGAGCAGCTAACATCAGAGAAGTCATTTTCCTGTAGTATGAGCAGAAGACCTCCAAGTGGAAAGATAGATGTGGGGCCTGTATATAAAGCTGCTGAAGACAACTGACCTCTGATATAAGCAATCGAGCCAACTTCAACTTTGACACAAACAGCAACTAAGAAGAACAAAACAGATACTTCAACTGTTTACTTACATTTTAAATCTGGTTTTATGATTTCTAATAGAAAATTAATGTCACATTTGAAAGAAATGCAGAATATAAGCATCTTGACTCGTGGTCTCAGACTTCTGGACCCCAGTGTATCCAGGAAGGGAGGCTTGCAATAACATATTTCAACACTCCTTCATAAAAACAGCCCTGCATGATATGCAGTGAGCCCATGCTCATTATTTTGCTCGTGTGGGTGTGTTTCTGTACCTACTTCACTCACATGATTACAGGCAAACAAAACTGTAATAACAGGAGGTGGAAGGAGAGTGAAGAGAAGAGGATGGAAAAAAGAAGAAGAAGCAAAAATCAAACAAAATAGAAATAGACAAAGATTATAGAGATTAACCAGATACAAATAAATAAAAAATAAATAAATAAATAAGAAGGCTGGCAAGTGAGAAAAAAGATGGAAAGAAGGATGAAACAGAGAGCTGGAGAGAGAGTTGAAGCAAGCAAACAGTTTGGACTCTCCTGGGAGGGATCTGTTCATCCCACACATATCGAGGGATGAAGGAGAACAAATGTTCCTGGGCCCACAAGTCACATAACAAAGATCGGACCAACAGATTCCTCTGAGCTTCTATTGTTGGAGCACAATTCCCACAAGACGACCATGAGAACGAGCTTGGATAAGCAGCTCAACCTTTAGAAAATATGTCTCCTCTCTCTCAGACTGATACTCAGTGTTTGTGGCAGGAGGCCGGGGCACACTGTCATGGTGGGGGTCTGTCAGCAGGTCCACTACTGAAGCATCTCCACAACTGCTGAATGGACTGCAATGAGATTTTGACACAGACATTCATGCTCACCAGAGGATGAGTCCCTTCGACTAACTTTTCTTAAAAGATCTTCACACGTGATGAACTTGTCAGTGAAGCACAGGCTGTACAGATGTGTACAGATCACTCATGTAAACATCTCCCTGTGGATACATTGAAAAAAACCTTTGGGATTTAAGTGACAGTTTTTTTTTTGTTTTTTTTACACCTCACTAAATTTAGCTTTTTTTGGATAATTCTTCCTCACAACAAAGCTCATCAACAGACAGCGGCTTTAACAGTCACAATAATGATAATAATAATATTCACTGTCACAGCGTCCTGGGACATAAATATAATTCCTTCAACCTGCGCTTGTTGATAATGCAATTGGTCATGTGACAGCACTACAACACAGATACAGGCCACACTCATCAGACTCAGTGAGCTCAGTGACTTGGACCGTGGTGCCAGACAGGCTGGTTTGAGTTTTTCTCAAACTGCCGATCTCTTGGGATTTTGACACACAACAGTCTCTGTAGAGAAAAGGGAACAAGAAAACATAAAAAAAACATCTAGTGAGCACAAACACCTCGTTTATGGGAGAGGTCAAGGGGAGACTGGCCAGACTGGTTGGAGCTGCCAGAACAGCTACAGTAACTCTGATAACCAAACGTCCAACCTTCAGAAGAAGAAGAAGAAGAAGAAGAAGAAGAAGAAGAAGAAACCCGACGCTGCAGTGGGCACAGGCTCAATGGACTTGGACTGGGCAGCAAACACACTGGTGGTGGCGGTGGTGTAATGGTGTGCGGAGTGTTTTCTTGGCACACTTCGGGCCCCTTAACACCAATCGATCATAGTTTAAATGCCACAGCCAGGGGTATTGTTGCTGACCATGTGCTTCCCTTTTTGGCCACAATTTTACCCTCTTCTAATGGCAGCTTCCGGAGAGATAATGCTCCGTCTTACAAGAGCAAAGTCATGAGTTCATGAACGTGGCAGTGAGCTCAGTGAACTTCAGTGTGTCCTTCTCCCCACTTACTGGATCCAGTAGAGTCCAGTAGAAAGAGGGATGTGCTGCTGTCAACTCTGCAGAAATAACGTGATGCAATCATGTCAACATGGAGGGTAATAAAATAAAATGATGTTTCCAATATCTTGTGTCGTCGTCATCATCATGACAGACTGAGGGTGTTATTAAAGCAAAGGGAGGCCCTGTACAGCATTACTAATGCTCCTGTGCTTGTTCCAGCTTCCAAGCTTCCTGTAGGAATGATGTGATCGTTTACATAAACATACAACTAAAGTTAAACTGCAGTAATAACACAGATCTGTATTTTTTAGTTTTGCCAATTAGAAAATGGAAAAAAAAGTAGATCAGTTATTATTTACACCTGTTTCATATTAAGTCAATTAGCAGATTTGTGTTGTTTCTTTTCCTTAATTAAAAAAAAAAAAAAAAAACTCACATCAGTGTTTTCTCTTATTTTGAGTGAGGCTGCAACAGCTTGACTGATCACATCCCTGTCAGTCTGTTTTCTTTGTTCCCCCTGTAACAAAGCAGTGAGTGTGTGTGCTGAGATCTGGGATTGAGCTGCGACACAAACACGTCGCTGCACCGTAAAGTTGCTGCTGTGGCTGTGAGGAGTGAAAGTTGGTACATTGGCTGTTTTAAAGGTAAAAAAAAAACAAAAGACAAAACGAAGTTGTTCTGTGAGGTATACAAGGTGAAGATTTGGTATTGTTTTCTGTTTGAACGCAAACTTTAGACTTCATCAGGTGACTCCGGTGCAGTACAGCTGCAGAGGTCTAATCATTCAAACTAATTGAATGTGGATAGAGCCTTAAAAACAACTGAAATTATGTTCTGCTTTTGGCACAGGGGCTTGTATTAGAATCTGTAGTAAACACTGTTCTCTTTCAGCAGGAAACAGGGACATAAACTTTGATTTTAGATTAACCTTAATGGATGATTTCTTGTTTTTGTCCTTGTAGAAGTCAGACATGAATAAAAAGCCTATAATAACAACAAATGGATCATAATGTCTCTCTGTATCTAAGATAAAAAAAAAAAAAAAAAAAAACCCAAACAAACACTCTTTGCTCTCCAGCCAATTTGTTTTGATTCAGTCACACAATCTGATATTTTAACTTTAAAAGAAAAATAAAAAAATAATACAAATACATCAGTAGAGGTGCTAAAGACTTGGGACCAGGTTCAAGTCCAAACCCTTGAACCTTCACTATCAGTATTAAGGCAAAAAAAAGCCCTAACATGAAAAAATTAGGGATGTATGATAATTATATTGGCTGATAATTATCAGCCAAAAATACACAATGCAAATGTTGAAGAGTCATGACTGTTGTTTTTGTTGTGTTTACAACAGTAGTGATGTCGGTTATATTACTGGGTTAAGTCAGAGGCAGAGCTATAATGTCAAATTCATCTTTACTCACCACATCTTTGCCTTTCTTGACCTCAGGTGTGTGTATACACTGTTAAAAATGGTATCGGTATTGGTGGAAAAAAGTTATCGTGAATGCCTAATAAAAATGAACCTGAAATAATCTAAAATCTATGCACATTTTTTCTTGGATGTTTTCAGTATTGAAGTTGAACCTGTGGTTAAACATCCATCAAATACAGCAAAGCCTTAATAAAAGCTGGTATTACAAATACACACACACACACACACACACACACAGCAAAGCCACGCAGAATGAAGCACACATACCTTAACCCCAGATTTACGTGATAGTCCCATTGTCGCTTCAGTCATTACATGCAGACATGTACAGGTAGGTGGAGGTAAAGGTAGCTCACTGTGTGGAACAGCAGGTAACACGTCAGACAGCAGATTCGAAGCTGAGCAGAGGCAAGAGCAGAAAGAGCTGGAGCCCTAATTGGAGCTGAGGAGCAGCTGTGAAGGCAGGCAGCAGATCACAGTTGATTAGGGCCGAGTCACAGGTGTGAAGGACAGGAGGAGAGCACAGCGAGGGCATCTGGTGGACAGGTGAGGAACGGCCCTGATGGAAAAAAAAAAATTACAGCCGGAGCCAGAGGAGAGCAGACACATCAGCTGTGACTGTGACAACCTGACAGGATGAGTCAGGATTTTTTTCAAAAGATTAAATTCTTATTAAATCAGCGCGTTGTTATTTCAGACGCTATGACTCCTCTCCACTGATGTATTATTGAAAACATAATTACTGCACTCAACTGGTGGCAGAGGTCAGAAAATACAGGAAAGATAAAGATTTTGTCAGAAAATCAGCTGTATGAGTGTGTGTGTGTGTGTGTGTGTGTGTGTGTGTCTGTGTGTGTGTGAGTTTCTATATTTCACTTTAAAACAGACAGAATATTAATATTCACAGAGACACTGGCACACTGGGTGAATAATAGCTAATGTAACCTTGCTGAGAATTAAAGGTTCAAATATGCTCCCAACCTTCAAAGGCAGACGCTCTCTGAGTAAGAAGCCTGTGAACTTGAGCACGGAGCGACAGATGTGACACAACAAGGAAATGCTTATCAAATATGAATTGTGGTTTCCCATGACGACCCCCCCCCCAAAAAATGTCATTAAAATGCTGAAAAGTCTTTCCGGGTGAGAGGCTATCAGGACGGCATATGAGTTTGGAGACGGGAAGAGAAGACGAGCGGAGCAGCTGCAGACTGTCTCAGAATATGGAAAGTCAGCTGCACGAACACGTTTCATTTTTTTTTTTTTTTTTTTTTTTTACACAAAGACTGATGAAAGAAAGGCTGAATGAGAGAGAGAGTGGAACAGATGCTATCCCAGACGGGACATCGGGACGTCGACCTCCATAGCTAAGTCTAACTTAGCTTGTCTTAAATCACTTTATGAACAACACGTCTCCATGCATTAGAAGACATATACAGACAAAATGACTCCTAATCCTGAGATTTAAATTTAGAGAGGACTTCCTTTTTTTAAGGTTCTCCTGTAACTTTAAAACATGTCTGTTCTCTTCAGCTACTGGAGCTTAATGTACTTTGGCAGCGTGTCACAACTCAGTTGTAATGGTTGCTGTGTACAAGCCAAGAGGATGCATAAAGGTGTTTAAACAGAACAATTTAAATGCCTATAGTATATATAACAGTGTAAGTAAAAAAAAGGTCATGGAAATCTGATGTGTTATAGAGAGACAGTGAGAATGAGGCAAAACGTCGACCTCACGGGTCTGTGGTTTCACTCGCTCCTTTTAGCTGTGCAGGTCTCACAACAAACATATTGATCCTGTTTACATTAATGGGGATGTGGGGAGCTGCAGAGGAGAGGCCGTCCCTCCTCTGCTGCAGTCCCAGGATCACTCAGACAGCGGAGGGCTAATCTCTGGCCAGACCTCCACCCACTGCCTGCTCCATTCCCACCCTGAAGTGGCCATGAGAGGTACACCTACTAACACCCACCTATCACCCCCCTCCCGAATCAGTATGCAGTGGGAAAATACTTAATAATGGTGCAACAAGACCACTCCTACTATACAGGCTGGACTTAAAGAGGAACATCAGAGAGGAGTGAACAGAAAAGTGAAGGTGCTCGTGTGGGAAAATGAACCTGCTGTATGAAACCAGGAGATGCACACACACACAAACACACACACCCACACTCCTTTACTCACAGGAGAACACAGCACACATTCCAACGAGCCATGACCCAGCAAACAGACAATAAAAGCATGAAGGGAGTCATGCAGCAGTGGTGGAGCAGAAAACATAATTGCACGAGAATCAATGTTCTTTGTCTGAGAGGAAACACAGAGAGTGGGAGAAGAAACGTAAATGTAAATCCCGCGAACCTTTGGTCTGCACTGAAGCCATACATCGAACCCCAAGAAGTTGGGGGGGGGGGGGTCTGATGATAATTAACAGCTTTCATCACTGTGGCACGGGGACCCCATAAGCTGCTGCTGCTGCTGAACGCACACTCACACAGAGGTTTAAAGGCAAGAGAGAAAATAAAAGGCAGAAGGCCACAAAGTGTCAAACAGTCAGGTCTGATGATGAGTGGTCAACGGCAACAACACAACAAACCAATGTGTGTGTATGACATCAAACAAAGGGACGAACCAAACAGCAGCTATTGATGTATGTGGTTTAAATCATGGAGATACGGCTATAATGTTATATGGACCTTATGTTGCTATGTATGGTTTGTATCAATCCATCGCTATGATAGTGTATTATAGGTTAAAAAAAAGAGCTGGAAGAGGGAATTTCAAAGGTTAAAACTCTGAATTTTAAAGTTTAAAGGCAAAAATTGACCAGATATTCTCTTTAAGCTTCATTTGTTCGCTCTCATTTTAGCTCCGTTTTAGTCTCTACCAGCTCCTGAGGGAAATATCTCTCTCTTTGACTGGTAAATGCTTCACTGCGCTGACAGACTATACTAACATTGTGTGATGACTTGCTTGGTGCAGGGCAGGTTCACACTCAGGGTGGAAGCCAGAAACTGACTGCATGCCAAAAGTCACTGCTCTGAGTTTGTCCCCATGTGAAACACCAGTGTCACATTTACTGTAGTAACATGACAAAATAAATACAAAAAATATCCATTAGTGCAGCTTTAATAGTTCAATTTTGTTTATGAAACAAGGAAAATGTTGTTATAGTATAAAATCAAAGCAGAAAAAACAGAAATACAGAAAAACACTGGAGTAAAAATGTAGCTTTAAATGAAGGAGATTAATTAGTTGAGCTGTCAATTACGAGCCCAAACAGCAGAAGCTGCCCTCCTGGTTGGTTTCACTAATGATGCAGTGCACATGTTTTATTAATGGGAAATACATTGGGAAAATATATATGGCATTCTTCTTGGTTTTGGTAATTTAGTGTATGTCCAACAGATGGTCTCTAAGAGCAAAGGCCGACAACTGAGTTCCAGTAAAAAAAAAAAAACAAAATTGGCATAAAGCGAAACTTGGAATTAAAACCAGCGGCGCCGACAAACTGAGAGAAGTTGTTGTGAGAACGGCTCAGAGACGAGGAGCTGTTTACATGTCGTTCTGACAGAGGGATTATGTTCGTTTTTTTTGTTTTTTTTACTCCTTTTTTTCTTCTTAATCTTCTTCTTCTCCTCCTTTGAAGGCACCATGAAATCAGAGACGAGGTTCGGGGACGTGTCTGTTACACGAACATCATAAATATATTGTTTACTCACGTTTGAGTCACTTAAAAACAACACATGGAAACTTTAATTATCTCCTCTTTTTTATCTTCTTACTGATGTGTTTGTTGTTTCTTGTAATAATTTGAGTTTTTGCGACCTGTTGTGATTTCACCTTTTTAATTTATTCACTTGTTTCTTTCCATCATGTGTCTGTGTCACTGCTTTTGTTCAATGTGAAATCTTGTTATGGACGTTCATGATGGTAATGATGGTCACGGATAGAATTACAGGACATGATGCAACACACACACACACACACACACACACACATACAGAAACACAATATAGTATAATATAATATAATATAAATAGATTCCTCCAGCCTCATATCCATTTCCCCGGTATCTCAGAGGTTGACCCATGACCTGTTGGATGTAGAGCTTACAAAGACACAAGCCTCATTACCCAGGTTCCTCTCTGGCAGAGCGGGGTCTTATTTACCCCCGAGGAAGGACAGAAATAAACAAAGACCACTGCTGATTGAGTGATGGAAACAAAACACTGCTGCAGTGAAAAGGTTACAGTGGCCGCCATCCTGCTCAGTGCCCACTGGCTGTCAATCATGTACACACACACATACACACAGACACACACATACATATATATATAATAACAAAACAATGACACTCATCTGTGACACAGTCTCAATTATGAAACTAAGTCGTTTCAGCAAAATCCCTCAAAATGACGTAATTTTTAGCTGAAATGACAAAGACAGTAAATGGCTCAAAGCATCCACAGGCAGATGCGGTCATGGGTGGGTGAAGGAGTCAACACAAAAATGGGCACTCTTCTTTTTCCCCATCTGGCCCAATCAACACCTGTTTCCTTTTAACCATAATCACTCCCTGGCCTCAGAGGTAATTAGAGGTCATTTTAACCCAAATCATGATCTTGCTCTGACCTCAACCAAACTCTTCTTTGTGTCCAAACTCAGGCTGTCAAAGTTAACATGATAATAACGTGTCCTGTTATTTTAGCCTTTGGCCTGACTGATCCATAGTTTGAAGAAGCTGCCAAAAACTAATCAGCTCACACCGTCTCTGCTAACAGTTACCATGACAAGCCTAACCTTTCTTACCCACAGCAGTGGAGGATTAGAGAAAAACAATGTGTCAGATTTGATGAGTCCTGCTATCCCAAAATACTCCAGAGGGACAATGTATTCAGGATTAACTCTGAGGTTTTGTTTCATTTGTTTCTGTCTTGATTTCCCAGAGTCAGTCTGAGGTACGAGCCGCTGTCGAACCTCTGTCTTCATCTTTTTAAGACCATGATGACATCACAAGACCTCTAAGAGCTGCTCTCACTCAACAGTGTCACTATCAGCCATCAGTGAAACAGATAGGCGCTGTATGTAGATAGATGAATGAGCAATGTCCACGGTGTGACGGAGAGGGGTCAGGGTGGCGGAAGAACCTCTGGGTGGGACGAGGGTGAGGTCATACGAGCAAATCAATGAGACGCAAAAGCTGGTATTGATCCTGCTGGATTTATCCCCCCCCCCCAATGTCAACATGGAGCGTCAGTCTGAAGAGGAGACGGTGCCCTATTTGCCCTGAGAGCACCGGGATAAATCTCATTCTCTCCTCTACAGCTCATTTAATGAAGGATATAATGGTGTGAGTAGGCTGAGCGACTGTTAGCAGACCATTCTGGTGAATAGACAGTAAATCTTTTATCCTCCTCTGGAACTGACTTTAATTTGCTGCTAAGCTCGAGTTATAAATCTGAAATGGCGTGTAAGTGGCTATGTGAGCACATGGCAAATAACGTGTTCATCTTTGGTTACATGAACTTTAAAGATTTAATATTTCCAATACAGATACAGTCATGAAGACTTTCGCAGGAAAAGCACTTTGTTCCATGCTGATTAATGTCTGTTAAAAGAAATCGATGAACGCCAACATAAAAAAACTGAAAGAGTCAATAAAAGCTGAACGTGTTAAATCAAGTCCTCAGCCCTCTGTTGATTCAATAACAAATAAACACATCAGTCTGTAGCATCTCTCATTTCCCTGGCACCACATACAGACACACAAGAAACACTGCTGCAAACCTGTTTTTAGTCAAGAAAGTGCAATTCATCACATGAAAACAGTGACAGGGAAAATCTTCGCATGATCTGGAGGAGTCCATCAAGTTTAAAAAAAAAAAAACATGTGGTTTCATCATGGGATCTATCGTGTTGAATGATTGAAGGCCCAAAAGTCACAATGCCTCTCTTCACTTTCACACTAAAACAACTCCCTTCAATTAAAAAAAGTCTTTACTGACCTTTCCCATTGGATTCACTCAAAAGAACTTTATGTGTCTGTGAATAATGGGGCAGCAGCTTATTCGGTGGGAAAAAAAGAAGAAGAAGAAAGAGAGAAGAAAAACTAATTCTGTGAATGTACACAAGGAAGTCTGTGTTCCAGTTTTCCCACAATGCACACAGGAGCTGGATGAAAACAGCCTGTGGATGATGATGATGATGATGATGATGATGATGATGATGATGGTGGTGGTGGTGGTGAAGCAGCTTCAGAAACACCTCACAACACTCAAAAAAACTTCTGAATAAATAAAAATTCAGTGACACTTTTAAGTCGCTTGACTGATTTGCATTGTAACATGTTTTGCATGTTTTCCTGTCGGAGCACAAAATATGGTTAAATATTTAGATTTTTCTTTATTTATATGCTACACTGCAAAACACTGAACTTAAACAATAAGTATTGCAGTAATCTGAATCTCTGGTCCCATCGTCATGTGGATCATCAGAAGAGATTTACTGTTGACAGTGAAAGATAACTAGGCTCTTAACAGCATGTAGCATGAAAGCGAGGCACACAGGAAGTGAATGAATGACCATATAAGGCAGCCACTAATTAATGAGTGAGTGTGTGAACTAGCAAATGAGAGAGAGACAGAGTCTGGCAGCGAGGAAGTTAATGAGTGGACGAATGAATGACAAAGTGTAAAGTGGCTGAGCACATGACTGGTTCTGACAGTATCTACTGAAACCATGTTCACACTCACACACACAAACACACACACACTGTAATGTAAAATATCAACAGCAGCCATTTACATACAGTGTGTAAACCAGAGAGCCTGATGCCTACAGATACTGACTGTGATGAGAGCGAGCAGACGCACTGAACAGTGACCAATGAACACTCACTCATTCACTCAACGCATCAATGAGTAGGTGAGCAGTGTGAGCATCTGAGTGACTGCATCAGTCATGTCGACGAGCGGCTGGTGATGGTGAGCGCACGCGTGGTGAAGTGATAGATGAGTGAACAAATGAGTGAGTGAGGAGGAATGAGAAAGTGAATGACGAATTGATCGACCCATTGAGTAAGAGGGTGAGTGAAAGGTTGGCTTTGTTACCGTAACCTTCAGTGGCGACAGACACTTTGCAGTGGTGTTGAAGAGCGGAGAGGAGTGTGTGCACGTGTGTGTGTGTATGTGTGTGTGTGTGTGTGCGTTCATGTGAAAGGCACCTCCAGAAGTTCGCATCGATCACTGGATCACACAGGGACACTGAGGAGGTTCAGTTGTGCAGCAGCCGACAGGCTGAAAAGAGGCCACTGTACACACACACACACACACACACACACACACACACACAAATGTAGTACAATTCACACTTTTTCTTTCCACCTTCCGCCTACCTGACACACTGCATATACACACAAACTGAATGCAAACAATGCCTCTATTGTATGATCGACCCCTCTCTCTCACACATACACACACACACACCACAGCAGAATAGTGTTTCTGCAGCTGGCCCAGTGTGGGACAGGACACCCACTGGAGCTGCCACAGATGCTGTTAAGTCACCGACTTGAAATGAGTGATGTAGCAGGACGAGCCCTCAGGTGTTACTTTCTGCTCATTAACTTCTTTTGGATTCTTAAAGACAACATCCACCCTCACACCAATCCACCTCAGAGGTCAAACTAAACCTCTGTTAATGTGGTCAGAGGACAACAACAACAACAACAACAACAGCAAAAACAACAACAACAAAAATACAACAGAGGTGGTTATTGGGGAAATATAAAAGGAAGAAAAAGTGGTTTGTGGTGTTAATATTATTTTGGCGGGGTGACCAGGTAACAGGGTTACATGTGCTTTGTGGGAGTGAGGTGAATCATGTCTGTGTTTCAGGGTCACACCAAGGTTATTTCTGGTTCCCTGGTGGGCAAACACCTGATGTAAGAGAAAAGAGCATCACTCCCAAGGTAGGACCACTAACTAGGGGTTGCTAGGAGACAATGATTGGTTGGCGTGTGTGTGTCTGTTCATTGTTGGGAGGACCCATCTGGTTGTATAGTACATCATATGTTCATATTGACAGGTGCTCTGTAGTCTGAGGCTCGTCAGATAAAAATGTCAAATACATAAATAAATAAATAAATAAATAGCAACTGAAATATTGGAAACTGATCAAATCAAAAGTTTCTAATTTACATGATACATGAAAAAACTAAAAAAAAAATATTAAGACACACATTTGAATTTGAATATTTTTTCATCTGATGAACTCTTAAAGCTAAAAAAAATTGTATTTATCAAACTGAATCTCTAGTTTGTTTTGGCGAATATGTGTGAAAAACAAACTAGAAAGTGAATTTAGTATTTCACCAGATTAGCCCTGAATTCTACAACTTTGTGCAAAATCACAATGGACTGTTAAATAACAGGATCAAAACCATATATTTTATCTCCTTGTCTAAATCTGGCTTTGATGTGAGATCCAGGTGTAACTGTGTAAAGAGAAGACTACTGAGTCTGTCTTTAAATTCCTCCATGTTGTGTTCCCTCTCCACAAACTCCACAGGCAGCAGAAAACAAGATGAGTTTCAGTCAGTTAATGCCCTCCACCCTCCACCAGCAGGTACGTTGTCGCCAGCTTCTGTATAAATCCAACTCAAATCCATCTTTAAACTGGTTTTCCTCAGTACCGACCAACAGTGTCAGTGACATCCCTGGAGGACATTTATCAGGCTTCATGCTGCTCCCTCTGGAGCCACTCAAGGTTTTTCTACAACTGTTGTGGCAGAAAGAGGTGGATTAAGAGAGGAATCAGTTGGACCCATCTGACACAGGTGTCAGATGGGGGGGTCACTTTATTCACAACGGCCCTAATAACAACGTAGTCAGAGATATCTCCCAACATTACACAACTCAACATGTCTCTTTATACCAGTGACAGTGCGTGTGTGTGTTGGCTGGACTCATATGCTCGTGCATGCGAGTAGAATAGGCTTCATCCTGACTCTTTGGCCATATCTTAAAAACTTGAACCTTAACCATGAACACATTTCCTGTTGTTTGGTGGACTGACATGTTCAGCATTAGTACAGGTCATGGTGACCCGGCTCTCACTCTTCTACACAATTGTTTTTTTTTGTTTGTTTGTTTTTGCACATGTACACAACGGTGATCCCCAAGACATGTAAACAGATGTTGGTCGGTAAAATCAATGGAGTTCCCCTCTTGTGTTTGGTCCTTTGAGCCACGAGCTGCAGACAATAGGAGGAGTTTGGTGTTTTTAAAAAGACATCAGCCTGTGTGCAGTGTACAAACAGAAAAATGTACTGTATACTGGTCCACGTGTGTGTGTGTGTGTGTGTTTGTGTATGTTCATTACAGCCTGGCCATCTGGTCAAAGCCCTTCACCATGGACAGATAAATTATATCAGACCATGCACAACTTGTTTTGGGGCCTTCCCAAAGTTCCAAACTGATTTATGCGGGAGCGTGACTCCCGCACAAGTTAACATTTGCGTCATCTCTTTGGCAAACAGAGAGAAGGAAGGAGGGAGGGAGGGAGAGAGAGAAAAGGAGAGAGAGAGGGATGAGTCCTGTCCTGAACCTTGTCCAAACTCTGCAGGCTGCCACGATGAAGGGTATATTTTTTATCAAGGTCTGCCAGCGAGGCTACTCTGACAGTTCTATCTTGTGCTAAAATACAAACACAGTGAAAGTGAAAGCGGGGCGAGATTATAGAGGAGGAATAGCGGCGAGTCTTGTCATCTAAATTTTTTGCCACTTACTGACACTCACCGTTTTACACAGTTTATACAGATTTGATGAGAGCGCTCGGAACTAGCTCCTATTCACACCGTTATAATAAACCAGAGAGATCCTGCCCCCCCACCCCCACCCCACAGTCAGAATCAGACAGAAGTATGATTTCTAATTTCATTCTGGCTCTTTGAACACAACACGGTCAGATCACTAATATTGTTGCAGGAAATGAATACAGAACTGTCCAGCGGTGCCTCATGCTGCAGTGAGTGAGAGTCTATTAAGACAGGCTGTTGTATTGTTATTGATGCTCTTGTTTAGGACGACATAATTGAATTCCAAAGTACAATATCACTCATTCATCATGTTGAGGGTTGACATTTCTATCAGGTTATTGATGCACATTCAGTTGAATTTAGTAAAGTGTAAAAATCATATACAGATGTATAGTTGGCTAAAATGTGTTGATGATGATGATGATGATGATGATTTTGCCACAGACAAGAGAACGGTAAATCACAGCGGTTGCACTAAACGCAATCAGCTTCCCTGCCTACACGTGTAATCCTTATCCATTTGTGAAATAAATGTTTGGAGCTTAATCATGGTAAGTCACATTTCAGGCTCGGCAGACACTCTCTGACCGTCGCTGAATCAGTGATGATTTAAATCTGCTTTAAAACACTCACACAGAGTTTTTTTTTTTTTCCTCAACCTCTGACAAAATGCCATGTGGTTTGTTTCATCTCTGACTCAGAGGCCGTTTGACAATTTCAGCGGGCTCCTTCTTTACCCCTCTGTTTTTAGTGCAGCGTCGATTAAAGGCCCTGTGTTATTCTACATCAAGAGCCTGTTACAGCTGCGTATGCCATATCTCTGATGCTCTATTGATCCCTGAGGGAGGAGTTTGTCTCTCAGTCTGGCCTTGCTCACACTGGTGTAAGGAAAAGGGGTCCTCTCCTTCTGAAACACCTCAGAGGAGAAAAAAAGGGTTAAGACTCATCTCAAAGATGCAAAAAGAGTGGGAAAGGCCCTGCAAGGACAAACTATCGATCCTCTCTTGGGTGTGCTGCCAGTGTTTCATATAGAGCTCCATAATTTCCTCTGAATTGTACATCTCTCTCTCCCTCTGGCCTCCTTGTCTTTTGGCCTCTTTTGTCCTCTGGTGCCCTAAAACCGGACCAGAGGTGTGAATTATGTAAGCCCAAATGGTTGCCATTCACCTCTGAAGTGTGAATTGCACTGTCCTGACTCACTATGAACTCATTATACACATCTGTTCCTGTGTTGGCACTACAATGGTGTTAGTTACTTCTGTGGTTTCCAAAATTAGGTCGGCGGCCTTTGGGGTTCTTGAGGATGTTGCAGCAGGTCCCTGGCAGTATTAATTAATCTTTGCCCTTGTAAAAGGTACAGTGCATTCGCAAAGTATTCAGACCCCTCCACCTTTTCTTTGATTTTGTGATGTCATAGATTCACACTGCAACCAAAATCTTTCAATTTTCTCCTCATCAGTTGACATTTTGAGTTTTAATAAATTTTCTGCATTAAAATGTCTAAAAATTGACAAAATGTGTTATATTTTTTTGGCCTGTGTTGAATGTTTCTATAAATTCCCAAACCTAGAGAAATACATGGTTTCAATATGGTAATATAGTCGCCTTTCAGTGACATCATATTCCCCTGTCCCTACCCGTTGCCTGTCAGAGGCTGTAATCTGACTTTTATCTAGTTTTAAGTCTCACACACATTTTCCACCTTGGTCGTTTTCAACTATATTCTAACCAGATGAGGGATTTTAGTCATTGGACATCTAGATCTTAAGTTATCAGAGAAAAGAAGCCGGCAAATGTTAGGCAGCTCAACTCTCAGCCGCTGGAGACATTCTGTTCTGTGCTCGCTGAACTGCGTCGGCAAATCACTGATTTTCTTTTTAAAGCGAAGCTGCTTTATTCCTTTAATCCCCTGGTCTGCTTGACATGGAGTAGAGGACACCTCTGCGGATAATTTGGCTGCTGGTAAAGACCTGCTGAACGTCTGGGTTCATAAGTTATTAAAGTAACAAAGGTAAGCGGTCTCCATTTCCAGCGACTCTCCTGTCCACTGGAGAGAGCGGGCGTGTTTTCTTTGGTTGAAAAGTGAAACGGATTCATCATCGCAGTGAGTTGATATGAAGAAGCTAAGGATTTTTATAACGAGGACGCTTCATACAGTTCTTCTACCTGGAAGCACAGAGGATCTATACAGCTACCGTAGCTTCACAGTGGGCTGTGTCACCAAGTCACTGTCTGAGCACATGTGGACATATGCTCTTTATCTCCATTTCTGTTCCTGACTATGGTGGCCAGGAAAGTGTTTTTACCGAATATTATGATATCACTGTTGACCTTTGACCTTTTCATAAAGACTACTTGATCATTTTTATCAACTTTTATTCTATGAGACATTTGTGTGGGCAACAGTTTCAAACTCATGTTATCATATGAATATTACATCCACACTGTGTTAGTAGAATACAGCTGATACAGATGTTAGAATTGTTTTTTTACCACACTGGTATCAGACTGGTACAAAGTCAAGGTATATTGGTAAAGGAAATGGTGTGAGAACATTCCCAGACCCAGTGACCTTGACCTGTCGACCACCAAAATCTCATCAGGTCGTCCTTAAGTCCGAATGAATATTTGTGCAGAGCAATTGCCTCGAGGAGCTCCTGAGAAATCACATTCATGAGAATGAACCGGATGGACAACCAGAAAAAAATCATGCCGCCAGCACACAGGCATAATAAATGTCAAAATCGAAGCAACAGAGGCCAAAGGTCGAGCTCCCACTAAGCTTCAATTCAATAGTATCTTTAATTAGACCACCCTGCATCTTAAATTTTCAGACACCCACCCACTTTGAGTTTGTAAAAAAAAAAGACCTTATGTTAAACAAGACTATACTATTGCTCAGGAGCTGCCAGAACTGCACTTGTAATTTACTCAATTACAGCAAATAAACTGCATTTATTACGTGCACTACTATTACTGAAGGAGGCAGAGGAATAACTTAACATATGACACAAGCGAGAGAGAGTCAGAGATAGACAGACGGACAGACAGAGACAGAGAGACAGACAGATAGACAGAGAAAGAGAAACCACCACCTGAACAACTGTCCACTGAAACACTGGTGGGTTTTTAATTTGAAGCAGTTACAAGAAGTGTCAAGATTGTATTCATACATAATGCAGCAACTTCAACAGGGAAAACAGGTGTGGACTGAAACTAGACTGTGCACTGGGATACCAGTATGACCAATTATACATGACAAGCAAAGGGAAACTGAAATAAAGCTGTTCTGCATGTGAGGAGGAAAAAAGAATCACTCATGGAGTAAAATATGGAAACTTCTACACCAACTGTAAACAACGATAATAAAAACTGATTGGACCAAAATCACCCTGAACCACAAACAGCCAATCAGAAAAGTTCAACTCTGAGTAGGGTTGCAAAGCAGTGGAAAATTTCCAAAATTTCTGGAAATTTAGTGGGAATTTTAGAAATTTACCGGGAATTTACTCTGAATTTTGGAAATTTCCGAAATTTTCCTGAAATTTTGCAAAAAATTTACTCAACTTTGTCACTCAGCTACCTATTCACTTACACTGAATTGGTCAACATATACTGTATACATTATATATATATATATATATATATATATATATATATATATATATATATATATGTATATATGAACCGGATGGACAACCATATATATATATATATATATAAAGATATATATATATATATATATATATATATATATATATATATTCTGACGACAGCAACAGAAATGTGGAGAAAATGTGAGATACAGTAGATGAATGTGAGTTATCTGGCCGCCTCCTCTGGATGTTGAGTTTAAAGGGCCCAGCATCAGTGGACAGGAGCAACTGTGCTGCAGGATGAAGCACCACACCACACAGCCTTGCACACGCCCTGTGTAATAATGTCAACTGCAGCCTATATATATTAAAAGCATAAGTTCAGATCTATTGATAATTCTGCATAATTATACTGTAGAGAATTAAAATGGCATATATTGGGGGGGGGGGGGGGGGTGCACGGGAAAAAGTTAATATATTCACAAAGCACTGTGTAATTTAATGTTACAAGGAATTCTGAGGTTATTTTGCAGGAGATGAATAATGCAATAAAGTAGGATAAGGTCACTATATTGCACTGCAGACAAGCTACAAGTCTCGGGATAGTATTAAAGGCGGATCATTTCTCGATGCGGGGACGGAGTGGTGCCTCCATGAAAGCAGCGCGCGTGCACGGTGCGTTTCATAGCCTACATCTGGACACATTAACGGATAACGGGAGTGTCGCCCCATTACCGCCGCCGGTCCCAGTTACTTCTGTCCCGGCTAGTCCTGCCTGCTGGTCCTTTAAGCCGAGCAGGGTGCAGACCGGACCTGGCGGTGGCGGTGATGGTGTTGGAGGGGGGGGGGGCAGTTTGGAGCAGGAGCGGAGTGTAGGGAAGTTGCACCGCCCCGGTTCAGGCAGCAGGACTGGAGCAGATAAAAGCTCAGATAGTGATTGAAAGTGATGGTAAAAGGATTTAGCCTCGGCATTAACAGAGAGAGAGAGAGAGAGAGAGAGAGAGAGAGAGAGAGAGAGAGCGGGGGAGGGAGTGAGGAGAGGGAGGGAGGGTGATATTTTCCATAAAGCCTTTTTTTTTCTCTCTTTCTTTCTGCCCTTGAGCATCCCGGGTAAACCCGAGCTTGTAAAGTGGGAAGAAGAAGAAGAAGAAGAGGTGGAGGAGGTGGAGAGGAGGGCAAGGAGGGCGGGAACAAGCGTTTCCTCAAAGTCAATATTTTATACTTTTGGTACTCCTTGACGCTGGATTTCAGTCCTCTTTCCCCGCCGTGCTCAGATCTAGGACACCGATCTCCGGTGCGCAGCCATCCACGGTGTGATACAACAACAAAAAAAGTATCCGGCACAGAGGCAACAACAAACAGCGAGCCGGGCCAGGCGAGATAACACAGCGGGAGCAGGATACACTGAGGACCGCGGCGGGGAAGCCGGGGACAGTGGACGATCGGGAGGATCTTTCTGGCCAAAGAGAGCTGAGAGAGAGAGAGAGAGAGAGAGAGAGAGAGAGAGAGAGAGAGAGAGAGAGAGGGAGAGAGGAGGAGGAGGAGGAGGGGGGGACGTGCACGTATAGACTCCACTCCATCGCCAGGCAAAGTGCTGAGCCGCCTCACGGATGCACGTTAGAAGTAAGTGCTTTATCTGATGTGGTACCAAAAAATAAAAGAAACAACATCTCGCAACACGATGCATCCTGCTGAAGCTCTCTGAAGTCTGACTGCACCGAGGAGCTGCTCTGAGTTACGCACACGACATCCGGACAATCACATGCAGAGTGGTGAGGACACTTTCGGCTTCGTTTGCACAAACGCATTAGTGTGGATCCGTAATAATACTAATACTAATAGAGATACAGTGCGAGCGCTGCTGCTGCTGCTGCTGCTGCAGGGTGGGATGCACTAGTTGGGGTGGTGTGTGTGTGTGTCTCTGTGTGGTGGGGGGGTGGGAGAGAGTGTGTGTGTGGGGGGGGGGGGTACTGACACACCCCTACAAGACTGTCAGTGCCGGGAAATTGGCTTTGGCGACTTCACTTTGACAACTGAAGTAAGTCAAAGTCCACAGGGTAGCGTGGGATACAGTAACTGTAGGTTGCGCAAGGACCTGGCTTTCTGTCAGTGTGGGATGACGGTCGGATTATGATCAATGAGTCCAGGGTGCAAGCAAAAAAAAAAAAAAAAAAAAGTCACCCATGTTTATTCACGTATTCAGTTTTCAAATCGAGTCATACCTGAAGTGGATTAATCTGAGCAGGGACCTCCTTCCGCTGCAATTTGTTTTGCTTAAAGTTTATTATCATAGTGAATGACAACAGCAGGCTGAGGTGAGACCATGTGGAGGCCTGTGGTGCAGTAACAAGTTTTATTCACGAGGCTGATTGTTTGCACATTTTTTGGGAACATGATCCAGTTTTGTTTTTTTTTTCCTGGTGGCTATTTTTCTGTTAAACCAACATCTGTATAGCCTCCATGTCCAGCACTGGAGACAGAGAGACAGAGAGAGAGCCATATGAACCATTACAACTCCTGCACGCGCAGGCGGCACCCGGCAGAAGCACGTGTTTTTACGCACAAGGTTACATCCATTAGGTGCAACTCTCCATGTTAGATATTCGAGGTGGATTCAAGCAGACGTGTCTTTATTGTAGTCAGCTGCCTTGGCCATAAATTCACTTTTTTTAAAAAGTTCTGGTTTAATCACCGTGATCCACTGTGTAATAATAATAATAATAATAATAATTCAAGACTTAATTATACTACAAGATCCTCCCTGGCGCATGTATATTGCAAATACTGACATTAAACTTTTATTCATGCAAAGAGGGGAGTGCCGTGCAGGATGTGTTTCATCTCACGCTGTGCTCTGAAAAATATGACAGGAATATTTTTATGCATTTGCAGAGAGATTACAGGATGCGGATTCATTAGCCATCACACTAACTCCCTGCCTCTCCTGCCTCTGTCCCCATTTCTTCACCCCCCCCTCACCCCCACCCCACCCCCTCACCCCACTCCCCCTCCAGGACAATCAGTCTGAACCGTCCAATGGATATACCTGAAGACGCAGCGACCTCTCCTTCCTCCTCCTGCTCCCCGACCTGCTCCACTGTCTGCCTGCCTGCCTGTCTGACAGCGCTGTCTGAGACCATGGATCCGCGTTAACGTCTCCCAGCCAACTCCCCTGCAACACTATGGTTAAAGTGTATGCCGAGATTCATCTCTGTAACATTATCCGCCTCTCCATCTACCGCCCATCTTCCTCAGGAAGTCAGCCGTCAAAACAACAAAGTGTCCCTCTCGTGGCTCTCTGGGGACCGTCCATATCTGTGAAGAGACACTGAGTGAAAGTTGCCGATCCAGTGTTCTCCTGTCATTTAGGGGAATTTATAAGCCTGGAGGCAAGCTGTGTCAATTCCTTCCCCCCCTCCTGCACCTCCCCCGTTCACAGCACAGCAGTATGGTGGTGGTATAGGGATGTCCACTCTTTCCTCATGATCACCACTCCATGCGCGTCACCTCTCCTCTGAGCTCTGTGGCCCCCTCACCCTGCGCCGGACCCCGCTCCAAACACACCCCCAGCCTGCCATGCTCCTCCAGGCCGTATTGCTGCTGCTGCTGCACTGCTTGGCCTCCACTCTGGGCCAGTACGAACTGTGCAAGTCCCTGGTGAGCACGGATGAGGGCTCGGTGTGGGAGTATTACGCTTGCCAGCCAAAGTCCGCGTCCATGAAAGAATACATGCGGATCAAGGTGGATCCACCCGGGATCACATGTGGAAACCCGCCGGAGAGGTTCTGCACACTGGTGAGTTCATGCCGAGGACTTGTCCTTCATCTTTTACACTTTGATTATTAACTTTAAGATATAAAGAAACAGAACCATGTGAATACATAAACAGAGCATGTGCACAACAAAACCATTTAGTAAAAAGTTTATACTTTGGGCTTGGCCACTATCACAGAGTCATGTAGTGAAGTTATAGAGTGACAATGTGAAAAGTGATGACCGGCAGGGAAAATAAAATGGTCTAATTAAGGTCAGAGGAGAATTCACAGGAGCTATAGGGATCTAACAGGGAACCACAGTGACTTGGCAGAGCCCGGCTCCCCTCACACAGCTCTGGAGGTGTTGTTTACATTAGTATGGACTTGGCATCTTCAGATCCGGTTTGATTCGGGTTTCCGTGGGACCTCACATTTCCTCTTGTAAAAATGCACACGGCGGGACCTTTTCAGTTCCAAGGACAGAGAAGGGTGAGCTGCAGGAAAACTCGTTAAAATGTCTGCTACAGCAATATTTAAAACACTTTAGCCTGCAGACTAGTTCCCATCCCGGCTAATGTAGGTGTAATAATTTGAAATAAGGGTTATAAAATCATTGTGATCCTAAGAAGCCTGTAATTAACCCCCCCCCCCATCCGCCTCCTCAGTGGAAAGTTTTATATCTGCCCTCTTGTTGTTGACTCACTGACTTGGTCGGTGCTGCAGGTGTGAGACCGGTCTCATTGGCCACGAGATGAAATTTCAATTTGCAGAGCGTTCAGGCCTCTCGACGTCACATTATACAATCATGTCAAGCTGTTAATTAGCTGTTTGTATTCTGGGTGACTGGAGATTTGTTACCTTGAGACAGATGTTATAAACAACCCTCCAGCCCCGTCTCTCCCTCCCTTCCTCCCTGCTGAGACTAATAACAGTACTCGGGGTCATCTGACAGGAGCAGGAAAGGATACTGTGCTCCTTGGATACCTAATGGTTAATGATTTGTTTAATGTAGAAGTAGCGGAAACCACTGTTGTCTTCAGAAAGCCTCTCCGATGACTTTCTCTTGAGAGGGGAGACGGACAGAGGCAAGGGAGGCAAGTGAAAGGGGAGGAGGTGGGGGGGTAGGGTGCAGAAGTGAAGAAAGATGCTCGCTGCCATAACGTATTGACGTCTGCCCCCTAATGGCCCCGGCCTGGAAACTTCTATAACTATGTTTCTGAGTGAGCAATGATGAAATATTGATGGGCTCCTTAATGGGCTTCCTTACAAGGGTTGGCCAGCGTCACTCCATCCCAAGGATCCAGGGAAAGAGAGTGTGTGCTGCCCGGCTGATGAGAGGGAGAGAAAGAAAGGAGAGGAGAGGAGAGGATGGAGGGTGGGACAGGAAGGGGGAGTCTGGCCTTAGTCAGCACTTTTACGTCGGACGGGCGGGCCTTTATAGTGGAAAGTTTTGGTTCTTCTCAGGTCATCTGCGGCTGTGGGGATTGAACGGGGCACCCTGGTGCTCGAGCTGAGGATTTAGAGTGAAGTCTCCGTGAGATGAAAGTTTACTTAAGAAGCAGAGGGATGTCAGACTCAAATACCTACATAATGAGAAAGCAGCGAGTGGGTTTAATTCTCATCTGAAACATTACGGGCCATCATTTGGAATCCTGTTCTGGCATGTAACAATATATTTTTTGGCATTCGTTTTTGGTTCAGAATCTGTGAGTATCTACATATTATCTACATTATTATCTTCTCCTGAAAGAGGATTAGCGTGTCTGCACAGACTCCAGCAGGGAATCAAGGCCGTCACATCTCCTCTCCTCTCCTCTCCGCCTTTTCTTCTGGACGCACCAACTGGGTATTGGTTTGAGGGTTATTGGTATACAGATCATTTATTTTCAGGCAAGCAGCATCTCTCCCCCACCTCCTTCTCCACCTCCTCCCCCTCCTCCTCTTCCTCTTCCTCTTGCCCCCGGATTTGGCAGCTTTACAGAAAAGCTGGTTTCTTATCTAATTGGTGTACATTTACATTCACTCACTCATTCAGCAATCCCACAAGTGAAGGGAAAGTCAGAGTACTGGAAAAAAAAAAAAGACTGCATCACCCAGTCAGTGCGCAGAGCTGCTCATCCCTAATAAGACTTGAGACATACTGCGGAAGATGCAAAATAATCCCCCCCGCCCCCCGCCCCCTCTTCTCTCACCCCCTATGAGTGCTGGAGTGTGTTCGTAAAAACTATGGAAGAATTCACTTTTGGGGGGTTTTGATGTTGAGGCATACTGTAGCTTCCCCTGCTTGCATTGGTTTACAGTAGCTTTTGGTCTCTCCATCTCCACAGGGATGCATTTTTTCTACTCTATTTATCTCTCTTGTTCCCTGGGAATGCAGCATCTTTTCTCCTCAGCCAAACAGGCCAGCATGTTGGCTTCTTTCAATGTGACGGTCTTCCAGCACTTTGACAAAGATGCTACTGTCACTAGCGCTGTGTTTGGAGCCCTAGTAGTTTCTTTGTAGTTCCTTTTTCTGATAGCTACTATAGGCTCCTAGCTTGCAGTTGAGGATGACGGAGTACGGAGGTTTGAGGGGGGTGAGGCAGTGCGTTGCTAATGATGAGGGAGAGGTGAGGAAGATCCAAGCTTAGCTAAGCAGAAAGATGAAATCAGACCACAGATCCACAGTAGTACACACTGTGTCGATATATAAAAATGCTGCATTCAAAAAGGTCTCGCTGTGCTGTTGTTTGTTATTTCACTTTTTTTTCGGTTTTGAACCAAAACCTTCAATCAGCCGCCTCCCTCGGGGCCGAGAACAGAGAGCAGCCGAATGCAAATGGGATGCGCGCATGTGTGCAGGAATGTACAGTGTGCAGTGACGTTAACGGGCACCAGCAGGTGTGTGTGTGTGCGAAGCATGTGCACGAGTTGGCTGACAGTGCACGGTAGTATGTCTAAGAAAGACAAAAAAAAAAAAAAAAAACACAACACACCTTCCTGTTCCACAACACATTTGCCCGTTTTAGAAGGTAGAAATCAGCCAGCTCTAAAAATAGACATGAGAAGAGAGAGAAGCCGCGCAGCAGCGGAAGGGGAGCATGCAGGAAGGGGAGGAAGATGGCAGCTGGTAACGTGGATCAGTGCTTCCCAGACTGGGCCTATGGCCATACCTCACACTCCCTGCCCAGTGTAGTCCTGCCAGGTCCGGCTGGCGTGCCCCTGCCCAGCAGTGGGCCATCAAGGCCACGCAGAAAAAAAAGGGCCACCCACACCCAGCAGTGGGCCTTCCCTGATGCAACCTCCCCCGGGGTAAAAGATATCGCCCAGGTGGCCAGTGTTCTAATAATACACCCTTGGAGGTGAATTTGGGCACAGCGTGAGCCGATCTGACAGCGTAGGGCATAATTAACGAAGGGAACGGAGAGAGAGAAACAGGCAGCTACAGTAAAGACAGCGACAGCCAGAGTGACTGTACAAACAAGGTAGGCGGGGGGAGGGTGTAGTGATGTAATGGCATGGCTTGCTTCCCCATTAGGACACAGTTGAAAGTGATCAGACTGTTTAGATGTGCTGGCAGAACGGGAGGATAGTTATAAGTGAGATTTATCCCCGACTCAGGTGATACTAAGAGGGATTGGCTGCAGAGACTCAGACAGCCGGAGGTGAACTTAACAAACCGCCAGTCAGGTTCTCAGGACTGACGGTCCTTTGAGGCCAGACCTTATGTATTGAAGCTACAGAGCCAGTGAGTGTGGATGTATGTGAGACTACTTCATCAAGGTATTTGCCCCTTTTAACCACTGTTCATGTCTACATTTGCTCACCTCCACCACTGCAGAGGGCAAAGAGCACAAGCCTCTTATAGCTTTCTATAAAAGTTAAATGCAACAAAATCTATCTCAAGAAGAAACATAGAAAGTAGTCCCATGGCAGCACCTGTAGGAAAGCATTCAAGATTATTCCTGTTAAGTGTTTAGAAAGCTGTAAGAGAATCGATACTGTAGGAAATGTCAATGCCACGTATGGGAAGAGTGATGTGTCAGGGGGCAAAAGGGCACGATTCTTCCATTTCTAAAATACATTTAAAAATTACTTCTCTGCCAGAATTTTAAATGAACATGTTCTGTTCACTTCCAGTCGAACCTGGAGGCAAATCTCTGGTCAGATTTTGAGGGAATCCACCTGAGACTCATGCTCCTGGCTCCAATTGACTTTTATACTTAAGTCTAGATTTCCTGAAAAATCTCCGCAATGGAAAAAGAAAAAAAAAAAGTTTTCCATAAACATCTTCAATATCACTTCAGCTCCTCAGCACTGCTTGAGGCTGCATTAGCTACAACACTGGAATCTCAAAAAGTTGCATTGTGGGAAATGCAGGTTTTCTTAATGAAATGAAATGCTTTGAATTAATATATATATATATTTTATATCCATGTTATATAGCTGCACTGATAAATCAGATTGTGTTTGAAAAGCTTAAACTTCATTTCCAGCTTGTCTCTCGGACTTTTTCTGCATCTCCTCCTCTGTGATTGGTTTTGATTTAATAACAGACATCAATAAAATATAATGGCTTCTACCTGGATTGACATTATCAGTGCACTTCAAGGAAACAGAAACTCGTCATGATATTTCATTCTCTCAGTGCTTTGTTACCTGAAGTCGAGGATGAGTTCCTAATATAACTCGTCCTGGTGTGTAAGTGTGTGTGTGTGTGGTGATCTGGGCAGGACGAGACACTGCTGCTGTTTTGGAGCAGTGTGGCGTCCCTACTCTGTCCTTCTTCCCTCTTTCTCCTCCTCCACAACACAATCATACATGCCCACAGTAAACATTTACTTTTCTTGCACACACACACACACACAGCGACATAAATAACACCTACCGACGCAGACACACACCTAAGACACATTTCCACTTGCCAACTGCTGTTTTGTACAGAGTGAGACGACACTGCAGCGAGAGAATAATCACTGTTTCTGGTAATTAAAGGGAGGGTATGTGATGCATAACTTTACGCATATACTCCACATGCTCTTGTTTCAGGAAACTCACACACACGAAAAGACAGACCATGTTCAGTCAGGATAAGGAGAACCTCCAGTATGATGGAAAAACCCTCCAACAAAATAAAAGATTAACGCTATAAGTGAAAAAGCAATATCCCTCTCTCTTCTCCTCTGTGGCCTTTTTAATGGGAGGGTCATTTCATTTGATGTTTCTCCATAACAAAATAAATTGTGTTCTCTGAGTGTGTGTCCCTACCTTTATTCCCCTTGCTAGCAATATACCTTAGAAACTTCTATAAGTGGAGGAAGAAATAAAGAGGAGCGAGCGGGTGAGACACCAGGCTGGAAATATTTGGGGAGGACAGGAATGGTCATAAAAGTGAAGCAGGATGATATGCACACAACAGTTCCCTTCATGCTTTACTCCTGTGGAAATGCATAATGGCAGATTTCTATTTCCATAAGCAACCAGTCTAATGTGTTGTGTTACTGCTGCGTTGTGTTCAAAAATGCCGCAGTAATTCACTTCTAAGCCGATGTGTCTGCGAGATGATTTTTCAGGTCAGAGAGCGCACTCATTTTTTTTTTGTCAAAGTCTCGCAATCACAAGCACCGCAGAGAGATAACTCAGAGATGAATCAGACTCGAGCACTTGAGGGGTTATTAATGAGTGTTTAGAATCACATTGTTATCCTGCGAGTGAAAACAAGGAAGTCACTCATGGCAGGGGCATCATGGCGGCTGTTGTCGTGGAGACAGGATCCCAGCGAGGATAATTGCTGGAGGGGCTTAGCAGTGCGGGCCACCTGCCGCAGCAGTTGGCCCGGGATCTGTGTGTGTGCGTGAGGGAGAGAGAGTGTGTTTGTGTGTGTTTTTGTGTGTGTGTGTGTGTCCTGGCATAGATATACTGGACCGGGGCACAGTGGTGGCAGGAGGCAGAGTGGGATAAGGAGGACAGGGCATACAAAGGGCTTAAACATAACCTCGCGCATAAGTCTCTCATGGGGGATAAAAATCTTGCAGCCTATATAACTATACATATCACCTCTACTGTAGCTAATCCTAAAGGGCTCGCGGAGGTCGCAGCCGACAGATGAACGGCGACATGAAGCTCTCTGACCCAACAAAGTGAAAAGAAATGTCTAGTTTGTGGTTTTCGCTTGAACACTGACGCACACACACAAACACACACACACAACCTGCTTTATTCTCCCAGACACCTAAACGCCGTCACAAACACACCTCAGGAGCTAACCTAACCTATATGGAGCTGCCTCTGTATCTGGGACGGTGTGACAGTGCGATCATTTTCAATAGGATTTGTAGGTCGAGGGTCATCCCCAGAACAACAGCCTACTAATCCAGTACTCTGTGTGTGTGTGTGTGTGTGTGTGTGTAAACGTGTGTCTGGACGGAGGTCAGGGGATGCACTAACGCAGGCCACAAAAAACAACAGGGCCACTGACTGTGCACAGCAGCTTTTGAATAAAAAGCACCTCCTGACTTTCACTACACCCCGCCCCCTTCATCTAATTCTAATCATCTTTTCCAGCTGCACTTGTTTATGACCGCTCTAGATTATCATCCTAAGTGTGTTTGCGCTGACAGTGATCTCTATCTGAGTCAGTGCAAGGGAGATAATTGGGTTATCAGATAGAGAACAATGCTGCCACGTCGTTCCACTGAGCAGAAAGATAGATTATCTGCAGTTTTTTTTTTTTTTTGGTGTAAGGATACTGTAGTTTCATTGCTGTGCCTTCACATGCATTACAGTCCTGCATACAGTGTCTTCTGTGGCTGTGTGCAGCCTCTCCTCTCTCACCAAGGACTCTGCGTTTGCTTATGTTTGGAGTTTTCCCACTCTGTGTTGTCACCATAAATCAGATGATTTATAATCTTAGCCTCGCAAGGATTCTAAGTTTTGCTTTTGTTATTAGACCACTAGAGTGGGTATGAGTGACTGCTCACTTTCCCCTGGTACAGTCCAGTGACTTTATTCAAAAGGCAGCGCTGTCGGCAGATGCGGCCTCTTGGCAACCGACGTGAAAATGTGAACGTCTGCAAACGAGCGGTGACACATGATCTGAGCTTGCACAGTTGCATCGATATGATGCAGTATTGCTTTCACTTTAGAGCTGAGGTCATAAAGACTGTAGAAACTGCTGCTTAAAGTCAAACTCCACCTAAAAAACCCCATAGACTGTAGAAAAGTTGATCCGCATCAGTTCAATATTAGTTATTATAGATTCCATTGAAACATCCATAGGAACTCTTCAAACCATTTCATGGTTCACCCCTCCATTCTCCATCTGTACACTCAGTATGATACAAACAACATGCAATATATGGCTCATGCACGACTCTGTTGACCTCATTAGCAGGCACGTGTCACAATTTTCCACTCAGCACAAAACTACACTACACACTCCAGTCTACAGAGGACGAGTGTTTGATTCACTACACATGGATTTAGGGCAGACGACCACTTAAGTCATTATCATGTGAGTCTGCTGTGACATTTCACTATATCAGTGTTGAGCACTTAAACGTCAGTATCTTAGTCATGGTCATAATTTGACAAATGGTGAAGTGGGCAGTAATTTTGGCGACGTTAATAAGGATTTCACGCATCACTTTAATCAGAGGGAGAGTAAATCTGCGTAAAACATTTCATTCTATGTATTACCATGATTTTTTTTTATTAAGGGTCATTAAGACTAAATTTTCCTCGAGTACAAAGTCAGGGAGAGATGAGCACACACCCAGTACCGTTTTGTAAAGGATATATGTAAAGGATGAATAATGTCTAATATAATGTCTAATAATGTCTGTCACATTTAGCTTTGGATTTGAACATCGTCGTCACTTTTTTGTTCATCTTCATTGTCTTATGTGGTTGACTGTGTGGTATTGGTGTGTCCGATTGTTAACAGCTGGAGCTATTAAGAATTCATAATGAACTTTTAAAACCTTTGCCATGTTTTTGAGGAGGAACCAGGCACTCAGTGTAATAAAAACATACCAGATGTAGACTAGATCCTCATCTGTCATTGGTTCTTCCTCCTCTGAGCTTACATGTGATTAATCAGAGTTCATCTGAAAGGTCACTCCCCCACCCTTACAAGGTTGAACAGCTTTATGGAGGAGAAGATGAAACACTCATAAACTGTACAAATTGCACAAACCTCCCATTATCCATTTGTTCAGACATGCGGGTTAAACATTCACATTTTGTCATGCCTTGCTCAAGGACTCAGTGATAATACCCAAATCTCTAGTTTGCCTGTGCTGCCTCATAACTACTGCAGCTCCGGCCTTTCTTCTTCTAGCATTTAAACATCTGAATATATTCCAAAAATAATTATTCAAGCAAATCAGCCTTTTTTGCTGTTGTAGTTGTCGACATAATTACCATTACCTCACCAAACACAGCATTTCAAGATAAGCTGGTCACATTCTTAAACTCTACAATTAGAAGCAGCATAACACCGACAGCAAAAGAAAATAATAATAAGAGGAACAAAACAAAGAAGAAAGGGGAGGAAGGAGGAAGAGGAGGAGGTGGTGGTAGAAGAAAAGCAGGATATTTATACTCCTACACTCCATCAAGAGATTGTTAAGAAGGCTGCAGTAAAATTCACAAAGACTATTGGATTCTCATTAAATAAAAGAAGATGGATAACATTGGCTATAAAATTTGATCAGTTACTACAAGTGTTAAGGAGAAGGTTGGAAACAGAAGCCTGAAAGCCCCACATAGATAATAAGCTAATTTTAACCTACATAAAACCTATGTTCTGTGTTAAGAGCAGATTTAAAAAAAAAAAAAAAAAAAAAAAAATTAATAACTCTACAGTGTAACTGAACGGATGGAAGTGACAGCTTGGGGACTTGTATTTTTGAGTGATGCTACAAATGTGTATAGTAAAATATAATGAAAGAAGCCAGCGGCTGCGTAAATGCAGTTAATAACTGGGAAAAAATAAGACGTTATGACCCCTTTGATACAATGAATGACTGTGACTGGATATTGAAGAAAATAATAACCCCTTATCAGTCTAATTAGTACATCCTGGGGGCATGATGAGCTTTTCTGCATGTGATACAATCTAAACAACGTTCGAGCTGAATTTTGCAAATTAAGCACCAGGAGAGACGTCTGTGTGGATCTCTGGGATTTCTCTGTGTAAATATTTAACTTCCGTGGTGATGTGGCTGTCAGACAACTGGCTTACAACAGTAAGATACATCAATTTCACCGAAATGTCTGCAAATGTCTCGACACGAGGAGCCGGCAAACTGTGGGATTGGGGATTCGGAGAAATGGAAAGTAAATTGAGGTAGAGGATGACGAGGAACATCACGGGAGGCACCAACTCTGTCTGTGAGAAATTACACAAATATACAGCTAATTTGCAACAGGAAAATGTTTTGAAGGAGGTTTAATGTCGACAAGATGAACTGCTCCTGGAGGAAGTATTCAGTACTACAGTATAAAACATCTTTACAGCACATTACCCATCCCTCTAGTTGACTGGTTGGTTTGTAAAACTAAAAAGGATAAAATCTTCACATTTAAGAAGCTGGAGCCATAAAATGTTAATAAAATTAATATTCTCTCATTCAACTGATTGATTAATCACTTCATTTATTAATCATTTATCATTTATAATCAATTCAAATTCACAAGCTCCATGACTATTGTATGTACAAATTAATTTGTAAATAACTAGTAACAACAGGCTTTTAGGTGATATGAAAACATGTATTCAAGTAAGATCTAATAACCTCAGAGTTACTAAAGTGCTGGCCTGAAAGTACACTAAAGTACATTTTAATGATTATATTCAGCCAAACACACCAAAGGGGAACTATGCAGGGTCAGTTGCTGTTTTGCTAACACCCTACAGCCCACTCACCCGGGCCATGTGCATTTGTTTGGAGGATAACATTATATATCATATACGTTTTACAGTGTGTATATTTGTGTAGTCTTATCTGTCATTAACAAGAGATTACAGATTACTGGGAGTTACTGTATTGTGGTGCCGCTGAGACGGGATCTGGGACACCGGGTCGGAGGCACTGACCACCTAGTGTCTCTTGGCTCTTTTCAGGCCAAGAGACACTAGGTGGAAGGCAGAGAGCCTTCATTCTCCCCATAACAAGTCATTTAACCATCACAACTACTTCAAAGCTGTTTAATTAAGGTGGAAATCTTGCATAGTTCCTCTTTAATCCAAATCATGATCTTCTCCTAAAAGTGACTTGAGAAACAAATGTGTTGATCTACACTCAACCAAAACTGCAGTCTTTCCCTTTAACATCAACCAAAGCTCCTCTATTGCCTTAACCTAGTGTACCCACAGTCTGGGTCTGGATGAAGCCTCAGTCTCTAGTGTCTAGACCCACAGACCTCAACGCCTGGTGTCAGTCACTCAAAAAAAATAAAAAAAATAAAAAAAAACCCGACTGAACTGAGGTAATCTAGCCATCAAACTACGTCTGTCACCACAACATAATTGGGAAAGTAATTTAGTAACACATTACCATAATTCCTAGGAGACAGGGTTAGAGGGACAGGACCTGACATTTTCTCTAACATGGAAATGTGGGAATCTGAATGAACAGAAGATGAATTTGCGTTTTTGGAAGGAAAACGCAGATGAGAGGCGTGAGATCTGACAGAGAGTGAAAGGCATTTCTGCATGCAGGTGGGACACGGACCGCAGCTAAGTGTGAGCTGTATGTGAATAATCCCGTTCACTTCTGAGTTGTGCAGAGAGCCGCTGGCTTGAAAGTCTTGTCATCACTAAAAAGAGGAGAATCAATTCTCTGGAGTTAAAAGTGCAGCAGCACTCTGCTGCCTATGCAAAGACAGTGATGATGCACGATCCTCTTGACCTTCACACTTCCTGTTGTGTTGTTTTGGCAAGTTCCCTTTTAAGCCCTGTCCCTCACTGCCCTTGGCGACGAGTTCAATGTACTTCTCATTTAGATACACAACATCCTTTATGGCAGCAATATAGGTGTTTTTGTGGGGAGTCAGATGGCTGAGAAAGTTACATCCTCTGAATCTCTAACAGAGATCACATAAAGGGGAGCGCCCATACTTTACAACAACTTTTTGGCATTATTTTTTTTTACAAGGTCTAAATGGGCAGACAGACCCCAAATGCACCATCACTTTGTGGTGACTTGATGAGCCATCAATTCACATTTCTTTAACCAATCTAAAGGCTCTGTGTTGAAATGTAACTTTAAAACCTCTAATAAATCAATTTATGTTTGTTTAACAGTGTTTTATGATAAAACTTACATCAAGCAAACTGAGGGCAAGTTAATATTCCAGCACTGGAGTCATTATTGTTTCTGGAGCTTTGGCCTACAGTATAATGAAAGTGCCTTGGGTTGGCCGCTGTGTGTCTGATGGGTACTTAAATGCCACACAAATAAAATGCACAATGAGGAGGTGGGAACCTGGGAGTTCAGGCCACAGTTACCCGGGTAACTTTGCCCTATGGCCCCCGCAAAAGTTGCTGGTTATGGTTTTAAAGTGAAGCCCTGACTGATGTCTCTCTGCTCTGTCTTAATCTCTCTTTTAGGAGAACCCATACCTGTGCAGTGATGAGTGTGATGCCTCTAACCCAGACTTGGCTCATCCTCCTGCGCTGATGCAGGACCGTGAACGCAACGGCCTTATCACCTACTGGCAGACAGTCACATGGAGACGCCACCCAGAGCCCCTGCTGGCCAACATCACTATGTCTTGGAACAAGAGTCTAGAGCTCACCGATGACATCCAGATCACCTTTGAGTACGGCCGTCCTACCATCATGGTACTGGATAAGTCCATGGACCACGGACGCTCCTGGCAGCCCTACCAGTTCTACGCTGACGACTGCCTGGATGCCTTCAACATGCCACCCAAACGGGTGCGCGACCTTTCGGCAGCCAACATCACACGGGTCATCTGCACTGAGCAGTACTCACGCTGGGTTGGTTCCAAGAACGACAAGAACGTGATGTTTGAGGTGCAGGCGCGCTTTGCTGTGTTTGCCGGGCCACGGCTACAGAACATGGACAACCTGTACACTCGCATGGAAAGTATGAAGGGATTGAGGGACTTCTTCACCTTCACCAACCTTAGGTTGAGGCTTCTCAGGCCCGCTCTCGGAGGCACCTACGTCCAGAGAGACAACCTGCTCAAGTACTTCTATGCCATCTCAAACATCGAGGTACCTGCCAGGTGAGACTCAGTGCTGCCTTGACACATATTCACAGCTTTTATATAAAACCAGAATTCACAGAAGACTGCACAAATAATGTGAATTTCAAAATAATTTCTATTAAAACACTGGTTCTACACTGAGAAGTGCACAAGAGGAGAGTTAGACTGATTCAAACTATGAAATTAGGCAGCTATATTATTCACTTAAATGATAACTATGCTTTGATAAAAATAATCTTTGTTCTTCCACACACTAACAGAACCAAACGTCAGTCTTGACTCTAAGTAAATGTGAATAAATCCTGGTTGAATTGTTTATCTCAGTGCTGACAGAGAACCACAAAGATCAATAATGTGATAAGCTAGATATGGGTAAGTACCATCAAGATTTATTGACAGAAGTTGGTGATTGATTGAATTATTAAACTGATCAAAACTACAGATTAAATATAATGTAATGTTCCACAATAATATCTAGTCTTTTAGTTAAATCAAATCAACATCATGAGACATTGTTATCAGATCAATTAAATTCTATTACCTCCATACGGTCGAATATCAATTCTGCCTTCTTATATTTAAACATGACAGACAAAGGAAAACCATCTGGTGATGAACACACCCTCTGCTCTGACACAGAAACACACACACACACACACACACACACACACACACACACTGTGATCTGAGGGCGTTCAAAATGACCCCCTCCCTCTCTCTGCCTGGCTGGACCCCGGTCTGTCCGTCACTGGCCGGTGAGGACAATGATTAATGACAGAAACATACGGCCTCGGTGGTCGAACGTAAACCGCCATCCACATTCTGCCGGAGGAGCTGGGAACCCTTACATGGCAACTTTGTGACAGTGAAGGATGCTCTGGCCGTCACGCGCCTGCTTAGCATCAACAAGCCATCTCTCCTACCTTTCAGAATTATTATTCCAATCAATACGGCAGGCTGACATTTGAATGGTATTTAACATCCTTGTTGGGATGGCCTGGAAAAGGAGGAAGGAGGCGTAAATTTGTGTGTGTATGTGTGTGTGTGTGTGTCGGGGGTGGTGGGCGAGAAGGGGAAAGTGAAAATGAGCGACTGTTTGAGCGGATCGTTGGCCGATGTGGGCGTCTTGTATGAGTGTGTGTGTGTGTGTGTGTGTGTGTGTGTGTGTGTGTGTGTGTGTGTGTGTGTGTGTGTGTCTGGAGTCAGGGTATGGAGGGTGTTTGATGGAGTTCCTGAGTGGATGCTGACACAGCACACACAAAGGCGTGCACACACACCCACACAAACAGATACACACACACAGCCCTCTGGCACAGGGGAAAGGGCCTGCAGGTATTGATCACAGCCACATCTCAGCCTCAGCACAGAATCAGAGAGAGAGAGAGGAGGGGGCTGGAGGGGGCTCGGGGGGGCTGGGGGGGGCAGCACCTTGGGGGTTAAACAGTCCACTGCCAAAAACCAGAACCTCCATCAAACCTAGAAAATGTAATAATCATCCATCCCCAGTGTCTGAAATATTTGTGCTTATTTCTTGATCTAGTCGTCCACAAGTGCGCCAAATCTAAAAATGTATCATCTTACATGAAACCCCTGCTGTGGCGCTTTGCTTCAAACTTCCTCTTAAAAAAAACAAAACAAATTATATTCTCCTCTTATTTATACGTTCAGAAAACGTTCAGAATTTCTGTCCTCGTCCCCAGAGCAGGGCTGGTGGCTGATGGCTGGTGGCAGCTGGTGATAGTGTCAGTATGTGCTGGATCTGGTAACAAGAAGACCCAAATTTAGCTCTGTGGAGATGACTGAGGCCAGTCCGTCTTCCGCCCCGGCCACCCTCACCTCCCGTAACATAATCACTAATCAATAAGTTATTCTGGGCAGCCAAGCAGGAGTATTAGGTGATAGTGATGGGGGGTCCTCAACAGTACAGTACAATCAGGAGTGTGATGCTTACGGCTGGGAAATTGATTTTGGGGAGCGAGACGATTAGTCAGTGTTCCCTGGACAAAAGGCTAAGCTATTTCATCTCATCTCATCTGGCCTTAGTAACATATTGGGATTTCCAATGCTTAAAATTTGAATAATGAATATTCTAGTCTGCTGGTGCTCCGGCGGGGACGGCACACTGAAATGGGTTTTATATGATCAAGACCGAGTGGCAGTGTACCGCAGGTCGCCACCGTAATGAGATATGCTGGTGTTATCGATGGAGAGAGGGTTGTAGCCACTTCCTGCCCTGTATTGTATGTCCCCGAGCCTCGAGCTGTGGCTCTCCGGATGAACCCAGTTAAAAGTAATTATTATTAGTTAACTGTTCTTAATGACCCCAGGCTGAGCCTCGGACAGAGACTTGCAAAACAAGCCCCTTTCCCCATCAGTGGGAAGAGTGTAAGAGATGTTACCTCTGTGGGACGATGTGTCTCTTTTAACTGACGCTGCATTGTCAGAGGGACTGGTTGGGCTCTAAAGAGCTGGCGCAGGTATGCGGGAAGCCAGGTGCTCAGGGCTAAAGAGTGCTGCTTTATCAATAAATACGCAACCTGATAGGCCATTAAGTGCAAACACAGGGAAGCTAGGTTTGACAGGAGGCAGGTTGTAAATTTAGATTTGTGGACGCGATGAAAACACTCAGCAAATTGGATCTTGAGCAGGTTGCGAGAGGGCATTTAGGGTAGAGGGCAGCCAGAGGTGGCACAAAGTGGGCAGAGGGGAGAGAAGGTCGAGCAAAGGGGGGAGTGGAGGCAAAGTCAAATTGGACAGAGTCGATAGAAAATTATTATATGATTCAGCATCGCTGGGTTTGTGTTGCAAAGTTCTCCCAAGGTTAAACTGTAATGAGCTACAGAACTGACTACAATACACAGTCCAAGTCCAGGTGTTTTGGGTTGGGAGCGCCTCGGGCTCTCTGCTCATTTTGCAGGCTACATTCAACCCTTTTAGATGTGGCCATTTCCATATCACTGATGGGCCATGTGAAAGCCATCACCAAGCATCAAAGATAGAGTAGCGAAGCCTCAACTCTATCATCATTTACATCAGCGAAATCACATTCACCAGGAGGAGCTCTCAAATTCTGCCTCATCCATCGGACCCCTATCTCTCCTCCACCCCCACCCACCCCCCCGTTCGCCCTGTGTCATCTATCAGGCACCTGCTGGACAGTGGCATGGACTATAGCGGGGCCATGGCTAGGCTGTAGTCTCCATTATAGATTAGACTTGAGGTCACGGATTGGGCCTTTTTAATGAAATAAGCAGCAGGTCGTACGGTGGGTCCTTATAATGGAATAAAGGGAAAGGCTGTAAGCTCAGGAAGAGCCAACTAAGTGGATTAGGGCCAAGACGGGAGGGAAGGAGATGGAGCAGGCTGAGGAGATAGACAAAGCCCGCATCGTTTTTCTCTCCTCGCTGGTAATCGCTGCAGCATCAGGTCCTCTTCTCCCAGACTTCTCAATTTGATTTGATTGGCTGATGGCGGAAGAATGACATTTAAGAGCAGCCAAGTATGCAGCCTGAGTGTCTCTTATTCCCGTATGTCAGTAAGCCAAGCAAGGGGTGAAACTAAAGGTTCAGCACATGTACAACACAACAGAGTTAACACACTGTTGACATTTGAGGGGATGAGTTTTTCTTCTTTTTTTTTAACTGCAGTTTAAGTACAGAAGTTTTGAAAATCACTTTTTCCTAATTGGTTACAGACTTTCTAGCTTCTATGAGGCTACACGTCCGCTCAGTGATGGTTTGTGTCAGTTTTTAATATGTTCACAATGACAATGACAATATTCATACATTTTTGGTTTCTACAGTAGCTCAGAATGGACAAACCAAACGCAGGCTTAAACATTTTTACATTATCTGAAGTCCGGTGACTAGACACTTGACTCAAAACTGCAAATGTCAACTTCACGGTGGCAGAAGAAGTTGTCAAGTAAGAGGAATGATGAGGTCACAAATGGGTTCATCCCCTCGGACTTCTGGACCAAAGAGTTTGACACTGTCATCCCTCATCTCCATATTAGCACCCACCACTATTACTACTACTACAACCACCACCACTGCTGCTGCTGCTGCTACTATCAGTAGAAAACAATATAGTGGTTTATTTCATCAGCTTTAACTCTTAATTACATCTGATAGGCCTGGTCTTGTCCAAAGGCCCAATCCCTCACCAGCACCCAATTATTCTGCAGTGGTGAAAATTAGATAAGAGCGGACCTGGCAGAAAACAAGCCATATAAATGCTAATGATATTCAGAGGGTTTTTTTTTTCTTAACATGGTCTTGTTGTTTCATGCCTGCTCGACTCATTTCTCCACCATGTGTCTGTGTTTCTCTCAGTGCCATCCTGGCCCCCTGCTGACAGAGCTAATGTGCTGAGAGGTTTAAGCTCTCCGTCTCCTCACAGACTGGAACAGACTGGAAGAGAAAAACTTTCCTGGTGTTTATTAACATGTTGCAGAGAGTGGAGATGGTGGAGGGTTGGTAGGGTGGGGGGAGTAGAGGGGAGGTCGATGCAGATTTTATGACTTCTTTCATGTTTCTGTAGGTGTTTCGTTTGTGCTTATATCATGACAGCCGGAGCAGCAGCAGCAGCTCTTTGTAATTCTCCATCAAATGGCAATATTTCTGCTACGCAAAATATGCAACTGTAAGTCATGAATATTTTTTCTCACAAACTTTTCAAAAGATCACTTGATTTTTTTCTCTTTTTTGAAGAACAAACACATTGAAAAAATCCAAGAAGATATTTCAGTGGAGTGGTTTAGAGGTTTTTCTTGTTGTGCATGTAAAAAGCTTATTGAGTTTACTTCATGTGCTGCTTCTGGCATCAGTGTTTTCCCTCTCATTACACTTGTCTTTGTGAGCTTTGTGCACACAGTTTAGAAATCAGCGTGAAAATGTGATTTTGGGGAATGTGACCAAAGACATTACACGGTGAATTCTGGATGATTAGATGACAATTTGCCACTAAGAGCCTCAAGCCACTTTACAGATCCTGATGCTGATCACAGTACGCTGCCGCTATTTACACTTTGCATTAATGGTTTTTCCCTATAAGACATAAAACATTCAGATACAGATGTTAATACCAGGATAATTGAAGGTTAATACTTAAAGTCTCATACAAGTTTAAGTAAATTAGGTGAATAGAAAATAAAACCAAACTGTCAAAGAGGGAACGCCTCTGATTTTACACGTTAATAACTTTCCAGAGTTGTAAAACCCCGTCTGTGAGTATCACAAACTGTTGTTGTTGTGCAGTGTTTTGGCATCTGATAAGCCTTTAAACACATTAATCTATTACTCCACCTGGACTTCCTGGATCGCATTTCACTGTCTCACCGGAACCGTAAACAGCACACTCCCGCCAATGGTGGTTTTCACTCCAAATCCCCTGCTTATGAGTTGTATTGTTGGTAATGCAGTTGCCAGATTTTGACAATGAAGAAGAAGAAGAAGAAGAAGAAGAAGAAGAAGGGAGGTTGTAATAAATAAATAAATTTAAAAAAGGAATACATCATTCTTCATCATTAAAAGCTGTCCATTCTTACTCTGACAATGAACCAAAGTGTGATGGATCAGGAAAAACTCACAGCAGCTGAAGTCACACACACACACACACACACACACACACACAAAACCTAAATTATTCCCCAAAATGAAATTCATTGTAAAACCTGTACACCTTCTCTAACCCTGATCTGTACTTGCAGTCACACTGCCTCCTGGGGGACGGACTAATTAGACCCTGAATGGCTTACACAGGCTAAATCCGACTGTGACAAAGGTTTGTAGTCATAGTGGGCAGAGCAGATAGTGAGACATCTCAGTGGCCTCGAGGCGTGTCCATCTTCCTAGGAAGAACAGATACTTCTCCTCTGTTCCCCTTTTTCTGAGCCTCCAGTCTTTTTTGTGTCTTGATTACCCACGCACGGTGACTTTGACTTTGGGAGCTGTCACCACTATTTTTGAATTACAACAAAGTTTTTTTCTTTCGTGTCCTTTTTGCGGAGAGTGAAGGTGAGAGGATGGGAGGTATAAGCCTGGATCAGGGGGGAGAGGGAGAGGAAGAAAAGAGGGAGGCAGATGATGGATTAACTCCTAGTTTCATGGGACTAGCTGGGGTGTGTGATTTTGTGATGAATGATGTGAGGTGTGATGCTCTGTAAATATTATTCTCCAGTTCACATGGCCACCGCAGAGCAGGAGTAACGCAGTCTCCACATGCACGTATCCTCCATATTTTCCACCCACTGTTGCAAACTTCACCCGTCTCTATTCTGTTTCATGCGGGGAAAAAAAACGCTTTGCTCTTGAACACTGGCTCCTTTTCTTTCCCCCCTCATGAATGAAATATACGAGCCATGATTGATGTGTGATGAGGGAAACATGGAAGAAGCGGCGGGTTGGTGTGTGTTGTCACCAAAAAACAGGAAAACCTTCACGCGTGGCCCCTCCCACCCCCGTTCTGACTCCTCCTCTCTGAGTTATCTCCCTCTGAGGCAGCCGAGGCTCGGAAACAGATCACTTTTTAAATCATTCATGAGCACTCCCCAGAAAAGAAGGGCATGCAGAAAGCTGAGGGACCGCAATGAGGAATGTGTCATTGTTCCTCTCATATGCGATGATTTATGACACAACGGTTGTAACTGATTTGATAATCACAGTTTATTTCCCCTCAGAAGGGAAGAAAGTTAAAGTCAGCGATTTCGCCTGTTTTCCTTTCATTTCCCATCTTTTGTTTCACAGATGAACGCCCCCCCCCCCATCCCCACCCTCCTCAATAGATTTTTCTTCTCTTGCCGCACCTTCCCACCCCGCCTCTTACTCATCCCATAAATATCCTTTTAAATTCACAAATACAATAAAGAATTCTCCCCAGTAGCGCCTGCACTGTGCCTTAGCCAGCATCTGGTGAGAGGGGGAATCTCTTGATACCACAAGCGTGCTTTAAAGCTGAAAAGCATGCTGGGAATTGTAAGTGGGAGAACATGAGGTAGAGGGAGGGTGTCCTTGGAAAGATGGTTTGTTCTCAGTCAGCCACATCAATTAGCATAGCATTATTACAGGCATGGTGTGTTCAAAAAAAAAAAAAAAAAAAAACACACCAGTGCCTTTACTCTACTCGCTGTCATTACCGGCGTGTAGACAGGGGCAGATAAACAACTCATCCATTGGTGTCTGAACGCGAGGAACACAAAAATAAGCCAATTAGAAATGCACCGTGTCACACTGTGATCACACTGTTCTTGATGTCGCAGCGTTGTCCCACCACCGTTGTCGAGAGGCTACAACTTTTCCGTCCAACAGAACAGGAGCTGTCCTGGTGTCATGGTGTTATATTGTACTGACATGGTGTCTTCTCACTCTCTATCTTCCACTGAGGTCATTTCCAAAATTTGACTTCTCACGTGGCCGGACAACACAAGTCTGATGGACGCTCTTTACATCTTTTGGACATTTTATAGACCTAATTAGAGGTCGACTGATAGTGGATGTCTGAAGGCTGATGCAGTAACAGTAGTTTGGAGCCAATAGCAGCTGTCTTGCACAGCTGTAAAGAAAAACTACAGCTCCGCAACATAAGAGGTGAACAACAGAGATCACGTCGCGTTCCATCACTATTTCCACAACGTTTTCCACCGTTTGAGGTTTGACATCATCACACCGTGCCCCCTTCTTCTGCTATGGTTTAATGACACATGAGTGGAGTGCCACAAACTCTTTATCACGAGGAGCTTAATATCTAATATTCGCTGACCACATCTCGATGAGCATCTATTGACATGAGCATCTTCTTCAAAAGGTGTATGTGTATTATCAAACTATGTTTAGGCTTATAGAGGCATCAAATGATCAGAAAAAGACAATTAAATCATAAATCAAAATTATTTGTTTGGCAGTTAATCGACAACTAAAACTTCATGATTGTGACGGCTCTAAGTGGGATCTAAGTCCCCAGTTACAGTTCAAGCTGGTGCAGTGTTTTTCCACCAACTCCATGATGTTCAACTAAAGTGAATGTGCAAATGTTTGAGGACCAGTGATTTACTATTCATCGATTAATTTGCTGGCCACTAAACATAATAATTAATAAGTATGGGGTCCTTCAATATTAACTACAGGGCCTCATTAAATCTGCACAAACCCGAGGTCTTTTCGTTAATTGCTAAATAATGCCAGGCACCGGCTACACAAGAGGATCGTTATGTGTTCAGGTCAGATATGAATCTAATTTCTACACCATTTCAAGTAATTCATTTAAGCTAAATATTGTAATCACTGTATAAGTGAAGCTGTTTCCACTACAGCTCGGAGCACTGGTAAACACTGCCCCTTCTGTTCTTTAACGAAGACCCTCAAGTTTTTGTCCTTGGACTAATTGTCTTGCTAAGTGCACTGGTGCGTTTTGAAGCTCCCCTCTCCAACTTCCCCTTTCTCCTCCTCTGTTCCTCTCTCCTCTCCTCTCCTCTCCTCCACTGGCCCAGGGCTGGGGTAGCTCTCTTCTCGCTATGACTAATGATGTTCTTTCAGTCTCAAGGTTTTAGCAGGATAATTATATTAACCCCCGTCCTCTGGCTGATCCCAGCTCAGCTCCTCTTCCCCAGGCATCCTCCCCTCCGCGCTCTCACCGGAATTAGACACTAATACACACACATGGGTATACAGGAGTGCACATTACTGTTGTACGCTAATGTGTGTTCTGCGTTAGCATGTGTGTGTATCTGTAGATGTAGATCAACCACACACAACTCCTCTGTGTGTGTGTGTGTGTGTGTGTGTGTGTGTGGTTGTCTTGGTGACTTTAAGGCGACTTTTTCCAAATTAGTTTATCATTTAAAAACTAAGAAACCTGGAATGTTTGTGTGGAAAATGAGGTGCATGGGTGTGGATGGGTGACGGCCTGCGGGTGGTGGTGGTTTGCAAAATGTGTTTGTGTGCTAATTTATAATATGATGCCTTCGTTTATCAGAGGTTCAAAAGTGTGTTGTGTCTCTGAGGTTCATATGGCGGGCACATTGTCTCATCGAGAGGCTATAGATATACACAGTGTATTCTGTTCTCCACTGCAAAGTTTCTCATTCTGATTAACACACACACACACACACACACAACAGACGTAAAGATCCCACAGAGATCCATATCACCCCGGGGGGTCTGCAGACTCTGTGGGGGGGCTGCACAACAGGAAGAACCTCCCACCAAACCCCCATGTCGTCCCAGAGTTTCTGTCTCTTCATCACTTTTTCCATTCCTCCCCCTTTGCCTCCCATTTCTCCTTTACCTCTTCTTCATCTTTCATATCTTAAATAAGAGGACATATAACACCCCCCCCACCCCACCCCCACCCCCATCCCCTCCAACTCACACCCAATTTCCTCTCTCCCCAGGTGTTAGTCTTTGCTGTAGTGTTCATTAAAACACATTCAGCAGCAGTGAGTGACTCTGCAGGGAGGTCACACTCTAATATCCAGCACAGTTACACAGTGATGTGAGGGCGATCAGGCCTGGACAGAGCCAGGCCGCGCTCTCTGTACTCAGAAAGGAGCCCTAAGACGAAGTGACATGGCTGCCTCAGTAAGAACTGTGTCAGCTATTCTCAACGCTTCATGCTGCATCATCCTGCATGAATATTACAATGCTGGCATGCGGAGTCTTAAATTACCTCCCGCCAAGTGCCAAATGCCAGTAAAATATGTCTGTGTGGATGAATTAATAAGGGTCACCCATCACAGTGGTCAGTGACTTTTGTGAGCGCATCTATTCAAGGGTGAGAACATTCAGCATATGTTATTACAAGTTCTTTTTTATGAAATGGAATAATTTAGATTTTTTTTTCCCACTTCACACTGAATCAAAAGGGAAAAGTTTGATTTTCTTTTTGAAAATCAAAATTTGGCCGATGTGAAGCAGCAGAGAGGCAAGAAGTCTGAGAAAGTCGACAAAAAGAGATTTTTAAAGAAGAAATTTAAAGACACATTTTAATTGAAAATACACAGTTTACTCTCTGAATGTCTGCTCTGTGTGCATGAGAGGGTCATTAAACCAGTACAAGAGGAAGAGGGTGAGGATGTTGTATCTTCTGAGAAGCTGTTCACTGACGCAAAGCTACGATATATTAGAGTCCATGAATGGATACCAAAATACAGCAGCTAAGTGTGAGAATGTGAGAAAACACATTCATGAGTATTAAGTGTTATTGGATGGAGCAGGATGTTTATAATACTACTTTTACATCTCTGGAAAGTTATTATTGCTGCAATTAGTGACAATCTCAGTGTAGAAATACAAAACATTTATCTATTTTCCCACTGAATGAAACATCTCTGTGCTTTTCATCCAGTGCTTACACTGTTTAAATGTGGCCTTATGCAGCCTTGGGTCTATCTGCACTTTTCATTTTATTTTGAACTCTCAGAACAAGGATCTTCAAAATGCACACAACATAAGTACACACACAGGGCACAAAACAAAAGGTTTCCAAAATAGTCCATGCATGCCCAGATGTCTCCAGTGTGCACAGTGCTGCTGCAGTGTAAATTTCCATACAGGCTGGAATTGGCCAACAGTTAAAAGTAACTCAGATACCGTATATATTAAGTGAGGGGGCACATAAATCAAAATGCACTGCTTAGTTACAGCCAATTAACTCTATATATAATCAATAAAGGGGCCAAATCTTGTCAATGAGAGTACCACCTCCTAAAAGAAAGGAGACCATATAACTGACCCCAGATCATTGTTTACTGTAAGTGAACAATAAAGTTATTTACAAATTATGTATTATCCTCATACAGAGCTGCATATTAATTACCTCTGCAGTTTGAAAAGCCAGCAGAAACCGTGAATTCACACAGCTGGCAAGTGACCCACACCTGTACTCCTCCAATATATAGCTCACACACACACACACACACACACACACACACAGAGTCTCTGGTGCACTCATGAGAACAGTCCTCTGAGGTCTGGGCAGGAGAACAGGATGTGCCCGGGCTCCATTATTTAGTTATTTGTGCATACACTACATACTTCAGAGAGCAGGTAGCACAAAGTGGGCCTGACTCTGCCTGCTGCGCTTTACATGACCCGACCCGACCAATCAGAGGGCTGCTCTCGGGGTCTGAACGCCAGCTAGGCAGCACGCAATAGCCATTTACTGTATCCGGGTGTAAATAATTCACTCGTACGCTTAGCCTCACACACAGTCTCTCCCTCTTCTACCTCTGAGTCAATCTCTCTATCTGGTGCATGATCCCAAACTAAAAAAGACACGCTTTAACTCAGAGCAAACTGTGCTAATATAATGAATCATCCCACAAACACACCAGGGAGGTCACACATCCCTGTGCACTGCATAGTAGAAATATACACACACTACACACACACTACAAACACACACGCGGTGTGGATTGCAAAGACAGCCAAGGTCATTCCTGAGCTTTGAATAATTTAAGATTTCTTTCTGCTGGACATTTCACTACGCTTTTTTTTTTCAAAAACATCAAGTGACCTCTTGACATTGAGCATATTTACTGAGTGCATGTATTTATGTGTGCATGTGTGTGTGTGTGTGTGTGTGTGTGTGTGTGCTAGAGAGAATGGGAGACCCCAAACGCACCATCCCTCAGGCCTGTCCCTCGCTCCCTTAGATGCTCCGGTAGAGTGTTTTCTTCCTTTTGGGATATGCCCAAAAAAAGACTGAAAACAGAGATGAGAAAGAGATGGAGGGAGAGGGGGAGAGTGGAGGAGAGGAGAGGAGCGAGGCAGGAAATGTATCTAAAACATTCATGGTCCTCTGCTGTCAACAACTTTAATTAGACATGACAGATGATGAGTCTGGGTGGAGGGATTTGTTTAGAAAACTTCGTCAGCTCTGTTATTAATGTGAACGAGTGTGTGACACAACTATTGTGGTTATGAGAAGAGGCCGAGTGTAATTCCTCCTCGCCACATGACTGCAGGCCAGGTCAGTTATAGATTACCTGTTTAGTCTGGATGGAGGGAGGGAGAGGGAGCACACGTGTTAGAGGGAGAGAGAGAGAATAAAGGTGAGGTGTGTTGGTGTGGAGGAGGAGGAGAGGGACGGTATGAAGACACTCCTGCCGCTCCCCGTTGCCACGGGAGGCTGCACTCGAGGAAAATCGATCCTCTCCCTTCAGAGAAAGAAATTTATGAAGCTGGAACATAAACGCAGTCATGTCCAATTAGCTGCTCTGAATTTACGAGGCAAGGGGGGGGGGGGGTTGGGACGGGATGTGGTGATAAAGACTTCAGCAGAAGCCAATAAGGCGTTGCAGCTGATCAATGATCCTGGCTTCATGCAACTCCCACCCCTCACTTGGTCGCTCAGGATAAACTGTGGTGGAGGAGGACTCTGCAACCCTTCACTGGTCTGATTTTAATTTATGAACATACTAAAGACCACCTCCAGACATAGAGATACAAAAATACTTGGCTTTGAATTATAATTTGCAGCTGTTATGGTTCCTCTACAGAAAAAGTTCAATTGCCGACTAAAAAAAAAAAAAAAAAAACATCTACTCCTTCTCCCTCATTGAAAATCCTGAATCTATGAATATACAAGTATGTTTCATTTTGAAAACTTTAGCGAGCAGACACAGGATGTCGCCTACTTCACAAGTCCATCCTCAGTTCAAATGTGCTGGAGGCTTCACTTTTCAAGTCCAACCTGCGTTAAGTTGCACACTCAGGCTTTCCAACTGGTTGCAACTAGTGTCACAGAATGACGCTCAGACGCACGTCTTAAGTTTAGATTTGAGGTGAGCACAGGGAAAGAGGCAGATTAATCTGAGAAAAACACCTTTAAATGTCACACTTGGCACAGATCAACATCTTAACATCTCAAGTACTTCAAACGTCTACGGTGCTGTGCATCCTGAATCCCTAACACTAACACCAACCCTGTACTGTAAGATCATACAAATGGCAGTAACTATAATATACTATATAAACTTGCTCACAGGCACCTGCTTCACTTGATTTCCAGAAACATCACAGTCTTGGTTTAAACAACTCACAGTATCCACAGACGTCATTGTTTAACATTGTACTGGAGCCTGTGCTGTTGTGGCCTAAACCCAGTCACTCGTGATGCTAACCCAGGTCTCTGCTGCCAAACAGCTGCACATTACACTTCCTACAACACACAGTCCACACATAGAGTCCACACTACACGTGCTTTTCTGCAGCAATACACCTCCTATATAAATAAATACAATGTAGCATACAGGGTTCATTTTATTCATTCGTCCTGTTTATGCACAAGGGCCAGTCAGCCAGTCCATCAGGCCTGGTTTGGGTGTGAGGGCTTCCTCTGTTTGACAAAAGCACTGACACTCATTGCCCATTAGGCTCTCACTCTACCTCCAGGAATCTGTGCAGCCGGTTGTGTGTTTTGCTGGTATCAGGGGAGGGAGCTGTTGCGAGTACCAAGTGGGCTTTCTCAGTGACGGCTGATCGAACGCAGAGTAGAAGAGGAGGGAGATCTCCTGCTGGGTCAGAGCCGCATCGATGCAGTCTGTCATCACAGGTTAGAGCACGTCAATGCGGACCCTCCTCCCGCTCCTCCCTCCAAGCCTCCACCACTGTAGTCGGAGGCAGGCGGACTGACAGGGATTTGACACAACTGCCCTACTCCCTGCTGTACTGACTGCTCAGCCCCACCACGTTGTCCATACCCTCCTTTTTCTTTTTCTTTTTTTTTTATTCCTTTTTCAACTACTCCTCTCAACAAACACATGTCCACAACCCAATTTACCCGATGCAGTCCTCTTCAGTGAGCGCTGGTGCAATGGGCAGTAGCAAGAGCAAGAGAGCTAAAGGGGTAAAAAGCTTCACAGATAGAGAAAGCAGGAAAGATGGAAAGAAAGAGAGATGGAACGATAAAATGGAAAATCGGAGGGGAAGAATAAAAGCAAAGACCGGAGGAGTGGAACGGTTACAGTACGTGGAATTTGGGAGCAAATGTTAAAAAAAAAATAAACAGAAAATACAGTGGGAGGAGAGTGCAAAACAGAAAATAGAGAGAGAGTGATAGCTGTGTCCCCGGAGAGGAATGGAGGCATAGGCGTCGACTACAGTAAAGAGACAGATAAAGCCCCATTAACTGCTGCTTCCAGCTGCTTTCTCAGGCTCTGCCACCACATGACTCCCCCTTGATGTTTGTTTATCTTTCTTCTTATTTATGCCCCTAATTGCTGCGTCTCTGCTGTCTAAAACAGGCAGTCCTCGTATCATTAAATACACAGGGCCGACATGACTTCACAGAGACCGACTGCATGGAGAATGGACAGAGACACACACACACACACACACATAATCAGACAAGCCTGGATAGCGATACAGACAGGCTGACAATTATTTTTACTGTCTGCTGGATAATTACCACAGGTTATTCTGATGCAAAGGCGTGTGAGCATGCAGATAATACATGTATGATGTAAGAGTGAATGGTGATACACGTACCAACCCATGTCTCCAAAGGTTTACCTTCATATCCTACTAGATGGTTTAGCCTCACCTCCTAGAAAAGGAAACTGCTGTAATTGCTGCCAGAGTTGTGTTTTCTCTATCCACAAAATGCGACTTGTTGTACTGTTTGCAAGTCGCAGTGAGGTGGTGAATGTTATCAATACATCAGCAAGGCCTTTGATATTGTGCAGCAGGTTTCATGCATGGATACGTTTTAAGCTTAGAAGTTAAGAAGAACATGCTGGTTGTTTAGCCTGAACTACATGCTTTGACTTTCCTGAATGCCAGAGTAAAAACACTGATCATGCTGCAGTTTCCACTGGTGCATAATAGGAAGAAAGAAAACATATTGCAGGTGCAAATGAGTGTCTAACTGTAATATTTAAAAGTCAAGGTTGCATTTTCTTCATGGTAAAAAAAAATGTAAATATCTGCATTTGCCGCTCAAATTTAAGAAGAAAACATGTTGCTGATCCCACATGTTATTCCTCAGCCGTATTAATTATTCTGAGCAGAACTCTGGCCCCTGGTGGGATTATAACATTAAAGGTGTCCTGTGACACCTAGAATTTTCTTGTAAACAAACAGGTTGTTTGTATTCAAACTGGATGCATTTCCTTCTTTTTGCAAACATTTTATCCTTTCTTACTTTTTTTTCAGTTCAAAACACACATTGTCTACAGTCATTTCAATTCGCAAGCATTCTTCTTCTTCTCTGCTGTGTCACGGCTGCCAGTGCGGGCCCAGTGCCACCACCTGTCAGTCACAAGAACAGCATGAATCATTTAGGAGAAACTTGTGTCACGTCATGTGCACGTGCAGCCTCATGCATGTGCACAACACACACTAACAGCTACACACTAACCACACCAAAACCATGGTGCTGAAAAGAGTGTGGTCAGGTAACATGGCCAACAGGCTGATAAACACAAGTATTGACCCATAATTACAGCAGCTAATTAAAACACCACCTTGTGTGTGTGTGGTTTCTAATGTAGACTGGAATGCATTTGCATCCTTATTTCCTCCTGTGCCTAGACTCTCTCTCTCTCTCCTGCCCTGCTTTCTCTTGCCCTTCTTTGTCTTTTCCTCCACTCACCTTCTCTCATTTCATCTCTCTCTCTCTCTGTCTCTCTCTCTCTCTCCAAGTAAATAGACAGGGCTGTGATGGATCCAGCTGTCCCGTCTTAACTTCCTTCAGCTCAGAGCTGGTACTCCCACTTTGATGACTTTGCAGTGAAGGCAGACATCTTGCACATTAACATATGATTGTGCCCATGTATTATTTGTGTGTGGAGGGACTGAAGAGAGGGATCGGGAGAAATCCCACAGCAAGCTGTCAACCGAAAGAGAGGGAGCAAAAGAGACACGGCACTTGAAAAAGTCGAAGTGTCACGTCGTTCATGTGGAAGGAGTGCAACGTTAGAAAGAAACTCCTGGTCTTCTTCCCGGGGCCATATTATGTGGCAGGAGTCAGAAAATCAGGTCACAGGGATGAAGTGTGTCCGCAAAGTTTCCTCCTTTGAGACCGTGCAACTCAAGATGAGTTATCAAATTAGTAGAGGAGTTAGTTGATATGAAGAAGTCAGTCATATTTCATTGAAGTAAACTCATTTACCCAGATGCATCGCCTCATCAAGGCTCTAACATCAGGATGTGTCAGTTGTTCTGCTAATTGACAAGCGGAGGGCCATCTTCCTCCACCACACTGCAGCCATAAGGCCTGCCAGGCACAAAACACACACAGCAGTGCACCTCGGAAATCACTCTGTTCTTTAGAGTGTAGATTTTAAAGCTACCTCTTCTGGTTCCTGCACTCAGCAACACTTCCACATTCGAGATGAGACAGATGAGATTTATCAGTGAAGATGCAGGAGATCAGACGCAGTGATATGTTCAGCGCTGTCAGTCACTCAACGTGGGCATTAGTCACCGTGCTTCTGCTCCTCTGATCTGTTGTCTGTCATCGCCACTCTCAGATAAATGCATCACAATCACACCAAGCAGAACCACACACACACACCTGTCTCATTTCACACACGTTCACTCTCTCACACACACACACAAACAACTGCACGCACTATTTTCTCCATGAAAAAGAGATGTTCAATTTCCCTCCCTGCTAAGTGGACAGCTCCTGTCCTTCAGAAAGCATGCAGGAAACAAGGCCTTGTCGGTGGATGGATTCTCCCTGGCATGTCCTGTCAGCTCGTCCAGGTGATCAGAGAGAAACGCCAGTAATTTATAGGACTGAAAGCAACACTGTGGTATCAGACACAACTCACAGTGATCAACCGCCTCCATTTTTGTACTGCGAAGATTACTGGCTGTTTCTCGTTACTCTGAATGTAAACTAATGTTGTGAAACTAGGCTTGAGGTTGATGGGCTGCCAGAACAAACCTACCCCACACCACCCCACCCCCACCCCAAAAAAAGAGAAAAAAAATGATGAGAAAACGCAGATTAGTGCGGGGAAGGAAGATTGAAATAGTCATCTCTTCAGAATACAGGGGCCATTCTTTGAATATTTGATGCAGACGGATAGCTGTTCACTCCAGTGGAACAAACTGGATTGGAGTCCAGTCGCTCATCTGGAAAAGGCTGTAATTTAAAGTCGTCGCTGCCGAAGTGTCCTTGAGATGCTCATTTCCTTCCCTGCTAGAACCTCAACCTCAGGATCAGCCCATCTGGGCCCTGCCCTCTGCTGAGGTTGGAGTGTGTCCACGTAAACACAAACACACTCACACACAAACACACACACACTAAGGTTTATGCAACAAGATCAAAAGAAGACACACTCCAGACACTTGAATTTCTCCGGCAGTAATTGTAAACAATCATTTGCTCCCAAATGGTCGACTTGGACGAAGTGTGGGTAAACACATTAGCATAATCTTGGACCAACAGTTATTTTAGATTCAGCTTTCACTTATCTGATATTTCAACACAAAAATGTCATGGAGAGACACTTTTGATGAAATGAATAAAGTAAAAGATTTGTTATATATTTGGCATACATGAACATTTGATTCAGTCGAGGCAGCCACTGACCATTTGTTCTCTTAATTGCTCCATTAATAATCTCTACCATACATTGTCAGTTAATAGTGAAAAATTACCAATAAAATAACTTGGAGCACAAGGTTAAGTTTATTTGAAATTCTTTGTTTTATTCAATGAGTCGACTTTTCTGTCATATGGGATAAAGAGAAGCAGAAAATCCTTGAAAAAAGAAATCAGCTTGGGGAAAATAAGTGAAATGAATAGATTATCAAAAAGATTTGCTAATTCATTTCCTCTCAATCGACTAATTTATCATCTGAGAACGAGACCTTTATCTTTTGGAAGAGCTTTCACATTTTGTAAAAGCAGTTTCTGTTATTGCCCCCTCAGTCGGGCTGTGAACAGTGAAGCTCCTGGTGAAATCAAAAAAAAAAAAAAAAAAGCCACAGAATCAGATGAACTGGCAATTGTACAAACTGCACAAGCACACATCAGAATAGAAATGGATGCTGTAGCTTTGCCAGTGACTTCTGAGAGAAAGCACAAAATAACTGAGAACTTAACGTTTGCAACTGTGATGTTTTTTCTTTATGTGTGTGTGTGTTTTTAGTAAATGAATCTTGAAGTGATATTTAAGACAGTGTTTAAACTGCATTTTACTGATGCGTGCGTAGGTGTCTAAACCTAAAACAGCACACACAGCACACACCCACACAGGTGTAAAGAAGTCTTTGAATATTAAGCTTTTCTTACTTTTTCTTCATCAGGTGTACAGTGTGATTTCCAGCGTTTGCTCAGTAAACAGCAAATGGTGCAAAATGCACATGTTGTAACATCAAGCCTGCAGTCTTCTTCTTGTTGCTCTTCTTCATCTATTATCATAATGCAGTACACCCATGTTCACTGTCTCTCTCTCTGCATCAGACCTTCAATAGTTAATGCTGCCACTTGTCTTTTTAACACTGCGCTTACAACCAGTGAGTGATTACAATTTTCACTTTCTGCCTCATGTGGGAGAGACACTGTATACCCTTCAACACGTACATCTCACCTCACATGTGTTAAGTGTCTATTTTTGTTTTATCTTTTTCTTTCTAAAAAAGGTGCAAGTGTAACCTCCACGCCTCCCAGTGCCTGATGCAGGATGGGAACCTCCAGTGCCAGTGTGAACACAACACAACAGGCCAGGACTGTCAGCGCTGCAAGAAGGGCTTCAAAGCCAAGTCCTGGAAGGCTGGTTCCTACCTGCCAACACCCAATGGAACCCCCAACACCTGTACGTATGCAGGGTGGCTTCACCTGCTCCGACTGTGTTCATCCGTCTCATCAATCTGACTCAGACAGACACATACAGTACAACACGGCCGAATCCTTTCATACACCTTCACTATGGATATCTGTCAATACTGTATATGGTATCATAATTATCACATTATCTACATCCAGAGCCATGGTGCCGGAAGAATCTACGGTGGTAAAGTGCACCGTGAGTGCCTCCACATTAAGTAAAGCCAGGCTACACCCTGTTACAGATGGAGGGAAAAAATACACCAAGCAGCTGGTTAGTCTTAGGAACTTAAGACTGGAAAATGGGAGACACACTTACCCTGCCTTTGTTGAAATACAACCCATTTGCCTTCCAACACCTCTAATGCACCGGCACCTCTAATGCACACTAATTAACACATTTTCTCTCATTATTTCCTGAGATCTCCACAGCAATCTGTCTGTCTGGCAACAGCTTAGCGCCAAGAACCGGTCCAGCACACAACACCATGTAAAACGGAAAGCAAATTGTACTTGCACTTAAGTTTTTTTTTGCACAGATAGGTAGCTAGATTTTGTTGTTTGTGTTCAGAGCCAGGAAAAACAACCCCCACCACCTCCCTCCCCGTGATTTCCAGTCCTTGTACTAAGATAACCTCATCAGCAGCTGACTGCAGCTTCATATTTGACTCGACAGAAACAAGAGTGGCATCAGTCTTCTCATTTAACCCTCGGTAAAGGAGCGAATGTGTGTGTTTCCCCAAAGGTCAACCGATCCCTATAAACTTCTGAGGATTATTTTTAAAAGGAAATCCTACTTTAAAACATTCAGCCTCAAAACTAATTATCAAACAAGCCGTCAATACAACACTGACAATCCTGCCAGACTTGCACATGCAGCAGATGCAGAGCAGCGTTTGTGCTTTTAGCCACCTGATGAAGTCCAATATCCGCTCTCCTTTTACCTCTCATTTTGTCTCCAAACAGACAAACTCCTGAGGGAAATATCAGGCTCTTTAGTTGCTAAATGCTCCACTATGTTCCCCAGCTAATTGCCAAATTTCCCTGCCTGCTGTTTGATGCTAAGCAGGTAGTGTACAGAGGGGTTTTTACTGCTTTCTCGTTCACTGAAACAAATCAAAACTGTGCTGATGACAGCAATCAGAGGCGACCAAAACAGTAAAGCTGAGAGCTGTAAAAACCTAAATGAAGAGCTGGCAGACACTAAAACACTCTGTAGGGTCGAGGGTAACTGCAGAGTTGATGATAATTCTCCAGTACGGCCGCTTACTTAATCAATTGTTTATATAAAATATATTGATAAGCGCAACCTGAAAGATATTTCTCCTAACAAGCCCTCCTGTTGACACATTAACTGCTTTTGTTAGCTCAATGCCCTGTTAGCTTTAACTGCTGGTTGTTCAGACCCGCTCATTTTAATGCTAGCATGGTGTACTGTTAGCTGATGTTTTGAAGTGAAAGAAAGGTATAACTCCTACTTTAGCTCCTCTCTTTAGCCAATAAGAGTCATTTCTTTACTTCATTTTCAGTTTTAGTCTGTTCTCTTATTCTACTCTACACATTTACTTGTTTGTGCCACTGCAAAGATCCGAGACTGCTGTGCAATCAATACACTTATAATTTCATTTTTTAAATCAGAGGTGATGGATCACGACATCATATTTATGTATGGGTTTTCTCATCACCCTGAGGTCCTGAAAAACAGCAATGAGGGACGTAGTGGAAATGACAGGAGAAGTTGAGGCGGGTTGATGGAGAGGCTGAGCTCTCTGGGTTTCGTCACCTCGGTGCAGGGAGCAGATCAGAGCTGTGTAACGATGGGGGGAGTGCATGGGCGGGTGGGGGGGGATCCTCTTGGAGAGTGTAGCCGGCTACAGTAGCTAGATATGATAAAATAATAATCTAGGGCAGCCCCTCCCTAGTTTTCTCCTTTCAAACAATCGTGGACACACTCACAAGCACATACACACTCATACACACCTGTACTTGTACACTCACTGCAGAGAATGACTCTATTGTCAGCCTTTTTTTTTATCATGCTGTTGTTTCCGACCCACTTCTAATGGTACTGACACACACCTTCAGAGCCCATCACCACCCTTTTAAAACTCCTAAATCCCATTAGTGGGATTTAAAAATTAAAATGTTTGCAACTTTCTCGGTTGAAATGCTACAAAAAAAATGGCCACGGTTCACGAAACGGTTTGGTCTCTACAGATTGCATTATGCATGCCAAGCTAAGCTAACTATAAATACAATCAGAGAAAGTATGCCAAAAAGGTGAAAGAGTTTTTTGACTCGAGCGTAGTGAAGCAGCTGCTCCCTCTCTGACCATACATATGTGATGAGGACAAGTGAATGTGGGAAGGATTAACAGGTTAAATGGGGGGGGTGCAGCCACACTAATTACTCCAGGACATTGAGAAGTGGTCTACAACGACCGTATTTTAGCAGAACAGCACTTAGGCTCTCTGTGCCACCTGAGTCTGATGAATGAGGTTGACTCAAGTCTTTAGGCAAATTGAATGCATAAATAAACAAGGTCTCATCTCCTCCTTCCTTTTCTTATTCTCTTTCAGGTACAATTGCTGGGTCCTCCGCCGGTTCGAGTAAGTAATAATGCAAAGCAAAGCAGGAGAGGTGGCTCTCCACTATCCCTCTCTCTCTGTCTCTCTCTCTCTGTCTCTTCCTGTCTCATCTCTTTCCCTTTTGATGTTTTCATTGTTTTGGAAATTTCCGATTTTAACCCCATACTTCACCCTCTGTACGTCCCCCTTAACCAGCACCACCACCACCCCCTTATCTTTCTCTCTCTCTCTCCTGTGATGTTCAGCTGGCTCTCTAGTCAGTCATTTTTTCTCTTCCTGCATGCATCTCTCCTCTCAGTGCTGCAGTTTGGGCCCTGTGTGCTTCATTATTAATAGGCCTCTCTGTCGCCATGTCCTTTCATCACAGCACATCACACTAACCTGCACAGGAGGAATTCTTCCACAGTTGCGCTCTTTCTTATTTAGAGTAAAGACAGCGGTGTTGACGTGTTGAAGAGAGGGCGGGATGACGGAGAGCTGGGTGAGAATGGGCAGTGGATGCAGCAGCAAAGGCAGCTGAGAGAGTGAGGGAGAGAGAGAGAGAGTGAAAGAGAAGAGAGAGAGGGGAAGACACAGAAAGATAAAGAAATGGGAGAGAAGGATGTGGGCATATGTTAGTGTGTTGTAATGCAGCGTGATTCCGGGTGAGGAGCTCGGGGAGGCAGGAATAAAAGGGAATTTGATTAGGGATTCTCTCTGTGGAGAGGCTCTCAGCCTCAGAGCTGTTAGACAGAAACGATCGGCAAAGTGGCAACATCAACCCTGACAGCACTGGGCTTTTCTCCACATGGCCCAACAGTAAAAGGCTGATGCATGGATAGACTGAGCAATTGGACTGCACTGCAGAAGTCTGCATTTTTTTCTTTTTTTAAACAAAAGGTCTCCTCTCACAATTAGATGCAACTGTGCTGTGATTTAACAGATATGATTTGCTGTGGAAACTGATTAGGGGTCTGGCGGTTCAGGTTCTGTGGTTCGGGTTCCCACGGATTCAGCTCTCTGTGATTTAATCAAGATTTCTACCTGCGTTGCTAAACAGCCACAATCTCATTTACTGTTCCTGAAGCTGAAGATGAGACAGAGGGTGGAGACGAAGGCGAAGGTGGACTCGAGAGCAAACTACAGAGCACCTCGGGTATCTCACATGCTGAACAGTCACCAGCTGACCATGCAGCCCATGAGGCCTTTGGAGGCCGTCAGGAAGGTGCGGAAAAGTAGCTGTAGCTGGATGTAGAATATAGAAACTACATTTAGTCAACACTTTATCACCCCTGCTAGGATTAACCCCCACACAGTAGCATAAGTTGATAGTAGGGCTGGGTGATGAAATGATCTCTACAACAACACTGGTGATCATGGATAATATTCGATAAATAGCAACCATGGGCACAAGACAAGACAAATACAGCACCAACAAATCACAGAACATCAGTGATTTCTTAATGGTTTGTGAAGCTGGATATTAGAAAAGAAAAAAACAAAACAGCAGTGCAATCTGTGCATATATTTGCAACAGCGGAAAAACAAACAACCTTTGGAGGAAAAAAAAAAAAGGTTGTGTTTCCATCCAACAGACACAGACAGGCAAAGTCTGCCGTCCCAAACTGCACACACAAGCAGCCAGGCTCAATAACGAGCCTGCGTGTTGCCCAGCCCTGTCTGACAGCTGTAGTTACTAGTTACTTTGTAGATTTAAATTCCATATATTGCACACACTGCAGTCATTTTTGCCTATTAGCGAGTGCTGAGAGTGAAAACAGCTGCCAGTGAAGTCCACTGGTTTCACTGATTTTGTAGATAAATGGCGTTGTTTTTCACTTATCCTGTCTTTCTTCATGATTCTCAATTATTTCTTAAAAAAATCCTTTAGCAATAATTTGACATTTTGGAGAATAAGCCTGTTTGTTTTCTGGTGGTGGACTTAGAGGAGGCAGCCTGTACTGCTCAGCTGCAGGCAGCAGCCGTTTTTGTTTGTTTGTTTGTTTGTTTGTTTTAGCTTAGCTTAGCACAAAGTGAGTGTGCTACGATAAGCAGTTCTCTAACCATCGGACAAAGAGTTAGGCTAATTTGCCATCTCTGTACTAAGCTAAGCTAATCAGGGTACAACCTTGTACTGAACATTTTAGTGAATAAACATATTTCCCAATATATTGATCAACTCATTTAAGATAGTTTATTAAAACAGAGATCAGACTGAAATATTCTAACTAGACTCAAATTTTTTTACAATTTATTAAGAACGTATTGGTTTTTGTAAACAGTGCCAAACAGAATCAGTCTTGACTTGATCTGTATGAAAATACGACACTGTACCTGAACTGTATATATTTTGCCGATGATGCTTTCATATATTTTCCATTTGAAGACAGGATTTGAACTTAGACTTGAGTTTTTATCCTGATCTTAGGATCTGTCTTTGTCTAGCACTGCCTACAGCTGCACATCAACACTGTGCAGTAGTGGAGACTCACGGTTCACCTGTGACAAATCAAAAGTGTGAGGCCATGGATGTGTTTATAGACACTGACGAGCAGCGTGTTCTTTTCTGTATACACACCATACATAATTCATCCGTGACTTCCTGGAGGTCTTACAATGAACATCGGCTGCTTCCCCGACTGTGCAGCTCTCTGACGTTAAAGTCCGATGTGGGCTGTCCCATCTCGAGAGTGCAAGCATCAAACTATATGGACATTCAGTCTTTATTTGTTCTGACTGACTGGTTTTAAAGCAGCCAGGGGACGGACGTGAACGGATTCTGTCAGCCGCTTGAATGTACAGTAAAGTGGTCTTCAAACTCCGGCTTGCCCTCATGCTAAATTTAAACCTGCCATCTTGGTAGGCAGTGCACCTCTCATGTTGCACCAGAAAAGCACTTAGGACGTAGGAGGATTACGGTACTGCAGTGATGTCGTCAAAGTTTTTTTTTTTTTTTTTTTGGTCTGAAGGAAATCCATTAAGAGCATATGCTGAACAGCACAGCACTTTTGACTTTTGTTGTTTGGCTGACATCAGTAGGGGGACTCGAAAGAATTTACTGATTAGCTGTGATTTGGGAGGGGCTGACAGAAGCTGTAACGTTGTATAAACAGACTTACAGTCCTCTGTAAGCTGTTTAAAGCCTGCTGTGAAAGACCCAACCCATCGCACTACATCACATCAAGACTTTCTGTTTATGTTTGCAGTTATGCGACAATTAAATTCTACTTTGCGTCCATCTGTACAGACATTCAGAGAAATATAATCACTCAGCAGTAAATTCATTTGCAACTCATCTGATATTTCCTATTCCTATATTTTTCAATCTATTTAATCAATGATGGAAGTAACTTAGTTAAAAGTAAAGGCTGAAATAATATAAAAATCTGTACAAACCACAGTTCAGATGCGTAGAGGAGCATTTGTGCCTTTTTTTTATCTCATGTTTAAGAAGTGTGTTTGGCTTGAGCCTGACCCTGATGTGAGAAAACCCTTGTTATCTGTGTGTGCGCGTGTGTATGTGCATGTGTGTATGTGTAGATTTATAGCAGGCATATGGTGAAGTTCAGTGAAACCCATAAATCATCTTCATCCTCTCCTTTTCCTCCCGGGGATCTGAGGTCTTAGGTTCCACTCTCACAGAGGGGCCGCCACTACTGTTTGTACATGCACACACTGATACGCACACACACACACACACACACACACACACACATATATACTGAATGCCCTGTGACATTAATAACTAGATCATATTAGAATATCAGTTATCTGGAATCAACCTGCATCCTCTGCCTTCTTCTCAGACTCTCAGCTGCATTCAAAGATGCAGTCGAAGCTCGTAAAGTTATTTTGAAATATTAGAAGCAGCAAAACAGGAAAAAGCCAAAAAAGTTGACTTAATCTTTGAACTGTGCAGATGGGAGTCAAAGCAGTCTGGGATTTTTATTTTTCGGTTTTTCATCCACATCAAAGTTGGTTATATAAAATCATATTTTCTGAACCTTTTCCAGGAATATGAAAATGCAAATCCAAGCTTAGGTTTGTATTGTGTGATTTCACATTACGATCAGAGATTGATTTCTGTCTGGGGGTCTGCATTACCCAAGAGGCTGCTTCTCTATAAACATTACAGCATGCTTATATGTTGGACAGCATGTCATAGTAGTTGCAGCCTTTTGTCATACCCCTGCCCCAGTTAACTCAGTGAGCATGCTCAGATGAGGATTAGCGATCTATTGGCAAGAGAATCTGATCCACAGAGCCCGCAGCCCATTGGTCAGCTGGATGGATGGGCGTTTGATGAGGAGGGGGAGGGGAGGCCACTGAAACCAAATCCTAAAACCCAGTCATACATCTACCTATCAAGCCGCCGTGACCCCACATGACCCCACTTCATCTTTTTCATTGAAAATCAGATCCCATGGCTGCGGAGGAGCCTGAGGACAGTACCAGCAGACTCACACACACATGCAGATGGAAATGTGTGTACAAACTTACAAGCTCTGGTGATGTACTACACTAGATCAACGACAATCCCATCTGTGCGCCGCCATCATCTCACTCCCGTCTGTTGAAATCCTTGCATTTTGATAAAGGTTGAACTTGGCCTCAGACACAGGGAGAGATTGGATCATGTCCGGAAAATCATGTGACATATTAATAACATTCATGCTGTCACTCAGCCTGCCGCCATTAGGTGTCCTGGCGAACATTATCCGGTCCCGAATCGCAATGGCTTCATTAGTGTGGGGCTAAATCAATGTCCAGCACTGTGGTAATAAATGATGAGGATGCTAAGACTGACAGGTGGCATTAAACATTATTGTTATCATTTCTCAGGCTACATTAATACAAGCGACAAATTATCTCATTATATGCAAATGCATCTATGTGGAAGACACTTTAATATGTGTCCGAGCAGCGAGGACACACATGAACAACCGCTGTGTGCTCGCTTCAGACTGTGTGTGTGTATGCCAGAGAGCGTGTCATGGGACAGTTAGTGAGTCCATCTGTAAAAACCGACAGGCACATGTTAGAGGATTATGTAATGAATGAGATTAGACCGTTGATGCATTACGTGAGAGAGTGATGGCGCTGTTGCATGGCTGAAAATGACACTAAGACCTTGCTGTCCTCTATTTGTTTTTGTTTTTCCTTCACATACAGAGTCTGTTGCCCTCAGTGACTCCGAGTCTGGGGTCAGAAACTCACATTTCAGTTTACTAAACCCTCACCACTTTCAGCTAAGTAAAGGTAGGCTGAGATTTCCTGTGTGTAATGTAATTTAGACGTGATTGTAGTGCATGACTACGCTAGAAGAGAACTGTGAGAGTTAGAAATGATGTGAAATGCTGCTTTTATTGATCCTGTAGAGCTTTCAAAAAAAAACAAAACAACCTAAACCTCCAGACGGCCAGACATTAAAACTTCTAGATCTCACTTCCCTGTGCATCCCCCATCACTGCTTCCCAACCATGTATAGCTCAACAAAACATCTGCACCTCACCCTTGTACGCAATCCCACCGTCCCTTAGGCTACAGAGCTATTTGAACTAATTTTTGCACAGTAGTCTGGATGTGGAGAGAGTTTGACGATGACAGTTTTCCTCCAATGTGTTTGTGGTGTGACAATGCAGCAGAGACGTTCTTAGTCTTGTTTACACAACATGTTTTAGGTGACTACTCTGGATCAGTGAGCAGAAGAAATCAGAAAATCTGTGGTCATTATTATCAATTACAATCAGATCAGGAAGAAGAGTAGTTGCACAAAGTTTCCTGTGTCCTATATCCTATACTCTGTAACATCATACATGTATTAATAGCGCAGAACAGTGTGGTGTGCAGCAAAGTGCTGATTGTCAATGCTACGATCGTAGTATTTTCTCATTAATTAACTGCTGAATGAATATGTGCCCATCAAACATTAATAGACTCATATTAGTAAGAAATAGTGGGGTGATTAGCCAGAGCATTACAGATAATATTATGATTGGGGCTATACAAGTAAAACCCAACATGGAGGAATTAGTGTAATGTATTGAGTTATATTGTATCACTGTATAGTGCTAGATAAATGAATCAGTAATTGATTATTTGTTGTCGTAAAGGTGCAAAATGAACATTCATTTCATCCCTCAGATCTAACGAGACAAAATTCAGTGTGCAAACACATATGCACACAACCGTACACAACATTGCAAGTGTAAAACAGAGTAATACACTGACAAACACTGTGCGATTCCTCTTTTCTTTTCTTTTTTTTTTTTACAACCATATTAACAATAGTCACACCTTTGACTATCGCTGCGTTTTGCAGGGAAAAAAAAAAAAACACCACCATTTTCCAGCACTGAAAGGGTTGTGGAACAGCTTTTGAGTTTAGCCTATCTCAGCAGTGTGAAATCACACTTTCATTGTGTGTTCTCACTTCTGTGTGTATGAATGTGCATACTGGGAAAGGGTGTGTGTATATAAGTGCACATTTTGAAGGGAAAAAGGAAAGCTCGGCTTTCTTTGGATAAACAATCTGAGGCAGCATCTCTTATGCTAATTTCTTAGCCTGCTCGTTCCTCATTGCATTTACATTCTCTGTCCTCATGTAACTGATGCAACAGACAACCCGAGCTCCACCAGCAGAAACCAGAGTTACAGAGAGCTCAGCCCCCACTAACAGACAATGTGTTACCCACCAGCCCCTTTATCTGAGCCTTCACTGGTACCCCTGGGAGAATCTGACACACTTCCTGTTACAACAGAGGTTTCTCCCTCCTTCAGCATCCACTCCATCAGAGGTGCACCAAGTTTCCTTGACACCCGAGGAGCACACACCTTCAGAAACAATCCCCCAACGCTCACATCTGTCTCACCCGGTCCCGAAGGAGTCCCCACATCATGCAGTTGCTGATCATCATCATCATCATCATCATCATCCTGTCACAGAGGACTTCATCCTCCATTCTCACTCTCATGATCACCACCACATGAGCCCAATCAAAACTATGGAAAAACACTCAGCATCGGTGCATAGTGAGAGGGGAGGTAAGACACACCCATAGCTGTAGATGACAGCAGATATAGAGGCTCCCAGAAAATAGAATAATCCAATTTAGTATCAGTAAATCATTTTCATTTCCAGCCAGCGTGATGGTTTTTATGGTGTGGAACTGATCTGAAATGGACAATTTTCAGGAGACTAAAGTCACTAACATGCTCTTATATACAAGCTATAATCATTTTATGTCGCCCGGCATCATATTGTATGTCAGAGACACTTTTTCAATTTATATAGCGACAGTGAAATCTAGTTAACGTGGGTGAGCAAGAGGCAGGAGAGGCTGGAGAGAGAAGCAGGAGGATGTATGAGCACTGGCAGCGGATGGTTGGTGAAAGTCTGAGTTCAGTTGACATTGTCTTTGCATCATTCAGAGACAATGAGAGAGTTGTGTATCAGACACAGGATCAGAGCGATGAAAAGATATGAGGAAGTAACAGCAGTCGACAGAATCAGGACTAAGCCCAAAACATCAATTCCCCAAAAATGTAACCTCAACTAACCGCAGCAGCACATAACATATATATTACTATTTTTAACTTTTTTTTTTTTTTGGGAGTGCAGCATTAATATGTTAAGTGTCAGGATATAAATAAAAATGATCACATGTTGTTTGAGGTCACTTTCTGCTACTTCTGGCATGGAGTCAACCTGCCAATGAGGGAGCAGATGAAGAGCTCCATCACTGTCATGGTTTGCGAAGCCCAACAGACTCTCGCACGCATCCTTCTCTCAGTCAGTGTAGAGCGTCGGGAACCCCGAATGCTCAGGCTGCCAGTGTCTGATGTCAGACGGTTTGGGCTGAGCTGATTGAGATTAATGCCAAGAACGGTACGAATCATTCCTACCCCCAAGGCAGCATGGGTTACTGAGATTAAATGCGTTTATGTTCACTGCTGTGCTACATCAGGCTTTGAAAACAAGCGTGATTCAGAATTCTGCTTTCCCACCAGAGAGTTTCTTTTCCGCCTCTGTGTGCACGCACGTATGTGTGCAACCGTGACAGATGTGTAAGAGAGCGGGTCTGGTGGGGCCAGAGTCGGACATGACTGGAGGTAGGCAGGGGTTACCTTTCGATGAGATGCAATGATGGCATGATGCCAGTTGTGTGAAATGGTCCAGGATGCTGTGAGAACAGCTGCTGGCGTCCTGTCTCACTGGAGCCCCAGGGAGGGGGGAGGGATGAAGGGGGAGCGAGTGGGCGGGAGATAGCCTGAAGGGGGATGCTCCGCAGGGGAGCAGGATGCTTGCAGGATGCCTCTCTGAAGAAGAAGAACAACTGGAGACGTACAACGCCCGTGCAAAAACACCTCAAGGGGAAACACAGATGGAAGCATGCAGCGCTGCAGTCTCTAGCGGTCTGGTGATCATTAGTCCCTCAATGACATGCATGGTGTGGTCGCTACATGTGATTGGTTATCCATGTTTTGAGTCTTAATCATCTCAGTGTGGAGGCGGGCTGTGTTTTGATTTATTGAATTGTGCCTGTGTAGCAGTAAATGAAAAGGTAGAAAAAGTAAGAGGAGGGTTGATCAGTAAACTGAACTACTTTCGCATCTCTTCTTCTTCTTCTTCTCTCAGTTGTGCTCACTATAGCTCTAAAAACTTGAAGCAAAGGATCCTGGGAATGGCATAAAGCCCTCTGGGAAAGTGGAACATACAAAGGAAAAAGGGAAGGAAGGAGGGGGGGGACTTGAGCAAGAGACAATTAAAAATGCAGCAAAAGTGGGATGTGTATGCAAAGTTGTCTCTGGTAGTATCCTGATCCAAGATGTTTTGTGTTTTGAGTGTAGCGCATTAATTCTCAACATAAGGATTCAGATGTTAGTGTAATATACGACAATCTATTGAACGCATGAATATTCAAATGGGTAAATACGACAACAAAAATAAAGAGCGGAGACACATCCTGTTTTTCTATCGCGAAAGGGAAACAAAAGAATCAAAGCTCAAGCAAGTAGCAGTCAGAAAATTTCATGACATTCAGATAAAAGGAAGAGCATGTCATTTCTTTCACACCCAGAGTGAAAGTGCAGTGATGAAGGAGTTTCTCAAGCCTCTCTTACTCTCACAGCTTTTTCCCAAGCCCAGGGCTGAGACCCCTGATGGGGCAATCCACTAACTGACAGGGAGAGAGAAAAGAAGAGAGGAGGAAAACAAGGTCTCAGAGGAAGAAGGAGGAGAAAGAAAGGCAGACGATATCAGTAATCTTTACCCATGCACTGCAGTATCAGCCTAATTATAAAGTTCCTACTGTTCAGGTCGCTGAGGAAAAAGACCATGTAAAAAATACATATACACCTCACATGATCTGTGTCTTTTCTGGCTGTGTTGTTATAACAATGACTGTGGTGTGTCAGTCTCCCACAAGTCTGGAGAACATGTACACGAGACTCACGACCACAAATCAACAACAACAACAACCACCTCACCTGAGCACGGAGAGAAACGGAGGGAGGAGGAAAAAGAGACAATAACTGAGAAGACAGGTATTTTCTTTTCATGTGTAGTAGAGAGGCAATTCCTGTAGATTTATCGACTCTAGTTAAGTTATGATGCTGTAAATGTGCAGTAGATAAACCTGACAGCTCACAGTGAGACCTTAAACACTGAAAAGAGGAATGCATCTAAATTTATCTCCTCACTGACATAATAATCTGTCAGTCAAATAATGCACTGGGGCTATATCATAACGTTACCATGTGTCATATTCTTATCAGAGACAATGACTGAAGCTGAAGAGCAAAATATGTTACTATATTTTTTATTTACTGTTCAGGATGCAGAGATGAGAGAAGTTAAATTTATCCCACGAGATGTTTTTTTTTTTCTCATCATTACATCAATGATGATTGTGCTGTTTCAGTCTCCCACAACAACGGACAGCATGCACATGAGACACATATTCACAAAACAACGATCGTTACTGAGCATGAGAGGAAAGAGGAGGAGGAGGAGAGAGATGCTGAGAGGAAAGGTATCTCATTGGCACTTATGTCAGATTTACCTCATGTCTTTGCTTGTTGTGTCAACGATGATTATGTTGTGACAGTCTCCCACACTGTGCACGAGACCCACAGCCCTAATGGAGAGAAAAGCCAGGAGGAGGGAAAAGAAAGCCACGCTGAGAGGAAAGGTATCACCTTCAGATTGTGCTGTAGTTTCTGCTTGTAGCCAAATGTAGAAACATGCTGGAGATAAACTTTAAGAGCAAGTTAAACAGCAGAAATACATCTACATTTGTGCTTCTTTGGTCGACTGTCAGTCTTCCACGAGGCTGAGGAACACGCACATGAGGCTCACGGCCAGAAAAGTAAAACCTCACTTCACCACGAGGAGAGGAAGGAGGAGGCAGATGAGGAAAAAGAAAGAAAACCCGAAGAGACAGGTATCTCTATAATGCGTGTTAGAGGAGAGAGACCATATAAATCTACAGATTTATATATGCGTGGATGTAGTCGGGCAGATGGGCAGTGGACCAAAATCAAATTTGACAACTCACAGTGCCGTACTGGAAACAGCAGCTATTCATCTACAGTCATTGACCTGCTATTTAAATAATAAATGTGGTGTTTCAGTCTCCCACAAGTCTGTGGAGCATGGACATGAGAGTCATGGACACAAAACAACAACGTCATCTGGGCACGGGGAGGAAATGAAAGGTATCTAGAGGTTTCTAGATGTAGAGACAGAGTTTTTGTTGTAGTTCAGCTGTGGCTCTGGCTGTTAAAATGCAGTAGACAAACTTTCCTCACAACTTGGCAAGTCATGGTGTAAATTGGCATTTGCACACAAGCAGGAATGCTGTTGTTGTTATTAATGGTTGTGATGTGTCAGTGCACCACATGGTTGAGGAACATATACATGAGACTCATGGACGCAAAACAACCTCATCCGAGCATGGAGAGAGAGGGCAGGAGGAGGATGAGCATCAGACAGAGAGACAAGCTGAGAGGAAAGGTATCTGCTCTGTACGAGGCTGTAGCTGACTGTAGTTAGTCTGTAGTGGTGGAAACAAACTGTCGTCATGGGTTAAACATCTTGATCTTTGCTTCTTATGCTAATGCTGATTATGATTATGACATCAGTCATCCACGAGTCTGAGGGACATGGACATGAAGCTCATGGACACAGAACCACAGCCTCATCTGAGCACGAGGAGAGAGGGCACACAGAGAGAAAAGCTGAGGAGACAGGTATCCTGTGTTTTATGTGATGGTAGCAGTGCTCCTGTTGTTTTATATGCAGTACACATGCAGCTGCGAAACTTTAACCGTGAGTTTCCTCGGCACTCGAAACCAAAAAAGAACAGCAGAAATTTGTCTCATTATAAAGAGTGAATGAATGGAGGAGCAAGGAAAGGAAAAAGACAGGAGAAACAAGTTTAACACCAGAGACTGCTGTATCTAGTGATGGGATCGCACCTGCTGCGACACCCTGCAACATTTTGTGAGTGTATCTTGCTCGGTTGTGACACTATCACAATGAATATCTATCCACAGTCAGAGAGAAACACAACCACCTTCCAAAATATTCAAAAACCACCTCCGTGGTACTTCCTGCTGTAGTAGATGTCTCCAGACGAGCAGATGTACTGTCACTGTCACGGCTGGTTGTTTAGGTTGCTAAAACAGGAACGGCAAAAGTGATGTTTTTAATTGTTTTATCAATGATGATTTCACTGTGTCAGACCACCACAAGTCTGAGGGACATGCACATGAGAGTCACGGCCACCACATCTCTTTTGATGACGGAGAAAAAAAAGAGGAGGAAGAACATAGTGAAAGAAAAGGTAGATGTTTTCTTTGTATTATGTTGGCTGTAGTTTCCCTGTGTAGTGGTAGAAACCTGCACTAATGAGAAGCTTGGGTTGCAGAAATGCATTTAAATTCAAGGTTGTGGTTATTTAATCAAGATTGTGGTGTTACAGTTGTCCATCAGCCGGAGGGACATGGCCATGAGACTCACGGCCACAAAACAACAAGCTCATCTGAGCACGGGGAGGACAAAGACAGAAAACCTGAACAGACAGGTATCTGTGTGAGAAGTAGTGGAGACAATGCTCCAGATTTAATGTAGCTACTGTAAACCTAACAATACACGGTGTAAAACGTATAAGTGCATATACTGGTGTTTCAGCTCACCGCATGTTTGAGGGACACTTTCACGAGTCTCACGGCCACAAAACAACAAGCTCATCTGGGCACGGGGAGAAAAGCGAGGAGGGGCATGAGAGGGCAGGTATCTCCTTTAAACACATTTAACATGCAGCTGATAAACTTGTACTACAAGACAAAGTTGCATCTTACTGTTGAAATGTAGAACCTGCACCTGCTGCAATGAAGGTGTTCTTTCCTGTTGTGTTCATGGTGATCGCTGTGTGTTAAGTCTCACATGGACATGGACATGAGTCTCATGGTCACAAAACTGGAACCTCACCTGAGCACGGGCACAAAGGACATGAGGAGGCGCATATAGAAAGTAAGGCTGAATGGAGAAGTGTCTTTTTTATCACCAGTGTAGTATACAGTGTTAGCTGATGAACTGAAGATAAACTTCCAACTTTCACTGACAAATGTGATGCTAGACCCCCACAAGCCTGAGGAGCATGTACATGAGACACATCATGGCCACAGAACCACCACCTCACCTGAGCATGGGGTGAACAGGCATGAGGACGTGCATAAAGAAGGTAGAGGCATTTCTTTTACATGTAGAGGTGGCGATTTCAATGTCGATTTATTACAGCACTTTAGATTAGTCATTACAGGGCTGTCACCTTTTTAAAAATTCAGGTTCGAATTAATTAAAAATGTGCATTTGATATGTTCAAATTCATTCAAATGCAAGCCACATCACCTGATGCTGGACTACAGAGCAGAACTGAAGCTGATTGAGAGAGTAACTTCCACCACCAGTTAAATTTGTCAAATTACGACTGGACTCATGAGATATTTACCTGGATGTGTCTCTTTGGCATTAAGACAGCCCGTCTGTCAATTCAAGATACAGAGCTCATGTCATTCCAGTATTATTTATAGATATTTTAAGGTGTTGTGGGGATGTTGTGTTTACCTTTTTGCTTGTCATGTTCATGACAATTGTGGTGTTTCAGTCTCACACATCTCTGAGGAACATGGACACCAGGCTCATAGCCACAAAACCACAACCTCAACCGAGCACGGACATGGAAAGCACGAGGACACACACACTGAAAGGAAAGGTATCTCTTCTGTAGTGTCCCTGTAGTGTTCGCAGATAAACTCCAGTTAATCTTGGCAACTTTTAATCATAAATGTTCAATGTCAGTCCCCCACAAGCCTGACGAACATGGACATGAGATGCATCACGGTCATGAAACATCTGAACACGGAGCAGAGAATGAAAAGAAAGGTATCTTGACCTTGTACATATATATACTGTAGTTTAGTAAGAAGTTGTTAAACTTTAAGCCATCATACAGTATAGCCAACATAGCTCAATTCAAGATTAACCATTAATTAATTAATTAATTAATTAATTAATTAATTAATTAATCAACCACAAAGCCTGCATTACTTCTTAGTTGCTAGGGAAACGTGATAATCTCACGAGGTGTTTCTACTTATTATGTTCATGTGTCAGTCTCCCAGAAGCCTGAGGGACACATACAGCAGCATAACTCCAAGTCAAAGCTTCAAATTTTCAAGTAGCTGAAATGTGAATGTAAATTTTGGATTCTCATGTTGACGATGATGACGGTCATTTCAGTCTCACACGGGTCTCATGATCATGGACATGACAGTCATGGCCACAGAACAACAACCTCATCCTCACATGCAGAAGAGAAACATACTGAAAAAGGTATCACTTGTAGATGCAGCAGTGAACAGCAGTGTCCCAGTACTTTTACAGACAGTACTCTAAGTTTACCTGTAGTGACAGAAACTCAAGCCCTTATAATACACTCCTAAAAATGAGAAACAGCAGGGATGCATGTATAATCTAGAATTTTATGTTGATGACAATAGTCATTTCAGTCTCGCATGGGGCCCCGGGTCCTGGACATGAGAGTCATGGCCACAAAACAACAACTCTGTCATCGCATGGAGAAGAGAAACATACTGAAAAAGGTATATCTTGGCTTTTATATACTGTAGTTCACCTGTAGTGACAGAAATTTTCAGCACAGTCCAAACATGAAGCTTTAAAACACCCTCCTGTAACCTCCTGCATCGATGACAATGGTCATTTCAGTCTCTCACGGGTCTCATGGACATGACAGTCATGGCCACAAAGCAACAACCTCATCTCTACACGGAGAAGAGAGGCACACCCAGAGTAAGAGTGTCTCTTGTATCTGTAGAAGTGGTAGTTTTCTAGTACTTGACAAAACTTGCAGCATACTGTAAACAAAAGAACATCCCACCTGTGAATTGCAAGCAGCAGATATGCATGATGATTCTTATGTTGATGACAATGGTCGTTTCAGTCTCACATGGGTCTCACGATCATGGACATGAGAGTCATGGCCACAAAACTACAACTTCATCTTCACATGGAGAAGAGAAACATACTGAAAAAGGTAGATGCAGCAGTGAGCGCCTCTAGTACTTTTACATACTGCAGTTTATGGCACAATTTACACTCGAACCATAAAGTTGCCCATCTGAAAATTTGAAGCAGCAGAAATGTAAATGCATGTAAAATTTTAGATTCTCATGACAGTGGTTGTTTCAGTCTCCCATGGATCTCACCAACATGGACATGACAGTCATGGCCACAGAACAACAGCCTCATCCGTACACGGGGAAGACAGGCATAATGAAAGACAAGGTATCTGTATTAGAAGTAGTGATGTAGATTCAGATACTGTAGGGTACTTTAGGGTATCTCTTGTATATGTAGCTTGTAGTTTACTTGTAGTGACAGAAACTTAATTTGAAACATACATGATATAGATTCTCTGCTATATATTGCAAGCAGTAGAAATGCATGTAAACTTTGGATGCTTATGTTGACAACAATGGTCGTTTCAGTCTCTCACGGTCACGGACATGACAGTCATGGTCACCAAACAACCTCAGCCTTTCATGGTGGAGAGAAACAACCTGAAAAAGGTATCTGTAGCAGTGAACAGCAGTGTCCCAGTGCTTTTACATACTGTAGTGACAGAAACTCACAGCCCTAACATACCCTCCCTTAAACTGCATGCAGCAGAAATCCATGATAATCTTTGATTCTTATGTTGATGACGATGATTGTTTCAGTATCTCACGGGTCTCACGCTCTCGGACATGACAGTCATGGCCACAAAACGGCTTCATCTGCACATGGAGAAGAGAGGCAGACCGGTAAATGGCATTTCCTGTATAAGCAGCAGTGATAAGTTTTCTAGCACTTTTTCATACTGTAGTGACAGAAACTTTCAGCAAAATGTAAAGTTGAAGCATAAAAATACCCCTCTATAAATTCCATGCAGCAGAAATGCATTAACATTTTTGACTCTATGTTGGTGACAATGGTTGTTTCAGTCTCTCACGGGTCTCACGGACATGGACATGGACATGACAGTCATGGCCACAAAACAACAACGACCTCATCCTCGCACGGGGGAGAGCGGCATACTGAAAGACAAGGTATCTGTATTAGAAGTAGTGGTGTAGATTTAGATACTGTAGTTTAGCTGTGTTGCATTAAATATGCAGTACATAAACCGTCCCCACAAGCTACACTTGGCAACTCCAGTGTTAAACTGGGCCACTATAAACAGCAGAAATGTATCTGAATTCATCCATCTGCATCTGCTCAGCTATATAACGGCTTAGTGGGTAAACTCAGGCCATACATTAAAATCTGAAGCTGGCACCAAGAGCAGCATCACATTATCTATCTGAGATGCTAAATATAGGACGAGAGAGGACTGAGCAAAAAGAAAAAACTCATGTTGTTGTTCTGCTGGTGTGTTAGTCCACAAGTCTGAGGGACACGTGCATGAGAGTCACGGCCACAGAGCACCAACCTCATCTGGGCACGGTAAGAAAAGGAAAAGAGAGCAAATCAAACACTTGACCAATAGTTTAGAGTCTTTTTTTTTTTTTTTTTGCTCATTATCTCACCGCGTTTCAGTCTCCCACAATTTTGAGGTGCACGTACATGAAAGTCACGGCCACAAACTGACAGCCTCATCCGGGCACGGGCAGAAGAAGGAGGAGGAGGACGAGCAAACGGAAAGAAAAGGCCACAGCAGAGGTATCGCCTCCATTTGTAGTGGTAGCAATAAACATGTGGCAAATTGCTTTTTAGTGCAGTAAATATGCAGCTCCAACTCTCACCGCAAGTTAGACTTGGCACCTCCGAGCGAAAAATGGGAAGTGGAAATAAAAGTCTCTAACTTCCTCTCTTCAATGGCATGATAACCTGTCAGTCAACATAAGCTATGAGGCTAAATATTAATTTGGTACCAGCAGCAGCAGCACCGTATTTTTTAACTGAGACAATGAGTGACACTGAAGGGCAAGAAATAAAAAAGCAGACAGGAGGATGAAGTAGTGGGTGGGGTGGGGTGGGGGGGTGATGCATAGACGAGGAAGAGGAAGATGAATTTGACATTGAAGATGTGCTTGAAATAAACACAATGTCTCTTCCATGTTCAGAACAGAAGGAACATTATTAAATTTTCATCAAGTTTTACGTCTTGTTGTTTATAAATAGTATGAAAATTTTGCATTTGGAAAAGAAACAACAATGAATATTTTACTTTGTGAAAACAGGCACATAATACATTAGACTATGAGAACAGGATCTACACCAGGAAAGGCTTCTCATTAATATCTGGATCTTGTTGTTTTTGTAACATCTAGTTTGGTAAAACAGCCTGCGATGATCGTAATCACATCATCAAGTATAGATTGATTCACAAGCTTCAGTTCTTTGTAGCGTTACAGGGGGGAGGGAGAGGGGGAGTCGTGAGACCTCATAACACACTTCTGGGATAGAGGACAAAGACAGAGAGAAGGAGGAAAGCCAGATAAGGAAAGGTAGAGTCTGGACATGAGGTATTGGCAGTGCAGTGATTCATAACTGGCTGCACACTGAGGGCCAAACTTTCTCATGATGAGGTTAATAGGTGGCACAGTGTTGCATTTATCTAATATGTTCCAGCTCCATTAAACGTGGTGATTTGAATCATTTGATCCTCAGTTGAGTCATCTTCCTCTTGGCTGAATCTTCCACGTCTGTCATCAGTATAAAGTGAAGCCTCTTCTTTTTTTTTTTTGCAGTGTTGGCCTGACAGAAAAACTATTTTTTAAAACATTTAAAGTGTGAATCCATTTGACAAACCGTCCCAGAGAAGTTTCTGATTTCAGTTTTAAAATTCTTTCTTGAGTCTTATTAATCATTTCTCACAGCCTTCTTCATAGGATGAAGTCGTCATGGCATTGTAAATGTCGAAAATTTCCATTTTTACTGAGCATTTTCCAGACTTCTCATCCCTGTGTGACTTAGAAAGTGACACCAAGAGGTTTTTTTTCTTTTCTTTTCTTTTTCTCATGGAAACACTGGCTGACACAACATAGTCGCATAACGAGACTCATGCCCACTGTGCTGTCCAGCAGGGTCTGATTCCAGCACATGAAATAAAATGTGTCATACTTTTATTTCTGTTGAGCTGCTGCTGTTTGCAAAGTCAAGAATCAACTTTTACTGTCATTTTTTTTTAGCTGTATTTTGAGTATTTCATATTTTAACTTGAAAACCTACTGAAGGTTAAAAAAAAAAACACAAAAACATCAGATTGTAAACAGTAAAAACGAGTTAAGCTACCAATATGTGAAAACTCCTCAGTCCGGTGCAGACCTACAGTACAGTAGCTCCTTGAATGTAGACTCATTATATAACCTGAACTTGAGTTCTGGGTTCGCTCCAATAACTGAGTGAGGATTTTATCAGCCTTATAGTACAAAGAAACTCCCCGTTTTTTTCTGTAGACGTAGAACCTAGTGGGAATCCCCACCGCCTAATCCATAGGACCTCTCTGTAGTACTGATGCTCACCTATAAGACAGACCTGTGTGATGGTATAGTGCTGTAGACGACTGTGGCAAGGTGAACGATGAGCTGACGCCTCTTACACAAAGATTCCTTCATCCCTCAAGGGCTTCTGAAACTCTTGATCTCGGGAGAGCCCCAGGCCAGACAGTTGTTTGGGATCATATACGATGATTTCAGAGGTAAGAGACCAACACATGAGCAGCACGTGCGTGGTCCGAGGATACAGACAGGAAACTTGAGCTTGGGTAGATCCTCAGATCAGTGGGTTGCAAAGTCTTTTTTCGTTATTTCACTGAAGTGTTGATGCTGTTTTACTCCTGGATAAAAACCTGTGGAAAAATTCCTTTCATTCTGCATGTCTTTAAGTTTTTCCTTCTCGTTTCGCTCACTGTTTCCCTATGCATCTGTGACTCCCTCGTGGTTGTGTTTGTTCTATGTTCACGATCAAGGTAAGTATTTACCTTAACTGCCCACGCTGACATTTCTCTAGACCAAATTTTCAGAAAAACGATGCTTGTTAGCGAACTATACCATTGTTCTTTCAACCTCACACACACACACACACTTTGATGCAGGCAGCTGTCTCTCATTCTCTCCGTGTTATTGTCTTTCACCGTTAACAATCCACGGTTGATAAACACCAATAAAGCAGCATCTTGACTAGTAACGTTAATTTGTGGAACAGTGTCCCATTGCCTCTCTAGTCTGTGGAGTAATTGGCCATTTATATTTAATTAGGCAGTTCTTCCCACACTGCTAGCATGGTTCCCTCAGTGCTGAGAGAGGCATTTTACGGTGTTCCTCTCGCTGGCTTCCTTTAAACCAGCTCATTAATATTTCAGCTGGCATCATCAACCAAACAATAATAAAATAATAATGTGACGGCTGATTAAACAGCTAAACTCCGACTTTTTAATGTGCATTTAAATGTGTATTTGCATAAACATGCCTGGTAAACGCCTCTTTAGAGGACAGTGATGCCTTGCAGCACACTATTGCAGCCAACTTCTAAAGCTTAATAAAACCTTAATTAGGTAGCAGCCACAGCCAAGATAATCGTAACGAGAATGTAGAGCAAAAAAAAAAAAAAAAAAAAGAACCTCTACCTCTCGCTGCACCCCTCTGCACAATGCAGATCCGACGGTAAATGATACCGGGCTTTCATTTCTCCCTCTGTGGAGAAATTACACCATTCTCTGCAGTATCGTGGTTTTTTTTTAGCTTTGGTTTAAGGGTGTGAAATTTGGAAGAAGTCTTAATTTATCGAGCATGTAGAGTAAAAACTTGCATTCAAATCCTCTCAGATAATTCATGAATTACAAAGGGAAAATTTAATTACAAGCTCTGATTGTGCAGCGCTTTATGAAAGAGAATTCAAGTGTGCTGAGATGAAGAACAAACAGTGAACAGAGAGGAAAGAAAGACGAGTTTTCTCTCAGGTTAATCAGGGTCAGGCTGATTACACAGCACCAGGTGCAGACTGAAAACTCTTACTCTACTGTATCACTCACCTCAAACTCCCTCGGTTACGATTCTGTAGCTTATAATCTACTCGTGCTGTAATGCAATTAAATTCCCAGACACAATTAACATGCTTGTACTGACATGTCTGCACCCGTATACATAAACAAGCATGCACACACACTCCCGTGCGCACACACACACATAGGATAGTGGAATTCCCATCAGTAATCAGTGCAGCACAGTGAAGCAAACTCAGCAAACCTGTGAGTGTAGTAATGGAGAGGGAGTGGTCTGTCTTTATTGAACCAATATAGAGTCAGAAAGGCGAGTCATAAAACACACACACAGCCATTCATTTCCTCACTGACGTCTCAAACTAAAACTTTCAGACATCTGTTAGTGCAACTCATTTATCACCTCCTACTGTCGTCGAAGAGTCCTGTGAGATTGAAACGGCTTGGAAGAAAAAAAATACTGTCCTCCTACTCCAATGTTTCAACATTTACAATGAGAGATTCACATAAAAAGTGTATAACTACCCCCTCCCCCAAAAGAAATGACTTTAAATCTGTCTCTTTTATTTCAGACTGTGAGTGCTACGGCCACTCCAACCGCTGCAGCTTCATCGACTACCTGAACATCGTCACATGCGTCAGCTGCAAGCACAACACCAGGGGCCAGAACTGCCAACACTGCAGACTGGGATACTTCCGCAACGCCTCTGCTGAACTGGATGATGAGAGCGTCTGCGTCGGTCAGTCTGTGTGTGTGTGTGTGTGTGTGTGTGTGTGTAGGACAATTCTGATTCTGTTCACAGTCCTGATGATCCGGCGCATGACTGTTTTTTGTTGTTTTCTTCTGTAGATAATAGGGCAAGCTGAAACAGTTCGTTGTACTGTAATGTGAGAGAGGTCACTCGACTCCACTGTCCCCATCGGTTCTACTGATCATTTAGCATCTTTCAGCACATTGATTGTTCAGCTCAACACAGCAGACGAAGGCAGTGAGCAGCTAGCCTGTCGTAGGGTTATGTTTGCTCGATGTGTGAATAGGTGATGATGTCGAGGGTTTTTCTGCCCTCTGTCTGGTCTTATACAAAGTATGTGCTGAAGTGATAAAGGACATTTTTCATACAAAGTGTTGGTGTTGATGGTCACAAGTTTACTTTATTGCCCTTGTCTGCTACTGTGCGTTAACCCTGTTAACCTAATATTGATGCAAACCCCCTGAAGCATCCTCAGAGCTCAAAGTCATCATGTAAACTGTATTCAAAATCCAATCTGCTGGAGTACAGAGCCAAAAATCATACACACACACACACAAAACGAAACCTTTCACGTACTTTCAGACTGCTGTTGATTACACTCCTCCTTATGCACAAACGCTGTTTGTTTGCATTCACTCAGTATTTACTCTTTCCACACCTGGTGTTATTAAGGGCTCGTCCTAGCAAGAGGTCACTTTGTTTGCATTGCTGTGGAGCAAAAATCTGGTGTTGATTTGGATCCATCTGTAGGTGGACGGCAGGGGGTTGGAGGGTAAACTCACCATGGCTGGGGAGCGCACACAGGGCCAGGCCTTGGAGTCAGCACAAATAAGGCCCCATTAGCTCATCTGCCAGCACACTGGCACACTGAGCATGGCAACAAAAATCAGTTCACACCAGCGTCTCTAGAGCAAGAAACGATGCGCCCTCCATCACTAATGCATTTGCACACACATTTTTTGCACAGCTACACATTATCCACACACATTCCATCTCAGTGCCTCACATACAGTACAATCCCAGTACTAATGCACACGACCGAGCCACAGACACACGGATACCAACCGCCTCGCTGTGGTTGTGTAATCTGGGCATCTTGGCCCATTTCTCCTTAATGAATATTTTATAATAAATTTTATATTTAATTAACTTAATTTGATCGGTTTAAAGTGAAGGACTGAGCTAGCGGGCGACATCAAGTCACAGATGCAGATCTGCAGGTTTTACCGTCTCTGATCTTCTACCAGCTACCACTGATGTGGATATCAGTCAGCGTCTAAAAATACATGTATTTGTAATGATAATATTGTGCAGACATCAGAGGGAAACGGGAAAATTCAATGTCATCTTGTGTTATAGAGTGAAAAAAAGCTTGAGTGGTAAATCTTTGTCAAACTTTTGTGACACCAGTTCACATTTCACTACAACAAACATAAGTGCGGTAGATGTGAGAAGGAGAATTCAGGGCATTTCTGAGGTTAACTTTATATCTGTAGTGTTTGATTGGCCATTTAAATCATAAAGGTTTTGATTTGATTTTGACAAAAAGACTCACAACTGTTCAAAATACCACCATTTTTTTCCCTAAACCTTTTCTATCTGCCTTTGAAAGCAGATATCATACCATCAAAAGAACTCGCAGTTCTATTTAAACAGGATTAGTTTCCCAAACAACATCTGAGATACTTAGTACATTCTGACATAGGACATCTGTCATTTCATTTCTCTGCTCAGATGAGTCACTGTAGTCTCTTCACAGTGTTAGGGTGTATGATGGCTGCCAGTGAATTTGTTTGAAAGACTTGTTATAAAACGTTCACCTCTCTGAGACCTTAGGAGCAGCTTGTGAAGAGGTGGCATACCAAGTGACACACACATACACACACACACAAAAAAAAAAAGAGAGATGTATGATATGGAGTTAAAAACATGCAATATGAAATGTCTTTTAAATCACAACAGCTTCTAGCCCTGACAGCAGCATGTATCACAAACTGTGTGATACATTTAGTTCACTGAAAATGACACAAAAGACTGGAGAAATAAAAGAGCCTTAATTTTGGGTCTGAATCTGCAGCATCTTGGGACGGGCTCAGTGCTCTGGAGAAGCTCCACCTTACATGCACAGAACCGGAGCTCTGAAGAGCTTCAATACCAAAGACAAATCCCACATTTTTTGGCTGAACTTAATTCAACAGTAGATCAAATCCCCTGGAAAAAAAAATTACAAAAATAACAGGCAGGGATTTCTAAACAACTCTGACGCTTTCTCTTCTCTCTTCTTCCTCTGCCGCTTCAAGAGTGTAACTGCAACCAGATGGGTTCTGTTCACGACCGGTGTAACGGCACAGGCTTCTGCCAGTGTAAAGAAGGCGCCACGGGGGCCAAGTGCGACGACTGTCTGCCAGGCTACTACTGGAAACAAGGCTGTTACCGTAAGTGTATGGATATTTAATAAAAAGTCCAGGGTTGGAGAAATGTCGTAGCCTCCCAGGTCCCTCACGAGTGCATCTCCTGATGTTTTCTTTACCCCCGGGGGAATAGATCATGTAGCTCATTAGCAGCATCAGCTGCTCCTTTAATTGATGGCCCTGTCACACCTTAACCCCATTACAGGGAATCGCCTTCCTCCACCATCTACCATCTAGTCAAAGGCCTCAGTCTCAAATAGACCCACCCCCCAGCACCAACACACACCAACACACACGTTAAAACCTCATGTTTTTTCATTATAGGTTTATTTATTACAGCATAGGGTGCAGTGTTGTAAATTGTGATACAGTGTGTTTTAGGTTTGACATCTTACTCCAAATACTCTGAACCCAACAGAGCCAATTACCCTTGGTGTAATAACAAAGTGTTCTCCAGTGTAATTATTTCCTGTCATGGAAGCCTGATTTTCCATCTGAATATTACTAGGTCAAGTATCTTGTGCAGTGCAACCACCTCTGCACCTTTTCTAATGTCTTTCATAGCGTTTTAATGATGCCATTTGCGCCTCCAATCGTTACTTAACACATCACACATGCAGTTTATTTTCTGCTGGGTTTCAGAAGACAATGATTTTAAGATGACCCTGAGAAATCGCAGGCTCGAGAAAAACAGACAAAGAAAAGAGCTGCAAAAACAGAAAAAGGCAGGTGTTACCTGTTGTCGTCCCTGAGGCAAAGAGCGGAGAATTTATCTTGCCTCTTTCCTTCCCCCTGCTTTCTTTTCTACTTTGTTCTCTCTGCCCTGAATTCTTCTCCTGCCCTTGTATCGCTGTTTCCAATCATGCATTTTCCAAAATTGCCCCTCCTCATCCTCACCCACCTGTCTGTCACTTTGCCATACATCTTTCTTTGTGCTCTTCACTCCCCCACTATCCTTTTACCACCTGTCACTTTGCTGCATCCTCTTGATTCCCAACTCCTCTCTCGTTCCCCTTGCATCTGCAATTCTTCACTCTCCCTCTTTTCCACTACTTCACCCTCTGCTGCTCTCTCCGTCTTGCTTTCATCTCCGCTCACAGCTAACGTTTGCGATGAAGAAATGCTCCTGTGCCAGAACGGAGGAACGTGCTACCAGAACCAGAAGTGCATCTGTCCTCCAGAGTTTAAGGGGGTACTGTGCCAACACTCCCGCTGCGAGGCGGGCAAGGACTGCAACGCCGCCTCTTCGCCGCAGCTCTCCACGGCCACCCTGCTGCTCTGCACTCTGCTAGCCCACCTGCTGGCCACATTAATTCCCCACTGAGCCACGAACCCCTCGCCCAACCCCCTCAGACCAAGGAGTGTATGTATATGTGCGTGTGTGTGTGTACATGAGGCAAGGGGGAGACCCAGAGTAGGTAGGGCCATCCCAGTCATGGACCCGTTGAACACACACACACAAAAACACACCGCAGCACTGGCAAGAGAGCACACACACACAAACACTTACTATCCCCCGTCACCTTTCAGACACACATACACATACACACACACACCTCACAGGACGGTTATGATACCGAGTGTGTGCTCAGGTGTGAGAACAAGGACAAACAGAGAAAAACAGGGAGCGACCTCACAGAAAAGAGACGAAGCAGACGAAGGGGAAAAAAAAAAAATCATACCAACCACTGTTCCCTTTATTTCTGAGCTGGAGCAACGTGCATCAAACCAAAAAGCATAAACGAAACACTTAAAAATCACCACTGTTTCACTTCAAAGGGAATGGCTGTTGTAACCACGAGGACCTTCTTCTTCTTTTTTTTTTTGTTCCTTTTATTGTCTTTTTTGTTGTTCTTTGGTTGATTTGAGGATCCCACCTCCTCCTTTAGACTGACGGCCAGTGTGTGTGTGTGTGTGTGGTCAGACTCGGTGGAGAGGACGAGACGCGTAGACACGACGACAAACGGGTCGGGAGGCGAGCTGTGCATTTGATCCTGCTGCTGAGGCCTACATAGTATATTAACCAGGTTTCATTTTCTCTCAAAAGATGAGACTTGATTTTACATTTATTCTATTTCTGCTGCATTTTTTTAAACAACAACAAAAAAAAGAATTATATCTTCAGTCATTGTATCTAATGTGCCCACTAACAGTCGCTGAGATTATACATATTATATAATATCCGGGAGGGGGGGGTACGAATTATAAAAATTTAGTCACTATTATGGTTGTTATAGGAATGAGTGATTGTTGCCACACTTAGCGAGATTTAATCTTCACACAAGTATTCAGGAAGCAGAATTTAAGAGAACTTAACTTATCAGAAGTCTAAAAGAGAGAGAAAAAGATATCAACCACGTATCAATATTATATGACATTATTTGACTATTTTTTGTAGAAATTATTTTTGTTTGGAGTTACAAATAAATTCTAAAAAAAAAAAAAAAAAAAAAGACATTTACAACTATTCCAAATGAGCATTTTATTACACCGAGTGTAAACCTTGCAGTAAATATGACTGTTATTTGCCTTCTTGCTTGTACCTTTTTTCATTTCAATTCAAGTGTCCATGATTAAATGCTGTTAACATGTTTATTTTTCAGTGGGGTGAAGAAGAAAAGAGAAAAGATTTAAGAAAAAAAAAAAAATCAAACAAGTTGAGACGAGAGCCGTCACTCCCAGTCATCCATCTGATCTATTTCATTCACTTTGGACATGGTGTTGAATGCTCATCGTTACCAATGGATTATTCCAATTTGAAATACAGCAGCCTGTCTGACAATCACAAAAGAACTGTTTTCCTGTCCAGAGAATTATTATAAATTATTTTACTCTGATAAAAGTTGCAAAGAGCTTTTTATATCTGGAAAGTGTCGCTTGCAGATGCACCACCACGACAAACAACGGGGCTGATTTAAAAAAGAACAGAAAAAAAAGAAGTGGAGTAACGCTGATTCTCAATGGTCCTGGGAGACGGAGCGACTGAACCTGAGGCCAGATTTTCTTCTCTCCTCCAGATCGTTGATATTTACAAGGCCAGTGCCAGTGACATATTGAAAAAAATGTCCTTCATATCCCCCCCCCCCACCCCCCCACCCCACCCCACCTCACCACCTTTAGCAAAATGACAACATAAGTTCACAGAGAATTGTTCTATTGCTGAGTCAGCCCAGGTACACAGTGGATAAAGAGACATGAATGCGGCATTACACCCGGATACAGTGTACATCAAAAGATAAAAGCGAGACTAAGCCTGTGAGAAATGACAAGACAAGGATTGTGGTATTGCTGCTCTTCTTCTGTGTCTGAGCTGATGGTAGCTGTATTAGCTATTCTGTGTGTAGGGTTCATCCCCTCTGAGCCTGAACGGTGTCAAGAACTGAGACTTGGGAGGGAATAGTTTATGAATGTGGAACACTGAGCTGAGGAATGATATAAAGGAGGACGTTTCATGGTGGATCAGAGAGCAGGTAGCTCCACTCGCACAAATGTAGAAAACGCAGGATACTGTATGCATTAATGATTGACTGTAACATGATGTTTACGCACAGTGCAAAAGCTGCCACCTGTGACAAAAAGGAGAAAAACAAAGCTCTGTTTAGATGAATGTGAGATCCACCATATGAAAACAGGCTTAATTGTGTCTTGAGCTAAAATAGAAACTCTTTGACTTTGTGACAAGTTCAGAAGTTCAACGCTCAAAAACTCAAAAAGGAGCCGAGTAACATTTTGGGAAACATGATTATTCACTTCCTCGCTGAGAGTTTGGTGAGGAGATTGACACGGCTTTCATAACCGTACCTGCACGGTGCGTATGGAGCTGTAAGCAGGAGACAGTTAGCTTAGCTTTGTATTACTGGAAGGAAGCAGTGGGAAACAGACAAACCAGTTCATAAAATATACAACTCCAGGGCTCACTAATGAACACGCAGCTCGTTTGTCTAATCCTTTCATAAAGAGAAATAACAATAAACATATCCATAATACTAAAGAAGTTAGAAATTAGAAACACTCACCAGTTTGACATTACATATCTAACATTAATAAATAAAAACAAGACACAGAAATTCTGCAGGTTTTATATGACACAAGACAACAGGTCCAGGTACAGGTCCAGGTCCAGGTCCAGGTCCAGGTCCAGGTATTCCCCGGGACGCTACAAACTCAACACTGGACACACAAACCCATCAATGATGACTAAATTGACTGATTGATGTTTATTTCTCATTCATTTCTAATACTGTAACCCACCTCCAAAGTGTGATGAGTTTGTAACGTCCCATGGAAACGTCCATCATGTTGTCATGTGTTGTCGTTTACAATTTGCAGAGTTTCTGTGCTGTCTTCTCTATTCGTGAACTCGTTATTTGCATATGTTTAGTTAAATTGGTGGATTTGTTTTGTAATTTGCTTTGCGATTTACTTATTCGAGGTTCTTTTCCCGTTAATGTGATGCATGTGTTGTCAAAATGGTGAAAATGTTCTTCACTTTCTTGTGTTTTGTTTATTTGCATCCGTTTCTTGAGCTGCAGTGCACCCAGCTCTCTGCCACCAGACAAATTAAAATCAGATTAAAATTCAATGAAAAGACGTTACAGCTGCAGGAGAGAGGGATACCATATCGTGTAGTGAATTTAAGAAACTGTGAACTTATACAACAGGATATTTTTGCTGTTTTTTTTCTACTAAGTGGCTTTATGCTTCAACAGAATCTGTGCTGACATTTAACAAACTATAAATATTCCAGTAACACGTTGTTCATCAAAATAAAATCATGCTGCTTATTTTTTCACGAGTTAAAATTGGACAAATAAGACTGGAGCTGCCAAACGATGCCTCGACTGAAGACAAAACTGTCAATAATTACTGTTTATTACAGTAATAAATGAATATTCAGATCAACCTGCCTAATTAAATCAAAATGGAGCAACGTTGTGCTTTGCTACTTTGAGATATATGAAAAATGAATGAGAGTAAACTCTCTGTACAGCACACAGTTCCTATCTTACCTCTGAACAGTGTGAAAAGAAGCTCTTTAAATCTTTAAATTTCTGTTGTTTTTTTATCGTGAGTGGGCGATAAAGTAAATCTGGTCAGGCACATACTGCGAGACGACCCAGACATGTAAATCAAAATAACAGAGATGAAGAGGAGGACTGAGTGCTGCAGATTCAGAGGTACATACTGTCACCGCCATAGCATGAGTATAACACTTATCTTCTCATCTCATACAGGTAGGCTATAGCACCTGCCAACGCTGGTGTGTGTGTGTGTGTGTAAGAGATCAGAGATGTGGGAGAAGAACAGCGGCTGAATAAGTTTGTCTTTGTTGTCTCCTGAATGTGACTCAGAGTTTGGTGAAAAATGTCTCTATTTGTCCCCGTCATCGCTGCACTATTTTCCCAGCTGTACTACACTGCCTCCTGTTTGGATTATTTTCAGCTGTGGGTTTCCACGTCTGATTGCCCTACGACTTCCTTTTCCTTTTTTCTTTTTTTTATTTCCAGACATCCTTTGCTTTGGGGATACACAAACACACAAACACACACACACACACACACACAGAGAAGCCTGTTACCTTCACCACGTGTGCCCATGGGTGTCTGCCAGTCATACTTTGTGCAGGCCCGACTTAGTCCTGTACATGACCTGATTTCTTCTAGGGTTGTGGTGTGCTTCTCTGGGGCTGCACTCAAAACTCATCTCTTGTTTCATCATGTTTCGTAAAACCATGTAGAGTTATTGGTACAGCAAACTTTGGCGAGACGACATCCCCCTGGAAAAGACCTGACTGAGCGCCTTGTGGGTTTTTTTGGACAGGCAGCGTTTCCTGACATTGTGTGTTTGTGCACCGACAAGTCCACATCCATCACTACATCCTGAAGATCTCAGATCAGTTCCCCTTTCAAGGAAGTACGTATTTCAAAATACAATATTCGGGACGCACCATCCCGACCTTTCCTCAGGAAATCTGCTGACACCAGAGCTTCATCTTTTAAAACAGCATTTACAACCTGTATACCTTCCTGCATGAGACCTACTGGGAATCATGGTTGCAGTATGTAATGCTGTGAGACTGCAACTATAAAACCCAGCTTTCTAATTAAAAGTGGAAACATTCACACACCATCATTCAGGTGTAGATTTTGTGCTGCGGGGATAAACTGGTGCTGTATACAGACACAAACACTGCTGAGCTGCAGTGAGTAAACTGTTTAACAGCAGACTAATGGTGATCAAAGCCTCTGTGTACCCACAGATATGTGGCACTGTCCAAACAACCACCTGTGCATGGCTCCATTTATCTCCTCATAAACCAAAACCTGCCTGCTAAACAAACATTTTTCAAAGCTGCTCCCTGTTTTTTGTTTCACCTTCTGTTGCTGAAAGTTTTTGTTTAGTAAGATTTAAGGTCAGCTCTCATTTCATGAGCCACCCTCCTTTATCAAGCTTTGTTAACATGTAATCAAATCTCTTGTGCAGTATTATTATACAATATTTCAAAATGACTTTCAAACTAAACTTTATGAAAATATACTTTCAGACAGACTTAAAGCCCCTACAAAGAACTTTCATCTTGTGTTAATTATGGTGCCCCCTGTGGACAAATGCAGTAGGTTTCTCTTTGCAAAACCCGTCCCAGTATCAGGCATGACGAAAATATAGCAATGAATTTGAGCTTGATTTTTCCTCGCTAGCGTAGCAACAACTCAATGCTAATTTATAGCCTCGTCAAACATGCTGTCTCCTCCAGTCTGAGTGCCGTGCATCCTTTCGTCGTCCTGTGGACCGACCCGTCCGCTGCCTCCTGAAGGTAAAGAGTTATACTATTTAGAAATAGCTTATCTTCCCACCGATGGCTTCATTTGCTGTTATAGGTCACACCGAGACAATTCAACTTTGTGATCATGTAAAGTCACTTTAGTAAACAGCTACTACTGCCTTCACATTATGATGCTTTTATTGTGAAAAACATGCAGGAAGTGAAAAGTCACAGTGGCACAATTAGCAGAAAGTGCCCACTACATGATTCTCTTGATAAGGTCGGTTTCATACGTATCTGACAGACTGGATCAGTGTATCCCAAGGTAAAACATCACGTCCCTGTGCTGCACCTTTACACACATGGATGTAATAATGTCTAATTTAATGGCAATAACAAGCCACTTTAGCTGGTTAGAAATCGCAGGGAAAATGCATTGTATCTTACACAAGCCAATTAAAATCAGAGTTTCAAATAACTACGGACAAATAGGTTCTGGTCAACAGCTGGTCTCCGTCACCTTCCCCCTACTTTTAACAGATACAGGACATAATGTCAGCGTCCGTCCTGCCCTGGACGTCATACAGTTCACACCTCCATCCTGGAGTCATCATCACAACTGACAGCAAGACCAAACACCTCTACTGACAAATTAGCAATGTTTTTAAAGCAACTTTTGCCATTTCACTAATACATGGCGATATAGGGATGTTCACTGGACACAGTCTGTGGTTCGAGGTCTCTCAGAAAATATTCTGTGGCTGAGTTTCAAGGATCTTTTTCAAAACACTCAACAATGCTTAGTCAGAAAAGTGCTGCGACTGCTGGGCTCTTAAAAGGCTGCATGTCACTCAGCTGATCCACTTGCGATTTGGCGTCAAGGTGTAAATTTGAATCCGTTTTCTCTCCAGTGTAAACTTATTTAATAATCAGTGTAGTGACACACTGATCCTTCTGATGAATAACTTGTATCATGCAGATACCCTAACCCAATATTGACGACAAGGAAGTCATGTTTTGTGCATATGAAACAGACTTGCATGAAGGCGGCGGTGCAAATATGTGAGTACCAAGATGTAAATTCATTTATCTTTTTCCTGTTTTAAACAGTGCAAACACTAAAACCATGAGATAAGTCTCCAGGTTGGGTGCACAGATACAGAGTGAATTTCTAGTGAAAGAAACATACATGATAGTCTAAACCTCCACCTGTTAGCAGCAAAGCGGTGCAGCAGCAGTGTTGAACCTGTGAAAATCACTGAATAAAACTGCATTAATATGATGAATAATTTATGTCTCACCAGGCCACCACCGACTATGTGGACACAACACACTCAGGCTGGCATTAAAAGTTTGACATGTACTTGTGCACGGTGCACACGCTGCTTCCCTTCCCAAACGAACCAGCTCTGAAAGACGTGTTCATGTGAAGGTCATACACTAACGATAATTACAAAAGGAAAGCGAACATATAATATGATTAAATTAAATATACATTATGTAACTCTGAGTCGGCAGAGTGTAGTCCCCTCTCCTCCCCTGGTCAAGCTCCCCTCACTCATCTTGATGAGACGTATACCTGAGGCATCTAGCCTGAGGCTCAGCTACAGACATCTGTAAAGAAGTGCTGAGCACAAGCCCACAGCACACACACTCCCCTAAAGAGTAAGTTGAAATCTATAATACAGACTCTTCATCATGAATGCCAATACAGCTTTCAGGCGATGAAATGAAATGAGATTGATTTAACAATTGTACAAATACAGTTCAATAGATTAGAACAGCATTAAAAACGAGTGTGACAACAGTTCAACTGCCAACATAAATCAAGTATAAAACCAGGGTCAGTGTCACAGAAACACAGCGGTGTTAAACACCATTGCAGAGGGAAAAGTGATGCAGTGCTTCTTGTGTTGCCTCACCAAACATCTAATCAGTTCATTCATGAGTTCAATACTAGCTCCAATACAACAAGTCCATGAGAATGGACCGTAAGTACAGAGATTGATGGACAACCTGAAAACCAAATGCCAAGATTATAATGTACACTCTTCTGCTGGGTGACACTAGTGTTTGCAAAGCTTTAGGTTTAGTTTGTTTGTTGAATAAGCAAGTGAGTTGTCTTCCATTCCCTTTGCTTCATTTCCCACACTGTCCTTTACCACCACATGCACTTCTTGTGACATATCAGCGCGCCATATTTCAAACATGTTGGCGTACGTTTGAGAAACGGCTGCTCCTGTGCAGTATGTAACCCTCAAAACGCCTGTGCTTCAGGCCTAAAAAACGAAATCTTTGTCAATTCAAACTACGCTGTCAGGCTCAGTGTACCAGTGGGGCCGGCATCAGAGCTCTGAGTGCCAGTTGTTAAACTTAAGGTTGGGATGTCTGCCCTTTCTCCTGCTGCTGCAGATCTACAGCGGCATGGGGATGTGAGAGCGGATGCCTGTGGCTTGCAGCTCATGAATGTGACTTCTAAGAATGTTAAAACATCTGTTAGTAGAAGCATCTGCAAGGATTTTCATGGAATTATCTGTGATACGCTTTGATTGTGTCTCAGTGAAATTTCTTTTGCATTTTTAAAGACTACTGTCACAGAGTTTGTGCCGTGAGAAGGATGTTTTTTCCTTCGTACTTGATGTTTTGGTGAATTCTGGGATGCTTTTAGAGATGTCTCAGTGCTTTCAGGCGGCAAATTAACTTTGTTTTGGAGCAGTAGACTCCACAGATATATATTCACAGATATGAATAGTAAGAAGACAATATCCCATATCAGAAATGGAGCTTTTGCATTTTAATGCAGCACTTGAGTGCATGCACAATCGAAAGATATTTGGGGGGGGATTCTTCAACAAAGCAGCATTTTCTTCCACAGATCTGAAAACAGAGTGTGGAACAGCCTGGCCCGATCAAACTATTATCATAGGAAGGGATACAGCTGTAGATTAGTGTCATGCATATGCATGCATATTAACTGTGGCGATGATCTCTGGTGAGCACAAAGTGCAATTGAGATGAGATGTACACAGATGGACATTTATAAACAATGTCATCTTTGGATTTTCAAATTAATAATCTTGATCTTAGCCCGTGGTGTTTGCAGCTTTGGAATAATCTTTAGCAGATATTCAGACCAAAAATCAACATATGGATGCACAGATTAAAAATATGTTTGAATACATATAATCACCTGCAGAGTGGTATATGACTGGTATATTTCTAAACTAGTTGCAAGGTTTCTCAGACTGATGACCACTACTCAATTCATTCGCCCAACAAAGAGCAATTTTTCCCACGACTGATGCTCCAGCTGTCACTTGAAACTGACAGTTTCCATGACAACAGCTTCCTCTTTGTCCAAAGAGCAAATAGACAGATTTGTGTTTCTTTTCCATTTAAACTCTCATAAAATATAACACAGCCTAGACAGATAGGTTGTATATACAAATTTCAAGTTCATGTTTATATTTTGACAGAAAAACAACAACAACACCCTGAGGACACATGAGGACACAAACATAAGCAGCACTACTGCAAATGAACCCAGGAAATTCTCACAAACAACTGAAATAGCTTCTGCACAGACCTCTGTCACTCTCACAGACAATCAACAAGTGAGTGAACAACACAGCACTGAATGATTAGGAAGAGAAACTCTAAAATATCCAGAGCTGCCTCACAAAGCTCTGCACCGAGAAATAAGCAATAACACAACAACAGTATGAAGGCACAGCACATGATGTGACCTCCAAAACCCCCACTTACTTAGGTGTTTGAAAACACACGCACACAGCCATGCTAACACATTTAACCCTTCACGCAGGGAACAAGAAGGCAGAAACAGCCGCACAGACAAACAGGGGCCTTGTTTGACTTACTGTTTTGATGAGGACATGCTCTTCTTTCTTCCGTGAAGCCACACTGGTCCATGTCCATACCATGTGTGTGTCACGGTTGTTGCAGTGGTGGCCATTGTGCTTTTCTGTTGACGCAGGTGTGTGGTTATCCTGCTCCAAAAACAGTGCAAACAAGCGAACTGGCGTCTGTTTCATTCAAATCATGCTTCTAACTTTCTTCTGCTAGTTGTGCGGCTCGTTGTTCAGTTTCCTCGGTTCGTACAGCGTCGTGTACACCTTGACACCACCTGTTAGAAGAGTTCATGCTCTCTCTCCATGCGATCCCTCCACAGGCCGGACTCGACGTTCAGGGTGTAATGCCATCTTGGACCACACAGGCTTCCTTCAAGTTGTACAAACAAATGTCGGCTACTGAAACTTATTTATAACCCCCAAAATTTAAAAGAGCTCCACCTTCAGCCATGTTATATTAACATCAAGTGTGATATCATGGAGAATATCAGAGAGACTGAGGCAGGGTGGCTTGCTTGTTTGTTTGTTTTTATTAAGATCCCCATTAGCACCTGCAAAAGCATTGGCTATTCTTCCTGGGGTCAACATACACACAACACACATAAGAACACTTACACATAACAGACATACATTATACATAACAAACAAACAAATAAAATAAAATAAACACAGCTCCCTCAGTAAGCAACACAGAGGAAAATTAGATGTGATAGGTGTGTTTTGCATTTTGTATTTTTATGCCATTCAAACATTTAAATGTGTCCATTTTCATTATTTCATTTCATTTTATCAACGAAAAGGCCCAAAATGTCAAATGCTGATGTAGAAAAAGAACATACACAAAAAGCAGGCTTATTTTACACATACTGATGATGACATTTCTGTGTTTGGCATAGTTGTCACACCGCAGAAAAGATCACCTTTATACGTATATTAAATTAATGTACTACAATATAATAATGTGTGTGATGAAGATTGGAACTCTACACGTATAATGTCCGAACAAGAAAAATCCCCCACATTACATGTGTCAGTCTTTCTGTGCAAAGTTGGGCATGCATGCATGCATATTTTTGCATACTCATCATTGCTACATCTGGTCTGTGTTTTGGCAATGATATGCCAAACCCACAGGTGACACAGGTGCAGGGTGCATTCATCTGCAAGTTGGACACTTTTATTCACATGAAGAAACTTTAGCCAGTAAGGACACCAGGGACCTGACCGTCATTCCTCACAGTCACACAAAACAGCAGAGTCCAAATACCTCCAGATGGCTTTGTCTAAAAACAAATTTGGGCACAGAGTAGTACCTGTCACAGAGACAGACTGAAGGAAACCACCTTTATTGAGGGAAAGGATGATGATTTGATTAAGGAAAACCTTTGAAGTAAATACTCTGTCCTTCATATGAAATTTGCCGAAATACATTGCAGCACACAAACCGGGACTTTGGGTAAACACTGACAGTTATTCAATTCAAGCAGCAGGAGGGAATTCACAAACCCACTTCTCTGATTTCAGCATGTCCAACTGTGCTGATTAAAAATTAGATCTGAGAGAAAAACAGCACTCAGCAATATGGAGGTCAAGACAATTTGGAGCAAGAAATAGTATCAAAAAAAAAAAAAAAAAACAAGACTCAAAAGAACTCTTGGCGACTAAGTGAGACAAGCGAAGGAAGCTGAGTTCATCAACAAAGAAGCTCTGACATTTATGAAAAGCACAACTCTGCAGAGTAAACATCATCTCCAGCAGTGACATACCTGTAGTTTAAGTCACCTGAGCACTGAGAGTTTTGCTTAGAAGACAGCACAGCTCCGTCTCAGCATCCCTTTCAAAAGAAACTGTCAAAAGAAAGTGAGAAACAACCTTCTTTTTCAGGGAAAAAAGGCAAAAGTCTAGTATGATATGACTGGACTGCATAGTGTTTTTATCCAACCTGGTGTCAATCAGTTTCTGCCCTTCATCTGTTTGATCCTCTGGTACTCTCTGTTCTCACTTATACTTTATTTTAACACAACCAGATTCCAACCAAATCCATCCTCCTGATTTTATAACAGAGACATCATTTTGTAAAACAGTCAGAAGTTAGCAGCTAATTTACAATAGAGAGGTTTACCTGCAGAAGGAAAGACCAACCTTGCCCCAGTGGGGAAAATGTCTGCAACTGTCCCCATTAGAAAAAAACAAAGTTTGTCCAAAGATCTGTTGAAAAAGAAAGTCATAATGGTGCCTTAAAAAAAAAAAAAAAAAAGGTTAACTTGATGCTACATGCTGGTCACAACAAATCATTTTGAAAGAGCAACAACCAATGACAAGACTCCAACTCTCAACCAGATGACCAATGGTGTAACCTTATCACTCAGTCAGTGTCAGTGGCGTTAACAGTCAGTCAGTCCACTGACCCATTTCAAGGCCTGACCCAGTATTTATTTATACATTAATATAGGCTACAGTATATGGTTGCATTATGCATGTTGTAATGTCATTTTGATTTTGGTTTTGTTGCTGCTCTTATTATCTTTTCATTTGTGTATAAACCACAATGTGTAGAAGGCCAACTACAACACACTCAGATTTCAAAAAGCATCCCCAAGTTGCTCTGTTGTTGTGTATTTCCACCTCTTTTGCGGTCTCTGCTCTCGTATGTCTCTCTCAAACACTCCTCTCGCAGTCATCCCATTCCCGCAGTTTCTTCATGGATGGCAGAGCACTGTCAGCTACTGTCACACGTCTGAACGTTCAAGTGAAGGCTTCAGAGATGTATTTACTGTACACTGATGGAAAAAAGAAAAGATTTTTCTGAGCTAAGGAAACAATAGGTGTAGGTTATGCTTTCCCCAAAAGGTATCAGTGAAAACTGATACCTTTTTTTTACCAGTGTGCAATGAAACCTGTGACCACCCATTCAAATTAGACATGAAAAGTGAATGTGGCCTAAAAAGAGTGGGAATATGTGATTGACAAGTGCCAGCAAGAGTAGATCAGAGTCCTTAGAGCCTTCAAAGCCCCAGTTTCACTGTGTATCAGCTGGTTGTACAGAATTTGATCAACTGCTCATTTGTTTAGGAATTTGCACCATCATGAGCCAAGACTGGTCCTTTAGTCTAATCTCATAGTCCTTGTCTTGTAAAGGAACTTACATGCAATGGGTACTTAAAACTATAAACTGTCATTTGATTGAGTGACCTTTACAGACATTTATCATTTTGCTAAAATAGCGTCCGGACCCATCAAGCCAAGCTAAGCTAATAATGGGGGTGCAGATTTTTGCTTAGGGGGCCCCCTGCAGGTCAATATGTAGTATGTTAGCATTACCAATCTTCACTTTTATTTACAGTTAATATTTGGCCTCTAGAGGATTACGTCATCACTATACTCCCCAAGTGAAGATGTCTGAAGACGGCCTGGACAAGGAACAGCAAGGGTTTTCAAATTTCTGATTGATTCAAGAACTTTTCAATGTTGCTATGGGGATGTAAAGCCTTGGGGAGATCTGCTATAAGCCTCTTTTAGATGTAATGTCTCGCTTTAATGAGATCTGCCAAAAGCACTTCATCACAAGAAAGAGATAGAAATGGAGTCAATAAGGTCAATTTAGATGGAGCAAGAAAGTGAGTCTGTTCAGAGTCTCCCTGCAGACCCAGCAACAGAAACTCTGGGCGAACACCACAGAGTGCAATTATCAGCTGCACAAAAGGTTACAGGCATCTTTACATTTCCCACAAATCTGGATACTCTATATTTTATCTGCTCTAACTCCAGTAGAAAACTGGCATAGATCAAAAAACTAATCAGGGTGTGTGAAGAAAAACTGGATAGACTACGATAAATGCCGCCAAAAAACAAGATCGGCAAATCTCCTCATGTCCATTCAGTACCAAATTTAAAAAGAAACAGGTATATGGAGAAGTGTGCCAGATACCTGAAGTGTGCATCAGTGATATTTGTTCAGAGGAGGACCTGACGGAGGTGATTGGTCAGCGTGTCTGAAGCGGAAGCAGAGGATAACAGTGTTTCTTGTGTAATGTGTGTGTCCTGCCAGCAGGCAGCCTCTGGGGTGCCTAAGTGTACCATCTGTGACCAGGTCTGCCATGCTATCATACCCTGCTCCTCTGCCACTGATGATGAGGATGGACGCGCTGGGGCACATGACTTCTGCTTTTTGGCTGCCAGACAGGAGCCGACAGGAAGCAGCGTCATTTGTTTTCCTCTGTTGACACAGCGCTCTTTAATATCAACAGAAATAACAAGGAATAAGACAGACCCTGCCTCCAGACAAAACACTCACTCTAGCCTGGATATGCTGAAATCAAATTGTTGTTATTGATCTTCTCTGTAACTCTTTTTAAGACACCAGTAGTCCTTTTAGTAATATCCAATGTGATGCTCTTCTATCTTTTAATCTTACACTCTGATAATCTGCGATTTCTCTTCCATCTATAAAAATACTGGCAATTTTTTTTCTAAAATTACATGAACTTGTATCAGTTTCTTATGACATAGTGAAATGCGTTCACAGGTTCAGCATGTACGGACATCACAGGACCTCTGCCAAGTTCTTTTCATCTTATCCTTAATGCCCCATCTGAGAGAGGTGTCATAACAAGTAATAATTCAGTAAGGCAGCCACGGGAACACATGCCGCATATATAAATAAATAAATGGACTTATCTATCACTGCAACTGTTGACCAAATGGCATCTTTGAGAGATATAACAGTGGGGTGAATTTGCAAAGATGAGTGATATTTACCACACCTCAATCGTTGTTGTTGTTTTGTTTTCAATCTGCCACCAGGCCATGGTATTGATGAGCCACTGCCAGGAGGTTCCCAGAGGACATGGAGCTAAAGCTGTCTGTGCCAAATGCCATCAGATCTGCAATGCAGTGTACATAATGCAAGACATATATTAATACTGAAACGACTATAGCCGTCGTAATTGGAGTTACTAATGATGAGATTAAGAAAAAAGGAGATAGATAATTACCTTGTGACTGTGTGTGAGTGTTTATCAGATGTAGTGACAGGTGTGTATATGTTCACTACTGTAAATGCAGCAGAATAATCATCAGTGTTAATGGTAATAACTGCAGAGAGGAAACTCCAACTCCACATTTGAGTCATACCGAACGCATCAAAAATATTAAAAGCGTTGAACAAATTAAAAAGTGAGACATAGACACGACTTCCACCACACGTTGTACATCAAGTACTGATAATGTTGACTGTGTTAATGTGCGATACTGACACTTTTCTTCAGTGACTTCTGGCTGCCTCCGTAGTATACTCCTCGCTGGAAGACGTTCTGCCCTCAAGTGTTGTGATCACACTTCTTGCTTTCCAGCATTTCAACATAATTGACACGCGATGCAACTTTGTAGTTTGCAACCTCGTTTCAAAGGTGCTTCCCAAAGCGTGTTTGATCTGGTTTTGTATTTTTGTGTCGATGCTTTGCTTTCTACTCAAACAGACACATGCATCTTAAATTCCTATATCAGCTGTCGCCCAAAAATGCATTTGAAATGATCTGAGTTATAACCTGGTTGGAGATTATAGAGCAAACATCTGGACAATCAGCTGTCACTCAACTCATCGTATGAAGGATTTCCCAGAGTGTGTTTATCTTTGTGCAATTGTGGATTTACGCAGCTTCTTAACCTTATGCAAAACTTTTCATAGTCTCAGATTGTTGACACTGAAATGGAACAGAGCCATTTTTAATGTTATTATTGAACCTACTTCTGTGAGAAAGACTTATTATTACAGAGATTTTTTTTTCTAGCTGTTGGAAAGATTTGTTTTCTGCAAGGTTTTGAGTAGACTATGTTCTGCAGGTGCTTGAGAAAATCATTTTCAGTTAAGTCCTGCTTCACCTATCTGCCTCGCATTGATCCTCGTATTCAACCTCAGACTAGGGGATTCAATAAATGAGTGTTGATATCGCAGATGCTTTGATGAACAAAGATGAGATCATGAGGATAAAGTTAAACGTGTTGGAGATGATTGATTGGTGGTCTACCGTTGGTGAAATATCTTACCTTAAAAACTACAAACCCTCTGTGGTTTCAGAATTTAATGAGAGCCAGAAAACATAAAAAAAGGAGAAAGAAACAAAAAGGGGAAATGTTGCAGCAGTGAAGGGTGTCAGTATGAGCAAATATTCATGATGCTGTCAGAAAGCTCAGGAAATCAGAAAAGCATGTGGACTAAGCTCCCTGCAGCTCTCAAAAGGATCACTGCCGTCCATCACTGCACACTTGGTGACACGTTCCATCAGTTAAATACAAAGCATGACAAGGCGCTCCTCAGGAATAACTTACTGTTTAACTCAGTGAAGTGTTGGGGCTTCATGGGAACACAGAGTATCTGGTGTCTGAGTTCAGGTGTCTTCCCAGAGCCGGATGTCCAACTAAAGCTCAAGCAACAAGCATCAATGGATCCCGGTCTAGGAAGGGCGGGGGGGGGGACCAACCTCCAAGGACAGGTGCAACTGAACTACACTGTTCCTTGGCTGCTACATGAGATTTCTCTGGAAAGACAACAGTCAGTGCTGCACTTCACAAATCTGGACTGTGTGGGAGAGTGTCCAGATGGCAGTAGACAGCAGCTTGGAGTTTACAAAAAGGCGGTGAAAGATTCTAAGTGCATGATGCAAAAGACTGTGGTTTGATTAAATGAACATGGGAGACTTCAGCCATAATGCAAACTGATATTTTTAGTGTGAGTGCAGCATTACATTTGGCAGCATCAGTAGCCTATACTACTCAGAACTGGGAGACAGGTTCACGAGCAATGATGTTGGGAACTACCAATTAAAGCAGATATTACATAGCTGTTTGCATATATGGTAAATATATCCCCAGGGAACCACACATGCAGGTCTATCATCCAAATCCATACTTTGCTCACATTATTTATAACTACCAATCAAAAGAACTAAACGTATCTGATTACTAACTCCTCATGTTCGCTGATGATATGCACCTGTGATCACTTCATTGCAAAGTATGTCCCACAATCCACACAGAGGCCATTGTTGTTCTCATCTAACCTCATTAGAGCATACAAAGCCTCCAGATATCATTGGATTTTCAATGTTTTTATCCCACCGAACAGAGATCTGTCTTAACTCGTCTTAACCACCGGTATTATTTCAGGCAAATCCAATTTATATTGTAATCGCTTTTGCATCAACAGAATCTGACAGAACAAGTGCAATAATGAGAAGCTAAAGTGGGGAAACATCAACATCACAGTGATGGCAGAGCAGAAGTATGAACAGGTGACAACACACAAGAACATTTTGGGCGGATCACAAACTCTCTGCTCAGACTGTGAGGATTATGAAGATGAGGGCGGCCCAGGGACTCCAGCAGCTCCTGGCTGTAATCCTGAGCCTCATCTCCTGCTGGCTCAAGAATCCCTGCTGGTTTAAATGGTTACCAAAGTTATTATAAACTCTCCTGAGGCGAACACAAATGTCTGTACCAAATTTCATGGCAACTTATCAAAAATAGTTGAGTCATTTGTATTTAAAAATGCACTTTTCAGCCTCGTGGTGGCACTAGAGGACAAGTCAGGGATCACTATCGGGTCAGTGGGAACCATCCTCGGGGGAAAGTAAACTTCCAGCTCATTAATCCATCCAACAGTTGTTGAGATATTTCAGCCTCAAAGTGGATCAACTGGCCGACTGACAGACGCTGCCAAGCACAGAGCCACACACCATCCCACCTAAAAAAAAAAAAATGTGGATGCAAGTGTTTGTATGTGGGAGTTTTCAGGCAGCTTTGTTCATCAAAAAGGTATTAATTATGTATTTATATTTATTGAGGGATTTAGATTCTTTCATGGCGTGAATGTAATACTTCAAAAATGTGATCCTTGACCTGATAGAAAACCGACAAAGGACAGTCTGTGTAGGAAAACGGGAGGTGGGCGTTATTATGAGTGGAGGCAAAACACAAACACAGAGAAACCAGCTACGCTTTTATGAATATGGGCCAGTTTTCATTTCACACTTCACAGCATTTACTAAACCTCAACTTACTTCAATTCAATCTTCTTAAGTATTGAATAATTTATAGGCCTTGTGGTATTTACTATTCTTTATGATAGAAACTCTGCTGTCCTAATCTGCATTTAAGTGATGTAGTATTTTAATTAATACATTTTTGTTATTCGGCCTCTTTAACAACTCATTTCTGTCCTGTAGCACGGGAGAGTGGGGCAGATAGGGGGGATTCTTTACACCAAATGACCATTACCTGAACCTGGCTGCTGTGGTAACCAGGGGAGAGAGCAATGTGTCAGACAAAAGGTCCGGCTATGAAATGGAAAAGTGTCAATGGAAAGAAAAGGAGAGAGAGAAGGCAGAGAGATGGTGGAAGAATGGTTGGTAAGGTGGTAGAGGGAAGTGACAGTCTATAAGGCTGTGGAGAGGTAAATGTGTAGTTGAAGAACCAGCAGAAAAGAATTGGAAAAAGGGGGAGACAGGGAGAGGACAATGAGGGACGAGCTTGAAAAACAGCACAAGATTGAGAAGTGAAAGAGAAAAAGGGCTTACAGAATAGTCAGTACAATGGTATATTTCAGAGAAAGGTTATAGGTCAAATACAAATCAATGGGCACTGTTATGAATGGCAGTTTCCATTGTGGGTTGAGAGGTCGAATATTTGCTGTTTTTATGGAGAAAAAAAAAAAAGTAGTTTTTTAAACAAATCCTGAAAATATCAGAGAGCTTTGTGAAATCTGTCCACAGCTAAATACTTGATTCTTATTTTCATTTCATTTTTATAAGTGTCCAAAAAAAGTTCACTAAAGTTGCTGAAAAGAAATTTCAAGAGTCACATCTAAAAATTCAAATCGGGTTTGTAAAGTTCGATTGGTCAAATCCAGACATGGAAATCATAGACTTGAACATCCACTAACAAGGTTAAATTCAAAATTAAAATCTTCTTGGCGTTTTTCAAACCACAGAAAAAAAAAAAAAAAATCAGGTAGATTGAAAGTAAATTTTAAATTCAAGAGTATTTAAAAGTTGATTAGGGTAATTAAAGCATATCGAGGGGATGGACTGGGCTAGCTGGTTAGCATGCTAATTTGTTCAAAGAAAAGACGAGATAGAGACAAGAGTTGAGTTAGCTTACCAACACTGAAGATAGGCCCTGGTGATTAGGCTAAAGACATGAAGTTTGATGTTGGATTTCATGTTTCTTCTACATGGCAGGATAACAGCAGTTAATGCTAACATTAGCCTAGCTAGTAGCAATAGCCAAACTTAGTTCCTCTATGTTTACTACTCAGTTCAACCCAGTGTACTCGACCTGTCAGCACAGTGGACAGATGGTGGAGTCAGATACAGTCTATTTCCTGAAGGAGACCAAAAAACACAACTAAAGGGAGGGTAAACACTGGATTTACATCCATTTCATGACTCCAAACAAATGGTAACATTACTCTGTGTCTGTTGGATGAGTAAATATACAACCTATTGCTATCAAATTTGCTTCATTGACCCCAAAAGGTGTAAGAAAATATGAATTTTATGTTAACGACCTCTTTCCACTGCTGCCAAGTGGCCAAAAAAATAATAATCCCTCAGTGCAAACAGCCTCTTCTCATCATCTCCAAACTCAGTGTTAGGCCGAGGTGAAGAGGGCTGCATGGCACAGAAGTAGTGTCGGCTTCTGCTTCAGCCATACTGCAGTGCAGATTTCACCCCAGTCTGCAGCCTCAGAGTCCAGCTGGTGGATCTTTCCGCTGACATTCTCAGATTTGAAAGTTGCTCATAAATTACAGTGCAACTTGTGGCAATTAGATCCACCTTGAAGCTGCACGAGACAGTGAGTCAGAGATTTCACTGAAGCAGGTGTACGGAGGCAGATGTTGTACAATATTGGATATAAATAGTGTCAGGCTGCAGCTTTAGAACTGTTTTGGTTTTGTTGTGTGTGTGTGTGTGTGTGTGTGTGTTTGTTTATTTCATCCTCTGCAACATTAAAATTAGTGCAACATGAGCTCCATACTGTGTAAAAATAGAACCACATGTTCACCAGGTGGCCTAAGATCAGGACCTGACAGAGACTCGTTCTACCGTTCCCCTCCATTGTTCTCCCTTTGTCTAAATAAAGACTCAAGCTGCTGCAGGTGAGAGGCCACAACTAAAAGAAATCACAGGAATCAAAGCATTCAATTCAAAACATCTTGCAATGTTAGTCGAGCAGCAGTTTGACTCATGTAAATTCAGGTATCAATGGATAAATATTCCCAGCAAATGCCTGGACTTAACTCTGGGCTGAGAAACCATCCTCTCCCAAAGAAAAAAAAAAAAAAAAAAAAGCAACAGAGACTAGAAACATGTTTTTCTGGCTGACGTCAGACAACACAATAGATGCACATAATCAAGACGTGAGCACAACTTGACTGACAACACTTCTTGTCCTTCAAACAGCAGCTCTGTCCTTGAACCCGTTCAATGTTACAAGGGAACCTCTACCTGCTGTGACTGACCTCAGGTCAGTGTGTGTTGCCCCCAAGTGGACAAACTGTGAAACAACAAAGAGAAGGAGGAGGGGAGTCCTACAGCTGACTGAGGTATCAACTCATAGACGTATCATAGTTGTCAGGTTTTATTGGCGACTGAAGTGCTGGAGTGAAATTGATTGAGTGAATTTTGTGTTGTAGTTATATAACCAAACATGATTTTACAGTCAAAACAAAAATATAATGCATTTAATCTTTTTTTAAATCGCCTTAGAATGATTTCATTTTTGTCTGTAACGAGTTCTTTGGTGCATTTGTCAATACAAATCAAGTACTTCCTGATAATTTTTTCAATAAATTTAAATATAAAAACGGCCATATTTATTCACAGTCTGATACAATATTATCAGATTCTCAAAGTAGTCATTCAGTGAGACAAATGGATGAAAACGGAGCAGCATTTTCACACACCTCAGTATTTCATGGAAAGGAGAAGCAGTGAATATTCAGTCCAGTACTTTGTTCAGGTGCAGGTAAAAATGGACTTGAAGTAACTCACAGTATAATGTGGAAAATGAGAAGGAATTTCCTTTGATTTTCTTTAAAAGAAATATGAAATGTTCTGACATGTCGTATAAAAGCTTAATAGCTTTAGAAATTATTTAGGTTGCAGAGGTGAGAGAGACAGTATGTATGCAGCACAGAAGTTGTTTTTTTTTTTATGAAACACACTGTAAATATTTACAGGTTCCTCTTGAACGTGGATGGCATGTGTTCTCAGCAGCACAGGGAATCTATATCTTTTCACAGCGTTTGCAAGCGAAGCAACTGTTTTCATGCTTATTGAAACCGATGCTCACTGGAGCGTCTCTCATCCCATGTAAAAAGAGAAAAGGCATGGCTGCAGTCAGGCTGAGTAGACATGCCTGCTCAGGTGAAATGAACAGAGATCGATTGTGACATTTCTCATGAGTGTAGGTAATAGACAGAATTACACCTGACACCTTAAATCTGTGCATGTTACTGAGGATCTAATGCAAAATGAGAGGTGGTCCTGTCTTGGGCCTGTAGAGTGGATTCAACCAAATGTGTTTTGAGTAGGAAATCAGGCACATGTACCTAAATGCTGTGTGCACACTTGTAAATATTTTACCTGTAATTTTGTAGATTTGTTTTTCTTCCCTCTCGCTGCTCCTGTCTGTCTGATACAGTGTTGCTGCTGCCTGCAGTTTCTGGATCTGTCGAGTCCAGCATGTGCACAAGCTCTGCATCAAAAGTAACAACATAAAGACGTCTGAGCAGGGGTCCACTGACTTCAGAATAAAGATGCCTCCTGCCAGGATTGACTTCACTGTTTGTACCTGCAGATAATGCACTTTATGAGATCAATGCAGGGGGTGACGTAAAGAAAAGTTGAAAGTAAAGGAAACTTTATTTTCACATGTTTCATAAATTTCTCATGATGAAGTGAATCAACATGCTCAGTGAGCCGGGGAAGGATTCTTGGATCAGATTAAGACGATCGTTGAACTGTGTCCATATTGTTAAAAATGTGAGCTGCTGCCATTTGTTTGAATGTAGATGTGGTTAAATTTAAAATTAGGCAGGTTGTTTGTCCAAGAACCCAAAAACAGAAGAATCTGTGGGAGGCAGTTTGAACATGCCTTATGCTACGAGTTATACATCTGATAAAACAATAGTGTTACAAGTATAAACACTCTGTTTACATGTTTCAACTTCAGTGTTTGAAGATAAGTCGATGGCATCAATAGAAATCTTTTCATTAACTTTCATCATTTAACTTTTCAAACCCTGTCGTCTTCGTGTCAGACTTTCTCCCACTGGTGAATCTATTTATGTTATACTTTAAAGAATATATGCGGTTTGACGAGCCTGCATGCGTTCACTTTCTGACAGGGGGGAAGGTTTCTCTGTGCTCACCTTAAATCAAAGACATGTTCAACGTATGCGAATGATTTTGTGTCAGCTAATATGAAAGTCAATCATGGTCCAATCTGCACAGTATAAGTAGCTATACCAGAATCCTCCAGGGCACAAACACTGTCTGAGGGGGGTCTCCTGTTTATTTATCGACAGCTCCCCCAGGGTTAGGGTCAGCAATGGACACGTCAACTTGTCAGTTAGTCTGTAGTCTAATGTTTATCACTGTTGTGTGTGTAAAGCTGTTGACTGGAGTTTGTAAGAATGAAATCAGCACCACTTGATCTAAAATCTAGTAAAAGCCTCACACCTTAACACAGCCCAGTATTCATACTATATATATTGATATGCACTTATATACTTCTTTAAAGAATATGCCTCCTCATGCATTAAGGGAAGGAAGGTTAAAGGAAGAAGAAAACGCTGATGAGTTGCATCCTTGAATAGTTGCCAGTGTTTTTCTTACAAACTCCTGAACATGAGCACCATTTCCAGAAACCACTATGTCCTTATCTCAAATAATCAAATCATGTCAAAATGACTACTAATTGAACAAGTTAAGTGAATTTAAAGATATTTTTGAGTAAACATGAGTTTAATGAACAAGACCAACACTAGTTTTATCATATTAACAACAATTTCTAATCAGAAAACTGTGTATATCAAAGACATATTCAGTTTATAAAAGATTGTTGTGATAGCAACATCACACTGACCTTTAATGGGCTTTTTTTATTCAATGTTTTCAAAACAATACGACACATACTGGCTGACTGACTTGTGGGCCATTTATTTACATCAGTATGAGTCTCTAAAATGCAAAAGAAATTAAAAATGGATGTAGCCTATAACAACCTGAAACTGCAATATAAAAATGCTGAGAGTGATTTGTCATCCAGACATATGTATCTATAATCTATATAATGTACATATCACTCACAACAGAAATGTGCTCCACCAGCAGACAGTCACATCAAAGGAGCCCATTAACGGCCTAAAAGCATTTTGATGAAGCTCACAGACTCTGATATGCATGTGTGGGTGGGTGGTGTGCTTATGTTTTGGTTGGTGGTATGAGTTACAGTAAGCAGCACTAAGTATTAACTGAGAGGTCCTGAACAGATCTGTGCTAATCTCATTACAGTCTGTTCTGCACATGTAGGCAGGACGCCACCTAGTGGTGCTGCTTCAGACTGTGGCTGTGTGCTGTAGGCCTATGGGTTTGTAATTTTCTGACATTTGACTAGATATGAGAAACCCACTGACCTTCATGTCTGTCATCCTTCCTACGATCAGGATTTACCCCAGAATGATGAGTTGTCTGTGTATTATTTCATCGATACTGGAGTTCGGACCACTTCAGGAAAAAAAAAAAAAGTCTGGAAAAAGGGAGATACGACTTTACTGCAGAAAAATACATACATTTACTCATTAGTCAGCCTCATTTCTCACAAATTTCACTTCATATAACTCTGGCAAATGCTTACGGTATTTGCATGCTGCACGGACGCCATATAACTGCACTTGAGCAGGGAGAGCACTGAACAGCTTCCATCTCCAAGACTGAACACAGTCAAAGCTGCTGCTGCTGCTGCCGCCGACGTCCTGCGAGATTACACTCTGAAATTCCTGCCAATGTCTGCTGGCAGAAAATTTGACTTGCCTGTCTGTTAAAATTTGACAGAAATGCTAAATTAGAGAGAGAACAACTTTGGTGCTTGTTGTAATAAATGTTGAGGTAGCCTAGTTGTCTTCAGAAATGCATTTCGAAGGACTTGGCCGAGCTTTACAGCAGAGCTGATCCAAAAAACAAGAGTCTCCACAAATACAAATAACAAGTTGTTTACTTGACTGAATAAACCGTGTCAGGATCTTTTCTTTGATACATATAATTTTCATCCAAAATGCCGGTTCAACCACTTTGATTCAGACCTATTTCATGCATGTTATTACATAACTTCACCATCTCTGCTCTGTCACTGCATTAAAAAAGACAAAACTTGTGTTGTAATGGTCACATCTAAAATTTAAAGCAAACTTAGCTTACCTGAGAAGTGACCTTTCATTTATAAGTACATACTGTTTATCTGAGCCAGCAGCTGAGTGATTAACATGGCTCACAGGCTGCAGATAAACAAGTCCAGTGTGGAGGAGCTGAAGTTAGATAGCAGCTTGTTAAACTGGGGGGCTGCTGTTTGATTAGCGATTTTAATTTGATCCACGGGGAACAAATTAAACTGAGCATCATTAGGTGAACAGCAATTCATCTCGAATGAAAAATGCAGTGTAAAAAAATATAGGATAGGCTGATGTTATTTCAGATTTTTCTAACTGGCAAGAAATCTCAAAACATAAAAAAACAAACAAAACAAAAACAAAAAGTCTGAGCAGTCTTTGTACTGTATGTGTCTCAGCACTTTCTGACTTCCCCCATCCTTTAACTGGCTCAGGCCCATTGTTCCAGTCGAAGTCATAAATATTTAAAAACATATTTTCATTTTTCAAAAAAGAAAAAAAAGGGTGCAGTCATTTCCTGAAACAGATGGGGAAACTTTAGTTTTTAGCCAAAGTTAATCAAATAGCAGGAAACAGTGCATTCGCTCAGGGCTATTTTCAGCTGCGGATTGATACATGCGATTCAATGCAGCACAGTGTCTGCTACTGTATAGTGCAGTGGTGTGGCTTGTTGGCCAGGACAACAATGGCCCTCTATGGCACAGAGAAATCAGATTTACACAAGCAAAGAATATATTCACTGTCGGGTTTGGTTTGAGAATATCAAGGAGCAGATGCTTGAGATGATGAAGTAGCTGGGTTGAGGTCAGAGGTCAAAGAGCTTCCTATCATGCTCGATGACATAAAAATGTAGTGTAGGCCCAACTGACCTCCATTACAGACAGACCTCCTATGGTCCACAAGTAGATTTGTTAAACTGTCATATCAAATTTACAATGTTTTTCAGGGAAACTGAAAAGTGAGGGACCAAGCGAAGGACTAATGCTAAGCCAACAGTGCATATTTGCACTCATATCTGAAAAATGTGACTATTAACGTTAGAATAAACCAATCAAACTCACCATATTTTCACACACAGACAGCCATCTTTATAACTTCTGAACTCAAGAAGCATTCAACAAAAGTGCAACCCGGCCAGGTCCGTTACTTTTTTGTGTCCTCAGAAACACTTTTGTTGTGTTGTGACCTTTTGCAGCACACACGTTTTCTGAATTTGTTGCACATTCGTGTCTTTGAATGGATTTTCATAAGTTGCAGTGCGTTGACCTCTCCAGGCCACCATACATGGCTCTACTGGGAGGACAGTGCTACCATCCATCACCAGGAAAAGACTGAAGGCTGTTTGCTGTCACTAGATTTCAACAAAATCCAGAGGCCTTACACATTTTTATATTGATTTTCAAACGCACACATGCAGAGAGGCTCTTCTGTTGACAAGCATTTCTGATTAAAGCACCAGGAAACATTAGAAACTACAATAATTGTGTCTCAAAGATTCTCCAGTTCTATTTTGAATCTCGCTGCTGGGTGCTGTTGTGTTTTAAAGCTCACTTGTAGTATTTTTCTATAACATTAAATATTAATGACCAAACAAAACAACAATCAAAGTTCAAGTTCGAGGGAAAACATCCTTAGGTTTTATTTACTACAAGTTTAACAGTCAAAAACTGTGTTTGTGTGTCTGTGGCCCAGTAACATGAGCAAACACAGTCACATTTTCCCATATGTACTTATAACATGTTCAGCAATCTATTGAAACCAATACTACTAAAATATCCATATTCAAACTAAAACAGCCCATTATTTAGCTTCACTCTAATTCAGAAACTTCCTGTGATGAAATATACTCATCATCACTGTGGATTACTGAGGACAGGATGTCTGTGCTTTATTTTCTCCATAACTGGTATCTGAGTTACGACTGCGTAAAACCATGTTGTTATGAAAATTGCAAAAGATAACTGGGAATTCTCCATGTTGTCACTCACTATAGAAAATATAGTGCATCTGTGTGGGCTGCTGCTGCTGCTGCACCACGTCTCCTCGCCCGCATGCACGGCACCTCTGTAATATTTATTGCAACTAGTTACCTATTTATTATCTCTTACTTGTTACAGATTTCACATTATTCACTCCACTGAGTCTGTGGGCTGGTATTACATGTATTAAAATCATGTTTTCATCTTATTGTATGACAATAAGATGATTAAGGATTTATAAATGGCCTATAATAAGGTAATCCATTTGGTTGCTAACATTTAATAAACAACTTGTAATACAATTTTCACACATTGATGCTGGCTCACTATTTTGCAAACGTCAGAGTAATGCTTACTAATGAGTTTCTACTCTTTATAATAGGAAGCATTATTGATAAACCCATTTGCATTCATACAAGATTTACTAGTATTTATGACTGGTGATAGAGAGCATTATAGTAACTCATTAATAAACAATGATGATGATGGGATTTTACACTTAACAGTAATGCCCCCTTTTATCTATTATGAATAACAGTAACTGATGCTGACAGAGGTTAATTACTATAACTTAACAAATATGTCAGGAAGCAGACAGGAACTAATGCATTATGATGGAGAAAAGGAAACATTATGAGACATGAGGCTTTACAGTACACATCATATATGTGGGCTCACTATTTGGCAAGCAATAGCCCATTGTTGCCAGTTGATCTAATGCTTATAAATCACACATCCTTCGTAAGGGAGGTCTAATTGTACAGTGCTGTCCAATAAGTTTTATCAATTAGATGCGAGTCTGCCTATTTTTTATCTATTTATTTTCTTTGAGCTGTGGACAGCTTGCAGCACCTCTGTTTGAACCGAGGTGTGTAATATATCTACATGTATTATATCCATGGGAGACCAGAATTAAACATCTGCTCAGTGCAGCACTGTCAGCCTGGGTTTAGTCGAGACATATCTGGAAAAAGGGGGGGGGCCGCCAGCTCTAAACCATCCCTCTGACTCACATCCAAAAGAGGTTTCCACTGAAGTGCTCACTGCTCATCCAAACAACAGTGCAGGTCAGAGAAAAGAGCTTAGAGAAAGAGAAATAGGTCGAGGTCTTCATCATTTTGTATCTAGGCTATACGCCCGTTCCCGACGGGTGTTTGGGGATAGCCTGAGGTTAGACCTGAGAAGTGAATCAAAAATGGAATGGGTCGATTAAATAGGGCAGATGTTTCTTTTTGCTCTGTGCGAGTCAGGAGGATAGGCCTGAAGTATTTTCTCAAGCTGTGTTCAGCAGCAGTCACATTGGGGAATAAGAGTGCAGGGAGAGGAATGCCTGACAAGACAAGGAGCCTGTTCATTATTTGAACTGAACACAGGACTATTTTTCATTTGTCACCTACACAGACACATATAGTCTCTGAATACATAACTTAAACACTTCGGTCTCAGGCAAATAAGGCAACTGGATTTTGCACAAGTTTGTCTCTTTGAGGGGAAAAGGGTCTACAGACTATTATTGCCCTCATCTGCTTGAGACTACACTGTGACTGTCCTCCAGCTATCACATCAAATGCATGCATTACGTGCAGAAAATGTGTTTTGTTTCTAGTCTTTATGTAGCCTTCTGTTAGGCTGTTGTTAATGCTAATGTATACTGTCCACCTGTACATGTACAAACTTGCATGGACCATGAAGTTGTGCAGGACTTCAGAGGAGGAGTCCCAACAACTTCTCCAAGAATGTCACTAGAGGATTTGTTGTTTAGGATATTCATGGACTTTGCTACAGTTGCACATACCTGTAAAGCTTTATGCCCTAACATCTGCAGAACTCAAGCCTTTTTCCATAAACCTGACCACTGTTTACAGCTAATTAGAAAAAGCTACCATGTCAATTTCTGAACAAAGACCAAGTGAACATGGTTGACATTTTAATCCCTGAGAATCGGCAAGTTAACGTGATGATGTCGGTGTTCAGCTCAAAGCACCACTGGACCACATTCATAAAAATAAAGTGCTTTTCAATTTCATTCTCTCCCCCTCCTCTTTCTTTTTTTTTTTTTTTTGGAGTCTGTGATGCACCAGTACAAACAAACAACACTGAGGCAGCGCAGTCGGACACACACACACACACACACACTTCACTGATGGATGCACATCAGTGAACAGACATCAGTAAATCACACTAGATGCAGCTACTGTACATAAACACTGGAACCATCTGTTGTACATAAACACATTTTTATTCAGCCTGATATAGGTTACACATGGAAAAAAATCAAATTCTAAGAGAACTACTTCCCTTTGTGGAGCTAATGATATGACAGTTTTAAATCAGCTTCAGATCCCCACTTGACAGCTTTCAACATGAGCTGCCGTGGGCTGTGAGGAATTAAGCATAATCACATGCTACGACTGACCTGAGGCTTTATTTTTATTTTTTTTTCCTTTCTTGAAAAAAAAAATTACAAAATGAAAACATATCCCCTCAGCAACCATTATATGTTTTCTCACTAAATGATATGGAATGTTATCTTGGAAATGCAGGTAAGAAGAAAACTGTTCTCTGCAACTCCAGAAAACAAGATAAGAAACTGAATTAAAAAAAAAAAAACTGATTCCCAGAATCTGTTCCCAGGCTGCTACTGTGAGTGAGGCATTAAGAAAAACACCACCTCAGTCCAAAGTGTGTTCAACAACAAAAAAACAACTGAAACCTGCTGCTGCTGCTGCGATTCAGTCTCATTATCCTCAACCGTGGATATGAACAGGAACCACAAGCTCGATGCTCAATAGTACAGAAGGTACATTAAGTTTACACTGCTCGCAGATCAGCTTTGGAGTCTAATATGTTAGGACTGACAGTCAAAGACACAAAGCAAAGACTGATGAGGGAAAAGAGGGACAGGGTCTTAACATTTAACTAGTGTTAGTCGTTTTTTTTTTTGTGTTTGTTTTTTTTTTTGTTTTGTTTTTTGACTTGTAAATTTCACAAAGTGCAAATTTTCAGTTATATTACATCATAACCAATTTTAGAAATTGTTCTTTTCTATTATATAACAATGAAAAATGGTTAATTCCACATACCCCCCAAACCTAGCCATAACCAACCCCCACCCGCCCGCCCGCCGTGTCCCACCAGCTATTCATCAGAATATTTAAAAAAAAAAAAAAAAAAAAAAAAAAAAAAGGAATCACTAAATACATGCTGCAATGACGCCCACCAATTTGTCTGAAACTTGACCAAAGCCTCCTTTTTGGCTCCTTGAATCTCTTACAGTACACTGTTACTGTCAGCGTGCGTTTATAGTTAAAATCTATATATTAATCTATCATTAAATAGTATGCCTCTTGCACAGTCTTGCATGCACAGAAGAGCATTTTGGGCAAGCTGTACAAGAAGGAGAGGCGTGTGGACGGACTTGCTCAGGCTGTAGGCTCCGGGCCAGGTCCAGGCACTCTTTCGCCACCTGTAAACGGTTTTTGCCCTTTACTCCTTGCAACCACGTCAGTCCAAAAAAGATGGTTCTCCAGTGTGTTTTTGTCGAGTGAGCATTTGTTTGTGTGTGTGTGTGTGTGCGTCTGTGTGTGTGCATGTGTGGTCCTAAACTCAGCAAAAACAAAAGAGCTGTGTAGATCACTGAAGTTTTGTTCCAAGCTTTCGTTGTCTGTTCCTAAAGAAACAAAACAAAAAAACAAAAACAAAGAAGACCTGAGTCACACTAACAGTTTCCTGGTCACACCTACTGTTAAAAACACAGTCAAGTCATTTCAGTGGAAATCACAGCAACAAGAGGATTCACCAAAGGGTCAGGAAAGGAAATCCATGCAGTTCTTTTACATTTGTTTTAACTCGCTGACCTGTGTAATTTTGTCACCTAACACTATACAGGTGCAAATTACAATATCATAGGGTCAGCAGTCTTCCCCGCGATAGTGTGGCAGCCTACTGAACTAGACCAAGAGACTGAGCTTTAAAGGCTCAGGAAACCTCTGTAGGTGTTGGGAGTTAATTAGCTGATTAAAGTGTGACACCATTAGCGTACAATAGTGAAGTCAAAGAACTAAAGACGTGAAATATTTCAGTCTGTCTGTAATATTTCTATATAATATGGGTTTTCACTATTTCACTAACTTTGCCTTCATTGAAATGTGCCTGTATATCTGAAAAAGTGACGTCGTCCTATATTTGGGGTCTAGACTTTTAAAAGATGATATACATCCACAGCAGCAAACAGGGCCTAATACCAGTAACCTGAAAGTGCTCTTTATGACTGGAGCTGTCAAAGGCCTTATGAAACACTGCTGTTTCCAATGTGTTTCATTATTTTCAATAAAAATCATTTCTATTTTTTAAAATAAATTCAAACAAAGTCTTTTTCCAAAACGATGGGTCTTGAAAGGTTCGGTCGTCCTGCAATCAGGGCCTTCTTATATTCAGGTCAATACGGTATTTCACCTGCTCTGTCAGAGTGTAAACTTGTCTATAACTGAGGTGTAACTTGAAAATGGGAAAATGAAAACAAACAAGCATGCACTTGCAGTGTTTCCAGCTCGGCAGCCATAACAACTCTGACAACAGTAATTTCACCACCTGCTGGTGTAACTGGACTTTAATGTAACAGATGTGGTGTAGTGGGTGACTGTATCTCTGAAACACATCCTTACCTTGCCTCTGATCTGGTCACTGTATACTCAAACCATAGGATGTTGGGGATCAGGCTTGTGTCTCGCACCAGGAAGTACTCTGATATTGGCCTACGAGATGGAGAAAGGACATTGACGGAATATGAGAGATGCCGTAACAGTCCAGTTTGATTCAGACTGAGGAAGAAGTGGTCAAAGAAGGGAACAGAGAAACAGGAGTACTACTCACCATGCTGCTATTTTGGGAAATAACGGTGTCAGCACCTCTTGTGTGATAAAGAACCAGAATATGCCGATGGAACTACCTGCCACTCCACCATAGATAACCTGGCTCCAGGTGTGATACAACAGGTAGACTCTGAGAACAAGCGGAGAGAAACAAAGACATGTTAGAAAAAGAGAAAAGAAAAAAAACCCTCTGAGGGCTCTCGGCTAAATTAAGTCCCTCTACAAGCTCTTAAGATAGAATCAAATTTGACGTGCTCACAGAGGAAATTGTACAATGTCGTTTCCTGTGAACAGACTCTTCAGTCAAACATTATTAAAACTTTTTCTCGTTCACCTGCTAATGTGCAGTTTTCATGTATTTTCTCGACTATGCTGTGTTTTATCAGCCTGCTACTGCTGCAGTGCAGCTCTCGGTTGGGCTTTACAGTGAAAGTGAATACAACTGGATCATGAGTGTGCAGAAAGTATGATGTATATTAATATTGTTACAACCGACATTTCTCTAAGTGTATCAGTGTTTGTCTTCTGGCTAATTTTAAACTTCAGTGCTTTGGTGAGAACATCAGGAAGTACTGACGTGATGGTTAAAAAATACTGACAGAAGAAAACATGACACTTTAAAGACAGGAGGCAACACTGAAGAAGTTATAGACTTGTTAAGCTCTCAATACAGCTGCATTGTGTCCTCTCATTTTTCTTTATTAACACAATGAGGGTAAAAAAGCATCCAGGCAGAAACAGGTGAGTCCCTTACCTGCTGTATGAGACTGATAAGGCCATGCCCAACAGGATGATGGACAGTATGTGTCTCCACAGCAGGTCCACACAACGAGCATTGTTCGTTTGATGCATTCTGAAAAGAGAAGATGAGCTGATGAGCGATTATCAAAAACATCAATGTAATTAATGTAGTTACAAAATGCATGATCTGTAATAAAGCTGGTAGACAGTAGATATATTCTATGCCTATTAAACATGAATGTGATCACATATACAAAGTATGTATGCAATTACTAAACACTGTTGGAAGTTGTATAGTAAAATTTACAATCACTGCCTTAAAATCTGATTAGTTTGTGATTGTTGTTTGACATTTAATTTTAGCTCTTTAAAGAACTTCACATCAGCGTGTTTCCACTGTTACAACTCCTGAATGCAAGAAGACAGAAGCTCACCTTAAATAAAGGAAAAGAAAGAAGTAAACAACAAAGAACCAGATAAGCTGGGAATGACTGGAGGGCATCCCATACTCTGTGTGCAGGGTTGCATGAGCCCCTGCAGAGAGAAAACAGAAGCCGAGTTAAATATTTATTTACAATATGGAGTTCATCTTGCTTTTTAGTATTAACTCAAGAGTTTTGGTCAGCATTATCAACCAAACCAAAGTTTATAGCTGAGTGGTCGGTGTAAATATTTATAATACATGTAAATATCTGGCTCTGGTTGGCTGTTATGACAGTACGGTCAATCTTTTATATTCATGGCAATTAGGATTTAGATATAAGTTTTAAATCAATGTGATAAAGTTGCGTGATTCGTTACTGAATTCAGATAAGTCAAAATATATTTTAGAGCTGCAAGTTATAGTCAAGCACAACCACAACAACCAGTCGCTGTGTAAATATTGGGTCACTATTTAAACGAAAAAGCTTCTACACAGTAAAGATACAACACTTTCCCCCTTATTTAATGTTAACTGAATGTATTTTGGGAAGTAGCCTACACAGTACACCATGGGAAACTCAACTGAGAATTTTTGACTATATCATGTTAACCGACACAACAAATGAACTAGTGCTGTAATCACAACTGTAATATGGCCAATATCCAAATTGCAAAAATGACCATTCAATCTTTATTTACATATTGCAGTCACAATATCTGCTCATATAATCACAATGTGATTTTTGTTTTGCATAGCGTGCAGCCCTGCAATGAACCAGCCAACCACAAAAGCAACGGAAAGATTGATTAAACAATATCAATCATCAGTTGAAGTGTTATTATTGGAGGCACAATTTTTCCTTGAGTGTGTAGTGTACAGGAATGCAAGCCATTGAAAATAAAAACAACCACAAATGGCCTTTGGTGGTGCTTGTGACATCTTGCTCCTTGACTCACCTGCACATGGGCGCGGCTCTCTGAGAATGTGCTTCAGCACCCAGTTCACCCCTTCATTCAGGATGAGCCCACCGAAGAAGGAAATCTGTAAAAACAAAACAACACAAAAACAGGGTCAACTTGACACCCTGAGCATTTTAACAAACTTGTGGCCGTCCTGGCAGCTCTGCTACAGACTCCTTTGAGACAACTTAACAGCTAAACACAAATTGTTTTTAAAGTGTGATGATGCTCTGTGTGTGAAAACAGCTGTAAGTGCATGTGCAGGACTCACCGTGTGCAGCTCCCGTTTAAACACAATGAGAGTTACAAACCCCACGAGGATAGCTATGGGCAGGAGACTGATGTAGGCCAGCACTTGTCCCGTCAGATCATCTGAAACCCAGTACAGACACAGCACTGATGTGAAGACATAATATTAAGGCACCTAGTGGGAGTGACACTTTTAGACACTCAGTCAACTCGGCTGACTGAAATGTTTAATCTGTGAACACTAAAGGCAGCCGTGGTAGAGCACGTATGCCTTGATCTAATTAACGGCACGTTGTTTATTTTGGTTAATTAGGACAGCTCGGTGCAGGGTTATGCTAGTTTCACTAATCAGCACCAGGCCAAAGAGCTAGTTACTGCGTTAGCATTAGACCTGACTACAAAGCTGTTAGGTGGAATAGCTGGACACTTCCGCTACATTTATAAATAATATTACGCAGTTCCTAACGTCTGCATTTTGTCGAGTAATTCAAACGACACACAGTGTATTCTTTAATTCCTGGGATATTATACCAAAGTCGATATTAAGACAACTAGCATGCTAGCTAGCCTTCATTGTGGACATTGTCGCCGACTGCGCATGCGCCGTTGTCTCACAATTTAGCAGCACGGTCCGCGTTCCCCGCTGCGCTCGGGGTTTTTACAGCATCTCACAATTTGGCAGCGTCACCGACGGCCGTGTCCATTCAGTAGCAAGAAAACAGACGCACCGCTCGAAAATTTCACCGCGGCTAAATGTTGACGGAGCGTCGGCGGTTAGAGGAAGATGTTTAGTTTACGTACCCTCGGGGAACTCTACGTGTGTCAGAGATATGGACCGCCATCGAGGTGGTGCCGAGCACTGCTCTTCCAACGCCATCTTACCCGGACACAACCGGGCAGTCCCAGTGAAACGCCCCAGACACGTGTCCGACCAATGGTGAACGGAGCTCCGTGTTCAAACGGGCCACGGCAGCGGCGGAGCCGTCCAATCCCGGGCGCTCACTGCGGATGAGATATTCTGCCCATAGAGAAGAATTATTGAATGAACAAAAAACACAAAAGTCCAGAACTCCATATTAAAGCAACGAAGTGTACTCATTCAAAAAAAAAAAAGAAAAAAAAAAAAGAGAAAGAATCGAGAGGATTTTAATGGTTACTGAAATAATGGCTAATTAAAGGCTACAAACCAATTTGCTCATAATATCCTGATTATTTACTGTTGAAATCAGCGCTTTTTAATTATAAAATGTCTCCAACAAGTCATGTTTATTTTGCCTTTTCTGTTCTAGTAAGTTATTTGCTAATTACATTACATTATGTCCATCTTTGTAGAAAAGATGTGTTAGTCTGAGTGGGCTGTAGTAGAGCCCCTGTTGGGAGATTGTGTGTGTTGTTGTTGTTTTAAATCACCATTTAATTTCATTAACATTGGGCCTGCAATCAGTTGTGTATTGAATTTTGTTTACATGAAAGTTTTCATGTTTTCGCCTTAAAAATAAAATCATGCATTAAAGGGTTTATCCTCAAATTGAAGCCTGAAAGGAATAAATACATTTCAGATCGTTGGTTCAGTTATTTATTAAGCCTTTTATATCAAGGACTGTATCAAAGTGCTTTATGCACCCTTTTAATCACCAAATACTGATCACATGTTACAAAAATACATGATTGCTATACATTTTTAAGTGTCTGAAAGGTATTGTGAAAAATTCATCTTAATTCAGTGTGTCCGATGCCAAACTCAAAACACCAGAGGCTTTGGTTTTTCCCACGGGAACTCCTCTCTGCCAAAGTGACCGTAGCAGGCAGTGGCTTGGTATATTGGCCGCTTCAAACCCAGCTCTCTGTGAAAAGAAACATGATCAATAAAAAAAGACAAGATCAAAGGTTTCAGCTGTGAAGAAATACACATACTTCACAATGATTCCAGGCCTCAGGTCAAAGTTCTTCTGCACTATCTGCAGCAGTTCGTCTTCATCCCTGCTTGACGTGCCATAGTGAAACACAGAGATGGAGAGCGGATGGCTCACAGCGATGGCATAGGAGATCTGAAACGAAGAGACATGACATCACTGCTGTCAGTCAGCGCAGATACAGATAGGTTTGAATTCAATCTGTTGACATTTAGCAACATGGTCCTGCTGTCTTCTGTTAGCACCAATCAGGGGAGAGCTTTTGAGCTTCTTTAGTAAGTTCCTCACCTGAACAAGAGCTCTCCTGCACAGTCCGGCTTTGACCAGAGACTTGGCGACCCAGCGTGCTGCATACGCCCCGGACCGGTCCACTTTGGAGTAATCCTTCCCAGAGAAGGCTCCACCTCCATGGCCACCCCACCCTCCATAGGTGTCCACTATGATTTTACGTCCTGTGAGTCCTGCATCTCCCTAGTGACACAATAAAACATCGTCTACTCCTGCCTGCCTGCATGCATACAACAAATGATGACAGTATCTATGGTTTCCAACCTGTGGGCCTCCAATGAGGAATTTCCCACTTGGCAGCAGATGGTAGATGGTCCTGTTGTCCAGGTACTTCGCAGGAATGACAACCTTCACCACCCTTTCCAACAGAATGCGTCTGATCTCCTCCAGGGTGATGTTAGGACGGTGTTGGACTGAGATGACCACGGTGTGAACACGCAGTGGCTCCATGGCCCCCATGTTGTCTTTATACTCCACTGTGACCTGCACAAAAGACACCACCAAGTTATTATCAAAACTTAAGCTATTGGTGAACATTACAACTGATAATACAGAACTGACAGGAAATGAGGTAAGAGATTTAACACAACAAAAGCCCAGTTCAGAGTTGGTGCTTTTGATCCCTAGCAGCTTGCTCTTCATCCACCCTGATCTTTAATAACTCTGCAGTGACTCACCTGTGACTTGGAGTCCGGTCCTATCCATGGACACTCTCCGTTGACTGACAGCTCCTTCATCCTGTAGTTGAGTTTGTGGGCCAGAAGGATGGTTAGGGGCATACACTCCTCTGTCTCATCGGTGGCGTAGCCAAACATCAAACCCTGAAGAGACAAGGAGTCCGAGTAAAGACAGAAACCCAGTCCAGTGCTCGGCTAATAACATTTGAAGAGATGCTCAATTTAATGTTTGTTTGCTGCAGGGGTTGTTGATTGCCCAGACGTTTGGAACATCGGCAGCTTAGATAAAGGTGAAACACTCAACCTGGTCTCCTGCACCCATGTTGTCCTGGTCCTTGCCTTCAAACACACAGTCTGATATCTCCTTACACTGCGGCTCCAGAGCCAGCAGCACGTTGCAGGTCTTGTAGTCAAAACCTGCAAATCACAGCAGCAACAGTTTTTAATTCACAAAAACTCTTCTCAAACTATCAAATGCAGTTACTAAACCCCAGCATGCCGTACCTTTTGATGAGTCGTCGTAGCCAATCTTCTTCACAGTATTTCTGACCACTTCCTGGAGATCCACTACGGCCTTAGACGTCACCTCTCCAACCAGTAAAATCATTCCTGTCTTGGCCACACACTCTGCAAAAAGAAATCTTTGTTTGGGAACAGTTTCAAAAAGTTGTCACAAAAACATGTTTATTAGTGAGGTCACAGTGACCTTGACATTTGACCTTTGGCTACCCAATTGTAATTAGTTTATCTTGTGTCAGTAGGGACATGGATCACAACAATGGAGCAAGCAGCTTAAAGACATACGAACGCAAGAGGCATAGATAAGATGCTAGATTTGAAAGTTATGTCACCACAACTGTTTATTTCAATGAACCAACTCTTAATAGTTGCATATGTAGCAGTGAATGGAAACGTGACTTAATTTGCAGATTTTCTGGAATTTGTGCCACAAGCCTGATGAATGGGAGTGACATGACTACATAACAGAAAACTCACCACAGGCCACTTTGGAGTCGGGGTCTTGACTCAGGTACGCATCAAGGACGGCATCACTGATCTGATCACACATTTTATCTGTGAATACACGGTTAGAGATGTAAATGAAAACAGCAGACATACAGAGATAAAGTTGCAACTACCACTGAGGAAACTGAAGGAGTATCTCCAGGAGTCTTTGTAAGGCTTTAGTTTATTTAGATTATTGGTTAACCTTTGGTTCATTTAATCAATAAATCCATTAATTGTTTAATCTTAATAAATAAATAAATAGATCACAATGACACCTGTTTTCTGCAGTAACGCGAGATTATGAATTGCTTATCAAAACAAAGCTGATAGTTTAACTAGCTAATCAATGAATGGTCTAAATCAGTGCAGCTCGGACTTAGATAGACTTTTTTTGCATTATATTTTGAGCATGCAGCCGCCACAGAGTTTGTGCATGTCCAGACATGTCCACACTGTGGACCGAGAGTACCGGAGTGTCCTTGTCCGACAGACTCGGATGTGAAGAGGAAAGTCTTCCCGGTGCGGGCTCCACTGCTCGGGTTCATCCTCAGCTCGGGGGGTCGGTGCAGCAGCCAACACGTCGAACTGAACCAGTTATCGATCAGACGGACGCTAAACTGATCAGGTCCGCACTACTCCAGCGATATTCGCCTCTGATGTGACCGACACTGATTATATTGACCAATAATTAACTCGACAGGAAAATCTGAGTCAGGACAGTCATGGCGGATATGGAGAGTGAACAAGTTTTCATTGGCAGCTGAGGGAAGCAGACTAAACTGATAAAGCATCATAAAGTGGTCGTTTCCTTTATACTGCGCCCTCTGTTAAGGAAGGCTGTGTGGGGCTTTAAAAAAAGGAAGCAGCACTAAATGAAGCAGCCACAAGATGTTGCTGTTGCAACACTTCTTCATATATATTTCCTCAGTGGACAAACATCGAGTTCACACCCAGAGGGTGTAAGAAACAACATGTGGTATCGATACAGCACCACCCTATGTCGCTGCAATCACATTGTACAATAATTTAAATATTTCCATAACAACTTGAAATGTGAAATCCCACCATTGTTTATAGTTTCTGTACTGTCCATTAGCTTTAACCATATGTCATTTTATAACATTACACATGTAAGGTACATTACAACACAAATTTAATTCAACATTTGGTATCGTTTTATGTAATCTCCTTAGGTGAGGAGTGATTGACATGAGGTAGTGTCTTGACTGTGCAAAGTCCATGATCACTGCGTTCACTTATGTAAGGCCCAGCAGCACGACAGGGTCCCACACTGCACTCTCACACAACATCCTGTATGTATTTTATGGAGCAGGCTGGTTTTGTATATGGTATGTTTATTTGACTTGAATCAATCATACAGCTCTGCTGTTTCCTCAGGGTCTGCCAAGCATTTACCAACATGCACTACCCAGTGTTGAGTCTGAGTGACTCATGCCCAGATCCTCTTCATCAGGGAGGTTCATCCTGAGCTCAGGGTAGCTGTACGGACATTTCTTAACAACTCTAAGGTCTAGGTGGGTTCAGTATTACATTATGATCTTATTTTAAACTGACAGTCATGAACGAATCTTCATGTGTTACACTGGAAAACCAGGTGGAACATATACAGCTGTCAGAAGCACTTAAAATATCAGGTATGATACGTGTCCACAGTCATGCCAGTAGCTCTATGAGACACACACAACAGTACTTTGACCTAAATCCCAGTGTAAACACACTCACATGCTCATTAGAACAATGCTAACATGCTGCTGTTTATCAATAGTTTTATTTCTGGACCCACCCCTGTCAGTTTTATTACAAGCTAAAGGGGAAGGGGTGATGCATTTCTTTATCTATGTATGAGATATGGTTCTCCTAAATCTTGTCAGTTAAGCACAAAACAAAACAAAAAACCACAGCACACAATTCAGTGACTAAAACCAAAAGCTGAAGCTGAACTCTTCCCTTAAAACTTGCTTAAATGAGGCACGTTCGCAAGCACAAACTGTCACATTGTGGCTCTGGACTGAACAACACAGAACGAGGAAATGATATGAAGCAACTTCACCCCTTTATTGCCTTGCAAATATCACTGTGTTGAAAACACAGAGCCCTTTGCTCAGTCATATCTGTTCCTGGCAGGCCTGCATCCGTCACTCTCCGACAGCTCATGGTATGTAAATGACACAGAGTTGTTTTTTTCCCAGGTTCAGTTGGTCAAAGTGCTCAAATGAGTTGGGATGACTAAACCTATAGTCCTATAGTGTGGGTGATTTTTCTGCTTGTTTGTATGGTGAATGTGACATAGTGGGGTTGGTGGAGAGGAGGAAGTGAAAGTAGTGCATGTTCATGATTTGACTACATTTAGTTCTCCGTGACGATGACGACCGGCTCTGGTTGAACCAATGAGGCTTTGATTGAGGCAACAGGTAGTTAATGTGTAACAGAGCAGAGGTGCAACCTTCAGCAGACATTTGTTCAGCTCTCACTGTGTGACTCATGCAGTCACAAGAAGCACAGATCTCTGTTTGTTTATTACACTGGATAACAGGACCTGGTAGAGGATTTAGTGCTAGTGTATGAGGCTGAGTTGTTCCGTCGGTTGCTGCTATGGTAAGTGTTGTTTGGTTTTTTTTCCATATTTAAATTTCATCTAGTTCCCTTTTTAAATAATTGCTCTATTCGATCTGAGGCGGATTTTTTTTTCATGTTGATATCATATGAAAATACTGTCTACAGGTTTGTTTGACGAGCTTTGTGAAGCTGGTTTACTTAGTAACTACATGCTTGAGGTTTTCATGTGACAATCACACAGGCCTTAGCAAACTGACTCACAACTGATAGCACGGTTTCCTGTTAACTCCATTGCAGGAAGTGAGGTCTGACTTTTACAAAATAGTGATTGTAGTGTGTGTGTGTGTGTAGGGGGGGGTGTTGCTCCTACATTTAGCTGGTAGACTCTCCATGGAAATTTTATGGCTGTGAACTTTTGACAATTGTTGCTGACAGTGATAAAAAAAAAAAAAAAAAATGTTTGACAGGCTGATCCAAGCTCTCAGGCGCCAGCCTCTGGCTCGTCGTCGACCAAGATTGACCAAGTGCAAGGTCAGGTCAACGAGGTGAAAGTTATCCTGAAAGACAACATCAACAAAGTGCTGGAGAGGGGCGACAGACTAGACGACCTGATCGGGAAGACTGACGACCTGCAGGCCTCTGTGAGTATCTGATCATCATGATGATGTTACAGGCGGAGCTGGCTGTCCTTTGGTTTTTGGGTTTACTGTGTCACAACACGTCTTCATATCCACCTACTTCAAAACAAGCAATTGTTAATAAGATTTGTTCATCCATTAATCACTTCACACTTTCAATGAGGCCACTGGACCAAACTAACTGGATCTATATTTATTCCAGTGTGATCTCTATTAAAAAGCAGTTGGAGCATCCTGTCACATTTATCCTCCAAATTTGACTGATGTGTTACATCTGAGCACTACTTCCTCTGTCACCAGTGTTTTACTGGGGGTTTCTGTTATTTTTCTTTTCAGGCCGACTCGTTCCAGAGAACATCCACACGGGTCGCCAGGAAATACTGGTGGAAAAACATTAAAATGATGATTTTAATCGGCGTAGTCGTGCTTATCATCGTCATCCTCATCATCCTCGCTGCCACAAATGTTATATAAATCCTATTTTTCATTTTTCAACCAGCTCGGGACTAAAAGCAATGAACATCGTGGATAAACTCACGTAAAGACAACTTTTATTGAGTAGTTAAGCCTTTAATTTCTACAGAGCGATCTTCTCAGCTCAAACAGAGCGATCTCTTCGTTTGAGTTGAAAGGATCATTATTTCAAGATTGAAATGTAAAATATGTAAATGATTTCTTTACATCTGACAGGTTATTGATTCATTTCCTAGACATCTTGACGTGATGTGAAGATAAAAGTCAGATCAGCAGAGTTTAAATTTGGCTGAAATCCTCCTTGAACACTCCAAGTCATGAACATGTGACGTTATATCACTATTAATATTTCAGACAGGCTCACAAAGCCAAATAAGTGTTTATTACTTTTATTTGTCACTTTTCTTTATGTCCAATACACTGTGTATATATACTGTATGTTTATGACTGTCAATCTCTGTAATAACATATGTATTATATGACTGATGACCATGATAAAGAGGATAAATTGTAACCACACACTTTGTTATCTTTGCTGCCACAGTACTTAGTAAATATATGCGTGATCTGTTTCAACCAAGCTAACGTTTAAGAAGAAATCAAACGATTCACAAAAAGCATTTGAGAACATTAAACACATAAAAAAAAACAAGAAGGGATGAGGAAGTGCTAAAGCTTTGCAGCAATCTAAATAAGAGCAAAACATCAAAACCCAAAACTTTTAAGATACAACAAATACTATGGTAAATATATCAAGGAAATGTACTGTAGGTCATAGTGTTCTCCATTTACTTTCTTACAATCAGCTAAGTGATCTTTGCTGGATACCCATCATCTCTTTGGCCAATGCTCCACCAGCGTACTGCAGACTTTTCATCACTCTGACACCTATGGGAAACAAACAAGAACAAATCAGCTATAGACGAACACAAATCAATAAAATCCCAATAAAATAGGAATCCCCCGTGTTTATAATGTCCAATGTAAAAGAAAAAACAAACTGAGAACAATTATTTTAACAAATTACATTTAAAAAAAGTTAGTCCATAAGCTAGAAATCCTGAAGTGTGATAAATTGAAGAGGTCAATAACCAAAATACTAAATGGAAGAAACCTTCGACTGGTCAAAAAATACACATTAAAGAAAGCATCACATGCAAATTTCTGGAAATGTAGTGACACTTTGATTCTCCTTGTTTTACAAAAGGTTATAAGAGGAAAATTTGTTACAGGAAAATTAACAAAAGAGGAGTCTTTTCCATCGCTGTCAGTAACACAAAACAGAACAATACATGTACACAAAGTAAAGCACTTTATCCCCCAACACAGTAGAGTCCAAATACGAACCAGGTTTTAGCTCATGGACTACTGGTTACAAGAGCTAAATAAAGAAACAAGCATTTTAGATAAAGATTAGGAATGCATATATTAACAATAGGAACTGGAAAGTCCAGAGAATGCTGTACGTATCCTTTGAAAAGCAAATAGTTATTTTTTCATAATTATAATCATTACTTGTGGGGGAGTAAGGGCCTGTAAAAAATGACAATTACATGTGTATATTTTAAGTTTTACATTACAAACAGTTGCAAAGAAATTAAAATGGAAAGAAAGATGACAAAGCTGGACGTGTCCCATATTGTTTAGTTTAGAAATGCTGATACAGGATGTTGTAAGACCATACCAAATGGCAGCATTCGAGAGCGTATGCTTCTCGTACCCGGTCCGCATTGAGCGGGCCCTGAGAGTATCTGGGAGTCAGCTCATGGCCTGCAAGGAAGCTCCGCTGGCAGGTACAAACAAGGTATGTCAGAGTTAGGAGACAACATACTTCCTTTTCTGTTTTCCTTGCACATCCTTAACTTTGGCATCCATTTACTGTAGTAGCAGTACTTTACCTGTTAACTTTACAGTTAAAAAAAAAAGAAGGTGCAAAAGAGGCAGCAGAAGGCCGGCTGTTAAAATAATCGCCACAAGAGTGTAGCCTCTATGTTACCACTACTGTAAAGCACTTGAGGGTGCTGAGAAAAAGAAATTTATAAGAGGAAATTATTCATAATGTTACCAAACAACAAAGTAAATATAACTACTTTAAGTTTAAAGTAAGAAGTGTATTTTTGTTGCTACATACCTACTTGAAGAGGAGGGTTGCTCTCATTAATATGGCTTGTAGCTGTTGGTGTGACCACCACGCCGTGGCGACTTGCCATATCCCCCAGATTGATCTGCGCATGTTGTGCAAAATCAGACAATAGACGTTATCATCATTTTTTAAAAAAAAGCAAATGGACAATGAATGGAAAAGCTTGACAAGAAAGTGAAGCTCATCAGGAAGCTTCACAGATGGGTGTACTTACTGTCATAGTCACCATATCCATAATAGTTGTTGTAACCAGAGTAATCATAGCCACCGTATCCTCCGTAGCCTTGATTACTGTAACCATAATTGCCGTAATTGCCATAGCCTTGATTCCAATAGCTGCCATAACCTTGGTTCCAGTTTTGGTTGGGACCTGCAATTCAGTGAAATTATATGAAACAATTGTCATTATAAAAGACAAAGTAACATTTAAGACAGGAGACAAACACATTAAACCGCCACCACATGCGTGAAAAGGATCTGTGTTTTTTTATTCCAGAGTTTTATCTGAGAGAATTTAGTGTTTAGCAAAAGTGGAGGAAAGTGGATATTTTTCTTAAAATTCATCCACTCATCCACTCACCACCACCTCTTCCTCGAGACCTGGATAAGTATCCACCTCTGCCTCCCCAGTACTGCTGCTGCTGGTACTGTTCCTTAGACATGGCCACCTTTATTTCACACTAAAACAAAGACCAATAAAGAGAATTTATTTCCACAGAGACCATCCTATCTGCTGTGAAAGAACACCAGAATAATATGTCAAATGAATTACATGAGAATAAAGTTTTCTCTGAGAGCAAAAAAAAAAAAAACAGCCTCTACCTTACTCAGTCCGATGTTGTGGTACTTTTTCTCCATGATCTTCTTCACTGGCTCCTCCTCTTTGAATGTGATGAAGCAGAAGCCTCTCCTTTTGTTTGTTTTGTTCTCCATGGGAAGTTCAATTGACTCCACCTGTTTAAATTACTGTTTGTTAGAGTTCATGAAAACTGTTGTCTAAAAAAAAAAAGGGGGAAATGAGAGGATTTGATCCTCATGTGCCACTGAACAACTCAAAGCTACATCTATGCATGAAGAAAGACACAAACCTCTCCGAAGGCACCAAAATATTCTCTGACTTTCTCCTCAGGAGTGTCTGGAGAGAGGCCGCCCACAAAGATCTTCTTCACAGGCTCCTTACTCTTCATGGCTTTGGCTTTTTTGGGGTCAATGACCTTTCCATTAAGTTTGTGTTCCTTTTGTGAGGCAACCTTGATAAAAAAAAAAAGAAAAGTATTCAACAAAAAGATCACAGATAAAAAATAACATAATCATGTATAAAAATCTGTTTATTTACATCTGCTCATATGTGTTTCTATTAAGAACTGAGCCAATGCAAAAGATGTTTACGTCTGACAGTATGAGTGCATCAGCCTTTTTTTTATTGTTATAAACTACTTAAAGTAGTTTAAAGTTAAAGTTAATCTTCTTCTTTACTAAGTTTTTTCTTTAATTAAATGACCAACACAGTTTCAAAGGGAACCATGTAACACATTAAAATTTATAATGTGCTTGTTGGTATCTTGGTCCATTGTCTATTGTAACAGTAAAAAGTTTTTAAGTGATGGTACTCCACCTGTTGGTGGAATGATTCAGATGATTCACTCCCAGCTACATTTAACTATAAAGTTGTGTTCCCATAACATTATATATTGTGCTGCAAACTCTTTAGGTACTAAATTGTTTATCTATCTGATCAGAGAAGCATGTGGTGGGGCCACATTTCTTCTGACTTCTAGTACAAACAATCACCCAGAGTCAATAAGAGCAATGATCTCTGCATTTTGAAAGCATCATCAACTTCTTCTCAATGCCAACAACCTTAGCACAAGACAGTAAAATTCAAATCCAGGTTTGTCAGCGGGACTGATATACCTTATCTACACTTTCAGGTTCTTTGAAGAGGACAAAGCCAAAACCTCTTGAACGTCCAGTCATGGGGTCCAGTTTTAATGTGCAGTCCACAACCTCCCCAAACTTGGAGAAGTAATCTTTCAGATCCTTCTTAGTCGTGTCCCAGCTGAGCCCTCCAACAAACATCTTCCTGTGGACAAAACACATCATTCATGATCAATAACAAAGTGTGTGTGGACCAGGACAGGGCAGAGAGAGTAGTAACGGTTATTTATGCTTGTATACACTGCGGTGGTAACTTCACAATGTCTAATTTGACAGTCAGATGGATCTAAGTAGTGTAAACAAACCCTTCGTCCTCCTCGTTTTTACTGGCGTCGATTCGGGATCCCTCGGCCTCGCCCCCCATCAGGCCACAGTCCCCGGCCGTTGACATCGGGTCGTCGCTGTTTGCCTCCCCGTCCTCCTCCATTCTCATCATGGTCGTGTCGTCGCTGAATTCATAATCATCCGACATGTTTGGCTGTTGAAAGTTTACAGCTGCGTCGAAACTGTCGTTGGAGCAAAGTTTGCTGCGAGCTAATGACAGCTAGAGGCTAAAGTAGCTAATATTTTGATATCATATATCGTTAGCTAAAAATATACGCGCTAATTAAAGCAAGGAAACAGGTTCGTCTAAATTAATCGGGTTTTACTGGCTGTAGAAAATCAGGCCAATTGTGTTTCAATAAGGCAAAAACAGTTTCCGCTGCTACAATTTGAAGGTTGTATTTTTAGAGCCGTTTTATTTTCATCGTAGCTTGGTTCTTCTTCTTCGGCTGTTCAGGGGTTGCAGCTGTCTGGTCTAGACACAGCGAAGGCGTCTTGCTGCCCCCAGCAGGTCATTTGTGGAACTGCACTGACTGACCCAAATATACTGGAGAGACCGGTGGGATTAATTGCCAGTGGATTCCATGGATATCTTATCAAGAATATCTGAGCTACGGATGGGGGTCTTTTTGTTTCTGCCCAAGCAGAGGCACAAAACCTAGAGCAAAGGAGAAATGACCACAAAGATCCAGTCACTTAAAAGAGATGCAAATGACTGCAAAGCAGATGCAGAGACACAAAATAACCACAGCCAGATGCAAAAGACTACAAACATATTCAAACCGAGCTGGGAGAGGTAAGAGAGATAAGACAAAAATATAAACAAATACAAGATGATAGGGAACAACAATAATAAGAAAAGATGACGTAAAACATACAGGTTTGTTTATGTTTCAGTGTGAGAACAAACTCCATTGTTTCATGCTGACAAATGTTCCTATTATTCTGTCCATCCCATTCAAATCAGTGAGACACACCTTGTTGCAGTTGTTTATTGTTATTGATTATTATTTCCACTGGTAACCTTTTGTAATATGTATTCATTTTAAGTTATTTTACTGATTCAACATTTTAATCCTATTGTGTTATTAATTCTTACAAACCATATCAGCTGGATATAGTTTGGATAAAGCTGGATAAATTAAAAACACCCTTTCATGTGATTGTTATGAACAAGAAACACTGAACAGTATAACACAGAAATATATAACATAATAATCATATTTAATATAAATTATATATATAATACTATAATAAATACTTTAATGCGTTAAAAGAAAAGTCGCTTTAAGTTGAATAATGCTGCAGTAAAGCCGACAGTGATAACTCTGCTCGGTCATCACTCCGGGCCAGAAGGGGGCGGTAACGCACCGACGTTGCTGTGTTGGTCGCCGCCGCTGCAACGGTCAGTGCCGCCTCCCTCCGAGCCGGAGGCTGAACCGACACCTGAACATGTGGACTGCTCACTGCGCTTTCAGCCGAGTCAGAGCTCCAGCTGCGAGGTGATGGAAAGGATAGGTAGCTAGTAGTCACCAACCAACCGGCTGTCTCGCTTGTTTATCCCTGAGGTCATCTGTGCTCCACCTCTTCACCTGTCCCCGGTTCCGCTGGAGAACCAGTACCGCTCTGGCTTTCGCACCGCGCCGCTGCTAATTCAGCTAACGTCGGCTAACCAGCTGCAGGCTCCTAAAAATGGCCACTGTTTCAATTCCTGCTGGTACCAGTGCACTGTTACTGGATATTGAAGGCACCACCACACCAATCACATTCGTTAAGGTAAGTCTTATTATGCATTCGTGTTGTTTTGACAATTAAATCCATGTTAATTTAAGAAGCTAATTATGTAGCGCACAGTCACGTCTACACAGCCCTGCTAACAGGAGGCTGTCAACGGCTAAGCCAGTACAGCACGACGGCGTTTTATTGTTGTGGACTTCACACTGACTTGGGCACATCTTGTACATGTATACATAACTGTTGTCTATTGCCATTTAACGTTTAACAAAACTATCTTGTATCCAAATTATAGAATATATTGGTCACAGTGATTTTAGACCGATTATCTGCAGCTCTGCTAAGAAAGCACGGGCTTTAGTTTTCGCAATAAATAAATAGAAAATGCTGCATGTAACTAAATGCATGACTAAGGAGAGGCCGAATGACGTTTAAAGTCAGTGTCTTGAAAGAAAGAGAGAGAAAGAAAGAATCAATAAATAATTGGTGCAAATGATTGTAAGAAACGTGCTTAATTAATGCATTATGTATGAATGGATAAACAAAGGCCATGGGTTTTTAAAAGTCTTAAATAAATGAATGAATGAATCTCTTAGAAGGCTGTCCTACATTTTAAACAATTTCTTTATCCAAAGATATTTGATATACTTTTATTTGTGGAAACATATCAAACTTTTTTTTTTTTTTTTAACTTAAAAAGTGACTAAAATGATGAATTTGTAACTGATCCTTTCATGTAGAGCAAAAAAACAGACCTTATCACCTGCTGCTTTCATGTCATATAATAATTATGTGTTTACAAGACATAGTTACAGCTGGTTTCACAACTTTGTAGACCACGACGATGCTTTTAAATGTGACAAACAAAAGCAGCAAACTGTCACATTTAGGGAGCTCAGGCTTTTTATATAAATCACTATTTTCACTTGAAAAATTAGTGAAGTGATCAGATGGTAGCCACAAGTGACATGTTCTTGCTCAGCATGTTGGTGTATGTGCAGATTTTCTTCAATACTCAATATTTTCATGCAAAATAACATAATTTAAGAAAACCACGATTATGAAATAAAGTTGCAACTTTAACGTTTGATTAAGATTTTTATAAATAAATATTTTATATCTAACCATCCTTTGTGATTTTCAGGATATATTATTTCCGTACATCAGGGAGCATCTTGAGGATTACCTGTCCACTCACTGGGAAGAAGACGAATGCAAACAAGATGTTCATCTGCTAAAGAAACAGGTGGGAGGGATGAGGAGCTTCTCTAATCATGCTAATACGATATGAAACTGACGTGGTACTGATCGGAAGCTAATGTACAACATGTTTGGGATGTGACTTTGCAAATTGTCCAGCATAAATGTAATTGATTAAATCTAAGTGTGTGTGTGTGTGTGTGTGTGTGTGTTTAAGTGGGACGAGTTAGTTCTGCTCAATTTATTGGCACTTCGCTTCAGTACCTTTAGTCTCCCCTCCTGATCCTTGCAATATTTTTTGTCCAAGTAAACACAAACAGTCCTTAAAATACTCCTTTATAACCAAATGGCTGCCGGCTGTGACAGATTGAAGAAGACATGAAACAGAACCGGGCGTGTCCTGTCCATGCCGTGGACCAGACCGTCCACACAGACGAGGAGAAGGCCATTAGAGAAGTGGTGGATAATGTGTTGTGGCAGATGGCGGCAGACAGGAAGTCGACAGCACTCAAACAGCTCCAAGGTCACATGTGGAGGGCGGCGTATGCTTCAGGGAGAATCAAAGGCGAGTAAGTACACTGATCGTTTTTCCGTCACTTCAGAATTCATCCATTCACACGGAGGCTGTGTTTTTAAGTCGAGTAATGACTGTGAGGTTTCCAGAAACACGAGCAACGATCCACCCATCAGAGCCGTTCCACGACATCCATTACCATCGTTATTACATTAGGAGCCAGGAAGTTGGAAAACATGATGACTCAGATGTTAACTGTGCTCAGGTCCTTCTTAGAGTGTCTAGGGTTACTGTAAATCTGAGCTACTTCCACTACTGGTCACAGTGATGTGATTTGTGTATGTTGCATTTAATTTTCTGTCGTATTCAGCTAAGAAAACAGTAAATCTTTCCACATGAAAGCTGGGATTAGACAAGATTCTGGATTTTTGCTTTCTGGGGTTATGAAAATTTAAGGAAGGACCTTTAAGACCGAGTCCACAAGCTGTATAAAGACAGAAAATGGTGTATATCCTCTGATGATGTGCTTGTTGCTAACAGGATCTATCAGGACGTAATTCCATCCATCAAAAGATGGAGAGGACAGGGACTGAAAGTCTACATTTACTCATCTGGAAGCGTGGAGGCTCAGAAACTTCTGTTTGGATACTCAGTTGAAGGAGATGTTTTAGATGTGAGTACCATGACCTGTCAATACAAACACAGAGGAAACTCATGTTAATAACTGTCCTTTTGTTACCATCTCTAGGTTTTCTATGTTGTGGTTAACGTCACTTATAATGAGATGTTTTGCTCCTGGTCTTTTCAGTTATTTGACGGTCACTTTGACACCAGTATAGGAGCAAAAGTAGATGGAAAAAGCTACACGAGAATTGCAGAGAGGATTGGCTGTCCACCTGAGGAAATCACGTTCTTGACAGACGTCACACGAGGTAAGTCTGTTAGAAATAATAATACGTGTACTTTGAAGTTAAATCAGGATTTGTCCCGTCTATGTCATCACCTGCAGGGTGAAGCTGAATTTTCTTCCAACCTCAGTTCTACTTTGTGTTTAGTATTAACATATATTTACATCCTAACTAGATAAACTGAGAAGATAAACATTAATCCTGCCGTAGATCAACATGTCATTGTTGTCACTATACACATCTTGGTATCAGTATTTAGCTCAGGGCTTCATGGTGCCTCAGTACAACCTCACAGGGCTGATAACATGGCTGTTAGTCCTGTTTTAGGTTCACTGTGGAGTAAACAAACATTACAGTCAAACTAGTACTTAAATGCATTAGTATTTACATCCAGCATTGTTTACATCTGTGCTAACTAGCTTACAAGCTTGCTAGCTCTGCATGTACCGCCTTTGTTGGTGCATTGCAGTGTAGAATAATGCGTAGAAACTACTGGCAGGACTATTGTCATGTTAGTAGACAGTAGCTCTGCTCTGTTAATGTTGAATTTAAGTCCAGGATCTATATAATGTCTACATTTATATATTCATTCATGGATTTGTCATTGCAGAGGCTAAAGCAGCCGAGGAGGCCGGGGTGAACGTGTTGGTAGTGGTGCGGCCTGGAAACATGGAGCTGACAGACGAGGAGCGGGCTCACTATAACCTCATCACATCCTTTAACCAGCTGGAACTGACGGGACGAGTTTAACACAGAGCGCAGAGGAAGACGAGGAGAACTTCTCTGACTTCATGTCATCGCGACCTTTTACTTTTCTTCTTCACTCCTCCCCTTCCAAAATCCACTCTTCCTACCCAGTTTTTTTTTTTTTTTTGGTTTATTCCATGCTGGCGGTTCAAGAGTCAGAATTTCTAAAGTCCATATTTCCTTTCACACATGTGGAAGCACATCCACGGAGCCTAACAGGAGCAGAAAAGGAAAACCACTCTGACTGGACCTTTTGATCGACTGGGAAGACGACAGACAAGCTGTAGATACAAGTGGCTGCACATGATCTGTGAGGTTACTTAACCTTTTTACCTTTTAGATGAGCTGTATTTGATTGCCAGTCCTAATATGAGTTGTGTTTGCCACGGTTTTGTACACGTCTTCCACTCATTTCCTCCCCCTTCATGTACACGTGTTGCAGGTGTATGACATTTTATCCAGTAAGTGACCTGTGATGTTGTAGAAAGTAGAATAACAGTATAGTTGCACTCGGCGGTGGTGCCGTCTACAGAAAGCTCTCATTTCAAACTTTTTTTGAATGTCATTGATTAATCTCCTCACAGGTGAACGGTGTCTATTTAAATGTGCCATCCTCGTTGTTCATATGTAACGTGGGTCCTTTGGAAGCTACCTTAAAAAATTGCAAATTGGTGATTTGTGTGTGAAACGTAATGGTATTATGCAGGAAAATGACTTCCAATAAAAATGCCTTGTCTCACACAGAAGTTGGTCTCCTCTGAAAATACTGGGTACACCTGCAATTCACACACCTGGTGTTTAACGCTAATGGTTAACGGATAAACTCACACAAATCATAAACTACAAGTCTCTCACTTATGGTCCTGAGCCATGTCGTTTTTATAAGGATAGTTTTTGACATTAAACGAAGTACATTAGTTTGGTTTCTTGTTAAGATGAGAAGAGTGATACATGTCTGTAGACTGAATGTAACTGTATAGAGAAGGCTGAATGCTAAGCTAACTGTAGCCTCATATTTAACAGCAGAGGCTTGACAGTAGCATTGATCCTCTAACGCTGCTCAAGAAAGCAAATGTTTGTGTATTTCAGAAAGTGCTGAACTAGTTCTCCTTTAAAGAAGTGACTCTGGAAATGAAGCTTTGCTGTGCTGCCTTTGAATCCCATAATTAATGGATCAGTTTTCTTACCTTAATGAAGCAGCATCCGCCGCGGGGCCTTTGTGTCATATTTCTCAACGATTTCCTCACGTAGAAATCTTCAGAGCCACAAGCTCTGATCTGTTTACCGAAACCAGTTTTGGGATATTCTGGTAAAGTCGACTGCGCAGGACCGCTATCCTTAGTCCCCAGATCTGACGGGCAACGGGTGTCTGGAGGGCGGCAGCACGTGTCTGGAGGGCAGCGGTCGGAGTGTGGAGGGAGGCAACACGTGTCTGGAGGTCGGCGGCTGGAGCCTGGAGGTAGGCCGGTGACTGCAGGGCGGTAGCCGGTATCCGGAGGGAGGCAGCCGGCATCATGAGGGAGGCCAGTGACTGGAGGGCCGGAGTCTGGATGGAGGCCGCAGGTGCGTGGAGGGCGGTGGCCGGAGCCTGGAAGGCGGCAGGTCGTGGAAGCATCCTGGCCGGCGTCAGTGTTGCTGCAGCTCACAACGTCCTCCTGCATGGGACTCTCACACTCTTTGATTTTGACAATGAAAAAATGTCTAATTTCCGTTTTACCAGGCTGTTTTCCTTTTCATTCCGCTGGACCGTCGGTGACTATAGCTAGCGAGGCAAAAACGTTAGCTTCCACGCTACGTTGTAGCTACGCCGTGCGTACGCAATGACGCAGTAGCCTAAAGCCTATCAAATACCTTCATCTTAAAAAACATGATTTTATTTATTTATTTTTTGGGACAATTTTTGGCCTCTTACTAGCGCCGCCTATGGTTTAAAGTCATTTAAAAAAAAAAAAAAAAAAAAAAAAAAAAAATCTTCATTGGAACAACATTTGACTGTGAAAGTTTAAAGATAATCTGAGTCAACATTATAGACGATAAACACAATTTGTATTTTTACTGATACTGATTGTTGGTTGTGCAAATGTGTTTCATAGCATGAAAAAGAGTCATACAGCTCCCCAAAACGAAAGCATTTAAAAGGTAAAAATATCATAAGCCTAATGATTAAGAACAAGTGCACAACTAATTCATCATTTAAAAAATCAACCCAGAGGATAATAAAAATATGTAACAGTCAAACATGCACTGGTCACATATCACTGGAAGTATTCCCAGACTAAACAACAGGCATAGGAACCAGATGGATGGATGGAGTTCATGATCTCACAGCTGTGACCTGATGTCAGAGCAGCTGTACAGATGTTCTACAGTTAGTCCGTCTGGTGCCTGTACACTTGAGAGTTTGTTTCTGACAGGCCAGAGTTGTCTTCGCTCACCACGTAGAAGCGGTTGTGACGAAACTCAACAGCAAAAGTTGCGAGGAAGATGAGGAAGAACATGACCAGCGCCCACTGGCTTCGAGCTGCCTGCATGTGGAGGTACTGACCCATCAGGGAGAAATCTGCACCGGGTGAGTTAAAGGGTAAAACAGTGCACAAAGAGAGAACAGAGCAAAACAAAAACAGGGATGGCGATTGTAAAAAATGGCATTTGGTGAGTAAAGGATACAGAGAATCATGCAGAGAGTGATGGCCCCAGACAAGAGGAAGCGAACGACGCTGACGATCTTCCCCTCGTTCTTCAGGTTAACTCTCAGGGTGATGTAGGACTGCACCCAACAGAAGAGCATCCCCAGGCCAAATGTCATGAAGGTCCCCAAGTTGTGAATGTCCTCCTCTGCAAACAACTAAAACCAAAAGAGTAAACATCAGGTGTGTTGGTATTTAAACTGCTGATTGATATTATGACACATGGTCATGGTTACCTGGAAGTTTCCCACGAGCGTCATTCCAAAGCAGCCCATGGAGAAGGCCACCAGACTGACGAAGTTCAGCCATGGTTGGACTGAGGTTCGTCTCAGCTGGAGGTATCTGAGGATGACAATGATGAACCCTGGAAGACAGAGGGTACCAGAGGAAGTATATATTCACATTTAAAGTTGTCTAATGATATTCTGCATCCGTCTTTGATCCCGCTGAGAATAAAGAGAAACATAAGGAAGACGTAGATAAAATCAGAGCTGCCTCGTGGTCGTCTGTCTCCACCTCTCAGACTGATCTCTGGTTTCATCCCTGTCTGAATATTACAGGATTATATTTGCCTTGATTTACTGTAACCACATTAACATGATCGACAGTGGCGCATCACGGCTCTTACCCACAAACGCTGCCAGGTTCATGACCTCGCTGAAGATGCAGCTGGCAGGCGGGAAGTTGCCTGCAATACTGAGAGGAGGACAACGCACAGTTATTGTATTTGCACCACTAGAATAAACACAAAATCTACACTTTCATCATGACAAATAAGTGTGTACCTGATGTATGGAGCATAAAGCGATCCATTTCCTCTCCTGAAAATGAAGAAATTAAACAAACAGATTATTCCAAAGGGATAAAACATTTCTTATTTGTTGTAGTAGATAATTACGAGTCAGTTCTCACCTGTACTCTGAGGTCAGTGGAGCAATTTTCTCATCATGGACAGCTATAACGTATCTATAAGAAGACATCAAAGCACATGAATGAAATGATTATGTACAGTAATATCACCTGCAACAGGATTACAATTAAGTTTTTGTGACCGTTGCAACCGTTGTAAAGTGATGCAGAGCTAATCTGCTTTACAACTTATTAACTCCCAGTGCTACAGTAGCCTCAGTGCACTGTGCAGCTACAGTTACGTGAGGAACAAATAAACAAAAAACAAATATTGGACTGGGTTTGTGTGGAGCCCCTGGGCCTGTGTTTGTTAGGCCTGTTCAGTAACATCCATCCATCCATCCATGGAAACAGACATGGTGGTTAAATTAAATTCAGTCCTATCATTAACAGAACTTACACCACCCACAGTCCGACAGCTGTGCACATGGAGTAGACGGGAGGCAGAAACACCCAAGGACTGTAATTCCACATCTTCTCTCCTCTGACACCACAGAAGAAGAAGAAGAAGCTGTGTTAGTCTGTATGGGAGAAACATTTTCAACACAAACACACAAGCGTTAAGTCATAACCCATTTTGGTCAGATAGGACCGTGTGAGTAACAGCAGGCAGGTAATGTTAATAATTCATTGGGTTTTAAATGTTTTTTTTAAAATGTTGTTCTTAAAATTGTGATAATAAAGTGTCATTAAATTATTTAACAGCCATTATAAACCATGATGAATTGTGACACCGACCGTCCTACAGGAGCACCACGGCTGAAAGACACACAAAAGACACACACACACATAATGCAGCTGTATTGTTTGTGGATGCTGTGCAAAAGCTGTGTGGTCATTATGAGTCTGTTAAAGGACGTTTTGTGTCTTGTGGGATTTTTGTATGGATGTTTTGTACCTGCAGCACCCGCTGCAAATCTCTCGCATCATTTTCATCTCCTACGCTCAGTCTCTCCCTGTCTGTATCCCTCACACTCACTTCCTCTTCAACCGGTCAGGGCAGATGGGTGGCCCTTTCCTGAGTCTGGTTCTGCTTGGGGTTTCTTCCTCTTAAGGAAGTTTTTCCTTGTCACTCTTGTCATGTGTTCAGTTGCTGGAATCTGCTCGGGCCGCTGTAAATATTATTATGAGGAGAAAGTCTGGACCTTCTCTGTTTGTAAATTGGCTTAATGTTACTTTTGCTGTGAATTGGTGTAGTGATTTTGTAGCTGTTTGGTCTATCACCCATAGACACAGACATATACATACATGTATAGATGTCTATGGGTGAAGACTCTCATAATGTATAAACTCCGGAACTCTGAACAAATCGGGAAGTAGAGCCCATATAGAAACTCATCAAACCTGATACGTGGCATCAAAACCAGGCCTCAAATAAGAGTCTAATACAATAATGCACCAACGCTTCATATGTACACCAAGACAACAGGCTGTTTGTGTGTCATTGTAAACAGGTGGTGTTAAACCCACTGTACCTGTGTGGCCGTGAGATACTGTCAACGGTGTCACCGCTCGCGCTTCCCAGCTCTTCTACTGGACGTTTACTCTTTTAAAATCGCCTCCAGCGTTTTTCCGTCCACTTCCGCTGTGTTTGACATCGGTGACAAACGCCGGTCGTGCTCGTTGTAAAATCGCTCACGGCGCCTCCATATACGTCTAAAGGTGCAATGGTGTTGTAATATGACAACACACCAGGTGAGAGCCGGGGAAAATCTCGGGAAAGGTAACACTTCCGGAATGGGCGTCTTTTAAATCTTTCAAAATAAAAGCGCAGATGTCAGCATCGTTAACACATATCGTTAAGACAGTTTATTTTTACTCCCCTTTAAAATACAGTCATTTTCAGACATGTTGCATACCCTAACCTGTTTTTTTTTTTTTTTTGTCATTGTTATTTGTGAGTGTCTCTTGTTTGTACTTTTGTTTAATTCTCTAAAATTTCAAAATAAATTGAATTACTTTATCACTGTGAAGTCAGACAGTGTGAAAGCTGAATATAACAATTGGTCCAAACAGACAGCCAGTCATAGCAGCATCATAATTATACACTATCTTAATCTTTGGATATTACTCTAAATCCTGCACTTGAGCGTCATGCTAACATTTAGTTAGTCATCCATACAGCTGAGACATAAACAGAGACTGTACGGCGGCACAGCAGCATGTTTTAACAGGCCATTAGTTTTTCTTTAATGCAGTAGAGGAATGCTGGTTTGTCCTGTTCTGCTAATCTATTAAGTCTGCTGTATGCACTTCAGCTGGAGGCAACGGTTCAACTGTAAATGCCCCAGGGCCTTCAAACAGGTTAATCTGGCCATGATAAACACAGATAACTACAGTGCATACAACTGTGACATTACACATTAGTTTGCCTGTTGTGAGTTACACAAAACCATATTTATCCTCCCTTACCTCATATTCAGCGTGTAAATACTTCAATATACGACTACTAATGGCCTGAAGACAGCAACTGGTATTGGCATGTGCCTTTTTCTTTTTACACATCAGTGTATAAGTAATAGTAAGTACTAATAGTAAGTAAGTTCCTGCTATAAGTTGTAGCTACTATCTGTATTTTGTCAAGAAGTTAAAATGACTCTGTGATGATCTTTTCCTCTGGCATCATCATCATCATCATCAGGTGAAAATTCACATTTGTCCCCAGGTGTAAGTAATAGTCATTAGCAACTCAACATCATATTGTAAATAAATACTATTTATTGAAAATATTGCATGTAGTCAATCTAAAACAAAGACTTGTTTTCTTTTATTAACAACATAACAACACTGAGGTTGACCACTCAAGACTGCAGCCCTCATCCTAACTGGAAAGAAAATCAAGTACAGGTCTAGTTCCAGTCTCCTTCTGAGGTCTGATCAATTAGCTGATAATTAAAGACGACTGCTCGCGTTGTGTTGAAGCATGCATACTTTAAAATTCCATAAAAGCACTGTCTCTTTTTAAAAAGTCCATTGCACTCTGCTGAGCTTTGTGATTACACAGAGAAAAAACAAAAACAAAATAAAGAAGAATTAAAAACAAAAATAAAAAAACATCATTAAAACATCCTCAACAAAATGGGATTGCATTGCTTTGCATTGACATATCCCACACACTAACAACATCTTGGTCCAATGTGTTGTATGTAGTGACACCAGTGGTGAAAGTAAGTCAGTAAAAGCAGATTTAGAGAACTAGTATTAGGTAAATTAAAAAAATAACGAACACTCCAAGCATTCAATTTGCTTTTAAAAACATGTGAGAGGGACGACTAGTTTTAAGTATAACAGCCAATACGATGCCCTGGTTTTTAAATTCATCCATATTCTGTCTCCTGCGCTTCCCTATCTGTAGCCTCTTTTGCAGGTCTACTGCAAAAAGCATGCAGGCAACGCTGCATTTGCATGTTAAAAAGAATAAAGCATGTTTTTACACGACCTACATATTCATAGATTATAATACATCTGAGCGTTGTTGTAGTGCACAAATATTCAAAGACTATAAAGATTAAACAAGCTAATATTTCTTACAAGATTGTTGTTTAGCGATTGTGAGCCAAAAGCATGCTAACAGCAACCTGCTAGTAATACTGAACTCATTAAAAAGGCTTCCTCTTTTTTTTTTTTTTTTTTTTTTTATAATTGACTACATTTACTTTGACAATCTCAAAACAAGTTGATAGAAATGCCCTTAAAATTCCTGAATATCCTCGTGCTTTCCTTTTCTCTGTTTTCATTCCTTTGCATCTTTTCTCTTCATATTTATTTTTGCATCCAAAACCCTGATGCTTTTTGCTCGCCAGTTTAGAGATTTTAGCATATTTCAATTCAAGGATTAGTCTGAGTTAAGGAAAAGGTGATTAGTGTGACTCTTGTTGACGTCTGTAGCCCTTCAATGGTTGTGTTTGCTCTGGGCTCAGAATTTACTTTCACCACTGAGTGCGACTGATATCATGGCTTGTGTTTGTGTTGCTGTGTCTAAAAACGTGAATGGCACAAAAGAAGAACTTAACAGTATTTTCATACATCTCTGAATTCTTCATCATTTGCACTGCGAGTCAAATGGAGCTCCCTGTGAAACAAGCGACCAACAATAATTTTTTTTAAACGCTGATACTCCGCTCGACCCCTGACAGGTCACAGGTTTTTTTGTGTTGTTTTCTGTCTGATCAGACCCCGAGTTTGTTGGCCTGCGTCAGCACCACCTTCAACACAGGCATGAATGCAGATGTCTCGCTGAAGTTGCTGCTGCTGACTATGTGGGTGTGGATGTTGAGGCCCTCCGCGTAGGCTCGAGACTCTATGGTCCTGGCGATGTTGTGTAGTCCTCCCACAATGGCAGGAGAGAGCTGGAGAGAAGAAAAGCAGACAGTGTAAGAGGGAGGTCAGAGGTCAGACTCTCTCAACTATATCAGCATTTTGCAGGAGGCAAAATGATTTTCACTTCATTGTCCACTGGGGATGGGGAATTGTGTTTGACCAGAGGCTGCATCTAGTAAAAATGATCTTTTCTCTGATCAAAACCAGTCACTTGTGCATCTCCTTTTTTGTCTGGTATTTTAAGCGACTCCAGTGTCCTCCAGTTAAAATGAAACATACTCTTTGTCGTCTTCTTATAGTTAAGATGAACACTCACCGTCTGCTCTCGGAGTTTGTCATAAAGTGCCTCCAACCGTTTGTTGGCGTCATCGAGCTTCCTCTTAGTTTGCTGTGAACGATAAAAACATTTGATAATTAACATCTGGTGATTTGCGTTGTAGGAGCAGAGATGAACTGTGTTGTTTTTGATTTTCCACACAGACTCACGGGGTCGGTAGCTACAGCCAAGCACTTCTGGATCAGGCCCTCGAATGTGGTCTTCAGGATCATGTGCTCCTCTGGGATCGGCTTCTTCATGACTTTCTCAGCAGGGATGGAGTGAAGAGGCTGAGGGGGTCAAACAGGGTCAGAACATTTCAACTCTCACAGCTGATAATCAAAGAGTTTTTTTTTTTAAATAACAGAGGAAAAATACAGTGAGACACTTAAATTTAACATTGTACATTTAAGACTATGCACATGTGACTTCAGTCTTACAGGGACCTGAGGTAAAATGTTACCAGCACAGCGATGATGCCCCTAACAGTGTGTACATTAACCTCCATCATGTTTCACACTGTGCATTTGTGTTTGTACCTGTATGAGCTCTCCAGTCGGTGCCCCTGGTGCACCCTCCATACTAGTCTTGGGCATTGCAGGGTTCATGGGTGGAGGGGACAGCTGCTGCTGCTGCTGTTGCTGTGGATGATGCATGCCTGAGTAGGGGACCTGGGCACCATGTGGGCCCTGGACCATGGCCTGAGGGCCCCCAGAGGGCAGCGGCTGGGCCTGAGGATCAGCACCCAGTGGAGCCATGATGGGAGCAGTGATGGGGGCAGGAGGGGTGTAGTTCTGTGGGATTTGCTGGAAGATAATAAATACATAGTATTTTATTTAGAAAACTGTATCATCTTCATCTTGTCTCTGTTTCTGTAGAAGAACAGCTCTTCTAGATATACGATGGGTCTCACCTTCTTCTTTGGTACTCTGCTCAGAGCTGGGGGGTCGTTCCAGCCGTTCTGAGGCCCTACAGAACAAAATAACCCTCATGATTCTCACTCTCACACTCTGAGGCCACAAACTTGTGTAATGTAAGAGTTTGAACTTGATTGAATTGATTTTGATCAAAAATGTGATCATGTAAAAGTGTATCGTTGAATGCAAAATCAAAATCTACTGATTAGTTGCAAGTGTGGCTCATAAAACAGCTGATTGTGACATCATTCATAATTATTGTAATGATAAAAGCAATTTTTATTTTAAGTTTCTGTCATTTACGTGATCACCCCCAACATTTTGACTATTTTCTGCCACCAGGTCATAATCTGCCCTCTCCACCATCTTCAGCCAGAAAAATACTGAACTGTTTAGACAAAGTTGAATTATTGTCAAACAACAGACACGTTTAAATGTAATAAATTAATACATAAAAAACAACAACAGGCAAATCAAATTATTAGAGTATTTTCAGTGCAGTTTACCTAACCTGTTGAATTTTTACTCTTACATAATATGCAACACACTTTTTATATAATTAATTTCATTTCATTATCATAACATTATTTAACATTTCAGTAGTGATGTTGCACAGAGGTTTACTCTGGTAACTGCAGACTGTATGTTAGTGTTGGAGGTTAAATAAAAGACTAGTCTAGTTTGAGCAGCTTGTTAAAGATGATCCAGTACTGATGTACAGGCTGAGACGGTTTGTGAGTGGGTCAGTCAGTGAGGATGATTGGAGCCATGCAGACCTGTTCTCTGAGAGGCGGGGATCAGATCGGGGTCAGCGCCAAGCTGTGTACCTGAGAATCCGCTGAGTGGAGGGAGAGGCATGTACGACACAGGAGATCCTGGCCCGCCATGCTGGAAAGACCCTCCAGAGGACGGAGGAGCGGAAAAGGAGGAGGAGGAAGAAGTGGGGAAGAAAGGGGTAGGGTTAGGGTGAGAGGGAGGAGAGGAGGGCAGGCAGTGGCTGATGGGAGGTTGCCCGGGATAGACCGGAGGCACTGGCTGAGAGGGGACGGGCTGAGTGTACTGTGAGAGAAAGCCAGGGGGGTGAGGAGGGGAGGAGGACTCTGCAACAGGAGGAGGAGGAGGAGCAGCAGCAGAGGAGGAGAACTGGAGAGGCTGATAGATAGGCGCCCCCCCAGATCCAGGTCCAGGTGGGTACTGGTTGACCTGGGGGTAGGCTGGGGGTCACACAGGAAACAACAGACGCTGTTAGAGAAAAACTGCTGCATGTTATTCTGCAACAGGAAATTCGAAGAACAAACTGATGAAGACTAGTTACAGTAGAGCATCATGCTGACGTGCTTCATGCTTATCTTGTATCTTACATAAGAGATTAACTGGAAAGTTACTCAACCACTCTGATTATCTGTTAGTTTCTAAAACTAAAAACAGCACAGAGAAGATCAGATGCTGCAGAGTCAAACATTTCCTGAACAAAATGTTTGCCAGCGTTTCAAAGACAAGAGAATAAAGCGTTGAGTCGTTCGTGCGCCACCTGTTGGTGTGACCCTGCCTTCGATAAACTAAGGCCACACTGTCAGACTCCTTCAAGCTGTCTCAACACGACTGCGGCCAATGTAAAGTTGAGTGAGTTTAAATTAACTGTATAGAAATGTCACTTTTAAAAGACATGTTTTTTTGTCTTAAGATTTAGAGATCCTGCTCTTCTCTCTGTATCAGATATTATCTACTGCAGAGATAACAGTTCAGCCTCACTTACGCTGGTACTGATGGGAGTACATGTACGCAGGAGTGGAGGAAGGTGGAGGAGCAGCAGCTGTGCCGGAGGCTGGTATCCCATACATGGGGTTTGAAGGCTCCACCTGCAAAAAAAAACAAACAAAAACAAAAAACAAATCTGAAGCTGTATTTCAAAACAAAAAAAGACAGAAGTGATTACTGAGCTCTGCAAGAGCCGATGAAGCCAGGCTTTTTTCACCACTGTGAGGACAAAGTTTAGCGCTGCAAACAAACAGAGGGCAGATTAGTTGAATTTGCCTCTTGTGCTCTGTCGTGAGCAAGAAAATTCATGTAATTGTTGCAAATCAGCAGGGTTTTGTTGCATAGCAAGGAGCCACATGCATGTTGGGACTATGTGAAGAGCCATGCATTAAATGTGTGTAGGTGAAACAAATGAGACTGAATGGGATGCATGCATCATGGGAGACAAAGGGTGTAACCACAGATGTGACAAGACAGGAGTCAAAGACAAAGTTCAAAACGTCAAGCACTGGTTCGATTCATGAAAACTGTTTGATCCGTGTACAAGAGCATCGGCAGAGGTGTGTGTCGAGGTTGGGTGGGTGGTCAGTATTTGTACCTGCTGGTCTGAGGCGCTGCCTACTTGAAGAGGAGGAGGGACATTGGGGAGGGCTGTGGGAGTTTGGTTACTCCAGGAGGTGACAGTGGAGGCAGCCCTCACCTGAAGCACACAGAGGCAACATACCAATGACGGCCGACAGCATGGGGAGGGAAAACACCACGCGACACCACAACGCCACAATGCACGAGCATTGGACCAGTGGAGACGAGAGGACTTAGTAAGAGCCAGGGTTCAAATAACAGCAGGAACACAACGCCCGGAAAAGACAGATTTAATTTCTCCTAATCACTGGTGGCATTAACACCCCCCACTCCCCTCCCCTCCCCCTGAAATAAACACATTCATCAGTCAGCGTGTGATTTAAACCCTGGCTAGAGTGGAAGTCCGGCCGATGAAATGACTCCAACACGACAGCAGCAGACTGCAATGAGCACTTCACCACGTGGTTAGTTAGTGTGGAGGTGAGGTCACTTGTAGAGGAGGAACAGAAGAAAGAAAAGCTTTGAGCTCAAACTTAAATCTCTGTGAATCCTGACGGTTAAAAGTCTGAACATGTAAACACAAGTGGAGAGAGGTATAAACAATACGTACACACAAAATCCAGGCATAGGTCACTGCTGCTCTGTTCATAAAACAATGTGTGCACATCACGCACACTTCACACCTACGTACACAGTTGAATGTGAACTTGTATGTGTTACAGTGAAAACAGAAAGCTGAACGTACTGGCTGGTAATACTGTGGCTGTGCGGGGGCCGGGGCAGAGGCAGGTGTGAGCATGGGCACTGGAGCTGCTGGAGTGGGCTGAGGCACCATGGCGGGCTGGGCCGGGGTGAAGGGATGCCGGGGCAGAGCTTGTGGAGCACGAGGGGCAGATGGCTGAGACTGAACTCTCTGGGGTTGCACCGGAGCCACCGGCTGCTGCCCCAGAGCCCGACTGAGACGGTCACGGAGCTGCTGTACGGCAACCTGCAGGGCCAAACAACATGAGTGAAATGACTGCTAATTAGCAGCTTTGTGAATTGTGTCAGAGATCAGTGTTGCACCTGGTGCCCCAGGCTGCTGTTGTGTTTCATACCTGGTTGGTGTTGTCAGGCAGGTAGGTGATGGCGGTGGACAGGCTGCCCTGCGAAGCCAGCAGGTTGGCGTACTGACTCATCTTCTCAGCCAGCAGGATGCCGATAGCAGCGGGACCAGAGCGCTGGGTCTGCTCCACTGCACGACGGAGCACCACCACCTTCTCTACCAGGTCCTGAGCCGAGCAAAGACGGCAGGTAATAAAATAAAAATTCAAGCCATTTTAAGACTGTGACTTAATTACACATGTGATTCCACTGCCCACTAGTGGTCAAAATAATCAGTTACTGTAGGTTTAAGATACAGATGCTGTCAACACACCTGCAGGGAGAGAGGACAGTGTCCGTCCTGTGCTCTGGTCCAACAAGACACGAGTTTCTCCACGTTTCCAGCACAGATGAAGCACAGACAGGCCTGAGCTTGCAGGTCAGCATCCTGTGCTGCTTCCAGTCTGTCCCCGAGAAGATCTGAAAAAACGTTCAGTTTGTGGGAACAGGTGAATGTCTGAGAGACAGTGAAGCTGACAGGAGGCACTGACTAAACCCAGATTAGTGAAACTGGAGATAAAAGAATCTCAGAAATCAAACAACTTGGTGCATGAAAACCAACCACAGAGGGAGGAGAACTCCTCAGGCTGAGCGTAGGTCATGACAGCAGCAAGCGCTTCCTTCCAGTTCTGCAGGTCACACGTCTTCAGGATGTCGTGCCAGTCTTTCATCACCACTGCACTGATCAGCTGCAGGACAAAAAGTTACACAGTTACATCACTGACAATAAACTCTAAATTCATAAAACCTCAGCTTTTAAAAAACCCTCTTGTTGTTACAGACCTTGGTTATCTTGCTGTGTGTTTTAGTGAAGTACTTCTTCTGGGTTTTCTCTAAGAGTTCAGACCCTCCAGCAATGGCCAGGATGATGCTGTCCGCCATCCTGTTGTCATGGAGACAGAGCTCCACAGCTCCCGCAAAGTCTCCGGTCAGCAGAGCCTGTGTGATCAGCCCGTCCACATCTTGGCAGAAAAACAAAAAGTGTGAATATTTTACAGTAACCAAAAACTCCAGCCAGGTATGACCACTGGTTACCTTGACTGATGCTTAGATTGACTCCGTCTGCAGGGGTTGGAGCTGGAGCCAGTGTGGGCTTGTGAAATGGTGCTGAGGGCACAGCTGGACTGGGAACAGCTGGATCAGGTTCCTCCTCCACTGGTGCTGTTGTCTCCTGAAACGCCAGAGAAACACCACATTAGTGTTTTGGTGCCACTGTATTTAATGGTGCATATGCAACCATAATTAAATGTCAATTCATTTAGGTTGTACCTCATCTAAGGGGATCTCCTCCCCCTCCTCCTCTTCTTCCTCTTCCTTCTTCTCCTCCTCCTGCTCCTCTTCCTCGGCCTCCCCCTCTGGGAGAACCTGCTCCACGTTTTCCTTTGGTTCACTAGTGAGGAGATCGTCCTCTGAATCTGCTGCTGCTGGTTCTTCGGCCTCTGGTTCAGGAGTGGAGTCAAGTTCAAGTGTGGCAGCAGGTTGCAGGTTTGCTGCGGCGATCATGTCGAACGCTGCCTCTGGAGTGTCAGCAGGTGGCACCAGGCTGAGGTCTAGTAAAGGCTGCACGATAGGTGGGGCGGGCACCTCCACCTGGATCATGAAGGTGAATATGGGTGCAGAGTGAGTCAGGTGCAATAACTGGGTTTCAAACATAGACTGAACACAAAACTCAGAGAACTAAAGAAAATGTGGATGGTGAAAAATGTCACACTCTTGGCCATTTTTTGGAACAACATATTTGACATATGATACTGAAATAATTGAGTTAAGATGATGTGAAGGACAAAACTAAAAAAGAGCTTTAACTGGAGGCTCAGGAAACATCAGTCTGAGGAGAAACTAAACCCCTTGATGTGACACTGAAGTCGCGTTTGATCCATTTATATTCAGTGTTTTGAACTCAGTGGTTTGCGTTCATGCCTCTGAGTGGGAATGGTTCACAAAGCCCATCCACACACACAAGAAAAGAGAGCATGAGACTCTGTAAGCAAATGATCCCAGCTTCCCCTGTGCAGTTTCACAAAGTGAAATCAGTCTTGCAACACTTCCCTATTATGAAATGTAAGAAATAGACAAAGAGTTTGCAGCGACTGAGCCGAGGACTGTGGAACTGATCACTGCCAACAGCAGTCAGTCAGTTCTGTTGTACCGTGAATGAATGTGGACGGCACAGTGAACAAGAACAAATGAGGGTTACTGTGGTGTGGTCATGGCAATTAAGAAGCATCAATTAACCTAGAAGGGAAACTTTTTAGCTGCTCCACTGTGATCACCTCCTGCTCAGTAAATACTCAAACTCTTTATACCAGGTTCACTCATTTATGTATTTGGTTACAGATGTTACAGTCTCTTACTGTATGTTCATCTAAATTGAGATAAAAGAAAAAAAAAATGGAAAACCTTCCCTTTTAAAAGCCACATAGACTTACCTTTGGAGGTTCAGCAGGTTTTTCCTCTAGTGCTGCTGAAATCTAAAGAGAAAATGAAAACAATGGTTACAAGGTGCACAGAAAGACACTGGATCAAAGTACATGAAAAGATCATACATTTGGAGTAAATATATAAATAGCATCATATGGGCCCATGTAGTAGCCAAGAAAAAACATTTCACCTTTAAGGCCAACTCCTCTTTGTTGTATCCCAGTAGTTCCAGGTATTTGCTGCGGATGTCACTTTCAAAATTAGCCTTAAAACACAAAAGTCAGAGTCAGAAAAGTTAAATGACAGCACTATGTCCTGAAAAAGTTTAGTCTCTCTGAGCTGCGTACCTTGAGGAAAGACCAAACTGTCTTTTCAAACTCATTTTCAGCTGCATCCATCTTTCCCTGGCAGAAATCCACGAAGCTGCCTGAGCTCAGCGTGGCCTGCAGCTGATCAGAGCGCTTCAAGAAGGCCGTTTCTGTAACAACCTGACTGATGTGTACGACGTGTGAGGTGGGCTGCTGAGGGTTTGCCTTCTCGTTCTCCAAAGACACCAGCTTCCCACCAAACTACAAGTGAACAAGAGCCAGAGGAGGTTGAGCGGAAAACGCAAACACTGATAGGAACTAAACAGACAAAGTGGGGAAGATGACTGCAACTAAATACGTCCATCACACAACCATGTGTTTCTTCATTACACTGAAGATGAAAAGTAAACAGTTAAACCAGAAATGCTGCAGAGAGTGTGGATCACATCAACCACTCATATATATTTCATATAATGACAGAAAATAACTGTGTTTTGAGAAATCATGTCAACTGTTACACCAACTACTAGGGTATAAGATGAATGGAAAAAAGTGTCATAGGAAGGAGTAAGTTTTAAAACGGAAAACCAGCAAAAGTAGTAATAGTGTGTTATTAAACCTAAATGAATAAAGGTAAGTGAATAAGACGTATAAACACTGATATCTGTGAAGACCAAAGAAAAGGGACTTACACCAAAAGAGGCTCCGACAGGTCTGCGGATCCACTTCGGTGGCTTCTTCAGGGGGTTTACAGTGGCAGAAGGGGCAGCGGGCTGGGGCAGCTGCAATGGGGGCAGTGTTTGTCCCGTCCCAAAAGGATCCATGTTCCCAAACGAGGTGCTTATCTGTGGGTCAGAGTCAGAGAGTGTGTGTGTGTTTGATTTTTAACTTGAACATGCTGCCATTCAGCAGGTAAGCCCTGGGGCTGCAGTGTACTCTCTTCTTCTCAGCACAGATTTACAGTCAGAGTAATGTTTCAAGTCTGTCAATCTCCTCAGAGCTCCTTATAATTACACTGATCAATGGACAAAGCGGGAGCCGCCCTCTGTTTACAGAACACACTCACGTGTTTCTGTCTCCAGGGATTGAATCTCACCTGGTCTGCTTGTCTCTGGCTCTGTGCCTGGCTGCTGCCTCCCATGATGGAATAGATGTCGATATGTCCGTCGAAGCCGGCGGCCGATAGCAACATGGGGTTCCTGGGGCACCACTGGATGTCAAAGCACCACTGGCTGCTGGTGGGCAACTCGTACAACACCTGAAGGATTCAAAATGGAAATTTGCTTAGAGGACAACAGCAGAGACTTCAGTGTAAATCTGCATTCAGGACGCATATAACCTTGGAAACTCACTTCTGCTGTGTTTGGATTCCAGCACAGGATCCTGCTGTCCTTCCCACAGCTCAGGAGCAGCTCAGGATCAGCCAAGCTCCAGGCAATGGAGAGGACACCACTGCACATAAAGAAGGTCACAGATAAAAAAAAAAATGTTTAAAAAAAAAGGTTGAGCATTTCCAAAAACAGCTGGGCACCTCTGTTTTTAGCAAAGAGGTAAAAATGGTGCATTTAGCTGCTCTGATGAATTTAAAGCAGCAGAGCAGTGGATGGTTCAGACGAATAAGATTCAAGGTTTTACATACAAACACACACACACACAATACAGATGTTGGGGAAACACATTCATTGTATTTTGTTGACAATAAGAAACATAAGATATCACCAGCTTTATCCTTTTCTTCTTTAATGGAAAGAATAAATATTTGTACTGCAGTTAACAGATCTATTTACCGTGTGTGATTCTCTAAAATCTTGAGAGGAGAGGTAGCAAAACGCAAGTCCCACATCTGGATGACTGGCATCCGATCGTCCTCCGAGGCCAAGACCAGCTGAGTGGCCACTTCTGGGTTCCAAGCGAGTCCAGAGCAGTGCATCTATCAACAAACACGAACACATGAAGGATTAAGTTTTGTGTACGCTGTCAAAGGATTGTGAGAAAATAAAACATGTTTACACTTATGAGACTTGATCTGACTGCAGAAAGGAACAACATACTCTGTTGCTGTGATCGCTGACTTTAATGATGAGGTCGTTCTTGCGGAGGTCCCACACTGAGGCTCGGCCCCCTGGGCTGGCAGAGGCCAGGATGTGTTGGACCTGTCTGTTCCACGACACACAGCTGATGTCCTCTAGAGGCTTTAAGACAAAACCGGGAGCTTTAACTTCAACACAAACTGCTAAAAAAATGTTGTTTACATCCACATTGTGTCAAAAAACATCGTCACACTGCAGATTTAAAAACCCACCTGAGTTTTAGGTCCTGGTGTCATTGGAGAACCGAAGTTATTCATGTCCCAGATGTAGATTTCAGACTCATTCCCACCTGATGCGAACAGGTTTGTCTGCGATGAACACAAAACCAAAGATGAGTAACAGCAGCACCTAAACATGATGCTGAATTCACAGATGGCAGATTAAATGGATCGTACCTGGAAGGGGTTGACGTCGAGAGCCCTCACTGGGCCCGTGTGCCTGTCGCTCTCAGTGATGATCACGTCGCTCTCTCCAGCTATGATCTTTGCAGGGTCGTAGAGGATGATGTTGCCGTTTTCACCGCCTGCGATAAGGACACCAGATGGGTGCCCTGTGTCTTCCATCCCATAGGGAGCCCACACCAGTTTGTGGTATCTGAGGGGGGATGAGACAATAAGACACATGTGATCTACGGTGGGTTTAGCTTTTCTTCTGTGACTATTTCCTGTTTTTCTTTGTCATATATGACAGAATAATTTTCAGTTCCAGGTCTAAAAAACCATAAGTTTTTCTTGTACCTGTGAGTGGAGGAGAAGCTGCCACATGACTTCATGTCCAGAGATGGCTCAGCCAAGTCCAGCTCGAAAAACTCCAAGGAGGCATTGGTGCTGAAAGAGGCATCCAGCTGCTGGGCTGATGTTCCTGCATGAGGAGAGTACAGCAGTGCAGCTGATATAGCGACTGAAGTAAATTGAGTATTTGAGGTGGTGAGATAAAAACAAGACACTAAATCACACCACCTCGGAGTCTGTGACATTGTTATGGACATTTTCAGTCCAAACCAATAATCAATTAACTTCAAAAATAACTGTCAGATAATGATATGATCCATTATTTGTAGGTTAACTTTGGTACAAAAACTCACTTAAGCTGTAAATACTCTGGTATGTAGCAGTGACCTCCTGCTATATACTTCACGTTAAAATAAACACTGAATAAATTAACTCATCGTTAGTCGTGTCACATGATACATGATGTCACAGGTGCACGGTCTATGACTCTGATTACTTCAAGTCACTGCACAGTTGACTGGAAAAGCAATGATACAAATGTCAAGTCAGCAGACAGCAGCAGCAGGTTGCTGCATGCTCATACCTGTAGCCAGGTAGATGGGGTGGTGCTGAGCAGGACTCCAGCTCTGGATGGCTGTGCGTTTGATTTCTTTGAGTTTCATCCTGGGGGGGGGGGGGGGGGGGGGGCAAGCACGCAGATTTTGCAGTTATTATTGGTGTAATTTCATAATTGTATTTTTTTAAGTTTAAGCCTACATCACTCAGTTTTGCAATAGGTTCACATTTTTTTCAGTCTGCCATTAACACTTGAATGCAAATATAGACACTGAGAGAAATAACAGAATATCTTCTCATTTTTTGTACGAAATTTCTTCCTCAGCTCATAAAAAGAGTGTAGCTATGGAGGAAGCTAATATACATACTGTTTATCACACAGCAAGGACTGAATTTTGTTACCAATCCTGTAGGTGTGAGCTGACGGTGTTACCAACTTGGGACAGGTTTATAAACAATAAATTAGGCTTCCCACTTTTTAATCCTGCATTCTCACCATTCAGCTCAGCTGCTGCAATAAATGCAGTAGTTACAGATTTACAGACAGATGCCTCCTCTGACTGACACTAATTATCACATGGCTACTATTGTGTTGTAAATCCGCCTTGGAGGAAAGACACTCCTGATTTCTTCTCCAGAGGATTTTAAAACCTACTTCATGGTCACAGCACCCAAAAGAGCCATGGGAATTAAAGGTCAGTCTATTTATGTTTATTTCACATGTAATGAATCCTTAAACACGAGCTGAGCCTGGGTAAGCACCAGAAAACACACGAACAGATGGATGCATGGGATTGACCAATTAAAACATAACAACTTAAGGTCAAAGGTCAGGAATAATAACACTAAGAATTTCCTATACATCTATTAACTAACATGACTGCCATTGTAAATGAATTAAAATGCATGTCTTTTTACCGCCTGTTGTTAAACCAATGTCAGTTATTTTCTTAAGACTACAAGACGTGCACATTGTCAGGACATTACTAATGCATTATGTGGCTCTAAAGAAACTGAGTGTACTTTTTGTACTCGTTGCTTAAAATCAGCAAATTCACTGAGCTAGCATCAAGCTAACAGCGTCAGGAGCAGGAGAAATGTATTGTCACTTCTTTTCTACAAGGTTTTTCAGCAGATACTGATCCATTTTCTAGCCTGTTAGCAACCTGTGCACAATACAAGAGTGAGGGCAGTTAACACACACATACACACACACAGACACACTCAGAAATCTTATTAATACACTAAAGCGACTTACCTTCCTTTATTTGCTCCCTGTTACATGAACGAACACATAAAATTACACAAGTTCCCGTCTCGGTTCTGCTCGAGGATTAACGGTCTGTGAAAACACCAGAGAAACGGGAGGCTACCGGGTCCCGGCTGCGGACTGCAGACGGATTTCCACGTCCTCACTGGTCTCCATCAACGTGGCACTGAGTAACTGCCTCCTCCTACCACGAAGAAGAAGAACAACTTCCGGGGGACGTAGAGAACTCCCCCTCCCTCGTCCAGTTAGCTAGTTTGCTAACAACGCTAATGCTAATGCTAATGCTAACAGCAGACTGTTTTTCTTTTACGTTTCATATCCTGGTACAAAAACATTAAAACATCCGGCTCCTGATATTACTTTTTCTTTTGCTGAAAGGCAACAGTTCGGTGTATAATTTATTATTGTACTTTACTTTAAGTTGAAGATAAAAAAAAACAACAAACTCAATCAAAAACTACAAATCTTTAGTCTAATTCGCAATGGCAAAAACTAGTTAATCATTACTTATGGATTATTAATTACCCATTTTGGTTTACATTATTAGTTGGTTACTGCTTATGTGGTTGTGGTAAGTTTTCTAATATTTAATTTTAAATTGCTTCAGCTACAGCAAAGAAAAACACTGCAGCACAAGATCTTACATTTAAGACTTTACTCTGAAGTGGATGACAGCAGACGTACAACATAACTAATAAAATAACTTACACAATACAGCCCTCATGTACTTTGCGCATTTCTATATTTTATTTTCTGTTACGTTGTTACTGCTCCACTACATTTCATTTGAGCTATTTTTGTTGGTTACGACACTGATGTATTACCAGTTGCAGCTTTAAGGATGCAGATTTGTCTATAATATTGCACTGCATCATTTCAATATTGATTATATTTTCTATTGCTCTGAAAAGTTATCAAAACTGTGTCAAAGAGTAAAGGATACAATATTTCCCCATGAAATGTGTTGGAGTGTATAAAAGCATCAATTCTCTGCTAATTAAAAGTTCCTGAATCTTTTATTCAAGTGCTTGTAAATCAACCCCCCCCCCCACCCACCACCACCACAGACATCACACCATTGAAAACCCAAAACACACTGACACTTTTCTTCACAATTTAATAATTTATTTGGAAAATGATAACTTAGAATAAACACAAAGACAAACCAGGCAAACATTTGATATACTGATGATTATGATCACCTGCCTAATATCATGCAGGGCCTCCAGGGCATGGATGACAGGTACGACCAAAGCTCTGCATTACCTCCAGCAGGTCAACCCTGAAAAAAAAGAAACAAGGCAGATAACACAGATTAAAATTCAGATTCACATCTGTTCTGCACTTAACACCAGCATCATTAGGAAGAGGAAAGCCACAACCCTCATTCAGAAGTTCATGTATAATCTCCCCCAGACATATGAATGGGTCAGATGGGTAGTGATTGATATAATCATTGGGATGGCCTTTCAACGATCATGTAAAGAAAACTGCAACACACACCTGCATCAACAGGAACACAACAAGCCACTTGTCTTCAGCTGACCTGCAAAAACAAAACGTACATACATTTATACATGTTAACAACAGCCATGGCTTAACATTCATTGCATGCAAGTTGTGCAAGTGTGAAAGTAAACCCCACAAATAGAAATGATCAGTTTCTGTATGACGGATTTATGAGGTGATGTTCAAACGGCAGAATAAACATTGAACTGTCGTCTGTTTATTATATGCTAGTATTTTTTAAAACAACATTTTTAACAGGAGTTTTGACCCTGTCTTGACCAGGACACTTAAGCACGCCGTCGTTTCTCCACCACGTGGTCTCCAGGTGGGGTTAGCTTTCACGAAGCGACTCAACTCTCCTGTCTACCACACAGCGACACCAGTAAAACCAGTAATAAGAAAAGGGTTAATTTACAGCACACTTACCTAATCACCGTGCAGATCTGTACAAGTTTAGGTGGTATAGGTTCACACGACGTTACTTAACGAAACCTCTTTCCTCAGTCACGCTTGAAATCACCGTGCTAGCTACGCGCGCACACACACACACCGACTGGACATATGTAACGTGCACAACACGTGCAAACGCTTCTAGGCCAAATTTCACTGTGGTAAAACTACACTAACTAACACGAGCACGCAACTTATCTCCAACCTAACTACCCTCCACCCAAAGTCTGCTGCCTCCGCCTGACTTCTTCTTCTTCTTCTGCTGCTGCTGCGTCTTCTTCTTCTATAACACGACCTCCAGCACTACCGTGTCTTACTGCCACCTAGAGGGCTGGAGTGTGGAGCACAAACTTGTGAAATATTAAATATATATATAATATAATTATATACATTTTAAAACCTTCTGTTACCATGGATGTTGCTACTGTAGCCTATTTGATTAGCCGTTCAATTTAGAGTGATATTTAGCGTTTATATGTATTTTACGTATCCATATACCTGTATAGGTATATTGTTGTGTCTAAGTAGGTAAGTCACACTGTCACATCTGACCATGAAGGTTGTGGGTTCGATTCCCAGGTATGGGCCACAGGTAGATGTTAAGTGAGGTGGTGAAGGAGGAGGAGGTCGCAGTGGGTCACTGAAGCCATAGATGCACACAGTGCCATACTGTATCTAATCCACTAGGTGTCTCTCGTGTCACATATACGAAGCATCTACATTACATTTGGGAATCTATCAGGTCTGAGACTGGACTCCTCCGATGAAACTGAATTTTAATACCATAATCCTAATAAGGCTATAGTCATAAAGTGTTGAACTAAACACAATATGACGCTTGTGTAAATGTTGAGGGATGAATTATTGCAGATGGCAAAGGGTAAACATTTTATTCACTGACAACTCTTTTTGTCGTATCATAAATGCATTTCTATTACAATCTGGTGACAGCAAAACACACTTAAAGCAAGTAGACATACTAAAATCACAGCAGAATGACACCTGTCATCTTACGTCTATATACGCTGACTAGCTGTGTAATAATTGTTATCATTATTATTATTGACGCCACCACATTTGATTCATCCTCATTGCCTGGAAAAGGTTGCGCTGCATCAGCTAATCCAACAAGTTCTGTGGCACTCTTCATCACTGAGTCATCACCAGAGACTGAACAAAAGAATTTACCTCTTAACTTGTTAACTTTGTGCAACTTAAACAAACTCAGACCAAGCAAGGAGGTAAGGCGAGTTTAAAGGCCACAGGGGGGGTACTGAACATGCTGTTTGCTGCTGAGGGTCAAAACAATGAGGTAAGTCAAACCTCAAGCAACAAGGAAGTAAATACCAGGGTGTACTTTTCCCACTAGGTGTCTCTAGTGCCACATCTATGAAGCACTCGCAGCCATAATGAGGTTTTCTTCATAATTAAATTCCCCTCCCTGAGAAACAGTGTGCTGTATTGTTGTTAATGCGTAGCTACAGTAATTGTGTGACTGCATCTTCATAAGAAGAGCTGATGGGAAAACAAACCGGACGCGAGGATGTAATCACCACAACACAAGTTCACCGCACATAAAAACAAACAAAGTAATGGCATTACAGCCTCAAGGGTCCACTGAAGGCTTTAGTCACAGCCAAAAGTACTCTTGGCAAGGACCACAGATGTGAGTCACAAAAGATGTCCAGGGATAAAATTGGACTTCCCATTCCCAGCCCCCCCCGGCCAAAAACCATAATGTCTTTATAATCCTATAGGACTTATAATGCGGCTGGGGCCTTCAGTGGTGGGTTTGCTGTGACTCAGTCCGACATTATGACATTTCCTTTACCTTCCTACCTTGTTTTGAAATATATGTACCATCGTTTGTTTCGCTCTTTTTTTTACCACAGGAGTAGGAAACAACAACAACAACAACATCAGCTCCTGAGCAGCAGCAATGGCTCCGTCCTGTGCGCTGCTCCACAGTCTATACAGAAAGTTTGATGTCATACATAAATGTCAGCGTGACAGAGGTTAGTCTCATATGTGTGTCATCATGTCCTATCACCATAACATTCGAGGTGTGGCCAACCCACACCTATACATGTGATTCTATACAATGATGTTCGGCTTTTTATCTTCCTTTTTCTCCAGAGTCACACGCAGGTCCTATAATGAACAATGGTGGAGAGAGAAGTCAGATTGTTTACTGAAGTAAATATTAACACAGTCACATAAATACTTTACTTTTTCACATAAAGAGCACAGGCCTGTACTACAAAGTGAATAAAGACCATCTTAGCTATATGGAGTACAGTTTTGATGTGTTTGTATTTTGCAGTATTTCTAACAATCAGCCACATAGAGACGGTCACATATGTTACAATGACAGTTGTAACTATAGGCCACTTTTACTTTTGACACATTTCAGTAGCGCTTCACATGCAGGACACCTGTATTGAACTTCTTCATCCCACCCTCAGTGCACTATGGTGATGGTAATAGAGATGAATGTGATTCATCTTCAGTCTTTTAAATACTTCAAACTTAAAGGAATCCACATCAAATAGTGTGTTTGGGGGATGGGTGGTGGTGGTGGTGGTGGGGGGGGGGCCTAGCTCTCCTCCACCCCCATCAACCACACACTTCATTTCCTGCACGAGGTGACGGTCCTCCCCCTTCCCACAGTAAACACACCCATTGATTTGAGCGAGAGAGAGAGAGCGAGAGAGAGAGAGAGAGAGGACTGGGAGCGCAGGAGGAGGACCGTCACACAGGAGCGGAGCCGCGGCGCAGGAGGAGGAAGAAGCCTCCCAACACCTCAAGCTCATCCCGATACCAAAGCCCCAGTCTGAGTCTGTGTTTTTAATGCACGGAGTGTAGAAGAAAAAACAACAACTTCCTGAATCTGCAGAAAATAAAACCAGTGCAGTGGAGAGCAGGAGAAAAAAAAACAAACACCGGCAGCACTTCGGAGATAACCACGGAGTCACCACACTCCCACGAGCGCGAGGCGAGCATCGTGGCTCTTTCACAAGTGGCATGTTCCAGGGAGACTGCGGACACAGTTGAACTCCTGCTTTCACCCAAAGAGGTACATTTAACCATAAGTCACTGCTCCACCTTATTCACGTGTTGTTGCCATGTAGCTAAGAGCTGCTGCTTCACCTGATGATGGAGAGAGAGAGAGAGAGAGAGAGAGAGAGAGCGAGCGCGCGCGCAACAGAAACCAGGCTAATGGACAAAAGATAGTTGCTGACAGTGTCTGATAACGATGGTGTAATTGGTGTCATTTAAACAGCACGTTGATGATAGTGTGTCTGTATTTTCTCATGAAACAGCCCTCAGATCGCTTATCTGCTCCTCTTCCTGCATCCTCGTGCATGCTCGGGATGTTTTACACGCTTTTAAAAGGCGACATCAGGTGTGACATGCTTCTCCTTATGTGGCATAATTGGATCAGCTTTATCTGTTGAGCTGGAGAGGCTTTGGATTAAACGCAGTTAACCTCGCGGTGGATGTGTGTGGACAGATGGTGTGAGACTATAAATCTGATTCTGTTTGATTCCGATGGAGATTGATGCAGACGTGCAGATCGATAGCTGCTGCTCTGCCCTCTTGTTGTTGTGTTTTTGTTGATGTTGTTTTGCATCTTGTTTCGTTTCTTTTTTTTTTTTTTTTGTTCTTCCAAGTGGCAGATGTGTATACTTGGCTCATATAAGCCTGGTGTTTACTTTTGAAGTCTCTCCCTCCCCATCCTTCTTCCTGAGTCCATGGTTGACTGTGAACACCTGGCAATGATTTTAAACAGACTGCAGCCAGCCAGGCCTCAGATAGAGTCCAGAGGCTGCGTGCATGTGCTTTTAACCATGTTCTCTCTCTCTCTCTCTCTCTCTCTGAGAGTGTGTGCTTTCCGGTTGTGTACCCGCGGATCTGCTCTTTGTGAGGGGGGGATGAGGATGACAAACTCTCACAGCCATCCACATCCTGATCCTGATCCACATCCAACTACACACATGCACACACACACGCACACACACTCGCACTGCTGGCATCTTTTTCCTCCTCTCGGGGGCACGTTGGTGTGAATGTACTGACTGTTACTGTAACAGAAAATAGGCTGTGGTGAGATCAATCACAGACCAAGGACAAATCACAAGAGCATGAGCTCTGGTGGTTGATTATTATCGAGACCAGCGGTTGGCTTTGGGGCTGGAACTAATCTGATCTGTTATTTTTTGATCAATAGATTAATCAGTTACAGTCAAAAACAATGACATTTCCATGTTTTTTTTTTTCCAACTAAGAGTCCAAAAACCTAAAAAAAAAAAAATCTTCACTGCAGAAACAGATGCAGCATCTTTTTCCTTGGAAAATCACCGAAACACTAACAAACATGTTTGATGATTACTTTCCTGTGCTGTAATTAGAGACTTTGCCTAATTTTATTTGACCTTTTCATGCACATGAATATGCAAACGGCCGTCATCAGCCTTAAACAACACGTATGAGCACTCTTGATTATAACAGTCAAACAGTGGAGGTTCAAGTGAGCGCATGCACCAGTGAGAAAGAATGAGGAAACGTGATTAAGTCAAAAAGAAAAACAAGTCACACTATCACATCATGCGACTGATAATCAGTTGAATTCTGGTTTATAAAAACTTTTCACTCAGCTGCTCATGAAAGAGGACGACAAATAAAACAAACAAATTATGTAAATGACATGCAAATTCACTTTGATGATGTTTTTTTTCTCTTCTTGGAAGTCGTTGATCCCTGACCGTAAGTCAAGGTGAAGAAGCCAAAAACACTGAAGTTTTTACTTTGCTCTTAAAAACGTGGCTGAAAAAGTCATTTCTCAGAGTCAGCTCTTGGTTTGAAGAGGAATCATTATAAAGTAATTACTTATAATCTTCACAAATGTTGAAATATGAGACGTTTACGTCTGCCAAACTGTTGCCAGGAGCTTCACGGCAACATGTTGCACTGAGGATGTTTTTATTTTCACTATAATCTGTTTACTCTGAATAACCAAATTAAAGTAACACACTGGTTTTAGTGATCTGATTTATGTAGAAGCAACGTTACAGGTAGCTTATTGTCTAAAATGCTGCTTAATCACAAAATGTCCCAGGATCCGTTTACTCTGAAGTCACATTTTCTTCTTCGATTATATGAGTTTTGACACCCAGAAGTAAAACATCCTCGCTGGACAAATGTTGGGGACAAGCAAATTTATAACAAAGAAAAAATCCCATTTAAATTACAAATGTATGAACAAAGGGTTTTCGGGAGCTGCAGGCTACTGCTGCTTGGTAATCCAGGCTTTATCCTTTAAGATGCAAATAGGGGAAATATCTGTTTTAGTGCTCTCTCTCTCTCTCTCTCTCTCTCTGCAGCTCTCCTGCACTCACTGCATGTGGGAGAGTTTGTTTAACTGTGGAAAACTTTGGCTTATTGTTTGGTAAAAAAAAGAAGCAAAACTTAAGATTGTACTAGGCAGCAGAATGAAACAGGAATGCAATCAACATTTAGGCTACGAGGCAGTTAACGTAGAAATTAAAAGTTATTACAAGATGAAATGATTGAATAGCTGAATAGAACCTGTTGATGATTGAGGAAAGATCTGGATCAAACTCTTATTTAGACAGCAGATCAAAATATTGGTGTTTCTGAGAGCAGGGCCATGTTGTGCCATTATCAAGATGAGATAATACTCTGGCTCCTTGATTGATTTCAGAGAGGAAACTGATTACACTTAAGAAGTTAGATCACCTGCACTGAAACAACAGACGTCGATAGGAGTTTTTTTTTTTTTTTTTTTTTGTGTGTGTGTGTGTGTGTGTGTGTGCTGTCACCGAGAAGAAAATTATGATTTGAAATACCAGCGCAAGTGTTTATCTGCCTGCCGGCTGGTGTGCCTCAGACCTGGAGGTCACATTTAGGTTTTCCTTACGTTAATCATTAGCATATGGAAAACCTCTCAGGTTAAGAGTCTGATTTATTGAGGCCACTTATTCAAATCAGGTCACTTACAACTTCCAATTAGAAAACACACAAGCTGCAGTATCATTAGTCTGTGTGTGTGTGTGTGTGTGTGTGTGGGGTGTGTGTGTCGTGCAGGTGAGAGAGAGCAGGCAGGGATAGTCTCGATATAGCTGAGTGAGCCAGAGGCCAGAAGATGACGGGTTGCCAGTTCTGTCAGTGCTGGAATGCAATAAATCCTGCTGAACCAAAGTCGCAGTTGGGTTTGCATTTCATCAAGTTGTGATAAATAAGATTCCTCCTCTTGTTATTATTGTGAAATATGACTTTGTGTATATGACCTGGAATGCTGCTACTGTATATATGAAGCCATAAGTTAAGTGAAGCAGCTGCTGTGTAGTATACAAGTGTAGTATATAGTATATAAGTGTAGTATCAATCTTCTCATCTAATTCAGGGCGAGGAAGTGAATAAACACGGACTGTTTCTTTAAGACATATCAGCTCACGTGTACATATAACTTGAAAACAAATGGACACTGTTTTTTTATGAAGCAGCCACACAAGTACTTTCTTATCTCTGTAGTTCACATAAAATTACACCACGTTATCTCGCATTCCTGCTGTATTTCACACCTCGCTCCACTCTGCCTCACAGCCTTTGCTCCACTTTTAAAATGCTATGCAAGTGGCTCAAATGCATTGTGTTAACAACACATGCTGCAGGTTTGTGTCTCTCCCCACTGGCAGCAGCACCACAGTCGCCAAACCAGGGTGCCAGGGGTTTAGTTTAACTGGAATTTAACCATGTTCCTGGTATTTATGACAAGTAACAATACAGTTCTGTTGAAGCCAACCGCGTGAGTGACACCGCTCCCCGTGAAGCCCCATTGGACTTTCATTTGTGCCTGCAGGGCTCGAGCTAGATTGTGTATTCATGAGGCGGCATTGTGAGGATTTTTGGGGCAGATGATGCAACCCGAAGAAAATGGAAAGTGTCCTTTCCTCTGTGCAGCTGCGTTGCACAGGAATCATTTATGACACCTGGGAACTTCTGAACTCGCAAAGCCTTGAAGTGAAAATCAATCTTTTCAAGTATCAAAACCTCGCCACCTGGAGGTTTGTAAAACATTTTCTCACCAACTGAGAAACAATGTCTGTGACTGAGGTGAGTCAGGTCAGCTTGACCTCAGTCTATCACAGTGAATTACAAAAGAGGCGAGCAAGCATGGGGGAAAAAACACTCATAATAATTCCAAAATAAAACTCTACAAACATAAACACCATGTTTTGCCCTTAAAGCCATAAAGTTGTTTATTTTCCACTGTGTTTGTGATGTGCTGAGAAGAAAGATGGGCAGGGGAGGGAGTTTTCTGCAGGACTGTTTTGAAAAGTTTTTATGAATGTTTTTCTACTTCGAAAACACCTTTGCCTTGAAAACCCATCATCAGAATCTATAGCACCCGGCAGAATTAGAGGAAACTACAAACATGCCACAACAACCTCAAGCCTGTTTCGATCCAAAACACAGATTCTGTGTTAGTACAGTCAGTGTGAAAGTTTACTGTAAAGATCAATCCATCTTCTCTCACACCTCAAATTATTGCCCCTCAAAATAGACCCCGAGGCGGGCGGAGAACTTGAAATGTCTGGTCGAAGAATCTGTCAGCTGTGCACTTACTGGGTCAGACAGGGACTCAGTTCCTCTGGAAATAGAGCGCTGGAGGCACTTGACATGTCTTGAAATTGGGTGGAATGAAAGTGAGCTCCGGGCAAGGACAGGGGAAGGACAGTGATGATGGAAGTGATGCCTTTCTGCAAGTAGTACAGTAAATTCTGTTCATTTCTTAGCCTTAAAATAGTCCCTCTGCCCCCCCCCCCCTTTTTTTTTTTTTTTACTTATAAATGATGACATTCCTACTAGAGAGGAGTTAATACGACACAGATTTGAGAAAACAACTGATTGTCATTACTTTACATATGCCAGCAGAACATCTTTCAATCTTTAAGAAGGACTGCAATACCCTCTCTAAAGATGCACCCATTAATCATAATTTGGATATTAGGGCTGACCAATGTAATGTTTCTGCAGTGACATCACGACAGAACAAATGTGCAATAGTTGCAGCTGAGGATGCAATTTGAGGCGAGTTAGGCCCACAGCAAACACTGCTTTTTATGATTCATCCTAAAGACAAACAATCCAGTCTGTCTGATAAACAACATAATTTAGTCTGATTCACGGTAATTACACACCACTTTTGCATGAATGCTAACATCTCATGTGTCTCGTGTGTTTTGCATCTGACTTTCAAATTAGTGGACATTGGACGAAGAAGGATGGAAAATTCCTACATCTGCTCCATCACTGAATGTGTGAGAAGATAAATAAAAAAGAATAAAGAATAAATAAAAAAAAAAATTAAAAAAGAATATGAAAAAAAAAAACACCTACACATTCTTTTCTTTTATCGAAAGCTGCATACATTGCACTTTATTATCTGAAATGTGAATATAACGGATAAAACACATTTGTCCCTCAGGACACAAGGATCCTTAATATTGTAGAAAAAACATACTACAGTGCATGGTGTGTGTTTGTAATTCATATGAATATGTTTGTGCAAAGCCACATTTACTTGAAATGGATAATAGAAAGAGCATTGTTTATCGGTGGCAGAAAAAATACTTGGACAGATCAATGGTGGAGGAGAAGACTGGAGGTGTGAATCCAGATGGAGATCGAACAATAAAGTCTCAAATGACCTAATTTCTTTCCTTAAGCTGTCTCTCGACAACAACAAACTCCTACAGTCTGTTATGACTGAAAGCTTTTCTTCTCTTAAATCATGCATCACATTAAAGAGAGATATTTTTTGTCTTTTCTCTTTCAGGATTCAATGAAAATGTCCGTGTGCGTCCATGAGAACCGAAAATCTAGAGCCAGCACTGGCTCTATGAACATCTACCTGTTCCACAAGTCCTCCTACGCTGACAGTGTCCTCATGCACCTCAACTCACTGCGGCAGCAAAGGCTCTTCACAGATGTCCTGCTTCATGCCGGAAGCCGCTCCTTCCCCTGCCATCGTGCTGTGCTGGCTGCCTGCAGCCGCTACTTCGAGGCCATGTTCAGCGGAGGACTGAGGGAGAGCCAGGCCAGTGAGGTAGACTTCCACGACTCTATCCACCCTGAGGTTTTAGAGCTCCTGCTGGATTACGCATATTCATCACGCGTGGTCATCAATGAGGAGAACGCAGAGTCGCTACTGGAGGCGGGGGACATGTTGGAGTTTCAGGACATCCGTGATGCCTGCGCTGAATTCCTAGAGAGAAACCTTCACCCCTCTAACTGTCTTGGCATGCTGTTGCTGTCTGATGCCCACCAGTGTACCAAGCTGTCAGAGCTGTCCTGGGGCATGTGCCTCAGCAACTTCCCTGCTATTTGCAAGACAGAGGACTTCCTCCAACTGCCCAAAGATATGGTGATCCAGCTTTTATCTCACGAGGAGCTAGAGACAGAGGATGAGAGACTGGTGTATGAAGCTGCCCTTAACTGGATCAACTATGACCTGGAGAGAAGGCACTGCCACCTTCCAGAGCTTCTGAGAACGGTCCGCCTCGCCCTGCTGCCTGCCATCTTTCTGATGGAGAACGTCTCAACAGAGGAGCTGATCAATGCCCAGGCCAAGAGCAAGGAACTGGTGGATGAAGCCATCCGCTGTAAGCTGAAAATCCTGCAGAATGATGGCGTTGTTAACAGCCCATGTGCTCGACCTAGAAAAACCAGCCATGCCCTGTTTCTTTTGGGAGGGCAGACATTCATGTGCGACAAGTTGTATCTGGTGGACCAGAAGGCCAAAGAAATCATCCCCAAGGCAGACATCCCCAGCCCCAGGAAGGAGTTCAGCGCCTGCGCCATCGGCTGTAAGGTCTACATCACTGGAGGGAGAGGCTCAGAGAATGGTGTGTCCAAAGATGTATGGGTTTACGACACTGTCCACGAGGAATGGTCCAAAGCAGCTCCCATGCTCATTGCCAGGTTTGGCCATGGCTCCGCAGAGCTGAAACACTGCCTCTACGTGGTAGGAGGTCACACCGCAGCAACTGGCTGCCTCCCGGCTTCTCCATCAGTGTCGCTCAAACAGGTGGAGCAGTTTGACCCAGTGGCAAACAAGTGGACCATGGTGGCTCCTTTGAGAGAAGGTGTCAGCAACGCCGCAGTGGTCAGTGTCAAGCTCAAGCTGTTTGCCTTCGGAGGAACCAGCGTCACCCACGACAAGCTGCCCAAGGTGCAGTGCTATGACCCGCAGGAGAATCGATGGACCGTGCCTGCATCTTGCCCGCAACCATGGCGCTACACAGCTGCTGCCGTGCTGGGGAACCAGATCTTTGTCATGGGTGGGGATACAGAGTTCTCAGCGTGCTCAGCTTATAAGTTCAGCAGCGAGAGCTACCAGTGGACTAAAGTGGGCGATGTGACAGCCAAGCGGATGAGCTGCCAGGCTGTAGCATCGGGGAACAAACTGTATGTGGTGGGCGGGTACTTTGGCACACAGAGGTGTAAAACTCTGGACTGCTATGACCCCACGTTGGACGCCTGGAACAGCATCACTACTGTGCCGTACTCACTCATTCCCACTGCTTTCGTCAGCACCTGGAAACATCTGCCTGCTTGAGCCCGAGATCCTCTATCTACGCCGTTTCCATCAGGTGAGTTTGATGCCTTGTGAAGTACTACTGAAAATTTTAGCTCAAACCCTTATGTTGGAGCTGTCTGCCAGTCTGAAAATAAAATGTGAGTTTGTGGAGATAGAAAGACCTGCTCCTCATCCTTGTTAGAAGCCGCTTGAGGCTACACCTGGGTACCTGGATTGTGTTTTAATGTCGACGCCAGGTTTTGAAAAGGGAGGAATTTTTGTGGAATATAAAAGACAACATCTTTGGTTCTACTGTGTTGATCGTAGTCCTCAGGCTTTCAGACTTTCAGAGTAATAGTGACAGGAGAAGAGGGGAGGAAGAATCTAAGAAGAGAGGAAGGGAGGGAGGGTGGACCGTTTGGGGGATTGATAGGGGCTTGTGTGCATTGGTTAAGTGAGTTATGTGGCTGTGGGGATGGGCCGAAGGACAGAGAGGGTAATTGAAAGAGAATAGGATACTTTTATAGCTCCTGTGGGGGAAATCTCTCTAAGAGGGAAAAGGGGGTCTGCCAATTAGACAAGCCACTCACCAGCAGGCTACAACACCCTGGCAAGGCTAATCCACTCTCAGTCGCCTTCCTTTGTTGAGGATATGGTCTTTACGTCGGGCGAGAGGGAGGCAGCCAGCGACTCACACGGTGTCGGAAACCATTCATTATCAATTACAAATAGAGGTGACTGAAGGAAGTGGCAGAGGACGGGGGGAGTGAGAATCTCCCTCACCCTATCACTGAACTCCACATTCTCCTCTGGCTCCGTCTATGTCTTCTTGGCCTCGTTCTAACCCTGCTCTCCTGCTCTGACGATAAACAGGCCGGACGTATGTGGAGCATGTGTAGTCAGCTGGCAAACCTGATCTTTCTGGGTGCTGCAGGCTGCGGGGTCCTGGTCACATCACATCACATAAACCCTGCACCCTACACCGATCCCCTCCCCTGCACATACCCATGCATGTGATGCTTCTGTCTTTGCTGTAAGCCCATTTGTTAAAATGGTTGGCAGCTCCAGAGAAAGCAAAGTAGGGAAAAAGTGGTGAGACTCCCCAGCTGTCTAGCAGAACACAGTCTCTCCTGTTTAATAATACTAGGAAGCAGCTCAGAGCAGCTTCACCGCTCTGACACAGTGATGTTCCTCCACTCTACAGGGTGAAATATTTTTGAAGACTTATTATTCCCTTTCTTTTCACTGACTCATCTCTGAAAAGGAGAGATGTGACTGAAGGTTTGAACCACCTCTAAGCCAGTCCACACAGTGTTCAGTGAAGGATATAATCCTGCCACTAATTTAATACAGAATTTTTTTTTTTTTGTTGTTTGTGTGTGAGTGTGTGCATGCCTGCCTGTCATGGCAACTGACAGTCTCCTCATTGCACGCCGTGAAAAGACAAAATGTGGAGGAATGGAAAAGAGGGCTGACTGTTAAGGAATGAAAGGGGAAGGAAGTATGGTAGACCTCACAGAAGGAGACTGTGGCTGTGAAGAAAAAAAAGAAGCTCTCAGTATTTCCCAGAGGAACAATTCTCACTTCCTCCTTTTTAGATTTTTTGTGTTAGAAAGCTTTAAGTTGGGCAAATGGTACTGACTAAACCAGACACACTGATTTCATTGTTGTTGATAATGTAGGAAAGTAGTTGGTGAAATTAAACTATCTCCAGATAAGTGAATCTAATGACCAAACATATGTAAACAAATTTTAGCTAAACCCTTAGCTTTGCTTAAGATAACAACCTGAGTAAGTAAGTTTAACACTTGTATAGTTGAAACAAACAAAGAGAATATAATGTGTTAATGAGTGAGCTTTAGAAGTGCTGGTTGGTGGATTTTGGTTAAGGATTACCCCTGTTTCCCCTTTACTTAGCGCTAACAAACTAAGCTAAATTAAGCTACTTTAAGCTAACTGTTCCCTGACTATGGCTTCATAATTAGCATACAGACATGAGAGTGGTATCAATCTACTCAAAGCAAACATACATAATTCCCCAATCTTTAAAACGCTTCATGTCATTTAATTGGAGAGGATGTAGTTTAAATGCACCAGTGTCAGTGAAGAATAAACATTGCCATTGTTCATTTGTGATCTCACACTGAAACTACAGCCAGCCAGCAGCCTAGCCAGGTTAGCCTAGCCTTAATCCAGGAAGCAACTGCTCCTGGCCAAGAAATAGTCTGGCACCTAACAGCCTGTGAAAGCACAGTGTGTCTTTTTTACACTTTTTTTTAATGGTTCAAACAAACAAATAAAATATGTGTTAATTAGTTAGCTTCAGAGGTACTGGTGGGTGGATTTGGGTTAAGGGATAGCCTTAGTTGTTTTCCTAGTATTTAGTGCTAAGCAGGCTAAGCTAAACTAAGCTAATTTAAGCTAACTGATTCCCTGGCTTCTCGCTTAGCATACAGACATGGGAGTGGTAGCAGTATGTAGTTTAAATGCACCAGTGAGGAAGAAACATGAGCTGCCTCCAGTGTTTTTTCTGGTCAATATTTTCATACTCGTTATTTACCCCCAATTCTCAGAGTGAGATAAACTGGAAATAAATTTGCTATATTTATGTCTTTCAAAGTAAATTTACACGAAATGATGATTGTAATCTTCAAAGTCAGGATTGAAGCCTCAGCAGCAACGTGACATTTCTCTTCCATACAATTTGCTGCTGGGTAGAAAGTGCTCCTTAGGGTTTATTTTTTCACTCATCACATGTATGTCCTCCAGCAGCAGCAGCAAGTGAGAGACCCAACTCCAGACAGAGATAGCTGATGATATTACATTCATATTATAGACATAGAGAGCTGCCAAGCCTGTAACCATCTGTGCTGTACAGATAAGTACATATTAAATAAACACTTTTAAAAATGGAAAGGTCAGAGTGAAAATCAGTGAGTAAAATGCAGTCAAATGTGAAAAGTGTAGTAGGCTGAGGAGGAGATAAGACACTGGATGAATGCCAGACTGTACTGAGGAAACAGAGTAGGTGGATTTACCAAATCTATTAGTCTAGCTGTATATACAGCAATACCTGTAAATATAATGTAATGTTGTAATTCTGAAATAAAACACAACATAGTGACGCTCCTGGTCTTAAATTCTTGCAGAGACTGTGTTGAGGAGAAGTTGTCTCATTTCTATGGTGATTTACAAGCCTGCGGTTTGTGTTGTTGTGGTATTATATCTTATGAGAAATGAATAAAATGCAGTCCAATACAAAGAGGTTCTGAAAAGAGTTGAATTGACAACTATTATGTTGGATTGCATTGGCGTTCCTTTTATTTCATCCACCCTTGGTACATCCCTGGCTTTATACTTTATGCCTGAGCCTGTTTTTTGAACTGGGAATAATGAAAAAGTTACCTTTCAGGCATTTTCACACGTCATATTATCCTGTCTAACAAATCATTCTTTTCTCTTCCTCAGATTTCCCTATTTTGCATCATCCACTGGACCCTAACTGTGAAGAGGCTCACATTTCCTCCTCTAAAAAAAAAAAAAAAAAAAAAAGAGACATTGAGCAGTGATGTACAGACACCCACATTCATTTTGATGTTGCGAGGATGCAGAACCAGAGACGTGACTGGCTGGACACTCTTACTGGAATGATGTCATCTCTTGTTTCTGAGAAGGAAGCTGAGACATACAGTGCAGTAACTCACGCAAGCAAACCAAACAAACTGCTGCTGCTCGTCGACATCTAGCATATCAGGCTTTCCTGCTGCCATATGAGGACTGCAGAGATGTTACACAACCTGCATTTTTCCCCATTTAGTCATGGCAGGTTTGTGAGGATCTGTATTGATGTTTTTCTCTAAGATAAAAAAAAAAAAGAAGAAGCAAACGAATTTACTCTTTTCACAGAGACTGCAATGTACAGTATAGCATGATGAATGTTCTATTGAGATGGAGGGAGGGAGAATGCAATGATTGGTGTGCTGCAAAAGACAAAGCAACTCAGTTTGACTGAATACAGCCGATTTATAAAAGGCACAATGAAGGAGCAAATCTCCCCCTTCTATCCTCTAATAAGCTCTTTTGTTTGACCCCTTATATCTTTTTTTTCTTTTCCTCTTTCAAAAGACATGCTTCTAACAGCTCAGACGCAGAGACAAGCCTTTGAGTGTTCCTCTCATGAAGGTTTTGGCAGTTTGCTGTCAATGCGAGCCACGAGGTGTTGATGACTAACACCAGCTGAGGTTGAGGAGGATGGAGGGGGATCTGTGCGTGTATGGTGTTGCCCTTAAGGGGGAGCGAGGGATGTCGAGGTGCCTCGGGAGGGAGGGGTCGCGACCTTACATGTTTGCTGTTCTGCAGCTACGCATTAACGCCCCGCTGGGTGTCGGTTAACGAACCCCACTGTACACAGGGACGGCATTCAGCGTTTGGATTCAGAAAAGATACTGTCATATTCAGCTGTTCACTTAATGCTGTAAAAGACCGGCTGTGCTTCTGTTATTCTGATTAAAGTGGCGGCTTGCTTGCTGAGTCATAGATAAAGCCTTGTAGAGCATGTCCACTCATAGTGATTCAGTAAAACTGGCATGAACTCTTCTCTGTGGTCACAGAAATCTTGTCACCTTAACCTGAACTGAGAATTAATCAGTTTTCTTTTTAAACTTGCTGCAATGTAGTCTTAATTTATATGACAATGATTACTCTGTTATGTTAATATGTTTAATCCTATTTATTTCCTCTCTGCCTGCATTCATATGTGAATGTATGTTTGGGTTATGTCATGCATGGCCAGGTGTTGTGTTTTTATCTCAGTTGGGCTGCATTTTGCACAGTTCAGTCTTTCCCAGGAGGAACTTGTTCTTTTTTCAAAGAGACAGAGGTGCAACTCTCCCAGGGTTTTCAGTTATGTCAGAGTGCGGGTGGAGGAGGAAGAATGGCTCTGATTACTGATGACGTAAAAGCAGTTTAGGCCGCAGGGTCGCTGCCCAAATGAGACTGAATGGGGTTAAAAAACATAAATAATCATTTTACTTCTGGTATATTCTCTTTAATCTCTAACCTGGGTCCAAACCTGCCTTAAATTGGCCCATTGTGGCTCAAACTTAACCAACAAAACAAGAAGATAAGAACCATAAAACAGATGAGGCTGCTGGAACGGTGCAGTAGCGACCCAGTACCCAACTATCAGCGACGTCACACAGTGACCCTGACATGGTTAAGAATGTGATGGTCTTGTGCAGCTGTCCTTGGGACAGCTGGAGGACTGTCACATGTGCTCACTTGGCTCATTTTGGGGGTGTTAATTCACAGTCCTCTTCACCATTAAGAAAGAGTTGAATCCAGTAAGCTGTGTATTGATAAGGGCAGACACCGCAGTGCTTTTTCATCATAGTGTTAATGATGCACATAAAAAAAGAAAAAACAAAACAAAAAAAAAACACTGCAAGTTCTCAAAGAACAAAAAGTGAGAATGTCCTAAACACGTGCATATGAAATCCTTGGTAACTCTAATCAGTGTTTTTGTCTTTGTGTCTGTCGACGTGACCTGAACATTGACGTATTACAATTGAATATTAATGGATTCATTGAATTTCAATGTAAGAGCTAATGTTTCGGTGCAATGTGTATATATATAGATATTTTTATTTTCAAATGTCTGTCCTCGTGGATTCATTAGTCAAACCAAATCTGTTGGGATCAATTGGTAAACAACTCTGTGCTCAGCTCCTTAAGCCGCCCAAAGTTTCATCCTCTTATTGGCGATCTCAGGCCGTCTGTGGAGACCCTTGTGGCTCCATAAGGTTGACCTCCTCCAGCCACTGAACAGAGCCCCCCCCCCCCCCCGGCCCCACCAATCAGATAAGAGCATTTCTTCCCCTCCATTGAAAACAAGTTTCCCTGACAACAGCGAGCAATGAATGCCCCTTCAATTTGCTCGTAATTGCTGAGTGGCATTTCCCATTTCTTCCCTGGCGCTCTCTGGCTATTCTCTGTTTTATCTGGAAATCCAGCTGGCTCACATTGGAGCGCAGGATCCCACTTCACTTAATGATGTAAATTAGACAGAAAACACTGTCAGTGTGCATTGGTTTCTTTATTTTATTTTATTTTTGTCATGTAAGAGTTTAATTTCTATTTTTATGGCATTATTTTGTACATGTGATTTTTTTCACAATGTGAAATTCATGGCTAATAAACATAAGAGTTTTTTCCTCTTGACTGTGTAGCACTGCCTCGTATTTTGTCTGTCTACGTCGGTGTAATGGTGCAGATTTTGAAGGGGAAGAGCAGCTTCGGCACAGCGTTAGGATGCTTTCTCATTACTGCATGTTTCACATATTTAGGCAGCTTTGGAGTGAATACAGCAGCCAAAGTGTCCTGAGGTATTTAAGGCAGTATATCATGCGTACAGCTTTTGTTCTGTGGAGGAGGGACTGAAATCATCTTATCTATGCCTCTGGCTCCTAAGCTTCCTGCACAAGGAACAGGCAAAACACAGCCAGATACTTTCCCTTTCTCTGTCAAGTCACCTTGGCAACGGCAACCTTTATCTGCAAACTGTGGGGGCTGGAGGAGAACATGAAATCTTAAAAAGCACCTCACTCTATTCTCCTCCCTCCCTCCCTCCCTCCCTCCCTCCATGGCCTGCCTCCCCTCTCACTTTCTACACCCCCTCTCACACTTTTTTTTTTTTTTAATCAGTGAAATACATTGCAAAGCAGCTCCGCCAGTGGTGGATCGCTCCTGCTCTTGACGTGTCCTGGTTTGTAACAATTCGAACATCCCATTAGTGAGCCACTTGCATTCCTGCAGCTCCGAGCAGTCCGACTCTGTTCACTGTTTACATTCTTCGCCCTGACACAACTCCTGACCGGTGACACAAGGTTGAGAAACACCAGTTTTACTGGATCCTGACCCTCATGCATTCACAAACAAAATACACTGGGGGTGGGTACTGGGAGCTTGGGAAGTAAACAAGCAATCGTCAGGCTGTCGCAATATGTGCTGAGATGTAAGAGAAGTAATCTTATCAAGATAACTTTAGTCAGAAGAGGCGCTCTCTGTCTGAGAACCAGGAAAGAAAAAAAACATCTAAGGTGAAGTATGGGAGCTCTGTGTGTGGGAGGCCCCTCAGTGCCCCCTTTGTGATCCAACAGTCCCCCCCATTAATCAAGACAGGAAGTTGAATTTCCTGTGCGCCAGGAAGTGGGTCTTATCCCTCCCCCGCCCCCGCACCCCGGTCCTGAACATACCACAGACGGCTCAACCCTTCAACACTGTGAATCCTTTGGGTGCTGTTAGCTTATGCAGAGCTTGGCTGAGCAGGCTCATGTCGACTATTTTGTGTGGGCAGTCTGCATGTGTGGCCGAGTGTGATAAAAACAATGTACCTTCATGTCATTGTCGCCTGGCAACAGTCGCATTTGCCACGACTCTGTCATGCACAGACACATACACACACACCCCATACAGAGACGGTTTCAAATGAAATTAACTGCAAATTAGTTGCACATATCCTCACATCACTCCAACATGTCAGAGTCAGCAGACGTCTAGCCACAGTTACACATCGTATCTACATTTTGAAACAGGAAAAAAAAACAGACAAAAGGAAGGAGATGTGAGGATGAATGTTTTCCCGCAGAGAGATAGGTGTGGTGTTATTCATACTGTCAACAATTCCCATGGAACAAAACCAAAGACAACAATGTGTCAGTCTGTCTCTCAATACTTTATGACTTCCTCTCTCTGTCTGTGGCTGTCAGCCCACTGGTTCCCAGTGGTTCCCGCTGAGGGTGTGGATCTTTAACAACAAATGATTAGGAGCCTTTCTCAGACACATCAGTATTGGCCTATGCTTTGTTGGCCGATAAGAACCGATGTGAACGCAAACTGTAGTTAGAGAGTTTCTGTAGAGTCCCAAAAATCCTACATTTGTCTTGTCCAACAAATGATTTCAAATGTGCAGTTTCATTTTTTTTTTTTTAACGTAACACTTCTGTAATTTGCCATACAGCAATGCCGTGTTATCTGAAACAAACACAACCCAGACAGGAGTGAATAGTGCAGAAAATTGGGACTATTTCCCCCCGTGGATGAATACACATAAGCCCCCCACACACAGCATATACGGTATGTGAGATTGAGTCAAAATAAACTAATGTGTGTGTTCACAGTAATGAAGGTCGCCCAGTGCAACAATGTGCCCCACAGATTTAAGAATAAGACACAGAAAGAAAATAATCAGAGACCTTGATAATAAAATCATAATAGTACAATACAACACATTCACATGTTCATATACTTCAGCCCTGAGGCAAAATAATTTATTTATTTTATCCTTTAAAAGTAGATTTTTCTTTGAGCTTTACACTTTAATGGATCTTATCAACTGAACTTTTACTGAGATTTCTCTCTTCATCAGTGACGATGGCACTTGCATGATACACAGGTGATTCTTGTTCGTAGGATCTATTCTTCTTTGGTTTTGATTTATTCATAGGTTTTGGTGACAAGTTGTGTCTTTGATAAATAAAATACATTCATGTTAAAAACTATCTATGAAAAAGGTGCATAATGCAACATTATCTGAACTTGGAAAATATGACTTCAAACAATGTGCCCTCAAGATACTTAGCAACTTGTGTTCAATATGACGTATTTATTAAATATTTTGTCACTGGATTACGTTCAGATCAAAGCCGTCCCTTTCCCCGAGGATTTGGGGGGTTTCATCAGCTGGGTGGAGGGGCAGGTAGGTGGATACAGAGATGAATGAGCCTGGTGAGCTCTCAAACCTCCCACAGAAAAATATTCATACCATGCAGGGTGGAGCTGCTTTAAACCATTCCAGACACACACACACACACACACACACACAAACAGACTCTGTGATCATGTTAGGGATGTTTTCAAAATGAGAGAGCCATCCACTGGGTTGTGCTCGCTCTGACCTCTGAGTTACATCAGCATTCAGGCAGGCAGCTGAAGACCGAGCCGCCTCAGGCAGAGGGACTGAGTCAGGGGCCAGTGTCGCTGTCAAACATCCAGAAATGGAAATTCAAGTGAAGATCCTTTAATGGCAAAGTTAACTTTTTTAAGTTAAATAAAAAAAAAACTACCTCCTATTCTCTCTGAACATCACACAGTCGTTTCTGTGTTTACGAATGCGGTATGGAAATACTGAAATGTTGCTATGCGTGCGTAAGAGAAGTTTACTCTCATTTCCAAAGCCCTACGGCTGACCCTGCTTATCAGGACCGCAAGGCAGACTCTGGAGATAACATACTGATGACAAAATAGCATCTGCTAGACTGCTACAGAGAGGGCCATGCCAGGCTCAGATCACACAAGATTTTCCACTGCTTATCGGAGCGTCTTTTAACCTGCAGCGGGATGTCTGGCTGCAGACATGTTTACTGGGTCTGGAAGGTGGAATTCTTTCACTTCTTTGTCTCCCTTTGCTCAAATTTATATCCTGTCTTTCAATGTTTCTGAATTAGTTTTTCCATCTTTCAATTAATTTTTTTCCCCTCCATGACTAACACATCTTCATTAGTCCTCTGTTTATCCTCCACAGCATGCCCCCTTCCCCTTGCGTTATCGTGAGAGGGGCTGAATGAAAATGAATGAGAGGTAATTAAGTCTGAGGAGGTCCGCTCAGATGCACAATGGCTCCTCTCTTCTTTCTCCTTTCATTTTCTTTCCTTCTTTTTTTTCCCCACCCGTACCTTTGTCTCTCACTTGTGTCATTACTCCAGCCTCTTCCCCGGATAATCCCGCTGACCCCATCTTTAAAATTGGAAGCTATCTGAGAAAAGATACCCTGCTGATTGGGTTGCTTTGTGGGCCCAAAAGCTAATTTACTGCTTCAACATCACTTGAAGTGATTTTCCATCAGATGAGGACATTTAGAAAAGTGCTATAATTAATGGTACACAAGGGAGCAAGACATACGTGACTGACCTTGACTACTTACTTCACGGCTGATCCACAGACTTTTAACACCAACAAACTTAAAGGGATATTTTCACATTTCAGACATTTTCATCTTCTTAACATGTAAAGTTTCCAAAGATATCCACTCATAAACGTTTTTTAGGCTCCATTTAGACATTCACAGAACTCGTTTAAAGTAAAGGGCAAAGGAGAAGGTTTAAAAATGAGCAGGTTCACACCTCAGGGTGCTGTGTTTAGGCTGCTGATTGAAGCTACAGTAAAGCTGATAAACTTGTGACTAATGCAAAGTAATCCGACCTAAATTTGAATGTTAATTGTTTCTTTTTCCAATACTAATCAATGACAACGTTAGCAGGTATTAGCAGTTTTTTGACCAGTGGCTTTTAATCAGCAGCAGTGCTTTCAGCTAAATGTCACTGTTGGCATGCTTCCGTGCAATAGCGACAGTGCTAATATGCTGATGTTAAGCCAATGTAATGTTTGCTATGTTCACAGTTTACTGCTAACAATTGCTAAGAAGCACTTACGACTAAGAGGTACAGCTAATGGGGACGTCATTAGTTCTGGGCCAAAACCAAAACACTGGACAATCTTATGTGCAGATGATGGTGCACAACAGGCTCCAGTGTCAAACTCTGCATTAAGCAAGAGAGTAGGCATCTGAGCATAACCCAGACCAGGGTAAACAAGACTGAGCTGGTGCCACTGCTCCTCTGAAACACCTTATCTCTGGAGAGAAGCATCTGGAACTTTTCTAATCCCCCTCTGCTGGATCTCAGACATGTCACGCTGCTTCATATCTAAAGTCCTGTACATGAGACAAAAGCAATTCAGAGCTGCACCGAGAAAACACAAGCCCCTGAAAATAGAGATGAATGATTTTAAAAGAGGGTGTCTGATGAGTGATGACGATGAAGAGTGGAGATATGGAGACTGTTGTTGTTTTGGTAAAACAGCTGGTTCGATACCTGCATGCTGCAACTGTCCCGAAATCCTACTCTCATTTTTCTTTCACACAGCTGCAGATTTATGAGCCTGTGAATCAAAACACCACTTCACCCTTTGGATGTGCCACAGCTTTATCAGGCTTTTTCATGTTGATAAGATGTGTTTGGGGGTCATTAGTACATACTTATTAACCGCTTAGGGATGCTTTTAAGGCCACTTAGCTTACCTCAGCAATCTCGAGGCTTATCGCATTGCTGAAAACCGCAGAGAGATGAAACGCCGCATGGCTTCACGAGGTAGATGTAATAACAGTTTGGGGTGAGTCACTGCAGGCAGGGTGCTCATAACATTGTTTGAGTTCACTTTGAAACGGGGTTGTTGGGTCTTTTAATCAGCGTGGCTCAAAGGCTTTTGCCCTGCAATTTCTGCTGTTATATGGATTTTCACTCGGGTGTGGTTTGAGGTTGGGCAAAGGGGGGGGGGGTAGGTGGGTTGATAGGGTAAACTCACTCCCCTTTAAAGTCGCATAGCTCGGGTGAAGTCTGTTGAATGGTAAACATTATTCTCTCTTGACGTGAATGGGAAACCAAAACAATCAATTAACTTCAGCCTTCTAATTAAGGAAGGGAATTCACAAGAGAGGTGGCGTGTGTGTGTGTGTGTGTGTGTGTGTGTGTGTGTGTGCGCACACACTGTTATCTTCCTCCATTCCTTGTTTTCAAACAGACAACAGAGGGAAGTATGATGGTATGTGAGAGGATGTACGTTTTCAGGTTAAAGGTCAGCGTTAGAGTCAGGCTAATCCTTCAGAAATAATCAGTGATAGGAGGAAGTATTTATTTGTGCAAAAAGTATAAATCAATAAACTAAAATCCTCCATCACAGTTAAAAGTGCAGACAGAGAATCAGCAAAATGTAAGTGAGATATCAGAAATCCTTGAGAAACTTACCACTTATTATATTCAATTGTAAATGAGTTGCATTTATATAACTCTTTTATGCACTCTTCATAAAAACACACACTCGTTCTTAATGTTGCACTCCTTCAACACACAGACACACACACAGGGGAACTAACCACCAACCTTCCTCATGGACAACCCCATGAGCCATGTATGAGACAGAGACTAGACTTTTAAACAATCAATGGGTGGGGCCACTTTAAGCACCTTTATGTACATATCATATACATGACCTACATATACAATCATTTAAGATCATTTAAGAGGTTCAGAGGGAAATCTCTCTTTGGTGGAACTGCTAAACTCTCATACACAACTGAAAACATTACAGTGTCAAGTGATATGAGCCAACTTTGAAATCCACTTGAATCTTCACATAAACTCAAAGCAGTTGCTATAGCTGCAAAATAAACAATCCACTTAAATTACAAAGTGACATGAAATGGTAATATTCAATCTGTCAAAATAAGATCAAAATAAAACTTCTACATTTCAAAACAAACAAATGACTGAATGGCTGTCATCTTTCAGGAGACAGACATGATCCAAACTCCTTCTTACCCATCATGCTCAGCGACTGACTGACCCTCACTGCTCCCCTGGATCTACCTGTCAGATAAAGGTCAGCTCTGCTTTCACTCTGTCAGGCATGTTTGTACAAACAACTCCAGGCCAGGACCTTCATCTGCAAACCAAAACAACCTCACTGAGAGAAGAAACAATAAAAAGAGACATAACTGAATGCAGAGGCACCGAGCTGGCGATCACCGAGGCGTGCTCACGGTGAGGCTGATAAATGTGCGCTGCTGCTGATGTAAGGTTGCCCCGGCCACGGCTAATGAAGGAGACTGAGGGCCCTGCGACGCTTACAGTTTCCCTGGTATTTTTATGAGCACTCTGAGTCAGGCTGTGGTTTGAAGTTGCATTTCTCACTCTCTTTCATCAATTAGAAGAGCCTCCTTAATTAAACGGTGGGCTTACAGATGGAGCAGAGGTGAGGCTGGGACAGCGGTGGGTGGGGAGGTGGGGATGAGGGAGCCCACAGAGTTTGTAATTAGCAGAGTAATGCAGGACGTCTGACAGCTGGTTAGGATTTTAACTGTTTTATTCTTTTGCCTGGCTTCCTCCCGTGGCAGCTAGGTTGTTATCTGTGCCTTAGAGAGATTTCATTGGCTTCCTCTGACCCCCTGATGGGGGCTTTGAAGCTATATCTCAGTCCCTGACAGCGGGAGACCCCTAAACTTTTAGTATTAATCACACAAAAGGATTCCTTGCCTGACTCGGGCATGTGGTCCCCATTGGGGTCTCAGCAAGCATGAGCGACGATGAAAGCCTGCCTGTGCTGCCTGTGCCCATGGAAGCATTGCTGCACTCTGCACTGGACCACACACACACTCACACACACACGCACGCACACGCATACATAAACACTGCAAACCACACATGCATTTGAACACATTTCCAAACACCCACAGCCACACTCAGTTAGCCACAGTCACTCAGACACTCCGTCCCCAATGTGCTGTGAAAACTTCTCAAAACACCCAAAGCCCTGCGTCAGAAACGATGAAACGTGGCCGACGTTTCAGAGGAGCTTTATCACGCGGATTTGCTGATGGCTTCGGTGACCACATCAAACTTTGGTTCATGGGGGTGTTGCTTGCTCCTTACAGATGTTTTCCCTCTGCAACATTTTTTTTTTTTTTTTGCTTCATATGGACTAAGTAAAGGAGATGGAGCGGGGGCTTATATTTGTGCTCCCATCACTGGTGAAAAAAGTCTTATTTTCAGAGCAGAGCAGCAGCAGCCAAGTCCGTCTTAGATGTACGGCGTGCAGCAGAAATTTAAGCCATTCGAAGTGATCCTGAGAGGATTGAATTTTCCATTTTCATTAGAATTTCCTAATCTCACTTTTCGAAACGAATACCGGGAATATCCTAAAATGCATTCATGAATTATTTAATGAATCACACTGGTGGTGCAGCAGCAGATGTGTATTTTAACAGAGCAGATCCACATATGGAAAATGTTATGTGTGTGTGTGTATGTGTGGGGAAAGTAGCGGTTAAGCTACTCTTTTTTCTTTGTTTTTTTTGCGAGCAACCTGCGTACAGAGGGACCACAACAATGCAGGGAGGGGGAAAGAGAACCATAACAAACAAAGTGAAATGTGCAGCTTCATCAGTTCAACTTTAATGTAATCAAAAGAGAAATCTCTTAATTGTTCGTGTTCAGTGTGTAATGTGCTTTTGTGGTTTGGCCATAGGAAGCTTTGACCAGTCAGCAGAGGCCGGTCTGCACAGCACTGTGTCATGTTCAGCCATTAGAGTACAGTCAGTGTTGATGTCTTCGGCTAAATAACAGTGAGAGCAAAGCAGAGCACAAGTCCTCCAGTGACTTGATTTGCCACAGTCCACTTTTTTTGTTAGGGCTGTAATTATAATTGGCCTATGCCAGCTACTTCTCAATCCTCAGACCTTGTCATCTTAATCTTTGCTAATCCTCCTTTGTGTTTGCAGAAATTAGTTTGTGAAGTGGGCTCAATCTAGGTCAATCCTTCGGGCACTTTGGAAAGAGTCTGACTGAGGGGTTTGTGTGTATGTATATATGTGTGTGTGAGTCCCCCCGTGGCAGATTAGATGCGGTTGGGGAGTGGGGAGGACGAAGCTGGGGTGCAGCGGTGGGCACCGAGTTGGGCAAACACCTATTATCGCCATTTTAATTGGAGATTAGTGGGAGGATTTAGCTGCAGAGTCTGCAGGGAGGCAGACAGCGATGGGTGCTGGCAGCGCTCTCTGTGGGCACGACTTTGTGTACTGTGTATAAGCCTGCCAATCTGTTTATGCTCAATATGGAGGAAAAAAAAAAATAAGAGGAGAGTCTATTTGGGGGAATGCTGGGACTTTTTCTGTTCACCCCCCTCCAAAAAAACAAAACAAAACAAAAAAGCTTACAATACATGGAGGATTGACAGATGATTTCTATTACTGTGCACAATGAGTTGGCATTTGAGTCTCAGGCAGTCACCGCCCCTCTCCAGTAAAACCACAAAGTGTCATTTTTACACTGTCTCTCCGTGGATTCAACTAATGAAATATACCATTTTAATTAGCGGGCTTACCAGATGCCAGTGGGCAAATTCTGTCGCTGTCGGACGGAGCTGCTGCTGTAGCCGCTTCCCCACTTCTCTTTCAGCCTTTACGCTTGATGCTAGGCTATGCTAATCAGCTGCTGCCTGTAGCTTCACATTTAGCACACAGGCATGAGAGTCGTATTGATCATCTCATCAAACTCTGTTCCCCTAAAAGAATCTCTCTCATGAATAAAGTCAAAGATTGAGATTAAAGTGAGTCTGAACAGCCAAACACAGGCTGATTCAGCAGCCCGAGCTCAGCTGCTAATTGATAAGTGGTTTTTTTTTGTCTTTTTTTTTTTTTTTTTAATTTCTGTTATCTCACATCCACAGTACCTTCGGCTGTTACCTTCTGTCATAAAGCTCCAAGGTAAAAAGTGGACTATGTTTAATCTCGCATGTTTAAATTGCAGGAAAATTACGCGGCCATAAACATGCAGGGAGAGGCCTGTAACCTTGGCCAGCGTGTGCTGGAGTGTGATAACACACACAGCTCTCAGAGCTAATGGTTAATAGGCAGGAGAGCTGAGGGGTGGGATTTAGCATGATATACTGTAGCTTAGCAGGGTTAATGTGCTTGAAAGAATGTCGTCAGCTTTATCTTGCTCATTTTTGCTCTTTTTCCCACAACTGTCTCGTCTCCTGAGCTCTCTCCACCTCCCTGCTTCTCGTTTCTCATTGTCCTCCCAAACAGCCATTTCTCAGCTCTGATACTCTCCTGATCCTCTGATATGTTTAAGTCTTTAGAGACAAGACGCTGCAGGAAGGTCACAGAGTGAGAGCTGTGCAGATTTTAAAGGGCAAAACGTTCTTAAAAGAAACGTTAAACATTTTTGAGGAAAAAGCATCAATGCAACTCTTGTATATGTTTGTTTAATATGAAACTGATGATGATTACTTCGTCTTAGCTTAGCATGTGCAGTGGTAATATAATCTCCCAACTGCCATCGCTAAAGTTTAATAATTAACATGTGGTATCTCATGCAAAAAAAATATGCAGTGTGATTTCACAGTGCGTTGGCCAGCAGCAGTCTTTATGCTAAGCTAAGCTAATGAGCCATTGAGAGAAAAATGCAATTAAGCACATTTCCCAGTACTATAGCTTTGAATACTCCCTGAAGTTCCTTACAAGATGAAGCTGAGCTGAAGGAATGAATTCCCCCTGGTGAGGACGGACTTTGTCTTCACGGCCGCAGGTGTCGGTCGAACGCGGTGTCGGGAGACCTGAGGAGAAATCTCAAGTCATTTAGATGTGCAGCTGCAGCCTATACAGAAAATCCCATGTATAACACCTCACCCTGCAGCTCTCATCCTACATAAAGGCTCCGCAGCCTTTAATCCTCTGCAGCTACAAACAGCACCTTATATCAAATGGTGAAGGGTTTGAGTTCGAGAAGCTCGAGTGAAAATCTCCTTAGTGGCGCGTTTGCAAATCATCTCCTCGACAGTCTGTTTTACATTTTATTTGCCGCTCGCCTCGTTCCCCTGTTCAGCACCTCACATATCTCAGTTTCCTTCAGTTTCATACAAACAAAATGGATCAAAATGAGAAACAATGTTTTCCTTTCGCTGTCCATCCATCCTAAAGTCTGACATCGTCCCTCGGCCTCTCCTCATTTCTGCATTTACCTCCCAACACACAGTGACCTACTTCTCACCTCTCAACTCCTCTTGACTTTTGTGTGAGAGCAGCAGAAGCTCTCCATCTATAAGATCACATGCACAGAGCACATGCAACAAACTCATGACCAATCAGCTGCTGCAAAATACTGCAAACAAACTAATTAACAACCAGTTTGGATCATTTAGTTATTTTTTAACCTTTTACTCAAACCATTAATAAAATAAACAAACAAACAAAACTTGACTTTCATTCACACCCTAGCATCTTCAGCAGTGGAGAAGTGAGCTCACTTGGCTCGTAATGGAGACGCTGTTTCCATGACAACAAAGCGTGTTCCATCTGCTAATGAATGCCATCAGATGTGGAAGCTCTAGGAAAAGCTGGGACAAAACAGTATTGTGAGCTATGCATTTTTTTTAAACTATTATGTTCCCTTTCTTTTTCCTCCTCTCCTCTCCTCTCCTCCATTAGCCGTCTCTCCTCTGTCCTGATAACGCTGACTGAGTCACCACTTGGGCACCCGTCCAGTGCAAATGAGTCCACTTTGGCCCCTTGCTTCAGCACAATGGCTCTCGTCTGGCGTTGGTCCATTTGTGATGGAGCAGGTTACGTTACCTTGGAAATCACTCAAGGTCACTGTTCAATACTCATACTTCTGTTTCCTGAGGCGGGTTGTGTACCGTGATTTCTTTTCTTTTGTTTCTTTTAGCTGCATCTGACCGTCGAGAGAACTCAACTTATTTTAGTGTCATTGAACGTCCTGCAGCCAAAGCCTGAAGAATGACATTCTTGTGGGTTTTATCTTCAGGTTGTGAAGCTAGTTTGATGATGGTATGCCTGTGTGTGTGTGTGTGTGTGTGTGTGTGTGTGGGAGCATCTGTTATCCCAGAATGCCCCTGGGGCGTTGAGTCGCTCTGTGCAATGACACTGGAATTTTAATTGACCTAGAAATCACTAGGTGTTTTTCTGTTCAGCTCCAGAGGGACACACACATAAATACATTACATATAGCAGCTATGGATTTGACAGCCTCTTGCAGCTTTATATGAACAATGGATATTAAACATTAAGCTTGTCAAATAAGGTTTCTACTCAAATTTGGCTCCACTAGTCCAATATCAGGTATAAAACAGTGTTTTGAGAAAATATCAATAACATCTCATTGAACATGAAAAATATTCAGTTGAAATCAATTCCACTCATATATGCTTTTTTTAATGCTCTCATACACGTATATACTTTAGCTTTATATATGAACTGTATTGATTTAATATGTATTCCCTTTGTCTGATATGAATAATGCACCATGAGCGGATGCAGCAGCAAACTCACTGCGCACAATGAGAGAAAATCTCGATCTATCAAAAGCATACATGTGGTGATATTCTCTTTTATCAGTGCTGTCGACAGAAAACATCGAAAGATCAACACCAACACTGTGCTGGTCTATTTCTCAGCACTTGGACATCAGCCCAAAGCCTGTTTGTTCCAATTCAAGGTGCAGAACTTAAATGCATCACAAATATATTCTTTGAGAAGCTGAGAAGTGCAGGTTTTGGATGGTTACAGACAGCACTTGGATCAGCTGTTTGTTAGTTTTGGTCTTTACATGGGATTTGTAGAAAATAGGAGAAATGTAGAATATCACCAGATGTGCCCTTTCACAGCTGTCATGAGGCACCTAAGAGGGCGTCAAGTCATTTGTGTATAAACTGCGAATGGATTTCGTCTCCACCCTGCACTTTAGGCTTTTATTTGACATTCCTGCCTCTTGATGACGTCTCACCAAAACTGTTTCTCCGTTTTCATGAAACTGTTTTTTTTTTTTTTTTTTTTTTTGCCTTGAAGAGTTGTTAACCCAGTCCTAGTGTGAGTTTTGCTGACTCACAATATAGGACAGAATCTGTTTACGTGTCGTCGCTCTGACAGAAACAAAAAGGTATCGCCAGTCCCGACTTGAATCCAAATGTAGGTCAAATTCTTATCGGGAAAAATCTGCACGATAAGATGCAAATGAAGGTGTGCACTTCTGTTATGCAAATATTAGGAGGTGGTTGCATCAGGGTAAACAGTTCTCCAGTGGAGTGCCATTAAGCCTCTGCAGAAGAGGAGCGTGCAGTGAGAGGAGCGTCAGTTAAACCTACAAAAACATGTTGATGTAAATATGACGCACTTCTGTTTGTTCTGTGTTGTTATTTGAGGGATGATTCACACGGATCTGATGTTTTTTGCCTGATGCAACTTTTGACTCTCTCCAGTGGAGTGAAATGTTTAAATGATGTTTAACTCACAGGCTTCATCTATGTGATGATTTATTCACTATGTATATTTCTGCCAATATCAAACCCCCCCATGACTTCTCCACCTCAGGAAAGCATATAAACTTTTTTGTTTCAGACTTCCATTATGTCTAGTCTGCTTGACTCAAACACTAAATGAAAATGCGCATTAATAATCAGGTGGATATAAATGCACTTACAGCTCCGAGGCACTTTTAATATAGTCGCTTTACTGCAAGTTGTTAGCACCCAATAACATCTGGTACATTTGGTGAAACATCTGCGCCATGTTCACCTCATTTGTCTGAATATGGACGTATCACAGGAATGTCGGTATGTGACACTGGAATGCGAATTGACCCAAATATCAATGGGTTTTTTACACACACATTTACACACCCACACACACCTGCGAGCATGCTTCAGGCTACGGCCTTGTCCCAAGATGGAAATTCCAACACTCACATCTCATGCAAATCAGCTGCTATAGCTGCTGCTGAGAGGGTCACAGCAGTCCACAGGTTACAGTTTAACCCCGCTTGTTAAAGCAGTCAGGTAGTGGCAGAGCTGTTAGCCAGCCGGCCCCCCCACCCCACCCCACCCCCTCCTGCCCATGCTACATTTCCACACTAAAATCCTAACAAGCCTATTGCGATTCAGGAGAGGGCGTTTAATTTGCCCCGGAGCCAACATTTTTTCCAGCATGTGTACACTGTAATGAGATTTCCACTGCATTTCCCCGAGCTTTGAAACCATTCTCTCCACATTTGAATGGAGAGAAACTACTGCAATTCCCCCCGAAATAAAACTTTATGGTGAATGACAATAAGTACTGTTGGTTGTCTGTTGGTTGTGCATCACTCTGCTGCTGCGCTTGGGTCTCAAGCCTTTGAGAGAAAGACTCAGTAACATAATGCCTTGTTTACTCATTACTGGCCGTCTTCTGCTGAGGAGAAATAATGGGATAAAATGACTCATCCTGCAGCATCGTGGGCAGGGCAGCTTATTGTCATATGTTGTTTATTGGCCTTGTTTGGTCTAGAAACTCTTACTAATTCCTGTGCACAGTTTGAAAGGGTGTTAAGTAAATTGAACAAATCAATCATCAGTCGCAAAAGACACAGTGGACGGACTGCAACGTCTCAGCAGCTTAAGAGCACAAATGCAACAAATTAAATGCTATTAATATGAGAAGTTGCAAATATAACTGGAGATAGTATCATTGTGACACTGTAGCGGAGCAGCCGCCCATTCATCAAAGTGTCAGCAAAAGGAAGGATGCTGCTGGAAGCTTGAAGCTCAGTGCGATAAGAAAAACAAATAATGCGGCGAAATGAGAGTAATGAGTTGTCACAGACAGTTACAGAGCTGGAAGAGCACTTATAAGATTAAGGTGTAACTATATTTTTCTATATAACTGTCTTGTCAAGACACATTTGTCTCAGTTGAATAGTAAGCAATAACGTTGCAAAAAAAAGTTGATCAAAACAAGTCAAAACTCTTTGAGAAAACTTGCTAAGTGGCTGTTTAAGCGATTTAGGAGAATGTATTTCTCCTGTGCCCTGGAGGAAAAGCTGAGAGGACTTTGAGCTGGGATTGTTTTGTCACACGTTAGACAAGAAAAGAGCTGCACATATAATCGCAATGTGATCAAAATTGCAATGCAGTATTCAAATCACAGGGGCTGAATTTGTTTTTGATAAAGGTAAAATATGCAACAGAGAAGCTCTGGCCAACAAATCATATTTTTTTATAAGATGCAATACGACGTGTTTGTTTGGTGCAAGGCCCAATTGCTTATCACAGTATCTGCCCATATAATGCCATATGATGTTTTTTGTGTTGCCCCGTAAGGGAATAACTGAAAAGAAGCATCGGCCATGCTCATGTACGCCCACATGTCACAATAATACACAGCATTAAAAAGAAAAATGTCATCATGCAGGACATTTTATGTTGAAATATGATCAGCTCCACAAGATGAAGGGTTAAATCTGATTAGGATTCAATAAAATTATGGTAAATAATCTCATTTCAGATCGAGTGGATAACACTAACTAATAAAGCAGATAGGGGACATAATATTCACATCAAATAGTGCCGCAGTGAGACAAACTCTGCACCGTCATTTGCTCTAGACAATGAAACGGGACACTGAATAATGAGTAGATAACAAGGAGATGGTTAAAAATACAGTCAGTATTCAAGTGGGATTATGGCTGCCCGCAGTAATATCAGTGTGAAAACATTGCTCCCATTCTCTCTGAGCGTAGAGGCCCAGATGTATAAGACCATAAAGCATTGAGTCATGAAGGAAAGGATAGTCTGGGGGCGGATGGAGAAATATATCGTAAGAGCTGACTTGCTTTCAGAAAAACAGACTCCCCGAGCTGAATTAGTCACACCAATACATCAGTTACAAAACATTAAGAGTCACATTTGAAGCGAGCCCTCTAAAAAACCTGACATTACAGTCCTGCATCACCCTCCTGCAGCCCCAGTCCAGGGCCCCATCTGTCATAATCACTCACATATGTTTTGGGAAAGGGCCTGGGGGCCGTCCTCTAAAGGCACCCAAACATATCCAGCCTCCCCTGATTAATCCCTCACAGAACAGACACACTGTGTGGATTTCTTAACACACACACGCTCTCTTGCCATGACACTTCTGATTGGCCTGGGCTGAGGAAACAGACCCCCACCCTCCCACACCCCCTACCATATGTCTCATTCATAAAAATTAACATGTGAGAAAACGCACTGTAATCATGCACACACAGACGTGTTGATTTCTCGCGGGTCGTGTGTTGTTGTTGTTGTTGTGCAAAGTGATGGAGTTTAATCCTGAAGCTTCTTATACGACTCCACCGGCTTCATCAGTGACACCTGCTGCCTGTTAATTGGAAGAGGTTGAGTGTGTGTTTTGTGGAGCGTGCTCACACGCTGCTGTTCTCTCACCTCTCCTCTCAGTGACACACCCTCTCTCACTCCGAACCTCCTCACCCCCTCTGGCTCCGCTGCTGCTCGTGTCACCTGCTGCTGCGACCGACTGTCATCTACTTGTTAGCTCCCTGCCGGGTGTCCATTTGGGGGACTGGAGGGAGCGACACATGGGTGGCAGTGGTAGGCAGTGGAGATGCGTTTGCAATTTAGAAAACCCTGGAAGGAGGTAGATGAGTATCAGTAAAGGTGCAAGCTGTGATTTGTACTTGTTATCTTGGCCATTGTTCCTCCTTAAATCTGCTGTGTGAAATCTATCTGAGCTTGACTCCCCATTGACCGCACACTGGTGCAGAAATAAACTGAAAGCCCCTGTCACACCCATAAGGGTTTCAAATCAGCCTTTGGTTCCAGTGCATCTGGACGACTGACACTCAAGTTTCAAAGTAATAAACTTTTCTAGTTGAACTCTGACCTTCTGCACTTCCTGTAGCTCTGCGAACACTGATGCAATGAGGAGTTTCTGAAAACATTTCAGGTGCAACCATTCAGCCTTACCACAAAGTAAAGAGTCTTATACTTCTTCCAAGCAGTTTGTCTCAAAATAAATAAACCAAAGATGATGAGCGGACAAACAAAGAGCTGCAGTCTAAAAATGCAGGATTTAACTGGACAATAGCTGCTGTAACATTATCCAAGATCTAACCAGTGACTGTGGGCGTCGACATCAGAAAAAAAGTTGAAAAAGTTGAATTTTTTTTTTGCAAATCTTTGACTTAATAATGTACAATACGATATCAGACTTTTTTCCTCATTTGTGACTTCAAATTAAAGTTTTAAACTCCCCTCTCTTCCAGCTTGTTTTTTTAACCTTCAAAGGCCCTCATATACCACTGTACACACTTATTTCGTCATCTAGCTGATGTCAGTAACGTTGCTGTGTTCAGGACTCAGCGGTAACTGTGTGAGCACAGTATAAATATTACTACTAAAACTGAAGCCTCTCTTCTTTTGGTAGAAAGATACAGTTATTTCTGACTCCTGCTTGCACCCATTACGCTGTACTGTAGCTCTGATTACCTAACCTGCCTGTGGGTGTGCGTCAGTGGTTTTAAATGTATAGTTGCTGGAGAGTTTCAATAATTCACTTGGCCCTATGTGTCAGAGCTGTGTTGTGAACAGGGAGGACTCGTGGGCGTAAATATTTGATGTCCTCCTTTCTATCTGTGAGCTGGTACGAAGCTGATGGATGACCCCTGATGTTTGTGTGTGTCAGTGTTATTCATCAAACTAATGTGGGAGTCAGAGAGAAAGACGCACAGACTCATCCAGGCCGTCTCGGGTCAGACAAGCTTTTCTTGCATTTTGTGTTTTCTTTTTTACTTGAGCAGTCTGCCGAAGTAATCAATTCTTAACGGACCCATCCCACAGATAAGTCATGAATAATTTATCGGAAACCTTTCCTCTCACCTGTAAGGGTTTATCTGTCACTCAGGAGAAGCTTCACAGCTTGTAAATGGCAACAATGAGAAGAAAAACAACAAATAATACATAAGATAAAACTTTAATGACCCCGAGCACATGAAGCAACCCCCCTACGGCGAAAACCAGAAGCTGTCAGTTCAGGATCGGGGGAAGTTTAGGCTCCGTTTCATTGCCTCTGCATTAAGTTAGTTTAGTTTAAGTTTGTTAGATCAATGTAACAAATCTCCTCAACAGGAATCATCCATTTTCTCCAGCGCTCTGTGTGGGGTGTTACTCCTGCTACGGCTCTGCAAAGTCCTCAGTATCAGATGATATGAGGGTCGTATTTCGCTCTGACAGGCGTGAACTCCTGATGTGGTCCGCTGTGACCCAGGGCAGCTCCCGTCTGCTAACCCAGTTTAGGTTTCAAACAGGAGGGGGAATCCTCTCTTGAACTAAAGAGCTACTGAGAGTAAGAGTTGCACGTTTTATCTCTGTGCAAATGTCCTCACATCCTCTCATGAGTGGTGGCGGAGCTTGAAATCATTAGATTTTCTTGGAAATTTCCAGTACAACAGTGTAAAATCACAACGTTTTGTCACATTACCTCCGCACAGACATTTTCACACTCCAGCCTGTGATCTGCTAGTGTTGTAGCACCGTTGAGTGTCAATACCAGAACTGAAGCTGAGTACACACACACACACACAAATACACACACAGGGAATTAGCTTGTGTGGAACTGGCACACACACCTTCTTCTTTACCCTGTGCGGCTGGAAAGTGTTGATGACTGTTTAGGTTTTTTTCTCTGAATGTTTTCATTTCCCAATTTAAGCTTAAAGATGCTAATCAGGGCAGCTCGGGAACGAGGTCACACGTCTCCAGATGAGTGTGTATACGAGCCACTGGGAGAAAGGCAGAGGACACAAGATGTGTATGAGAGAGAGAGAGAGAGAGAGAGGGGAGAGAGGACATGAAAAAAACTGCCTGTTCCAAAAACCTTAATGTGAGTATTAGACAACGTCTGCTGGTTTCCTGCTCTGGGTTGGCTGTGATGTTTCATGCAGAAGAGAAAATCCTCCCAGCTGGAGTTTGAAATCCTCCTTCCTGCCCGTGTCCACTGCCCGACTGACTGACTGCCTGCCTGTCTGGCTGTCTGTCAGCACAACAACTACGTGACTGGACGAACGTAATCAGGGAAATCAGTGTGTTTCAGCCATATAGGCCACTGATGAGTCATACAAATGGATAATAGAGTCTGATTGTGGTCGACAGCAATGACTTTCTATTAAGTTCCCTTATGGCTCGTATTAGTCTGTGGCTGAATGTTGCTCTTGAGTTTGACATTGTCCCTGATTTTCAGCAGCTTTTTCCTGAGCTCTGTCCTCAGCCTCCTCCACCTCCTCCTCCTCCAATATGTGACTCAAATCGACAACAAACACAGACAATGACTTTCTTGTCCAGCCTCCTCCTTGGCCACACACAGTTTGACCCGTCTGACCAGTCTTCTCTCCAGATCGCACAAAAAAGTTGGCGAGTAAAATGTTATCAAGATCAACAGGACTACGGCCAAAACTGTCAAAGTACAACACAGGCCTTAAAAACAAAGGCGAAACAAAAATCCGGTTTTCATCTCATGAAAAGTCTGAACTCGGAGCTGTCTCTGAGTTAAAGCAGGTTTCGTCCCGCTGCTGCTTGAAGTCCGAGGCTCCTTTTACTTCAAAACACATCAGATCGTCTGGCTGAGACACACTGCTGCCTCAGTAAATACAGTCCTTCACTGCAAATGAGACCATTACGATATTTCTTGCGAAAACATACCTCCACAATCACTGCAGATGTTATCCTGTCAACATCAGCTCCCACAGGCTCGATGGCGTGGAGATTACTCACGGCCTCCTGCAATATAAAAGAGAAAACGTTTCCATTAGATGCAAAACGAGGATCAGTCTTTGTGAAACTGATCGATCTGTTTTTACCAGTGAGTCTCTCAACCTTTCTTTACATTTTGCCTGTCAGCAGCTGAGCCGAGTCTGCAGCGGCACAGACAGCAGGAGGACAACATCAAGGGCTTTTTGTACTCAAGCAAAACTCCACTTTTGTGCTCCTCATAAAAAGCCCTGCAGGTATTTTGTGCTTCGTTTGTGTTGTTGTGTCCTCATCAGGATGAGCAGGAACAAGAGAGTGATTGCATTCACATGTGTGTGTACATGATTATCTGATTTGATGTGACACGTAAGCAGCAACAACAACAACAACCACAACCAAAGCATCCAAAAGAGGGTTAGGGCACAGCAGACTGCGAGTATTGATCTTTCGTTATGTAAATTCCAGATATGGATTTAAGTTTTTCGCACTAGAATAGTACAGTATAATGACTGCGTTGGTCAGTCTGTCTGCTTGACAGTTACCAGTTACCAGTTCTGAGAAGCTTTACACTTTATCAAGAGTAAATCACGAGCTAAAACTACATTTTATTCCAACTTTATGGGCAACAGTTTATGTTAAAGTTTAATGTTTTACTCTGCATCAAACTTATGTGCAGTAACCCAATTATGATACTTACATGATTCAACCTGTACATAATTCATGATTTTGATATTAATTATAGATATATATATATATATATATATATGTGTGTGTGTGTGTAGGGTATATTTGAATGTTTTAATGTGGGAGGTGATGTTTTTTTTCTCTTTGGTATTATCTTTGTTTATTTTGAATGGAGCGATGTAAGAAAACAAGTTCCCTCTCTGGATTAATAAAGCACTTGTGATTTTGACGCCCACTCATTATAAGGAAATTACAAAAGCGTGACCCTGTGAGGAGTGTGAATGTTTTTGTTTTTAGTGTGTCTTTGTCGTTTGAGAAAGAGGGAGGAAGAGATTTCTAGCGTCTTGACACCCCATTAAGTTTTAACTTTGTGTGAGATCAACCGTGTGAGATAGCGCAGTCTAATTAAGCATTGCTAATTCATCATTTAGGACAAACTCCCCCCCCCCCCCCCCCAACACTAACAAACACTTGTACACTTGGCCTTATTCGGTCTCACAGACTTGGACTTTTTGCTCATGTGTTGTTTGATTTTTTTCCTTCCAGTGGTCCTGTGAGTAGCTGCTGCCTCACATGTTGATCACGTGTCTGACCTTCATCCCCGACTTAGTTTTCTTTCACTTTCACGCACAAAAAGCAAGTTGTTTCTGAATGTCAGTGACCCTCAGTGAACGTCAGCAGCAACAGCTCCCAGTATCCCAGTGTACCACAGTGGTGCACCGTGGTGTGAGGCAGGTTTACAAGGTAGGACCAAAAAAGGAATAAACAAGTGGCTAAGTCTGTGCAGCAAACTCTCTCTCTCTGCTTATTATTTTGTTAACGGCAAATATCTTTCTGTCAAAACATGTTTAATGAACACATCTGTTCAGTCACAGAGCTGAACGTATCTGCAAAACCTTCACTGACATATTTAATTTGTTTCCCCCACAATATCCACTCTAGGAATAACATCTGCTCATAGCAACTGAAGGTTGATTAGTGTTGTCATGGTTACGGTTAGACACTCACGGGTTTAGGTTGGACTCAACCACAGTGATTTTGTCGCCTGAACTTTAAATAGACATGCTCTGGTATCAAGTTCACTGTACTTGTATGCACTGATGCTTATTTACTGCATCTGTACCTTTGTTTGTTCACTCATTCATTTGTCTGTTCATTTATGTCTTTTTTTTAAATCCTGTTGGTTTCGTTAAAAGTTTTGTCAAATCGATTTTTGCTCTTTTTCCCTCTCCCGTCATCGACTGTGGTTATCAGTACAAGCTCGTGCTTCATAATAAGAATATCTGAGATGATTACAGACCAGTTATTCAGGAGATGTCAGTGGTTCATTAGATCGTTTGTATTGTGCATAAATCGTTAACAAAGTATTTAGATGCTCACTTATACTTTACAATGATTTAGACATGTATTAATTGTCAGTGAGTGTGTTTATATGTTTGATTATAGATGAGTTTATCAATCAAGGGTTAAAAATGCATAACTGTTTGCAAATTAGATATCAATTTATTTATCTGTTTGTTTATTTGAAAGGGACAGTGCATATTAATAAACATCAGTATAAATAGCAGTTAGAGTGAGCTAATTTCCATCAATCACCAACAGTGTAGAAATAATGCTTCATAAATGAAATATTTACCACAAAACACATTTGGAAAACAAGTTTACTACAACATTTACATATGATTTGTAGGAAAAAGAGATTTGAGATGTAACCACATGTAAATAATGAGTGTATTTCACAAGTGAGTGGGAAAAATAACCTCAAACTCAGACTCATTGTTCTCATGAAAAGATCAGAAAGTGTGTTTTGCCGGCAGCCAGCGTGGTCTTAATTCTGTCTGTCATATTTTCCAAAGAAGTTCTCACATATTCTTCCAGCCGCCTGGACTTTTTTTTTTTTTTTTGTCGCTGAAAGATAAATGGTAGATCACGAGGCCACTGACACCACACAAAGAAAATCTAAATACAATCGGGCCGTGTGGATGAAGTCATATCACAAGGAAATGGAAAATACTGCTCTTGTGCTATAGGCTCGCATGAATGTAGCGCTTAAACTTGTAAAGTGTCTATGTTAAGAGTCACTGTGGCGGTGTTACAGAGCCTGTTTTGACCGGTTTAAATGTTTAAAAGCCTCCCACTCAGAGTGAAACCGCTCTCAGGGACAAGGAGTCCAGATGCTTCTCACTGTTTGATCAACCTACAAGCTTCCAAGGCGGTGGATCAGCTCTTTTTCTGCACTTGGCCCTAGAGTGACTGTAACAGCAGCACCGCAGCTGTATAGCTTGACATAATGAGAGCAGTCTGAACCCCTACAATAAACTGGGGGGGACTCTCCCCTCATTATGTTTCCTGCCTCATGTAGTTTGAAGGAGTCGATGTTTAAACACGACACATGTGTAATAACGACTGCCTTCATTTTCCCGGTGTCCTATGTACGGGAAGACACAGTGATTGAACGTCGCTGCTGTCTCGACTCTGTTGTTGGCGGACAGGGCGGCGCGGTGATTTAGGGGCCCTCCACTGTGCTCGGGGCTTTAGGAAATTGATTGGAGGGGCCAAAGCCTAGTGGTGGCACTTCATATATCAACCACATGCTCCTGACAGAAAATCACATGGGTTTAGGTTCAGACTCCTCTCTAGACAACGCTTAAAGGATGATCAACATTTTACTATACATCTATATACACTTCTGTGCATCATCTGTTACACTCTCGTTTAGATAATGATTTTTTTTTAGACTTCATCCTTGTCTAAACTTGTGTCAGACATATTTCTCACCTAAAATTTAAATATCAACAAAGAGGCGTTATCCATCACTGTGAATGTAACACCTATTATGAGATATGAGCTGCCCATTTTCAGTAAAAATCACCACGGGTCATGTTTCACAAAGACGTTATCAGTCAGAAGCTGACAGACAAGAGCTCAAGGCTCATATAGGAGGTGTTATCTCTGTGTTAACACATTCTCAGATTGTGAATGGAGCGAAGATAGAGATTTAAAAAAAAACATGTGATTCACAAACTGAGCACGGATACATGACTGCTGCTGTCGCGGCGTGCATGATTAAAACCCATTCAGTGAAGTGAATTTTCTGTTGATAGAAGATATCTTTAGAGAACACTGTGGGGAGAGGAGATGACAAAGGACAGATAATGAGCAGGTGGGACAGGAAATGTTCATTTCATTGTCAAACAAAAAGAGAAAATCCCACTGGAAATGAGTTTCAATGGACAAATGACTTTAAGTCACATTGTTTGAAGTATTGGTGTAATTCTATATGATGAAACAGCTGGAGATTAAACAGGAGCCGGCAGAACACCTTAATCTTGTTGACTGATGCCCTGTAGACCTTAGATACCTGCTTGAACCAATCAGGGGCTTACACGGTTTTTGGTTTCCTATCAGAGTGACACTTTAAATTCAGAGAGCTGGGAGGACGGTGTCTTTCTAATTTGACTTTCCAAAATAAGTCTGAAGCATGTTAGCATGTTGCTAGTTAGCGAGACAGGGTAACATGTAGCAGAATGTAACTTCTGGTCCAACACAGCCCTGAGTCCTTGGCCCAAGTCCGACCCACATCTGGGATGATTCCAGCTGTGTTGACTCATCTAACATCTGTGGTTCAGGTCTGGAAGCTTGGCACCCAAGCAAGGTTTTGTTAGCTAGTCAGTTCTTACATGTTTTCTTATCCTGCTCATGACTCTGCCATCAAGTCCATCTGTAAGACCTGTCTCAGGCAATGAGAGACCCACACAGTGTTTTCATGGCTCAATAAGGCACTTCCTGCTAAAATGCAGACAAAATGAAATGACTGACTTGAAATGAGAAACCTGCCTTTGTGTGGCCTGTTACAGACCCACTGGTTTGAAAAATTACGGAAAAAAAACATCCATTTGGGGACGGAGGTTGACAGTGAAGCAGCAGTAACTTTGGTTAGCAAACAATCAATTAGTGCTCCTGTCAGTGAGAGGGGTCAAAACCAAAAACTGCAGATGAACAAATCTGAAACTACTGTCAAGGTTATACTTCAGGTTGCACGTGGCGTCGCTTCCTGAGGAGGGCTGATGAAAACTATGTTTGTGCATTCTCACCACACCGTCTGCCCTTTCGGTTCAAGCCCTGCAGGAGCGCAGCGGAAATGGATGAATGGATTACATGATCTGAATCAAGGCAGAGATAGAGTGAGACAGTGAGAGAGAGAGAGAGAGATGACAAGGTGAGAGAGGAGGGATGGTGAGAAAAAAGAAGGGACCGGTGCACAGAGACGGAGAGAGCAGAGAAAGAAATGTGAGGTGAGAAAGAGAGAAAGTGAACCTATGTAATCCCTCAGCTCGGGCGTTGCTGAGTTGAATTCTCCTCTGGCCAGGCCGTGGCATCCAAGAAGGATCATGCCATAAAAATGATACACAGTGGGGACTTTGGCCATGGCCAGGGGAATATACATTATACATACCCCTGCTTTCATTATGACTCAGACTGCACGCAGCAAAGTCCTCTTCTCATCTACCTCCCCTTTATTGCCTCCATTTCTCACACGGAGAATTCATTAGAAATTGACCGCGTGACAAGTGCGCAGAGCTTAAACCACTTAATGGATGCAGTCAGAAGATAATAGACATTGCTCTTTGTGTGTGTATGTGTGTGTGTGTGGGGGGGGGGACAGTTGGGATTGTCCTTCCATGTGTGTTTCCAGTGTTGACTCTTTTGTCTAACACAGATTATGTGAGTTTGCCTTGCTGTTTCACACATTAACACCCATCACTTCCTTGTTTAAAGTTGACTTTCTCTACAAACAAGCTGAAGGTGCTCACCTGCCTGTAATGGAAATACGGACAGATAAGAACAGTTTCTCACACATACACACACACACACACCTTATCACAAGGCTTCCAGGTAACTGTGTGCTCATCATGTTTCCCCCACAGTGGAAACACTGATCTTTGGTTGCAGATTGCAAGCTGTGTTTACATTGTGCTCTCGGGTTTGAATAGAATGATTGTTATACAAAGGAAACTCCTCCTCATGCACTAGTTGGCATTAAAGGGGCAGTGGCATGAAAAACACAATTAAAACAGGAACCCGTGTGATGGCAGATGACAATCAGATATCTGATGCACCTCATCTTGAACAATGTCACAATGCTTGGAGATTAAGTGCGAGTCAGTTCCTGTTGGTGAACAATAAATGTACATATTTTATTCTTATTCTCCTTCTAATGCAAGAAAGAACAGGAAGACACTAAATCTACTTATATATGACATAATGCCGCCAAACAAAAGAAAACTTGTCTTTCTGTTTTCACAGACTCCTCTCAGGTGAATGCTCTTAAATCTTTACGCGCTGACAGAAACAAAATGACTAAGCATGTGTGTATTTACTGGGTTTTACCTACTTATAGTTATTATAATCTAACAAGAGCTGTGTGAACGTTTCGCAACTGCTACACAGACAATGCTAGCATTAACAGTTGCTTACTTAGCAGTCTCGCCAAGAGCTCCAGCCATGTTTGCATTTATAAGGTTATTACAGGCCCTCTGAGAAGCACCCTGTCTGGATGCTACAGCGACATACGATGGAAAATGATAAAATAGCCTCGGGCTAGCTAGTTAGCATACAAAATGAAAAAAAAGGAAAGGAAACTTTGAGGAATGAATTTTTTTTTGGTAAAAATAATCCGATTATGTCCTCGCATCTTTACACAGGTATGCTATAAACTCATTAATGTGCACTGGCCGTGGACTGAGACTGAGACTGAGTCATGGGCTGAGAGAACAACGAGACGACTGGAAGGTGAGATCACTCCTTAAAAGACAGGGTGGAGCTGGCGATAGGGACTGCAGATGGATTTAACCCAGACTGACAGGGTTATAACAATGTGGTCAGACTCTGGTATGTCACAGACTCATACACTTGCACAAACATATGAACCTACACAGGCACTCACACGCACACACAGTTACATGGAAGCGGTTAGCCGATCCTACTTGAATTGAACGGGGGCCTCTCTCAGAGATACTTATCACTGAAAACTCAGCACGCTAGTTAAACACTCCTCTTTTCTGTAGTGCTCTTCCTCGTTAGAGTAACCAGGGAATGGAGGAGGAGGAGGAAGAGGAGAGGCTGTGTTGTGTTTTCGTAGGCATGCCGCCCAGGCTGACCTCCCCTGGCATCCAGCCAGGGTGGAGACACTTGACTTAATCCAGCATGATGAAGTGGTGAGGCTATGCAGTCATACTGGACTTCAGCACTGGGTGGTTCGACAGAGATGACAGAACCTAAACAATCATGAACAATGATGTCTGACTCACCGGATCAGGGTCGCTGACTCTTATGGGACAGGACGGGTGTAGGAGGGCATGTCCACGTCTCCTTGGCTTGTACTACAAAGAAACCACTAAACCATAGAGATTTGGAAAGTAGATTGAGTCGCTCCTCTCTCTCCTCTATCACAACAGTATGGTTCACATTTATACAATTAAGCTACATACTTGAGCTGCGACAGTGGTTTTCTATCCAAAAATCAGAAAGGTACTCAGGGTTATAAAGGTTAATTACAGCAACTGTGGACCGGATTTCACCAGACATCTTTAGACATTGCATTACACAGGCCCAAAACAATCAGGGAGAGCAGCTGAAAAGGGCCAAAGAGGTAATGATACATTAATTGGAAAGGACAACGCAGCAATGGTGGTAGAAGAATAAGTAACTACAGTGTTACACAAGAGCAACTTCTGTACACTGTAAACCACATCCAAAGTAATTGTTACAAACCAGACTATGAGACCTCACAAACACACATGAAATCTGTAGTTGTGCACATTGTGAGTAATAAATGTTTGTTGTCTGAATGATCTTAAGTGTTTTCCCAGATGGGAAGAAGTTCAAATAGTCCCTGGGAGGAGTTACTTACTGCAAACAGCTGAGTAGACAAAGCCGGAGCGAGAGCAGATCCATCAACCGAGCTGATCCTTCACCTCAGTGTGGGTTCACAACCCTGCAACCATAATTTACTATGTGCTATATACATTTATGTTTACTCTTGCGTTATAATAGACCGCAGCTTTAAATCATTCTTCAAAGTTGCATCAGGCTTCAATAAGTACGACGTTGTGAGCAACATATTAGGGTCATATGGGTGTGTGTTTGTGGAGGCTTCGGGTGATGCCGAGACATGGAGTACAAACCGAGAAACCTAGTTTGAGAAACAGATCCATATGTTCATATGTGGATCAGACACAAGCACTGAAGAAAGCAAGACTTCTGGAAAATCATCCAGAATTGCAACAGCTGCAAAGTAAATAGGAGAAAATACACAAATCTGATTGGCTACTGCAGCATCTTGCAGAACAATGTCACATTAGCCTCTTTTCGTTTATGCATTGGTTTTGTAGGTTCAGAAACTTTGGGAGGTGCATTTTATTTCACCCGCCACGTTTAAAAGCTCGCAGCTGCAGGCCAACTGTTTTGTTTTTTCCAACACTGTTTTTTTCATCTAGTCCCAGAAGAAAGTGTGCGACAGATGGAGCGACAACAAGGTGCAAGCTTTGCTCAGCATTTATGTGGAAGATGATAAACAATGGCAGTTGGAACCGACGACCCACGATGAGAAGGTCTGAGCCAAAACAACAACCAATATATTTCCAGGTACTTTTTGGTCAAAATGCACCGATTGTGGTTCAGCAAAAGTTAAAACTAGCTCGACAACCCTGCATCAGCAGCAGCCCACTGGATTGGCTTCATTCAAAGGGAACGGAGAGCTCAAGATAGCTTTACAAATCTTACGGCATTAGGCAGAAGTGAAGCTTCTCCCTCAGCGTCTGTCCGCTCATCACCATTCAGACCGCGCTCTCAGCCCTGTCCACAACGTTTGCATCCGTCTCTTATGGATTCTGTTGCCACACAAATGTTTTTCTCTGTGGGAATCTGTGATGATGGATGGTGCAACTTCAGCCGTGGTCATTAATATAAAGGGTTTTTTTTTTTAATTCCTCAGCTGCCTCCTGATAATGTGTGTGTGTCAGTGTGTGTTGCAGCGGTAAAACAAATCACGGCAGTATAACCACAGTGATGAAGAAAGCTGTGGGGAAAAAAAATCAATTGAGCATCAACAAACAGCGTCATATGTGTTTGTGATATATCATCAAGCATATGAATGCATGTGTTGTGATCACACCAAACCTCCACCCCCCCCCCAACACACATGCACCACCACCTCCACCACTTCCACCACCAGTCGACACTCAAGTACAACCATGATGTGATTTATGAGGCCGGTGCTGGACGCTGCTCTGCAGGGTAATGCATTAAGCTCTTATCTGCCTCTCCTGTAGACGGCAGCCCTCATATCATTTAGGAGAGGAGAACAGCCTTATAAACCACCGCCACTAGAGATTCATACACCCACACACCCGCAGAGAGAGAGAGGAGGAACCCAACAAAAAATACTTTATTATTGATGGGAAGTCCATTTGGCTGGAAAGTACGGTAGGTGGGATCAGCTTTGGAAAAGTGTGTGTAATGTGAAATGTAGGGATAGGTCAGCGAACAGAGGGTGAGTTGTTAGGGGAAAAATAAAAACATGAACGGGTCTTTGAAGGAGATAAGATATGAAAGGTTATTGAAACTTTAAAAAAAACCTTGGCCTATCTGCGGAGGGAATCTTTGAAGATGCTTTGTGTCTTCAAAGACACATAGCAAAAACATAACCTGTTCAGTCTGATTCAATCTAACAAGCTCAAACACAATCCCTTCACTTTGGTCTTCCCAGAGTGAGGTGACGGCTGAATACTAATGGAGCGCACAGGCAGCTGAAAAGGACACACATTAATGTCCTCTGAACATCTTACTATCAATAAACAAGCTGAGCTATACAATGGAAGTTATGTTGTGAGCTATACTGTACAAAGATGAAAAAAAACATGTAGGAAACCGCTACAGGTTTTTACTCTTTTCATGTCTGCAGCTGCTGCTGAACACATGCCGAGATACAAAAGCTGAGTAAAGCCAGCCTTCGATGCTGCTGCCTTCAGAAGGTGAAATGTAAGAAGCAAACAGTTGGTGCAAAGACTTCATTTCCATTTATTACCTTTCCATGAGACAACAAAGTAAGAGAGGTGATGAACCCCACAGAGAGGTAACCGCTCACTGTTTCACTCTCCAGGCTGCAACTTTATCATATTGTTCACTCTCACCAGTCTTAAAGTGACGTTCATGGACTGTCTGTCCATTGTCCACTACTGGACTACTGGAGACGGCATAAACTGCCACTTTCACATGGGAATCGAACGCTGTTCTCCAGTGTCACATTCCTGTTTTACTGACCCATCCATTCTCCTAATATAACGCATAACGACGACACAATTCAATGCAACTGAAGCGAACTGAGCTGAACTGAGCTCAATGCAACACAATCACACTTACGTCATAATTACCACAACTCGTAGATGCCGCCTAGCAACAAAACTGCTCAGTAAGTCCACAGTTCACAGGTACATTACAAAGTGTCCTTAGTGTGTTTTTCTTGTCATGTCATCTGCGTGGTATTTTGTACGTAATGCTGTATTTTTTTTTTTGGTATCTGATTAATACTGAGACTAAACATGACACGCAGGAAGAAGATGGAGACAATGGAAACTTCACTGACATGTTTGCTTTGACTGTTAGGTTAGAGGTCAGATGATAAACTGCACATGACGCTCATACATCTGGGGTGATGTATTAAGATTGATGATTGATTCCTAACAGAAAAGCTCTGCACTGCAACACAGCTCCCTTAAGTGACTATTCTTACACTGATCGTACACACTGTGCAGATGTCAGGGAGACACACAGCTTTCCTTAAGCGTTTGGGGACTGATGAAGGTGACTGAAGTCAGATGCTTAGTCTTTTTTTTAGTGCCTGAACAAACTTCTTCTGCTGTCGTTTTCTAGCTTGAAGGAAAAAACAAATATATATATAACCATATACTCAGAGAGGCTCAGAGAGAAGCCAGCAGCAAGAGCCACCACCTGGAGATGGGAATAATTGTTACCAGAACGGGATAGTGATATCATACTGCAAGTGGTGTTATTCTTTATCAGTTTTTAGCTTCCCTCCCTCAAACGCAGACAAATCTCCAGTGCTGTAAGTGAAGTGGATGTATGAGAGACAGGAGGTAAAAGGAGGTTTCCCATATTCATCTTTGTCAAACGCAGTCCCTCCTTCATTTCCTTTCTCCTTAATTCTCGTCTCACCCCGGTGCCTTTCTCTGGTCAACAAAACTATGTAGCAACATACTTAATGGTTAGTTCATCCACATTCCTCACACAGATAAAACCCATAATTAGAGTCGCCTGAGTTCCTCTAAACTCCCCTGTCTGTCTGTCCCTCAGGTGTGGGACAGCACGGACTTGATCTGCTATCTGAGGGCCCCTGCAGGTCTGGAGTGGCGTCTCCTACTGACCTGATTGTGTTGGCCTGGAAATGGAGCAGATGTCTCCAGATGGTTGACCGTATACTCTTCGGCCTGTCTGGGTAAACACAGACAGAGCAGATGCACACTGGCCTCACAGAGGCAGAGCCATGAAGTGTTACCGAAGCAAATCCAGGCTGAAGCAGGACAGTCTCGTGGCAGACACAAGAGAGCACATGAAACTTGTGTGAGTGGTGAAACCTAAATGTCCTGGAAGACTGGAGCGGTAAGTGGAGATCCTCTCCTTGTTCTCACAGTTTCAATTTTAAGGTGGAATATAACTAATTATGAACCGTACCTGGACATTTCATCACCATAATCAATATTCTGTTGTGCTTAGTCACAAGCACAGAGACTTTAGATTGGTATGTTCAAGGACACTGTGACATCTGAGACTTGGCAAGCCGGCTGCAGAAAAGTGCTTCATGGATGAGTGAAAATGGAGAATGAAAATTTGACCAGGTCATCGTAAAGAGTGACTCAGGATAAAATCCAGTTTAGTAAAGAAATCAGTATTTCGATAGAAAGAAATTTAAGTTCATTGTCCATTTCTGTGCAGGAACAGTGACCCTTGTCCAAGGTGTAATTTGACCCAACAGCTGTTTATAAGGTCATTTCTAGAAGTTAACTAGCATGAAGTTATAACACTGTTGGCCTCATGTCAACTCCTATAACTAAACATTTATATCAGCCCATCCCAAGTACCTATCTGATGGCATTGGATAAAAACCACTTCACTGCTGTGAGCTGTTGTACTGGATGTGATATGGTTACTATACTTCTTGTATGGTTCTGATTTAACACTATGAAAATCACAAACAAATACATGAATGTCACAGAATCTCTTTAATGCTTATCTAATTGTGCCGACTGCCTCGGAAAATCAATTATTTATCTTTAACGCTCTAAAACAGCGGCTGCCCAGGGCCACACATGATGCATCTGCAACACTGTCTGGTGTGAACCATTACTACAAGCTGCATGCCCCCAAAATAAGCTCAGTGGTTGTTTATATTTCCAGCTTCGATCACAGAAATCATAACAATCTAACCCAATGAGACGGGACGTTATTCCAAATGAAACACACATTCAACGCCGCAGCTTGATCATTGTGGTTTCCTTTTGTTCGCAAGTCGTGCAAGGCGTTCAGATGCTTACAATGGCATTCAGGGATTTTGACTGTGGCCTTTAATGTGTGCGCGCCCAGTATGGTGACTCATGCTCACATGATTCAGCTATGCCTGGAATGTAGGTTTCATTTGTGTTTTTGTTTAGAGCCCTTTTCTCGCCCAGATCCACCTGATTCACAGCTTGAATGACCGTATAGAAAAGCATCTCACCATTCAGCAGAAGCGCACTCGTCAAAGAAGCGCCGCGGGGGTTTTTCCACCACTACTGCCAAAAATAATATCTCACACTCAGCCGTGCATATTCCTATTGACTCTGAATGTACACCCTCTGCACTTACAATAGAAATAGGTGTGGGAGCGGGTACTAAAAGGTCGGTTCAGCCAAATCTAGCCATGCACATGTCTCATTTTTCTAAGAAAGACAAGCTGCTACCATGTTAAAGGGTTTTTTTCACTTTGAACACAAGTGGACACAGATAATTGTGAGTATGAAATCTAAAACTTGTGGAAAGAGGAAATATTTCACGCTGCACTGACACAGTATATGATGCGATGTCTCCGTATACGCTCATATATAATAAATCCACTGTTCACTCCAGGAAACACCACACAGCAAAAGGCAGTGCACGACCTTTCCACAGTGGCCTCAGAAGCGGGTGAGCTGATACTTCTGCAATACAAGAGCTGATGAAATAAACATGAAGGACTCCCACAGGACACGTGAAGCAGGCGAAGGCAACAGCATCTGTTCGACAGACACACACACACACACACATGCGCATACACTAACAGACACACAAATGAAACACCAACTTCAGCTGCTCATAAAACTTCCCGCTAATCTCTTGCTCCAACAGTAACTGACTTAAGTATCTGTCATTGTAAATACTACGCTTCGGCTGGATTTCAGTATCAGTGCGAGTTTGAAGGGAGGAATGTGTGGAAATAAGACACTTTATCAAAACAGGTGGGAGGAGGAAGATTGTGCTGATTTAATCTAATTCCTGTATTTTTCATTTTGGTTTTATGTTGACACTTTGTTGTGTCTACCTGAGAGCTTGATGCCATCGCTCCTAATGGGTCCCACAGGGAAACAGGAGAGACTCGCTACTATCACTTTACTGTTGTCACACGCTGGAAAACAGTGTCACACTTGAACGAACGTCTTACGCCACTTTATAAAACATTCAAACAGAGGCCGACTGCAAACTGGTTTTTGAGCTGACGAACGGCGTGTGTTGTGCGAGATGTTGACCAATCACTATTTTTTCATCTTTTATTTTCACGTTGAAGTCATTTCTCTTGGATGATTTTTGCCCACCCCCTCCGGCTCTTTAATGAAGTCCAGCTTTCTTCTCCATTGGCCACATCTCGCATTAATCAACTTTCTGTCTAGCTTATATAATACGGCCATTGTACATGACAGGCCCCAGAATTTAATCTAGTAAATGAGACGCCCTTCACAGCCGATATGACAGGACCATCTATACTGTATGCGTTGCACTGCTTTTCCTTGAACCACTGAGCCTTGAGCGGGGGTCACTCAGCTGGAATGGGTACGCCAGGATAAGGTCGGGAGTTCAAACGAGTGCGGCTCATCACACGGCCGCACGTTACCCGGCGTTGGGAGGGATGTGCTTTGAAGACGGTGCTTGTGTTTAAAGGGGGAGGCTCCAATCCCCTGACAAGATAGCAGGATAGGAAGGAACGTATGCAAAAGACGCCCTCAGACACAGATGATGCAGATGCACCAGCTGCTGTTGCAGGTGACACCTCACCCGGTCAAAGATGAAGCATGAAAGAGTGAGGACGCCGCAGGCTGCTCTCTGTAAACTTGCTCTGAATGATACTGTCAGTCTCGGCGTTTACTTTTGTCGGCATGGGCGTCAGACTGCTCTGTAGGTGGATTAGACTCTGTTTGAACATAACTTGCCCTCAGGAGAACTGCAATGAAGTGGATTTGGTTAATGGGAATCTGTCCATCACCATATCTCCACTTGCTGTACATTCAATTACTGCGCTGCCTGCCTGCCTGCCTGCCTGCCTGCCTGCCTGCCTGCCTGTAATTATTTACTGATCCGGCCGACAGAGCTTTCAAGTTCAAATGGGTGCATGAAGGAGGGTGGGTGGTGGTGGTGGTGGTGGGTGATGGTGGAGGTGGATCGGAGGGCACCCCTGAGCTCATTATAAGAGAGGACAGTCATGTGTCATTGGAGTTCATTGTGCTGCAGTGCCAGCATCCCTTATGACTCCGGCTCGAGCTGCAGAAGAGGAGGGGAACTGCAGTGATTAAGCAAGGGTGATGAGCTCGCAAATTGAATCTCTCTTTGCTTTTGTGAACTGTTTTTTTTTTTTTTTTTTTTCACTTTGTTGATCTTGAGAGTGCGTCTTGTAAATATGTATCTCAAAATAGAAAGGATTTTTAGAGAGTTGGAGGTTGTGAGGCCCAAATGAAGACAGACACATTTGCCCACACAGTCACCACCCTCTGGTCAGGCTGTCAGCATCAATCAGTGCGCGTAATATTTTAATAGGCCGGGGTAACGTATAGCCACTCATCTACAGACTGCTGACATCCCACTGGCAGGCGGCCAGGTGGGTTTCCCTCTCAAAGCCCGCCCCTCTTCTCTTGCAGTGTGTCTCCTCTGTTTCCTCTACCCCCCCCCCCCCATCCCCTTCACCCCTTCTTCTCTCTCTCTCTTCTCTTCTTCTCTTTATCCCACCCTCGGTCTCTCATTACAGTCTTATCGCAACTATTAATCTCACACAAGTACTTCACTCAGCAGGTCTTATTGTGAGAGCCACCTGCCCAGAAGTGGAGGCGGGGGAGGAGGGTGGTGGGGGGGGGTAATGAATACGAAGTTCGCCGCTCTTCCTGCATCAGTGACCACTGTTTTCTTTTTTCTTTTTCTTAGCTCATAATTCTCATGCATGTTCACCCACTGACCTTAAACCTTGACGCGTTTAAACTTGACTTTGTTGGCAGTGGATGGCGATGGCATCATTTTTTGTTTCTATTAGAAGCACCGCGATGGTATGGGGTTTGAATAGCTGACGTAACTCTGCAATGTTTCTTGTCATAACAACCTGCGGCCCGGGCCAGCTGGCCGGGCGGCGGGACCGGATGCCTGTAATCGTTAAACAAACCATAGTCATATAATTTCTCATAACAGTTTTTCTATTCAGACTCTTCATGTTACACAGGAGTTCATTCTGCTGCTTTTCAGTTCACCCGTCTCTAAATCTCCTCTGAGAGTAGCCATCAGGAATGACGCTTCTTCTACATGTGTCCCTCGGTGGGCTGCTTTCTGTAGTGAAACCCCCGTACAGAGTTTCTAACTTTTTCAGGGGTTAGGAAAAGATGTCTTGTTTTAAACATAACCGCCGAGCACATTTTTCAGTTTATCCAGTGGGATTTCAAAGCGTTTCATAAGACCACATGTGGTGGAGGTTTCCCAAGCCGCAGAGAGAGCATGTGATTCTTCCACTGAAGTGAAAACATGAAAAATCACCAAATCTGGAGTCTCATGTTCTCATGGACGCTCCTCACGTCTCCATCTGCACATAGCATGTACTTTAACGGTGGAGAGTATAGTCTCTGCTCTTCTTCGCCTACACACTTTGTACACACGACCCATTAATGCATATGTGATGTGCAATTCACATAATCAGAGAAATCTGTCGGTGTAAAGATGAATCTAGGCCAGGAGAGCTTGTACATATACACTGTACTCTGCATCCTCCAGATGAAGCTGCTCCTGGCACAGCCCAAAAAAAAAAAAAAAAGGTCCTAACCCACTCTTTGTTCACTGATGTGGAGGCTGAAGGTGCTTTAAAGCTGCATCAGCTCAATCGTTCAGGAGGCGTTGTGGTGTTTAGGGAGGGCAGCGAGCTGGGATCTTTCACCTGTCTGTCTGGATAACACGGCTGTGACCAGTTTCTGTTCAGGTGTCTCACACATAACAGACCCCTGCCCTGTCTTGTCCAGAGGCTTTGTCTCATCAGTCCAGTCGCTCTGTCGCTCAGCTCTATTTCCTGCTCACTTTGACACACCGACAAGAGTGAGTCACTTCTTCTCACACTTGCGTCTTTGCCTCTGTCATATCAAGATCTGAATTAGATGTGTCTGCATCACTCAGGGATGTTTATGGGGCTTCAGTATAGTGAGTTCCTGTGACAAACAGGTAGTGATTTGAAGTGGGAGATTCAGTGAGTGGGTGTATGTGTGTGTTTTCAGGTGTGGTAGCATGGGTACGGTAGATATTGCCATTTGTGTGGATGTAGCCACAGGGGATGTGGATGAAGGCCAATTATTTCTGATATAGATTCAATGTTGAACATGATGATGGAATCACTGGCATCAAAACATCCTCAAGTGGTGATGCAAATTTGCTGTGCATCGTGGGAGATTTAGCAAATGTCGTGATTCCCCTGTGGGTTTTGTGCCTCTGCTGGTAGGTGGTGTTTCTGTGCAGGGGTCAGGATGTAGGCTGGAACATCTGTTTACCTCCAATATATAACCTGGAAACCGGCTGATGACGTAGCGTCCTTCTACAGCATCAACCTGACCTTCATTCATTTTTTACAGTGAATTCCTCAATGTTTCCACTTTCTTGTTTTGATTACACCCTCATCTCTGACATGTGCTGTTATGAACGCCACCCACTGATGACCTCCAGGGCAGAATGCATTATTGAGGAGTTTACAGTGAATTGACTGCGGTGAATTCAACCAGCCTTTAAGATGGTGCTGCTCTGAATATTGCCCCGTGGCTGAACGATCATGCATCTTTTTTAATGAGAAAACAAAGAGTGAAATGTACTGTATCTGCTTAACCATCCATCCACATGCACTGTGTGTGTGTGTGTGTGTGTGTGTGGGTATGTTTGTGCTTCTTGAATCCACTGACACACATTTAAATCTGATCCTTGGACCTCTTGTGTGAGTGTACTCCACGACCCCATCCCCCTGCTAAGGCACCCTGTCGGCGGGACAAAGAGGGTGTTGTTATGTGAGGGGCTTTAGATGTGTAATTACCCCAATCTACTCTGCAGGAAGCTCCATAAACACACAACTACATACCTCGCACCTGAAATCCACACTGAGCCGGGGAACCGAGAAATTCTTCAAACTGGGGACATAAACACGAGTGACAGCAAAGACTGAGCAAACAGATCTGCTCCCCCCCCTCAGCTGCACTCTCAGAAAAATGAGAAATCAGATCGTAGGACACAAAAACAAAGACATTTTTTTTTTTTTTTTAACAGTTGCACGCACATTATGTGCTTCATTAAGTCTGAGCGTTGGTATGTGAGAAGACCTCCGCTCAGAAATTAAAGTAATTATCATCTCTCCCCAGCACCGCTCCCCCCGCTGAAGAAACTGGGTTATTTAATTGTGTGCCTGCTGGCTGCGAGATCCTGATATTTGCCTTGTAATTTGCATATTGAGCATGGCAGGAAAATGGGTGACCTTTTCCTTTTTGACCCTGAGGCTGATCGTTTACATTCCAGATTCACATGTGAGAGGACGGGTCGCGGAGGGCGAGAGGGGAGGCAGAGGATGCAGGAGTTAAACCGAAAGAATGGGGGGGGGGGGGGGGTGCCTCTGCAATAAATCACTGTCGTCTTGGAAATCATACAATTATGATGACGTGTGCTTTTTTTTTTTTTTCCCCCTGATGCAGTGATTCACACAGGAGGGGTTCAGCGTGCAACTGAAAGGACGGAGATATTCTGTCTTTAGTGCGAAAGATCATTTGCTGTTTACCAAAGAAATCACCGGCTGTAAATGAAGTGTGGGGGATGATGAAACCAAACATTCACACGAAGACGCTTTAGGATGAATGAGAGAGCTGAAAAAGCTGGATCAACCAGTCGGAGCTGGCACCAAACACAATCACAAAATACGTTTCACACACACACACGCACGCAAAACACAAACGCCACAATAACCACAGTCACGCACATGTGCACCTGCAGCCACTCACAAACATACATGAGGCATCTTCATTTTAAAGCATTCAAAGCGGCTGATATTGAGGAGACATGCTCTCACATGCGTGAAAGACACATGACCTCCGGGGAGGATTTGCATTTAAGAGAGATCAAGGTTTTAAAGCCACAGCCTGACGTACAGGCATTTTCTAGGCTCTGAGAGATGATTCTTCTCTAATCATTTCCTCCACACTGCCGTGTGTGTGGGCAGCAGCGATGTAAATTATGCTATATGTGTCTTATAAAGAGACAGGGGGAGCTGAAAGGAGGAAGATCACAGGTGTTGGTGTGGATGTTGATCATGAAGGGGACAATGATGAGGCCGCAAACATGATGGAAAATGGGGGATTAAACTTTGCAAATTAACAAATTAACAACTGTTTAAACACCTTCGTTGTTCGAGAGCAGTGATACTGACCTTTAATGCAAAACTATCTAGTTTCCAAACACAGATAGTCTGGATATCGGAGCGGTGTTGTATAACTTTAAAACTCCCTACCAGAATCTCAGAGTTACAGGGGGAGTCGGATTTTGCTCAACATCAGGCTCAAGCCCGGTCTCCTGGCTCCTCTCATCCGCCCACGGGAGCCCTGTGCTGGGATGCCTGGCCAGCCAGCCTCCCCTCCAGAGCTCCGGCGACACACAAAACTCTGACTAGACTCATGTTTCCGTCAACAAATTCACATGGTGGGGCTGTGATCCTACCTGCGCAGGAAAGTTAGAGAGTGCTGCTGCAGCCGGTGCTAACCCCGCTCAGGCTGCAGCAGCGGCATGAATCATCCTATTAATGGGACGTAGCATCACGGTAAAAGGAATCAGTTTATGGAAGAATCTCAACAACGAAACCAAAGAAGAGAGACAAACAAACAGACAGGTAATAAAATGAAATGTTACTATGTATTGCTCTGACAGGTAAATCACTTTGGTTTCAGATGAATTATAACATTGGATCTAACAGAGGGGTGTAAGTGACTGTTGTGGCCTGCAGCTATTTTAGTTTTAATTTAACTCTGTTATTTGCTCTGTTAAAGACTTGTGAAATCAGGGTGGATTACAAAAGCTTGTTCTTCTTTCTGCTCCTTTTCAATCAAGATTTGAGATTTTCTTTTCACATTAAAGCACAGACGAGGTGAGACACCCTGTGGTTTTCAAGGCATGTGTTCGTAAATCAAAGCAGAGGAGGAATTCAAATGGTGCTTCATGAAAAGTTAAGGGATCGTCAAAGTGGTGGAGGAGCATCCTTTTCCAACGTCCCACAAGCAGCCTTCATATTGTACCGGTCCGAGACTGTGTATCACTTGGATTTGCATTCACGTTTGCCATTAATAATGTTATATATGAATGTGTGTATTCATCAGTAACTCCATGATAGATTGATTTGCCATAATTGAAAAAACACCTTGAGTGTGACGGGATTAATTTCTGTCTATTATGCCTGATTGATATTTTCATTTTCCTTCATCCTGCTTGCTTCTCCTCTCTCGGCTCCGTGTGTTTACGCCGAATGATAAATTGCCGCACTTCCCTGTTGCTTTTATTCCTGTCATTGCCTTTACAGCGCTGGCCCCTGACCTCCGAGATCAGTCATGTTGCAAGCAGAGTGTGACTGATCCCCCTGCAGCCTCCGTCCTCAGGAGGAGACGGGCTGACAGCGTCGGCCCATCCCTCACGTCTTGATGTGGGGAGCCCGGCTTAGTTGAAGTGGTTCCTGTGTTAGCATTCCTCCGCATTCCTTGACTGGACTTGACATGGTGTCATGCCTCAGAGCGCAAGTTCAACCATGTCCAAGGTGCTTATTTTCGCCCACGAGATAATTTTCCTTCATAACAAAAATACACACAGGCTGCATTCCTAAATATGAGGTTAGAAAATCACACCCACCCAATACCGAAGCGCTCTCACTGTATCTCTGACAAGAAATACTCCACAGTTTGTGCACCTACTGATGTCTAAATGATGGCAGCTATAAGCTTTTTCTTTACTTACTTTATAGGAGAGAAAGTGTGACAAATCAGTAGTTACGGTTTATGAGCCATGGTCGTTTTATGAGAGGGGTATTTTAGTATATAATATAAGGTGGTGAGTGATGACTCACGTCTGTGAACGTGGGAATGCGGCGGGATATTTACTATACAGCAAAGTTGTCACTCGGCAGCGGTGAAGTTTATGAGCAGCCACCATTCTTGCAGAAAGTGGAGACGATGGGAAACATAAACAAAAGGAGAGGTGCAAATGGGCGAGAGATAAACAGAGAAGGGTCCTCTGGGAGGGAAGAGAAGAGAGAGCGGGTGGACAGACAGATGGGGTGATGAGGAACGCAACGAGAGGCCTGAGAGATATGGACGCAAAAGGTGGTTACATGTGTGTTGACTTTCAGGAGAGGTGGGCGCCACACAAGGCTCCACTGTTAGAGGGCTGGGACGAGGGGGGAAGCAGCAGCTGTCTGGCTGGGCAGGCGGGCAACGATACACAACAACCCCCCCCCCCCCCACACACACACACATATATATACACACATACACACACGCCACCACCATCCCCACCCCTCCCTCAGCTGTCAGAGCCTGGAGAAATGGTCAATTCACATACAGGACATTGGGTCAGTGTTCAAGGACTGATGGGACATGGATATACAGGAAGGTGTGTGTTCCTGACAACATGCGTGAAAGCAACACACACACACACACAGAAGCACACTTGTGAGCGAATGCATGGGCATGCTGAGAAACCACATACAAGCACACTCGTTATATTTAACACGCTTCAAAATGCACCTCATTTTATTTCCTCTATATAATCTACAGCTCAACTCAACGCTACAGTGACACGTTATAATGTATATAACTGTATTATAAATCTTTATTTCTTATAAGATATGAAACCATCTTAAAGGAGATCATGTGCCTTTACTCTTTAGGAAACACTACAACATATTCATCCATCCTCATACGTCCCAGCTGCTGAAACTACAACCTGTGAGTTCACATATATCCTGCACACTGTCATCACGACTTTATTAAAGTCACTGCATTTGGGCCGTGGACTTCGCTCAGGCATTGGATTCGCAAATGTGAATCAACACATCTTTATACTGAAGCCGCAGGCTGCAACAGCCAATCAAGAGCAGAACCACATCACAAACACACCTGAGGCCCGTCTCAAAACACCTGAGACAATTAGATGGAAATGAGATAAAAACATCTTTGAAATGAGACACACAAAGCATGTCAGACCCAGGAGAGCACTAATGAAAACAGGAGAAAGAAACAGATGCTTGCTATAGGAGTTTGGGTCCAGCACAGTGATCAACCATGTTTCATAACTAGACAGGGAATTTCTTCATAACGTGGATGAAAAAGTCATACCTGCTCTTTGATTAGCAGAGATGGACAATCGAATCAGAGCACATGGCAAATATGTGGCTGTATGATACATATCTCACAGAAGTGAGAGAAAATCAAATTTAGCTTGGGTGAAACTCTTGGAAAAAACACAGACCACTGGCTGGTCCAGATAAATGAAATCCTTTCACTCTGTGCTTTTTTCATCCTGACAGAAAGTCTGCAAGGCCTGACTTCTCTGTCCACGACAGTTGTCGAGGCTCGACACTTGTTAGTTTTGACAAGAGGCATTGTGGTGATGTGAACAGTGATGGAGAGCAGAGGGCATGGCTGTCTGCGGAGAATTCGCTGCTTAGTCTTGTCAAGATGGAGCCAGAGTTGCAGAGTGTGGACATCCAGCTGGGGGATGTAGCCTGGAGAAGCACGATGTGTCCATCAAGGCGACGTTTAAAAAAAAAAAAAAAAAAAAAGGAATAAGTGGAGTAGAGCTGAGTGTCATCAGTGTAACATTTATCAAAGAAGATGGTGGAGCTAACGTGTGCATGGTGGAGGAAAATCCAAAGGAACCCTGTGGAGAGTGTGAATACAGAAATCTTCTCCACTGTTGCTGGTGAGAGGGGTCAAGGCTGGAGCCACGGAGAGGGAGAAAAACAGAGGAGCTGCAAGATGTGGGGACTGAAGATAAAAGACCCTGTTTGATAATACAGCACAAACCACCACAGAAAACCAGGGAGAAAATCCTATGCTGTACTGTCACCCACTTTCTGAATGTTACACGGTCTATAGGCCGAAAAATACGGACGTGAAAACATATAGTGGGCGAGTTTTATTGGGATGAAAGGCAGGAATAGATGATCTTTACTCAAGGACCCAGGAGGGGTCTCTGAGTATAGGATAGAGAAAGGTCTGTTTATATTAAAGGGGGCATCATGCGAAATTATCATTGTGCAGGTTGTATAGGAAATTAATAGGTTGAAAATGTGAGCTGCCATTTCAGCAGAGGAGCCCTCAAGGCAGTCGGCAGATCTAAAAGGAAAGCGATCCTTATGCTGTGTTGTAATTAACAAAGACAATGCTGTGACCCTGAATCCTCGCGTTACAGATTTCTTTGTAAAATCTGAGCATGAAAGAAGAAACGATCCTTTTAAAAATGAAGAAGAAGAAGGCCGTCATGTGCTGCTGAATCAAAGTTAGACAGAAATTCCTCGTCTGTTCGCGACCATGAGAACTACGTGAGCGAGTTGTGCTTTCGCGACAGAATCGATGACGCCAGTGGAAGAGGTCCAGCGGTCGAGGGTGAGTGTTTTTCCTCAGCTGCTGCTCTGATCCTCATTTATGATTTCTTTCACGGTCAGTTAGCAGGGTGGTGTTTTGTTTACTTAATGACGGGGGGAGGGAGTGTGGCATCCAGTTCTCCACTCTACGGAGTTGCATGAATTGTTTGAATGGGAAAATGCAGATGAAGCTGTTTCTATTCACACGCAGCACCTGTCCATTTGAAATCACAAAGACCTCATGAAAGCAAACAAATACTCATCTTAAAAGTACATTTTCCCACATACATTTAATTACAGACTTCACTACATCTACTTGCCACATGTGTCTTGTTCTATTTCAATTAAAGTGACATGTTAATTTTATCTTTATCTGTCGGCCGAGGCGATTCTGCAGTTTCTTCTCCACAGTGATATCAGTTATACTATCAGTCTTCCCACAGCACTGCAGATATGAAGATTAATGGTCTAATGATAATTGTGTAATGATTCTTGCAGCTATTATTATTATTATTAGCCATTTCTACTTTCTGGTTATCACTTGAATGGATCGCCTCCAGCAACTCTACACACACTCGCACACACAAATACACACACAAAAAGTGATATGAATTGCAAAAATAAATGAGACCAATGTATCTTCACAAAGTAAACATCAATTTGGGTGTTCTTGGGGTATGTTTTTGTTTTAATTAGTTATCCTTATGAGGAATAAGACATAGGTTAATAGTGAAGCGTCAAGAATAAAATTGATCATAACTAATGAGAGACAGAGTCTAAGAGGAGAAAAACCTCAGTAAATGTGCAGCGCACAATATCTTCTGAGGAGGAAGTGAAACGTACGGAGTGAGTGGGATGAAAAAAGAGAGGTCAGGCGAGTATGGAAAGGAAGAAATCAGCTGGCAGGAAGGAGAAAGATAAATGACTGTGGTTTGGGAAGAAAGACTGGAATTCTCCTTAACAGTTAAAATACCAGGGAGGCTGAAGCCGGAGGAAACCTTAAAGTGCAGTGTAACATCTGTGCCTATGGAGCAGAACGGTTCAGAGCGCATAAAGTCAGGAACTTCCTCCAACCCACGACAAAACACAGACGGCAGGAACGAGGAGGCAGCTAACTGCAAAAGGGTTTAACAAGAGACGGAGTTAGAAATTGGGTCCCATTGTGTTCAGACTCGTGCTGAGGACTGGAAATAAGAATAAGACATGTTTTGGTGAATTAGGTGCAGACTTGACGCCTGCCGAGGTTTCATTCTCCAGTATATCTTGAATCACTGCTTTCTTCTTTTCGTCTCTTTATTTTTTTTAACCATCCTGAGGAAGATTTACAGCAAACCTAAAACCTTGGTGCATTTTAATCTCTCCATTAAGCTCAGTGTGTTTAATCTTAAGGTTTTCTGCAAATTTAGACTTTTTTTTCTGCGTTTATGCAAGAAGATGACACGCATTTATCTTAGTAAGACCGAGCTATCATTTTAAACTCTCTCTCTCTCTCTCTCTCTTTATATACATATATATATATGTATAACTGTTATTCACACATGGCTTATTTATTTTGTATGTTGTACTCTTGTGGAGAGCTTATCTTCTGGTTTTATTGCAATCCCTGCAGAGTGCCTATTTCACTGCATTATATACTTAGAGCTGTTTACTGCAGCATCTCACAGGATACCTATGAACCACTCTCACTGCTTCTCAAAAGCTCCATTTACCAGTGAATAGCTACAGACTGTGGCCAAGCCTGTAATGTTTGCCATTCGGGTTGTTGAACAATACATTTCTTACCTGAGGTATGAGTCTTTATATTTTATAGTTGCATTGTACTCTCACACTTTATTAGGTGCACCTTGCTCGTACCAGGTTGGACCCCGGAAATGCCTTAATTCTCAAGATTTTGGGATTTTCAGATCGCCTCGACCATGTCTATATGCCTAAGTGCACTGAGTAGCTGCGATGTGATTGTCTTAACAAGCAGTGGAACAGATGTACCTGATGAATATGTGTGCACTGAAGTATTGGAACAGTCACAGGTGATGTGGAGCTGTCTCTTTTGCAAGCAGCTGCAGAAAAGTTGCCAGTGGCCGAATTCGTCTTTTCTGGGGTGTCAAAAGCACAACATTAAAAAAAAAAAAAAAAGTTCTGAAATCTCTCAAAAGTGTGAAGTGGACAGGCTGCTGGTAGTTTGGTTCCTGAGCTTTTCACATCTCACCTCTCCAAAGGACAGTGATGTGGTGAATTATGGAGAAAGTGGAGGTGTAGAAAACGACTCCTCAAGGTTGAAATCCAACATCAGGAGGCTGAAACCAGACGGTGCTGCAGCGCTCAGTCTGCTGTGGTTCAGGCAAAGGTACAAAGAAGAACTGACAAAAGCAGTGAAGTGAGGAGTCAAAGAGTTTCCCCCCATGAACTGTCTACCTCTGAATCACTCATCAAATGCCACCATACACACTCCACTGTATAAATACTATGGATTTTTCCTCTCAGTTGACTACAACATCACCCAGGGCAAGAGCTGCATGAGGCTGGAGTCCTCCGCCTCACAGCAGACAAAGCTTGTCCATAAAATCAAAGTAGACCAGCAGTTCACAGGAACACAGGAGATGATACTGTAGATAAACATTGCAGTAAATTTTATATGAGACATGCACCTATAATCTTTTGTAATATATAAGTTTTAAAATTGTCTTTCATCAATATGCATTAAAGAACCAATAACACAATCTATCAATACTGCAATATCTCCTGATGGAGGATTTTATATCAGTGGCTGCAGCTGCCACAGCAGCATCTGCACACCGCTGAAATCAGCTGTTTAGGCTGTGATAAATATTGGATTTAAAATAAACAGCTAGTAAAATCTAAGCGCGCTTGCTGATTAAATACAGTTCTTTCCGTTTCAATCAGGGTGACCAGGTGTCCTGCTTTGTGGGGCACGCTGGGGCTGCACAGTGTTTCCAATGACAGAGGCTACGACAAAGTGAAATATGGCCCTTTTCCACTACACAGTTACAGCTCGACTCGGCTCGACTCGGCTCGTCATAGCGTGGCTGCTACGGTCGCTCCATCTAGTTTCGTCAGCCACCAAACACACTTGTCTGCACCTTGTCAACTTACTGTGGAGTGGTTTTCCAAGTGCAGCAACAACAACAGTCTCAGTACAGGTCAGTGGTCGCTGTTCATCTCTTCCAGTGACGACACTCTGGCCAATCAGAGCCGACAGTCGGTTGAGTCGAGTTGATGCTACAGCTACACTGAATGTTGTGGTCTTGTATTGGGACTAAGAACCAACACTGAATCCATTAGTTGTTCACCCTATAGTTTCCCAGTTGTTAGAAGTGATCAACATCTTGTTGCTGGCTGAAGACGGTGTTTTCTCACCACTGTTTGCGTGCAACAGTGTAATTTCACTTCTTTGGGAAAATCTCAGCCTGTGCTGAGGGTTGTGATCTCCAACTTTCCTTTGAACTCATTTAACAGTGACAAATCTTTCTGTTGTTTTCTCGGACTGCTACTGTTTCTGGCTGCTGCACATCTGGAAAATTGGTGAGTGTGTGAGGGAGAGTGTTGTGTTACTATGAAAACAGCAACATCCAAGAGCTGTCACTAGTATCTCAGCTGCTTTAATTAAGTCGATTTAGGATGATCTTCTGTTTTGATCTATAAATTATCTATAAACATGATGTCACAGCAGCCCGAAAATGATTAGCAAACAACTATAGAAGTGAAACAGAAACACACTATGAGAGGATTTAATCTAGTTTCGGACAAGACAGATGGGAGTTAATTCAACTGAATGGTCATCGTTGCATCATTTGATTAAAGCAGGTAAACTTTAGTTATATTCATATAACACCTTGTGACCATAAGGCTGGGTTAACATGATTATGAAACAAGCGAGTTTCTGACAATTTCTTAAAAATATTGATGGACAGTGGATTATTTATAATTAAGGGAAGACTGTTTCATGCTGCAACGGTCCGGTTACTTTTAGTTTTTCTCAATTTGGGGATTGCTAAAATCCCCATAAGATCTCAAAGGGGGCAATGATTCAGAAATATAACGATGGGCCGGTCCGTTAAGTGTTTATGTATTATGGGGGGCAATGTAGATCAGCCAATATTGGCTAGTTAGGAGCCTGTCAGCTGCAGCTACAAGAGCTGGGGCTGAGACACAGACAAGGTATAAATAACAAATGACACTAATCGAGGCACGAAGAAAGAAAAACTTGAATCTTAACATCTCTCTTGAAATTCGCTTCGACTCCCCTGTGCAGGTTAAATGTTAAGTGGGCCAGTTATATAACATCTTTCTACCTTAAAGGTCAAAGAACTTAATAATTCGCCTCATTCACACGTGTGTTTCCCCGACAGTAGAAAGTGTTGTATTGCGTAACTGCATTGCATCACAGCGCCCATACACCCACGTCCACCCCCGGTATTTTTGTGCTTACATGTACACAGGTATCTGCAGCACACTGGTCAGGCCTTTTTCACACATACGCTGACTGAAGTACACACAGCTTGCGTTATGACCAAAGAATTCAACAGATGTTTTCCAAATGCAAGACAAGGCAGGCTTGATCGAGCTTATCAGTGAAGCCAGGGGAAATTCCCCCGTTACATGACTACATTCCTGGTTTGGCATCGATAAAGATACACTCTTTGGTGCTGGTGACAGGGGAAATTGCCGGTAAACAAACAAACCAAATCTCTGCCTGATAACACGGGGAAGAGAAAGGGCCTTTGCACCGGCTGTGTTTGTGTGTGGGCAGACGGTATGTGTTCATACCTCCCTGCACTGCATTTGCTTCCCTTATCTCCCATCGGCACATGAGAGGGTTCCCGGCGAGCAGCCGTCCCTTTGAAATTCTCCCTGCATGTTTGTTTATGTCAAGCGCTCGCGTGTTTCAGGGATTACATCTTTTCTTTTCCTTTCCTGAACTCCCCTCCTCGTTTGCCTCAAAGGAATTCAGCAGCAAAACCCAAACCTCCCCCGTCCCCAACCCCACCCACTACCTCCTGACACACACACTGACTTGTTAGAATACACACTTCTAACCCAAAGGCAGGGATTATGAAAGGTTATTAGGAGAATTTCATGCATAACAATAAATGTAGTTTGGCATCTCAAAAAAAACAAAAAAAACAAAACAACTGCAGCCAACATGATAAAACGGGGCGATGATAATTCATTAACATTAAATACCATCAGAATATTTAGATCCAGTCAGACAACGGTCAGACTACCTTCCTCTTGCCACTACACTATGTATTTGTTGCACCACAGCTTCCTCTTCTCCCTCAATCATCCTTTGGGCTTAATGGTCAGACTAATTAGGTCGTCAGAGAGTACTGCTGTCAGACCAGTCAGAGCTGTCACTGGAGAGGAACCCAGAGAGACCATTAGAGCCTCAATTGACGTCCACTAGACAATCCCCTGCAAGGGTTGTTCATTTCAGACTAAATGAGCCCCTGCAGCTATTCCCAAGTACACAGGCAGGATGCTCCAATCACTGTTGGTTCATTTCATATTTATTACTGGCCTGAAAAGCTCCCCCGTGGCTGAGCATTCATATATTACTCATTTGCATCAGCAAATGCTGTATTTATTTTTCAGAGGAAATGTAATGTTAATAGAATTTTTATATATTTTGTTTACAATATCAAAGGTTTTTCTGAAGACTAGGTTTTTATTTATGCATATTAATTGTATAAACACAACAAAAGTCACACTTAAGCTTTAATGCATTACATATGTAGCTCAGTGACTATACATGTCATCATAATCAGCTCATTCCCACCACGGCTGTGCTGTAGGGATTTAGGAATTTGAACGGCGTGCGCTTTGTGCTCAGCTCCTGACTGATGATTGCAGTCGTACTGACCAGGTCTCCATAGAGTTTAATCCACTATGAATCTCATAAACTACACATAACATAATGAAAACAGGCTCAGTTCATCAGTGTGTGAATCTGAGCATTTATAAATATGATCAGTTCCTATTGTGCAGAGTGCAGTAGATTTTCAGGGCTCACAATTTAGGCTCTGGTAACATTTAAACTAAAGGATGCAACACCATCAGAAAAATCATGTTGTCAGGGACGTCTCATTTTGGAAATGCAGGAAACATGTTAATATGGCACAGCAACATCACATATTAATAGCATGTAAATATATTTTGGAGGAGACAGCCTTCCTCAAAGGCTTGGATCGAAAAAACACTGCGTGAATCCTCCAGCTTGGTCATGCAACTGCAGTGAATAATGAGTAGTTCTGATATGATGTTTACATAATTTCATTTCTGTAAAAATTTGCCCTGCTCAGACGAGCGGCCCAGTAGATTTGGTTTATCTCAGCTGCAGGCGACACAAACTGAAGGAGTTCTGTCTGTGGTGCCAGAAATTTAACCATTGAGACCGGCGTGCGATGAAAATGTACACGCACGGTCAGAGACGTGCACGCTGTGAAGTCCAAAACACAGTCTGGTGTTGTAGTCTACTAATTAATGTGTCGAAATTGTGAACGTTTAGGAGCAACCTTGAACACAGGATTAAAGTCTCTCCCCTGCCTGTCATTACCAGGGCTATGAATATGCATAATGAATATATTATAGCCAGTGTCAGGCGCTGACTCTAAAGTGGTGTGGTTTTCCATGGCCAGTCGTTCAGCAGTGACAGTGATAGCAGGGTTCTTTAGATCACCGTTTCAAGTTCAACCCACGCGTTCATTTTCTAAGTTGTCGCTGGCGTGTGATTGAACAGGAAGATGAGCAGATATCAGCACAATCACCTCTCCTCAGGGTGAGTGTGATACATATTTTACATGATGACAGTATCAACATTTCCCCCACTATGTCGGTGAGCTGAGAAATGTCAAGTCTCAGCACGAGGCTCAGCTGTGAAATATCACACACACACACACACAGCCAGGGTTGTGCTGCTGTTCAACGCAGGTTCTGAGCTGACCTGGAAGCAGTCAGATGTAATTGATATAATGTTTGACAGACTCATCATACGCTCAAAGCCAGATCAGTGATGACTCACTCACTCAGTCGTGCAGCATGTGGTCAGAAAAGTAAACTTCTGGAGATGAGAAATCCTGACTACATTGTAGAATAGTTTATGTATTTGCATTTCTTCCCTGCCTTCTGTTCTACCATGGATAATAACTCTGTCTAGGGTGATGAATGCTCTATGCAGATGTATCAAATGGCTCCACATTTAGAAAACAAACTTTCTTGCTGACTCTCTGTGCTGCCGAAATGGTGAGTGAGCATCCTCATCCATTTCCTGTCTTCCTCCTCTGTGCAGCTCTCAGACTTGACTATGGTTTTTGTGGTAAGTTTACCGCAAACACTGTGATTTCACAAACACTCTTGTATCTTTCGTTCACTTTAAAGTGCACAGTACATCTGCAGCAGTTACGACGGTCTTGGCTCAGTGCGTGATTTTTGTTTCATGTTGGCATTTCCTTGAAAAATCAAGCACCTTCATATTTTAATCTCTTATTTGAGGTGATGAATCTTCATTCTTTTATTTTAGTCACAGAGGTTTGAAAATTGCAGTTGGTCTGGACTGAGTGAGGTATGATGTTGCCGCCCTGCTAATAGACGAGTGATCGAGTTCCTGCCTGAACACGTGTCACTCATTGTGATAAAATAACTACTGAAATAGTTTAGCTGGAGGTCTTGGCCACCTCAAAGTGTTGATGAAGCAGGAAGATTAATGAAGGCTATCATGTTGAGCAATGTAGGCTAAAGGGTTTATAATCTTCAGAAATGTAACTCATGCTTTTACTTGTTTAATCATGATGATGATGCTAATATCTACTAATATCTAAACTGAAACAATGATGGGAATGGGAATAACTCACCCACTGCACCCAGTGGTTACCCAGAGCAGTCGATGGCCACAATTCACAACACCATACAGGCTTGAAAGGAAAATATGGAAGCAAATGTCAACAGCAAACAGCAAACCTTTGAACGTGCATGCATACAGGAATGTCGTTCTCCTGAATTCATTGGTTTTTCATTGGGAAATATAAGGCTAGACCACTGATGAGACCAACGGAGGTGCCTCCGAAGGCGTTGCCTCTGTAGGCCGTGTAGGTTGGATCCTCTGAAGGAGCCCATGCAGCCCATGAGTTGGGACACAGCTTTAGTGCTATGAGAAGCTAACTTTCTGCTAGCTGTAGCAACCTTTGTTTAAAAATTACAGAGGGTTTATGCTGCTGTCAGGGCCAAAAAATCATGATAAAAATGCACTTCATATTGTGCCATTAACATCTCATTTAAAGACATTTTCCTACTTTCAATATAAGACAGAAACTGGCAAATACATTTTAAATGCGCACGTATAATTTGTCTTCCTCTGAAACAATCCAAAGCAAATATATCATTTCTTTCCTCTCTTGACATTAAGTATGAGCCGTAGCGCTTCCAGCAATTTTCCCTCTCTCTTTTTTTCCCCTTTCTTTAATTCAGCAGAATTAGATGTAGAGGCTTCTGTAATGGCCCCCCGGAGGCATGAAATTATGAGAGTCAGAGAGAGCAAGGTAATTACCATCAAGACTTTGGGCCTCAACCAAAAGCACATTACCCACTTCAAACGCTGAGAGAGAAATGCAAACACGGGAGCGAGATAGCTACATGGCTGCTTCAGTGAACCCTCTGACCACCCGTTTCTTGCCAGGCCTGTATCTATGGGAAGTAATTATTCAAAGAGTTATTTCATTTTTGGTTTAAAGATGCATTTTTATGGTGCTTGGATTTACAGCACAGTTCAAATATGTTCTTACTCATTTATTTTAATCCTCCTGCGACAAATGTTTTTTAAGATCGAGGTTACAGCAGAGCAGTGAGGATGGTAGTGAATCTGTGAGGTCATTACAGCAGCAGAGATGAGGAAGTATTTGGAAATCAATTGCACATATGTATCTGTATAGTTTTATTATACATAATATACATGACACAGTGAACTCTGAGGCTGGCATAGCTGGACAAACTAGGGGCAAATATGGCGCCTCTGTATATTTGCAAACCCATTGTTTTGTGCTTGTGCAAACACAGGCTGATTGATTTTTTTTCTCTTTAGTGTATCTGGGTCTGAGTCTGTGCTCCCTGCCTTGAAAATGAAGGACCGCTGCATAAAAACTAATAATACCCTCCATCTTTTTGAGCGGCTGTTTAATGGCTTATGTATTTTATGTTTTATTAGTTTTTCTTAAACTATCTCGGCGCCTCATTTGTACAGTTCAGAGCCAGCATTGATTCGGTGATGCAACCATTATGCGCTCGCCAATCAATAGTTATCAGAAAGGCACTAACTAGATGCAGTATATATGGAGATGATCCCCATGACTGGCCTCAGAGACCCAGAACAGGCAGGGGTGGTAAAAAAAAAAATCTATAAACAATACAAACATGCCAAAGAATGATTATGTGAAGACTACTCAATCCTGACCCCAAAGGTATCCATTAAAAATGAAATAGTGTTGTGGTACTCTTAGTAAAACTGCTCTCACTAGGGAGCAGAGATTGTTGTAGTAAATAAAATGGTGCTGGGGGCCTAGAGACTACACACTGTAGTTATCAGACCGCCTGTGAACGAGAAACACTTTCCTCTCCCTCATCAATAACTGCAGGTCTTTGTGAAGCGCATTACTGTACTGAGCAGCCTCTACATCTGAATACATATGAATATGGGACTGTGGCATCTGGAGATGGTCAAAAAGAGCGAGCGGTTGGTGAGAATCTGCATTTAAAGCACCGCACAGGCTTTTAAATTTATAAGTAGTAGTAATATAAAACTCACATAAACTGCTGCTGTGTTGTGAATTATGAAAAACGAACTGGTCATATTCACAAGCAGCTCTTTATATCACACTGAATGCTGAGATTTCTTTATTTATTTATTTATTTTTACTGCAGCCGGGGAGTGCGGTCGCTCCTGTCTCATCTCATCTGAGGTTGGGAGCCGTTCTGCTCCGAAGATTTAATTTTCACCAGCATGAAATTGAACCTCTGTCCACCGCACTCGCGGCAGAACAGCGCCTTGACCCGTGGTTTTACCCACTGACAACACAAATCTGAGCCAGGGTCACGGAGCACGGCATAAACAACAGCAAACAGCCCAATCGAGTCCAGGGTGCTCTTAGGAGGCCAACCAAGTGACCCCTGTAAAACCCAGGGGCCGTTTATTGAGATATTGATCTCTTTCTAATATACTTTATTCAGCCACCAGGAAGAAACTTGTATTTCGCCCTGCAGGGACAAGCATACTTGAGCAGGTCAGGACTAGGAGGACATAACCAGAACAATTCACCAGTAGGAATAATTGGATAAATGGTGTTGGTGCTTTAGAGGAAGCTATGCACTTTTGTATTGCAGGGACATAAGGGAAACATACTCCTTATATCATATAGCACCAGCGTGAGCTGTCAGGAAATATGTAGACTATTTTGTTTTGACATTTATAGTATATTTCCCAGGGCTGCAGACTAGCTTGTTTTTTACTAGGAGCACAGTGGCTCCTAACTTTTTAGGAGTGCAAGCAGAAAATTTCGGAGCGCACACTGTAAATTGACTTGCAAAGCAAACAGCAAAGCAAATGATCCTCACACACATCGGCCTGCCACCTGACAGATACCAGATTCTTTCAGTCGCCCCTTCCACTTTCCACCAACAAACACTGTAATAGCTGAACAATGCACATAACTAAACATGATTTGTACATTTCTTCAATATTAAACAGAATCTGAATACATGGCCTGGGACTAAAAATGTAAGTAGTAAAAGTAATACTAGAAACTGAGAGCTTCAGACTTCTATAAAAACAGCAGTGTTGTGTAGATAATGGTTGGAAGCCCAGAGAAAAAGAAAGCTATCGACAGAAAGAGAGCTAATGAGCTGACTGATAAGTAAACAGCTCTTAATGTGGATGTGGGCTATATAGCACCAGCAAAACTTTCTTTAATAGAAGTTGGAGAAGTTTGTCCATGCACTAGGAGCAGATCAATAATATTAATTAAAATTTAAATTAGTTTCAACAGTCAATAAAATATGAGAAAGCTGGTGAATTAATAGAGACGCATAAAGTGGGATGTGTTACACAAGCTACAGATTTACAGCCTCGTGAATCAGGTGCAGCAGGTGTCGAAAGAAAACAATATTTGTTTGAATTCCTGCCCATAGTCAGACAAAGACGTCTGTTCGCCAGAGTTGTTTTCATCAAAATCAATTTGGTAGATGAAAAGGAGGTTCTTTTTGTCAAACGCTTTGTCTTCAAAAGATGGAAGAGACAAATCAGTCTGGATTTAAAGCAAATATGCCAAAAATACAACATGAAAGAAAAAGAGGGGAACATACCAACTGTACACCTAACCCTAGTCCTAATCGTGACCCTATTTTGACCTTTTGCTATAGGGCACTGTGTTTGAGAGACAGGTAGGAGACCAGTGGGTACAAATGTTCACTTATCTGTAATAATGTGGAGGATACTTATGGTCAGGGAGTGGCACGGTTGTCGCTGCCAAGACATTAGTGCTATTACTCATCTGCTCTATCTACACACACTTTTAAAGTAATTGTCATTACAAACTTGGCATTTCATACTCCCTCAATATCAAGGCCACTCCATTAGTTTTAGTTCCCTACCTTTTGGCCATCATTTGTGGACATCTGCTGTAAAATAACTGACATAAATTTTAATAAATTAAGGCCCCCAGCCACTGGAGATGTTTTATTTACACAATGTACTAAGTGTAACATGAGTTACTATCAGTATCAGCTGGGAATAAATTGCTGTGAACACAGTGATTAAACACTTTGAAACTCCTCGCCAGTTCTGAAAGTAATTGGCCTGAGGGAGCAAAAGCTCTTTGTTTTAATAAAGTAATGCTCCTGAATAATTTGCACTGATGGAGTTTTGCTCCTGAACATTAATAAATGTCTGGCAGTACTGCTTCTGGTTATTTCATATGAGAAAAGTTAAAGAAAAAAAAGTAAATGTTCGTGCTTCAGTCTTCGAAATCTCACGCCTATTTCCCTTTAATAAGCTCAGTCAAGATGTGGGGCACGTCCTGGGAGAGAAGGTTTTCAGATCATGGGGAAGTAGTTTGGGCGTATGTGTAGTGAGATAATTTATTTGTTCTCTGTCACACCACATTTATGGAAACATGAAAGTGGGAAATGACAGGACCTCAGCTCATTTCCATGGAGCTTTCAGGAAGATTATGAACTGAGACGGACAGATTTTCTGACTGATCCTCTGAAAGCACTTTACAGAGACGGAGAAGGAGCAGCACGACACCGGGCTGAAGGAGGTTCAGTCAGGTTTCTCTGAACGTAATATGAAAAGTGTCAATCAAAGGGGAAACGGCAGCTAACACAGACACAGACGGGTTACTTTCCCAGGTCCTCCGGATATACGCCGACTATACGCCGGATGAACGGTACTGATATTTAATTCATGAAATGGAAAAAAAAAAAACTCCAAACACTTGTATGCCTGGGCAGAATTAGTGTATATGGATACTGTGGGATAAAGACAAAGCCTAGGTTTGTTTCTCTTAGCACATACTGGTTCCATATGGGATGTTCGTGATGCTTCTAAATTACATTGAGGAAAAATGGGCTCAAATTTCTGCAGCGGTAATCTCACATCAATAAACAGCTGCTAGCACTGACCTGCTCTGCTTGGGAGGTCAGAGAGGGATCCTTGATTTTTGTTGTCTTTCCCACTTTCGTTTCCCACCCAGTTAAGAGCAACACATTCAACTCGTGTGAACATTACACCTCCTCCAGCTAATACAGTGGGGGGGGGGGTTGAACAATAATAGGAGTGACTACTTTTGACATTCATAATGAGCGCATTTCATAATGATATATTTTTGTTATTACTTCTGTTTGTTTGTCAGGTGTTTTGAAGGATTACGTTTCATTGCTTGCTCTGGGCGTCAGGTGATTGACAGTAAACAGAGCGTAACATATTTGCATGCAGTGACATGAAAACAGTTCAGGTACAATGAAATGGTACGAGAGCAGAAATAGAAAGCCCAATTATGGCTTTGTGTTTGTGGTGAGGGATTATCTCGTGTTGTTTTTCCTACTGTACAAAGAGCAGCAACCCATCAGCCGTGTCCACACTAATGCGGATCAATCTGAGACAAGTTATTTTTAAAAGTTCAACATCCGTGATAAATCATCAAAACACTAATCTCTTCTTCTTTTCCCCAGAGATGTTAGAAACATAAAAACGTGTAAAAATAATAACGATGTTTTATTTCATACAGTTTCCTTACATAAACACTACCACTGGTTGCACCAGATCGACAGATGAAGTGCAGTGTAGGGGTGGGAGTCACCAGTGGCTCTGCGATACGATATTATCACTATGCTTATGTCTCGACACAAAAACATTGCAATATGCTGCGATATATTAGATTTTTTTCAACTGCAAATGCAAAATATCGCAATACAATGCTGTATCGATTTTCTGGCCTCTGACCAACTTTGTATTCACTTGCTGTGTACTTTCATACATCTAAACACATGACACACGAGTTGCTACTGACATTGTTTCTTGTTTGTGCTTTTAAACAACTCCAAAAGCATTAAATAATGCGATTGAGGCTCATATTGTAAATGCATCCCACTGAGGTCAACAGTAACTCCTGAGCAACAGCACCCAGACCCTTGATCGATAGGCGTGCAACGGTCTGCCAGCACGAACATAAAGATATGGCAGAAAATTGGCTTTTTAATGCCGCCGCCACGGGGAAGTATTAGACGGTGTCTGTGAAGATTGGCAATCGTAAGTCAGTGCTGTCAAAATATGATACTGTGAGACCGGGATTTTCAAATTGATCCACTCTTGGAGCTTTTTTTTTTTTTTTTTCCTCAAAGAGCTTGTTTTTTTTTCCCAGGGATGGAAAATGCTGGTGTTGTGAGCACGCAATGGAAAGAAAGAGCATGTTTTCAAATATGACTATTGGCTCCAAATTATGAAAACATGGCTATAACAGATTAAATCAGGATTCAAATAGAGACTTAGCATGTAGAGAAATTTCAAAAAACAAAGCAGATGTAGGTCAGCACAGATCATCTGGCAAGTTACTGGTGTCGTAACCAAATACATGCCCAACCTTAAGTTATATAGACTATGCAGTCGGTTTCTTTCTTATTACCAGTACCCTGTAATTTACTGTCTCATTAGAAACCACATCTCCCCCTCCAGCTAATTCCCCCTGTGAGTAGTGGGGCACAAGATGCACAGCAGCAGAGAGCTCACAGACTGAGACTCTTGTTCGTATGTTGGATATTGAGGCATAAAATCCTGCTCGGCATTTGCAATTCAAACAAAATGATGCTTCCCCTGTTTTATTTATAAATCAATATTTCCTTTCAGCAGTGTTTTTTGCTGACACGTCAGAAGACAAGATGCTGGACCAAAGCATCAGACGACATGTGTGTATCTGTGAGATTAGTTCGAGTGCATTTCGTGCTGTTTCCTTTGATTAATAATGTTTACTTGTGTTTTTTTTTTTATTTCCACCTATAATCTTCCCACAGTAATTGGAGTGGCTGCTTCCCGAAACAAGTGTTTGTTCCCATGGCAACAGCAGCTTAAACATCAGCCCCTCTCGGCGGTCAGATGATGAAAGTTTTCATCACGCCAACACGGACTCTCCCATGTTTACATCAGAGAAACGTCACATCACACATACGTGGTAATGACAGGGAAGCCAGCTCGCTCCTTTTTATGAGCCACAGCAACAGGCCTGTTACAGAGAGCTGCATTAAATGGTACATGAAAATACTTTTTTTACAGTTTCCTGGCACAAAACAGACACAATGCCTGACTAGTTGGGCTGACCGCATTCACAGGTTGTGCTATATTACCAAATACGTCAAACTAGATGCTTCTGGTAATTCTAAAAATACAGACTTTCCAATAAAAGGTGTCAAACTAAATGTGTGTGTGGAGGTGTGAGCTGCACAAATGGACAGGAAGCAACTGAAGCTCAAAGTAGGGAGGAGGTGTCAAACCCCAAAAGTCCGAGACATTCCCAAGGACCAAGCTGTGAGAGTGTGTGTCTTTGTGTGTTGGCACGTTTATTCACATGTTCTTACAAGTGTCTCCAGCTAAATGTGTGTGTGAGTGAATCTCTTTCCTCCCCCCAGCACTGTGGCATCCTGGGCCGTGTTTGTGTGTTTGGTTGTGTAGGCAGAAAGGAAGACAGTGAATACAGAGGTGTGTGGGGGTGTGTTTGTGTGGGTTTTGATGGAGGTGTTGAACCACCCAGGGCTTGTGGCAATCCACCCAGACACCTTGGGTGTTTCAGACCATTCCTCGGGGTGGATTACAAGGACGATGAGGATAAGCCGAGAGGAGAGAACAACAACTCCATCAAAAGCTGCAGAGGAGATACTGCAGGCTTTCTCAGCATCTTTGTAAAAGAAGAAGAAGAAGAAGAAGAAGAAAAAAAAAAAAGGCCAGTTTTTGGGTTGACTTCAGCTCTGTGGTGTCTCCTCTGTCTGTGCAATGCACCGGATCATTATCGTGTGCCTCCAACTCGTTTCAGGATGAAGTTAAGGAATTCAGAGCCTGGGTGTGATATTTAGTCAGGCCGTGTTAAACCAGCACAAAGTGATTCCCGCAGCAGCTACGAGGGGATGAGAGTGTCCCTTTGATTGAACAGGGCTGGAAATGAGCTCACGCTTCAATTTGTTTGTTTAATCCTCACAAACATAAATGTTAAATGTTTAAGAGATGTTCGAGTAGTTGTTACGCTTATACACTATAAATCAAGCAAACAAATGTAAACATGTGCAGGTGGTGAGTTGCGGAGGTGTAGGTTCGTGTGTTTGGAGCCAGGCTAATAGTTTAAAAACAATGAACACAATATAACCTTGTGGTGTGAAGATGGGAAAAGCCACTCTGGCATCATCCATAGGTTACTGAACTCTGCGTATGTCCTAAAACCAAAATGGGCAGAGAGGTGGGGCGTCAGGAGGAACCAAGACTTTGGTACGCACGGGCTTGTGGCATATACTCACTCAGCTGGCACTCAAAGTGACCCGCCCTTAATTATGCAGAACTTTAAGCCTTAATAAAAGTTAAACGAGTGAGTTATATAGAAAATTCAGTCATCAAGAAGGAGGAAATTAACCCCAGGGACCAAACCGCCTTTGTGCCAGGCTGTAAACATGTTTATTTCTACTGTTAGGCTGGACATTTTAACATGGGAGTCAATGGGGGTTGACTCACTTATGGAGCCAGTCTAAAGTGGCTGCTGAAAGACGTGCAGATTTCAGGCTCGGAGGTTGCTGCCTGCCTCGTACTCATAGCACAGACATTACAGTGGTTTTCATCTTTTCATCTAAGCGAAAATGAGTACAGCTTACTTCATAAAATGTTAAAACTATTCCTTCAACCATAACTGCATGAGAGATTTTACTACGAACAACAACACATACACACAAAAAATTCTGGGTTATTATAATTTCTGTGCCATTTCCACTGCATATTTTGCACAGCCACAATCACATCAAACCAGGTTCTGATTTCAGAGACAAAGCCACATCTAACACCAGCTGTTTCAAATCTTTTCCTCAAACTGAGCCACGAATATAACACGTGTGGATGGATGAAAGATAGTGTGCCAGCATCTGTCTGGATGTGTGCGTCTATATGTGTGTGTGTGCAGTGGTGACAGCTAAGTTGCAAGTGATCATATTATATTCCTCCCCTGACCATACTGACATAAACACTGCTTGAATTTTGTTATTGTTGATGTTTTTGGGTGATCAGTGTTGCATTAGTGTGTGTACGTGTGTGCACATGTTCCTAATGAGGGACAGATTTTCACACCGAGCTGTAAACAGGTTGATTAAAGCGTAAACAGAATCAACTCCAGATCAGGCTCAAACAGATAAAAAAGGTGATGCAATGTCTTAAAATAAATAAATAAATAAATAAATAAAGGTGAATGACATTAAGCATCACAGGTATTCAGATGTGGTGTAAACGGGTCAGAAACGTAGGTCTTGGGTAAACAAAGGATATTAGTGTCTGCTCTCCAGCTTGGTTAAATGGTTGTACAACAAATCCAGTAAACAAACTCCCACTCTCATTTTTCCTAATTTATTTTGTTTTATTTCCCAATCACATAACTGATTGTTATAAGAACAATTACCATTGCCCAGGCTACCTCCCAAGCAGCCGCAGTGCCATGGGCTACACTAATGAAAGTAATTTAAGTGTTATAGAGGATGGGGTTTCATATTGGTGATGGATGATGGTGTTCAGAGGCCTATTTTGTATGGCAGTGGAGGTGTATTAATCATTATTAAAGACGGCTTAAATGCTTTCCCTATACGCCAAGGTAATTTAGACTCTTGGGTGGACAGTGTGTGTAACACTGAGGGACCTGCTGCCGGGGGTTTCCATAATGAAGCACTTACTCAACCTGCTGCCAAGGGACCGCAAGGTCACGATAAACTGTTACAGTCGGTGGTGAGGCAGTTTATGGGCACGCTCAAGGGCAAACACAAATATACACATGCTGGGACACATGACAACACTGGGACATGGCAATGCACATAAATACTATAGAATTGAACAAAGCATTTCTAGATGATGATGATTTATGCAATGTTTACATGCAAAAGTACAGTATGTGCAGGACATGTGTTTTCTGGTAGATACAGCTCATAAATTAACCTCATAAACATCCATGCAAAAAAAAAATCATTTTAGAGCTGATAATTTGCCGTTTCATGGTTTGTTATCAAGAGGCAACCTGAAAAAACGAGCCAACACAAAGGTGCACAACCTGCACTTCTTTGAACGGCCTCTGGAGGCTGGCTCCAAGAGAGAGTTAAGCCGTGGTTACTTTAAGAGGCACGTGGGTGGGTAAACGTTTGCCATTCATGGGACGGGGTATGATACTGCCAAGATGGCGACAGCGGAGCAGCCCACTCTTTGCTGCAAAACTGCTCTTCAGTAACCTAAGGATGATGCCAAAGTGGCAGTGTCCATCTTTATCTACAGCCTATGACCCTGCTCTGAGTACTGCACCTGTTTTCACTCCTTGTGCTAAGCTAATTAGCCTCTGACTGGAGCCCTCACCTGAACAGGCATGAGAGGGCTGTCAGTCTTCTCCACCAAAACCATTTGGTACTGGGCTGGAAATAAAACGACAGCTCTTGACATGTACAGGTTAATGCTGCTGACTAGAAGTAGAGATTGATGTTATTTTCACGTATTGCGCCTGTTTTTGACACGAGGATTACAGAGGCATTCACAAAGCACTCACATATTGGTATGTTTCCAAATACGCATATACAGGCAGAGCGCAGCAGAGCAGGAGATGCAGTTACTCTAATAAGAAGTTAGTGGAGTCTTCAAAGTAAGCATTCACACAGACTGTCACTTTATTAGTTTCGCTCAAGTCAACGAAGCACACAGTTTCATGCACGCAGACACAAGCGCTGAACCCAAACACAGCCAGAGGCTTCATGAAAGGCCGTTTGATTCGAACCCAATCAACAGACGCATCAGTGGCTTCTTCCATCGCTTATCCTTAGCGAGACGATGGTGTGTTTGTGGGGAAAAATATAATTACCTCCACTTGAAAGGAGCTCCTCTTTACAAGGACCAGCATGGGTTTGGTTTTGAAATGCCAAATCACCGCAGCACCTCTCTAACATCTTGCATTTTTCATTTCACATCAGTAGAGACAGAAGAAATTAAAAAGGAAAATGGAAAAGACAGATTTACAGGTTAGCAATCACACGCAGGGAGAGAAAAACTTTTTGGATTTAATGATCAGGAGAAAATTCATGTGACTAGGTTGGTTTGCGTTACGCAACCAGAAAGCAGTTGGTTAAGGTTGGTCAGATAGATAATAGTTGGCAACAAATGTTATCTATAATCTGTGACTGTATGAGTCAACAGTGGGTGTGTTATTACTGAGAAGAAGACAGTGAAGATGAATAAAAATACACACAAAGCATTGCATACCACTGAGAATAATGTGTAGCTTTCTGAATATTGTTCCTCACCATGTAAGCCAAAGCTGTTCTCCTTATATCCAAATGTGTCGGTCCCTCCGTGTTCTGACCTTTAGGAGGCTTGAACAGTCAAACTTTTCCAGGAACCCCTAGTAATGAAAACAGCAGAGTTCAAAAGAGGCTTTTTAATTCCTGATATCAGTTCATAAATTCAGATCACAGGGCCGTGTAATTCTCAGAGCTACTTTGTGAACATGGGCCAGATAAATACAAGCTGTGCCCTCCTGCTATCAAACATGGAGGCGAAATGGGAGAAAAGATGAATGTATAAATAAGAAGGCTGAAAAACATCTTAAGGTGTTAGTGTAACACTAAAAAAACTTCACCATCAGGACTGTGTGGGTGAAAATTTGACTGACAGCGACCAAACAACTTAGACTGAGAAGAGCGTCTATGTGTGAACGATCTCATCGCTCGCAGCAAGAAGCTGATTTAAAGTTTGCAAAATAATCTATTGAGCATTTATCATCATAGAAGAGACTCTTAATGCAGTGGATGAGGGCAGACAGGATTTCATACAGCGCTACTGGGAGCCCGAGTGTGCTCAGTGTTTAGAGTGTCTCTTTTTATTATGTGAAAAGATGCTGTATTCTGGTTTTTGTGCACAGAGCTCATTCATCACACTAATACATTTCTCCAAAAGTGACCAAAAGAGAGTTAAGTGGATGCTCTGCTGTGAGGGCTGAGCAGCAGAGCCGAACAGCTACAATACTGTAATTTGTATTTTTGTAGACTTGTATTGATTTGATGCTCCTCTTGTGCACTTTCTGTATTAAAAATAAAAAACTTGCAATCAACAAATTTCAAACTTCAGAAACAAATAAATAATCAATAGTAAGATATCAACGTGAGGTTCAGCTCCTCTATCATGCACTGTGCTATATACTTGAGTTGCCGTCTTGTCAGCATCACTGCGGCCCTTCATCCATCAGGCCCAGTGCGCTGCCTCTCCCCCCACACTGTGTGCCACCATCTGCCTCCTGAAATGAATTACATTTCCTGATAAACAAAGAGTCTCGGCGTGGAGGGTGGAGACGGCTTGTGGGTGCATAGCAACAGGGGTGAGAGAGGGGAGACCGATAAATAGCTGTTGCACGTACAGCCACTTCTCGGTGACCCCGGGAGGTCAGGGGGTGAGACCCCATTTAACACTGACTGTATTTGGAAATGTAACACTGCGGTGCGCCTTCAGTCAGAGGGAAGTGGATACTGAGGGCTGAATGAAATGGGAATGTAGATGAGGTAGTTAAATCAGAAAACCACTGGAAACTGATTTTCCTGAAAGCTGTGACTTGGTGCTGAACAGCACTTGAAGCTTTTTTAGAGTGGGCTCCTGTTTGCTTTGTATTGTGCACACAACAAACTACATCCCGCTACCAGCTTCGAGCTCGCCAACAGAGAGGTAAACACTGGACAATTTAAAGCCATGAAAACAACACAAAGCAGAACAAAGAAAATCAGCTTTTCTAACAAATAATGAGGGAGGAAATTAGACTGACGCACACAGCGCCCTGAATTTAAAACATAATTCTTTCTTTGATTAGAGAAAAATCAACAGGACGTCTTTAAGGGCCTGAATATAAACAATGATGTGGTCAACTATCCAAGGCCCTGAATGCTGACTTGATGAGATAACAACCGGGCCTATTCACCTATTCAGGGCTTACTAGTATTTATAAATTGACTGAATGTCAAGGCTGAAAGTTTTCAGTCTAAACCTATTGGTGTCGACGGTTTGAAACTGTTTTGGGAAGAACTTGACCTTGCAGTGGTGTCATCATCATGATCATGTGTCGCTCTGGAGGGCAAATCTCTGCTAGCAAATGAAAAGCAGAAGCACAACAAGGAGCCACTGTAGAAAGTTAGTATAAATCACTGAAATGTATGAGAAAGCAAAAATCTCAAAGTAGAAAAGTGGATTTTGATTATGACACAATTCAATAACTGAGCTCCTTTGTGTTGTCATGTTGTCCTTTCAAAGTAAAACAGGCTTCGTGTCCCTGACGACTTCTTCCATAAACCTTCAGGATGAGCGGAAAGGTTTCTTCAGCACATATGGGCTATTTATTCATCTTACTTGTCAAACAGAGAAGGTGACCAGACCGGCCCCGGCAGTGAAAGCACAGACAAAGAGAGAGATAAAGATGGATGAATAAAGCACAGCACAGCTTGAAGGTCAGTCAGACTCAGCCGGGTCCTTCACTCCCCTCCAGACATCGGCTCTATAGAAAGGTCATCTCAGTGTCTGAGCCTCCTTACCTGGAGGTCTTACTTCTCCCCCACACCTCTCTCTCTGTTTGAATGACAATCCATTACACAGCTCTCTGCCGTCTTATCATGACCATCTCCACCTCTGACCCTGGGTTTTTACAAGTTCCCCCGACACCGAGGGCAGCAGGCACTGATGTGGAAAACCAAACGCCGACATCCATCCATATTTCATGAGACTTTCAGAGAAGTGAAAGTGTGAAATAAACTCAGAGTATGATTCATTTACTGATGCAGCTTCAACTACTGGCAGTGATAAGTGAGTCACCCCAAGAGAGAGCTGACGGATCTGGTGACATCATGGGCTGACCCGTCAGTTCAAACCCTGCAGTATCTGCTTGGCTCTCTTGTATAAGTGTGACAGTCTCACTGGGAACAGTCGACTGTGCACCGCTAATAATCCGGCAGCAAATAAAAGCCATATTGCAGCAAATTACCTCAGTGCAGTATACACCCTTATTGCTAGAGACCTGATAATGAAGTCATGGGTTAGATCAGTTAGACAGACCGTGACTGTATTAAAAAAAAACATTACATCATTAATTAAAGGGCTTGTGGTTCATATTACACACTTTTTCCCTATAAATGAGTTTGACTAGCTTCTGGCATGTACAGCGAACACAACGGCCCCAACACCTCACATCAAAGTTCACTTGTTTAATGTAATTGCAAACCGAATCTCTAATAAGCGTGAAAGCTGGATTTGCTGTAAATGCAGCGGCCGGGAGAATTTATATATGTTATTCCAGAGGAGCTTATTTCAGGCAGTTTCATAGCACCCGATCTGAAATCCGCTCCCTGTGTGAACTGCACACAAGGCTGTTTTATTAGCGGACTGCAGTGACAACCATGATAAATAAAAAGAGCCCACACCGTGGCCCGTTGGAACATGTGGAACAACCTTCAGAAGAAAATGAGGGGATCATTTCTCGTGCTTCTCCGAGACCCCTGGATTCCACGTGGCAGAATGGAGTTGTCAGGAGCTAATACAAAAGTAGAATTAAATAGATAAATCTCTCGCCTCTGCCGTTACTGATTGTGCGAGATGCTCCGCGCTGTGTGGCGGAGGTCGATAATAGCCTGAACTGCCGCTGCGATACCTCTGCTCCGGAGTGATTGTTGTCTCTCGGAGAGACACAGCTGTGGGTTTTTCTGAAAAGTGCTGTGAAGTTTGTGAAAGCATCATTTTATCCATTTAACCTCCCTCTGGTCAACAAAGCCCCCTTAATGCACAGGCTCAGGTTTTTTTTTTTCTCAAAAGCAATTATAACACCCTCCAAAAAAACAAAAACAAAAACACACACACAAATACATGCGCAGGCTCTCTCCTTCTCTGTCCGTCACTGTGGCTGCTGTGCAGACGCGTAGGCGGTTATTGTTGTTTGATGGAGCTAAATTAAATATGCGGCTGGTGTTTGCTGCTTTTGGATTCATGTAATTTATCCAAACAATAACAGGGAGCATTTGTTTGTGTCTGAGCCAGAAGGACTTTGTGCAATCAAACTGACAGGAGACTGTTTTTATGTTGTTTCACAGCAGATAATGAACATTCAAGCTCAAGACTACAACAAAACCTGTTCCTGCTGAATGCCTGCTAATGACCTGCTCGGGCTTCCCTCCTTGTGTGCAGCACCTGAGTGGCTGCAGACTTACTGTACATGACAGGGTGTAACAGTGTGCTCTATTGTGCTCTCCTGATTAGCCTGGACTTTCAAAGCTTTCTGCTTGTTTACTCAAACTGTTGAACAATACAATGACCTGGTTCTTTTGTACTTTTGCTGTGTCATTTCGCTTCCTTATGAGAAACTATTGTACACAGGTGGTGTTGAAGAGCCTCCTCCAATCCCAAGTCACAAATAAACTTTTATGAGGCGAAATGTTACAGTAAATTGAAACATGGAAATGCAAGGCACAGTCTCTGTTATTGTTGCTGTAATGACCATGTATAATCATAAAACTGCAATATATTCAGTCGACTGTTCATCCTGTGAATCATTAGAACTGAGAATATTGTTAATGTGGAGAAGTAAACAGCTTATGTAAATGCATTATGTAAATGTACCATTTAAACTTTATTTCAGAAGTACTCTGGTCCTCTGTGTGTGTGTGTGTCACTCCTTATCAACAGTTAGGTTAGAAAAGTGGCTGCCTGACATTAGTTAGATGAGCTAGAGAAAACAGTTTTCAGTCTTTACACTGGGATCACACAGTTAATCCCTTTACATTACGTTACCACCATTAATGCTCTGTATCTGCTCTCGGGGCGTTGGAGTGACTTTACGCTGGTGTGGTTTAGCCACTGGAACTGTTTAGGTGGCGATTTCCGCAGATTCTCATTTTTACAATAAGACACAAGTTTATCAGAGACCTTTTTCAAAGGTGACTTTGTGTTTTCCATTAGAGCTGCCAGACTTCAGAGATCAGACGAGCTGAGTCACTGCCCCGTTTTAAATCACTGCTAAAGCTGCTTTAGATTCTTCACCTCAATGCTTTTTATCCTTGGTTTTAACCCACTTTCTTTTGTCTGTTTTATTGAGTGTGGTGTTTTCACATTGATAATTATCCCTGTCAGATTTGCCTTGCTAATTGACACTTTGTCTTTTTCCCTTGAGTCATTTACTGCTTCGTTTTGTTTGCATGCACAGCCCAAAAGCACTCGGCAACATTAATAAAGTCATTATTTAGTTGATTGTTTTATCATTTATGACTGTATTTATAAGCGATAGAACATCAAAGTGCAACAGAATCAGTTTTATCAAAGTTTACATATGTGGACAAAAAAAGATAATGTACAACTTTATCTCCAGCTGATGAGAGAGGTGAGTGTGTTGTAGCACGTCCATCATATCTGCTGGGGGCTTGCTGCTTGAGGCTACATGATATTTCACAGATTAAATTGCATTGTGAGTAATGAAGGAGATGGGCTTTTAGATACATCTCAGTGAGTTTACTGCTCCGATGTAGCAGTTAGTGTTGACTTTACTCTCTTATCTAACCTGTGATCAGCTGGTGCAACGGGATGCTGGTGTGTAACCTTGAAATGTGACTAAGCGACCGAAGCCTGTGAGAAAGTTTATCCAAAAGATGTTTCGATTGACACGTTTGCTGGGTATTGATGCCTATCAGCAGCAGGGCCAATCACTCAGGTACTATCCAGGTGCATTCCTTCCTGGGGCAGAGAGTCCTGCAGGGCTGCAGTCACCATCCGTGTGCCAGCCCAACAGGTTTGACTTTCCTTTCAGCCTTTTCTGAGCAGCACCGGAGAGAGCAGCAGCGGTGGGAGCCATCTGCCTAGAGGCTTAATGAGAAAGCCCTTTATGTTTTATTCAATAGTCAGGTGTATTGTTACAAACTTAAAGAGGAAAAAAAAAGTATTACAGTAAACCACGAGGGCTGCCTGCTATTTGATATAGAGTCGAGCCCTAACATCAGTGCTCTCCTCTTAAGCATGGGGGTTTACACGATCAGTTGCAGATCACCAGAGCCTGTGAGCTTAGTGTGTCTGGTTTCCTGTGTATTGACTCCTGACCTCAGACTAGTGTTAGCGTGATTTTGAATGCAGACGTGTGCGTTTTACCGTGTGTGTTTGTTGAGATCGTAGATGGCTTTGATGTTGCTATTTGCCGCCGCGTGGATTTGTGTTTCACATCAGTGAAAAAAACAAGGGCATCCTTTAAAAGATAAGACTAACCCAGACATGTGTATACATGTGTGTGCGCGTGTCCGTATCAGTGTCAGTGTATGTGTGTGTGTGTCAACAGTGTGTGGTGATTGGCACAGAAGTATGCAGCTGCAGTCACATGTGCCAGCTTTGAAAAAGCTACATAATCAAGTGGAGCGTCACTCACTCACTGGCTTGGGATCAGAACCAGTGTTGACAGTGAAGCGTCTTGTAAACAACAAAACATCATATTCATTTCGTAGTGCGTTTTTTATTTTACATGCTTAGAAGGAAAAAAAAAACATCTCCGTCAAGCACACACACACACTCACACATTTAGAGTGAAGGTTAGCCAAGGACTTGGAAGCTATCTGATGCTGTGCTGTGATTTCTCTAACCTCCTTGTTGATTTACAGCAGCTGAAGTGGGCACAAACACTCCTCCGCCGAGCGGCGCGATAAACTTATGACCATATCTCATTGCGTCGGCTGGGCTCAGCAAATGAAATGGATTTATCTCTAAATCAGTGACATATACTTCTAATGCATCTTTGTATCAGGCCAAGGCAAAGTATCTCCATCTCATCGCTCATACGTTTATGCAACCTCTCCAGAAGGGCAATGCCAAAGGAGAGCAAGAGTATTTCAGCTGTTAGGACAAGGACGTGTTTGATCCGAGCACTGAAAACACTCTCATGCCAGCTAGAACTGGGAGTCTGTTAGCTTAGCATAGTATCACTTCATGGCTAAAGGCTGCGACACTACAATTCACCAACAAACCGCTTTGTCGCCAGAGTTTCAGCTGCAAAATCACAAGCCAAACTGTGCTCTAACTGGAAAAGTTTCAGACCTTAACAATATTGTCTTTCCTGTCAGGAGTGATATCAATGTAAACAATACATGAGAAAAATCCATATAAAATCCACCAAGCACAGCAGTAAAAACCTAAAATATGAAAACCATCCATCTCTGTCCACAGTGATCGGTCCTCAGTTTTTTTTATCTCCATAAATCGATAATAGAAACAGCTTCTTCAAAACAATAAGGCAATTTGTGCAAATTCTATACAGGTCAAGACAGAAGGAGAATAAAACACACAACAGGTTCATATAGTGGAAACTGCAGGGCTCTGACCTGCCTCTAATCAAAACAAGAAAACAGCAGATGGAAAAGGACGGGTGCTGGGGTTCAAAAAGAGAAAGGCCTGTTTCTATGTGAGCAGATGTGTGACAGCTCTGACCCCCGCCCACCACCACCACCACCACCACCACCCCAGTGCTGGAGGGACAGGCCTGTTTCTGCAGGGCTAAATTGGCTGTCAAAGCTGCCATAGACAAGCCTTCATACAAGCAAGCTTCTCATATTTCTTCTGTAATATGAACCCGGGGGTGGGGGGGGGAGAAGAAATGCAATTACCGCTCCCCTTTTTTCGTATGTCATCTCTGTCATGTATGAAGGTAAGAACACAGACATGCTCTTGTTAAAATGACTCCCCGAAAACTCATTTTCCACTCCAACAACAGACGCTGGTGTATGGGATGCTATTACCTGGACCACGTAAGATCACAAAAACCACTCCATATTATATGTTATTACTCTCCTCAATGCACTGAATATACCACCTCAGAGCTTGAGTTACACCGTCTCCTCTTCTCCACAGGCTTTTCACATTTCTCTAAGCACAAATGCTAATGAGTCTTTGCTCCACTTGTCTAACAAAACAAAAACCATAGTCACCACCTGACGTCTCATTAAAATAATTTAGCCCAATTCAAAGCGACACAAACGCACCTCTGGAGACTTGAATGGGCCGTCACAGGTCCAAAATGACTATTCTTTGTTATGCAAAGCAACATAATATGAGCTATTACTGTACAAGCCTCTGTCGTGTGCACAGTTCATCGTCACACAAGCTGAATGACCTCTGGTTTTATTAATGGATGAGTCTAACGCTGTTGTGTAACAAACCCCAAACAAAAAAACAAATGTCTCTGTATCCAATTGGCTTTTTACATGGTCTGTTGCGACACGACACTTTTATGAGTTGTGAAGCCTAAAAATGATCAGAGCCGATGTTAAGCTATAAACAAAACAACACCACTAACCTAATACAAAGTAAAGGTTTTGGTGATCAGCATGTTGTCGTTCAACGTCCCTGACAACCTCTGTGGTCTCATTTAGCCACTTGTTAGCCTTTTGTTTCACAAAACATGATAAACCATTGCTACAGTATAGAGCCGTCCACTGCTGCAACTACTGAACAAAACTTACTTAGAAGATAAAACTGCAGCAAAGACGACCGAAACTTTGCCATGTAAATATCCATCACAGTTTACAAATTGATTTAATGATCATAATGATAATGACTTGGTGTACCTGGTGTATAATTATGAGGAATGTGTGCATGGCTGTTACCTGAATTTCATGTGCTGTCTTGTTCAGATTCAAATAAAGCGGTTTCGATGTCTAGATCATTTCTTGTTGTTTAAAACCCGCGTGGCTGACTGAGAGCTCACAGCTCTTGTCCTGTGTGACGCTGCTAAAGTCCCTGATCTTATGAGTTACTTTGATGATTGATTGTAGTTATCTGTTAGTGTTGTGCACCTAAATGCATCCTTAACTTGCCTTGGTCATAGCACACAGATTAAACCCCATCCAGTGCCTCCTTATGTGGGTGCAGGTTAGGTCACTGTATCTTGTCTCATTTCACAAACCAAAGTATTTCACAATGACATTTTCAATTTTATCATATCATACTTTTTTATAAATCGCTCTGAATAAGACCGTCCTCTACATACTTGAATTTGAAGTTGACTGACAGTCGCCCACGGTGACGGACTGCAGTCCCCGCCCCTTGTCTGCCCAGATTTCCTCATTAAATGCGCTGCTATGACACAGCAGAGGTGATCGATGGCACTGCTCTCTCATCCTCGTGTGCTCCTGACATGATTTATCATTTACCCTCCCCCATTTCCCTCCATCTCCTGGCTCCATAACCCTTACACCTCTTCCATCTCATTGCTGTATGTAAGCTACAGGTCAGAATCACATGTGAGGAAACCGCAAGTGGAGATGAGACATTTAAGGCAAACCTAATTTTAAGAAGCCTGCTGTAAACATCTGGGGAGGACATTCCCAGACATGATACACCATCGTAGTGACTCACTGCCACGTTGCTCTTTAGCTCCATCTGACAATCTGATTGGACTCTCGGAAAGACATTTCCACCAGCTGATAGATCACAGGAAACACTCTCTCACACAAATTAAATAGGAGTGCCTTTCTCCTGCGGCTTTTCTTTCTCCCTTGACACGAGAGGAGGTGATTCACCAACTCAGGGGAGGTGGAACGGGCCCTGACGACTTCTATGACACATGAACTTCTCGCACTCTCATTACCCACGATCCATCATCAGCGCCCGACCGGCTTATTCTCTTTAGCTGCAGCGTATAGAGAACCACGTGTGACCACTGGATGAATCACAATTAAACACCTCCCACCACCCCCTCCTCTACTGCCGCTGTGGCAGCTATATCACTCAGGGTTATCAGTGCGAGACAGCCCAGCGCGTGAATTAAATGCAGACAGAGACAGGAGCTGTCACTCACCTCGTTCAGAGTGAGTATATCCATCTGCGTCTCCGAGCCACAGAGGCACCAAGGACACGTAGCAGCCTATCACCGTTCAGGCATAGTTCCCATTTCCCAACTCGTTTCTACTGTCTGACTATTATGTTCTTCATGAATAAATTTGGTTTCAGAGCACCGCAGTGCTGCTTACTCCTGTACTGGGTGGGAAAAAAAACAAAACAACCATTAACAGCGACACAGGAATTCAGGGCACATACTCAAAACATGCTTTTCAGTGCTGGCAAACAACTGTCTGTTTGCTGTTTTTCTTAACAACCACAAACGGCAGAAACATGTAACGTAATGTGTGCCAGGTGCATATACGCATGTGCACACACACAATCATGCACACAGACACATACATATCCTCTGAGGCACTACTGCTATTGGATTTCCATACCTCCCTCTCATATAATGAAATGCAGATGCTGTTTGGTGCTCCAGACAACACAGCTCGCCTCTGCTTTCCAGCACACAATCACAGGATTACCATGTAGTGCGTGGTGCTGCTGGTGAACAGCGCCGGGCTGAGGGAGTAGAGAAGATGAAATTTCACACAAATTATAACCAGCGTGTGACTCATTATGACACATTTCATGGCTCAGAAAAGGACATTTTCACCTTTTTACTTTCTGTCTAAATCATCACTTCAGCCAAATCATAAAAAAAGACACTTTTCCTTTTAGTGCCACTTCGTTGAGCTGAGTGATTTTTGGACAGTCCGTCGGTACATCTCTGCATGTCAGTGACTGAGAGTGATTTACACCATTGTTTGGCCCAGTGTTGAACTTTCCCATCAGACAGCATTCACAGCTCGCAGATCGCTACGGGTGATTTTCAGACGCAATTATCATCAAGAAATCACCTACATATTCTGTCACTTCTGAGTTTTTCCAAGCGATCACTGTATGAGCTGAAATAACAGCACAGTCTCCATCTTTAACTTTTTTTTGTTTGTGGATTTTGCCAGACAACACTGTGGTGATAAAAATCAGGGTTTTAGCAGCAGAGCAGCAGCTTGGAAACAACCGCTGGTTAACAAGTGGCTTTTTAGGACACATTAAATTTACTGTTTTATTCCTTTTCTGCTGCCTGAAAATGAAAACAGGTTTATTGTGGAATAAGTTACATTAAAATACTGTATACATATATATGAACACGGAGACCACAGGAGAGACGCAAGCTAATGAAAGGCTGAAACTAGGCAGAATGTCAGTACAACATAATGACGTCATGAACGTGCTAATTAGCGTATTGTGTAATCTAGCTAAATTTAGCAACTCTGCCAGCAGGCTTTCACTACGTCCTTTTGAATGAAGTTGTTTACAGCAACTCGTCAATAGTTTTGGTTTCGGTTCTTCCAAAAAGTTGTCTTAAAAGACCAAACGTGACCTTTAAACAGTCGAAACGAGAGGCCAAGTGGGTGTCCGTTTGTTACTGAACAAAGATGCTTAATTGAGAGAACTTTAATTGGCTGCAACTTTGAGCATCAAAGTTTTTTTTTTTATATAGTACTTTAAGAGGATGCAGTGACTGTTCAATCCTTTCCTCTCATTAAAGGTCACCAAGTTAAGCATGCGTGAGTCATGCTGGCAGCGTCTGCATCGTGTGTGAGTTCGGGTTCAAGTGTTTTCGGGCTTTCTTGTGGTAAACATGTGCATTATAGGAGTCTTCGCTCACTGCCATAAGAATTTAACAAACACCCAACGTGTGCTTTTAAAAGACAAATCTAAGTAACAGAGAAACATTTTTCTTCATCACACAGTTTAAGTCGTCGGATTAATTATCCAAAGATAGTCTGTTGCAAGCTCTTTCACCTTTGTCACGGCATCTTATTAGCACGAAGACGGCCTAACAGGGATACTCTTCAGTTGCTCTTTCCGCAACTAATTGGGCCCCTGAAACTGCTACCAGCTTGGTAATTGGGGCATTGTGTCAGAATCTGCACTTCACTGCTTTACCCACTTGTAATTAAAATTCACATGGGGCTCAGGGGTTAGTGCTGTGTCCATGCGAGTGTGGCAAAGCAAAAAGTAAAACTAAAAGTAAATGAAAACACTGGGAGTTTCAATTTGCATAATATTAACTAACACATTTATTAAATATACGCTGTAAAACTTATCAAACTTAAGCTGAATCAACGACATAAATATGTTGGTATCAAATCAATTTCTAATTATAGATATTAAAACATAATTCTTTATGATGTCAGTCATGAGCGCAACTAAACAACTATTGCAAGCCAGATGAATGTAAAAATACATTTAAATGCAATTTTTAGCTCTGAAATATGTTTTTAATTTCAGAGAAATAACTTGATTGTGGCCTCAGAGTGCGACGCTGCGACATCAATCACGAATCTCAGCGTGAACGACAAACAAACAAACCTGGAGCCTCAGTAGCTGAGCTCAGAGGGAGGGAAAAGCTAATACAGAGAGAGGCTGTGATTTTGAAGCAATTGTTCTGTGATTGAAGTACTCCACTCCCCGGCCCCGAGCTATCAAATAAAGTCTGATCCCTCTTCCTCTCTATCCTCCAAAATCTTTTAATGAGGCCAAATCCTTTTAACTCGTGCCCTAACTGCCAGAGTTATGGATATAGCTGTGTATGCGTTTGTCACTGTGTGTGTGTCACAGTGTGTGTGTGTGTGTAGGTGCGTGTGTGTACAAATAAGCTCAGAGCAGTTTTCTCATTCTGAAAGGGAAGATCACTAAGTTTGTCTGGAGGAAAAATCACATCAAAGAGATCAAAAGACGGAAAACGTGGCGCACTAATATCAGGCAGAGAGAGTATCGTCTCACAAAACCAACAGCAAACCGCAGCCATTGTAACCGATATATATACTGCCTCAGAGATTATTAGGTCTGAACTGCGGCTGAAGTAAAAAAAAAAAAAATATATATATATATATATATATATCTCTTCGTCCAATATATTGCACCTGTCAGAGTTGGAGCTTTCATTAACCAATACCCTGGGACAGTAGTGTAAAACTATGACCACACTGTGACCCTGGATATAAAACTGAAATGAGTTTTAAATTCTGATTTTATATGCAATTAATAACAGGCAATTTCATTTTACCGCAACAGTAAATTGAGTGCCGGCTACAAAAATAATTTATTCTCAGAGGAAGTGGCCGAAATTATTTGATAGGCATCAGTTAGCTTAACATGAACGCACACACACACACACATATGCGCGCACACATACACACACACACATGCATACTAGTGGGAATGGCCTGTGTTAGGTTAGCCAACAAGTATGGCCGTATGTCAAGGAAATGTTTTCGCTTTTCCACACTTCAGGTGCAGAGTGGAATTTTCTGAGGAGCTGTTATCATTCAGTCAAACTGCAGAGTAGAAACGGATGTTTCAGTGGCTCCAGAAAATGCACTGTATAAGTTACTGTATGCAGAGATTAGAGCACACCAGGTATGTAAACTCTAAAAAAATCACAGACAAACACTGAATGGACTGCCAGGAAGTTCTGTAGTGACTGACATTTGTGAGTGGAAGTATCCCAGTCACTGTGGTGATGCTTTAACTTCTGCTGTGGAGCCAACAGGATGTTGATATTCAAGGTTCAGAGTGAAAGATCCTCACAACTCTTCTACTAGAAAGCCTGGTACTACATGTTGTGCAGACATTTGTGGTTCCCGTGCCATTCATTCTTACCAGTAACACTTTGTTTGATTTGTTAGATTACCATAACACTGACAGATGCTCATGCCCGTTTCAAAGCCGTCTAACCAGTAGCACAAGGGCTGTGCATCTTAATTCCTCGCAAGAGTATTATTTGCTTAAACACAGCGCATTACATCATTCAACTTCATTTGCAATACAAACTTTATGCAAGTCATCTAGCTTTAAAATGAAAAGTAGTGATTTCACTGTCTCCCATGGTGAAACCTATTAAAGGCGTTTAGAGCTGCAAGGGTCTGTGTGTGCCTTGGAGCTGATGTGATGAGCAGCACATGCAGCTAAAGATAAGACATGATCCTCCTCTGAGAGAAGAGCTGAAGCCGTGCTGCATCTCAGAGGTAAGGTTCACATAAAGGTGTGCACGCAAACACATAACGATCATTATGTGAGATGCAAGCAGGGCTGTCGATAGATAAATCTCTAATAACAGCCATTATTTCCTTGTCAGTGGTGTCCGACTAAGATTGATGTTCTTCCTTTGATGAGTGGGTCAAAGTAGATGCATGATGACCCACTTCAGCCCCGGGGTTTCTAACCTGTTTAATATGCTATGGCCTAAATAGCTGGTGTACAGACCATCACTAATTCAACCTTCTCAGCCGATCACAAAGCTGCCGTGCCCATGACTAACAGTAAATGACCCCTGAAAGCTATAATTGTCGGTTCCTCTTTGTGCACGGGCGGATGGAGGTGTGGACTGACCTTGTTTTCACCTGTTTTAATGGCTGAGTGTTCGTCTGTGGAGGGCCTTACACGCTACCAATCTGTAAACTGATGCCGCCTCTGATCCCGAGAAGGACGATATCAAAGGGAAGCAGGGTGAAAGACTGACATTAAAGAGCTCACGATCCAATGAGCGGGAAAGGATGCTCATTTAGAGATTGAAGAAACTGCATTTGAATTCAGATGAACCAATTTAAAGGGTCTTTCCAGTTTATTTCAACTTGGATTCACATCAGCTTCCAAGCTCTCAGATTTATCTCTGGTGTATCCGAGCCAGATGTTTGAAAACCAAACGTCTACCAGATGCTGTCATTAAATGTAATTAAACACAAATAGATACAGTGTTATATGGTCAATTCACTATAATTTCATCTCCACATGACCAACACTGTCATCCCACATCTGTGTGATGACATATTTTCCATCTCCACCATCCCCTCGCATAAACGCAGCATGTTGTGTGTGCAGTTACAGTTTAACCACAAAACAAGGCATTATATTTAACTGCAAGTCAAGTTGATTTAGATGAACTACTAATGATTAAAACTTGTCACCAGCGACCAAAATGTGAAAATAACCTGCAACAACTATTAAAAAAATGAATAAATAAGGCACAGAGACATGAATGATAGTCTAGTAGTCTGCTAGTCTCTGTCTTACTTGAATGAATGGGATAATTGGGAACCTTCTCACTGACAGGGAGGACAAGCTGAGACCAAGACATGATAGTAAGCTGGAGGAAGTTGACCTTCAATACCACCAAGTTATAACTCCCCACAGTGTCATGTGTGTCTCAATCCACCGATTAAACATGTGATCATATCTTAACACAGAACTTAACTAGACAAGTATCAGGACAGCTGTAAGTATGTAAAACTGTAGTATAGAAATCCAGAGGGTCTCAGTGCATGAAGGAAACATTTGGAGATTATAGAGTGTCCTCTATAATTTAGAGAGCACACATTAAGTTGCATTAACTTATCCTACATAACTGCCTCACAACATCGTAACCATCCATTATCCATTGCCCAACCCTTGTACCCCCACCCCCCCCTCGCTCACACGCAAAGCACATGGACACCACACAGACCACTATAATTAGGAGGACAAAGCAGGAAAATGAGGGTCCCATTGAGAAGCAGGTGGGTGAGTTGAACTAATGAGTGAGCCTATTGTTGAGGATTACCCCACTGTCACGGTTCAGGATCACAGTGAACAGCTCATCCCCACACTCTCACGAAACACCATCACACGCCATGTCACACACCCCTCAAGTGCTGACAGGTATGGGTATCAGTATGCCTGGAAGACCACTCGCTTCAGCCCCGCGGGCAAAAAAAAAAAAAACACCAAGACAGCAATTAAAGGAGGCATTTAAAGATGGCCTCCCTCTGTAAAGTTACCATTAGAAAAACACCCTCTCCCTCCCTTCACTGCAAACACTCTGGGCTGCAGGCAGCTGATGGTCTATGACTAAACCACACACACACACACAATTAAACAGACTCTTCCCCCTCTCTGCATACAGACTAACACACCCATACACATGCTGCTGTAATGCTGTTGTGCCAACAACATCACAGGAACGACTGATGGCACTGATGACAGAAAGAGGGGAGCGGTGCTGAAAGGACGACAGGCGGTGAACACGCTTCCTCAGAAACAACATGTCAGGAGAAATGACACATGGTTCGGAAACACCTCCAACAGGTGGTAAAACAGAAACTATGCATTCACTGTATCTTAAACGGACAAAATAGTTGCCAGGCATTACACAAGCAGATATTTGTGTAGAGTGGAGGTAGCAGACAGGAAAAGCAGTGTCGACGAGGATCGTTTTTGTATTGATCTGTGCAGAGGAGGTGTTTGTAAGCTACTGGAAGTCCCTGAATTACCCGCTCCAGCCCGCTCTGACACATCCTGGCTCATAACAGTAATATACAGTGTTTCTCGACCAACAGTAAATAGGATAAATGTTTGCGCTTGTGGCTGTGTTTTACAGTGAGGGGGGGGGGGGGGGGGGGGCATGTCTGCATTTAGTCCATGTCTGCTTCTAGTTAAACCATGTGTCATATCATCTTCACCCAGCTTCATCTGTAGCGACGCCTCCAGCTGCTCCTTATCAGTGCTTCTGTTAATAATTTACGAGACAAACACTGCCATTTACAGTACACGGGTATATACTGTAAATGTAGGAACGTGTTAATGTGGTAACCTCAGATATGGAAGATAAGAGCCTTGTCAGTACTTCGATTAATTATTACCACACCATCCGATATGTAAGGCATATATGAAGTCATTTATCCAAGTAATTCAATTGCCAGTGTCGGAGAATTGCAGCAGTGCTGTCTACTGTAACGTAGGCTGGTAGAAATTTGCAGAGCAGTCTCATAATAACAATGTTGGCAAGCCAATTAATTCTGTATTAACGTCACACGGAAGGAACATATTTGCCATTTTCCAGCCTATAAAACCAACATCCAAGTCATAACTCTTCACAACCGATGGAAGTGTTTTCCCAAAGTGCTGATACAGCCAACTTGGCTTTGCGCAATATGGAAATGTCTGAAAAGCAAACAAACAGGCATGGCTTGTGTGGACCATTAAAAGGTATATAAATCTGAAGTTGAATCTATTTTCATCATGCACATTATTATTTACTTCCACGCAATCAGTTGTGACTATCCCACTGTGGCCTGTTGCTGGATAACATCAGGTTCTGTTTCTGGGCTAATTTAGATTTATATGCCTCTTGATGTCCTGACAAAAGGAAAAGCAGCCAAACTGTTGTTATTCTTACGCAGGAGCCTGGTTATAATATCATTTTTGAGCCAGTTGGAAATGCAAAACACTCATGAGCAAGGAAATTATAGATTTAATTTCCCCAAGTATAATGAAGCAGGTCTAGAAACGGTGTTAACTTTTGCTGCTCCTGCCTACGGTGATGTTATAAAACACTGGCATATCTGACCTGCACGTCGTCTCTCTGAGGGCTCAGACTTGCGGATGTGACACTGAAGCGGGGCGACTGTCTGAGTGCTGTAATTAGCATTTATTTTGGGGTAAACAGCATTGCACTTGGTCTTGACACAGCTGCAGGAGGTGGCTGCGACTTTAAAGGGGGATGTGATGAGTGAGACCAATTAAAAAGCGGGGTCAAAAGCAAAAGATCAAAGGATGTGTGACTGAAAATGTCACTTCAAAAATAATGCTGCATTCTTCGCAAAGAGTGCAAAGGCTGCAGAGACATTTACGCTGAAATATGTAGCACCACCAAAACACACTAATAGAGAAATAGAAAAAAAAGAAAGTCTGCCCACAGTACTGAAAGTCTAACAATTTCACAGTAAGCTGTTCCAGTGAACATAGATCGTACCTAGGAGTGTCTGTATATATATATATACACACACTGAGTCCAGCCTGTCACTATATTTCTCCCCAAGAGGAATCTAATAACCTGTATATGTGCTGTATATTGTTCAGGTTTCACATGAAAGCATTCCTCTCTGGGATAAGCTTTAATGGCTATTATTTATATTTGGGCCAGGCAGGTTTATTCTGTGCGCCTGCAGAAATCATTATACTTCCCCTTGGGAGAGGGGCTGTAGCAACGTGTGTTTCACCCTGGCAGATGACTCAGCAATAATATGTTTCCCCCTTTATCGGTTTTTCCTTTGGTGTTATTGGTCACCTTCCACTGGGGTCATTAAAAAACAACTAGTGGAGACAGACAGGGACCACATACATTAGTGAGGGTTCTTTACGGTGTAATGAGGAGCAACTTCTGATTATTGGATCTGCACAGACTAAAGCCAAGGGAGACATAAGTATTCATTGTTTCAGTTGAAATGTGCACTGTGTAGGGTTGACTAAAGGGGGGGGGGGGGGGGGTCGTACACTGGCATTTACACTTTTGGCTTCACTGTTGACAATCTGCAAAGAGATCTGAATCAATAACTGAAGTGAAGTTAACAGGAAATGAAAAGCCTTTGTGATGTTATCACGGTTTGACATCAACTCAACTGGAAATAGATGGCTGACAGGCATTTATATAGTACGAGCGGCTGCATATGCAACAACACCTGTCAGACACAAAAGGGGACAGGTACATCCACAGACACATCTCCATGACATGCATACAAAAAGCTTGTATTACGCTAAAATGCTCCCCTCTTTTCCCACACCTTTTCACCATCTATCTTTGTCACACACAAACACAACGAACTTCACACAGCTGTTTGTTGCCTTTGACAAGCCTTCATTCAACCAGAGCTCTGATGCACACGAAACACAGAGCATTAGGATTACATGTATCTATGAGGTCTGTCGTGAAAGGGCTGGAAAACCCATGCAAGAATATCAACATAGAGAAAGGCTTGGGAGGCTTATTGTTTCATATATGATCTTTAAAACTGAGCGTGTGAGTTTTTCCAAGATGGGCTCAAACGCGCTAATAGAAAAGAGTGTAATCTCCATTTTAACAGTTAAGGTGACCAGTGAAATGAATCCTTTAAAGGCTACCACAGGCTCAACGAGGATCAATCTGGCAACACATGGTGCTCATATCGTCATAACGCCCGGCGGGCCGCACACTGGGCCCAAAATCTACAGCATCAGGTGGGCACTGGGCTACCAGCAGAACTAGCATGGTGTTGGACTATCTGTATCTCTAGCCACACCAGAAGTCCAAAATTCCCGCCTCCCAGTTGCTGTCACCTGGCCTTACCATGTCACACCGAGCGCAACGGCTAACTTTAGGCTAACTTCAAACCAACAGACTCGCAACAACACGAAGTAGCAACACACAGTAGCACAGACAGCATCGACCTACCTTGTTGAAGTGAAGCGGTGGCTGCTGTGTGTCCGTTGAAAGTAATTCCACCAGAAAGAGTGAACATCAGAACAGAAAACTTCTGACTTAAATTGTAAAAAGTGTTTCCCACATGGCAGCCAAACCTAAACGCTGTCAAGTCTTGTCAACTAGGCCTCCTAAGTTACCGTTGCTAGGTTACAGCTCTTGATTCTAAAATGGCACACAGGCAGCAACTTAACTGCTTTACGGGTCTTTGACCTAAGACGGAAGCAGACAGGTATGAGAAGTGAAAAGAAAACCTAAAAGACACCTAAAGAGAATTTATTATATATTATTTATTAATTTTATCTTTCAAATGATGGATAAATTCGTTTTTGGTGTTACAGGTCTGTTCTGTTCTAAGTTCATAATATTTACATTTTTTATAAATGTTTTTAATAATAATTTTTAATAATAATAAAATGTTTTTAAATAGAATAAAAGCTGAATATTAGGCATAACAATCAAAGTTATAGTGTGCGGTTTTTCCATTGCAAAAATAGCCCCCAACATTAGAAAACAGTGGTAAACAAGGGGGAAAAAACATGATTTAGACGAGGTCAGACTGGAAGCAGACCACAGATCTGCTATATGTTTGTTCCAGATTTGTGGTTGCTGAGAAGCAAACTGCTGCTTTGCTATAAATTGGTTTAAAATTCAAAGGCAAAGCCATCCCATATGACCTGAGAGGCCTGGAGGTTACAGTAGTTCACCAACATAAATTCAAGGAAAAGTTTTACTTTTCATTAGCACCATATCTCTAAGAGGTATGAGATATTCTGAGGGGTTCTATATTTTTGTTTACAACAACAGCAAATCCAAGTATTGGCAAGTCCATCTGTCAATCCTGTGGCTCTGCGCCTCAAATCCCTTGTTTTGTTTTGTTTTTTATTAAGGACCTATATAAAATTTTCAGAGACTAATATACTAAGGCTTGAACAGATGGGCCTCACAGTTTTTAGCAAACATTATTCCAGTAGGGGTAAATGCATTTGCTGGGTTGTAGTTTGTGAATATTTATAGAACACAGGAGTTAAAACACACATTCAGCTGCTCAATGTAACTAATGAAGACTGAAGAGCATAGCTAACAAGGACTAAAGTGGGTGTTAGCATGTGGCAATATTAGAGACCTTGTTAGTCTGAGGCATCTGCTCTTCTGTCTGAAAGGGAAGAGAGCACACACACACACACACACACACACACAGGTGGAGCATCTGAAACATGTTAGTGCTGTCAGGAAGACACTGACAGCTCCAGTTGAGGAGTTTGTTGGGAGAGAGTGTCGCCTTCTGTCTGCTGCAGCCGCCAATTTAGTTTTTAAGGTAGTTTGTTGCTTCACAACAAATCGTTTTCATTCAGTGCTGATGTGTTTTTTTTACGTCTGCACAACAGAGCTGCATTTACAAAGGAAATCACGGACATCCAGGCACCTGGTCCACCACCTGTCACTGCTGGCAAACTGAACATGCGGCTCACTCACACATCTGTTGACGCTGCTTCACACTCAGACCAGGGGACAAAAAGCTGAAGTGATATTTGTACCCGAGCTGAACATTGTGTTTGTTGTTGAGCCAGTTTACTGTTTTACTGGATCAATGCCCTCACAAAGCCCCATGCAATAGCCTGAAGAAAAGAGAGTGCTTTTTCAAGTTCAGTAAAAGTAATTTTATCAATACAGCTGCGTACGAATATACAACAACAAAACACACCTGCTCATCTGTTTGCACAGGTACACTTCAATTTACAAGACAACCCTTCACAAAGCGCTGTAGAACATTACATTTCTTTTGTACTGTAATAAATAAATAAAAGCACAAACATACAGTATATACATGGTACTAAAAATCAACTCAAAATACTGCCACTGCTTTATCACCCCATAAGGAGACTCCAATTAATCTATTATCTTGTCTGTAAAAACATTGAGACGCCTAAAGCATTGGCACAGGGACCGCTTTACACAACAATGCCCATGAGATATAATAAGTAAATATAGGCCACAACATGAATAATCAAGTGTAGTAGTAAAGTATAAAGCATTATCAGCTTCATCGTATTGTCCTGGGCACTTGCGAAGATAATTTCAGGATAATATCTTCCACCCATTACAGGGTGTAAAGCTGCAGCAAAGAGGAACAGGTTACATCCGACAGCCATGCTACGTAGCAAGTCTGTGAGGTTGTATTAAGACACAAGTTCAGAGCTAAATGCTAAAGTCAGCATGCTAACATAAGCCAACATTCATTGTATTTGTTTAGCATGTTAGCATGCAAATGTTTCATTGTCAGCATTAAACACAGAGTTCATTTCATGCCGATGGGAATGTCAGTTTCGCAGGTGTTTTGAAAAACTACTGGACAAAATAAAAGTTGTAGTGGAGATGGAAAAAACAAAACGGGGATCACTGGGATAATAGGGATTCAACCTCTGGGAACTATGAATGTCTGAATGAAATTTGTTATCAATCCATCTGGTGGTAATGAAAAATAATGAAAGAAAACAAGAACGTCACCAGAGATGTGTGATTATAATTGTTGTAATTGCATTAGAGCGTAATTTAGCTCGGCCAAGCGTGTCTTTTTTTACGCTCGTCTTCCTGCACCACGACTTCCCTCTATATTTTCCAGGGACAGATGAGCTCAAAAGATGCTTTCTCAGGCTTTCGTGATAGAATTGTTACGCTCTGATAAAACTGACATATTAGTACAGCTGCAACATCTTTTTTAAACCCACAACATCGGTGCTTATTTCTCCATAACAAGAAAAACGTGGCTGAGATAAAAAGAAATAAATGATGGCTACAGGCGGTGGGTCGGAAAAAACGTGAGACTGACACTGTCGCACCTCATCTTTCAATCCTAATGTTTTGTGCTTCACGTTATGCTCGGCTTGTACATAAACACAGCCTGTCTGATGAATGAAAAAGGGGCAGTTTACTCTGTAGCAAGACAATCACCCACTAGAGAGAGGCAGCGTGATGTTTCGCTGATATTGGATATACACTTTCTCTCGCTCTGTGGTAAATTTAATAAATAAAGAGCTCAAGAGATGAGATATGTGGGACCTGAGAAAGGAAGGCGGTGAGGGAGGGGTAGCAGGAAGAAGAGAGGGGGAGAAGGGAAAAGGTGTGGCTGCAGGGGCCCAGGCAGACAATGAGGACCACACACATATACAAAAACAGAAAACAGAAAATAGAGACACTGAACATCCCTTGGTGCCTCGAGCTAAGGTGCATGACACATGCAAGATTGAGTTTGTAACAATCTCAGTTTCGTTATTTCCACTTCTCTTTCTGGGTTTCCAGTAACTCACCCCTGCACAATAACAGACAAAAAAAACAATCTTTCAAATATACAAAAAACAAAACTTTTTTTTTTTTTTTTTTTTAACAGGGAATTACTGTCTGAAGCCGTCCTGATCCAGTCCTGGTTCTGACGCTTCATGAATGTCTTCCTCCGAGTGCTGGGTTGGCCTTTTAGAGTCTGATATTTTGTTGATATTCAGAGGTACACAATGGTTTCCTCCCTGCCCTCCTCCCCACTGCTGTCCGTCTCCAAGGAAACCAGTGCACTGAGGTCCAGCTGAGGGTCACTCGAATGGGGGAGCTCTGGATATGGATCAGCTCCGCTTGCTGTCGACGACCATGTCTCTGCTATGTAGGTGTGATCGTTATGATCTGAGTGGGCACACACACAAAAACACACACATATTATACCAGAAATGCAGCAACTGACACTGAGAATAGATTGACCAAATTAAAACTAAAGAGACTTCATCATTTAGTAACCACTGATAAATAATCACCAGGATGGGACATGTAGCCAGGGTTTAATGAGCTCAGTCTAATTGTTTAGCTCACTCATCTAATCACCAACAGCCTATAGATCAGCTGCAGCTGCTGCAGCTCAGCCTGCTGCAGGCACCTCGGATGGAGTGAAAGTGAAAACAATACAATTTTCATGACATCCATCATTCTTACAGGTGCCACTTTTATCATTATCTGTGCCAAACCAATCAATCGTCATGGTCAGGATTCCATGACACCTGCCTACGCACACTTCACGGCTGACAAGAAGAGATGAGGGAACCAGAGACCGGAAATGAGACCAAGTGTTATTATATCTCCAGCTTCAGGAGTCCTCTTTATGGATCAATAATATTATTATTGAAGTAATTGAGGTCTGAAAGAGAATGTGTTTCCGTGGGTGGTATCTAGCTCATAATGTGTCCCTGTGCAAGCTTGCACTCTTGCATTTGTGTGCATGGTGGGTGCTGTCTAGCATAAGGGCAGGTGTGCTGTCATGGAAACAGATGGCGTGAACTATAAATTGCCTCATTGTGTCCCTGTAGGAAAGTGTCTCTGTTTGATTAATTATATAAGGGTCTGTTAGAGTAGCTCTGTTAGCCACCATATAGGCCTGGCCTCTGATAGATGAGACACCAGTGCGCAGCCAGATGATAAAAACCATGAAGTGAGATTTTAGCATTATTAATATGTTCCAATGCAGACAGCAAGTGGATGCTATTTAAAGAAAGCAACACAGAATATTGAGTTGCATAACATCTATTTAGCTCAAGACATTGATGACTATATGAATCCACTCCTCCATCACTCCTGGATAACAACAATGGTGCAATGGAGGCTAACCTTGTAGGGTTAGTCCTTACTGCAGTGGCCCAATTTGGAGTCCACCCTGTGGCCCCTCTCTCTCTTACCCCAACCTGTCTCTTTCTGACTATAAGGTAATAATAACAAAGCCTAAAATAATGGTGTTTTATTTCAGCTGGAAATCATAATTTTAACACCCCCTGGAGGCAAATTTCCAACTCAGAAAGTCAGAGGAACTTCGCAAACTATGACTTCATAATCCAAGATGGCTGCTCTGGCCATCAATAGATAGCTGTAGTAATATAATGTTTATTGGCACTTTTGTTGTGATACAAACAACACTGATGTTGCACAAAATGCTGCACAGTGTTTTGCTATCAACAGTGACAATGACAAAGAAGCAAAAAGAGAAAAAAGCTTCAGAAGTAAATGGAGATATCTTTTTTTCCCCTAATACGTTCATTATTCTTGTAAAAACTTGGTGCTTCTATTACCCATAATGCAACTGCAACACAGACAAATGATCTGATATTTAAGTATGTTAGCTTAATGTAGCCTCCAGCTGCTAGCCTGAAGCTACGATCTGCTGAGCTCACTTCTTTTAACTCCACACCCCCACTTCTTCTACTTCTTTTTTTTTTTTTTTAACTTGCAGGCTGAACTGACTTCAGTGACACAACCTGAGGCAGTTCATCCCTCTGGAGCCTCAAAACACTTAACACAACTTTTTCACAGTTCACAAGACCTGTAAACAGACTGCGGTGTTAAAATCTGTGTTCTCTTCCAGTCTCTGTATCTACGAACATTAAAGAGAAACTGAAGCCAATGATATCTGAATCTGGTGAATGAAAACAAGTTTGAATATAGGTCCCCAATCAATGTTTGTATATTGGTTTATTTCTGATTATTATGTGATGTGATTTTCTATTATTTCCTCTGCCTATTTCGAGTTTACTGTCTCGATTGGTCTGACAAAGACACATTTTCCCACCATAGTGGAACAAAAACATTCTTCCATCTTGTTCCAGTCGAGTTCTCAGAAGGGCAAAAATAATGATTAGTATCATTAAGTCATTATTGTGCCAGTCAGATGTCTTTGTTACATTGTCACAAGACAGGTTTGAGAATCATGCAGCATGTTATACAAGGTGTGAATTCATCCACAGGCTGTAAGCAGCACCAGTTTTTATCTCTCTCTTCTTCCTCAACATACTCGCGATGCTCTCATCCTTTTTTATGAGACGGACAAGCAACAAAAACCCGATACGACTCATCAGATGAGTCGACATTTCACGTAAATTCCATCCAACTGGTTCCCCGAGATTACACAGAGCAGGTACACATTATGGAAATCCATCGTATGACAAAAAAAGTGTGTGTGTGTGTGTGTGTGTGTGTGTGTGTGTGCGCGCATGAGAAAAAATATTCACAAGCTCAGGTGAGGATGAGAAGTGAGATCATATTTTGATCCATGTGACTGGTGGCACACAAAGGATGATTTGCATTTGAAAGGGATTCCTACTCCTTTTAACAGGAATAAAGAGACACCAGGTTCCTCCACATTCAGTACCACACAGCGTGTCATCCACTATGTGGCCACAGAGGAGCTCTTAAAGCCTGGATCGCACATTAAAATACTAAAACGACTCCTCATAGAGGTCTAAATCTAACCGGGAATCATGGGAAGATTGGGGATTTTATTCACTGCATATGCAATCATTCTTCTCATGGGATCCACTGAGAAATGGATTGTGGGTAGATGTCAGCCGGAACGCACCCCGCGAGTCGTTGTCAACTGCGACCAAGCATACACCCCTGCTTGTTAACAAGTGACTCAGGTTTCACTGGGGCTTGTGTGTGCTCAATAATGAGGAAAGGTTAATAAGCTGATCAATGAGCAGGAGATTGTGGGAGCGGCTGTGGCGGCTGGTAAACAAAACCAGAGAAGTCCACATCAGCTGCAGTTAACACTGACCCCATTTTTACGAGGGCCGAGGGACGAGTCACACATAACCTGTAATTTTCCCAACGCCTGTCATGAATAGAAGAACGAGCATGCGTGTGTGAGTACATTTGGAATGGGGTTGGGCAAAAAAAAACATGAGAGTGTAGCTGACGCATCCTGAGTGAAACACAGATTAATATTCTCATCTCTCATTCCTCTCCTTTCACCAGCGCCCCCCTCCCCCTGCCTCCCCGCCCCTCCACCTTAGCCTGATGCGATGACACGTCATGCTGTAATGAGTTTTGTAAAGATTTTTTCAGATCGATGTCCCAATCAGTCAGCCATCGCCTGTGAACTGTGATTCACATGCTGTTGTCTGCCCCACCAGTCGATAGATAGAGAAACCATTGATTTTCTTTTCCTTTGGCAGGCGAGGGGGCCGCTGGTGGGTGCAGGTGGAGGTGGTGGGGGTGGTTTCTTTGTCGGGAGAGACACTGATTAACTGAGAGGAAGGACGGACAAGGCCTCACCAGGGATACAGCCTTGACAGCAACGTGTGTGTAGACCTGTGTGAGTGTGTAAGTGTGTATCACATACAGGAGGCAGAGGGTTTGTTTACATTCTCACAGGTAGCAGATTTCTCAATTAGGTTGCACAGCAGCGATGGTGTGATAACAGCGAACCACTGTCCAATATAAGAGCCCAACTTAAGTGCTGCAAAAACTGCACCATTAGCACAACGATAGAGGATATTAAACACAACCACTAATGAAAATGAGTAATTAAGCCACTTGATGCATTCATTAGTGGATATTCCCATGCCAACTTATGTCCCATCACTGGCGGTATCTGAAAGCCAAGATAACAGTTGAAAAAAAAGGGGGGTTTACTCATTAATATGGAAATTAATGTGGCTAAATGCTCAAACATCTGATCACTTCCTCTGTAGTTTTTAATGCAGGGTTTAAAAACTGTCTCTAAACTAAGTTGTCTTTGGAGAGGGAGCAGTAATTACTCTCTGTACTTACTTCCAGATTTTTATGTGACAATTTGCAGCTTTTCTTTATTCCCATCACAGTGTATTACCTTGTCTCAGAGAACCCTTAAATGGATCATATGTTCTGCTTCACTGTTCTCCAATGTTCACAAAATAAAACCTGCAGATGATTTTAAAAAAATAGATATATGTATAATGTAAGTCTGGGAAATAGCTGTGTGTCCATTGTAATCCCCTATAACTGCATGCTTCTTGCTGTCCAGAGGTCCCTCTTAAAAAGAGACTTGTCAACTCAATATAATAATATATAATATAATAGTGTAAATTGTCTATGCCTCTAACATCTGTCATGCTGAATCACAACAAGATGCTGATTTATTTCAGGGAGTCATGAGCTGAAAAGATGAGATACACAGTCTTATATGTTGTCAGACTGAACATTTTCATCATGGACTGTCAGATGGACAAAAGAAGATATTTGGATTGTAGATTTCAGGAACTCAACCAGACATTTCCTCTTTTTTCTGACTTTAAATATGAACTTGTTACTTCTTACCAGCAGGTGCGTGCTGCAGTCCCAGCCTTCCTGTAGCAGCAGGGCGGTAGAGGTAACCTGTCCCCCACCCTATGGAGTCTGCGTGTGGGTTACGGGGAGCCTTGGCGATGGGCGGCTGTCTGCTGTTGGATCTGGCCAGCAGGCTGTTGAGACAGTTGTGCGCGCTGGGGTCGTTTCTTTTGTGGTGGACGTGGCGGTTGTTGATGCTGATGCTGCTGCTGGCGAACGCAGCCTCGTTCACAAACATGGAGCCGTTGCCGGCATGGTCTCTGGACTGACTTGCTGTTGGGTCCTGAGGGGGAACGAGCAAATGTCACGGTCACTGAGCTGAAAGGTGAAAACCAAACATGGAAATGTGGACATGATTTTGGAACCTTCCAACAATGAACCTGTGAATCCTCATTTGCATGATGGATCAGGAAATTTTATAACTTAATGTGCTCTTCATGAAAATCATTTACCTGTTCTTGCATTTAGTCAAACTGATCATTTTGCTTTTGTTTGTCCTGGTTTTCAGACTTTCTGACCCTATCTGATAGTAGGAGTGGAGTGGGATTTTGTTTGTGCTGCTCACAGCCTCTATAAATGTCACTCTGGAGCTTTATATAAGAACAATTTCTTCTTTAGAAAGCAGAACCCACAAAATCTGATCATCCTGAGCAATGCAGATCATCATCAAAATACACTTCGCTGCTTTTCTTTTTCAAAAAAGCACTTTTTCATATCTCTGAGCAACACAGACAAACCTCCATTGGATGGGTCTCAGGGCGAAGCATTAAGATGGATATCTCTGACCTTAGGGAAATTAAACTAAAACTGCAGGGCTTAGTGCAACTACAGGTAAAATGGGAAAATGCTTAGTCATTTGGATGAAGTGACCCTTTAATGTCTGGTGAAAGGTAACCTCTCTCCTGATGCGCCCTCCTCTCCCATCTTCACAAGTACGTGGCCTTTCCATCGCTGAGCCGAGGCAGCACAGCTAATTAGAGAGGACCCGAGACCTGCTGTGTGCGTGTGTGTGTATTTGTGTGTGTGAGTGAGTGTATGTGTGTCATTCAATCTGTCTCTGACCCCGTGAACTGCTGCCTCTGGCTAAAACATTAAGAGGGGAACATTAGGACCTCAACTGCCTCTGCACGCCTTTGTGAGACCATTGCTTTTAACGCACCGACTGAAGCACATGAATGGAAATAAATAAGTGCAAAAAGCCAGTGGAGCCTCATCACGTCCAGCCTGTAGGGGCCCGGGCTGGTGTGTAAATTAACGAGGGAGGGAGGGAGTTTAGTAACACGAGTCTGCTCATTTGTCTGTCCGTTCGTGTGCTCTGTGTGCGTCTTTTGAACGCTCACACCTGCTGCACTGAGCGGCACAACGCCTCCAGCGGAAGCTAAACGTGCTTTATGCGTTTCACTGCCGCTGCTTTCCCATTTGAAGTACATTTAGACTTAAAGGGCACAGAGAACAGCGCACCCTTTTATCGTCCCGTGCCTTCCAGCTGCGGGGGACATTTCACTGTAGTGCTTCTCAAACAAAGTGTCAAAGATTTAAGCCCTTTTGGACACGATTGATTGGTTTCTGGGGCTGCGTGCCTCTGGTTTTAATTATTTTGTCGGAGCTTTTATTTGCAATAGTTTAATTATCATCAATCATTAAGATGTTTATTGGTGAGTGGAGCTGCTGGAGCACCAAGACAAATGATGCTGAAATTGCTCTCATTATCGCAGGTCGTACATCAAGAGGGGATTGAGCTGCTCTGTGTAAATGAGTGAACCGGCGTAACTCAGGGTGATAAGCTGTCTGAGAAAAGCTCATTAATGACTTTAGCCAAGAAATACTCCATAAACACTGTATATCTGAACATCAGACTGGTGTCAGGGTCAAGAGCTCTGGTCAGATTACAGTTAATGCAGCTCTCTGTTGCGTCAGCGCCGTTGCGTCCTCCTACCTGCTGCCCATCTAGAGGTATGACCATGTGAGGAATCACGGTGGGCAGGCTCCTCTGCCGGCCGTGTCTCCAGGTCTGGAGCAGCTTCTGTTGGTTCTCCAGGCGCTCTCGCTCCCTCTCCACGCTCCTCTGGCCCTCCCTGAGCCGCTCCAGGCTCTGCTGGTACTCCTCCAGCTGCTCATCCAGCTCTTCCCTCTCGCGCCTCAGCCTCTCCGCCTCCAGGTGGCACTGCCTCTCCCTCTCCTCCAACCTGCTCTCCTGCTCCCCCTGCTGGCACTCCCTGGCCTGGCACTCCTTCTCCCAGCGCTCCTTCTCCTGGCGCAGTCGGTCCTGGAGTCGCTGCGTCGCCGCCACCTCCTCCTTCTGCTTCTCCAGGTTGCGCTGCTTCTCCTGCTCTTGGAGGGTGTTGCTGCGGATGCTCGGGAGGTGAGGTCTCTGAGCGCGGGGTGAGGGGCGCCCGCTCTCTCGGAGGAGGAGTCTCTGGACCTCGTAGCAGCTGTCTTGGATGGTCACCGCAGCCTGGCACAGACAGGGAAGGGCGCAGTCATGAAAATGCACAGGCCACCTCTTTAACCACATGTGCATCCTCACAACAGGCAGTAAAGAAAAGCTTATTTGAATGGCAAAATGTGGGCTGTATGGCCTGACTGTTTTATGTGTGAAGGGAAACAGCAGCTGTGTACTGGTAGGACTGTGGTTTTCAGACACATGTGCAAGAAGATGACTTTGAATATGAAAATGGCTTTGAGATCAAAACCATCAAACCTACACAGATTGTGCGTGCACTCGTGTCCATATGCAAATACACACAGACATTCTCTCCACAAATTTACATTTTATACTGACGAAGAGTGTGTGTGAGTGTGTGCAGAGAAACAAAAGACCATCCGATGTCTCTCAGCAGAAACAAGATCAGTGGGATCCTCTCTCCTGTAGCTCGCTACCTTTGGCTTCAAACAGCTGAGAGGTGTGTCGCTGTGTTTACTGAAGATGTGTGTGTGTGTGTGTGTGTGTGTGTGTGTGTGAAGACACTCCAGGGCCTTCATCTCCACTGAGTGAGACACTAACATAGCATGTGTCTGTTCACAGTGAAAACATAAAGGAGCTTTGCTTGTTTGTCGACTTGCACTTCTGTGTATAAGAGTAATCCACTCACCTGCAGACTGTAGAGTAACTGAGTCAGGCTCTGGACACTTTGAGCAACCTGTTAATGGATAAAATCAAACACAACATGCAGATCACTGCGTGTTACATGCATTCATTATAAGATTTCATTCTACTGTCTTATGTTGTGCTAATTAATGAGCTACATAGGGACACCAGAACAGTCATGAGAAGTTAGTGGAGAGACTAAATTTGAAGTTACATTCGTGCAACATTTGCGCCCTCTTGAGGCCACAGGGTTTCCTACCAAACTCATGGGGGGTTCAATTATCACACAGCCGAGGATAAGAAAATGATTCCTCTCTTATCAGAGTCATTTACCTCACAGTTCACAAAAAAACCTGCCAACGGTAGCACAACTGTGGCAGGGTAATTGGAATAAGTCTCCATATCCATTTTTAATGACACAATACCTCTGGGAATTAAATGGACTTCTGCCTTTATTATAAGCTTATCAATGATTCATCGCATTAAGACTGAAATGTAATTGTAATAGACCGCACTGAATTATTAAAACAACTGCTGGCAATCTCGAAACCACACATCTGTGGAGAGATGGAAAGAGGTGAGGCTCGGTTGCGGGTTGTAAGAGGATGTAATGACCTATAATAACCTCTGTAATACCTCTGTAACTCCACCATCGCAACTACAGTAATGGGGAAAAAACATTACATCATATTACTGCATCAATATTTAACTCATGCAACCTAATTTTCTCTTTCAGTTTAAATCATGAGGTCAAGCAAGCATCGCTATGAGCTAAACACATCAGGCGTCAGTGTTGTACCTTGAGGTCAATGTCATCAGAGTAGTTTTTTTGTGAGAGAGATGGGGACTGAAAAACAACAGCCTCAGTCCAGCTCCCCTCTCTGGCCTCGGGGGTTTCAGGCGAGGGCTCAGAAGACTCTGAGGAGGTAACTTCAGTAAGTGGAGCAGGGCTGATGGGAAACACAGAGTCGGTGTCAGAGTCCGGCCTCTGACTGGATGGAGAACGGACCTTGGATGCGAGCACGGCTTTTAGGTTTTCAGCTGGAAAACAAAAAACAGTGTATGAAACCAAGTGTGCAACAACTGAGGCTCGTCAGGGTGTACAAAGTCCTGTCAAAGACGTCTTACCCTCTTGCAGAGCTGCAGCCAGCAGCACAGTGGCCTGCGGCGGCTCCTCTGAGTGCAGATGGACCAGCAGCCTCGGTTCGACCACCAGAGGCCCCGTCCTCCCGTTCAGAGCATGGAGCTCTGTGTAAATCTGCAGCTTCTCTTCCAGGCCGGAGCAGATCAGCTGGTCCTGGCTCATCAGGCTCTCTGGTACACAAGGTCATATGATTCAAGGATTAAAGACTGTGGTTTTAACTCTAGGGGCGGATTAATATTCAAGATTGTGGAGAAAAAAAAAGAGAAATAAATGCTAAAATTTCCAAGGACCTTGTAACTTATGGATCTTCTGAACACGAGCCTCAGCAGCTCGCTTCTCCTCCTCAGATTCACTCGTGTCTTCCTCCTCTTCCTCTGGACAGCTGAGTAGAGGCAACAGTCAGTGAAGGTCAGATCAGACCTTAATGTTCAGTTTCTCTTTCCTCAGTTCACACACACACACACACACACACACACACACACACACACACACACACACACATTAACAAACCTCTCCACGGCTTCTCTAATGAGCCTCATCCATGTGTTCCTCTCCTCTTTGGACGATGTATGGACCTCGTACATCTCCGGCCCAGCGGCTGATGCGCTGATCAGAAACATCCCTCTCTCTTCATTTGCTACTTCTCGCACTATTAACTTCTGCAGCGCGATGACTGGAGGTTTCTGGTCCTGGAGCATATTAAAAAAGGAGAGAAATGTATTATTTTACAAGAGATGATAATGGGTCTGTGTGAACAGGTAATAGGGTGTAACGCTCCGAATGTGTGCGTACCACAGTGGCAAATGTGTACTTCTGGTCTTTCTCCTGAAGGAAGATGAGTGTGTCTGTGAGGAGGAGGGCCAGATATCTGTGGGAGCAGGAAAACACAGTTATGTCACTTTGTTTATGAGAGAAATATGAGTAAATGCATGCATGCACACAGTGTAGGTCAGTCTCACCTTTTAGTCGACCCGTGGCTGTCTTCCACAGGAGCAGCCCCTGGTGTTTGAGCGTCTGTCCCCGTCCCATCATGTCCTGCTTGCGGAAGGTGTGTCCATTCTTCAGCTTGGCTGAGCTGCGGTTCTCCATGCGGTTCCACACTTCCTGTAACCTCTGATGCCGCTCATACTCACTGACCCTCAGGTCCACGGCTGCGATCACCTCGCGGATCTGAGTCAGAGCTTTGGAGAGGTCGATGTGCTCCTCTGTTTCCTCTGACGGACAAACACACATCGTGATTTAAATGCATGTTTCTGAGTATATGTTTTGGTGAGCATTTGGCTCTGGTGACCAGCAGGTGGCAGCAGCTCACTTACCTTGAGTGTATTGTAGGATCCTCTCCAGCAGCACTGGGTACTTTGTTATCCTTTGGGTCACCAGCAAGATGCACTCTGGGATCTCTCTTCGTCGCACCAGAGAATTGTTTCCTTGTTGCTTTAAAGAAAAGTGGCATCAAGAGTTACACTTCATCTGCACAAGCTATGGGGTAGTGATGCTTTTATTTTGATTATTTTATTGGTTGAAGGGAAAATGGATTTAAATACCTTGATAAAGTTCTGAAACCTCTTGTTATGCTGCTGGAGCTCTTTGAAGAAGCTGACTGCTTCATTGTGACGACTACAGAATTCACCATACACCTGCTTCATTTTCTCCCCATTTTCTTCTGAAAACTGCCAAAAATAAAAACACACAGTGATTCACATCTGTACCAGTTTCCATTTGTTACACCTGAGATACAGGTAGTCTCGGAAGACCAACCTGGTGGAGCAGGACGTCTCCTATTCGCTGGATGAGGTAGTTCCTGTGTCCCTGGGGCTGGGCTGAGCTGTGGCGCCGCTCCTTCATGGCGGCGAAGAAGGCATGGTGGAAGAGGAGCAGCTGGTCCAGACAGGGGAAGACCCGCTTCACCGCCTCTGTATCTAGCTGCACTTCCTCCTTCATGCCTCTCCGGAAAACCTCGGCCATGATGTGGAGCGTCTGGAGGTGGTGGAGCTCCGTCTGCATCAGCTCTGCAACATAACATACTCAGTATGTGTTTGTGTGTGTGTGTGTGTGGTACTTTAATCACCCCAAAAAGCTGAGTGTGTTCCTTTAAACAACTATATGCAGTTACAGCAAACGTTGCAGATGATATAGTGCCACTGGCAGAAAACAGCACATTCCAGCGGTGTCCTTTCACGAGCCTGACATCTGCTTACCATAGATAACATCCTGCCTCTTGACAGCTCGTTTCTCCTGCTTCTTGCAGAACTTGTGCTCGACTGTCAGACTCCATGACTCCGCCTCGTAATCCACAGCATCAGCCGAGATGTCACTTTGGATATATGCGTCCACACAGTCTATGGATACAAAAAAAGGACAAAACTAATATTAAGTATCAGGGTTCATTTAAATCACTTGTTGTTCAACAGGTACTGAAACCTGACTGGAGCTAATTATCCAGAGAGAGGTTAGTTAATACTGGTGGCACCAAACGACTGCTTCATGATCTACAAATAAAAGTCAGATTTCAGTGTTCATGTTGAAAATGTGGATGTAAAGTTTGGACTTTTTACAGTCTCTGATGTCCACATGCATTTAAGTAATGGTGGAAAACATGGGGACATCTATTTATTTTACTACTGCAATCACGATTTTTAATTATACATCCAACAACTCAGCATTATTCATTATTATTTAGTCATATGAGTGTGTTTGACATTCGTCACCAGGACTGAGACACATTTTTCTTCCTACATTTGTGTTTGTTGTATTTTAAAAAATGACTTATGAATACTGAGAACTGGTGCACTTTTATTTTAAAAACACACATTTCCAATGCAGTGGTTTGTTTTGTCTTGTTTGTTGTGTTTGTTCAGGTGGTGACACATCGCCAGCAGCTCATTTCCATTTTCTCCCTATTGTTTTCCTTCCTTCCTATTTACTGGAAAATGTTCTGAGTTATGCTGTGTTTGGGTGCGCAGGGACATGAAATCCATGTAAAACCTGAAAACCAAATATTTTATTTTTTACGCAAACGTGCAAAAACTTTTAAAACAAAGAGTCGTATTCATGTCGTACCTTCGCCAAAGTACGAGTCTGTTGAGGTGGAGGAGGTCGGAGTTGGCAGCAGCTCCTCTGAGTGGCTGCTCACCCTCAAGGTATCAGACTCTGTCTCTGAACTCTCACTGAGCCGACTGCACACACACACACACGACAACATGGACAAGCATTATTGTGCAATTATTTTAACCAATATCACATCATATTATGTAATCTATAAAGTCTGAGAGCTTAATGACCTGTCACTGAGGGAGCTCGACTGTGTCACCGTGTCCTTCTTCTCCTTTGGGGTGTTGACAGGTAGAGATATAGAGATGGGGGTGATGCACTGAGGAGGGCTGTCTCTCACTGTGAAATCTGTCAGAGAGGATTTCAAACCAGAGTGACTCCACATCAGCTCCACAAGAGGAACATTTCATGCACAATGTGGTTAAAAGCCTCGACAACAAAACTGTTTGAGACCATTGACCCTGGTTCTTGTAAACTCACTCTGTGGGAGGGATGCTGTCCTGTTCTTCACCATGGAAACGGCATATTTATCCTGAAGTTTCTAAGAAATACAAATGAGAGTGCCTCATCACACAGGGTAAACAATTGATACATGGACAGGCTCCAGCAGAGACCAGCAGCTAAAACCCATTTCAGGACTTCTCTCACCTTCAAACACGGGGGGACAGAGTCCTTACAGCCCTTATGGACGATGGCAGTGCAGCCTAAGACAAGCCATTTGTATGGATGTGAGTTCTTTGCTAAGAAAATATATAAATCTAAACTTCTTGGAGTTAAAGCTTTACTCACTGGAGCAGTGCAGCAGGTCCTTTCCAGATGCCGGTTTGTCACATACCACGCACACAGTGGGGCCCAAACAGGCCCCTGTAGAAAAGCGATGTCCATTCAGCTGCCGGTCCTTAGCGTCTCTGTCCTTCCCCTTCGCCTTAGAAAACCATGTCAGAGACATCGGTGTAAACAAAGACGCCACATAGACAGAGAAAAGCCGTGATTGATGACCACACCTATGAACTCGTATACACCGGGCTGGAGATCCCTGTCAAGTCTCTATTTGCAAAGTAAACTCGTCCACACGTGAGTAGACAAACTGAGCCTGGAAGGAATGCCCGCCTTTTTCCAAACCGTAAGAAAGTGCGCTGACAAGGAAATGAGGCATGGCATAAACAACAGATGCAGGTCGGAGGGGGCTTCCAGTTTCTGTGCTGACTCAACAACAGGGGATTAATCATTAAAAGGAAAGCGGCTGGACACCATGTTTGGTCTCTCACTCTGACCTTGAGTTAGTCCCAGAAACATTTCCTGGTTCTGTCTCCCAGAGAGTCACAAATTCCATACCTGAGTGTAGACACTGGTCTTAACTGAGCTCTAAAACACATTATAATGTGTAATTCAATGTGCACACCCGTGTCTTCATGGCTCAGACCACTGCAAATATCCCGTGTTGTTAAGCTATTATAGTGTAGCATTTAAAGCCGACTGTGCACCAGAGGCAGGATAATATCTTTCTGTAACCAGAATATCGCTCCAGAGAAAATAACACAAGCTAACATTTACCATTTACAGTTTGCATTGAAACATTTTTTTCTTTTCCATAAATCTATAGTAGAAAATTCAATATAAACACAATGCAATAATAACAACAACAACAACAGTACTTTCATTTAACCATAAATGAAGAGGTGATATTTATGGAGTAAACAGACAGTAATTGTTTTACTCAGAGCATAACCTGATATCTGTAAAACAACATCTGGGTAATTTTATAACAAACTGACTGACAAACAAGTCTAACTGTGAGTTTAAGTTTTAAGTTTGTGGCCTGTGTTTACCTTGGTCTTGTTGCGTGTGCTGGACATCCTGCTCTTCAGGAAGCTAAAGGTTCGAATGACTTTGTACTTCTCTGACTCCGTCTTGGTTGGGATGTTGTACTTATCCAGCTCCTCCTCTTCAATTCTGAGGAAAAATCAGTGAAATTCATTAATTTGGATTTGTGCTCTGTGATTAAAACCATTAACTATGTCAGTGTTGTGTTAGTTGTGTTGTGTTAAGTGTACGAGGCAACAAAAGCAAGTGAGACAAGCTTATTCTTATAGTGCACATGCATGTGACTGGTTCATGAGCTGTGGTTAGTTCAAACTGCAGCTGTTCATCAAAGCGTTATTTCATTGTGCCGCCTGTGGAAAAATAAATGTTAGGCAAGTCAAACTGTCTTTTCACCCTCTGCAAGGCTCAGCTGTGGAAGTAAGTTGTTAGAAACATGCAAAATGACAATACTGCACATGCATTGTCATTGGGTGGTGGACGTGTCAGACTGTGAGTTAAGTTTTTTGAGGGGTTTTTGAGGTTAGTTGTTTTTTTATATTGCAGCAGTTAAGGAGGTTTAGACAGGCGAAATGATGCTCTACCCCTCCCCCACATACTCTTTGAGGAACTCGGACAATGTGAGGTGTTGGAGGGACTCAGCCAGCTCCATGCTGCCCTCGTCATCAGCAGACTGGGCTCGTTTACGGAACCTAATCTCCCTGTGAAGAACAGCGCACACACACAGAGGAAGACCCAGGAACGCTTTAATGGACGAAAGACAAAGAAGGCCACTGACACATACTGCTCTCAAGTATAAAGGACGCATGTCTGGTTGTTTTCATTCATATTTTCATCAATGATCACTGTAGATATACATTTTGTGAATAATTATTTAATTGGTTATAATATTAAGTTGTTTTTTTATCTGCAAATATTAAAGTTATCATAATGAAAGTGCAAGAAAAGCTGAAATTTTGTTTGAGAAAGTGGAACTATGATGTGTTTTGGATCTGTTGATTGAAATGTGACTTAAATGATTACCTGATTAAGAAAATAGTTGCCAATTAATTTTAGATTTTATTTGCTTTATTGATTAAATGTTGCAGCTTTGCTTCACACACCCAAAATAGAAGCACAAAATCAGGTTTTATAAATCTTGTTGGTACATTTTTCTTTAATGGCTGAGTCTTTTTGGCGTCTTCCACTAGGGGGAGCTAATCAGGTGTTGCAGTTGAGTCACAGTATTAATACATGAAGTGGTAGAGGAAATATCCATTGGCATTAATCCTAATGGAACAGCAGTGAAAATAAGGAAAGAAGTGGAAAAGGATGTTCTTTATTTAACTCCGAGCCACTCCTCTGAGAACAAAGAGAGGCCGTTAAAAAAGATTTCACACTTTTTTCCATTCATAAAGTATCAATTGCATGTGCATAAACACTACATGTATCACATGCACCGATATGTGTCCACATCTGAAAAATGACCCACACAGGGGCAAGATGACACAGTCTGTAGAGCCACAGATAAAAAACAGAAGCAAAGGGATTGTGCTTTCTAAAAACACACAGAGCTGAGAGCGGTGGCTCAGGGTCAGGTCTGATATCTCTACGTCACTGCCTCTATTCAAAAGATGAAAACACCAGTAACACACATAATACCAGCTCTGCCTCAAAGGAAACAAAAGAGCCTCATGAAAGACGTCAGCAAACTTCAGAGTGCCCGCTGTCACCGATCAAACCCGGTCGCCATGGTTACACACATGTTGCTCTCGGGACTGGGGATTACATATCTGGTCTTTTTTAATTAAGCGCGAGAACCCCACCCAGTGAGTGAAGCCGATGTGAAAGAAGAGCTGAGTCATTTAGTGTCAGGGCCGAGAAGAGCTGCATCCCAACACGCTGTGATTCAAATGAGTGAATTAAATGTGAAGCATAAATACCTTTTCTCATGCGACTGCTCCGAAATACTGGAGGCTCGTTGCTCTGTGAACATGAAGAGTGGGATGACGTTATTACAGCATGATTTAAACAAGACTTTAAACAACAATGTGGTAGAAAACAACTGTTTTCTATGGAAAGACACAAGAGGAACTATGACATCCTGAGCAGAGAGAGAGAAAGTCCTCCCCGTCTGTCTGAGGTGTTTGGAGCTGGTCTGATTGCACATGCAGGTTAGTGCATGTGAGTCCCACCTGTTAAACTGTTGGTCTTCCCCATGTTTATTTACACATGCAAAACACAGAGGCAACATGGCACAGTGCACTAGTTTTAACCAACTTCATCAGTGTTGTTCATGTGTGAGAAAGTATTAAGGTCATAAATAAAGTCATAATTTTGAAAAAAACAACAAAAATATTCAAAGAAATCATAAGATGACAAGATATCATTCAGTACGACTAAAGAACAAATAAGGAAGTTAATTTAGATGCCAGAGACGCCCATTATTATCAGAACAGGATTTGATGAGAGCATATGAATGCAACACAGCAGAACACATGTGAAGTGACAGATGACAGTGAAGCTTGTAACCAGGACAAAGCACTACACATACAAAATTTGTAGCACAAGCGGATGCAGATGTGCTGCTGACCAGTCAGAGTCTACACACACACACACACACACACACAGACACACACACACACAATCAGTTATCTTTTCATTTCATCACAGCCAAGTCACATTTGTTCCAGAGCTCCCATTCTGATTAAAGTCAGGGTGTGGCGTCGTGATTAGGCAAGCCAGACAGCAACACAGATCTGCTGAGACAGACACGCGTGCAAAACACAGGCCGAGGTCATTACAGCTTTCATGATGTTACTTTAGTTCTTACTTAGATTGTAGTTTCAATTCCCCTCAAATCATTTTCACTTGTTTTCTGTGGGTTTTCACTTCAGTCTGAGAATTTTTTTCCACCTAAATATTAACAGACACTGATGTTTAGGAGCTGATATCACATCTTCATCACATGCTCAAGGGAGTTATCATTTTGTGTTTTCAAAGGTGGCTGGAGAAATTCTCATAAATCCAATCAGCAGTTGGGAGCTATGATGGAAATTATTGTTCTCTCTCTTAACACTCTGGATTCAAACAAAACTTCATGATCAGGTTTCTGTTATATTTTACTTTAACTTCACATGTATTATACCATTTTAAAGTTTCTGGTTGTGCTGCTTTAGTTTTGGAGGTAATCTCTCTGTGCTGTTGATTTTCTGCAGCAGCTGTTCGGTGTTGTTCAGGTGGCGCGCTGTCGATTTATCTGAGTGTTTTCAGTGAAAACATCTGCCTGCATCTGGAAGTGAACCAGAACACTAAAGCTGCAGGCCACAAAACCCCCAAAACTGATGAACTGAAATGTGCTGCAAGGCTTCGTAGATCTGACAGGAAATGCAGCGTTGAGTGATATTTCTCTGGGAGGGTTATATATTTTAAAGCTTTCATTTTCAGCAGTGAATCAGTTTACAGTAATAACCTTGGCTCCCCCTCCACACAAATACACAAACACACACACACACACACACATAGACATAAGCACTGACACTGACAGCGACATGCCGGCTACACGGGGCCTTGGCGCAGTGTGACGGCTGCAGGTGTCCAGTACTTACTACCAGGGTGGAGCAGAGACAGAGATTTAGACAGAGAGAGGGCCTGAAGGAGAGATCGGCTGTGGCTGACACTGTGGAGCACGGCATCTACAGGGCACAGTGGACAGAGGGCGGCTCACACATCAACTACACAGGGTTGCAAACTATCACCACGTACAGTAAACTCCGCCCTGAGAGCTCGTACATCGCCACGTCATGCAGCAGTGTATTGTGAATAATTGAAAAAAGACATTTAAAGAATAGTTTGACATTTTTGGAAAATACTTTTTTAATATTAAAGGATTCAGTCTTTGTTTTCTTACTGAGAGTGGGAGGTAACGGTTGATATGAGTCTTTCATATCTGTAGTTCCAATAGGAATTTGAAGCTAGTTAGCTTAGCTAAGCATAAAGACAGGAAGCAGCTAGTCTGGCTCTGTTTGAAGGTAATGAAATCTGCCTATTAGCACTTCTAAAGCACAGAGATTAACACACTGTATCTCGTTTGTTTAACCCGCACAAAACAACAGATAAATTGTGGTTTTACGTAACAGACTGTGTATTGGCCAAAATCCTGCAAACTGACAAGAGGCCTCTGCTCCAGGCCAAGGACTGATCTGACACATGAGCTCCCACAGAACCACAACATGTCATTACTACACTTCAGCTTTTGTGCAGATTAAAAAAGCAAGATAAAACATGTTAATTAGTGAGATTTAGAGATGCTTTTGTTATCTCTGGAAACAGAAGGAAGCCTGGCTCTGTCCAGTCTAAGCTAACTATCTCTTCACGGTAGCTTCACATTAAAGTGGATTGAACCTCTTCTCCAAATCTCTGCATGAAAACAAACTACTTCTACATTCACAAGGAGTTGACTGTACTTTATATTAGTAGAGGGTACTTTGAGTTTAAAAGAGGAATTATCATAAAAGCAAAGTTAGTCCTTGGAAACACTGTTAGTTGTGAACATTTGTTAGATTGTGTTTACGACTTTGTGAGGCAGGTAACTGACCAGGAGAGATGTCTGGAGTGTGATTTTCCCGGGAGAAGCGAACAGGTCGCAATGTGATTTTGGGGGAGGAGTAGGAGTAGGAGCGCAGTCGAATCCCCTGGTCGACCAAGTCCTACACAAAGATAAAGAAGATTAGAGAACATTAGAACAATATGAGGCGGAGTGGAAAGTGTTTGACAAGTGATGAGGGGGTGTTTTACTTTTGTGGTGGGTTCAAATGCTGAGGAGGCCGACTGGCTGCGAGTGCAGGTGAGGTCAGGTGAGGGACGAAAGGCCGCCTCCCTTTTGTCTTCGCTCTTCTCAACGTCTGACGAGAGAGGGGAAAGCGGAGACTTTGTCTCGGTGCTGTCCTCCTCACTGTCCACCTCCAGGGCCACGAGACTGGGGCTGGAGAGACAAATGAACAGTTACACATTAGAGAGGCAGCGATTAACTGCTTTCCAATAATAACCTCACTAAAATATCATGGCTGCATAATGATAAAGGCTCAGTTACAGCCAGTGGGTTTCTGCTTTCACTTGAAAAAGGGGACATTGTACCGTTGCGTTATTTTTGGCACACCTGCATGAAACCAAAACAAAGTTAGATCAGTGGTGTTCCACCTTAAAGTGTCGCACTTTATCAAAAGAGGGACTAGGCAGCAGTGAGGGAGCATTCCAGGTTCAGCAGGAAAGACTGGGGAGTTATCTCTAATCTTATCTCTAAAGAAGCATCATGTCACGTCGCACATCAGCTGCAATTAATGCGCAATTATAATGAAAATGCGGTTATTCCTGAGACTATAATCTTTGCATCCCAATCAGATGAGCACACACAAATCAGCAAGAAAACCTCTGATTGGACCAGAGAAAACTCCCCACAATACTGACATTACCTGAGGTCGCAGGTGTCCATGGGCGGACTGTCTCTTTCATTGGTCGGCTCAAAGCAGATGGGACGGTTCAGCCTGGCCAGGGCCTGGTCAGGAGGCGACAGAGGGAGAGAGCACGGTACAGAGTTGGGGTAGTAGTTTTCTGAATAGGGCGGAGGGGTGTCGGTGGCAGGTAGGAGATCTTGCACGTCCACAGTGTCCCATAACCCGCTGTCTGTCCCCGAGCTGTCCCTCGTCACTCCACTGATGCTGCACTTGAGGTCAACATCATCATCCTGGGGTAAAAAAGTACAAAAAGATGGAAAAAATGCATGAGAAAGATGCAATAAATTAACAAAAGGAGGAAAGCATAAAGTCTGTATTTCAGTGTGGATGATGTACAACCTGCGTCTGGCGTGCAATGGTCTGATTGTTGCTGTCGATGATGGAGAGCAGACTGTCTGGAGCATGCTGGCTCTGGACTCCACTGGTCTTCATGGGATGGCCATTCACTGTGATAAACATACAGAACATCCTCAGCAATAATAATAATTCAGACAGACTACGTCTCCGTCAAGATCGGCTACTCTACACGTCTAGCAGATGTCTCCTAGACATTTGTTTTCATCTTGCTGAGCGATTAACTGACACAGAAGAGGGTGAAACGCCACTTTGGATCGCTGCAGTTCATCATCCCACTGACAGCCAGATGTCTAAATGTCTGCTTGAATAAAGAGAGAAGCTCCCAGAGTAATAAAACTCCCAAATATTTTAACCTAACAACAGGTTATATTGTCTGACACCAGACAAAAAACACATCAAAGAAGAAAAGAAAACAGATCTCCAAACACATGATATCAGACTTTTAGGTCATATTTTCTCCAGTTCTAATAAACTCTTTGGTTTATTCTGGTTATTTGGGATCGTTTTTTACCATGATTCATTGATCTTTCATTACTTAAATGTCAGGGCTTAGAGTGAAGAAAGGAAAATATGATGAGATAGTGCATACCAACTCCCTGTTTGACCTTTAAAGGTTTGTTTTCATAGAAACCTCCACGTGTCATCCTTACCCACTGCACTGCCTGTCTATTTTCTGGGAAAAAAAAAGTGGATTATTGTCTTGGATTGAGTCATACTCTCTTTTAACCCTCAGTGGTGTTTAACTCCATCATGTGTCATTGTTTACCATTGACATTTTTAAAAATACTACAGGTGGTTGAGCAGGAGCTAATTTTAACTCCAGCCACAATGATTATTTGATTAATCAACCACCTCATTAGTCAATCAAAATACATTAAAGCTACTGTGCTTTTGCAGACAAATCAAATCAAGTAATTTTAGAAATACTTGTCATATTAGTGAGTAATGAAAATAATCATTAGGCCTTCTTCCACTGTTGGGAGTTACACCCATAGGAATGCACTGTAAAGACGATCACAGATTTTATTAAAAATCTTTATGTCCAAGTAATCATAGCTGCCAAATTAAAAAAGTACAAGAGAAAGTGATGTTAAGTAGAGCTCCTTAAAATGTACTTTTGAAAGTGCAGTGCCTCAGAAAATGGGAGAGGGTGTGTGTGTGTGTGTGTGTGTACTTTGTACCTCTGCTGACATGAGTGCAGGTCTACAGAGCTGTGGATGGTATTCCTACTATAACAATGTGGAAAATTACCTCTCGATGAGATGCCATTTTCATCGCACTCTGTGCACTTTCCAGCCAGACTTTGATGTCTGGATCAGCCGAGCCTGCACTAATGTAAGGGAAATCCTGGGCATCACAGAGGCATTTCCTCTCTGCTGCTCCCACACAGTGCAGACACTGGCATGGGGCTCGAACATACAGTAAAAAACCTGACTTCTGACTTATCCTTATATCCATTCATTGCATCGATCTTACCCTGTGTGTCTCTGAATATCTGCCTGTTTATTCTAGTCGCTCAAATCAAAACCCAGAAGTTGTTGCATGGACATCTTCACGCATGGACACAAAAATCTCTTCTCTGTTTAATTTAAAGGACGGTGACAGATTGAAGCAGGTCTCAGCTGGTAGACTAATTGTCAAACTGGCCCGCTCCAACAATAACTGACACTGCTGAGTTATGTCAGTGAAACTAGAGAAGCCTTTACGATGGTTTCGACAGATTCGGAAAAAGCAATAACTCTGGATGACAACTCTGTACCATAGCAGCCCCTGTCATCACAACAAAACACTCCACAGTGAGTTCGATGACATGAGAAACACAAGAGAAATCTGCTTAAGTGGAGGAAACACTAAGATCACTGCCCTCGTGTTGTCACTCGTCAGTGCTTCACAAAGAGAAATCATCATACACACACACACAGACACACACACAGGCTACATGTTTATGGTCAAAGTTTACAGGCTGCATACAGAGTCCCGTTGGTGTTTACAGCAAACTCTTTATTCCTCCACAACAACAACAAAACACAGGAAATTGGCATTCACAGTAACCGTGGCAACACCTGAAACCTCCGAGCATCCTCCTCAGAGGTTTTACCAGCCAGTGAGTGTTTGCGCTGGCTAAGCTTTTTGTGTGTTTAAAGAGAACTCAAGGTTAATATGCGTGGTTCACCTAAAATGTCAGCTTTTGTGAGCCAAGCTTGTTAACATTCCCCCCTCTTGCTCCAAGTACACAGCTCCAGTGTCTGACCGAGGGGGGATTGGGAGGTGGGGGGAGGTGGGGGGGGGGGGGGGGGGGGTAGGTGCTTTGGGAGGGGTGGCAGGGCGACAGGCCAGTGGGACAGGGCATCTCCCAGCTCAGACAGAGCTTGAGTGGGACAAGCCTGACCCCATTCCTGTCTTTGTCCCAGTGACAGGGCAGATTCCTGGGCTCTGAGACTCAGAGTCAGTGTGGAGAAAAAAGACCAGACCTGCACCGTCTAAAAGGCCGACACCAGGAGGATAACCCATCTATTTAATCAAAACAAACTGGTCCTCAACCCCAGATTAAAAAACAAAAAAGTCCATACCTGTCTGTGCCTGTAAAGCAGCAAGTGCATTGATTTCCTATGATGTGATTCAAAACAGAGCTCTGCATCCTGTGCCAGCTCCACATGAGAAATAAAAGGATTCCAGTCAGGGCTTCTCAACCAGCTTATTATGCATTGTTCCCACAGCCTGCAGTTCAGTGCAGCCACAAATATGTTGTTGTGTTTTTTATGGATTGTCCTTTCAACATTTAAGCCAGACACCACAGTATTGTTGCCATAATAATAAAATGAAAAGAGTACTTTTTTTTTGTCTGGAGAAAGTGAAACTTTCATCCACCGTAAACTCACCAGGTGGATAAATAGATCAGTCTCGATGGATTGATGGATTGAGAGAAATGAAAAGACGATTACCAGATACAGAGGATGGGTATTCTTCTTCTTCTTCGTCGTCATCATCCAAAGACAGAACAAGCTGTTCTTCAAAAACCTTTCAACAAACAGGAGAAAAACACAAACAAAGGGAGGAAGCACGGCTTTTAGGAAAAATTCAAGAACTGCACTTGACAACAAAACAGTTGCATGAAACCAACTTGAGAGACAAACACAGACACAATACAAACAATAAAACACAATATATTTTGTAATGACACTCACATTGTCCACCAGCACGTGCTCGTCCACTCGGAGCTCCTCGCTAACGCCTGAGCAAAATAAAAATATTTAAGTAGAAGTTGATGCACGCTACACTTAACTCCTCCTCCTCCTCATCATCATCATCCTCCTCCTCCTCTTCCTCCTCCTCCAAAGAAAAGTCGCGTGGACGGCTCAGCATCAGCTCCTCTGGATATGACTGTACTATCCAGGAATGGGGGAAACTGGCCAATGAGATGTTGTGCTCATCCAAAGCAGCAGGTCCAGAGGAAGAGCACATACTCCCTACTGCGTGGCTGTTATTTCGAGAGGATTAATGGACGGCTGCTGAAGTTGGGACAGGGTTAAGGTCAATACTGAGGCACACTTCCTGCTTCTCTTTACGAGTCGATACTGCCATCTGCCATCTCTATGGTTACCAAAAGCAGCGGCCACGGGTTAAGTGAGAGCTATCAAACGTGAGCGTGTGACAAAGACGGAAAGACAGAAAAATAAGAGTTAGTGGAGGTGTTGGAAACCTGAAAGGATCTTTTTCTTTGTGTGTGGTTGCATGCCAGCCTGAGAATGTCACCCCGGGGCAAAAAAAACAAAGAAAAAAACCCAATCTGCCCCCCTGTGTGAGTTTTCTCCGTAATCTCAGAGGAAGAACAAACACATGTGCAGAGGAGAGTGTGCCTTTTATGGCGTCTCTTGGAAGTGTTTTCTTAGTCTCTTTAAGTTGTAATTGATGGATGTCTGACTGTACAAATGTTTGCTCATGTCAGTCTGCGGTGGTTCGTTTTCCACTGCTCTCCAGTAAAGTCTCTACACTCACATACCACCACACACACACACACACAAACACATTCACATAGCAAATATATGAGCTGCTGGTGCAAGTAGAGACCAGTGTGATGGCACTGCTGGAGCTGAGACTTATAATTACTTATTATAAATCTATAATCTCTTGATTATTGGCTTTGCTGCATCAAATAATCATTTATTCTCTGAAATGTTTTAAAAATACTAAGATAAATAAATTTCCCACAAAAACGGAAACACCTTTAAATCATCAACCACTCCTTTCAGCGCTGCACTATTACAGTCCTGAAGTCTTTATGCTCTTACAGGCAGGTTACTGTGTGTAGGTGTGCATGTGTGTGGGTTTGTGTACACATCTCTCTCTCTCTTTTTTTTTCTTCCACAGCTCACGTTACACAGCTGCGACAGGTAACGTGTGGCAGATGAGGGACAACACAGGTAACACACATGTCTGGATTAAGCTCACGTATCATAAGTAACCTGGGCACTTGATTACATGTGTACACTTCATGTGTATGACATGTATACTTCAAAAATCTCTATCTCTTACCACAAAGTCTTAACGTAGTGTTTCACAGTAATTACTTTCTCATGCAGGGATCACCATAAAAAGCATCTTGTGATTTGTCACTGGGAACCAAACATTGTTATCAGATGACTAATAAATGGCCTTTATACACAGAAATTCAATCCTGAGTTTTATTTAATCAGTCACCGTACCTTCATCATTAGAAAGGCCTTCGTCTTTGCTCCTCTTGTCTACTTCACTTTCAGCTCTGAGGGTATCGATCTGGAACAAAAGCAGATGCTGCATCAACACAGGTTGATTAAAAATTACACAAAGCGATCAAAACATGAGATAATGATATTAATCAGTTATTTAGTCACGGTGCTGCAACCAGTGACTAAACATAAGCTGTAGATATTGTAAAAAACACTGCAGTATAAATCATTCTGCACATGCTAATGCTAATATCACTACCACGTGACCTGTGTGTCCTTTTTCGAGTCCTGCCCTCTGATTTATAAGCTGCAATAGATGCAGTGTTTTGTTTACTGTTACTTACTCAACTCTTATCAAAATGTCAGATTCTATGTTTCAGGGTGTGAGAGTCAAGGGCTTGCTGTTTACACAAGTCCAAACAAAACCTACGCAAATGGCCTTATCTTGGCATCAGCAGCATATTACAGCATGTGCAGGTGATCCATGGGAATTTTTATTAGATGTGACTATGTACCAGATTTGAAATGAAAGGTGTTCCCACTGGTCTGATCTTACCAGTTTGAGGATACTGTGGTCTGCCAGTCTGTCTCGTAGGAACATGATGCCGTCCTGGAGGCCGCTGCTGGGAGCCTGTCGCACGGTCAGGGTCAGAGAGTTTGTAGCGGGACAAAACCTCAGCATGCAAGAGCTGTCGGACCACACACTACACACCCCCGGGGCAGGGCCCACCGCGGGACCTGGAGGACTGAAGAGGAGAGAGAAAGAAGCAAAACGCACCCACCGTCAGTTAGAATAGAGATTATCAGAGGTGAAGTTAATGAGAAGAGAAAGGTGCCACCCCTGTGAATAAACCTTCACTGGCTTCATCAGTCATCATGCGCTCTCATTGCTATATCATTTGTATACTTCCACTGACAAGCTCTCAGGTGTTATCTGTACAACCCTATCACTGTGGTGGAAATGTTGAGTTAATATAACCTCTTATCAGACCTGAAGCAGCTCTACTGTGCTGTCTATAAACAGCTCTATTTTCATTTCACAGCTCGAGTAGATTTCAGTGGTTGTCAATAAAGCGAAGATGCTTTAAATTGTGAGTTTCATGTTTTTTCTTCACTGGTTTTTTAGACATGGCTCTGATCAGCTCATGAGGCGGAAGTTTATGTTTGATGTTGACAGGTGTGGTCGTCTGAAGACGTGGTGAGTAACGACTAACAGATCATGTGCTGTTTATATCTGCTTTTTTATATAATAATAAGTTAACAGCATGACTTTCACTTATGATAAAACAAAGGGATCCAGACAGCCTTTAAACTCCTTAAACAGTTCCTTTTAAAAAGGCTCCTGGAAGCAATTAAAGGTGTTTATCTGAGAGATTGAGAGAGGACATACCATCTGTACAAACTGTAACACAGACTTACGCTGCCAGCGCCCTGAACATGGCGTGTTGTCCGTCCCTTTGAGCCAGCTGAAGGGGTGTGTCTCCGTCCTGATTGGGTGAGGTCAGCGCCCTTTGACCTCTCGGTTGGTGGATCAAGAACCGCGAGAGATGGACCAAACCCAAACGCACCGCCAGATGAAGCAGGGTTTCTTTGGGTTGAAGTTCAGCAGCTGGATAGAAATATAAAGAAATGGAGGATATGAGCAGAGCAAAGTGTAAGCCACCTGGCATCTAGGAGACATTATATATGAAGCAGGTTAAAATCAGGACGCACACAGTAGTTACTGCTTCGGGTGCATTACCATAGTGAACATACCGTTCTGTGGTTCCCTATAGACCCTTACTTCACTCACTGTATGTACACAAACCCTTCACTCTGAGCACATGCACAGGTCATGGCTATCTACGTGTGGAATGTATGACAGTAAGGCATCGTGTAGAGGAAGTATTGAAAGGCTCACAGTTTAACAGTAATATTACTATCTGGAAAAACTGGATGTTTCACTCTGCCTACACCTGCAGTGAGAGTAAGGGAGGCTAAACAAGTCCGGGTATACTTTACACACTCTGCAACTGATTGGTATCTTTATGTTGGCTGATAACATCACTGCTCTGCAAAGCCTATAGCACCTCCTAAGTAAAGGATGAAAAACCTCATCTCTAGGATTTCCCTTCAAAGATTTGTTGAGTGGGCGAAGGTTCAAGGTCGCCATGCTGCTGTTATCTTTCAAACCTAGGAGCAATGTGCTGAAGAATTCAACTCCTATGTTCACTATTCCCTTCAATTCACTGCTGTAGCCCTGAGATGAACTGAACTGCCCCCGTCACCTGCAAAATGGCGCTGATTAATTGTGACCCAGTTTCCAGTAGCTAAGAGCAGCGAATACTGAACATGCTCTTCATGCAACGCTCAGCAAACAAGAACGTCATTGTCAATTTGACCAGTAAACAGTGCACTGAAGGGACCAAGGGCCGGCAGTTAGTTTGCAGCTTTGCATTTGCACCACACCCATGTTTTGCATGCACATTGCCATGTTCATACTGCTGTCCAATGAGAGGACAGGACACTCACGTAAACTCTAAATGGGATTCAGCAGAGGACTGAACAGGACATGTCAATTGTTGTGGGCTCCAGTCTGTTCAACACACAGTGATGAAAAATGGCCAGTGTTTCCCATTTTTGAATAAAGCTGTGAGAATAACGAGGCATCAAACAAATCTGAGGCCAGATGCCAGAGACAACTCTGGCACAGTTGTGGTGTAAAGGAGTGGGAGTGCTGCGCAGGGGAGGATTGTGGGAGTTGATTTAATAGACACAGAGGTCTGCAAGACAACCCTAATCTGACTGAAGAGGAATAATGGCAGTAATTGCTCCGTCTTTGGAGCACACTGGCCTCTGCCTGGCTTGGCTGGCTGGTCCTGCACATCATGTGATAGAGGAGTCGGGCTGCACAGTCGGATCTTATGTTGGGTCTGCAACCCAGTAGACAGGAGATCACTACAGCGACCATACCAACCTGAAGGACTACTAGTGTTTGTATGTTGAAGGGGCTGGTTCCTATTATTAAACAAAGTAGTAACTGTCCTCTAGTGACATTGAAGAAGATATTTTTGGTTTTAGTTTGCCCTGGTTTTATGATATCTAAGATTGTGAGATTTCCTATTATCACTTGTTGTACTTGAACACATCAGACCAGTATTTGCATCACCACTCATTAAGAAAGCAAAACAATTCTCTATATATTTATTCTACCTCAGAAAACGTAATATCATCCATTAAAATTGATTTATATGCAATTACTATGTAGATAAGTACAAAGTTGCAAGCTAATATCTGTTTGCTAACTACTATTTGCTTGCAAGCTAATGTTGCTGTTGGGGTTAGACTGTTGCCATAGCTACATAGGTAAGCTTAGCAGCTTAGCTGCATAATTTAGAGAGGTGGTCTCTTGATGTGATTATGAAAATATAAGTCAAGTGGGAAAATTATTAGTTTGAATAAAATATTGAAAAGAGCATCACTATATCTGCAGTTACTCTGCCACCTTTGAATGAGAGGATGAATAAAAACTTAAAACGGCAACCACAACAAAAAGTAAGAAGTGCAGATGTTTTGAAACTCATTTTAAGAGCTTTCCCATTATCTGCTGAGTGGAGGGGAATCCTTGAACTTTGACCTCTGAGGGTGGTCCAGGATGCAGCAGAGCAAAAACCAGGACATGAGGATAAGGCTGCTCAGATTTGAGGCTTGCACTGTTGAAAGTGCACACATGTGCCTTGCTTCATCTGAGTTAAACAACACAATGAAGGTGGATCTGTGCTTTTAGAGGTAGGGCTTAACACTCTCCATATCTAGTTCATTACCTTCCCTTGGCTGACTGTCTGTATTTTTCCACTGCTGAGGGTAATCCATGTTGGCCAGGGCCTGCGTGATCTTCTCATCTAGCTGCCTCAGACCACCTTTGTCGCCTCCACTTTCTCTTAGTCGCTCATCCTCATCATCACACTCTGACCCTCCATCAGGGAGCTCCTCGTCAGCTGTCTCCGCCCACGTGGGAAACCTCTTCAGGACCTCTAGGTAACTCTGGGGGCTGAGCAGGTCTCTGTGTGCACTCAGATATTCTGCTGCTTTCTGGGCAACGTCCCTGAGATATTCAAGAGATGCTTTGCCTTCGCATGGCTTGAGCTGATCCTCTGCATAGAAGTAGGATGTGACAGAGACAGCTTCCACAAGGTCATGGCCTAAGGGAGACAGATAAAACCATAATAGATGATCTTAATCATAATCTTTGGAGGTTAGAAACAATCAATGAATGAAAAAAGTGGTGACTGAAGGACCTACCAGGAACTGTGAAGCAAAGGGTCAGTCCATCATCTCTTCTTTTGGCTGCAGTCACATGCACAAGTCTTGAACCTTGTACAACAATGTAAAACTCGGCGTCCTCAGGAACACTGGCCTGTAACCTGACATTGGCCTCCACCTGTCCCTGAGATGAGAAAAAAAGAAAAAATCCCTCCATTTAACATCTGTTACAACACAACAGAAGCAAATGAAGCTCCAATTTAAGGCAGAAACCAGTTACGGGACTTGACTAAGCTGTCTTTCAGGGGGAAATGATCTTTTCTGATCAATCTCCTGACAACTTAAATCTCCTTCAGTCAGTTGTACAAAGTTCACAGTACACTTTGTGCTGGATGGAAGGAGGCAAAATAGGGCGGCAGGGAAAAAGACGAAAGAGAAGACACCAGTTATTTTCTCACAATGGGAGAGAGCTGCACCCTACTGAGCGTCTACTTCATGATCCACCTTCATAATGAGATTCATTATTTCTGTTACATGATTGACCTTGTTTTTTATTGACCTCATATAAACTCTGTTCTTCCTTCCTCCACGACCCCCACAACTATCATGAGTTCGAATTTGAGTTACAGACAGAGGAGGTAGGTAATACTTTCTTCTTCTTCTTTTTTTTTTACCTTGTTGTGTTTATAGGGTTTGTGTTTTTGCTGTAACGTTTGCTGGGTTTTTACTATTTATTATTGCTGTTTTTTCTCCCCTCTGTAATCAATTGTTGTCTGTAGATAAAACTGTACATAGTAAACACTGGTTTATTTCTAAAATAAAACACACAAAAAACTTAACTTAAGAGAAACAGAAAGATTTGATTGTGTAGAAGCTCGTGATCTGTGTACACACACACACAGACAACAGGATGTCTCTCTATCACTCACATTAGTCAGTCTGTCTGATAAGCATTTGAAGATGTCAGTTACCAGTGTGACATGCTGCAAGAGTGACTGGTGTGCCTCTTATTCATTAACAAAACAAAGTAAATGTTATTTGTCCTCATTATTAATTGCAGATAAGCAAACAGTAGAAACCACAGGCTTTAGCTTGGCTCGTCAGTGCTGTTTTCCCTTCAGCACTGACCTTTACAAGAGGGTTAGCTCAGGGTGCATCGTTCAAGTTCAAGAGGGATCACATACTTGAAGTTCCTCACTTGTGCAATGTCTTATCTTCTGTTTTCTTGAGCTCAGCTTTGGGTTTTATCTTGTGATTTATTGGCCACCTCTAATCTGTCCTTATTGTTAACGCTCTAAGTTCAGGCATCCATCATGTTTAAATGTATTTTTAGTATCTACATCATCTTAACATTTGTACCCCCCCCCCCCCATCATCATCATCATTCAGAGTGTTACTTCCTGTAACATGGGCTGTAGCAGGGGCTCACTAAACACAAATGACGGAGGCTTACACAGTACAGAGTTACTGTTTCAACTGTGTATGGATTCAATATAAACGATATTTCCATATTTAAAACAGGACAGAGAGTATGTGCACCCCAGAAGCTCGGTGAGGCATTATGCAAAGCATTGCTTTGGGCTAAATGCTAATGTCAACACACAAAATGCTTTTGTTTAGCATCTTTAATCTTCATTTTAGCTGCTAGCCTGGCAGCTAGCCTGGATAAAAAGCTATTTTTTAGCTGCTAGCCTGGCTAAGAGGCTACTTTTTAGCTGCTAGTCTAGCAGTTTGCCTGGCAAATATAAAATAAGTTTAGTTAGGTTAAGTATATTTACACTTAGGTATGACTAAGGTGGGTGGGACTGTCACTTGCTTTTCCTGGCAATTCATTTGTAACATTAACTATTTCCTATTTCCTTGGTACTATTACAGGTACATGATACCCATTTGAACATAACCTATCAATGAAATTACAGGGGAAATGTTTGTCATACGTTACCTGGGCTGGCCAGCAATGATAGTGCTAATGTTTAATCAACAAATCTGACTGAACATTCAAAGTGATATCACGTCTTAGTCACTTTGTCTCTAAACTCCTGGGAGCTTTCAGCAGCTGTTATTTCATCTCAGTGCACAGTGGTTATTGGTCCAGAGGTAGAAATGGGACTGACCTCATGAGTAAGCAGGGTTTGACTGATAATAGTGGTCTGATTCAAACTGCACTCTCCAAGCTTGTTGTGCACACTAAGTGCTTAGCTGTAGCACCACTTAGTGCACACTTACCACTGTTAATGTAATCGCTGATTGTTTTTCCACATAAGATTAGATGTCGACCTGTGGTTTGTGCAGCCATCTAGACACAAGAAGACTCATCATCAATAAATTCTGTCTTTTCTGCTATTTTTTGCATTAATTTGGACTTAGATACATGAGTTGTCCGACTTATTGTCACTGGAATAGAGGAAGTTTTATCCATTCTTTCTCCTCAGTATTTTATTCTTCCTACATTGCCTCTCTGAGCCATTATATTTAAACGGAACATATGTGAACATTTCTTTGTAATATCTTCTGATTGTGTTTTCAGTCCTCCGAGGAGGCTGTAGTTCCCACTTAATTGCCCCAACAATCTGCACCAGCCTCAGATGATATTGCTTTACACCAGCACAATCTGATCAGAGAGAATTTGCTTGATCCTAACTGTATCTCCTGCGCCTCAGGGAAGAGGAAGGAGGACGGTTGGCTGGTGATAAGATGTCAGACTGATGTGATCTATGGCCTTTCCTCCTGGGCGTTATCATGACACAGGCCGATCCAGTAACAATGAAATATTCAACACCTTGTGGGTTTTTACCTCATGCCTCCCATATGGGCAGTTTTCAGGTCCGACATGATGTTTTAATTATGGAACATAAACACATGTTTTTCACGTTTTTCACATACAGGGAATAGGAACTTGGATCAAAAGTAAAAGGCAACAGTAGCACCACCTTAATACGATGTAATAATTGTTAGATATTTACTTTAATACTGGTTCTGACTACAACACCACATCCAGTGTTGCTGACTTTGTAATCCCCTCATGTTGTTGTCTGAGTAGTGGGGGAAAAACAACACCAGATCTGCTGCCTGTGGTCTCCGGGAAACCAGCAAGTCATTGGCTCTACAGCTCTTTGCCATGATCCTCCTGAGTGCAAAACGTAGGTGACGTCAGGGGAGCGAGATCACTGCCACTGCAACAACAAAAACAGCTCCAATAACAGTCAGTTCTGAGAGTGAGAGGACAGGCCGACGTCAGCGGGGACCGAGTATTTTCTGCTTTAAATATTAACCATTTATCACGGGGTAGTATTTCAGATCAGAAGTCTGCTAAACAGTGATGCATGCACAAAGTCTATGAAATTAAAAAGAAAGAACCTCCTGTTACAGTCACTGTAAATCATCATATCATAATGTGTTTAGCTTTGATCACAAACCAACAGAGGGCTGAGAAATGGCACATGCTTGGACTATTCTACCAGTGACTCTATGCAACAAGCAAAGCCTTTTTTTTTACCAACTAAAATGCCTATAACAAATGTCCCGAAGTGACACAATACCACAGTGACACATCTGAGCTGTGAGAGAGTCAGTGGACCAGAATCTCATTGGAGTCTTGAGGGTGACAGTGTGCTCTGCACTGTAGAGCCTGTTCTCATACTCAGCTGAAACACATACCTCTGATTTAATCTGCTGTACAAATGAGATACTAATAACTGGTCTGCATGTCAGAAACGGCTGTCAGTGAAAGCAGCACGGTGTTATAACCATTTCACTTCAAAAGAACAGGGCAGCCAAGTACAGACTCATAGTGACATAATAATACCAAGAAGTACCAAAGCCTGATATTTCAGGCCTGAAATATGTGGAGAGCAGGGCACATAATTTGTTTCAGTTCAGTTTTCCCTCTTTTTATGATCAATCTATCAATCAATAAACAGCAGACTGAGGTTTTCTATCATGTCAACATATGAAAGCATCGCAAACACAACCACCACAGCATTTAAAAGAGGAAAAACATTAACAAACCACAGAGATTCAGCTCAAAGACTGTGTGATAGCTGCAACTGAGCAAACACTGGTACAGCAAGGATGTGGCTAATCTACCTCCATTTATGAACATGTGCCGAGATAACAGCCGCTATAAAGGAATATGACCAGGAGTGTACAGTCTGAGAGATGCTAGCCGCCCTGAGAGACTGGTGCTCTAAATGAATGCTAACATGATGCAACACCTGCAATGGCAACATGTTGATGTTTAGCAGGTGTAAAGCTCACTGTTTTACTGAGCCACATTAGCATGCTAATTCATTAATTACCCATAAATACAGGTATGTTGACGAGAACTCATTAGTTGTGGCGAAAAATGAAAATTCAGAAGATCTTCAAAGCTGTTGTCCTCATGCAATTAGTTGTTTCAACATGTCATTCTCAATCTGGTGGTGGGTAAAGGTCAGGGGATCATCTTTATCATCATCTTAGAAAATGGCAGGTGCAGCTTTTAGTCTTAGTATTTTTTTTGTAACGCAGCAAAACACCAAAACAAATTTCTTCTATGTGAAAATCTTCCAAACTAAAAAAAGAGAGAATTACTTTGACCCACTGGAGGTGGTGCTAGAGGGCGAGTCTGTGGATTAACAAAGTCATTAGAGTTCAATCTGCTGGGAACCATGAAAGTCTTTCTGTTAAAAAGAAATGTTGTTCCCATCTATCAGCTTGTTGTTGAGACATTTCATTAAAGCTCAAAAACACCAGCCTCAGGGAGGTGCTGGAGGAAAAGTCAGGGGATCAACAAAATCAGTTTTTCTCTCTCAGCGTCTCACAATTCAGCTCACCAACACAGTCCTCTTGTTGGGAGGAGGAGGGGGTCGGTTTCCCTCACACATACACACCTGGACAACAAAATCACTTTCACTTGAACCCTACACCCGACCTCAATAAAAACCTCCTTCCAACACAGGAACTCCCACACTTTCTGCCTGCAATTGAATGCAGCCATTTATCCATTGATCTGGCCAAACTGTATTTACTGCGGCTCTGGCACTATGTTGCATGTGTGGAGGTGCACCATAAAACTTTACTGGGCGTGTTACAATAACAACCTTTATATCACAGCAGTGTGCCGTGGCTTGCCCGCACAAAGCCTCGCATTGAAATCTGGACCTCATTCAGCAGTGAGAGTTGCTCCTGTTGAGCTGTGACCTTAGAGGGTGGAGACGCCACTTCCTCCTAATGGAGAGGTGTATGTGTAAAAAGAGGTAGAAAGCCTGTAATGATTCACATGCCAGGAGTTTTTCGGAGCAGCTCCTCAATTGGCGTCTATGAGCCAGTGGAAGCAAAGGTTTTGGAGCGAGCCTCCCACCCCCATGTCTGAAACTGGTGACACAGCAAAACAAGCAGACACTCTGCTTACCAGAAATCTGGCAACGCTTCAGTGACTGGCCCACCCAGGCTCCCACACAGACCGGAGAATAGGGGCGAGAGAGGGAGAGGGAGAGGGAGAGAGAGTGAGATGGGGGCTATGGAGGAATGAGGGGGGAAAAGGAAGACAGATGGAAGAAATGAAAGTAACAGTAACAGTAAAAAAAAAAAGTTTTAAAACAATAATTCAAACACACCTGCACTCGAACATGTGTCCTGAAAGAAAAATGTGTATTTGTGTAATTCATAAAATTGGGTGTGTAATATAGAGCCAGGAAACAAATGGGCATATTCTCTCTCCCTGGCTCCCATGTTCACTGTAGAAACCAGGCTTTCGGGGGGGGGGGGGGGGGGGGGGTTTGTCAGTTGGTGAACAGGCTGTGTAAAGCCTGGCTTCCCCAGGGACTGGCTTGGGTTTCACCTGCAACACAAGGCTTGCCAGTCAACCACAGCACAGACAGAGAGTCAGGACTGAGATAGAGAGAGAGAGGCTGGAGGGAAAGACTGAAGTGCTCTAATTCTGGTGAGAACAAAAACAGGATTGGGTCTAAATGTGGGAGACTAATCCAGAGGAACAGTCAGAGTTCATGTGTTCGCACAACCACTCCCAAAAATACCGCAACACAGACCGAACCCCCCCCCCCAATTCCCTCCGCCAGACCGATGGCACATCAGACAGACACAAATCATGTTGGCACTTACATACAGAGGCACCTCTCTTCTGTTCACCTCCATCTTCTCTCCATCCACCACGGCCTGGAGAAGAAACAATCATGTCAATATTTTTGTTTTTTTTAAACCAGCCTGTGTTGTAATGTAACCTATAGGGAAAGATGATGCACACATGATGTTGTGTTTATAGAGCCTTGAGGTCACCAGAGGTCAGCCACCAGTGTGGATGAAGGCAGCTACAGCAGCTGCAATGTCACGGATTCAGGCAGGAAACTGTAACTGTATCATCACCTGCACACACACACACACACACCTGATCCTCTGTGACTTCACTCTCAGCTGTGAATAGTGCATCACTTCAAAGCTGCACAGTGGTGTCGGCTCTGCAGGCTGCACTTCGTCCAACCCAAAACAGTTTGTCGACTGACTGACTATGACTGTTTGCACATCATATACAGTACACTGACTGTACACACTCTATACACTGTGCACAACAAACAAACTCTCTGTATCTAATCAGAGCTGCAGCTGGCCTCTGTTTAATTTCTTCATGAAATGATTGATAATCTGGTCTATTGCATTTCAGGAAAAAAAAAGCCCATCACTTGTTTGCAGAGCACAGGGAGACAGGTCTTGAACATGATTTGTTTTGTTTGCTCAGATGTCAAAAAACTCAAAGACTCTCCCTTTACAGTGATATTACAAAAGCAAAACAAGATAATCCTCACACCCAGTGGCTTTAACTAGATAATTACCTCATTATAGAAGCAGTTTCATATAATTTTCCTGCCAGTCTCCTTTCAATTAACCAACTACTCATCATCTCATTTAAAACAAAACAAAGTAAAACAATTACTTCCTTCTTTTAAAAGCTGAAACTTACTGTATCTAAAATAAATATAAAGCAGATTAACACAAAATCATAACAGTGATGGTTTGAGGTGCCACACTCTGAATCTAGGTCAAACCCAAGCTTATATTAGCCTATGTTATGAAAATAATCCCATGAAGTGACACAGCAGCACAACAACAAAAACAACAACGGGATCCAGTGTCTTAACAGCAGTTCAGTCACATTATACTGTAATACACTGACTGACCTCGGGCTTTATCTAACAATAATATAATCTTACATTTGCATAGTGTAATGATGTGCCCAAAGGTAATCTTATCAAAAGAGAAGGCAATGCCACAGGCCTGGGTGGGAGCTCTCTGTTTTAATCCTGCTCATGTCAATGGGAGCTACTCTTTCAGTAAAGTGGAAGTGGAGAAGGTTTATGTGTCATACTGTAGGATAAACATTATCCCTGCCTGGTTTTTACAGGTTGCGCCCTATTAGGTCAACAAAGGGATGAATCCTAGGTGCACAAGATTAGAGTCCAGTTTTTCGAGTTTGCACAGAAATTTTTGGTGTCAGTCATCGTCCTCAGTCTGACTTTAGCCTCTGACATGTTCACTGTGAATAAGAACCTGACCTGGCTCGTGGCCACGCACCCACCCCAAAGCCGAGCGTGAGAAAAGAGAGCGAAACGTACGCTGTCATTCGTTTCAGAAATTCATTTTGACTTCTGGGATTGTGGTGCAAATATTTTTCATACGTGAACAAGTTGATCCTGCTGTCCTTAGATTTCTTTTCTTTCTTTTTTTCCCCGCTGATGCATGATTGAATAATCTAATTCCACTCACATGACAAGCTGCTATCAGTTATCAAGGCTGTGTGTGAAAAATGTGTGCATTGTGCTGCTTTCAGCCTCTGGTAATTGCACTTTCATTGGCTACACCCTCTCATCATTTGGTACATAGAGGTAAATGTTATTTATCATTTCCATAGTTAAGTGCTGCTCAGTGTAATAACAAAACTACAGTTATCATCATAGTCACTCCTCAGTACAGTTGTGACTTCATGTTACGCTACTTCACTTCTCAATGGTCATACAGTTGCCTAAACACAAAGATAACTCATTATTATGGGTTAGCTTTGGTTAGCGGAGTGTAATCAAACTCCAGACACCTGTTTTTATACTTTTTCAATGATGTAATGTGAGGGAAGTTAAGCCACTGGATGGACTGGTTGATGAACTGTGGCACAAAGAAGTGAAAACAGTCTTTGTGTAATTAGTGCACACACACTATCAGTACTCAAACACATCCTCCAGGAACAATATATGACCTCTATTGCTTTCATCGGGAACTGAAACTCCTACTTACAACAATAGGGGAAAAAACGGTCATAAACGCACCAGTGCAAAAAAAAAGTTAGGGAACTGGTCCCTGACTTTCACTGAAGCCGAATGGAGCCACGCCATGCTTTTTTACATTCTACCTGTGAACGCACCAGCAGTCTGATCACCTACATATCAATCAATGAGCCCACAGATACCCAACAGTATCAACACACATTATCACCACAGACTCACTGCACAGCCTCGTGCACTAACTCTGAGTAAAGCTGCAGTTTTCTGATGAGCACTTTGTTGTCTTTACCTGGTGTCGACTCTCTCTCCCTCTCAGCTCTCCACGGTCCGATCCGCCGTGGACTCAGATGGTCGGCTGTGGCACGACTTTCTGCCCTGGAAAACTTTCTCTGCTGCTCGATTCTCTTAGTTCAAGACCGGAAAACACTTTTGTCTCCCTTAGTTTCCACCTCGCTGTTTTTCTCCGAGCGTCAGCCCTCTCCTCGCTGCAGGAGGGAGTCGGTCGGGAGTTTGTTTGCAGGTGTCGCGGAGTTGTTTCTCCCCACGGCTGCTCCTCTGATCCAGCCCCCTAGCACACACGCGCGCGCGCGCGCACGCACACACACACACACACACACACACGCGCGCAAAGCACGCACACACATATTTGTATGTAGTGAATTTACAGCAGAGAACAAACTTAAAGCATTTGCAGGTTCCAGGTTGATTTTAATTTCCTCCAATCAGAAACTAGCTGGAGTGACGTCACCGTCATTAAAGATGCACTCTTCACCGTGGAAAATGGAAAATTTAGACTGAGGAAAACAAATACCCCACAACTTTTATCTTAATCATGAACTTCACATATTTTCTTTATATATATATATACATATATATATATATATATATGTGTGTGTTTGTGTGTGTGTGTGTGTGTATAAATGTATATATATATGGTTTTGTTTTAATATTCCCTGCCTTTTTACACTTTATTTAAAGAGTGTGTATAGGCTAACTGCTGGGCTGAATATGTGTTTTGTCAAAGTTAATATCCTCTGAAGGACTTGCAGAACAAATGTTTATGTATTTTCTCATACAGTGACAATGAAGACATTTTATACTAGTAATAAAACTGCATTTTAAAAGAAAAATCCGGTCAACAAATTAAAAATACAATGATTTTGTATGGATTAAGCTCTGCATAAAGAATATAAAACTAGTCCCAATTTAAGCAGATGGGAGATAAAACATGTCCCAGCTCTCAGCTGGATTGTGACCATAATCATAGACAGAAGACACAGACATATACACGTGACATGAACAGGAAGTGAGAGGACGAGTTTCCCACCCTTCCTGCTCCCACATTTATCCCACTGACTGATAATGAGCAACAGATTAAATGTCATAAGTGGTTTTAGAAGTGACAGGCTGTGATGGTCTAGCTTTCAACACTGTCAGCAGTTTGACTTAATTCAACTCGACTCTTTCCATCGGGACAGTGTTGACTTGCGTAATTGGAGGGATGAGAGGATTATGGGTCGTTTGGGAGAAGAAGAAAACCCACAAACTCCATCGGGAGTGCATCGTATAACCCGTGAGGCTGTGGTGCCATCTGTTGGCAGAAAAGTAAAAGTGAGTTAAAAGTCAGAGACCTTACTGTCCTGCCATCTTGTGGTCGATTTCAAGACAACTTTCCCCAAGTGCCTCTCTGCACTTTCTTTCAGGGCACATTAACATCAGAGCTTTTGTATGTGTCTTTTTGGTATACAAATATGTACATTAGGACATTTATCACTTATGTGGAAACACTGTCCACCTGATTTATATGCCATTTTATTTATGCGTTTCAGAAATGGCATGTCTGGCAGCGTGAGGGAAAGTAACCGGAACAAAAGAAAAGAAGAAACGGGGGACGTTAATAGTGGATGCACGCCTTTGTGGATGCGACCCGTTGCGCATGCTCAGATCTATCAAAACACCGAAAAGAGAGAGATGAGCGCATGAGGATATCTACTATAAACAATGACCTATCGAGTGAGATACTTTCTTTTCAGAAAAAATACATTGTTTATACGTAACGTGTTTTCATGGTAACATTTATCAGCCCAAGCCATTAGCAGGGCTAATGGAAGGTTACGATAGCAACAGCTAGCATGCTAACTGGTAGCTAGCAGGCGATGGGGTTTTAAAGTATAGTAGTGTAACTGGATATAAGACAAAGGATTGTTTGTATTCATATTTAATATTAAAATAAACTGTCTCCGTGTTTCAGGCGGCCTGTGACTTACGTTGAATCTCAGTGTGACGGCTCAGAGAGTGACCAGGGGGATGGACAACGCCGCCGTGTCAGCCTCGGACGGGACAGCAGAGTGTCCCTTGGTTTCTGAGGACATGGAGGGGATCTGTGTGATGCCGGACTTGGGTGCTATCAAGACTGAGCAGTCGGTGGGAGCGAGCCCAGATGACACGGGCACCCAAAATGTGGCCATGGGCATTAAGTTCATCCTACCCAACCGCTTTGACATGAATGTCTGCTCAAGATTTGTCAAGTCGCTCAACGAAGAGGACAGCAAGAACATCCAGGACCAGGTGAACTCTGACCTGGAGGTGGCTTCCGTTTTATTCAAAGGTAAGGAGGAAGTGGAGCCTTCATTTATCCTTTATGTAAGTGGCCACTTACACTTACGAGAATGTAATGAAACAAAACGTCTCCCTCTTGTTTCAGCCGAGTGTAACATCCAGACCTCCCCATCCCCGGGCATCCAGGTGCGCCATGTTTACACACCATCCACCACCAAACATTTCTCCCCCATCAAACAGTCCACCACACTCACCAATAAACACCGTGGCAACGAGGTTTCTTCCACACCTCTTCTGGTGCATTGTAAGTAAGGCAGCTGTATTTAACTTCGTTTATTAACATGTTTCCAGTCTAAATGCTAATCAACACCTGCATGTTATTTTCTTCCAGCTCTGTCCATTCACCAGCTGGCAGCCCAGGGAGAAATGGTTTTTCTGGCCAGCAGGATTGAACAAGGTAGGCACTGGGGAGACACCCTCTGGTTGTCATATGGACATTTTCCATGGACATGCAGTGGTGAAATAACCTGAAATCTCAAACCGATAAACCATTCTTACAATAAAGTGCCACGTATATATGAAAAGCAATATCTTCAGTCTTCATCTTTGATGTTCAAGAAGCGGGAACTTAACCCCACAGAGAAGCTAATATTAGCATTAGGCTAATACAAGCTACAAAAGTAGCTACGTTAGCAAAAGTTACACATTTCATAAAAATAACAAACCCGCCCCGAAGCAAAGCATATAATTACCTGTCCAACAGCAAGAGAGCAACCTCAGCATCACTTTTCAGGCCCTTCAAATCCCTCAGTTGTCTCCACCGCTCAAAAGCAACACCGATGTTTCCTCTGGTTTGACGTCTGGCTTTATCCAGAGCCTTTTTGTTAGCAGCCTTTTCAGCCTCCGGCTTTCTCTTCCTTGCCTTTTTCTCGGGGCGAGCCGTTACAAGTAACGGTGGAAGTAGTAACTGGGGCTGCATTTTCTCAGCCATTGCTCATAAATGAGCACGAAATCCGTTCTGCTGTAACTCTGTACGCTGATTTCTTCCGGCAACAGCCACACGTGAAGATTGTGCACAGGCGTCGGAGACAGGGATCGAGGGGGGCGGATACAGAACTAGACATGAAGGCATCTGATTGGTTTTTGCTCCTCGCACCGAGGAGCTTGGATTGGTCGGAGTTGTGTCAGTCCTGCAGCTGCCACAGAGGACTGATTATTTTCGTTGCTTTTTCTGATACATAATGTATTGATTACTCAGAAGGTAGAAGGACCATTTCACCCAGTATAACAAAAAGTGTTTCTGAACAGGATTACCAACCCCAGCTTTAATGCCCATGGGTTGCTTCCAGTGTCAGTTAAGATGGGCTCCACCCCCCTCAGTGTGCAAAGAATAAGTGCTTATAGATAATGCATGAATATATGTAATACAGTATATGTTGTGACCATGCATTACATGTCATATTAATAGAGACCGTGATCAACCTTCAAGATGAAGAAGGCTTTACTCCCCTGATGTGGGCTGCTGCACATGGACAAATCGCTGTGGTTGAGTTTCTTCTCCAAAATGTATGGACAAATTAACAACTATGTTATTCAGATCTTAATGGCTTTATTACATTAGAGCATGTCCTTCGTATTTATTAACTGTATTACTCTCTTCACTATAGGGCGCTGACCCCAACCTCCTGGCCAAAGGCAGAGAAAGTGCTCTGTCCTTGGCCTGCAGTAAGGGATACACTGACATTGTGAAGATGCTCATCGACTGTGGTGTCGATGTTAATGAATATGACTGGGTAAGAATTTAAGAATTGAGCTTCTTGTTAAATAAAATATGACAATGAAAACATTCACACACTTGGCACTGGGTGTTTAATGTTGTATCAGATGCAGATGCACAGGCTTCGGTCTGTGTGGCTCGTTGTGATGTTTCCTCTGTGGGTTTCAGAATGGAGGAGCCCCTCTGCTGTACGCTGTCCACGGGAACCACGTCCGCTGTGTCGAAATCTTGTTAGGTGAGGTGACAAATCTTTTACTGAACCTCAAAAACGTCTGTCTGTTCTGTGTTTAGGAAATATTGTGGAAGACATTAACATGCACAGTAAATATCTTTACATTGTATTTGTATGTCTTTCAGAGAGTGGAGCTGATCCTACCATAGAATCAGACTCTGGGTTCAATGCAATGGACATGGCCGTGGCTATGGGACACCGAAATGGTATGTCAAAAATACATACACATACATAATATTGATTTCAACCTCACTGGAAAAAAGTAAAACATCTTACCTTACCTTATCTTATCTTGATATTTTACTATCACTGTTTTACTGACATTTAAGCACAATAAATGATTCTACATGAAAGCAAGCAAAAATACACCATACATTTGGAGAATGTGTGTTTCATTTTCTGCCCAATAGACAACAGTTTGGTAAATATGATTTCCTCTGAAAGCACTGACTTCAGAGTTTGTCTTTGCTTTGATCTTAGCAGGAAATAACTTGTTGATACAGCTAAATAAGAGTAGTTGATGCTGCTAAGATAAACAGAGACACTAGTCACATGAATGACGGAAATTAAATATAGTATTATTGACTTTTAAATGCCACTCAGCTCTTCTGAATAAAATCCTTTGTGTTTCTCTGTGCAGTTCAACAGGTGATGGAGGCTCACTTACTGAAGTTACTGATGGGAATCAGAGAATGAACTGTGACACTTGAGGAAAACAAATACTTGAGGTGCAGCACTGGGCTCTGGACAATCATATAACAACACACCCAGGCTGTCAGCCAACAGGAAGAATTAGTACCATTAACTGATATTTCAACAGCCTTGCATCATGTCAACATTATTTTGTGGGTGTGATGCACATGAAGGTTTGTGTGTGTGTGTGTGTGTGTGTGAGAGAGAGAGAGAGAGAGAGAGAGAGAGAGGAGTGTGTGTTTGTGTGTGTGTGTGTGTGTGTGTGTGAATTTTGAATTTAATGCTTCTTTCAAACTGTTTTACTCTGCACGTTTTCACAGCCAACCTGGAGTAGCAGATTTTATCAGGACACACTGACAGGTTTCATAAAACACAAATGTAACGTTGTTCTCTTCACTACAACCCAGCATGCAATGCAGGCTTTTATTTTGCTTTAACACTGAAGCTCCGTTTCCACTTCTTTTTTATATGAATTAAGTTATTAACAAGTAAACAAGTTTTTAACATAAGAAATTTTCCTTGTCATAGTCCGTTCATTGGTTTCTGTTCATACCGTCTGCTTTCATATTCAGCACATTTTAAGCTCATGTCTTCCCTGAAGACGACTGTGGGTGGATTTAAAAAATGTTTTTACTGACCAGAATGCACATGGTACAGAGTGTGTTTTAGTGATGCTGCCAAGCTGTGTGTTGACTGAAGGTCTTTGTGTCAATTGTACTCTGTTTATTTATTTGACTAATTTAGACATTGTGTTGTAATGTGATAAAAAAATTCCCACATTGATGTAACTGTTTTTTGTTTCTCTGTATAGTGATGCTAATATCCAGATGTGTTGTTTATTTTATAAAGACCTCACACCTCATTTAGAAGGTTACAGAAGTGCTGTTTGCCACTGTGTGACGGTGCTTGTGTTTTACACCAGTTATGAGTGGTGTAAACAAGAAATAACATGTATTGACCTCAGTATCAGCCATCATTCTGTACAGATATTTATCTCATCTCAAGTCATAATGGTCAAACCACTGTTTATAACCAATGAAATGAAGCTGTTATTTAATTAAAAGATCTTTTTAAACTGCAGCAGCAGTGCTTAAGAGTGTGTGTTATTGAAAAATATATGCTGAATAGTGAAATCTCTGCTTCTTTTCACAATACTTTATCAAAAATGTATTTTTCTTTCATTCAGGTCAATTGTTAAAAGGCCATTTTTAAAGAAAAACTAGAGACTGTTCAAGTGAAGAAATGATGAATAACGTTTGCCACTGCTTGAGGCTCAGTGACATCACAACACTAAACAGACTTAATGTTTCCCACGGTTACCATCTCATGGAAAAACTACTGAGTGTTCATTTAACCTTGTTGATTCTATGTCCTGACTTGCAGGAAAGTGATGTGAGAAGTCTCAGTCTAGTTTTAATTTGCAAAGTGGCCTTGAAGATTGTGGAGGAATGCAGACGGCTCAGAGAGGCAAAGTTGCGAGTCCGTGTGGTTGCTGCTAGGCAACATAACGTGTCTTACAAGTACTCTGCATTGTGCTCAAATACTGATGAATTTCTCTGTTCAGCGAGCTCCTTCTGTGCACTGCTACCATCTTAGTCCAGCATGCTAATATTTGCTTGTTAGCACAAACTTCTGTTTTTTTGTTTAGTGAGACGCTTCTTTAATGAAGCTGCACAATCACACCCACCCTGACCTGATTTACAATGACCATAAAAAAAAAAGCACTTTCTGACAGTAGCAAAGGTTTATTCCAGATATGGTGGTTTTTTTTAGCGAGGCCACAAAGAATTAAGGTTCAGTAACATGGAGGAAACAGATTTACAGCAGGAGCCTGAAACACCACATTTCTCAAAACACAATCTCTCACTCTAACGGGAACAGAGAACACAACAAGCATTTGGAAGAGTCTGGTGGCAAAGAAGAGGTGGAATGAGTACTAGAATACCTTACGCTTAAATACTGCTACCCCAGCTGTTTTTTTAATACTTTAGAGTACTATTCTAGAAAATTACTCAAAAATAATTCACTTAAAGAGTATGCAAGTATTTTTGATCAGGTGTTGCACATACCACAGAATGCTCACAGCCAAAAGTTGACATATTATCCATCTTTTTCTTGTACTTTAACAAATAAATTTCCACCTCTCAGACTAGACATTAAAAAACATTGTGCCCCACATGGTCCTGTCAAGTTTTGACACTCCGGGAGTCTAGTTTCCTCTAGTTAGCCTCATCCTTGGATGCTTCATCAAAATTCTCCACCAGATCTGAAACGACAAAAAGATTCAGCTGTGAGTTGGCTGAAGCAAGAAGAAAAGGCATGAGGCGGCATCTGCACAAAGGACTCTCAGAAGGTGCCGGAAAATACAGGAAAAGTGTGTTTATCTGAAACATGATACTGGATGTAACGCTACCCGCCCCATCCCCCCATCCATGCTTCATTGGGTCATCTTTCCCACTCTTATACAGACAGCAATGTGTTTGGCATATGAGGCCCTTACAACTACTGAGAGCAGCTGTAAAAATTATGGTGTAACGCACCAAAACGTTGGCTTCAATTACCCCATGAAATGTGAGAAATCTGCGTCTCCAGGTTTTTGGCTCAAAGGGTTGAGGGGTTAAAATGGAAACAATTCAAAAGGTCTGAGTAAACATGTTCCTTCAGTGGGAGAACAAAAAGGAAACTTAACTCCAATAACAGCGTGATGGCAATGGCTGTTAACCCTGTGCCATTAGGGCTTCAACCGCCTCCTATTGCTGAATACATGTGTAATCGTTTGTTACATTAGTGAGAACTCTGGTTACGGGAGGTGGGGGGGGGGGGGTCCTGGGAAAAGCAAGAGATTACTGTAATGGCAACCTCATGTGTTTGGTCAATTTCCCTGACAAAGAAAAGCAAACCGAATCTTAAGATCTTATAAACAATGAACATGAGATTCAAACACAAAATGTTGCATTGCACCGTGGTCTAAAAGTAACTGATGAGTCCCCTTGGCGTGACCCCTTTCATGAGCCAGAAGAAAAGCAACCTGCCATGGTTATTTAACGGGGGGGGGGCTGCCGCAGTAACAGACAAGTGTGAAGGAACATTTCAAAATAAGACTACAAAACAGTTTGATACCTGACACGCAGAGCAGATTTTAAGAAATATAATTGTACATTAAATGGCGGAACAGATACCACAGCTGAATGGAAAACAACAGTGTTTTTCTGGCACTCACCTGGAACGTCATCGTCTTCTTCTTCTACTGCTGCAATCGGCGCTTTTCCATCTGCAGCTGTGAGAACAGAAAATACGAATGGTCTCACTGCCAGAAAACTTACACCTGAAGGCAAAACTCATTTCTCTAATCAAGTCTGACCAAACAGAAAATACACGCATGAACCGAGTGTAAAGACAGAGAAGCCAGTGTGTTCACATGTCAGGGAAATCTTGGAGCCTTTACCACAGTGATGTGTGCTACAGCTTAATCTAATGTGTTGTGTGTGATGAGTTTTAGTAACATAGAGCACACTGACCCTGTTTGGGCAGGGCCTCGGCGAGTCTCCTGAGGCTCGTCAGGCTGTCGGCTCCCAGCTGGTTCAGGATGCCCGGCAGCATCTCGGTCAGCTGCTTGGTCTCAGCGTGGCCAGTGATGGTGAATGTGTTGGCAGCGAGGGAGGCCTGCACTTTGGGATTGTTGAAGTGAATGACTGTTCCTTGATTTGTAAACATGTTGACCTGCAAGAGAAAAAAAACACACACGTTGTTTCAACAGATTCACCTTGAACCACGGTGGGACACATCTCAGACTGAGGAAAGGGTTTCTGCATACCTCTTCAATACCAGAGATGTTGTTGACACCAAGTTTCTTTAAGGAGAACTGGAGCTTCTTGTCATCTGCGGTTGCTGTTCTGTGTACAACCTTCTTCTTTCTGCGGGCACTACCCTATGGGCACATTCAAACAAACATGACTCTTAATGGTCTGTTAATACATCATCTATTCAGTGTGTGTGGTACTTTTCTGGCCCAAAGGTGCCAGCTGCTCGTAGTCTATTCATTGCAGTTTGCTACCTGACCCACACTGCACTGTTTGCCAAAAAATACTGCTGCAATGACGCAGAACTATATAGAAAAATGCTGGTTGTCATAGAAACTGGGCAGATACTTCTCCAAAGTTTAAGTTGCACAAACCAGCTTTGCTGGAGCTTAAAGTCTTATATCACCACATTAATATTTAAGTTTTCTCTTGTCAATTTTCTCCAGCTTTTGATTCTATAATTCTACTAACGTCTGTCAGTGTTAGGAAAAAAGTCCTGCAACCTGTGATAATGCTTTAATCTATTGATAATTTGTTTTACCTTTCCGCCGATGCGGACTTGTGCCTGTAGTTTAGCAAGTTTTTCTTGATTCATTATAGCTTCTTTCATCTGCAAATAGAAAACATATTGCACATAAATACAACAATTGTGGTTTTTCAAATTATAGCACATGGCAGGCTTAGATTCCCAGACACAAAGCACACCATGCAGGTAGGGAGATAAAATGATCAGACTGCAATGCAACAAAAATGACATCCCCCATCAAAACTGAAAACACAAACTGAAACCGAGCAAGAGAGAGTTGTTGAATTAGTTCCTGAAACCAGTTTTTTTCTTCTATGGAGACACATACCTTACTTGAGGCATGTGCATTAAGTGACTCTCGCATATTTCGTATGACCTGTTTCATGCATGTGCTGATCAGGCTCTGATCTCAGCAACATAGACTAACTATGGTAAGTAGTAGAAGGATGATAAAAAAAAAGAGGATGATTGCACAGTGACAGGTGTCAGGTAAATGTAATACTGGACAGCCTCATGACTGTGTATCAGATCCAACTGTTCTGGCATGACTGAGGGCAACACAACCGCACCTGGGTGTGAAAAAGAGTGACGCGCTCACACCTGTGAGCAGATTGTTTCATTTGCTCCAGCACTGTAAAAACAAACTCCTTCACAATCTTTCTACGATACCAAAAACACTTCAATTGACATTGAATACAGATATTTTCAAATGAACAGAACTGTATTTATCTCTGCACAGTATACTGGATATTATAGTACTGAGTGTAATGACTGAATAACGTTTTTTTTTTTGTTTTTTTTTTTTTTAGTGCGTTTTCTTTGTCTGAGGTTAAGTGTGTATCCTGGCTGAAACCTTGCCAAAGCTTACTGCTACCCAAAGAAACTGACAGTTGCGCATACTAGTTTGCAAGGTGTAAACAAATGAGGAGAACTTGAACGACTCACACCATGTAAACACACATATACACACACGAGGGGAGCGGATGCTTTAGTGTGGGTGTGGTAGTCGAAGGTGGTGCGGATAAGGAGAGGCAAGTGGACTTTTTTTTTTTCTTTTTTTTTTTCTTAAACGTATAAGTAGCTGTCAGATTCACAGTCACATGCGCTGTTAGTTTAATTAGCTAGAAGCTAATGGTTTCTCTTATCTGTCTGTTATGGACAAGCGAGGACAGCCAAACAACAAAAGGCTGTGGTAGGCCACACTAAATAAAGCCACAAACACCGCAGTTAACGTCAGGTTTGGTTTAAGCTAACGTTTGCTGACAATTTCGACCAGTCACTGCACCGAAACAAGGTGTGGTTTTAGCTTTTGTGTAAGAACTTGTAGGCTAACTCCAGCTAGCGTCTGAGCTAACTGGTGGACAGTGGAGTGGTCGGCCTGTCACTCACACAGCCACTCACAACCGTCAGTAACATTAGCTTCAAACCTCGGCAGATTTCAGCCATCTAGTGAGAAAAGGCTTTCGTTTACCTCTTGCCGTCGGATCGGGGGGAAACAGTGCAGGGAAGAAGGTATTTAAAGCTCCTCACTGACCTGTAAACTAACAGCAGACACATGCGGGGAGCAAGATGGAAGCGAGAGAGGAGGGAGGAAGTGACGTACGGAGAAAGTAAGCGCAATGTACTTGGGTCTTTGCTGCCCTGAGTTTGGCCCTCAGGCAGCATCGGCACAGACTTAACAGCCTTTTAAAAACTCTACTGGAGAAAAATTACTGTATAATTTGTCACAACAGATGCTAGAATTTACACAAAACACTTTAGATAAAATCAGGTCACATAAAATGAAAGAAACATTTGATTATTTGATCACACATTAATTTCAGAAACTTTGTATAAAAGTACCAACAGGCAAAATCATTCATCTGTTATTTCATTGTTTTTGTTGTTGAGTTTTTTTTTATTTATTGTAATATCTCTCATTATTGTGAAATGATTTTTTTAATGTTGTTTTCTTTGTTTTCTTTCATTGTGAGATGTTCACTGCAATTATGAACTTTGTAGACCATGAGAAATCTGTGAATGTTAAGTTTTACTTGTTGAACCTGATGGTATGAAACTCTGAAACTTAACCTTAAACCTCACTTTTGTTTGAGTGATATTGTCTTCAGTTAACTTCTGACACTTGTACCAAAGCCTGTAAGCGATGAAGCACCTCTAGCCTGTAGAGGGAGCTATGTCCCACATGTTGTACCATGTTGTATACAGGCCTCTATGGAACAAGCGAGGGGGGGGGGCGTGTCAGCCACAACCTGTGGAGCCCAGACTCAGCAAGTCTGAATAATGACCGTGTCCCTGAATGTGCTCATAGTGTAAGTAAAATTAATTAAAAACTATTTGAATACCCCTCTGCATGTCATTGAACGCAACAGACAAAATGTTTTTCTTCATTCAAAATCAGTGTGTGTGTGCGCGCGCGTGCGTGAGTACGTGCTTGTTTTCCCTACGATACGTGCAAGTGCCCGCCCAAAAAAACGTAATTACGGAAGTGCGAACACCTGCTGCAGTTCTTCGACGGGCCACTTGAGGCCGTTTCCTCCAACGGTAGGGCTCAGTGACAGCTCAGTGTAAACGTTACAGTAGAAATATTCTAGTTTACCACCTGGAGAAAATGAAAAAAAGACAGTCTCTATAGTTAATGAATTATATATCACCAGACAGGTGTGTCTACGAGCAGTCGCCTCAGATAACTTCAGCAACTGAACGTGACCTTCCGTTTATTTGTGCCTTTTGGAGGATTTTATCAAGCAAATATTGGAGTATTAATATGGCATTCCGTGTGGGGAATCGACGACCAAAACATGAGGACGCCTGAGCTGCTGTATTTTGAGGTGAGTGAAATTATACTACTATATGTTAGCCATGAGCAGGTGCCGCCGGTGTCTGCCTTGTGTGTACCTGACAGTTTGGACAGTTTGCGCTTGTTAGCTTAGTTCGTTAGCTAGCTACTTAGCACTTGGCTAGCCTCAAGATCACCCAGCTGTGCTAATGATGCCAACGGTGGGTGGGGGTCATAATTATACCTGCAATGAAGCTTCACACACGTAGCACTTCTTCACCAATTTCTTTCTTTCTTTTTTTTTTTTTTTTTTTTGTCTATTTTGGAAATAAACGTTGTCATGTGATGCCAAGATATAGACGGTGGCACAGCCCATTCAGGTGTACGGCCCATTCTTAAACCATTGGCTTGTCAGAACCGTATGGGTGACACGACGGAGGATGCGACTGTTTATTTGTTTTTACCTCAGGACACCTTCAAGTAGGATGATCAAATGGTCTAAACAGGTGCACGTAGGAAAAACAACTTGTGTCCTGTTCGTGTGGAATAAATCATCTATCCTGTGGCCAGGCTGTGGATATCTCTAATTTGGCATGTGACATGCTCATAGATTATATCTGTAAACTTTCAATTACAGTTTGGGGTTGGTGCTGAATTTTGACATAAAACTCTGCAGCTTGCTTTGAGGAAGTTCCCTATAGGCTGTAGAAGAAAGCAGGAGGCTCGGGCTACAGCACTTTCACCTGTGTGTGATCTGTTCACCTGCTGTCATTCAGTCTGTATCTTTGGTTGAAACCTTGGTGGCTCTCTGCAAAGTCGTTGGATGATCGAAGAGTTATTTTGGGATAGACTGTCATTTGTGTATGTGTGTGTGTGTGTGTGTGCCTATCACTATCTGTTAGGACGAGGTTGACATTTTTGCTCCAGACTGCACAACTTCAAAAAGCTGTTTGAGGGTTAAGACATTTAGGTCACTATAAAGGTTGAGGGTTTACGAATTAGTTGTGATGGATGGAATGAGGGCAAAGGGGGCGAGGAAATGTCAACAAGTTATAAATATATAGATAGGAAAGTGAGTAAAAGGTAAAGCTTGGGTCCCTGTGTTTCATTCAACGAAGATTTGTTTCTGCATGCTGCTGAGCATGACGTCACAACGTCTGCAAAACAAAACACAAGCTATATTTTCATTTTGAAGTGACACACACACACACACACACACACACACACACGCAGTCATCCACTCTGAATAATTTCCCCATGTATTTTCAGTAAATAGAAACGTAGATAATGAATAAATTAGCACTGCGCTCGAGCTCCTCACAACAACGATGATGCTGTGTTACTATGGATATGAAGCAAATACCTACATATAAACAGACCTGAACAACGTGTTTGCTTATTGCTGATGAATTTACGTAACGACAGTCTACAATAAGCCAATGGGCTACAGTATTCAATAGTACTGATCGGAATTGATCGCATTATATCAAATATTATCTCATGTCTCATCTTCTGTCACGATCATCACGCGCCTTCTCCCGCTGCACAGATCACGTACCTGAGGGTGCGTTTAAGGGTCGTCGGACACGCGTTAAGTTAATATATGTCCTTTTAATATGAAAGGAAAGTGTGTGAATTTGTGGCTAAATTATGCAACGAAAGAAAAACATCGCTGTTTATAGATCAGAAACTGTAATCGATTGATTTGAAAGAAAGAGGTTTGGTTTATCAATGTTCGATCGAACATTTGAACAAAATCAATGAATAAGATTAAAGTCACAATAAGACAAGCTGGTTCCTCGTTGTTATCGGGATTTGCAGATGGCACTTGTACCATTCAAGTGCAAGAATCTAAACAATAACATATTTATATTGCACGTGTTTCTAAATGTATATCAAAGTCTGTGTATCGATTAAGTCTGTGTCAGTTTGAATTACTGAGTAACTTGGCCTCAGTCTTTCTCTCTCCTCTCCACACAGTATCTTTGTTGGTACCGTGTCTCTCCTTTTCTGCACATGACTCACAATAATCTCTCGCCTCAAACATCCCCTCTCTGAGACGGACCGGTTTTGTGGCACTTGTGTGTTTTTTGTTGTTGTTGTTGTTGTTGTTATTGTTGCCAGACCCAGAGGTAGACAGGCAGGCAGGCAGCCGGGCAGGCAGGCAGGCAGGGAGGCAGGCAGGGCAGGCAGGGATTGCCTCTCAGCGGCGAGGTGCTCTACCCAGTGGCACGGAAACGCCCTCGGATCGCGGAGGGGAAATTCAGAAACACTTAAGAAGTGGTTTATAACTCGTGCTGCTGTTGTACGAGTGGGATCAAATGAAAAAAGAAAGTCCAGTCGTGATTCATGATGACCCATAGTTTTTTTTTTTCCCCTCCCTTTGCTGATGATCACAGCAACCACACAAATCTGAGTTTAGGTCCCAGAGCACGGCTGCAGTGACCTGCTCCTTTCTTCACTTTATGACTCTGGATTTTTATTTTATTTATTAAACTCGTTATTACTTTTTTTTAATGTAAAAATGTTAGTAATTTTCCATTCATAGTTTTAAATGCTGACTTTACTTTTTCTTTTACGTGGTGATGACTAATGCATGGCTGCATGTGACTTTTTAATCCACACTAACTGAGCCTATTTGACTTTTAACAGATACGTGAGGAGTGACGTCACTGTTCCAAATCAAAACTGAACAATAGCCTAGATTAATCAATATTTTTATCATCACTTAATTAATATAAATTATGACCAATGACAGACTTGATCAGGCATAACTATTCGTTCATGAATGTATTGAGTATTGATTAGTGATCGAGTCTTTGTGGTTTCCTCCTCGTCACCGTTTATGAACAACGACAACAGAAATAACACACAAGGCAGCTGCATTATGCCAAGTGTGTGTGTGTGTGTGTGTGTGTGTGTGTGTAGTGCCTGTTTAACTTCCCTCCTCTTTCTGTATTTTTTAATTGTGTTTTCAAATTAAAAGTCCGTGATAAATATGATATGTTTTTATTACAGTCCCACGTGTGAAGTTCAAACCGTGAAGTGTCAGAACTATATAATAACAAATAACATCCCGGTTGTTATCAATAAATTGCCAATAGTGAAGCAAAAAAAAAAAAAAAAAACTGCAGGAAACATTCAGCCTTTTTGTTTTACTGCATTTTACTGCAGCAAACTGGCGCTTGTGTCTCTTCATACATGACTGATGTATGTGCTGTACAATAAAGTTAACCAGCAGGAGAACCAGCTGGATCTCTGCACTGAACTCTATCATACAAAAACTGTGAGTGTGAAGGTGAGTTATGTGTAAACTTGTGGTTGTTAAATCTTCCAGCTGTGAGTGCTTTTTTATCTTTTATGAGCCTGAAGTGTTTTATTAATTGTGAGAGAAGTTCACCACTAGATGGCGCCGGTCAGATGGGAACCCTCTGAGAAGTTACACAGCACCTGAACGTCACATCTGACAGTTTGAGTTTTTGCAGTCGTGACAGTCATAGCTATGGACTTTGGCTTGTTTTAGTTTATTTATTTAGGTCTAAATGCACTTTGGAGCCAGTTGCATTAAAAAAAAAAAAGTGCCTCATAACTTTTGATTTTTTGATACAGAAAAGATGAGAAGCAATAATCAATAGGAAAAAGTTGTTTTCTATTAATCATGTGATCATGTTAAACAGAGTGTAGTGTTCAGATCAATGCACTCCCGTTGGTTTTATTTACCTAGAAAAAACAGCAGTGTTGCTGGGGTTTTCTCAGAGAAATGAAAACTCCTGATCAACTTATTTTTCAGTGTCTCATCAGGGTGAACAGCAGCAAGGTGACAGTCAAGGTGTAAAACACACACAACACACACTTGACTGTAGTTCAGCCTGCGTCCTCATCTTTCATTCATAAAAACTGTGAAACACTGGACGATGACAAACTCCCCACGTGTGTAAAATCAACAAATATCAATGTATGCAAGGATCAAATTTTAATATACAGCACAGACACATATACATGTATATTGTGCATTATCATGTTCTTAACACACACACACACACCACAGTGCAGTTTTCACCTGACACCTGCAGACTTTCTGGACACTTCTTTTTTTTTATAATGTTTTTTTTTTTAACCTGATGTTGCTTCGTTAAACACAAAGAAACATAAAAAAAAACTGAAATAAAATCAGGTGAAAATGAAGATGAGATCTCCACACACACACACACACACACACACACATGCAGCAGCAGCAGCAGCAGCAGCACCATGCTCCTGCAGACGCACGGCACACACAGGCCTTATATCTGGGGCTCGCATGCTCTGCGTGACCCGTGACTGATTCGAGTTAACAGCTGACTCTTTTCCATTACAAATGGCTCGCGGATAATCTAGATAACTACCGGATCACGCAAACTGAGCTCGCCTGTATGTGGTGCAGGCAGCACTCTCCGCCACTATATCATAAGTCATTCATATTACACATACAGTGAATATAGCTATTAGCCTATTGGGGCCATTATACATATTTATTCATCCTGGTTACGAGGTGTTATTTGTTCAGAATAATAAAAGCAAGTCATGTCTCTTTATCCATCATGGCCCTACTCATGATTAAACCTAAATAATAATAAAAAGTGAATATATTCCCATCGATCTGAGCAAAGTAATCAGACTTTCCTACTGATCAGTTTCTTCTGATATTTTTGGGTGAAACGCTGCAGAGCTGCACATGAGTCATATATGTGGATGAGAGGCCACCAGGAGCAACCACTAACAGGATGAAGACCACACCAAACTTTTTTTTTGTTTTAATAAAAAACACTCTCAGTTCATTTTCAAAGAGCTTTTTTTTTTTTTTTTTTTTTTTTATTTTATTTCTCTCTCTCTCTCTCTGGTGACGTTTCCTCACCATGTGACCAGGGCAGCGGTATAAATAACAAGCGAAGATCCACCCCCTCTGTGATTCAGGTTTGGCCCTTTTGCAGGTTTCCCGGAACATTTCTGTGCCTGGCATCGACGGGGATCGTTCGTTAGTCGGCGACACAAACTCCCCCCTGAAAACATATGGAAATAGCGAGAAAACAGGGGGGCATCTCTCACCGGCGGCGACACGTGCTCCTCTCCTCTCCCCCTCCTCATATGAGTTTTTGAAGAGGGAGGGCAGGGCGGCTTGTGCATCTCATCGTCTTCCTCATCTGGCGTCCGAGGGCACAGGCGTGTGTGTGAGCCATGACTCTGAGCTCAGAGATGTCGGATGCCTCCATCCTTTCGGAAGAGACCGACATAGACGTGGTCGGCGAAGGGGAGGACGGGGACAACCAGACGCGCTCCTTCGTGGACGAGGTGGCGCAGATGCACGACGGGATCCTCCTGGCCGGCTCTCCTCCTCCGTGCCTGGACAGCTCCACCTCCTCCAGGGATGCCTACAAGCCGGCGGGCAAGAACAGCCTGGTGAAGCCTCCTTACTCCTACATCGCCTTAATCACCATGGCCATCCTGCAGAGCCCCAAAAAGAGGCTCACTCTCAGCGAGATCTGCGACTTCATCAGCAACCGCTTCCCGTACTACAGGGAGAAGTTCCCGGCCTGGCAGAACTCCATCAGACACAACTTGTCCCTCAATGACTGCTTCGTCAAGATACCGAGGGAGCCCGGGAATCCCGGGAAGGGCAACTACTGGACCTTGGACCCGGAGTCGGCTGATATGTTTGACAACGGGAGCTTTCTGCGGCGAAGGAAACGCTTCAAGCGGCAGCAGACGCAGGACTTGCTGCGGGAACACAACACTTTTATCCCCGCAGCTGCTGCGTATGGCTACGGACCGTACGGCTGCGGAGGATACGGCATCCAGCTCCAGTCCTACCACACACACTCTGCGCTCTTTGCTTTCCAGCAGCAGCAGCAGCAGCAGCAACAGCAGCAGCAGCAGCACTCCAGGCATTCACATTCACACACGGGAACCATTATCCCTGCACCGTCTTTGATGCCCACCACCACGGACTTAGCCAGGAGTAGGTTTTATCCCCAGCTCAGCGCCAGCCTGGGTTCAGCCAGCGTGCAGGCTGCTGCCCCGGTGCAGAAGTCCAGCTCTCCGGTGCAGCGGTCTCCCTTCTCCATAGAGAGTATCATAGGAGGGTCACTGAGCCCCTCCAGGACTTCTCCGGTCCTTGTCCCGGTCTTACCGTCCTCTCTGGGGCCTCCGGCGGCCACCCAGCCGCAGACCGTCCATCCAGGAACTGTTTTACACGCAGCTGAAAACTTTCCCAGCAGAGTGGTCAGCGGCACGAGCGGCTGTTAAAATGTCTTAAACTACAAACTTTTCAAGAAACTCTTTAAAAAAACAAACAAACAAACAAAAAAACAGAAACTGCAACAAAAACAAAAACAAAACGCCCCCTCTTTGAAGGTAGGATTATTTTTGTATGTTTATTTGATAGCACGCAGCTGAATGACGGACATGGTGACACTGTTTGTGCCTAATATTCATGCTGTTTCAACAAAAAGATATATTTATGTTGATGTTTGTTTGTTTTTTTCTCAGACTTGTTGACCACGAGCTCTCCTTGTGTTTTCCATGAAGTGATTCGTTTCAGTCACTGTTTATAGGGCGTCTCAGGATAATGACTTAATGAACAGGTTATGAATGATCACATGTTTAAAAACAAGAATAGGCTAAAAAAATGTATTTGTGTCAAACACGTCCATGTTTTTTTTTTTTTTTCATTAGTTTGTCAAATCAAAACGTGTTTTTTTCTAAAGTTTTGATTTGAACTTTGTATGAAAAAAGACACAGAGAGCAAAGTCATACATTTATAATAATAATAATAATATTAATAATAATATGCAGTGTGTTGTTTATTTCAGTAATAAAACATTGTACATTTTTTGGGCAAGTATTGTGTAATTGAAGTGTGATATTTTTACACAGTTTGTTTTAAACAAGAATAAATTTCGTTTTTCAAAAAAAAAAAAAAAAAAAAAAAGTTAATTTGTTTGGAAGTAAATTTATTAAATAACCTAAAACTTCATGGGGCCACAGTGGTGTCCAGGTGGTACTTTTAGACGTAGTTTCACGTTATAAGCAGGAGGAGTGTTTACACTGTGTGTATTGATCAGCTAATAACACCTGATTGGCTTTGGCTGAGGGTACAACCAAAAAAAACAACAGCAACAACAAAAGGTGTTTCCTCCATTCATAAAGTGCGCGCGCGCGTCAGGGCACACCAAGAAATGTCAGATAACCTATAGATTATTGTGTTGACACCAGAGGAGTTTGTTGTAAGATGTTGGCACACTTCTGTGATGCCAGGGCTGCACACTTTTTGGATCATGCGCACTGCGGGCCTGCGTGTCCATCTGACCTCTCTCACACTCATCCTCCGTAATTACGGTGAGCGGACAGGAAGGTGTCAGCGGGGTGAGACGGGCTGTATTTTTTTTTTTTTTTTGCCTGCTCCAGGCCGGTGATTATACCGGTGCTGATGTCGACAGCTGGCCATGCTCTTGAGAAAACACTCCTCGTTCAGTATTTCATTATCTGCTCTTATTTGACACAGTTTTCCCAGAGAAAATGAAATGTTGCACCCGAAGTCTCGCTCTGGTGTGCCACCGGAGGGGGGGGGTGGGGGTAAAGGGGAGGGGGTGTGTGTGTGTGTGTGTGTGTTTTTTTGGAGGTTAAAACCACCTTAATCCACTCATTTTTACTCACTTTTATTTTGGCCTTTTGTTTGCCCTGCATATAAAACAGCATGTCAAGCAGCCGCTGACACAACAAGGCAAACAAAGTGCACAACGCGCAGAGATAATGAACAGGGGCAAAACCTGCAAAGTGGTAACTCACCTCCAAAAGTGCATTTGACTGCAGGAGCAGGTGCTGGAGCTCGAGGCTGCGGTGGCAGCACCTGTGCCATACCGTGATGCTGCATGATGTGTCAGACCTCTAACATTGAATTTTTCATGACTTCTGTATGTAGCCTTTACTGTACAGCCCCGCTGCTGCTGCTGCTGCTGCTGCTGCTGCTGCTGCTTCTGCTTCCGTGACTGGATATGTCCGCCCGGCGACTGCGCGTGTGTGTCTGCCTGATTCAAAGCAACGTGTGTGTAGTAGATGGCTAAATTGGTGCAGCGCTTCGAGCCAGTTCACTAGGCCACGGGAGGACAGCTATTGCGTGATGATGTAACACGCAATGAGAGACAGACACACACACACACACACATTGACATACACACATACACACACACAGTGAGGGGAGAGGGAGAGCAGCAGGGAAGGAGGTCAGTTGTACTGTATGGATTTGTTTACAAATAGAGGGGGCTTTACAGGGGGGTAATTAATGCAATAAGACATTATAATAATGTCATAACTTGTACAGTCGCGTGAGCTTTGTCCAGTCTGCCACAATAAGAGTCCTACAGAGGTTTACAGTGTGTGTGTGTGTAGTCGATGGTGACGTGTAAATTATGGTATCTGTTATAATCATGCGATTTGATTGATACACTAATGCTGTATATGACATGTGATCGTTACTGTGCCTCTCGCACAGGCCTGTATCTTTTTCTATCAGGCCTATTTCTATTATGTCTCCATGACACAGGCCGAGTCTGATCCAGTCATATTGATTTTTCCACTCAGTTTATAGACAATTTAGCCTCTTTTCCAATCGCTCTGCTAATAGCTTATTTGATAAATATTAGTGTAGCTAATAGTTGTGGGTCGTGCATCCCAATATGCTGCACACGTACCCAGAATACACACACACACACACACACACACACACTCCATAGCAAACGCTTCACGGCCATATTCAAAGTAATAAACGTCCAAACGCTCACGTCCCAGTGATGTAGTCTGTGGTTATTATAGGACTCCGCGTTAGCGTCGTTGTGACGCCATTTTTGACCAGGACTGGGCTGTTAAAGAAAGCTCGTGCCTAACTTAAGGTTTAAAAAGACACAAGGGGGAAAGCCCGTCTATGTAGAATCAAATCTATCTATCTATCTATCTATCTATCTATCTACATGTGCACTGGTTCCCTTTGATTGATTGAAGAGGATCATTGATTTAACAACACAAATCTTTTACCTTTATGGCCAAATTGTCCCTTAAAGTAAACTTTTAACCAAAATGGTTTTCAGATTTTTCCTTCACTCGGGTTCAGTATTAGAGCCACTAATAGTATTAATTACAGCTAATATTGCATATCCTTGATATTTTCTTCATAATGCTTTATACAAACCACCCTGAAGTGGAAAATATTACATAGACAGACAACCACAAGAAATTACCGCATATTTAAAATATCATTTATAAGTCATTAGAACAAACAGTATTGAGATTTGATTTAGTTGAATTCACCTGGTAGAAAAAAAAAGCCACATGTGGTATTTCTCAACCTCATTTTAAAATGACTGTAATGACCAGGTACTAAATCCAAATTGGGTTCATTAAGTGTTTTGTTGTGAACTGTGTGTAGCAACAGCAGCAGCAGAGTACACATAGGTATAGTCCTGCAGTCAACAAAAAAAGGGGGCTTTTCATGAAATGTCACGGATCATGTGGGCAGCAGCCCTCCTCGAGCATGACCGAACCTCAGTTAGCAGTTTATCCTGCTGGGTCACAGGTCATGAGGAGAGGGGATAAAGCACAACACTCAGCCCCATAAAAGACACCGGCCTCTGGGTAAATGTGTTGGGGCGTTCGAGGCGGAGAGAATAATCTATATATTTCGAGGAAAGTCATAAAGACCTGGCAACCGTGATTTAAGAGGCACACCAGTAGGCAGGTTTTTTTGTTGTCGTTGTGTTGTTGTTTTTTATCCCTGACAAGATCTCAGACTGACCTCATCACCTTCAGCCATTATTTAACGTCAGAAAGGAGCTTTAAGCTACACAGCAGTAACTTTGAATGAATTTGATCATTACATTGAAAGTGTAATAATAATAATATATTTTTGGAGAATGCGATATATAACACTTTTGTAACTTACAATATCCTCAGCTACAAAATAAAACATTAAAAAATATACACAGATGTTTGTAAAGTTATTTTTTTTTATCAGCCTCCACACAGTCGTATGTTAAGATGCTGGTGTGTAACCAGATTTACACTGAATCTCTTTTTCTTCTTATAAAACTGAAAGAATATTTTAAGGTAAATAAAACTTCACACACGCTTTTTTTTTTTTTTTTTTTTTTTTTTTTTACTGATTAATAATGAATGCAGCTTGTGGGATTAATGAAGCTTATTTATCAGGTTTTTCCTCAATAAAAACGTATCAGGTGACCATTTAACAACCATGTCTCATATTTGGTTTGATAATTTATAATTTATAATAATGTGCAAGCCCAGGTGCACTCCATTAAATCCTCAGAGAGATTTGCCTGATTGTTTATGGCTCTGTATAGAATAACAGCAATTTCCAATATCATAATCATAAATCAATGTTTTATAGCACAAATCAAACAAAGTCATTTAGTGAAACTTATCTCAACTCAGCTGGAAATTGAATATTGACATGTTTGGTGCATGTGAAAACTTTTTTTTTTTTTTTTTTTTTTTTTTTAAATCTTTGATAATACCGATGAACAAATGAATTAGGAAAGATGTTTTCAAAGAAAATCTATTGATGTGAATCTGTATTTAATTATATTTCAGGTTGAGGTGGATTTATTAGTTTTTGTTTAGTACTTCACCTAAACATAAACTCTATGGCAAAATCAGACAAAAGTTCAGAATAAATAAATAAATAATAAATAAGGTTTGAGTTTTGAGTTCATTTGATGTATATTGAGTATTTTTTTTTTAGTTTTTACAGGACAATACACATTAATCTATTTCACTGTAAACATCAATATATACGTTTATATATCACCTTATCTGAGTTTTAGGCAAAAAAAACAAGACTAAAGAAAAGAAAATCAGCGTTTACGCCTACAAAGAAGAGACAGAGGTGAAATGTGTGGAAAACAGAGGAAAAAGAGAGCAATTGGCGACGTGGAGAGTAGAAGGAATGAAATTAAAAAGAAGAATAAAAACAGAGTGAATACCTCCCAGGGAGGTGCAGAATCTCTCCATCTGCTATTCAGTGTATGGAACAGTCACTACACTTATCCCCTCTCTCTAAAAGGAGCTCCGCTTTCCACCCCATTAAAAAGTTTGGGAACTAATGCCACCCCTGAATACTACCCTAATTAGAGGCTGCTCAGAACTGCAAGGACCTGCTACACAAGAGTGGCTTTGGGATAGATTCTGCTTTTCCCCTTTTGTAATGCCATCGTTTTGCTCTTTCTTTTTCTCTCCCATTACCTCTTCTTTCTTTCTTTCTTTCTTTCTTTCTTTTCTTTCTTTCTTTCTTTCTTTCTTTCTTTCTCTCTCGCTTGCTACAGCTTTCTAACAAAAAGCAGAACAAAGCTTTTTAGCACTTTTGATCCAGCAGCAGAGACAGGGTGTTGGGTGAAAGTACAGTGCCTGAGTGTACATGATGTGATGAGTACACATGATGAGACTTACAGTTACAGTAACAGCTGTAGAGATGCATGAAGTGCTGTTTGACAGAGGAATTAAAGACGCTGGCTCCGGGCCACCTCGTTCCAGACCGGGCCAGGGAGAAACACTGAGCTTTCACCACTTCATGAAGTGCAAGCGTACGCATCCTTGCACATAATTTATTTAGCTGAAGACTTTCAGGGGTGTTTTTATTTGTTCTACATCTTTGCCTGTCTCACCTCAGTGTGAACCCACAGATCTGGGATCTGCTGCAGAATTATGTTGCTGCCTCTCACTGCATTTTTCACTTTTTTAGCCTCGCACGTGTTTGCTTTGGCATGCTATCCGCTCATACAAACAACTGGGGCCCATAGCTTATCCATCACGCTTGTGCAGAATGTGATGATAAAATAACAGGCGGCTTGAAACAAACCATTTGTTACAGCAGAATTTATTATTCTGTCCACTTGAAACAAAGTACAGAGGTTACCTAGACATCTCCTACTTAGGTTACAACAATAAATAGAACAGAAATTGGCTGCACGTAGCCAGGGTCATCAAAGCCGGTCGGAAAGTCCCGCTAAATCCTGGTCACTCCAAAGACTTCTGCAGACCAGCAGCTGTGTGATGTCACCGCAACATCCGCTGACCGCTTGCATCCTACACATCATTAAGCATCATTGTGTTATACCTTTCAGTGGGGTCTGCCAAGGAAGCACTGCTCGCGACTACCAGCTTCGGGCCTGATTAGTTACATGCAACAACGCCTTTCGGTCATAAACACTTCATTGAGCCCCAGCAGCCCGTTCATCATCGTGACACCCGCAGGTAATCCACACCAACGGCTGCAGCTGACACAAGGCAGGACCCAAACATTTCCTCCTGAGTGGTACCCCGCTTCTAAACACAGACTGCCAGCAATCTGTACAGCAAACACAGAGCATCACACGCCGTAATATGTAGTTGGATGTATGCAAACTTGTGAATGTGTGGCACATTTCTGTATGTGTGTGTGTTAATGGGTGATGTAGGGGGGCAGGGGGAAGGAGGGAGGGGGGGGTCAAACTCTGACTTCCTCACACAGCTTCCAAGTTTAAAATTTCAGTCTGCGTCCACTGCGTTATGTCATTGATTTCTCAGTGACGACGGCCTTGTCACTCAAAAGGCTAAACAAAAAAAAAAAATAGAAAGAAAAACATCAACAGTGGAAGCCACCCATGTAGGCTCATTCACTCCTCACTTTTCCTTCCCTAAATATCCTTCCCCTCTCCTCCCCCGAACATTCCCTTCTGTTTGTATATTTCTTTCCTTCCATCCTCCTCTCTCTCTCTCTCCAGCTCTCCGCCTCATTGACTTGACCACAAAGTGTCTATGGCAGATGACTTGGGGTCTCTGAAAAGGAACGGAGAGAGAAAGAGAGAGAGAGAGAGAGAGACGCTGGAGCCGAGTGTTTAAGTGGTGGTATCGATCCACCCCACCTCTCCCTCCGTGTCGCTGTGCCTTCCCAGGCTTTTGGAAGTTTGCCCATGTCTGTCTTCCCATTTGACAGACGTGCTCCTCTCACACACAGCAACGGATTGACCCACAATTAGATCCAGAGATTTTTAGGCCGCCAACTCTTGGATAAAGCCTTTGCCAAAATGTGAGCCACATAAAAGACAAAAACCATGACCCTCTGCAACATATTAAGGATGTGAGCTTTGATTTCCTGATCACACACTGCATGGTTATGTATGACATTGTCGAGGTGAGGAAATTCCCTTCGAAAGACACGTTCTTAAATTGTCAGCTACCCTCTGAGTCATGGCTCGCTGATGCCTGGAAAAAGGATAGATGACTGAGTTTGTGAGAGCAAAGGAGTGAGAGGAAATACAGTAAATATGACTATTAGAGTTCGTTTCCCAACATCTACTGTATACTGTCTGCATGCACGGCGGAGTTTGACAGAAGTTAAGGACGTCTTTTTTATTTTTATTTTTACCAAACCCCTCTCCGTTCCCTTCTTTTTCCTCCACAGGTGTTGGAGGAAAACATACACCAAAGTGTACAACAACAATGTTGACTCTCTCAAAGGGAGGAAAGAAACTGTAAAAAGACTGTGTATCCTTGCATGGTCTTGTGAAAGCCTCCTTTTGTCTGGAGTGTGCGAAAAATCACTAGTATTGAAAACATCTAACTGGCAAGATCTCACGGAAGTGGGGGGAAGAAAAGATGCTGTTTTATTTGATACTTCCTCCCAAGGCAGTAGGCACTTCCTGTTCCCCATCAAAACATCTTCAGTGGCCTCTATCAAAGTATAACTTCGTCGTAGGGGGTGCCCAGCGGCCCCTGTGCTTCAGGGTGGTCAAGCCCGCCATTTCTGAGCGGACCTCTGTCGGATATGTGCAGTTGTTCCACTGGCAGGTAACTGGATACATATCCAGGGACACAGCAGGGTGCAGCAGACCTGCTGAAATGCAGCCCAACCCTTGTGTTAGCACAGGCTAGATTTACCAGCTGAATTTTAATACAATTCTTCTGCTAACATAAGTGTATGTACCTGATCAGGACCAAAAGCTCAATTTGCACAAAGTGCATCAGTTCACAAAGCGCTAAAGAGGTCCATCTTGTGTGTTTACTGAATTATCATCATCTGAACTCGCTTTCTGTGTTGCAGTTGAATCTACTCCGGTTAGGGAGGGAGGGGTTCACATGTTTTATCTCCAATGCTTAGAGTGCCTCACTTATGCTTCCATTTTGCCCTCTTGTACATGGCAAAGCTGGAAAAGAGGCTTTTACACACCCACATACCCTCAGTACACACATACTGTTAAATGCGAACACCAAGACTAATTACCACCATCCAATAGTGGTAATTCAGTGCGATCATTATGCAGGCAGACTTCTCCAAACAGCAAAATATCTGTTTTAGCACGAATCAGAGCTGTTAACTCGGACGAGGAACTGCAAAACCAGAATGGTTCATTTCATTTCATACTTACACTGTAGACCCTACAGGATTAGTATCAACTCTTTGAACAATGTAGGAGTTTTAACAACCTTTAGAGGAGTTAACACTTAAATTAAGATAATTGTAAATATCTGAACGTTTCATAGTTTTTCTACTTGATTTAAACCTAACCATGGGTGAAGGTAGTATGCATACTACGCTTAAATTCTATATATTTCCCAAGAAAATGTTTAATTCATGTATTCATTTGTGTCCTGTGTCACATATTTCTGTCATCTGAATATGTCGGAAAGTCCTTTGGCTTCGCATGAATTCAACATTAAGTTGAATTCATGCAAAACTGAATAAATAAGATTTTTCATATTTCTCCTCTCAGAATTGCAGCCTGGACCGCGAGGAGGCGGTTTAGAAACGACAGCATTTATGGAGATTAAATTAAGTGAATTATTATAAAAACGGGTGAGTGTTTTGGTAGCCAGTCAGACATTTCCTTTGTGAGTGGGTTGGCACTGGTGAATTTCACTATATGACCCGAGTATTTCTAGAAAACTAGGTTACAGGCCTGAGTTAGTCTGTTGAAACAGGCCTGTTCTGGTACCTTTTCAAGAGACTACACACCTGGTGTGTGTGTATATATATACGTCAAATGAAAGATAATGAGAATAAGTCCAGAGGTCAACTTCCGGCCTTTTATGTGCAGTGTTTGGTCAGGTGTTCCCTGTAGGCTCATGCGCATGCGGCTCTACTGTATTTTCCTTATTCCTTCTCAATTAAGCAACTAAACCAAACAAAATCTTTAAAAAATCCAAAGGAAAACATCTTGAACCCTATATAGGGCATCTAAAACATTGTGACATGTTCTCATCCTCCTCTAATGATATTTTTGGTGGGTTGTGTTGAACATAAGCACAGTGCTTGTGGTCTGCTGCATGTGAAGCCTAAGACAACAACATCTAAATTTGCCTAAAGTCAACGTTTGTGTATTTAGCAATGGAAGTTTCTTAAACAATGCCCGGACGGTCTTCAGTGGCTGTTTATTCTTTACTGATTCATGTACAGCACTGCGGCCCATAGCCAACTCAAACATGATGGAATAATACATTTGGAAACCTTCAACAAAACTGGATTACAGAGTGAGGTCTTGTTATGAAAGCAAAGATATTAGGGGCCAGATCAACATAGTTGAGAATTTTGACTATAAGTAAGACAGCTTATAGGGAAAAGGCTGGCTTAAACCCCCTTGTTTTATTTCCTGAAAGTCATAAAAGAAGCCACCATGTGTTCATTAAGAACGAGAATGAGACCTTTTAACTGCTAAAACTCACAAAACAATCGTAACAACAAACCCTAAAATCCAAGGAGTTGTGTGAAACAGTGTGCAGGCAGGATGCAGACAGCTGTTACCCTCTCCCCCGCCTGTGCAGCTCGTTGTTTTTACAGTAGCTTAATTGATTCACTGGCCACGCTGGTCTCCTCCTCTTGATCTCTCCATCCTCTCCCGTCACTCTGCACTCAGGTGGAACGAGGTGGTGGGGGGTCCAGGACGTAGTCTCTCGCTCCAGCCATGAGCACATATGCTACACAGATCAGCGTGTTTCCATCTCTCTGCCCGTCACCAGAGGGGATAGGATTACTCTGCGCCGATGAGGGAAGAGGGATGAAATGCACTGCTGGTTGGATGGTGCTAGGATGTCACAGAGCAAATACATAAATCTGTGCATTTTGAACGCTGGTCATTTGTTAGTTGTGGAACATTTCCTCCCCCGTATACCTCATACTTCTTTCCCATCCTCCTACTTTTGAAACTGTTGAATCAGCCTGGTCGGTGGTAGGCGGGGGTTTCACAACTTCCCAGAGTCGGACAAATGAACGGATGCCCTGCCGTTTAAAAGTATAGTGTAATAAAAGATGAGATGAGCTTAGTTAGTGGAGGCTATAACATGAATGGACAGGAAATGCACCAATGAATGTAGTGACCCATGTAACGAGCCTTAATGTAGAGAAGAAGTAGAACTAAAACAGTCCCCCGACACGTTGTCATGCAGCGAACCATATAAGTACCTTTGGTGAATATGATCAGAGTGTATGATAAATATGTAGAGGATGGTTAGCTTAGCTTAGCTTAGCTTACCTGCTCCTTACGGCTGCCATGTTACTTCTACAGATGTGCTAGCCAGCTAGGAATCTGAGAATCTGGAAAATAAGTACCACCACTGTTTCAAGCATTGAATATATATATATATATCTATACCACTGAAATAACTTTGCACAGTCGTTGTGCCTGTTTTTCCTGACGCGTGTTTTAAACGTACTGAGTATTAAAACTTCAGAAATGGGTCAACGATGTTTTTCTTATCATGCAGTTTTCTCAAAACTCATTAGGTTTAACATCTATGACTCAGACGTAGGTGGCTTACTGGGAGTTTCACTTTACTCTTGTATTTCTCTTCTTATTATAGCACACTTTATTTAGCTCAGGATATACCTATAAAAAAAACACCTTCCGTTGTTGTTACCTGATTTCAGGTTTTTAGTAGCTCAAGCTGGCAGTTAAACAACCAGGACAGATTGATACTCACTCGATACTTAATGACTTTCCCAGTCTAAACAAATAATCAGTCTCTCAGTAGCAGAGCAAGGGGATTCGTGGGGGCTATCAATTCACTCTTCGGGGATGCAGAGGGGAGGGATGGAGGGAACACGGGCTAATGGCAGCAAAGGAGAGGAGTTTACCACAGAATTTATCCTCCTTGTCTTTTTGGCTTTCTGCGTGGCGCTGCGATGAGGGCGGTCAGTGTGGTGACCTCTCCCCGGTAGGAGGGGTCTGCTGGTGACCCCTGTATTCCCCCGCATCCCTTCCAGGCCTGGCTCAATGCAGGCCATTCATGAGTGTGTGTTTATCCTAGTGATGCTCCGCAGGGACGGCCCGCTATCCACTGCCATTTTATGGAGCCTGAGGGGAGAGAAAGAGAGAGCAATGGAAGCGTTTAACTACTCCACTCACACTCACACACAATAACATTTCTATTCACCCCTTTACCACTCTGTTTGTTTTTCTTCTCCCTGCACCAAAATGGTGTTATAATGCACCTGATTCCTGATATTCTTTATTTCAACTGGACACCTTTTGGCTGCATAAATGTAGAAGGATTGATATGCACCGAAGAATAACACAAACTTTCACTCTCTCACACTGCCTTAGACAAACATACAGTGGAGGCACACCCACCATGAGCAAGAGGCAGAGAGTGAAGGAAGTGTTGAAGTATGTCTTACGGCGCTTAACCAAGTGAACCTTGAAGTTATTTAGCTTCCCCTCGAACCAAGCATCTGGATCCCCCTTAAACCCAACTCCTACAAACTCCCCTCCTCACCAACACCGGCCTCCAGGGGCCTGCCTGTAGGACAGGGCACGGAGGAGGAGATGTGTACGCTCTGTTTTCACAGCTGAAGTCATTAAAGTTGTACGTGCAGGATTAGACAAAGAGCGGAGTGAGGTGGGTGATGTCTTCAGACACATTCATATAGGAAAGAATTTGCAAACTCATGACACCTCCTGCAAGCGAGCAACCGCTCTGCATCGAATTGTGTGTGTATGTGTGATCCACAGCATGTGTGATTTTTGTCCCATCTCTATTCAAAGGAGAGGCATGCTAAGGTGCGACCACCTGTGCTTTTAACACGTTCCATCAAAATGGATGAATGTCTCTTATATCATTTATGAAATACACCAGTGCCGGTGATTTACAGAGGCCTGGAGCAACACCAGCACATCACCCATGTGTTTTCCAGTTCATCAAATTTGGGTCGAAGCTCAGGAGAAAGTAGATCTTTTTTAGTTCCTCTTATGGTCTGCAAAATGTTTTGCTCACTTTTTCTGACTTTCCTTTTGTAGCCTCCGTGTGAGTGTGTGTGTGTGTGTGTGTGTGTGTGTGTGTGTGTGTGTGTGTGTTAGCCCGAGCTATTAACCTGTAGTGCTAGTGAACATTATACTGCAAGTTAAGTGAAAGAAATTTAGAACAAGTTTTTAAAGAACATTAAATAAAGAGACGAGAGGAGATCACTCTTTCCCACAAGTTGGACTTGCATCATATTATATATGAACTCGGCACTTAGAGTAAACCAAACCTTTATTACTCTGGTTGCATTGCGGGTTATGTATTTTGCCAGATTTTGATAGGAAAGACATGCATGCAGTAAAAAATGTCGTTTATCTCGGTTCTTAGGCGTCAGTTGAAGAGTTTGATATATTGAAGAAAACAGTGGATAACTCTTTGAAAACATCTTAAACATTGTAGTAATTACAACATTAATTCAGAGAATGAATAAACATTCAATGCAAACTGTATGTAAGGGAAAAAAAAGACAGATATCAAAAAGGCCAGTCAGTGAAAAACCCATCTAAGCATTGTTCAAAGCTCCCTGCCCTGCACTGACTGACTGCAGCTTCACTTTGACAGGAACCCTGCTGCCCACACAGAGTAAACACAAACTAATTAAACCATATCTACTTCAGCCTGAAAATCTGTAAAAAGCTTTAATAGAACAAGTGGTGTTTTGTTATTCCCAGTCAAGCTGGTGCCAGATATCGGCTGTAGGCAGGTCCACTGTGGTGTGAGTGTTATTGTACTATTGAGAGGACATGTTGTAATTTTCCTGGACTCATCTCTGTTGGGGGTTGTTTGTCCTGCAACAGTCATTACACTGGCTCCTCCTTTGCATTTAAAATCTCATTTTTTAATTGTTTTAATCGCCGTTACTCAGCAGAGCCCAAGGGTACAGTTGGTCTGTGGTCACCCGACTAACGTCTCCTGTCTCACCGACGTCAATTAGCTTTAAAGGAGAATGATCTCTCACTCTGACAATCCTGACGACGCATCTCATGTATAAAAAAGTCACAGATATAATTGGGACATTTGGTCTAAAGCTGTATTTATTCCTCTGCCTCCTATGTTGCATTTATATAATTTCCCAAATACTTTCAGCTTGTGCTCCCCATGCATCCATAATCATTTTAAGCTGGTTCGACTTCAAAACAAAAGTTCCCCTGCTGCCTTAAAAATGTGAGCTAATTGAACTTAGGTTGAATAATTAGTTCAGAGTCGTTCTGTGATTTTTTTTTTTTTTTTTTTTTTTTTTATGAAGGCATAAAACGAGCTGAGGTCTGCCTCGGCCTTCTCCCTTCAGGATCAGTGCAAAGTTGAATTATTGGGGACAGTAGCTTGGATCGCATTGTTTTCATTATTGTGAGAAGAAACAACCGTAAATCAATCTAACATGTTACAGACACTCAGCACGTTTCTGTTATTAAAATGACTGAAACAGAGGGGTCTCTGGTGGGTTTGGGAAATCAGCTAATACACTAATGATGTTTCATCACACACTGAATCTAATGAGTCCATTTATTAAACTAATGACCGTGTCAAATCAAGAGACCTCGAGTCAGAAAAGATCATGTTTATAAGTCCTGCAGGTCTGAAAGTGAAAAGAGGACATGTTCATTTGAGTTACTATAATCAAACATGGATTTAGATTCATTTAAGAAGAAAAATAGTCACTGATTCCACTAAATTGCTGCAGGATGTTTCACAGTGGATCCACACTCCATCAAATACTGTTAAGTGAAGTTATATCTGTGTGCTAACAGTAATGTATGATGATGTTGCTGGGCATGTTGCCTTGCTGTTACCACCCTGTAGTGGGTCGAGTCTGACAGTCATCATGACACACGACTGATGAGTCACAATCTTGCTCACAAGCTGTGGACAAGCTTGTATTTCTGCTGCTGAGAGGCTACGTGAGATGACTTAGCAGCACTGCTCAGGCACAGAGTAACTGTTTCACCACGTCACATCCTACACCGGCTCTTCAACACAATGAAACGAAACAGTCATGCAACATCAGTGCGGCAGCAGCAGACGGTGGTGCGGTGGTTAAAATGATGCCTCAGGACGTTTGTTTTAAAAAATCCCACAAGTGAAGCTGTTGGACAAAGACAAAACCACAAGCAAAGCAAAGGAACCTGCGCTTTGAGGATGTTTTAAAAGCCAGACGCAGCGCGACGAACAAACACAACTTCCCACCATCACAGACGCTGCCGTCACAACGAGCCAAGTCCGAGCTTTTGGGATTTTCTTGTAGCCAATTTCAGCACGGTGATGATTTTTTTAAAAATGTTATTCTTTTCCCACTCTCACTGCCGTCCTCACAGTATACAATTTATGCAACACCACAGTCATTCTGCAGGACGGTGTAATTAGAAGGCGTGCGGGCGTGATTGTAAAAACAATGCAACACATCTTATATTTTCGGCACGTATCTTGAACAAACTTCAACTTGTGAGGCTCTAAGTGTGTTATGTCTTTGTTGCACACGAGCACTTATGTGTACTTTACGGCCCTGCTATCTTTAGTTCCTTGGGAATATCACAAGAATGCCGAAAGCGGCCACTTCCATAAAACTCCTGCTGTAGTCCTCCCACTTTGAGGTTTCTGGCTCTAACGTGCTCTGACATACTTCAGAAAATATAATTTGCTTTATTTTTTTATGATTATTTCTATACCAAGCTCTGCTCTTCAAAGGTTTGAGATCTTTTATGCGAACTCCTGTTTTTTTCTTTCCTCCTTCTTCTTCTTCTTCTTCTTCTTCTTCTTCTTCTTCTCCGTTGTTGAGTCCATTGCCAGAGAGCCATGACCTCATGCTGTAATTTTAGTCTAATTCCATTTGGAGGGGGAAACTCGACTGAGCAGGCCCTTGATTCAAGACCAGAAAGGTTAAGAAACTACCACTGGCTAATAGCAGAGGTAGGGATGCTTAAGAAAATAAAGATCACTTCTTGACCTTCTTTACTTCCTCTTTCAATTGCGGCTCTCAATCATTTTTCCTCTAAAGGGTCTGCAGCACGTGTTTTCATTTATGAGAGATTATTTTGAGGTGGATTCTGCTGCAGTTCTGCTCCTGCAAAGTGGATTGCGTACATTTTTTATGGGCCCATCCACATGATGTACATCTGTCTTGCCGCTGTGGCTTGTTGCATGTCTGTACAGTAAATATGAAGCTGTGCCACCAGCAGAGAGCTAAAAAGCAACTGGAAACAGGAGGAAGCAGCTGGCCTGGTTCTGTCCAAACCTAACAAAATCCAACCACCAGCACCTCCGAAAGTTCATTCACTAATGAGAGGAATCAGATTTTTTTTTTTTTTTTTTTTTTTAAAGATTGGCACAAAAGCCAAAAGTGTAATAAATGACAGGTTGACATTTTATGGAGGGCTATTTCTTGACTCTGAGCAGTCGCAAGCCAAACAGTGAGTGAGACTCCAGGAAGTTACTGCTCCCAGCCAAGAAATAGTCAGTTACATAACCCCCCCACCCCACCCCACCCCACCCACCCCTCTGTAAAATGGTAACTTGTCGTTTTTACACTTCACTTGTTCCAGGTACAGACATGAGAGTGGTATCAATCTTTTCATCTCACCGCCAGCAAGTAAGGAAAACAGTGTGACCCAAAATGTGGAACTATTAGTTTACAAGCACGGCACACACACACACACACACACACACACACACACATTCAAGTTGTTCTCTGAGCCACGACTTCTGGCAGCCGATGAAACGCGCTGGTTCTTTGGAAACTGAGTGAACTGTAATGCACAACAAATTGATTCATAATCTGTTTCAGAGAAGCCTTCATTTCCAGAAAGACCTAATTTTCAGGGTGCAGCTCCAACTTTTTTTTTTTTTTTTTTTCTTCCCTGCAGAAAAACACATATTTCCATTCAACTGCTCTGGCTGTTTACCATGACTGTGTGTGGTAATTGGACCTCTCTTTTTTCATTATTATTATTATTATTATTTCTACAGTACATGAAGTTTAGTCAGACCAGCCATTACATTTCTGAGAAATCTAGTGGTGGATTTTAATAGTTATTAACAGAAATGTCCACAAATTAAGCAAATCTCAGCTTTAATTATAAACTGTATAGGAAAAAGGAGGAATAAAATGTCTGCGCAATTAGAAAAATGTGGAGTACAGGGGAGAAGGAAATGGTGAATATCTTATAAAATGAGCAGATCATTGACTCCGGCCTGCAAAAATAGTGCAATCCAGGGGAAATTAAAAAAGTTCCCCCCAAGTGAATAGAGCAAAAACAATCAAGGTTTTCTTTAGGTGTGTGTCTTTTTCTGCTTCACAGGTCACAGAGAGAGAGAAAGGGGTGGGTGGGTGTGTGTGTGTGGGGGGGGCTCTAACTATCTTGGCACAGAGGAGGAGGAGGGCGGTCTCATCAGAGCTGTGAGGTGTGTGAGTTGAAGTCTGGGTGTCAGTCTGCTGTAACTGATTCAGTGGTAATGAACCCGCTCTTTGGGCAAAGTGCCAGTGAACACAGAGCCGTCAGCTCTGAAGCTCCTCAACTGGAGCCACAATGGACCCGAAACACAGACGAATCCTTATTTTAAAGGCAGATTTTCTATCAAATATATTTGTTCAAGTCCTCTAGAAACTGTAGACCATGTTGTTGGACATCCACCACTCCTGTTATGTTAATCATAAGTCAGTGTTTCCCCCTCTTTACCTCCCCTCAGCCTAATGTGTCTCCTTGTCTGTTTCCACCTCTGTGTATGACACACCCTCCTCCTTCTGTCCTCCCCTTTCAAATCAATACGTCTCGGCCCTTTGTCACGGCCGTTTTCTCATGATGTCATCTAACACATCAGGTGATAGCTCAAAGCCTTTATTGTGATATGAATGCAGCAAAGTCCCAATTGAGCACATTAGCAAGATAAGAAATGTCTCTATTGTACTGGATCTGGTGAAAGATGTGCAGCAGAGCAAACATTGAGCCGCCAAGGGTGTGGAGACGGCGTATGAGAGTTATGCTCATATATGTGTGTGTTTATTTGTGGCTGTGGTCGTACGGTGAAGTCCTCTGTGAGCCATCTCGTGCGTGGAGCACTCGGGGACACCAAAGCCACACGCAGCGTTTGTGAGAGATTATTGGAGCGAGAGATATCGAGTCTGTCGCTGTGGGAGGAGGTTCCTCGAAAGATTGAACCAATGGATGGAGATGGAGCCAAGTGCGTGTATGTGCACCATAGGGTCGAAGTGTGTGTGTGTGTGTGTGTGTGTGTACGCATGAGTGTGTTTATACAGAGGGGGAAGAGGTGGAGGGGTGGAGGGGGCAGCAGTAATAATATTACTGGCATTCAGATATATAACAGTAACAGCACACATGTTCCCACTGTGACAATAGTATGGCATTGATAGATTCAGTGCCATTATGCTACATAAACATGCAGATGATGCACTAATAAATCACTGAGGAGCAGAGCGGCGCCTGCTCAGCCTCATCCCTGAAAACCATCAGAGCTCAGAGCTGGAGCTGTTCAATCAATCGTTTTTTAACAGTTAACATAAAAAAATAAAAATAATATGAAAAGGATGAAGTGAAGGAACGCAGGCCGACAGTCCGAACAAACGCCATGCAGGTCGTTAGGTTTACACTTAGCTTAGAGTTTGTTCTTTTACATGTAAGCATCATGAACATTAGAGGTGGAGAAAAAATCGACGCCATTGATTTATTGTGTGGCAATATTATTACATTATTATATACTACATTATGTAAATTGCAGAAGTTTTTAGCACTTGATGCTAGAGTAGCTACTTTTTTTCTGACTGTTGTTCAGTCTGTCTGCTGGTCAGTCCCATGGTCCGAGGGTAAAAATGATTACAGTGACGGATAATTTTTATCTAGTCTGTTATATTGTTGGATCAATATTGTTATCATCACAATTTATCATGTTATATCATCATTGATTATACAGGCCACAGGCCAAAAAAGGCTGGAAACCATTGTTTTAATGCAGGTTTCATGTGTACATTGAAAAGTTTACTTGTAACTACAAATGTCAAATAAATGTAGTTGGGGTAAAAAAAAAAAAAAAAAAAAAAAAGCACAGTATTTGTACTACTGTGGAAGTAGAAAGTAGAGTAAGGTGTCAGTAAAAGTACCTCCAGATGTATTGAAGTGAATGTAAGTCAGTTACAGAGAGTCAGAGTTTTAATGCAGCCAGTTGTTACTCCAGCTGGGAGAGTCTGGAAAAGCAAGACTGGCAAGACCGAGGGAAAAGTACATCAATAACACAGCTAAACACACAGAAAACAGCCTTTGTGTCTCACACACACACACACACACACACACAACATACACACACACACACTCTGACTAAGACACTGCACATGCATGCGTTACAGTTCAGTTTTGTTCATGTAAACCTTGTTCCTCTTGTTGCACATGAATCAAGAAGAGAAACTGCAACTCAGATACACGTCAAACAAAAAAAAAACAAAACAAAACAACAAAACAAAACAAAAAAAGGATAAAACTCAGAGACCAGAGCAAGATAAACCTGGGGGAGGGGGGACAAAGCAAGATGGGCGGGGTTATATGAGTGAAGGTAAATGACATTGGAAAGCCCAGTCTGATTCCTAGTAGCCCCCGCTTTGAAAGTTTGCGTGAGGCAGCTTAACGGAACGTCGGGTTGTTTTTCCGCTCCACTGCTTTCTGGACTGAACTATAAACTAAAGACGACATCCTCTCATTAGTCTGCCCTCTGTAGCAAAGCCAGGCCATTTAGTGTACCCAAAATCCCATTGTTTAATTGTGCGGGTCAAGTCAAAGGTCAACCAAAATATTGATGAACTTTTTTAAGGAAGGAGGAGGAGGGGGGCAGTGAGGCTTGAAGCGGCAGGGGGAGGCAGGCGGGGGCAGAGGTGCAAGGGCCACAAACACAGCTGTACTGGAGCTGTGCACTGGGAGAAGAAGGGGGGAGGAAAAAAAAAAAAAACAACAACACAGGATGATGTCCACGATCACATTTTCACATTCATACTGTAAACGCAGGTGTGTGTGTGTGTGTGTGTGTGTGTGTGTGTGAATCACATGAAGAGCAACACCCTCTCAGATACAGATCGCTCTCCTCTCGGTTCAATTGGACGTTTCAGCAGGAAGCTGCACATGAAATTACAGTGAGAACTTGCTCCAGCTGCCAAAGGGACAATAATAAAGTCCCATGAGACAAAATCGCCCCCACTCAAAAGCAAACGCAGTCATAACAGCAGCAGCAGCAGCAGCAGCAGGGCTCATAACCTGAATGAGATGGTGTGCAACGGCTGAGTGTTATGGATTACACTGTTTGTTTAAATCCATGTTAGGTGGATTATGCTCTTTCACTAAAGAGGGCTGGCTGGGGTCAAAGGCCAGTGAGGCAAAGGCTGCTAAGAAGGTCCTCAAAACACAGCTTTCTCTCTGACCTGAGGGAATTCCTGCAGACACCGCTCTTTGTACTCGTGACTTGAGTTTGTTACAACTCAAACTGGCATGAAAGAGGGAGGTGTGTGTGTGTGTGTGTGTGTGTGCATGTGTGTGTGAAGGAAGCTAAAAAACATCACGTTCACATTTCAGGGTTTATGGTGGATCCAGATCATGTTGAGATTTTTTGGAGTTACATCAAAACTAACAAACGTTTCTGCTCAAAATCAACATGTGAAAAGATAAAGATGGAGAAAAGTTCACCCTCTGGCTCTGAGGCAGCGACATCTAAAAATACATGTGAGTATTTATGCAGGTGTGTGTGTGTGTGTCTCCTCCCAGGCCACCAGGGGACAAACCCCACTGATTTACATTCTACTTGTCTTTACTTGTACTTTATGACTTTATTATTATTTATTATCATTCACCCTGAAACCCCTCCGGCCTGTTTCAGCTCCCAACCTGTTGCATCATCACAGTTTGACATTCAGTACATTATTGTTTATTTATTATAGGCTTTTATAATGTATTTTAATATTTCATGCAGAGACAATCTGTGAAGGTCAAAGTTTAAATTATGTCATTTTATTATGTAAATTAAAAAAAAAGATGTTTAGTTGTTATAAACTCATTAAATATTGATGGGGAGAAAACATCAAAGGTAAAAACAACAACAACAACAAATGACTATAGGTTGGTTGTGTTTTATTCTGGAGGTCAGCCGTGTGTCTGACCCGTGTTTGCTATCACAGTGTCTGTGTGTAACTGAGAGGGATTTAAGCGCACAAAACAAAAACAAAGTGGTCACTTTCTGCCCCAGGCGCGTTTCTGGTGACATTTAACAGCAAGGAAAGCTATTTCCTTTACCATTCAAAGCCAAACGCTCTTAATTGCTCAAGAAGTCTGCTGCAGTTTGGGAAACACTTTGTGATATCCCTTCAGCTTGATCTCTGCGGTTCACTTGAGTCTGTGTTTATTCCCGTGTGGAGAAAATTGGTTTACTCGAGCTGTAATTTTGATATGACACTAAAATATTCCCTTGAACGCGCACCATTTGGAAGCCTTTGTAGTTCTAATGGCCATTCATTATGGGTTTCAAGATAAGTTTATGTTGTCATTAAATCTGACTAAACACAGAAACAAACATTTCCCAAACGCACCTTATCTTTGCAGCCGAGTGGCCGCCGGGAACGACGCTGTTTGGGGCTGCAGAGACGCGGGCTATCAGATGGCCTCGAGCGGTCTGTTCACCGGGACTCGATCATTTCACCGATAAACATCTTGGGAACGTTTCTTTGTTGCGAGCTTGGAGCCGCAGCAGCAGCAGCAGCAGCAGCAGCAGCAGCAGATCGCTCCTGTGAGCCAGGGGCACCCGTGGGCTCCCACAGGGGGAAAGAGGAATTTCCTTCGTGCTTTGTCACCATGAACACCAACTCCCAAAAAAAAACCTCTCCCTCCTGATTTCCTCTGAACGTGCACGCTTCGCTTTACAAGTTGCTTTAACCTCTTTAACTCACTTCTCCGACTTTTTTTTAAGACAAGTGAACGTCGCTGATGCTGATGTCGTTTTTATGTGTTTCAGAAATTAGAAACAAGTGTCTGACAAATCACTGGAAAACAGACACATCTGTCCAGAGACACCTGGTGACACTTGATGGAAACACTTAACGACTGGCACTGCACTGTGTGTTTTCTCCCCAGATTACCCAGCATGCATTTCAAGAAGAAAACTTTTAGGACTTCCATCTAAATTAAACTTAATTACTGTGGATATTTTAAAGAAATACACATATTTCTGCAGCAGCAGCAGCAGCTCAGATTCAAGTTTTCATTTGACTGGGTTTGTTTTTAGACACTAAATGAATAAAAGTTGAAATTATAGACAGAATAACAGGTGATTCACATCTGCAGCACCAGAAGTGTGCACTTTTATTTGAGTTGCGTATTGAACGGGTCTCCAGAGGCAGAGCAGTCACAGTAACTCGAGCCATGCACAAGCTCTTTTAGTTCAACTGAGGTAAACCTGCTGACTGGAGCCTTTCCAGTTCAAACTCTGCAAACTGGCCTGATTAGAAGGAGTTTAGCAGCTCTTTAAACGAGCGGAGCCAAGCAAAGTTGTGATGCCTTTTCCTGGACTCACTCCTGAATGGAGGATGTTGTAAAGATGTTGACAATTCCCTGTTTTTTATTTAAGAAAAAAAAAAAAAAAAAAAAAAAGCTTTATTTTTACAAGGGCCCACTTTAAGTATTAGTCTAAGTGTGATTTTAGCAGGGGTTTTTCCCCTTGTGAAACTCATATACAGGCCATATGCACTGTGGATTGAAGTCAAGCTGTTGGGAAGGTGAGGGTTGTGGTGTGGTCACGTGACACTGTTAACAGACACTGCAGCTCATTTTCAGCATAAATCAGTTCATTTTTATGACTTTATTTAGAATTTTATTTTTTTATTTATTTTTTTTTTTTACTTTTTTTTGATCACATATTTTCATTTGCTCCATGTTTGACACAGTATGACACATACAGATGTGGCACAAGTCATGGAAAGTAACTGCAAGTTTTTGCATTCATCAGCACACCATAAAGTACTTTTATCAGTGAGATATGATGCACTGCTGATCTATAACATGTTATTATAACTTTGACTTTTACGTTTGTTGATCATGCTTTTACTTTGGTAAAATTCTCAGCCTATTATGGACTGTTTTACAGTCTGATGTTGTTGCTTTGACCAGATCAGACTTCCTGCTTAAAGAAGTTTATTATTCAGTTAGTATAACTTTCCTCTTTAGTTTGTCGACCATGCTTTTACTTTGGTAAAATTCTCAATGCACACCTTTTACCTGTAAGAGAGTGTTTTGATTTATTTTCTTATTAAACAGTGAGTTTATTTTCCTTCATAGTTTCTTATATATTCAATATAGAGGTCGTTTTCATTATTGGCTAATTATAACTTTTCAGTTTGTTGCTCATGCTTTTACTTTGGTGAAATACACGATACAATGCATTCACCTGTAATTGAGTATTTACACAATGAAACAATCAGACGTCTCCTTCATCAGCTCAATTATTTTCACCTTTCATTATATTGATCATGCTTTTATTTTGGTGAAATCCTTAATCCCACCTTTAACCTGTCATGCAGTATTGTTTTTTTACAGTGTGGTGTTGCCACTTTCTCTTATGAAACAATCAGATTTCTTCCTCCATCACGTCTTGTGCTGCTAAAATGGGCCTACAGCCGGGGCTGTGCGCGCGGGCCAGCCCCCCTCCCCACACCCACAAGGACCTCCATCCACATCCAGGCAGCGTCGCCCATGCGCGGCCGGTGTATATTAATTATTGATCGCTCACAGCTGCTTATGGTTTCTGGTTTGGCAACATTATGGCACAAACGCCTGAGAGCAGAGCAGAGCAGGGCAGGTCTTTCTTTTCCTGGTGTCCCTTAAGCAGGATTGTGTGTGTTTGGCCTCTAATTATTCATAATGCCCCAGTGGGGAAAAAAACAATGCTTTCCGTGCAACAGAGGATTGGCAAAAAAAAAAAAAAAAAAAATGTTGCAATTTAATAAATTGACGAAACTCGCCACCTAGAGTGACTGACCAGATTTGTTTTCAGTCAGGCTCACGCGCGCTCAGCAGCAAACAGATCCGACTCATTGGTCTAAACTGTGTTGCTTGGCTTCACCGTCCCAAGTAAAATATTAATGTCGAACAGTCAAGTTGATGAAAAATCTGTTTAAAAATGGATGTTTTGTTTTCCCATGAACTCAACTAAATATGTTTCAGGGAAAAGAAAAGAAAAGAAAAGGGAAAAAGTCTCCATGTGAGGCTGCTGAGTCGTGGTGGGAGGTATTGGAGGCTAATTGATGAAAGAGACGAGTGTGTTCTGCCCCAAAGCGAAGGAAGCTGCTGCTCCCCTTCTCCTCCAGCAGCCAAACACGCTGCAGCGACACTCACATCAAAAGGCCCGAAAAACACACACACACACACACACACACACACACACACACACACAGGTCTGTGTGCAGCAGAAAACAGGACTTTTATAGCACATTTATATCTTTTGACACAGGAAAATAGTGTATTATGTTTGAATGGAAGTTGCGCACATGGCATCTGCAGAGTCTCTTTTATGAATTTATGTTTTTGTTTGTTTTCTGTTGGCTTGGAGGGAATTATTGTTTTATTTTATTTTCTGGGAGAGGGAGGGGAAAAAAAAGAAAAAAGTCTTGACAACAGTTTCTAATCCATACACCAGGCCTGTCCTCGCAGTGTCTGCATGCACTGCACTCACACAGGGCCTGTGCAGCCACCGAGTGAAACGTGCACGAGTAAAACTAAGTTGTAAAGTTGCAGAGGTTTGCGTCATGGCTGCAGGTGTCAATGCAAAATCCATCAAAAGAAAAGGTTGATGCCTTTTACAGCTTGACTGTCTTCTCCTTTTACTTCTTTATAGAGAGTTAATGATGAGGAGGCTTTAAACACAGGACCAAGACCTGATCACCACTGCAGAGGCTGAGCTGCACGTGACGTCAGTTTAGTGTATTTATAAGTTTGTTTGACTGTCAAATCAGTGCGTTAAATGATACATACACTTGTTTCAATTGACTTTTTTCTTCTTCTCAGAGGTTTGCTTCAGCATCTGCTCCACGGTGTGTTTTTGTCTGTTTGACCTTCACTGTGCAGAGTCTGTGCTGTGGTCACGCTCCTCTCCTCCTCGTGCATGCAGATTAAAACCTGCACTTACAGGAGTGTTGGAGTGTGATCTGGTTTTGGAGCTTGTTGTGGACCAATGTGCAACTTTCCTCAAGTGCGAGGAGGAAACTTGAAGCGCGAGACGAGCCTTTATATCTTTAAATTAGACACAGATTAAGATTCATATTGAAGTATGTGCGTCAGTTTTTAAGGTGCAGATGGGGCTGTGAGTCACTGACTGATGCCTCCTCCTGTCAGTGATCGTCTTATTTTGATGTACGGCCGTTGTAAGCTCGTGCGTCGCTGCAGTGACGGTCACAGACGCATCAGTGTCGCGGTGTAAATAAGACACGGTTAGAAAAAAACGGCCGTAAATAATGTGAGTTGTAAACCGGGGGTGAGTCAGGAGGAGCAGTAAACCAGTCGTGACAAACGTAAATCTCGAGTGTGTGTGTGTCAGTGCGTGTGTGTCACGTGTGTGTGTGTGTGTGTGTGGAGGGGGAGTTGTGTGTTTACCGGCTCAAGGCTGAGATTGCACGCCATCGCCTGTGTCTGGTTGTTTGTTTGTGTTTTCTTTCTTCTCTCCTTCTCATAATTGACTGGTCAGGTTCATACAGTATCCTGCTCAGTGTCCGCGGGCGGAGAGGCCGTGAATGCGGGCCACGACTACCCCCCACCCCATCCCCACCCCTCCACCCCGAGGGCCGGAGGAGGAGAGAGGAGAGGCGGCACTGAGACACATCAGCTCCCCGCCGAGAGAAGTTAGAGCCTCAGTCAGAGCTTCTTAATGATCAAAGAAAGACAAGAGGCGTTCAAACACAATAGTAAAATACAACATTCATGTCCATTATAGCTCCATATTCACTCTGTTAAACACTTAATTCAACTTTAAATAAGATAAAGCAATAATTTGTTCTCCCCTTAGTTAAATCTCGTGACATCCCGCGATAGAAAACGTTTTTTCCGAGTCTTTTAGCCTAATAAGTTTTCACCTGATGACTATATTCACAGTTACCCTTTGTGTCATTACAGTAATGTGGGAACCAGTGTGTTTAATGGATTTAATAACAGATGGACGTGTACTTATGTGAAGTGAAATCGCATTTACCATAATCCACATTCATTTCTTATTGCTTATACCATTATTAATAGAGCTCTGTTAATCCTCCGCAGTTCCCTTATGTAGCTCGAATATGACTGGGCTTTTCACACCTTTCACTCAAGTGCTATTACTTTAAAATGTTAGCAGGTGGATTACATCACGGATGGAAATGAAGTTTATATGAGTAATTTGCTGCAGAATAACCAATTTCTTTTCTCTGCACAATGGAGTTTGCACACGACCGTCCCACATCAAAAAGCTGCTCCGTTATACACAGGGATTTTCAGAATTATACAGTCAAATGCATCGCTGCAGTAAAAATGATGAGATTAAAATGTTTTAATCAAATTCTCTGGGCACAAAACAAAACAAAACAAAAAAAAAAAAGGAGCGAAGGGAAAATGGTGCTTTAACCTTGTGAATGAGGTTGGAAACATGATGTCAGACTTCTCCACATCCAAATTAACCTCCAGCCAGCGGGCATTGATTTGCAAATCGCTGCCGTATAAACCTCCAGTGACTCCTCATGCTATTCAGTGCATCTAAGTTCAACAAGCACTGGTGCTCACCTGCTACATGCTTTGACTGCTGCCAGCTGCCAATTAACACCTATGGCATGTTAATTAGGCTGCAGAGTCTACCACTTGAGGAGACTTTTCAGACCCTTCACTACAAGTGCCTTTATTTTCACAAGAGCTCATGTGCAATCTGCATATGCATCTTGCAATGGGGGAATCAGGAGGAAGCCAAAGTGGGATTGAAAGCTCAGATTAGGTCTCTAAGTCTCCAAGTGTAGCAGCAACATGGGCTTAAAGCATTTGGAGATCATGTGTGGTTGAAATAATTTAAACCAATTAGACTGTTTTGGGCGGTATTCAAGTGGTGGACGGTGGGTGATGAGTTCAACTTGACATGTCTTGAAATCGTGAAACTAATAGCTTCATAATGAAATAGAGAAATCAAAGGCAAGTGTTTATCCTCCGCTATTAACAAGGGGGGTTTATACAATATACACATACTGTTTGGATTCTGCTGCTGCCTCACACACACGGATGAGTAAGACAAACAAACCTCGAAGCAAATTAACAAACGGCCGGCTCTTCTCACGCACAACCCATCCTGATCCTCACCCCCCCCCCCCCCCCCCCCAGAAATCTGGAGCCAGTCAAGGCTCTGAGTGTTAACGTATACATACGAGAAGAACCTGTCGGAGCAGAGCACCTCCTCGAGTCCACAGAATGAGACAAATGCACAACATGGCATCATTAGTGGCAAAAGGGGATACTGGAGGTGAAGTGGGGTGTTTGGAGGGAGAGGAGGAGGGGGGAGGTGGTATGGTGGTGTGTGTGTGTGTGTGTGTGTGTAGGTGTAGGGTGTTGGAGGAGGAGGAGAAGGGTGGGGGGGTATGTTCATGAAATGTTACTCAGAAAAGAAGAAAACCACCTAAAAGGCTGGAGAAACACAATGACACATCAAAAGGGAAAACCTGAAAACCTTGGGATAATAAGACTCATGAATGAGCTCAGAGCCCAAAGGAACAATGTGTGTTTAAGTGTGTGTGAGAGGAGAGAGAGAGAAAGAGAGAGAGAGTGTGTGTGTGTGTGTGTGTGTGTGTGTGTGTGTCGCTCACACAATCCCAGAATTACTCTAAAATCATTGTCACAGCAGGAGAACGTCCATTCGCCACATTAATGACTTCATTGCTTCACATAATCATTTCAGCTCTTGTCTCTTGGTCGCAGTTCAAAGATGAGAAACGTTTCATCTCTTTGACGCACAAAAACAGGAAGAAAAAAAAAGACTTAGTGGGCACACACTGATAATAACAAAGAAGGAAAAAATGTGCTTTGATTTGTGGAAGAGGCCAAATATTTGCAGTGTGCTGTGAAACGCTGACTTTGAATTTAATAAATCAAACCCAATAAAAAGAAAAAAAAAACACTGTCAGCAGTGCAGTCAGGATTTAGTGTGAAATAACAAGTATTCAGCCTCCTTTTAACTTCAGATAGCCATAAACCTGAGCTGATCACCTTACACTGTGTTTTCATTCAGCTCCATTCACCATTGTCTGCCTTTGAATCTGCAGCAGAATGAAACAGACTGGTTTTGCTGCAGGTCCTCCACCATCTCCACACACATTCATGTTCACCAGAGGATCAATCCTCCTGAGTTTACTGGTCCTCCAACACCTATAGCCCCAGACTGAACTTTGGTGCCCTGCTTAATCACCAAATCAAAACCTGAATTAGCCCACTGCTTTGATTCATGGCCACACACCTTAAAACTAACATCATTCATTCATTCATTCATTAGCTGTATCCACAGGCTACAGCTATAGTCACACCTGTCCATAAATGTGCAGCTGTAACTTCACAACAGTGTCACACCAAATGCACAACGTCCTATTTTTTATTTGTATGTACAGGAGAGTTAAAGAGTAAGGTCACACACCTCTGTTAAACTACATGTTGGTGTTTAAAGCGCTGTTAAAAGTGAAGTATTGTCATCTCTACAGGATGATGTGAAGTGTCTGTACTTTGAATAAACACTTTTGGTTAAACTTTGTTGAGCCAGAGAAATAAAAGGAAAAAAAAAAAAAAACCCAAAGTCATCTGGGTTTTGTATGCTCACACAGCGCTGTGACTCATCAGCTGTGTGCTTCATTGTTTTCTGGTATGTATGTGTGCGTGTGTGTGTGTACAGACACACATACACACTTCTGCTTTTTTTCTTCCGTTTTATGGTTTGTCAACAAATAGCTTTTTCAGAGTGGCCCCTGCTTTTGAGTTGACCCCCTTCTCTGTTGTACCATGACATCATTTCCCTATTGTGAGAAGATTTCTGCTTTGAATCCAAAGTAAAGCGACGCCATGCCAGAAGTTAAGGGATACAGCGTCGCTCCCTCCTGTAAACAGTGAGAGGCCGAGCCGACGCTGCGGACACGTTTAGGTGGGAGAAAGCTCCTATTGCTGTGAGGAAAGAAAGTCCAAACAAATAGCTCAGAGTGACAAAGTCTTGAATGTGTTTACTGTGTGTGTGAGTGGTGTGTTTTTGTTGAAATGCATTAAGTTATGAAATAGAAGACGGAAGAAAAGGCAGAGACAGCCAGAGCTGATTATGATTTATTGGTTTTAGACTAATGCACTTACCAGTTAAAATCATTTTTTGCTGTGCCATATTGTGCAGATGTCGAGTTGGTGCACAAACATTTTTAAAATTCAGAACGCAGCTTGAACTTATCACGGGTTTGTTTGATTTGTTTTACAGAGGAGCAGGAGAGTAATGCAGAATAGATCAGTACTGTAAGAGCTGATCACTGAATAACTGTAACTCCATTACCAGTACATGAGCTTGTTTGTAAAGAACATCTCAGTGTTTCAGTGTTGGTGGCAGAGAGAAACTGTGCGATCAATGACCAGGTCAGTATGAAGACCTAGGAGACAGGATCCCTCTCTGGTGGTGGTGTGACGGCAGCAAGTGTCTGGTCCTGATGGGTTTGCACAGCAGAAAGTCTGGACGGGATCACAATAATATTTAAAGAGCGGTGATTGGTTGAAGAGATTCAGGCAGAAAGATCATTGTCCAAATATTGTGATATCTGAATTGTGGATGTGGAGACTCTGACAGTGTGGGAAAGTGGGAGTGACAAATAGAAACAGCAGAAATTCACATTTAGTCAGAGAGAAGGCCGAGTGTGAGAGAGGTTTCCCCCATTAATCTAAATAGTTTCAGAGTCTTGTAAATACATAAATTCAAAGCAGTGATTATTTCTAAAGATGCACTGATCCGCCATTTTTCAGTTCCTGTCCTATCCCATTACATATGTGCTGATGCCAACCCTGTTATTATAGATATAGCTGTAGTAAACCTGGCACCACACGTCTTATTAAACAGCAGAAAAAATATGTAAAATGCATCAAAATTAAATGTATTTTAAAGAAATGTGTTCTGAACCTTGATGCAGCTGCAAAATCTTCACGTTTTCATATCAAATATTTGAAATAAAACTCATATGTTCAGAGATTTCATTTATTTATTCTGACCTTGTCCCTTCCACAGGGAGGAGAGACACTGAGGGTGACAGTTTGGACTGGAGGAGGGTATTAGTTAACTGCATTAGAGTACATTAGAGTAGAGCAGAGTAGAGTAAAGATGAGTGGGCAAAAAATCCAAGCAGGATTTTTAGTAATTCTATACCTCATCCACCAGTTAAGTGGTTGTAATTCCCAAAATGAAAACCAGCTAGAGCAAAGAGGAGTAGGGCAGAGTAGATCTGGATGAAAAGAAAACAGAGTAGAGTGTGATAAAGTGATAGAGCACAGTAAAGTGGAGTAGTGTAGAGTAGAAAACAGTCAGTAAATAGAATTAGTGTAAAGCAGAATGAAGGCCCTGTAAAGGTCCAAGTGTCACAGGATCAATAAAACGTATCTGCAGCTGATCATTCCAGTTCTCTGAGGCCTCCATCTGAACTAACACTCGTAACACTACGATGGTTTAAGTGTACATGATTCAAACAGGCAGCTGAGGTGATATACAGTTCTTGTAAAAATCTCTATGTCAAAATGTTATGTTGAGCTCTGCTGCCCTGTTACTCTGTGTCTTTTCACTGCCCACAGGCCCAGACAGTAGAGACAGTGGAGGCCACATCACCTCTGGACCTGGTATTGATGGTGACGTCAGGGCAGACAGAGGAGGCCTTTTTTTTTACCCCCGAGGCGGTGATGACGTGGTCCGACTCCTCCTCAGTGAGGTAAAAGATCTGAGCTGCTGGAGCTGGAAACCAGTTCTGACTGATCTCTAAGAGGCGTCATCTGAAAATCAATCACAAAGCATGAACAAACAATTTCAATAATTGCCATGTGCAATAAAATCCAAATAGGATTTTTAGTAATTCTACACCTCATAAATGCGTTGCTAAGAGGTATACAGCCATTTTAGTAATTTCATCATTAAAAAAAAATGTATACCAGCTGGATTTGACCTCATTTGGTCCTGAGATTGTAAAATACCTTTTTTTTTCTTTGTTATTGTTGTTATTGTTACTTCACACGATTAAAGGACAAACACTGTTAGAAATTGGTTTACGTTATGGACGGAGATCTGACAGCATGCATGGTGTGGAGTTTCCATGTCGACACACACGCACACACACACACACACACACACACACACACATACACACACATACATACACACACATCTCAAAAACACAGCACTGGGGGACTTAAGTGGCAAACACTCTGCAGGCCTGCCCAATTTTCAAGGCGATTTCCTAACTTGAGAAAGAGCGGGCTGTGAATAATTGTGGTGCTCTTCATGCTTGTGATAATAATGTTATTCTAAAGGGGTGAGAGTGGTGGTACCAATGGTGGAAAAAAAAACACTTAAGAAAGAGGAAAAAAAATGAGCGAGAAGGTAGGACATGTAAGAAACCACACATTCTTACTTGCTACCAAATTACTCATTTATCGTGAGGTTTCATTTACTCTGACAATTAAAGCAACGTCAGGGTTTTGCTAACACCAGCTCTCAACAGCAGATCAACAGCAGTGAGTTTAAGGGCGGAAAAAACTCAGTTTAAATGTTTTTAGAGCAAAGAAAGAAAGAAAACTCCCACTTTATACAGAGACGGTCAATTCTAGGCCACTGTAACGACCCAGACTGTGACACACTGAGCAGTTTATTCTCTTTAGGTTAGAAAGTTGTGCTTTGTAAATCTCTCACATTAATACATACTCATTTAAATAGGTGATAATGTTTATTTTTACACTCTTGTTTCTATATTCTTACTTTCACTGTGGTTTCCATGCATGAGGACGATGTCTAAAGATGATGTTGAATTTTCATCTTGGTTTCAACCTCATTATTTTATAGTTTGACATCAAGTATGACAAGTAACTAAGCAACCAAAGAGACATGTTAATGTTGGTATTTTCACCCTTTATAAGGATTTTAGACTTATGACAACCATGTTATGTTAAATTCAGTCTTCATATATCATGATTCTGCTCTTCATGATATCATTGCGTTATGACGACAGATTACAATATCATAGTGGTCTCATTCCATGGGGTATGAATGGGTATGGTATCAACTCCAGATTTAAAACTCAATAAGAGTCAATTGAGTCCGTATTGCTTCCGTACAACATCTGCATATCTGCCACTGTCGTCTGCAGACAGTATGTCCCGTGCAGGAACTAAAGGAGTGGGGAGGGGGACTGTAGAGGTCACCAGGAGACATGTTCCCTGTCACCGGCTTCTCTGCATTAAATAGAAAATTTGACTTTGTCTGAACTATTTCAGGTTCAAATTGATGTATTCATGTCTTAAAAAGTCATTGGATTCATAAATCTCCCATGATGCCATTGGGAAATGTCTTGTAATATCAGCTTGTTCCATGAACTGTCCAAAAAGCTGCATGTACGTACATATCAGACGCTCTGAGCACATGTTTCACATAATAAGACAGACTGCATTCAATCACGATAAATTACCAGTTGTCTAACTGAATGAATTCTGTATTTGTCTGCAAAATTTGTAAAATTGGAAACATAAAACCAGGAAATCACGATAAGCTCATGCTGAGCTCGGTCGGCTCAATCTCGCCTTTGAATCCAATGAGTAAATAAATGTGTGTGTTACAGTTTGTGTGGTTGGGTGGGTGACTGTACCTTTGTGTGAGAAGAGCAGAGAGGAAGCATGTGTGTGTGCTCTCAGTGTTGTGTCTGTGGTTTGAGTACCAGACTATTCTCTCATTCTGTGTGTGTGTGTGTGTGTGTGTGTGTGTGTGTGTGTGTGTGTGTGTAATTCGTCAGAGAGTGCTCGACCGCCTGTCTGTGTATGAACTGAATAATGCATCAGGAGTTTCCCTTCCGCTCTCCCTCTTATCTCATTCCTTATCCGCATCTCCTTTGCTCATCTTAACCTCCAGCCCCTCAATCATACGATTGTTTGTCTAATATTCACCTAGTTACGTGACCTTTTTTTCTGTCTCATCCTCCACCATCAGTCTACAGCATCACCCCCTCCTCCCCCCTCTTCCACTCTCCTCCCCTCCTTCTATCACTCAGCCCCTCCCAAGCCTACTCATGCGTAAGGTAGTGGGGTGAAAATGCTATGCTCTCAGTGCAGCCTCTGCACGCAATAGTGCTAGGATTGTGTGAGAAGGCCGGCAGACATGATGCAGCCCCACATGGCTGTGGCGTGGAGCCGCGGAAGAGAGGAACGGCACAGAGGGGAGGGGTGTAAAAAATCCCCACAGTCCCTGTTCCCCGCAACCAGGGGTCTCGGCTCAGCCGAAACCATGGCAACGTTTCACACTGATGAGGGATTTTTTCACTGCCATCGCCAGGGTCAATCAGGCGGGTCTCACGCAATGCCACTCTTAACAGGGGCAGGAGGTGGAAGGAAAGTGGAGTGACAGAACACGCCGAGAAAAACAAACAATGCTGAGCGACTTTCCATTCATTTAGGAGAGCTCCTAATGAAATCTGTAGCTCTGAAATCCCTGGGCATATTTCTTTTAAACACATTGATTTAAAGTGGTGATTACCACGGAGGCTGAGGGAGGAGGAGTGGGTTCAAATCACACCCATCACTCATTCTCTTTTGATTTTCAGGGCTCAATCCTCAAAGGCCGGCCAGCCTGCTCCTTTGACTCCCTCCCCCCCTTTCCCCTCGGGTCCCCCGCACCCGCTCTCCACACCTCTGCTGGTGCCGGTCTCATTTCAGGGGCGGGTTGTAATGAAGTCCTTGCCCTCTGATGTATGTTCCTCCGAGGCAGCGGGCCGTGTGGGCCAAGCCGCTGAGCAAGCGAAGGCCTCTCCATTACAGACGGGTTAACGTCTTGTGTCAAGCTTTGGCCGGCGTGGCTGCAGTTGTGATAACAACGTAATGACTTTCTACCTCTGATTACCAAAGAGTCAGAAACATACAGGATCAAAGTAAATAAAACAGAGTAGCACCTTCAGCTAGAATAATAAACCCCCTCAGAAGTGGTGCATGCTGGGAGGATTACTCATATTTTTTTGTCTAATTAGGACAATACATCATTTACATTTCACATGGTGGAACGGGGCCAAATGGAGAGGCCCAGGTTACCTAACATGGGGCAAGATGAAGCTCATGAGGAACTGAGGAAAATGAATGAAACGCATTAAATATACAGAGTATGTTCAATTATTTTAACAAAAACAAGACCATTTTTGTTAATGGCTGCAATTGTAGTCGTAGCTCACATCTTAAGTAACACAAGACAAGAAATCAGTCAAGATCTATTGCAGTTTCTTCTTTAAATAGACAACCAAAGGGGGAGTGTGTGTCACTCTGTTTCCTAGATGTGAGAGTGTGTTTGTGTGTGAGTGCGTCTCAGATGGTGCAGGTGTCTGTGTGTGTGTGGTCCCATATAGCGGAGGTGCAGGCAGTATGCGGCGGGGGTGGTGGGGGGTGGTGGGTGGGCTTTGAGTGAGGAGGCCTCTTGGAGAACCATCACTCGCAGGGTTAATATCTGTTTCCCATCTTTTCCAAGTGGCTCTTGAGGAACTGTGGGTTTCCCCCATTTCATTTTCAAAAAGGGGTAAAAGAGGAAAAAAAGCCCTCTCTTATGAAATTACAAGTACTTGAAAAGATCTAATGTGGTCTTAATTGTCTCGTTGGATTTGACAATGGGTGTGGAGGGAAACCATGGGGCTGGAGGAGAGAGGGGGGGTGGGGGGTATCCTCAAGTATGTTTCAAATTACAATAGGGACTTCTACAGAAAATGTGCTTGTCTCTGTTGTGTGGCTTTGTTTTCTTGAACAGAATAAAGAGGTGCAAGGCTTGGGTGAAGCACTTCCACAAAAAAAAGCAAAAATGAATGACAAGCTTGGATGTGGAGTTCATCCTGATTACACAGTGCCGCTCTGCAGCAAATATAGGCTACTTCAAAGTGTGATGATGAATGAGTGAATGAATGAATGAATATTGTTTTGCAACCCTATCTGAAAAAGCCCTCATGAGGGGGAAAAAAAAAAAAATGTTGCGTTCAGCTGACAAGGACCTCTAGTGGCCGTATGAACTGTGGCTGAACTGTTGTTTGTCAGGGGCAAAGGTGAAAGTAGCGCCACGCTGATGTAAGCCCTCATAAAAGACAGCGTGTCCTAACCCTTAACCAAGTGATAGTGTGTGTGTGTGTGTCTGAATTTGTAACCACAGAGGACACAGATCTGTGAAAGTGGAAAATTGTAATAAAACAGCTTCAGAAGGTGCTGACAAACTCAGCTGTGTCAGCATGGAGAGTAGATCGACTAATGTTTTGAGGAGTGTAATTAAGTTTTCAACCGTATAATCCTCTAATGTAGTCGTTACCATATTATGTTGATACTGAAAACACTACATTCACTGTTTTAAAGTGGTAATATTATCCACAGGTGAGAAGAAAAAAGAAAAAAAAAAGGATTGACGTTAGTGAAACAGTTGTATTAGAGCTGCACAATGAATTGCTATGTAATCCAAATTGGAGTATAGCTGTGTGCAATGTCCAAATCTCAAGAGCTTTTGAAGTGAGAAAGAAAAGCAGTATCTGGCCATATAATCACAATATGATGTTTTTTGCACATCATACAGCCCAAACTTTTTTCATTCTGTATGTCCTCTCACGACACCTGCTCTGATCCTTATTAAAGGCCCGACTCCTGTAAAACCAGTCGTTGACCCCTGTACACGATTACTTCTATGTCTGATATAGGTTTGATTGATTGAATGACATTAGGTCCTAAAAAGAAGAAACCCTTCTTTTAGTATCCGTAGCTTTAAATGCTGATTCCCTCCCTGCACCTCAAGTACCAACAAGTGATTTCTCTCTACACAAGCCATGTGGTGCCCGCAGAAACCAAAAAACCGAGGCGATCCCTGAAACTGACTGAACTGCTCGACTATGTGCGGCCACCCCCGCTGCCAGTTTTCTCCTTTGCCAGCTGCCTGTAGCCTAATTAGCCATTTCAAGCATCACCCTGCCTGAGGAGATGTGTTTCCATGTATGTGAATTTCCCTCGCCAGTCATTCACTGCAGCATGTTTCCCACCCTCCACGACTACAAATCTGCATGTGGTGCACATCTGGGCCTTCATTCATGAATGTTCAGGGCACTGAGGTGGTTATCTGATGAGAGGAACACACAAGGAAATCTGGCAGGCCCCTTTTTTTTTGCTTACTGTGTGACAGACTTGATGTTGACAGAGAGAGGGTTTGAGAAATAAATGTGTCTCGGGTCCCACAGAGCTCAGTCGGGTTCATATACACAAGTGCTGTTCTTTTCCTCTTCAACTGTGAAAACTGCCTCCAGTGCAGTGCTACACATTTAACCAGTTTATTGCCTTTGATAATTTTAAAAAGGAATCAAAGAGCAGCCTTTGGTCTGTAAGGGATTTACAGCATACAAAAATAAAGAGACAGATACACACACACATAGAGAAAGAGAAAGACAGGCACACACACATGCAAATAAAATCATCTCTAATTGGATCAGGGCGGCTCTTTGGGCTGATTCACTGACCACGGAGGCCTTGTCCTCCGATAAGTAGGGATCTAACCAGCGCTGGTTGTCTTGTGTACTGACCTCCACAGTCCACAGAGTGTCCGCTGACACCTGACACAGCCGGCTTATTCTCCCCACTGGAGCCTAATGTCTGCTGATGGCGGAGACCACCATCCCCTCTTTAGTTTAGGTGCAGTGGGCCGCGCACACAAGTCTGTCACCCTCCACCCACCCACCCACCTCTCATTAGGACGAGACAACCTGTTTCTGTGCAAATGACTCTTGCTGTATTCAATGCGGGTGGTGGCACAGGGGTTTCCCACTGACTGTGTCTCCTCGGCCGACAGACAATAATTAGGCCCAGGGCTGTGCTAAAATACCCTCAGAGTCTGGTTCTTGTTGGATTTATACAAGCATTTAACATTATGTGGCTTTTAGAACAATTTAGAAAAATTATACCCCACTGATAGTCGTCTTAAGTTGTGGTTTTTCCCATTACATAGAGCATATGCATGGCAAGAGCATTTAGCAGCATGAAACCTGCATGATATTCATAGTACGCACGGCAGCAAATTTGGCTGAGGTGGCCCCACCAACAGAGCTGCAGTTCTCCCTCTGTATATGACCTTCACCCTCTGTGATTTATTAAGGACGCCCTTTAAAGGCTCGGGTAGAAAAGTGGTGCATTATTTAAATAATAGAAACGACCCTGAGTGGTAACTATATAAAAGACTAAACAACATGTTTCATTCATGAGTTGGCTTATGTGAGGAGTGGGAAATAATTCAGAATGACAGCTCAATCAACAGCTATTGATTAGGTCAGGTGACTGCTTAAGCCACAGTGTATGATTCACTCGTCCCCCAACTTTTTTATTACGATATATTGCAGCTTAACTGTTTTGGTTCCGACTGAAATATATTTGACAGATTGACATGAAATGTTGTGAAAATCTACTTTGTGTTTTGTGGATATTAGAAAATATTAGCATGCTAACACACTTAACTAAGGAATACTCAGTGGCCTCTTATGTAGCCCGTTTACACACTTAACTTAAAAATGTTAGCATGCTAACCCTAACCCTTAACCAGGCTACAACGTACTCATCAACTTCTAATGTAGCCTATTTTATGTTAAGTGCTAATAATTAGCCTGCTAACACTCTTAACTTGAAAAATGAAGCATGCTAAAACACACACACTTAACTAAGACATGCTAATTAGGAAATATTAGCATGCTAATAGTGCTAACTAAAAATGGCTATCATGCTAACACACTGAAATAAAACATTCTCATCAACCTCTGATGTAGCCTACTTTTGGGCTAAATAGAAAATGTCAGCTTGCTAACACACTTAAACGAGCTAACATTAGCCTCCTTTTTAGCTTCTCCGTGTTAGCATTATCACTTTGAGTATGTTGACATGTTGACATTAGCACTGCTGTGACCATCCTAATTAGCATAGTCAAATAATGAGCTAGTAAATCGGTCACAAATGAGCAAAACCTATTTGTTTAAGTTAACTAAAGATGAGCCTGGAACAACACTTTGCACAAGCCTGGCCTGAACCAGTGTGTCGTGTGTAGATGTGTGTTTTATGATGCTCTATGGTTCGCTGCCATGACTCAAAATGTGACAACAAATAGGAAATGAATGTTGTGGAAGACAAAGTTAACCAGCAGTAATGTTTGTCAGCTGCCTTGTGTTTGCCTCACAAGTTGGTATGAATTAAAAAAAAAAAAAAAAAAAATCCCAATGTAATGAAGCACAACAACATGATAGCACAAAACACTGGAGGCTCACTACACCACAATTAAAGCCGAGAACAGGACACTGTCAACTGGATCAGTGGGAACAAACAGTTAATGAATCAAAACTTCACAGGGCGGCTGCTCGGTCCGACAACATGTAAACAAATCGGCGCCGAATGTTAAGAGCCTATGTGTTGTTGTGAAAGCATATTAATCATTATTGGTCTTTATTCCTTACACATATTTCACCAGTGCGATGTGATAGATCTCCCTTCTGCAAGATGCTCGTCTGACATTATCGTTCCATCCAATTATGGTTAGAAAAAAATGGGGGACGATGCTAATTAGGATGGGTGGAGGAGCTTTCTGTTCCCCTCCTTCGCCTTTTGACAGATGCTATAATTCACGATGTGAGAGGAAGATTGCTGCATGTTAAATACCGAGCGTATAGCCTACGCTCTCATTCGACTTAGCTGGTGGTCCGTCTGAATTATGGTTAGGGAAATGTTTTGTGCGTGTGTGTGTTTTTAACTTTTAAGGGGACAGAAAGAACCACTCTTGACGAAGCTATCCTAAAGAGCATCTATTATGTCCTCCCTCATGTGCTGTCTATGAACACCACATGTTGCTGGTCAACGGCAAGAAAAATACGACTTCCTAAATCACTTGTGGCAAGTTTACAGTACACTTCCCTCACTGTGTGTCTGTCCTAGCTCTCTCTGTGTCAGCTGTTGGGCAAACACACACATAAACACACATATAAAACCCACACATATGAGATGAGCCGAGTGTAGAGGGTGTGGGATGACATTGTCATTTTCTCTCTCTCTCTCTCTCTCTCTCGCTGTGTGTGAGGAGAATCATAAAAGTGATTTTACACACACACACACACACACACACACACAACACAACTGTCTCTACATTTGTCAACAGTGAAATGAACTGAGATTTTGGCTGCATGTGGTGGAAGGATCAGGGTGTTTTGTTAAAGGATAAGTTTGGTGACATTTCTGTATTTTTCTTACTGTCAACTAAACCCAGTAGAAGAACTAAAACTAAGAACTGAAGACAAACATTTCTGCGCATCCCAACGCCTGTTGTCGCTTATTTGTCAGTGCCAGAGTCAACGAAGGATGAGCTGTCATGTTTTTGGTTTTGATCTTTTCATGTGATTTTTTTTTTTTTTTGTCAGTAAGAAAAATACACACAATGTTCCTGTCTTTATACTGTAAAAGTAGCAATAGAACAATATAAAAATAGTCAGTAATTACAGATTTTTCCAGTCCAGTAGACACAGAGCAACATGGGCATCATTCAGAGTCTTTTTTTTTTTTTTTAGCTGCCTGGTGAATAGAAATCCACTGTTATTTTCAATATATTGATTAGTGCAGCTTTAAATACATCTTGTTACTGTTATTTAACAGCTGAAATTTAACCTTTTTAAAGGGGAACTCTGCAAGTCCGGTCGCTTTTTTGCTGTTTTGCTAACCCCCAACCCCGGCCATGTGCATTTGTTTTCCATGGAGCCGTGGATAACTTTATTTATCATATATGTTTTACGATGTGCATATTTGTGTAGTCTTATCTGTCACTGGCAAGAGATCACTGGGTGTGTTTGTGTCGTGGTGCCGTTGAGACGAGATGTGGGACACCGGGTCGGAGGTGCTGATCTTGCAAGGTTGGTTTTCAGCCAAGAGACTCTAGGTGGAAGGCAAGGAGCCTCCATTCTCTCTGTATCAAGTCATTTAACCATCACAATGACTCCGAAACTGTTTAATTAAGGTAAAAATCCTGCATAGTTCCTCTTCAACATGTGAGTCAAGGCCATAATGTCAAATCAAATCACCTCCCAACTATCATAATCCAGTTGTTTTTTTTTCTATTGATATTATTTTTGTCTGCTGACAATCGATTGTAAATTAAACTTTAACGTTATGGATCGCTTCTCCCACGGCTCAGCTCTCCAATATCTCCTTTGGAAGAAAAGCAGTAGTTACTTCAGCCACATCTTTGTGTTAAAAATAAAAAGCCAAAAATATTTTTTACGTCGCTCGCCAATATTTGAATGCGGTCTGTTAAAATGAAGGAAATGTACCCATCAGTGTGCGCTGCCATTGTGCTATTCCCTGGATTTGCCAAAACACAATTTTAAATCAGTCTCCTTCTCACTGTAGAGAAGACATATACTGAGTTTTAACAGAGTTGAAGTTTTCATGAATCCTTCAGCCAAGAGCTTAAACAGACTTCACTGTTCTTCCCAGAGAAAAAAAAACACTCCCCCCTCCCCACAGAATAATTCAAGATTTTTATGTTAAGTGTGTGTGCGACCTCAAAATGGGAGCCAGCCCTGCTCATTAAACCAAAAAATAAAAGTTCAGTAAAAATGATAATTGTTTTGTTCACTTTTCCGGCTAAATAATGTTTTGAATTACTCATATCAAACAGAATATGTCTTCAAGAATCTGGGTGATTGGGCCATGTTGAAAGAGTCAAGAGTCCGCCGCTGCCACAGACCAACATGGGATTTAAATCTCATGTCACCATGTGTTAAAACACTCCATCAAAACTACTGACCCAGAAAAAAACAGTCATCTTTGAATTCAGGATGATGTTTGGTCACATTAAGACTCGAGCATCTCCCACCGGAGGCAGTTTCGTCTGTTGCCAATCATTCTGGGCTCTGTTGGTGTTTCTGCCTGGTGCCTCGCTAAACTACATACCCACTGACCGAAGACATGTCACTCATAATGTAAGGAAGAAACAACCTCAGAGCACCCAGAGCCTGAGGTTACAGTCACAAACTAAAAACTGCAGTTGATTTAATACATTGTCTTTGTCTGCAAACTGAACTTGAGATGGAGAATTTAGCCGAAACCACAGCAGCAGCAGCAGCAGCTCACGATCAAGTAATAAAACTGTAGTTTTAGTTGATCTGACTCTGAATTAGGATGAAGACTCTACTTTTATGTGTTTAAGTGCATGAAGATAACAACGCTAATATGTAAATGCAAAAACTGGTGTGAAAAAAGAAGTGTAGACTGAATTGAAATAGTGATGAATCAAGACGTATATTGACTGCTTGGGTGCTATGAGCTTTAAACTTGACATTAACATATGACAGTTAAGGACTTTATATGGCCTGTTCACACACTGAGTAGACAGAGTGAAGCATTAACACTCATTTAAAGTCACATTTGTGTCCACATGATTAATGTAAGTCCAATATTTACTCTCCTCTTAGTTTTGATTCACTCTCCATCAACTGCTGATTTAAATCCATTACACTTTTGGCTGCTAAATAGTAGGTGACACTGTCTGGCTGCTGTTTCATGGTGAGCAGGTAGCACAGAGTGGGTTTTCAAAACTTTCTCACCGGAAAACTGCCGCTGGCTGCGGCTAAAGCTAACACCAGAAAACAGTGAAGAAGTGGCTGTGAAACCAGAGTTTAAAAGAAGCTAAAAATGACAGAGTGGAGATGGCTGATCCTTCGTGGGCTCACCTCCACAACAAACACCGCTCGTATTACACACAGTAATCCAAACCAATATAGAAGTTTTAACCAGTGCAGCTTTAGGTTTATACCTGTCACAAGGAGAATTTCATTTTGCACTCACAAATTCATCTTTTTTAATCACTGATGGACTGATGATCTATTGATCTTATGTGATTCACTTTTATACAAATCTCACCTATAGGCTAAAGAGAATATGTTGATCTCATGTTTAGTATGAAGCTCTAACGGACATGCCCATACATACAGTAGTCCAGCCATATGAGCATCACAGTGCCTTGCTCAGTGGCAATGAGGTAACCACAGCTGGTAAACATCAGTCTGTAGGTTTGGTACCACTTTACTGATTGGCTCTTCTAGGCCGTGCTACATAAGATATTAATATACAATTTAATGATGTGTCTCTTCTCTGTAACTATGACGACGAAGCTGTCTACCCTTAACTTAGCAGTCATTCTATCAAAACCTAACCAAGTTGTTTATTTGAGCCTGAAACCTAACCACCACTGTCACTTCATAAAACTTGTGATTTATTCTCCAGCAGTGATTTGCAGTAATGCAAAAGAGAAGACAAGTGACGTCCTGTCACCAGTGGCATCAGATCAGAAACTCCTCGTACGTGTCAGCCTCTTTTGTCTTGTTAATTGGAAGGACTTGTTCTTGTTGGCAGCATCTTAGAAAACAAAATCCCCAACACAGCGATCGTGTCATCAGCGTAATAATGATATTTTCACTAAGCTCCTTCAGCAGACTGAGTGACAAGACAGACCAGGAAATGGGACCTGGAACCGCCTCTCCGAGAATATAAACAAGTTATGAAGTATTGAAAACCTATGAAAAAGAATGTAGACTGTAACAACAAACTGATCCGATTATGACAGAGAGACTAAGTAGATTTCATTATAATTATGGACGAGGACGACGTGTGCTCATACCAGGAACAATACATATTTCTACAGAACATGAACTGGAAAATAAAACTGCGATTGAGAACAAATGAGGAAAAGAGGGGCTGATATTAAAAAAAAAAGAAAAGAAAGAAAGAGAAGACAATGTATCCCAGCTGAGAAGTGCAAGTGGCAGATGAATTGAAAACAATATCCCATCCACTGGGCTTGCCAAATTCAGTTACAGATTTCAGCTTTAACCTATTGGATCCCCGGAGCTGTTTTGAAGGGAGTGAGCAGGAAAGCAAACAGTATTAATCCTCAAAAAGTTCAAAATATCTTCCTGTCATAACAAAGGATCGAGCCCTTGTTCTCCGTAAAGTCTGCAAAATAATATTAAGTGCAGATGTGAAGGAAGATGGAGGCATAAACACTGGGCCCTGTCTTTTCTAAATGTTTAAAAATGAGCCCTAATGCAGAAGGGCTGTGGGTATTTGCCCAGCTGTTGGATAAATAAGCAGAGAGATTCAAAGGCTGGATAACCTCCGCCAATGCCCATCAAACCAAACAGATGAGAGAGCGTAGTAATCTGCTCCATTCTCCAATGGGACAACACTGACTCCAATTAGCCTTCAGCCCCAGATCCATAGGGGGACGTGGTGGGAGACATGAGAGACAAGAAAGGACTGTAGTGATCTCCTCTAGTGAATTCATTCAAAAGTGAACTTTTTTCTTTCTTTCTTTTGTTTATAAAAGCACTAACACTCCTTGTCTTTTCACCCATGTTATGCAGGAACCCCCTAATGCTCACTGACAATGTTTGGCCATGCGATGCCAGGTTTTCTAACTCTCCATGTAATTAAATCACAACAGTTAATCAAAGTGGATCAGCTGTTTTCTTTGCAAACACTGATGTCACATTCGTGCTATTCGGCTTTGCCGGCGTTATGGAGCAACCCCCGGCGCTGTGATAACACCTCCCTTTTTCCTCGTATTGGTTGTTTGGTTGTTGTTTAGCAGACGAACGATTGCACCCTCGCTCCAGAGTGTAATTGGCGGCAGGATCGTCCTGGAAATATATATTTATATATCGGACATCTTTCAAGAGAGTGGAGAAATGTTTTCACTACTGTTGAGCTCACTGGCGCTCGCTCCGTGCTGGACTGGAGGGGGACGGCGGAGAGTGCACGGAGCGGTAATTAAAGCGAGGTGGAAGAAGTGAGCTGACATTCATCAGGAGTGAGGAGGAGGAGGAGGAGGAGGAGGAGGAGGAGGTGCTGATGCTGAGTGCCAAACCAACAGTCTAATTCTTCATCTCTAGTTATTTTCTTGGCCTTCCCTCCCTCTGAAGTTTGTTTTGTCATGGTACGGCCAATTTTTTAGCCCAATCTCATACTTCCACATTTAATCCTCACTATTGATTGTACAAATACAATTTTCAGAGTTATTATGTAATTAAATGTATGTTTTGCTGCTGAAAACTTCAAAGGGCCGGCCGTTTCTGAAGACATTGCTCGGCGCTGATGTAATAATTTCCCTGGGATATTTAAAACAAACACATTAAGCCTGAAAGAATTCAAAACTTGTCTTTGACTATAATGCCTGGCCTTTTGATTGGCATGAGGCGTGGCACTCCACTTCTCAGTGAAAACCAATGGTCGTCTCTAACGGCCCGGCGTTTCCAAGCTCCCATGCAGTGTAAATTATAGGATAATAGGGTGCAGGCGATTGCAGACTCTGTTTATTCAATCCATTTCTTCACATAAGTTCCCATTGCCTTTTTCCGTCTCTCTGGCGTGTGTGTGGTGGTCCTCTGATCCTGCTGACCCTCGACATGTGTTTTCACTTTCGGCTCTGATCTCAGCGCTGCGACCAGTGGGGAACCAAATACAAATTGAACAGTAACCATTCACAGGCCACTCTTTTTCATACCACCGTTAAACCTGCTTTGTCTTCCCCGGGTGGAGCTCGTTGGGGACAGCGGTCACCCGGTTTGGTCACGGGGGGGCCCTGGAGTCTGTGCCCCCTTCGCTGCCATTGGGTTTTGTTATAGACATCCAACAACAATGCGGTTTGCTGCAGTTCATAGCACATTTTCTATCTTTTAAATCTAAGTCCCATTACTCCCCTAAAAGAATCGGCAGGCCACAAAACACAGACCCAGGCTGAAAACCTTTAAATGTGCTCCGACGAGCCGAGGCCCCGAGAAAACACCACCCTAGAGGAACAAATCGCCAGTGTTTGGGTGGTGTGCTTTTTATTATTTCAGTTAAGGTGAAGTTTTCATTAGGCCCATAAGCCCCCCCTTTTGAAAGCGAGCCCTTTTTCTGTGAAACTCGCTGGACAGCAGCCGCTCACAAGTGGCAGGGTATGTTTGTTCAGCTTTTATTGGGAGATGTGGTTTGAAGAAGTTAAAAAGAACCCTTTTGTTGTTCTTGGGGTTCATATTTTCTCTGGAGTTGCTCCACGCGCTGTGTTTGTTCCCCCGACCGAAAATGAAAAGGGTAAAACCTGAACGCAATAACTCACCTAAAGTGAAGACAAACTCTCACAAGACTCCACGGACAATCTCTCAGATAAGATATAAATCAAGCCTGAGCTCCGGGCTTTGGTTTAACTTCATGCTTTTAATGGCCGGCTGAGACTTAGTGAACAATTTAGTGACCTAACATAATGTAATCCACAAAGACTCCTACCAAAGCCATGATATCTGATCGAATGATATGGCACCGATAACATCTACAGGCTATTGCTGTGATATCACTCACAACAGGACATGCTGAAGTGCTGCAACCGAGTGCATTACACTTCCCTACACATGGGTTTGTAATGTGATTTTCAATAATCTTCTCTTCACCAGGATTCTCCCTCGGAGCCTCTTTATTAGAGTAAAAACACATTCATCACCTGTTTCACATTAAAGTTTCACGCATGCAGCCCCAGCCTCCTTGTATCTTGTAAACTCTGCTTCATTTACTTAGCCTGGCTTTCATTGTGGCCATTTTGCATGGTTTACCTTTGTTTGGTTTATTAACCCAGGGGGTTACTTAACCTAAACATCCCAGCTGAACGCTTCGGCTTTGGGTTTCAACTTTTTTAACAAAAACCTTTTTTTTTTTTTTTTTTTTAACACTGTTGAATGTGACGGAGGTTGTTGGAGGCTGTGATCAAATGGTTACGGTTGTCAGGCAGGAATGTGATCAGTGGATGACTTATTATAGATGTTTGAAACGTTTCTTTAATGTGAAATCAACTATTCAATCATGCTGAGTCAGCTCTGCCGGACTGACCTTTAAAACACACACACATCTTTTATTCGATTCGACGGTCAATGAATAAAATTTGCTTAAATAAAAGAAAGTGTTTTGTTTAAATTGGAAACTGAAACAGTTCATTTCTATCTCGTATCTTGGTTCCAGGCTGCATCAGTTTCAACAGCACATGTCTGAAACTCTCCGCGGAGCCTTCCTTAAACAAATAAAGACCCAGAGCAGCATCAGACAGAAGGAAAAACCTAAAAAACCTGTGCATGCACTGAAAGCCGAGTGAGACCTTTCTCATTTGCTGAACCCAAAAATATCCCCAGTTTAAGGAGCAGCTCCACGGCTGATGATGGCTGCCGCTCGGTTCCCATGCTCCAGCATTGTGTATCTTCCAGCTGCAGCCAGGGGGAAAGAAGAAAAAAAAACTGGGGGGTCGGGAGGGGGGGGTACACTCATGGGTGGTCTGCCCCCACATGGTCCCACACTCTGCGGTTTTGCGCCCTACATCTGATAGCAGTGGCTCTCAGCTGGGGCGCGCACTGCTTCACATTCTCTGTGCCATTTTAATGCAGCAATCTCAAGCTCCAGGAGGAGGAGGAGGAGGAGGAGGAGGAGGAGGAGGCTGGAACTGTTTACTGTGCAATATCTTCATCAGAGCAGCGCACTGCACAGCTGGCCTGCCATACACCAGCACTGACGTCTCTCTACCAGAGGATGTAGTAAAATTCTTCTGAGTTTGCTGAGCACTTTTATCATGAATCATACAGATAATGGTTCTTAGTGATTATAACTTTTATCTTTTTATCCACTTACGCCTGCAGGCTACTTTTCAAATAATACTTCTAGTAATCGACACTTTTACCTACTTTTACCAGGCTCAGTTAAGTGAGCATTAACTACTTGTGCTGCACCATAACCATTACTCTGCGCACATTCGGCTTAAAGAGACTCTCACACGCCCTTGCTATGGGGGTAAAATCGATCATTTTTCTCAGCCAGAAGGTTTCGCAATGCTCCACACAAATCACGCTGAAAAATTTCAAATCACCGAAAAAAAAAAAAACGGCCACACAGTCTAGTTAATAAGTGAGGGGGGCTGTTGGATCACTCACATTGAAGTGGATTTATCCTCAAGCCCACAAATACCACATTTTATTGACTTTCATACGCTGGCAATCTGATCTGAAGTACAGGAGCACAATTAGCTTCATAATAACATTTTATGGAAATAATCAATATGGGGGCAGCAGAGCAGAGATTTGGAGTCGTGGGGGCCTTCAAGTGTGGTCCTCAGCTCAGCGCAGACACCCAGGATATGGTTCTTAACAAAGTTCTCATGAGCAGAGAAGCCAACATATTGCAATCATCTGAGTCCAACCACACACATGTAAAGATGAATAAAGCTACAATTTCTTTTTTTTTTTTTTTTTTTTTTTTCTGGTTGAGAAAATGAGGCTCATGATGGCAGACAACAGCCTCATGTTAACATTACACATGACGCATGGGAGTTGGATTCAAACCTTTGTATGTTAATGGTGCTTTTATAAACTTGCATGCACAGCCTGGATGCATTATATATTTTAAAATGATATTTTGAGTTGAACACTTTTCATTTAATGCTGCTTTTACATAACACATGTAGTAGATCACATCCAGGTCAAGCGTCCAGTCACAGCAGGTAGCTGAAAAACCCAAACTGAGATTCTCTCACAGGGTAAAATTTTTTTGAGAAAACTCAGATGCAACTGAAGTTTGGCCCGAGAGTTTTCTCTCCTCCATCCAGTGTGTGGTTTTAAATTTTTCTACTTCAGAAGCTCTTTTTCCTGAAATGTTTTTGCGAACATGTTTGTGAGAGACGTGCTCAAACAATGAGCTCCAGAGGATCGGAGAAGAAAAAAAAAGTGAAATTGTTCATTCTGTGTTGTGACAGTGATGAAGAGGAGGATGTTTCCCAGCCAGAGGGTGAAGCTGTTCGCCATCAGAGCTGAGCCGCTGCGAGTGCTTTGTGAGGTCTGCAGCATGGTACCGGTCCTGTGAGCGGGCTCATGGAAAGCAGGTCAGTACCAATCCTACTAGATACAACACATGTGAAAAGAGGTGTAACAACATGTCGGCAGGTTATAAAAGTGTCAGGTCCGGCAGATCCAGAGGCCCAGTGGTAAAAATATCTTGATCCTACAGAAGCATCAGCTGTTACCGTGGAGAAAAGAAAAGAAAAAATCCCAACCTGAATCCACTCATCCAACGGAAACAGCAGACATGTGTTGTGAAGCAACACAATAGAGCCACATAACCTCCAGTGAGGACAGTGAAAGCATCACCATGTGTGTTAAATCTGCAGATGCTTCACACACTCAGACACACAAGACAATGAGAAATCAATCAGATGGGATGTTATGAATCAATGTTCAATGGTGCTGAAAGGCTGATGTTCTTTAATATGGTGGAACAAGACAACACAACACTATCAATAGTCTCTGAGAAATCACCTTGTAGTCCCCGACACACAGGGAGTTTCACATAGTGTGAAAAACACGTGTCCCCACACGCAGTGAATCAAACACCATCATGTCTAAATAAATCAACAGCTTCTATTAACGATTATCATGTAATGTCCTCGTCCTCCATCTCTGCTCCAACTTTGAACACGTCGCTACAAAGGAAACCATAATTAAAGGGACATGCTGGGAAAAAAAAGGCTTCTGAGCCGAATGAATGATAAAGCAGCAGCAGCAAGAGCAAGAGAAGGCCTCGCGCTCGCTGACAGCCTAATAAATATCTGCAGCCATGAAAGATGAAATGTTGCCATTGTTAGTGGCAGATTTACATGCAAACCGTCCCGCTCAGATTAGATTTCACTGCCTCCACTTCAGCTCGACTCAATGACAGAGCGCTACAATAGAGCACAGTGCTGTAAAAATGTGGCCTCCTTTTGTCATAGTAACATTTGTAGATATTTGTCAGAGGCTTTGAGAGACGTCACATTTCCTCCACCAAATGAGTTAGAGCATAAAAAAAGGACATGATTTTGAAGTGAAGTGTGAAGTGAACTTATTAGAGCAGCTCTACATCTGATAATGATTAGCTTTTTCTTTTTTTTTGTACTAAATTGGTTTTCAACATTTGGGAATAAAACCTTGTGCAGTCTGGACTCTGAGGAGTATCGGTTTCCTTTGTGTTTTTCATGTCTTATCATAGTTGAACTCTCAGCAGTGATCGCTCCGACAGGATGAAAGGTGACTTTTTAAGATGTTGCAGCTGATGCAGTTCTTTGGAAGGAAAAGTGGCAACGAGCTCCTCTTTCATCCCTGAAAGATCTCTGCACTTATCACTTCAAGTCTTTAATTCACTGGCAGGAGCACAAAAAAGAGAGAGGGGGAGACCTTCACATGTGGGTTCAGAGTGTGTGGCTTTATAACATGATCAGTCTATCTTCGCTGCATGTTCCCCTCGTGAACTCTTGAGTTTCCAGACACATTTCTTCTTGAGTTTCTTCATGTTTTTTCCCAAAAGAAAGACACTTTAAGATGAGCGGCTCGTTCTGCACCTGCAGGGTCACAGTCCTCATCGTACACTGTGCAAGGAAATCCATTTTATTTTAAAACCATGGGAGACCTAAGGACATGAGGACAGTTTCATCTGATTTTTAACATTATTATCCTCCAAACGCTCACACACACTTGGTCAGACCATGAGACCGCACACCTGCTGTCTGTAGTAATGATCAGATGTGATTTCAAAAGAAAAACAAATACGCTGCTGCCACACCTTCGCCTTGATTCCCGCTTATGGTGTGCCTTGCTTTAGATACCATAAAGGCACTTGTGTTGTTGCCTTGGTTCCAGTAGCTGGTCATAGCTGCCATAATTGTGATCTGTAAAAGTAGCAACATGAAGTTAGTGAGTCTCATCGGTTATAGCAGGAGGTTTTCTTTGTTGGAGGCAGCCCGATCTGGAATTTGAGACTGAGGAGGCTCCAGCTCAATCGAGAGGAGTAAAATAATAACGCTCTTGAGGATTATTTGGATAAATAATCATTCATGACAAACCTTGAATCGAGCCAAATCTCAAAAAGCCGTTGTACGGATTGCCATGAAATTTAGTAAAGCTAAAATTGTCTGATGTGAGGCCAGCCTAAACAGACCCTTTAAGAAATGCAAATCCATCAGGAAATTGTGTCAAAAAAAACAATTTCACAGTCTTGTAGCTGCTTATTTGGAACGACGACGTTAGACAATGCAGAGAGAACCAAAGTTCACTGAACTGAGTGACTGTGAGGTGCTCGTCCATGTGGGTGTTGTTGAGATATTTCAGTCTGGGTGGATCGAACGTCTGACAAACCAACAGAGAGACGTCTGAAAATATCTCCGTCTGTGTGTATGAAAGCACGCATCATGTGTGTCTGCATGTATATTTGTGTACATATGTGTGTACTGTATGTATGTGAGGTGGCCTTGGCCAGACTTCATGGCACGTACACACACACACACACACACACACACACACACACACACATATGAGTTCATGTGTGTTTGTCAGGGAAAGCTTTGTTTCTGTGTGTGTGTGTGTGTGTGTGGGACAGGCGTGTTTGATTTCAAAGCACAGCGAAAATGAAACCTAAAACTTGGGAAAAGCTGACAAAACATACCGATCCCAGGTGGTTAATGGGCTGGGAGAAATGACCAGTTGACCAGCATCATAGACAACCCCACTCTGAAGTGCCCTCTGCGCCGGCCCGGCCCCCATCTGCTAGATATTACACCTAAGAAGCTCTTCTGTGAAACTCTTCTGTTTGTCCAACATATGTAACTGATGGGTGGTCCAGTGATAACACACCAAGAAGCCTGTCGTGACACCGAATGACACCTCTCCTTGCTTTTTCTTCTAAGGATGGAGGACGAGCAGTGTGGCGACATGTCAGCCGGTGACAGGCCGCTCATTACTACATGATGCCACTTTGATGCCCAGGGATCTTTTATCTTCTTTCAAACTACCACCACAACGCTGTAATCACCCCGGCCTCATTCAGATGCCTCAGGAAGACACAAATAGAAGAGTCTGTCGGACTCTGTGCTCAGGGAGCCGATTCGGGAAAGTTCCAGGTGTCAGGGGTGAGAGGTTGAAGGTCCTGGTAGTGTGGGTGGTTCTGATGAAGCCCTGTTAGCAGTTAATGAGGGCTGAACAGACACATTGATCACCCCTTGTAATTTGCGAGGGGCTAATCGCTGAATATTCCCTTTGACAAGAGAGATTACACGCAGGGCCCGAGGCTGGACAATGGAGATTTACCATGTAATGTCTCCACTATAGACTCGGGACACAAAAACAGGGTGGATCAGACCGTAGGAGGGAGGAATTAGAGGAGGGGAAGGCAGGGGGGTGGATGTGACACCAGCCAAGAGGTGCCACCTTTGGGACAATGTGATGGGATGGGGAGGGGGTGGAGGGGTAAGAAAAGGGGGGAGGGGGTGGGGCAGGGAGGCATAACAGCACAACACCCAGCATCACATGGGTGATGACCTGAGAGAATGAGCATGTGTGTGGGGTATTAAGGTTGACAAAATAAGAGAAGAATGTTCTGTTTATCTTTGTGCTGCGCTTCAAAGCAGCAATAATCAATATTTTGTATTACTAATGGATCACATGACCACTTGTTTTGGTTGCCATTAGCAACAAAGCTAGAGACTTAGCAATCTGCAATTTGCAGTTTCCCACAGCTCTGCAGAACTTTAGTTAACTTTAAGTTTTGGATTTACGGCCCACTCATTCTTAATATTTTCAAAATAAAAGCGCAGATAAATTCACTGCACAATACCTGACCAGCAGCATCTATGCCAATATTGCTCTGCATCTGTTTGCTAACACGTTTAAGTTAATAAGGTGATTAAGCTGTTATGTTGGCCCTTCAGGCCCTCATCAACCTGACGACACACGTGCTGCAAAAAGAAGCACAACCCAACATGAGTGTTTCCATGGGATATTAAAAACTGATGAACCTGAATGTCACATGGTGTTTAATTCACAATTGTGACATTTGAAGTGAAAGCATAAAATAACAAGTGTTTCCCAGCAGTTATTTTTGCTGTAATTTCAACAGATATAGAGAGACAGACAAGTCAGGGAGAGAGAGAGGATGATATGGCCTAAAGGGCAACAGCTTGAACTCAAACCCACACTGTTGTAGTCAGGATTACGTCTTCATGGTACATTGGGTTGTAGGACTAAATACATTTATATTTATTTTACATATGAAGTGATTTTATTTAATGCCCCATGTGTTGTCAAATTGACAAAGGTGTTTTCTGAATTTGCAGCTTTTTCTTACTGTAATTCGCAGTGTGTTGAGCTCTCTGGGCCACCGTAGAATCTAAAATGAATAAACAGCAGCTTATTGGGATTCAAATAGAGTTTTTTTTTTACATTTTCACTAAATAATCTGTGTCCATCAAGCACTTGCTCCTTGAATGTCACTTTGGCTCCATGGGGAAAAAAAACCCAGAAGGGAGGATTAAGGTCTCAGTCCATCAAGCACATGGAAAGCTCATAACTCAATGAGGTAGAGCTCGTTTTAGTGGTTTTCAGTGACACAGATGACTTTTACAGAGGCTAAATTATTCCACACTAAAAGCAGCGTACACTCTTACATGTGTGAACGTACCATATATACTTACCTCGGTGGTCTGTGTAATGTGCATTACATTCAAACACTCACTGTATGTGAGCAAAATGCTGCATGAGGTTTGAGCTCGTCGTGATGATCGGCTTCAAGATTTGGCCATGAAACCGCACATGAGCTAACGGCTGTTCTGCCTTTCTCATATTAGCTGGGTTTCTGAGGTAGAAAAGCACAATGCATCATGGGTAGGCCTATCACAGGCTGGTCACACAAGCTCAGTTGCCAGCAGCAGATAATGAAGGTCACGCATCAAGGATGCAGAGCAAGTTTCTGGAGGTTTTTGAGTGTAGGAGCTGTGGTTGGCTAGTTAACGCTAATAGCTAACATGCTAGATGCGAGGTACATGCTAGGGAACAGCTCATCCTGGCATTTTGTTCCCAGGACTGTGCATTGATTAGCATGGAGCTGGTTCTGTTGTTAATGGGACAGTGAGATTTCAGATATTGTGCAGAGTTTGTACGATTGACTTTTATGGAGAGGTTAAATCGAAGTGAATGTGCAACAGAAGCACGAAGCTGTGAGAGCTCCCCGGTCCCTGAAATGTCAGCAGCGTCAAGACAGTTTACTTTTACAGTGTGAAGTTGATCTTTGCACGTAATATTTGCATGGATTTTACTTTTCCCCCTCCAGAGTTTCCACTGAAATGAACTCACAGTGAGAGTTTCCAAGACTGGGAACATGTGATAGAGGTGAAGTTTCTGAGCCAGACACCGAAACACAAACCTGCAACTGCTGTGTTTGACTCCTGCTCTGTGTTGCTCCACACTGATCAGCTACTTTAACTCATTTGTTTTCAGCTCCATCTCTCTCTCCCTTTGACATCATTCCTGTCACTCAAATTCGAGATGTGCGGCTTTTTGTTTTGCCCAAACATCCGTTGAGATTCGCATGCATGCTGAAAACCAAAGGATGCATGCAACATGCAACAAGTCTGCAAAGGCAGACAGGATTTTTTTTTTTGTTCCTTTTTTGTGAGGACCACCAAGGATGCCAGCTTCAAACTCAAATTAATTACAATCTCAAGGATGATCCGGTCTGTCTGACGTCAGCTGCATGTCGCTGCTCAGATGCTCATGTTTATGTGTGTGCACATACACTGGAGAGAGTTTGAATCCCAGAGGCTCAGGGACGGTCATGGGAATCTGAAGCTGCACATCGAACATAAACTCCCAGTGGCAGCCTGATGAGAGTCCTTCGGCTCTGAACATGTACAGTGTAATTTGTGAAGTTGTGGGCCGTGTCATTTGGCACTTCAGAGGAAATGTGACTCTGTCTCACGCACAGTTTCAGGCTACAAAGATAAAACGCGAGGTGCCAGGAGGGAGAAGAGAGGGTACGCACACTAAAGACGTAAAGGTGAAGATCCCGACAGCGGTGCCTTGATTTAACAGCTGAGGTTTTGAAAGCCCAGTGCATATAAAAGCCTGCCATCAACACATATAATCTCTTAGCTGAGCCCATTGAAAGCTGGGTCCCAGGGGTTAATTCTCCCATCACTCCATGTTTGAATCAACTCCTGACTCACATTGAGATGAAAGCCACAGAGTCCCAGGACCGAGCCTGGACTCCGAGGCCCGCTGATCCTGGACGACTGGAGCGGATTATTGCATGTTCGTCTCGTCGGACCTCCATCGGGACAGGAAAACTGAAAAGAAAAACAATAATTAGAGATAATTGCTTGTGTCCAAACACGAGCGTTAAAGCCCTCCTCCCTCCCATCTCCTTTCGTAGTATGTGAGGTGGAATGAAAGGGACACCCCCCTGTTTTGACAGCTGGGCAGGCGAACATAATTTGTGACAGCTGAACTGAAACGTCTTTAACCGCAGGGAGAGACACAGAGAGAGAGCGAGGAGGATTTGGGCTGAGAGAGAAATGGTGAGAGAGAGAGAGAAGATCAGACAACAGAGGTCCTGCCCAAAAAGAAAAGGAAGAAGATGTCAGAAGAGAGAAAGAGACACAGAAGAACTGGGGAGAAGTGATTGGTGTGTAGAGGGGTGGGATTTCAACAGCAAAGGATGAGGGAGGTTAAAAGGGGGAAAATTAGTCACACACCATAAACTTTGAAGAGAGGTAGAATTTAAAATAACCCACAAAAAAGAAGAAGAAGGGAGAAAAAAAGACAGGACAAGAGACGGCTTAGCATCAAATGCATGCAAGTGGAAAAGAGGAGAATATTTAAAGAGCAGAGCTCGGCTGAACATGGTGTCATGCCAGCTTTGACACATTGGGTTAATTTGCTGCTCCCTGGAGGTGACCCCTGAACTTCGGGGGACACGGGGTCGAATTGAACTCGGAGCGAGACAGCCAAAATCATGTCAGTCTGAGGAGCCAGGGTCATGGGTCACCTCTGAGATTCTTGGTATATAGGCCAAAACAAGGACCATATGTGGTCGGAAACACATTTGAAACAAAAATAAGTCCCGATTTTCCGTCCTCGCTCCAAACTGGCCATTTTCTTTTCTTTTTCCCCATCTCTCCTCCTCCTTCGCTTTCTCCTCCCGCCCCCCTCCAGAAAACCTCGACCCACCGCAGACTTTCTGCCCTAATTCAATAAAGTCATAAATACCCGCGTAACAGCAAATTGACATAATGTTGGCTGCACGCCCTTTAAATTGTCAGTGACAGAAGTTTTCCCAGAGGTGAAATATTAATACAAACACAGGATTTCTTTTCCAAAATACCCAGCTCCCAAACTCTCCCATGTTTACTTTTCTCCTTGCTCCTAATTTCTGTTAGTGTGAAATGTTATACTTACTGTTGTATTTACTGACAGGGCAGGAATGGAAACCTGGGAGCGGGGAGACTGATCCTTATGGGCCCGAGCTCAGCCAAAATAAGTGAGTCTCTGTCCTTTCAGTTTCAGTTTCACCTGAGCAGGAAAGCTCCTTCCACCATCTGCGGACTGAGAGCACATCACTGATTAATCACCGTTCAAACAGTAAATAAACTCGCCATTAATAATTTCTCACTATTTGCTTTGCGTTGCACTTTCTCTCGCTGCCTTATATTAAATAGTAAGGAGACACCATAATTCTCATAAGTACCACATGATTATAATAAAATAGCTCCTGCAGTAAAAACAGTGCAGTGTGTTCAGTGTCAGTGTGTGTAGTGAGAGAAAAGGCCAAAACATGAGCACGAGCTTCGTGTCAGAGCGACGGCTGTGAGGATTAGTGGTGTTAGTTTTTCAAATTGACAATGGGCTTGAAATTTAAAGTCACATTACATTTAAAACAGCAACATTATTATTCTATAAAGGGACCTATTATGAAATTAGTATGAAACACAGAGACAAGCTGAAGGATAATAAAACAGACAAAGACCTGTCTGAGAGAAATAAAAATATGAGATTGTATGAAAATGTACAAATGAAATCCTGTCATGTCACAGCCTCAGTGTGTAAATACACAATTATAATAATATGGCATAGTGAGTAAAATGAATAGTACATGTAACTAAATATGATACTAACATTCCTCAGTCTCTGATGGATCGATGGATCTTCATTTACAGTCATTAATGTCCATCTAATCTCATTATCTAAGATAATCTCATTAATCGAAAACTCTCTCTGTCCCTGTAGGCTTCTTATGTTGTCAGCTGGTTTTAGGTCGTCTTCCTGTGAAGGTGTCGTCCTGACCAGGAAACGGGTTTCTGACCTGAAAGGAGAATTATCCAGGTTCAATTAAAAAAAAGGAAGGTGAATAGTCACCTTCCTCTTAACTTCTGATCCTCTCAGATCCCGGTCTGTCTGAATGTGTAAACTACGACACACTCAAGCACACTTCACGACACCAGCACGAAGCTTTTGATCAATCTGAATAAACTGTTTATATCAGGTATATTATAGTAACTTAACATATAAAATAAAGAAAATACATATGAGATTTTCCTAATAATCCTCCCAGCTCCAGAAGCTGCTCCATCTGTTCCCAAAGGAAGTAACTCTGAGTATAAACTGTAAAACTGAGGTGAATAAGATTTTAATTAAAAAAAAAAAAAACCTCCCTGACACTTTAGTTTCATTTTAACCCTTATTCACTGTATGATACAAACATATGTTGGACACAGGAACTCTCCATTGACTTCCACTATATAATATCCCACATTTTAAACCTCCGACTTGTTAAAGTCATATAAAAGTCTCAGAAGAGCTACTAAAGCCGTCCGCTTATCAAACGCAAAATGAAATACTCTCCATAAATCTAATCATCACACAGACTCCTTTTCCACATGACGTGTCCTCAAGCCGTGTGACCGTCACACAGGACACACGTAATTGCAGTCAGAGCTCATAACACACACACACACACACACATATAATATATATATATATGGTTATTTCCAATAACGCTGACCTCGCTGTGCTCTTTGTCAATGAGCTGAACACCTGCTCTGTGAGGTGAGGAGGGCCGGGGGCCGGGGAGGCAGCTTCAGTCATAAAAGGAAGAAAAAAAAATGTGATGGGAAAGTTATTAGAGGGAGGGTGAGAGAGGGTGAGAGAGGGGGGAGGGAGATGACTTTATCAGGGCTGCATACAGTTGCTGGCTTACAGTCAATAAAAGAGAAAAATGACTCAATTGGTGCTGATAGTTTTGCCACATTAGCTCTGAAAAACAAGGACAGTCATCTCAATCTCAAGTGAGTGTGTTTTCCAGGCAGCCACTTTAGCAGCTGTTTAGAGTGAGTCCAAGTAACTGCACGTACCTGTAAGATTGTCTGTGCATGTGGTGTGTGTTACAGAGATGTCGAATTGGGTTTGTGTGTGTGTGTGTGTGTGTGTAGCCCGGCTCAAGGATGAGTATGTAAATGGGTTATTATGCTGAGAAGGTCTGCAAATCATTTCCTGTGGGCTGACAATTTATCAGATCCCCTTGAGGTTTAGACGCTGCTCTCACAAACATGTCTGCTTGTGTGTGTGTGTTTGCATGTGTGTGTGTGTGTGTGTGTGTGTGTGTGTGTGTGAGTCAGGAAAATTAACAAAGAGAGACAACAAAACAACCAACCATCTTGAAAATGTTTGTTTTCTCTGCATCATAAGAGTAAAGAAGCTGATAATTTGCATTTTTCAGCACCTTCACCACCAGACGAGGAGCGATAAAAAAAAAAAAAGAAGTGACGACTTTAATCCAAAAGTGACAAGAAAACCCAGTGGGAGCAGTGGGAGCACTGGGTCTCCTCTTGGGTGCATGTGAGTTCACTACATGCGTGTGTGCGGGGGCCAGTAAACTCTCCTCTACCTTCTACACACACACAGACACAGACCTGCTCACTGGGTGGTGACACTGCTGGCGAGCGAACTGAAAGCTGCAAAAGACAAAAGCTGGAACAACAGGAAGATAATTCAGATTTGATTGGTTTCACGTGTTCTTCATAAACAACAAAGTTTTCCTGTGCCTCCAGCGTGTTTTCCTGCAAACATGGAATCCATTTGTCCCCTGTCTTCATGCCCTGTAGTTGCACATGCTCTTACGTAGCAACACACGCACACACACACACAGACACACACAGACACACAGTGAAATGAAAGCAGGCACAGAGAGCGAGCCCACCACTGTGGCACTGGGATCTTTTGATATATTCGGTCAGGAACTTATTTTGAAAACAGCCACTTTCAGCTGCTAAAAATAATCACCAGCGACTCGGAGACGAAAATGTGAATGACGCTGGCCAGATCTGCCTCTGCCGTCAAAATAAGAAACGTCCCGACAGAAGCTCGTGTCCTTTAATGTCGCCATAGAGAAAACTTTTCCAGCTCCTCTCTCTCTCTCTCTCTCTCTCTCTCTCTCACACACACACACACACACAGAGGAAAATTTAAAGGGTCAGTCCGCTCAACATTTCACATTTACATCTGGTGTTGAGTTGTCCTCAGAGTTTGGGATTTGTTTGTCACACAAAGGCAGTAAATGAAGCTTTGTTTGTTTCACACAGACGGTGGAGGTCATTTCAACCACAAGGGGTCACAACATTCATCTGAGGGGGCGTGGTTATTGGATGGGAGCGATACAATCCAATATCGGTGTCAGGTCCGATATTGACACCGTTAATTTATCGGTTCTTGAGGTGACATCATTGATCCAGAATCAGCTCTGGAGTTTATGTGTCTTAGAAAAAGGGGAGTGAGCTGATAGCACAACAGTAGCTTAGCAGATAGCTAGATGTGTTAGCCGTTAGCATTCTCGCACTTTCATTTCAAGTTTTGAATTAGAAAACTTTCAAGTTGTTGTTGCAGTAGCTTCCACTTGATTGATCTCATTCAGATGAAGCTTTGTTGTTGTTTGTTTTTGCCTATTTGAAGTCTTTTTTTGATGTTATTATTATTGTTGAGTAGTTGTTGTTGAAGTAGTTGCTGCTGCAGTGGCCCCGACCTGTTTGTAGTTCAAATACATCTATTTGAACTACATTTAATTTTAATTCATTTGTTGCTCTTGATAAGTGCAGTTCCAGGTTTACTGAAGCTTTGTGTAACTTTACACATCATATCAATAAGAACGGTAATTATAGCAACAAATCTATATTATCAGACTCAGTATTGATATTAGCACATATGTATCAGAATTTAGTATTGGAACTGATCAGAAGTTGATCGATGCATCTCTAATAGTGAAGATCAATTACATGCAAAATAATAAAATAATAAATTCTGCTACACAAAATTTTATTTTTCTGACTTTTCTCAGATCTTTGCTTCCTTTTCGTCAGAAATCCTCTCTGCCCTCGACTCTGTATATTTAAGTTTTCCTCATTTTGTTTGCAGCAACAGTTTAAAAGAAACTCTTTTACATAATGAAAATAAAAAAATACATGTGTGCAGAGTGATGAAAACACCAAAATGCATTTTAATCAAACATCAGTTATTATTGTGACACATAAACCTTTTTTTAAAAAAAAAAACAAATGCTGTGAGGCCGAACATTGTTCAGACTTCATTTTAGATTCAGATGTAGGTGGAACAAATGTGTTCTGCTGCCTTTTTAGGGGAATATGTGAAAAAAAATCTGTACAAATCATGTAGCTTTTATGACTTTTTACATATTATGGTGAAGAATAAACAGCATGAGAATCTGTCAGAGTTAAATAAGAGGACTTCATCACAGAGGTGGAACATGTGAACATGTGAGGAGGTTAAATCAATACACACTCTGTGTGTGTTATCAACTTTTGCTGTTTCTCCAAGTCAGACATAATGTGTCGTAACTTTTTTTGTCGCTCCAAACAGAAAGCTGCCGTCACAGAGTAAAACACCAACCTCAGCTGTTTGTGAGTTGTTGCACAGACTGGGCCTCCTTCTCCTTCCTATAATGCATGCACCATATGGAGAGTGTATGGTGCTGGAACAATGCAAACACAATGGGCCCCGGTCCGCTCACTTTGCCAGCATGCAGAGCGAGGTCAGTGCTAATTACTCATGATTTCCAGGGATTATCTGACCCTCTGGTATTTTTTTTTTTTTTTTTTTTATTTCAAAAGGAAAAATGCCATCTCAGATGTAGTTTCCAAATCCGTCCACAAATGTTTAGCTGCACATGTGGTTTAAGTGAGTAGGGGCCTCCTGCAGCACAATCAGACCACTTTAGTGGCCCCTTGCACAGTGAAGGCTCATCCTGGGAAAACAAGTGACAAAAAGTGTGAGAGAGGGAGTGGAGAGACAAATACAGACTGAAAAAACACCTGTTGCCCCCAGAGAGAGACAGAGAGCTTTATATCTCCATCCTCAGCTCATGAACTCAGTAGTTTTAATATGCAGGAGGTCTGTCCTCTGTATCAGGACGTCTCCTACGCTGCTAAATACCTTTTATACATAACTGCAAATAATTGATTGTTGTTGCAGTTTGCTTTTTTTCCTTGTCTTTAAAATATCTCCAGCTGGAACTGATAGAGCGGTTTCCCATATTATTATTATCATAAACCATAAAATGACTGATAATGACCCACTCACAACCTCCAGATCTCATATCAGGACTCATTCTCCCGGGGATCTGTGCGCCAGTGTTTCTCTCTGTTTCATTCCGCAGTTGTTATCGTTCAGCTTGTTCCTTAATACTTTTCATAACTCACGTCTCGATGCTGCAGGATGGTGAAATAATGGCTCTTGTCGGCCACCCGCGCTTTACTGTGCTGTAAAAATAATGAAAGTCATATTGCGCTGCGGTTTCTAATCTGCACGAGGCGAACGGTGCAGGTCTGAAGGAGGTCCTCACTCCTCTCACTCCTCACTCCTCTCACTCCTGACATGAGTGGAGTTTTTTCTTCTTCTTTCATTCTTTAAATTTGCTGCTGTGATTTTTTCTTTTCTTTTCTTTTCTTTTCTTTTCTTTTTTCTCTCTCGACGCGTGCATAGAAAGCTGTTCCGGTGTGCGCGAGCTGCATGTTTTAAATGTGGAGGGATGAAGAGAAGTGATGAAGATGTGTAGATGTCAGGAGGCACAGACACATGTCACGTCCTGCTCATAAACATCTCGAGGCCTTCACATGTTCATTTACAGCTGCGCGTGTCTCGTGTTTAAACGAACTGGCGCGAGACGAGAAAGTTTTAATTTTGTTTTTTGAAACTTTAAAACTCGAATCAGTCACTAAATGAATGAATGACTGTCAATTTGATCGATTATAACACTCATTTAATCATTAAAGTCACATATATATATGTGTGTGTGTGTGTGTGTGTGTGTGTGTGTGAGGCTTCATCACAACATCAATTATAGATTTCGCATTATTTTTTTAATGATTTAATTTACGTTACTTGAGAACAAAGAAAAAAAACGCAGACAGCAATAAGTTCATAAATTATTGACTAATATGTTTTAATAATGTGTGTGTGTGTGTGTGTGTGTGTGTGTGTGTGAGTGAGAGAGAGAGAGAGAGAGAGAGAGAGACAAGGGGCAGAGCTGTGTGTTTAGACGAGGAGATTTTATTTAAACACTTCACAACAGGACAGTTGGACAGTGCTGATACCGCGAGACAACACGAGACAATAAACACGTGGAGAAAACCAGTGTGAGGACGAAGATCAAGTTGGAGAAAAGAGGAGAATGAAAGTTTGTGCGCAGCTGCAGCTCGGTGTAAGATCTGATAAAAAAAAAAAGCATGTAATTAGGTAGTGACTGCTCTTCATTCAGTATCATCATCATCATCATCATCATCATCAGTAGTAGTAGTAGTAGTAGTAGTAGTAGTATGATGTAGGTTTCCCCTGATCCCGATAAAAGCACCTGACTTGACCCGGTGATGGAAGGTGAACTGATTTCCTCAGTGTGTCTGCCCCCGTGTGGTGCGTTCACACTCACACTCAGTCAAACCGTGTGTTGATGCGGCACACACACAACACGAGAGGAAACTCGTCAGGAAACTGTCACAGTTAGTTTAGAGCTCCATCTTCATCTGAGTGGATCATCAGAACATGATTATTATTACTATTATCATTAGTCTTATCATTGCTCATTATTGTTGAGGTGATCATCCTCTCACCCACAAAAAAACATGAGTGCTGCTGGAGATCTGTGAACAATTAGATAACCACAATTAACTTTTTTTTCTTCTTTTGATCTTAATTTTCTTCGTCAGAGAATATTTTGTAAAAACTTTTTAAATTGTCTCCATGTTTGTTCCGGGACGAGAGTGGCCGGCCGTCTGCTGCGTCCTCTGCCAACAGTTAATGGGCATGTACAGTGGTTTGTGCAGCTATTGAGAGACAACAAGCACTGGATAAATATGTGTGTGTGTGTGCATGTGTGCGTGTGTGTGTGTGTTTATTCTGAATGTAAATTTAGTATCTCAGAGTTTCCAAAACCTTGGAGGCCTCAGATGGAGCTGAGTTTGTCCATAAATCTCCATTTTAATGAGGTTTTCTTCCAGGGAGTCTCATCTTGGTGGATTTTATGACTTCATACATAATTATTATGGTAACTCTACATGATAACAGCTGTGAGAGGAGAGAGAAACCTAAACTCTCCTCCTCTTATGTTGCTGTTGAAGTTCAGGGCCTTTTATCACATCATTTTGATGCATCGTCCTTCAGCTTTTAAGACATCGTTTCACTGGGCTTCTACGGTGGAGTGTGTTTGTTAAAGGACGGGTAGATGTCTTCATATGCAGGTGGACGTGAGCAGGTCTGCTCTACACCTTGTTGTCTTCCATCCTGAGTCCTGCAGGGGAGAATTCAAAGGCAAATGAGAAATCTCAGAAGATCTGGCTAATATCCATATGTTTACAGGCCCAATTGGTTCAGCTTAAAGCACATTTTAGGAAGCACATTGCCCTTTAAAAGAAAACACTGAGGTTGAGCAAGTCCTCCCTTGATCGTTCCTCTATTTGGCATTAACCACTGGAAACATACTGAAACAGGTCAGAAGTTGTGACAACATAAGTGAGAGCTGGTGAGCTAAGCATGTGTTCATATGATCGGGGCAGCAGTTTATAGTTATCCTAGGTTAACTGTATTATTCCTGCTGTCTGTTTTTATTAAAGTGAATTACTTTCCTGGAAACCTGCTGGGAGTAATCGTCTAAAAACAATAAAAGAAAGTGAAAACTTGTAACTTTCCACTAATGGAACGCAGCCTTTTTGTTTAGTGGGACGTGTGTCAGAGGGCGTTTGATTGGATCTCACATTCACGGCCTCCTGCAATTAGTGGAGAGAAGCTTTTCGCAGCTTTGTGTGCATAGGAACAGGTGGGAAAATATGATGAAGTTAAAATACCACAGTTTGCTTTTCCTTGAAACATCTTTAATATGACGTTATACCTCTGTGGGGTGATTTAATGAGAAGATGAGGAGCTATTTTGGTCTTAATTGTCCTCATTTCATCGACTTGAGGCTTATTTTATTTTACGAGATGTCAAAGTGATTATCTCTTTTCAACGTTTTCTCCTCCTCTTATCTAAATAATTCAGTTTGATTTTGATTTGATTTTGAACGCCGCACGAACATGCGTGCTCCCAGGACAGTCATTTAGCAAATCAATATGAGTGTGTTGACTATTATAGAGAGATTAATTGCACTATAATTAGCTGAGAGAGGCTCTGACGGCCAAAAAGCCCTGTGGGCCAAGTGGAGAGAGATCTTGTGGTTTAATAAGAAATGAACTCTGGCGTGCTGTGTCTGTTTTTATGAGAGGCTGTGAGTTTTAACACACTCACATTTGACATAAGATTAACTCTGCCCCCCCCCCCATGCTGGTTACATCTGCTCTGGTGTCAAACATGTTGCATGCTTGGTAAAAAAAAAAAAAAAAAAGCCAAACTCAGCACTTATCCATCAGCGTATTTGAGCAAAGCTCAAACATTGTTTCATAAAAGTCTGTCGTTTATACCTGTGTCCGTCTGTGTGTGTGCAGCCGTCTTCTTCTTCTGCTGTGAAAGCTGCGTTCTCCACAGAGTGAGCAGGAGGAGCTGTGTGGACGCCAGGCTGGAGCTGGTGCACTCGCTGGGTCATGAAGTCAAATCCGCCTGGAATACACACCATCGTCGTCGTGTGTCTGTGCAACATGATCGGTTGATTGACACATGAATGTCCCTGTGAGCTCTGCTCCGTCACAGGCCTCACCAGCGCCTCCTCGTCCCACTGTCTGCACAGCCGACAGGTGACGACGCCAAACTTGCAGACACTGGTGAGCATGAAGGTTCCCCCGGCCGAGATCAGGACGGGGCCCAGCAGCTGGGTCCACTGCAGGCTGGAGCTGGCCTGGTAGTGCTTCCAGCCCATGACAGTGAAGGTGACGCCGACCAGAGCCAGGAGGGCTCCGGAGAACAGCAGGGCAGCTCCGGTCTTCTCACTGTCCAGCAGGCTGTCTGAGTGGGGAGGGCGTGGAGCGGGGTCAACGGCGGGTGGCCCACTGAGGACTGCTGCAGGACTTCTAGCACCGTTACTCTCCACCATGTCAGGCCAGAAACCTCTGGGTCCTTGTCGTTCCATGAGTTTCCACAGCGACTCTCACAAGTAAACATAAAGTCAAACTGAATGAACACTGAGTAACTCTGAAGACGTCGACCAGCCGACAGGACAAGTTATAAGTTAACCTGCTTCCTGTTAGAAAACAAGGTGCGTTCAAATGTCAGCCTCTTTATTTCAAATGTGAACAATGTGTACTTCACAAAGGAGTGCGAGCTGGTGAATTAGAGCATCCTAAAAAAAAAAAAAAAACTCAATTTGGCTAATATTTTAGTCTCGTCTCCATGCAACCAAACCCCAGGGTGCATAACGTGAGGTGCTGAGACCATGAGAGAAGATTTGGTGTGTTTATGGCCTGTCTGAGAGGGAGTCTGAGAAACAGGAAGAAAGGGAGATTCCTGCACGCATGGACCGTGATCCGAAATCCACCTTGTCACATGTCATTTCACACAGACACGTCTCCCAACTGCGCTGTTATGCATAACTTATCAGCGACAGCTCATGCTGCAATAGTTGAACAATCAGTGTAGCATGTTAAATGGAAGGGCTTAAAAACACATCACGCTATACGTGTGTTACAGTCAGGGGCTAAATGAGCTGCACACAAAGTGAAACCCACACGTAACACGCAGGAAAAGAGGCTCAACACCCTCACACTGCCACAGTGGTGGAGCTCACTCTTCACTCTTCTCTCAATGAAATCCAGCTTTTCCTGCAAATCTCCTGATTGAACTTGAAACATTAAGGCCTCAGGAATTCAATTGTGAGTGTGTATTTACTGCACTTCTATCAAAACCAGAAACCAGAGTTCAATTTTGACTTGAAATTTGTTCATTTCTTCTTCTACATTTGCTGATTTTTTTTTCCTCCACCCATCTTACGTATGGTGGGTGCGTCCTCTCCACAGACAACCAGACGTGATTGTGTGTGCTACAGTAAAAAAAACACCTACGCTCATGAATCTTTAATTCCGAATGCAAACACGGTGACATGCAAACATGTTTTTCAGCTGAATTTCATAGCAGTCTGCTCCTCTCCCAGCGGACAGCTTGCATTCGCCTACATAAAAGCACATCCGCGCTTTGCGTTTGCGTGTAACAAGCACTGCCAGTCGGAAAAGGAGGATCATGCACTGCTTATGGCAAAGCAAAACAAAAGGTCTTCAGAGGGGAAACAACACACGAGGCCGGTGGCTGATCAAACCTATCCTTTGTGTATCTGTGGCCTTGAATGTGTGTGTCTTTATGTTTACCACAGCCTCAGCTCATTTCACTTGGCACTAATGAACAAAGGGACAGATAACTATACAAAGAATCCATATGACTGCAGTGTTTAAAGACCCCCCCCTCCCAGAATCGAAGCTGCACAGATTCTTTCAATTAGCAAACTCCAAATATTTATGGACTGAACATTTCCTCTCTGGGAGGAAGGAGAGCTCTGTGTGTGTGTGTGTGTGTCTGTGTGTGTGTGTGTCCGTCCTGTTGACTCACACTGGGGCGTATTGATCCCTTGGGCTTATGCTTCATTTCACTTCAGCTCTGCCATCATCCTCTGAAAAGCACATCTGTCCAGGGTCTATACAGTGCACTGTCTTTTCACTGTCATGAGGCGGCAACATGTTGATATCCAGGCAAAAGAGGTTGTGGAATAACTCTTGTTAAAAAATATAATGCAATGGCGATTTAAACGATAAGATATGGAGTCAGTGAGTTTGTTAGTTTCTCCCTCTGTGTGACTGGTGTCTTCATCTTTTCTCCTTATGTGTCAATGTTGTCCTCGTCTCCACTCACTGTGTGAATGATGCTCTCATCTCTTCCTCTGTGATGAACAGTATCCATGTCCATCTGTGTGAACAGTGCCCTATTTGAACAGCGTCCTTGTCTCTTCTTTTACACCTTTGCTGCGTGTGTTTCTCTTCTCCCTCTGTGTGATTACTGCCTCCTCCTCACTTCTCCATATTAAGAAATGTACTTTCTCGTTCTCATTTCTGTCTGTCCTGGGAAAAAAAGAGACAGAAATGCAGTCGTGATGGCAGATTTTTTTTTTGCTAGGTCAATAGAGAAGGACCAAAGGACAACCAAAGGAATTAAGATGTGACCACTTCTCTGTCATCCCCTCCCCAACCCCCATACACACACACACACACACACACACATGCTTACCATGACAAATAGCCTGTGACGTGCCTCTGTGAACATGGCACGGAAGGGTCCACTCCCTCTCCCCAGGGCTGATGAGGCAGCGGAGTCTGCGATGAGATGGGACTCCGAGCGTCTCATCAGTGGATCCTCCTACTTCCTGTGACTCATTTCACCTTTCTAGCACTGCACAGAAATTACAGCAGCAGTAGTGTTTCTGTTACTGTTTGTTTACAGTTGCCAGATACAGATAACAACAGCATGCACCTATTGCATGACCTGACTCAGCGTTTTCACTCATGTGCAACATAAGATGAGCACAGACACACAGCATAAAGACAGGTTATGTTCTTCAGATTGTCAGGCTGTGAGAGGTAACTTTATCGACCTCTTGTTCAGGTGGCTGGATTACCGACTGATGCTTACTTTTAATTTTGAATTAGTCTCTTTTATTGGATGCTTTATTTTAGTCTAAATCACATTATGTTGCTCTTGAGATTGGATGATTAAAGGTAAAGCCGTTGATCTGATGGTGTCAGTCACATTGCAAGTCCCATTTTAGCAATAAATTTCCCGTCGGTTTTGTTAACGCTGAATTGTGTTCATATTTTTATTGCCGGGGGGAAACATTTGACAGAAGTCTGCTCGTTGGGTGGAAAAAGTGACAGATGCCATTTGGATATGAGTCTGACGTGTTGGGGTGTTTGAGTTATTCTAAAGAGGTCTTCTGGGTTTTGGGGCGAGCAGGAGAAGCAGAGGACAGGAATCCATATTAACGCAATAAACTTACACCATACTTGTTTGTTCAGATGGTTTTTCTTGTGGTGAAGAGGGAGATCAAATGGGCACATCGATTATAAATTGTCCGTGAATGTTACTGATGTGGGGCTCGCTCTCTGGATTGTAGAATAACTCAGCTCTATGGCTCCAGTGGGCCTCTGGACAAACATAACTGTGATGGCGGACAACAAAGGCTAAATGCTCCCTCTGCTCCAACTGTTTCACGGAGCTGGATCTGACGTTCAGGCTCTCTCAATCGATACCAGACATGATCCCAGAACCCAGAATTCCCCGTTTTTCAAGTTTGACCTTCTAGAAATATCCTTTTCTTTTGGTTTTGCTGAGCCTTAAATGACTTATAACTTCTGAACAGTGGGTAGGGAGCTACCTTTTTGTACAAATTAAACAAATCAGATATGACATGCTAATTTGTTAACCCTAGAGGCAATATAGTTTGTTGGGGTTTTCCCCCTTTGTTCTGAGCAAAGCTAAATCAACTAGCCTTAGCTGCAATCCATCAAACACTAGCCAAGAAAGTGAACACATAAAACACATTTTTCCATTTATAGCCTGCTACCCTGATAGGCTAGCTTTCTCCCATTTCCTTCCTGTGTGCTAAGCTAAATTAGTTAGCCATAGCTTCATAGAGGTGAGAGGGAAGTGTTGATCTCCACATCAAATTCTTGGCCTGAAAGCTAAGCTAGGCTAACTGGCTAGCAGTTGTAGATGCATATAGAGTGAATTTCCCAAAATGTTATTGTATAAGTGATTAGTGAGCTTTGTAAGTGGTGAGATATCCTTTTTTATCTTTGGTTTGAGCTAGGCTATAGCTTTTTCCTGACTGTGTGCTAAGCTAATTTTACTAGCCTAGCTTCCATATTGAGCATATAGCTGAGAGAATAGTGTTTATCTTCACATCAACTTTTGGCAAGAAAGTGGATAAACGTACTTAAACTCAGACAATCACATTTTTCTTCACCTGTAAGGCCTGGCCCACACACAGAGCCTCTTGGGTTGCATGGCAACATGCAAGTCTACACACACGGTCTAACACACAGTTTCTGTATATGACTTCAGCTCACACATCTCATCCACCGGAGACCTTAAGATCTCTTCGTCTTAGACTGAGCGAGGCAGACAGGGAAAAGCAGAGTCAACACTGATGGCTCACACATGTGGCCGTGGAGAGGCAGCTCAGACGGCGTATTTCAAACAGCGTGGAGGAGGTCTTCAGACCGGGGGACACAAGGCATGACTGAGTGTGTAAATACGCACAAGGTGTTGATGTAGTGCTGAGCATGTACGCACAGTCATGCATACATCCTCCTAAGCAAAGCACTGCATGAGGTTCTTGCAGTGCAAACAGTTCATCAGTAACACATGTGTGGTGGTGTCTTCAGACTTTGTTTTCCTGCTCTATCATCCTGCGTGGCTCTGTCCAGGCTTTAGTGCAAACCTTTTGACATGGATTATGGCCGTAAAAAAAAAACAAAAAAAAACTGACTTTAAAACTCTGTTTATCTTGTAGTAGTGCAACTTCTGTCTTTTCAGTCTACAACATTTCATCAGTGAAATCTGTATATATGAGGGGGATTAAGAAGCTTTAAAGGGCTAGTTCACCCCTGGACAATGTCTTTTCTCCGTCTATCAACTCAGGTCATTTCAGTTTAATTCTGAAATGTTTCAACCTTTTCACTGCACACAAATCAAAACACAATTGCCAAATGCCCATCTCCAAATTAAAGTAATAAAGTGCCCACAATAAAAATCTGGAGATAAAGAGAGTGTGTTTTTCATGTACTTTCAAGTTCTTTTGTTTGAGTCTAAGTGGAGAAATACAGCATTCATCAGTGCAAGTCTAGTGGTAAAATGAGCTATATGCTCACATCATGCGGTGACAATGTTAATATGCATGCAAGAAATCACACAGAACACACTTAAAGTAGTCATTTTCATATATTTGTATATATTCATATATTACACATTTAATACAGGCACAATGAGAAATCAAAGTAATGACAAAAAAGTGGCTGAGATATTGGTAAAAATGTACAATTTATGAGAATCATTTACACAATTTTGCTCTTTTTAAACTCTGTTTAATAGAACATATAAAGACAGAAAGCGAAAGTGACCGAAAAAGGAGCCTTGAGAATTTTATTTTGAAAGTTTTTGCGGGGACAGCAAGAACCAGCTTGCTAATACTGAATATAATTACAGGATCCGTGTTGTCTATTTATTTTATTTTGTTTTTTTAAATTTGATTTCTTTTAAATGTGTTTGGTTCACTTTTACCAGAACCACTGATATAAGTAATTAAGAGATGACACGGAGTAACATGTTGATTTCTTGCTGTACAAAACGTCTGCTGCTACAATTTTAGGATTGTATGTAAACTCATGTGTTTCAACTAGAGTCCTACATTTGGCTGATTAAAGTTCAGCATCAAATGCAAAAATTTAAGTTAAAGAGACAGAATTATTATTAAAGGCTTGAGTCTTAAACCAGGTCCTAGAAGAATCATACAAAAGGTTAAAAACATTACAAATTTGAAGATTATATGTAATTACCCTGGTCTGATATGATGACTGACATCAAATGAATGTTTCCAAGTGAGACGTTAAATGAATCAAATGTGGATATGAGTTTAAATCACCTGTAGCTAGTAGAGCCCTGTTTTTACAGCACTGAGGTTAAAACAAAAGCCTGACGTCGAAGGTCGTTTCCTAAAATCTTTTTTTTTTTTGCGAGGTCAGTTGGCCACATGATGCACAGTGTAAGAAACTCCCGCCTTTTTCATTCACAGCTTCCAGACAACTTATAATTGCATCTCCAGATATCGTCACATACCACCAAATAAGGGATCATCGCGAGGACGAGGTCGAGGTCGAGGTCGAGGTCGAGGTCGACGCAAACGCATTAGAACGAAGCACCAAGAGTGAAACCATCCGTTATCTATATCTGCTTGAAGTCACACGAGGCTGAAGCGTATCCCAGCATGCACTGGGAGAAAGGCAGGACAGGTTGCTAATTTATCACAGGGCAATGGCAAATACTGTTACACAATATGTAACCACAGTCAACAACACTGGATTACTCAGTGTGGGGCAGTTGTGCTGACTGAGGTGGTTCAATCATTCATTTGGCCTTGCTGTCGTTGTGCTACCGTTGGCTAACGTCATCTACTACACAGTGAGCATAATGAGCGGTCGAGGTCTATTGATGAGTATCGAATAGAAAAAGACGACAGAAGAAGAAGAAGAAAAGAGAGAGAGTTCAATGATCAAACTCAACACAGAAGGCAAACGTGACTAATTTGTTTGTGGAAGACAGTTGGCTTTAAAAAGAGGAGACATTTTCCCTTCAGTATCCAAATAAAGGAGTAAAAAACAAAAAAAAAAAGACAACTGGCACATTGTTGGTGCTATTCTCATTGACTGTGCTGTCGAATACAAAAGAGTAGAGAAAAGTTAGATTCAGGCACATTTCTCCATTCGTAGGGCACAAAGGTAGGATTTAAAAACAACTGCCAGTTTAAAAAAAAAGGCTACGAGAGTTGGGTAACGTCCCTTGATTTTTTTTTTTTTTTAAAGCATCTAACATTTGACACAATGTTTTACAGTCAAGATTTTTTTTTTTGAAGAATAAAAACTAAGGGCTCAAACAAGCCATGAGTGAAAGGAGAATTTACAAAAGGGGGAGGAAAGTTGAGTTTTAAAAAGACCACACTGATCACAGGCCCCATCAGGGGTGATTGTTTAAAAAAAAAAAAAACTCCATGCATTTTACCACAGAGACAAGTAGCTTAAATCTGGAAACCCAGAATCTGGGCCAAACATTGGTGCACTTTTTGTTGCCTATTGATCCACAGTATAAGATGAGGAGGAGGCACTGAGGTCAGATTTTTGCATTCGTCTGAAAGCGCTTCAATGTTGTTTTGTAAAAAGATCAAGCTTGTGCCGTAAGAGTGTGAACGAGGATTCACACGGTTTAAGACAGATTCTACCTTCATGGCTTCATTGCACATGATCAAAAAAAAAAAAAAAGACGACATCGAGAGTCAGCATCAGAGCTGGTTGAGAAGAATATTCAGTGTTGTTGTTATTTACAGTTCAGAGGGAGAGAGAAGAGGAACCTTTTCTTCTCTTCCGGGTTTGTTTGATATTCGTTAAAGGCTCTTGAAAAATGAATATAAGCGGAAAAAGAGCGTCTGAAAGATTGTTAGTGCACTTTTTTTCTTTTTCTTTTTTTTTCATGATTTCAAATACAATATAGATTTATATCTAATCCATAAATTGTTTCTGACTATACAAAAGTGAATTGATCAGAAATCATTATTAGACTTCATATCTACACAGTTCCTGAAAGCTCGTCTTAGTTTTCTTTCTTTCTTTCTTTCTTTCTTTTTTTTTTTTTTTTTTTAAACAGTGTTCAATACTCAGTGCTGTTTTATTGTAGTGAGTTTCTCGCCTCCCGGGCCAGAGCACAGCTGATGGATCCAGAGGTTCAGGAGGCGTCGCAGAGTCAACAAGTTTTGTGTTTTTTTGTTTTTTTAATTTCTCTTGAAAACCAGAGTGGTGGCTCACCTCAACAATCTGCCATGTAACGACCTGAGGAGAAGAAACAAAAGGAGGCAGGGTTGAACTGTAGGCGTGCTAATTAAATGAACCAGAATCTGGAGCGTGTGATTGGTCGAGCCAGATACAAACCTGTGGCAAATCTCTTCTTGCTGAGGGACAGTCTGTATCCCGTCCCCTGCAGCTCCATGTCCACTCCGGACAGGGTGCTCCCCTCGTTCATGAACTGCACGGCCAAAGTGGAAGGGTTCGAGGGGCCATTTGCCAGCTCGAACTTGGCCCTCAGAGATCCAGCACCTGGGGGTCAAACGAAAAGAAATACACTCAAACTACAAGGAATGATGCAGCTACATTTGTAGGAATGAGGACAATGAACAAACTTCCATTACCTTCATTTTCAGACTTTTCCGAGATGTCGCTCAGCTTCCACAGACACTTGTTCTGCTCTGAATTCCTACAACAGGAGAAAGAACCAACACCTTGAGCTGCTTCTGTTCGACTAAGACAACAATCACTCCAGGGCTTCACATGAGCACCATCATCTCACCATATGGAGTTGGGCAGAGACTGCATGTTGGTGACTCCTCCATCGACGGGCACTAAGATCTGCACGTTGGTGAGCGGCCCGGGAGCGGCCATGGAGTCCGGGTTGTAGCGGTAGTCGACCCTCAGGTCTGTTGTGCTTGGTGTGCACTTCCAGTACACGGCCAGGTTTAGGGGGGTGGAGTGAATCCCGTCAGACTGCACCTGAACGCAGCAGCAGAGCCAAAGAGTCCAGATTTAAACATGAGCAGCAATTAAGAGTGATTTTGTAAATATGAGAGAGGCTGTGTGTGACCCTGCCCGAGGTGCAGAGCAGCAGTCTGTGCTCAGGTTTAGCTGGTTTACTGAAATGTGAGCGAAAACAAAACTCATGTTTCCCCAAAGCTTCCAGGAAATCTGCTCTGACCGCAGCTGCTGTCTCACACGAACACACCACGACAAAACACAAATCCTCCTTTTTTTTTTTTAATATATACTTTTCATTTTTCATTTGTTCTACATTTCTTGATTCGTCACGTAAAATAAAACTCATGATTTATGTATGAAGAGAAAATAAAAATTTTGAAAAAAATTCAGGCCTGATTATGGGGTGGCATGACGGCCTTTAGTGGTTTGTGAGGTCTGAAGCTGGACGACCGCAGCTTGATGCTTGATGACAGTTTGGCCAAACCAGCCGAAGGATCCCTGGCAACATGTTTAACCCTCACCTCCTCCAAGGGCTGCAACAGATTTCCACTAAAAAACCCTTTTGAATTCCTCAAATCTCAAAGATTTTGTTGATTTGTTTCAGATGTACATTAAATACTGACCAAATAACGACAAACAAACAACTGCTCTTTTCTGGGGAAGTGAGTTTTACAAATAACCTCCTTGATGCAGTTTTGTTCTTGAACACCAGTGATTCATGCTCTGACCTGGTATTTCAGGATGTCCACGTTATAGTAGGAAGCTGAAGGATTCTGATCGGAGGCTTTTCTGAGGTAGGACGTCAGTGCTTGCATGTTGAACCAGAAGTCCTTGGAATTTGAGTCACTCTGGGAAGGATCACTAGATAAAAGACAAACAGTTAGAAACACACACACATATATACACGAGGAATAATCAAAGGCTCAATTATTCATCGCACTTCTTGGCTTTGTGTGTAAAGCTCCCATAGCTTGGAAAAAATGACCCTGTTATATCCAACTAGCTACTAAATCATGAATTCCACTTGATTCAATTAGTCCAGCCATGTGTTCCTGAGACATCTGGGAGGAACCAGACTGGGAAATACTGACAAAAGAAACAGATGTCATCTTTCTTTAATTTCTCTTAAAAGATATGCATTTGTCTCTATAAAGTTTGCTTGAAAAAGTCCGAAACTTTCACTGCGCTCGAGGTTAAATATCCACTAAACACGCTGGACTGAGACAGAAGAGGTGAGAGATACAACAAAGTGCGTTAAATGAAGCAGCTGTTATATAAAGTTTGCTGTTCTTTGCTATTTTAGGGCGAAGTATTTCAGAAGAGACATGGGCTGTTGAGAACCTGGCTGTTAAAGTCTGGTGGAAAATACTTCCCTGACAACTTAATGATGGGTTTATGTCAGATTACTAATTGAATTTCCTCTCACTGACGCAGACTACATTTCCTCCATCCTCGGTGCTATCACCCCGTCCAGATCCCTCTGACTCAACCACAACTTTATCAACTCAGTGCAGGTCTTCGTTTTGTGTCTGAGCTTCTTTGAATCGATCAGTCACACCTCACCTGTTTAGAAGCTGCTGGTTGGGGAGGATCTGCTCCAACCTGCTTATGTTCTTCAGTTTGAAGGTGAGGACGGCCGGGGAGGGGTTGGTGGTGAACACCTTGATGATGCCCATGGGGAACGACAGAGTCATGTCACCGGTGATCTTCACGATGCACCTGTGGAGAGCGGCCACGTTAAGGCTCCAGCTGATGATCCTGTTCATCAGCAATAATCTGTTTGTCCTATTACAACATTTTAATTGCTTGTTCTGTCTGAGAAACAACCTCCTGAACTCAAAGATGTTCTTTTGAATTAAATTAGTAATGATATTAAACAGAGAAAAGCACGAACTCCTCCCATCTGAGAAACTGAAACCAGAGAAGGTTTGACATTTTCTCTGTAGAAATGACTTCAACAATTAATCTATTATCAAAACTGGTTAAGTTTCTTCTGCTCCACTTTTCTTATATTCACTACCATTAAGTACAAAGCCACATTTGACATTAGTCTTGTTAATGTACTGTACTTTGACCCACTCGTCCACTCTGGGACGATTTAAAGTAGATATTCAACCTGTTGTAGATTTCTGTTCCAATCTACTACACTGGGTTTCGGTTCTAGGTTTCACACATCTACACTTCATTAAGTCTTTATAGACGTGGATCTGTGCGGTTCTACAGTTTAGTATTGATGTAGTTTCTAAACGAGAAGAGTCTTCCACCATCCGCGGTGCAGCCGAGCTCTGTGGTGGTTAACGGCCCACAGTGGGTCTCCACCTCGCACCGTGTCTCTGCTGCATTGCTTATGAAATGTTCCATTTGCTAATCCCTGCAAAAATAAGCTTTTTTTTTTTTTTTTTTTTTGCACGCCGGCAATTTAACAGCAGTTAACTAATAAAAGGCTGTATGTTTTCTCTGCCCCAGACCATAATCTGCTCCATGTAGGTTATCCACTCTGAAAGAATGGTGTCAGACTAACGCAAAACATTCCACACATGCAAAGCAAGCGGGAGATACACTCGGCAAAATGCACAGCCTGAGTCTAGTGTACGTTGGCCGGGGACCATGAAGCGCAGCAGCGTGTAATGTAGAACTTATAGCGTCATATGTGTTATTGTTTGAGTTCAAATATGGACAAAAATGTGTATGCGTGCAGGTCCATGTCGGGGCCCTTTTGAGCGGCAGGAGGTCATGTGAGACTCACTTAGTGGGATCAGCTCCTTTGAAGTAAGCATTAACCGATTCTGTGAAGGCCACGGCTATGGGCAAAGCATCTTGGGATGCCAGGGTCACAGGGCTGGGACCGCGAGACGTCCCTGAGAAGGAGAAAAGGCACAGAGATTCAGGTCTGTTGACTCAGCTGTGGATCAGACTCTCATAACAGCGGGCTCCAAAGCTCACATCAGAATGAGGCAGGTCTGATCATGCAAAGATGCATTATATAATTATGAATATTTGTGTTATTACATTTCATGAGGTCAGTCATTCATACATTGCAAATCAGTACATTCTGTTACTCTTCAAATAAACAGAAATAAGATACGGTTTTAGAGCAGTTCATGCTACAGCTGCTTTAGTTATAATTAAGTACAATTAGACAGTCAGAATGACCTCAGACAGCATTAAACTAAAGTTAACAAAAGACGTAGCGGTCACTTCATTCATTACTTCAGTATTTTAACAAATAAACTCTCCACAATGTTAAAAGTTGATGCTTCTGATAGGAGGAAGATGTGATGAGGTGACAATGAGGAGCACACAAAGACAGACGAATGCAATCACTGCAGAGGAAAGAAAAAACCCAAAACAATCAATTTGTCCATCCAGATCATTCAACTCACTGCTGTTAGTTTTTCGTTAAATACAGAGGAGAGTCCTCCCGTGTGAACTTCAACTGTACCTGCTGGTGTCTCACACCGCTTCTCAAAGGTAGGCAGCTTCGCTATAAACACATCGTCCTCTTTACGCCACATTAAAAAGGTGTAACAGAGGAAGAGGAGGAGATAAACAAACCCAGAGAGCACAAACGTGAGGAGAGATGATGCTGAGGCCCTAAACTGATGTGACTGCACAGAGATGAACAAAGAGCTAACAGGTCCTAATGATGACTTTCTTAGCATCAGTGAAATATATGCAGAGCAGAGATGAGCACCACAGAGAGAGGAGCGTCTCTGAAGTGAGACGAAGAGTTGGGAAAGGAAGACTCACTTTGGCTTAGTGGAAAGAAAGAGGAGAGGGAGAGCAGCTCTGGCTCTGGGGAGGAGAGGGGGTGAGCAAAGGTGAGCCCAGCTCCTGTAGGGAGAGGAGTGAAGCAAGGACGGAGAGAGGAGTGAGGGACGAGGGGGGAGAGGAGAAAACAGCACATTGTTGTGCAGAGACAACGACATGTGGCACATTGGTGAGGAGGTGAAGAAAAGGAGAATCAACAGTGTGAGATTGAAGAGATTCTCTGCAAACAGGGGAGGAGGAGGAGGGGGAGGAGGAGGAGGAGGAGGAGGAGGCTTACCGACGGTGGGGGTGTTGCCGGCGCTGAGCGAGGTGTTCGAGGACAAGGAGGAAGAACTCTCTGCCCGGGCCAGAGGTGCAGTCGGAGGAGGACTGGCGTTGGATGTTTTGGGTGGGCTGAACGGCCGCACCTGAGAGAAGGGAGTGTGTTAACATGGTTGTGTCACAGTGTTACAGTGTTGTAATCTACATACAGGGGTGTTTCAGATACTCACAATCTCATTGATTCCTGTGAGTTTTCCAGTGGGGAGTTTGGGCCTGGAGGAGGGTCGCGGTGGGGGCACCAGGGCTCCAGCTGTTAATGGGGTCGTAGGTCGGTTCGGTACTGGCACTACACGCACAAACACATAAGTTTTACAGGTTAGTAAAAGATAAACAGTGGGGACCAGAGTCAGTGCAGGCTTCACTTCAAAACCATCATGCAGCAAGACTTCGAATATGTAAACCATAACAGAAAAAACAAAAACAAATCAAACCATCACAGGAAATAAAAAAGAAAATCACATTACAAAATAAATTTCACAAAAAGAAACTCAAAGACAAACAAGTTGCAAACCAGGCAGGGAGTTAGAAAAACAAGTCTTTAACATAAAATAATGAATAATCAGCAAAAAAAAACATACAAAAACATGTCTTGTCCACTTAAAAAAAACCAAATGCACAACAATGAACTGAAAAAATACAAAGCAAACTCCAAACCTCAGGCATGAAACAAGACTCTGACATCACTGATCATGTTACCATTGAATATTTTGCTTGATGGAGCTGCAGCCAGCGTCCAATCTGTAACTCCGTCAGGGAAGCCGTCCTCTCTGCTGCCCGGTGCTTTGCAGTAGGCGTCAGCAGAGTCGTCAGAGAGGAAGCGACTCGACCTCCCGGAGCCGCCGGACTGAGGCCTCTGGAGCTCCTTCACTCCTGACCCTGAGCCCTGACGTCGAGGTGGAGCAAAGTTATCACTGAAAGCGATCCACTGGCTTTGGGACCAGGACACGGAGGAGAAGGCGTCAACGCTCTTTGGAGGGCTGGCGGCGACCGGGCTTTTGATGGGGTCGACTGGCTCAGTGGGCAGGGTGATGGGGGCGCTCTGGGCCCGCGCCGGTGCCGGTTTGAGTGCCTGGAAAGCATTTTCTGGCGAGTCCCAGGGGGAGGAAGTAGACGAGGAGAAAGAGGAGACATCTTTGGACTGCTGGCTCTCTGCCAGGGGAGGAGTGCGCTCCCGTGGTGGCACCGTCTCAGCTGAAGGAGGCGATGTGATTGACAGAGGCCATAAACATCACAAAGCAGAGCACAGACTGTAACCCCTGAGACAATTAGTCACATATCTACAGTTTTTACTTTACTTAGAAAAGCAACTTATGATCTAGTGTTTACAAAATAAAAACATGTCGTTGGAATATCTCCGCTTTGACTGATTATCAGCTATGGACCAAAATACAGTGAAACAAATCTGTCAGCACTCGCTCTTTGTTTGAAAGCAGGCAGATGAACCAGCGTGACACTATTGGGTGTGAGATCACTGGGTAATGTTCACATCTGATGTGTACTGGGTGACATATAAATAGCATACCTACTTTCACACACTCTGCCCTGTATCATACACTGAACGAGGCTCTTTAGATTTACAATAACTTAACCTGAGGTCATGTGAAGACACTGTTTCTGGGTCAGTGGAGCAGCTAAAATGACAAAAAAACTTAGTGTTTTAATCCACTGATACAAACAGTGGAACAAGGCAGGTCACACGAGGTCTCCTCCCGCCTGTGAAATCCATTATCTCTTCAACATTATGCAACATTTTCTGGTTAGATGCAGCAAACAAGCCTCTTAGGATGACATGAAACCAAGCAATTCAAGTTTTAGACAGCAATTAAAATATGTTAAGGTTTGATCATGCTGCTAGTGAATGCCTTCATAAATACTGCAAGCACTGCAGCCATGAATGATCTACTGCTTGTCACTGAATTTCATGATCATTTCATTGTGTCACTGTTGAACTGCAGCAGTTTGAAATGAACTTTCTTGCTGAGTTTTCAGTATTTTAGGTCCATTTAGAAAAGAACATTGCACTATAAATGCTGTGGTGTGTGGGATTAGTTCATGCTAGATCAAGCAAATAAATGCCAGTCTCTGCTATTATATACAGCCTACTGTACATAATGAACTTCATGATCTGTCCGATTGGATCTCTTTTCTTTTTTATTTTTCAGCTTTTTACAGCTGACAAAATCTGCCCAACCAAATAGGAAACACTACTGCGCCGCTGTTTGTAATTATATTGAGTTATAATGGTGTTTTTGTCCTTGTTACCAGAATGTGACCTCTTATCAACAAACAACAAACAAATGTGCTGAAAATTAAAACTGAATTTGTTCTCATGTGTTTGAAATGAAGAACATGAAAAGAAACAGAAAAAAATCAACATGAATATGATGAATGCGCCGAGTTCTCTTGGTTTAAGTCAATGTGTGATGAAGGGAGCACACACGCTTTACCTGATGCCTCTGGCAGAAAGACGTCTGAGTCATTCATCAGAAAAGATGGAGATGGAGGGATTGAAAGGAAAACAGAGGCAAGGTCTAACAAGAGAAGTTCAAATAAATAAATCCATCAAACCAAGGAAACAGCATGTGATTTCAATTCAGTCAATGATACAGCAAAGTAAAAACAAATGTACATGCAAACTGGTAAAAATGCACCAAAATAAAAAAAAAAAAAAAAAAAAAAAAAAGAAAAATCAGTGAACAACAACATAAATAAATAAATACAATCTGAGACACAATAAATGCAAAACTCCATCCATGTTTTCCCGTCTCTACTTCCTACACAGAGTTTAATCTCTCTAATACCTCACAGACTGGACTTGTTTCATGTGTCATGTGTGCAGTTGGAGCTGGCAACACTGCCACACTGTACACAGAGAGATTTAACAGGCTGTACACGGGGACTTAATTCCCATCACCGCATCTTAATCGGGGCACTTTTTTGATGCTCTTTTGACTTTCAAGTCGCGACCTTTGACAGTAACAAGACACTGTTTGACAACATACGTGCCAGTGGGCTTTATAGCCGACCCCCTGACCTCTACTAGGTGCCAATTAACTGTGGATTACGCTTAGCCTAGGCAATGGGTCACTGCTAATGTCACTCTGTTTAAACACTGGTGTCAGGCACGTAAAGCCATGAGAATCACACTTGTTGTGCAACAAAAACCTCAAAAGTCCAATTTGTCTTAGGAAAGTGTGACTGTCGGAAGAAACAAAGAGCTGAGCTACATGGTGCAAATTGAGGGGAAAAAGAAAACCTCCTGCAGACTGGGATAGAAATGCTGGCGTTTTAATTCCCTGAAGTCTAATATTGTGCTGCTGACTTCAGGGGTCAGTTCCTCCATCTGGGGCTGCCTTGAGAGGAAAGGCTTCCTACTGGGTAGCTTGGAAAAGAAAGACACGAGAGGGAAGACTCTACAGTCGCAGAGAGAGATGGTGAGATCAAAGTGAAGTGAAAGGGTGAGACTTTAAGTCATCAAGCATCATTGATCTTTAGAGTTATAATCCTTCAGATGTATAAAATGTGCAGTTTTTATCGGTCCACTGTTCTGTTACCTACCTAAGCGCAAAGGGTGTAGGAGTGATGTAATCCAATGCAATTTTATCTCATTGGTAGCAGCCTCACGGTTCACTCTTCACTCTGCCTACACCACATCAGAGCTGTTTTCACTTAGTGCCAATGCAAAAACCAACACTTCCTGCTGCTGCTGCTGCTTCACATTAAAAAGTGTTCAACTGGCGTAAAAGTTAAAAAACCACCTCCTCAGCAAGGTAACTCACTTTATTGTCGCCTGTTGCTGTGTGGAAAACTACTTCAGATTCAACTGAGACTGAACTCTTACAGATTCTCAATGATGCATGGAAAAGGTACAGATAAAATCTGAGATTGTGGAGACAGATATATGCAGAGGAGACCAGGTGAAAGGTAGTGATGTTACCTGCAGATGAGGACACAGAGGAAGAGGAGCCTGCTGCCAGGGTCGGGCTGAACGGGTCCAGAGACAGAAGGTCATTGTTAAGTCTGACAAAAGAGAGAGTAAGAAACTTTAAGACTATTTGGATTCTGTAAACATGAAAAAATAACTTCAAACACAGTTTCACTCTTATACTCACTCATATGATGTTGGCACTCTGGGTTTTGCCAGTTCATCACCTGCAGCGAGAGAAAAAACAAACAAACTGAGACCCACAGACGTCGTGCACGGGGCGATGACAGCAAATACACTTTCACAGCAAGTAAAAAATAAAATAAAAACCCACACAAGAGATTTTCACCGTCTAGTATTCACAGAGCTTTGCCAGCAGTACATCACACCTTCAACCAGAAATATAAACTGAGGTTTTTGACTGAAAAAGTGAAAACCACCATCTGCCACAGAAGATTATCGAGATATATTTGCAGTAAGATTCAAGGTTTAGATGCATTATATTTCTCATTTCTGCCTCATAAAGTAAAACCTTACTGCAAAAAAGGGGTTAAGTCCAGCCAGCTACCGTGTTGTGGATGTGGTGGTAACACTTTACAACAGGGGGAAGGAGCGATTTAGCAGCTGAAAAATAAAATCAGGCATCTCATTGTTATTTTTGTGCCCCTGTCGAAAGTGTTACTATAAATCGCAGAGATTCACGTGAGCACATCTTAAGCACCGGAGGTCAGAGGATGCAACCGAGGAAGTTTTTTTTTTTTTTTTTAAACAACCAAACATGTTAAGTAGATCCTTTCAAAATAAGATGCTGATTGGTTTGCAGTGTGAGAGAAGAACACAGTGTCAGTGGTGTTAGCTGGTGTCAGCTGGCTGTGTGAAAGGCTCCTATGAGGAGGGACAGAGATGAGAGCTGTGGTAGATACTTTGAGGAGGGGGAGGAAAGGGGGCAGGGTTGAAGGGTAACTACTGTAGTGAAAACATACTCACCAGGACCCTTAGGCTTAGAACTTAATGTGGATACTCCTGTGATTCCTGAGCGTGTGTAGAGTATACATCTATCAATGGCTTTACCTCGTGTACATGGATCTCAGCTCAATAATTACAATTATCATTTAACATCATGTAAATACTGAAGAAAAGTTTTAACTCCTCTCTGTATTTAAAGTCCAAAGGATTTGATGTTTGATGGGTTTTTTTTCACTTGAGCATTAAGACCTCCAGCAGCATGATAGATGACTGTCAGCCCGGTCAACACACACTAAACTGTGCCCGTTGGCAGGAGGGAGAAGATAATTTCTGACATGTCAAAATACAAACAGCTAATTAAGCAATTAATCGTATTTGTACCACAGGAGGGAAATATCCCTCATGCTCACACTGACAGAAAAGAGCAGTTATTTACTTTTTCCTGGGATATGTTGGTTTTGGCTCGGTTTCTGGATTTTCCTTTTTTAAAAAGACAACCTCTTTACAAACATCCCAGGCCAAGAAAAACGTAGCTGAGAAGCTGTACAGTCGACCCGCCGACCCCCCCCGCCCCATGGCCACCCACCCACCCACCCACCCCATCCCCTTCTCAGTCATCCAGCAACACACAGATACAGAGAGGTCAGACAGAGAAAATACTCACTGGACTGGTTCCTCCGCATCTGTCCCTGAAAACAAAAACAGACATTAATTAATCAAAGAGGCGTGCAGCCAAAACTTTGCTGAATTCGTTCAGTCCCCCCCACCCAAAGAAAAAAAAAAAAAAAAACAGGAATAAAAAAGACTGACAAGACAGAAATGTTCATTCCCAAATGCAGGACACATAAAACTGACCGACAGGCTTTTTAAAGAGAGAAACCAAGTATTTTAAGGGTCATTATGTGCAACTTTTGGAAGCACAATCTTTTTTATACGTCCAACAAGTTGAAACTTTAAGCCTTTACAAGTGTTTGTGTTACAATATGTAAGATTTTAAACAAATAAAACATGATGAAAACAGGGTGAAAAAAAAAGCTTAAAGGGTTGAAAACTATATTATTAATTATTCCCAGTGGCAGAGGGAATTTTCCACTTCAGAGTTAAAGACAGTAAATCACAGGACTACTCTGGACTTACACATACCAGACGTTAAATGTAGGGTGAAAAATTCAGCAGCGCAAAACCGTGCATCTAAGCTCGTACAGCGATCAGTCAGGGACAACAGAGCACGTGCCCCCAACACTTCACCAACTTCCTTTTTCTTTTTTTGTGGGACATAAATCTGCCATGTCACGCTGCGTAACACAAGATATGCAACACACGCTCTCGAGGGCCATCAACCCTATGGAAACTCAGAGCATCAATTTCAATAAAGAACGTATTCGTACGAGGAGCACGGTTAGAGTAGAGGTGATGGTGGCGGTGGTGGTGGTGGTGGTGGTGGTGGTGGGGGTTGTCGAGGGAGGAGGGGAGAAAAAGAAACAAAATGGGTTTAAGGAACATAGCAAAAGCGTTTAACCACCGTAGAGCTGTGAGGCCAGGGTTTAGTCCCACAGGCGCTAAGCGGCAAATGGGTTCAATTACGGCTCTTGCTGGCCACACACACACACACACACGACTTCCATTGCTATTTCAATAAAGGGAACACCGTGGAGGGCGAACCAAACAGGAGAAGAAATGAAAAAGACAGAAAAATGAGCACTGTGAAAAAAAAAGAAAAAGAAAATCTCTCAGTAATTCACACCAGATGATGCAACGTTCGTCATCACCTTTAACTTGAATCCAGAACTTTCCTGTGAATATGGAGCAGCAGAAAATCTCTCTGAACAGACAGAGAGGATGGTAAATGTAATGTAATGACTGTGCTGGTTTTTAAATGCAAATTGGTCAGACACACAAACAGCAGTTTGCATGTGTGTTGTTTTTTTTGATACTTTTAGGATGAGAAAGAAAGAAATTGTGGGTTTGAGTCTCAACAACAGCTAAACCCAAACTGCAGCGAGCAGTGTCTAAGGTTAAAAGGAGAACATCTCTCCTCCTGAATCTGAATCTCTTCTGAACCAGAGCACATCCTCTATGAATTTGTAACTTAACTTTATCATTAATTCCAAAGGTGGAAAAAAGGAAAATATAAGTTAAAAAAAAAAAGGCAACTAACCCATAAAGTATTCATAAATAACCACAACAGAGTTCTGCCTCGAACAAGTGGGCTGCAATAAAATCCAAAGGGTGAAAGAAAACAAAGGAAAAAGAAAAAAAAAAAGAGTGAGGTACAATGCAAACAGTGAGGAGGAAGAGTGGTGAAAGCAGAGGAAGGGAGAGAAGAGAGAGAGAGAGAGAGAGGGGGAGAGAGAGAGGGAGAGAGAGAGAAAGATGCCGTGACATTTGTTTAATGTGCAGCGGGTGAAACCCACTAGACCCCCATTCGCGACAGTGAGCGTGCCCTCTCAGCTGCTCCACAACACCATTAACAACAACAACAGCTCAGTGCGTGCACGCACACACACACACACGCGGTGCATGTTTGCACACAAGCAGTAGTGGTTTTAAATTTTAATGGCGGTGGCTATTTTCATAGAGCAGCAGAGAGTGATTCAGAGATTGAGTGATGGTGAGGGACAAGGAGCTGAATGAAGGGCTCCATGACTGAGGTCACGGATCAGACTGGACACTTTGTGTGTGTGCGTGCGTGCATGTATTTGTGTATCCTCCAGACCACTGCCGCAAAACATTCCCAGTGAGTGCCTGCGAGGAGACATGTGTGCATGTGTGTGACTCTGCAGTAAAGGCCAAAAACATCAGATACTTCACCCAAAAATGATTGTTTCTGAGTTCATGATTTTTTGTTTTTCCTTAAAAAGTGATCTCAATGTTGCTCAACATGTAACTGAGCTGTGTGCAAACATGAAACTTACTAACTCAGGAGCCAATCTGGCATATGAAATAAATTAGACACAACACATAGGACTGTCCAATGTAAATAAAATAATCTTGAAGAAAGAAAGAGTGACTAATGACAAACATCTACAGGAGGGGTGGTGCAGTTGGTCGGTTAAATGGCGTTCCCATCATCTCCTAACAGAGGTTAGATATTCTCCTGTTGCCCTCTAGTGTTGCTCAGGCAGAGCAGACTTCTGCAGCAGTAACAGCAGAGCAGGACAGCAACAGGTTTGTGTTTCAGTGTGGTTTCAGTAATAAAGTCATGAGGCTGTACCGAGGTGGAGGGCGACAGGATGATGTTTCCGATGGAGGCTTTGAGCTCGTCGATGGTGGCTTTGTGCTGGTGCGTGCCGTTGTTTGGCTGAACAGGTTTGATTTCTACGTGGAACTTCCTGGGTTCATCTTCATCCTCAGAGTCGCTGGATGAATAGAAGGAATTCTCTTTGGCATGTGAGCAGAAAAAATAAGTTAAGGAGACAACAAGTGAGAGGAGAGAAAAAGAGAGAGAGGGGGAGAGAGAGATCATCTACAAGTCCGGTTTTGTTTAGTCTTGGCCTCAGACTGCAGACGGGTGTGAGCAGAAAAACAAATGGCAATAAAATCCTTGAAGTCTTCCAACTTGGAACGAGGCTGAGAGTGAAAACAGCGTCAAGACAAATGGAAAGGATATCGTTTTCATTTACTTCTGGTTTGATACAGAAACCCTCCGCATCCACCTGGGGGACGTTCTGCAGAAACACAGAGGAGAAAGTTTTACTCACAATCAAAGCAGCTGCAGCATTTAACTATTTAACACACAGCTAAATGTGCAGTCACATTTTAAATGGTGTATAACTGAATTGTATTTATCAATTTATTGTGTTACAATATTATATAATTTAAAAAACTGTTTAAACTTTTTGATCTTAGATGACTCATGTAATACCGTTTACAATGGGACAAACTATTAACTACTCACTTCTACCTGTTTAATGGCTTCAGTCCTTTTTGTCTCTTTGTCTCTTCTGTTTTGTGCTTAATTTGAATTATGTCACACTTCTAAACTTTGTTTAAATTAAGTTTGGGTTTTTTTTTGTCATGAAATTGTCATGAAAGCTAAACAGTTCATAAAGTGCAGATCACGCAATTTAGTCAGTACAGTCATTAAATGTAAATGGCTCACAATGGAAACAACTTTAATCATGTAATTTCAGGATCTGACACTTTTGTCCTCACACACAGATTTGGCTGAAAAAAAGTGACATTATGTGCAACAACAAGATCTTTACTTAATTAAAAATGTATTTATTTACTTTTTGGTTTAAATCCAGTGTTAATTAAGATAATTAAAATAATTCCAGTTTATGAGATATATTTATTTTTCAAAGGCAAAAACAGGTGTGAATATGAGGTGATGTTTTCAGTAATACTTAGTGTGAGTGTGTGTTTCTGTGTGTATTAGCTTGCTTACAGCGTTCTGGATGTCTATGGCCCCATAGTATCCGGGGGGAGCGCCATTGGCAGTGTTCTACAAACACAGAGAGAAGAATGAACAAATGAGCAAATCTGCTAAACAAACAGAGAGAGAGAGAGAGAGAGAGTCACATGTTCCCACAGTGAAATACAGAGCGAATCAAATGAACAAGGATCTTTTCTACCTCCTGCTGTTAAAGATCTAAATGACATACAAAGCTGAGTTAATATAAATATAAATATAAAAGATGACACTCACAGCAGCTTCAACTTCCGTCGACTCCCTGGAAGACAAAAACAGACAAATAATCATTAGAAATGTGTCTTTTGTTTTTCCTCACGGTGGTGTTGGTGGACAGAGGATGAAAAAGTCTTCACTCACGTGGAGTCTGTGTCTTTGTCTTTCCTACGACCTGGGATCCCGAATGGTTTTCGCTTTCTGGGTTTAGCACCTTGACACAAAAACAAAGTGTTTACAATTCATTATACGGAAAAGCACTGACTCAATCTGTCATCAACCGAATTTGTTGGTTTACACATCTGAGGCTTTATTTCAGATTTCTGATTTTGCAACAAGACTCACCTTCAGTAGCAATAGCTGTATTGCACTCCTCAAACTCAATGGGTCCTAATGAGACAAAAAAAAATTCATTTAGGTTCATTTGGCACGGAGAGGGTCAATGACCTCCTGCTGCGAATGCTGTGAATGTACATCACGCAATAATCACACACACACACACACACATAGACACGGAGCTAGCACACACTTTGGCAAACACACAACATGCAGTGTGACGTGCCATACAGTGAGTGTGTGTGTGTATATGAACAGGGGCTGGGCCGGTCCCAGAGGGCAGACGGGGTCAATAGCGGAGTCAACTGTGTGTCTGGTGGCACTTGCAGTGATGTGACACTCCCTCCTGGGGACACAGATCGCTACTCTACCAACACAAGAGTCCTCCTCACATAAAAACACACACACAAAAACTCCACCTGGGACGTATGAATCACTGCAGTCGTGAACCAATTGTGAATCAGCGCAGGGGCCTCTGTGCCTCACAACAAACAGCAGGTATGAACCGAGCTCAAACTAAACCTGCCCACATGGGACACGCGAAGTCACTAACCCTATTACAATAAGACAAACAAGTCCAAGATTACATGCAGTGAAGTGTTTAAAGCCACATGGACAAATCTGCTCTCAGGCTTAAGAGATGCCCTTTCCTCCCTCTCTGTGACATGCAAAGAAAAAAAAGAGCCACACACCAAACAGCCATGCACACACACACACACACACACACACACACTCATTTAAATCCTGCCGAAACAACTTTGATCAACACACTGCACCAACAAATCATCACACTTGCTGCAGCTAATGACCCTGATATCAAAAAATAACATTGCTTTTGGTTGTTTGGACGCGTCGAGAACAGACGAGAACAGAGAACAACAACAAAGTTCACACTTAATTTACTGCTCATCAATTATACACATTCACCTCCAAGGCCCCGCACTTGGACTGTCACGCTTCAAGAGTGCCCCCGGAAACATTTATGGGGGGCTTTTCAATGCTTACGCACACAGACACACGCACACACATACGTGTACGATGTTATTGTCTATTAGATAGTGTGACTCCAGAGCGACATAATGAGACAAACTGAATCATGATTTAATTTAATTACATATGTAAACACACACACACACACACACACACACACACACACATTACAGTGTGTTTGTTTTCTACGCTGCAGTATTTATGTTGCAGTTACATTATAAAGCTGTGTGACGACATCTGGTCGCTCATCAGGAAACGACACATTACGATGCCATGTAAAAATGATTTTTCTTAACACGTATGACCTGAGAGATGAGAAGTCTGAGTCTGCAGTATCCTGTACTGTATGGAGCGAAGGCTTCATAGATGACAAGAGGGAGAGAGAGAGAGATAGAGAGAGAGAGAGAGAGCAAGAGAAAGCAAGAGAGAGCGAGATAGGGCAGGACCCTCTGGCAATATTTCCAATACTCACTAACATGCCTTGACCTGAAAACAACAAAGCTAATGATATTTTAACTCAAAATGTATACAGTAGCGGCGGCCCAATGAAGTCTCCCCAGAGGATGCCAGTCGCGAGCAGAATTGACGCATTGTTTGGCGTGTGCAATGCTGAGTGAAGCGCAGGGAAGCGGCGAGTCACGAGAGGCATGCATCACGCCAAGTGAAGTGGATAAAGTACACCAATGACCGATCTACTCTACTGTGCAATATCGGGCCTCTTCACCGCCGGCGAACACACACACACACACACACACACAAGGCGGAGCACGAACCACCGTTTGTGTGCGTGCGCGTCGAGAGAGTTTCATGCCAATCATAACAAAATTGGCATGCTCGCTCAAGAACTTTCTCTCATGGGAGGAAGTGAGAGAGACTCACACACACAGAAACACAGACACATACACAGACACGGTAATTTCATCATCCCCCATTCGCTCATCGTACTGACATAAAACAGGTAAGAATGTCTGAACTCATGAGGTGTATCTTTTTCCTGGAGAGGAAGCTCACGATCATTATCTCATCTTTCATTAAGTCCGTCAGCTGTACATACTGTCAAACAAAAGTAATAAACCCACAAAAAAAGGGACCCAGAAAGGAGGGAAATTACTGGAAAATTACACATTGCATTCTTTGTTCAAGCTCTGGGATGTTTAACAAATGCTGTGGATCTACGTAAGGCCAAGGCAGAGCAGGAACTCTTTGCCGCTAGCATCCTGCGATTGCATCTGACAATATTTATGCACACCAACTGCAAAAAAAGTCTAAACACCAGACACATGAATATTACCTAAATCTGGGCAGACATTAGGAACTGTTTAAACATCTCCCAAACAGACAGACGACTTTGTTTATACAGGGGAAGATGTTTCTTTTCTTTCTACTCTCTGTGAGGGAAGCATGCAGTCACGCATGAGCGGAGAATGGTTTTTTAAATTGCATATGCTTCACATGGCACTGGGAGTGGGAGAGGGGTAGGAGAGAGGGGGGTGGGGTGGTTTGCGTGTCTGGCCCACCGCCAGTTGACAGCTCAGCTGGATATCGTTGAACACTCCGAACCCCCCTGCTTCGCAGTGTGTCACTTTGGGATTGTTTCCGCAATAGAAAGTTTATTCAACCTCTCTCTCTCTAAAGGCACTGGACCGGCCATCCGTTCAGCTATTTAATCAGGGGACAGACAGGTTATTTTTCTGACAGGCCCGGGGCTGCTGTGCAATCCCTAATGAACAGCTTGATACAAGAGGAATTTTTTGACCGTTTTTTAGCCTCAATTAATTCTGCTGTCCAAACAAATGAGGGCCACCACTCCTCGGACGCAGCGTCTGGACACGGGGGTCACCGTTTGTGTACACACAAACACAGCAGAGGTGAAGCCTTTATGCCTGTGACCTGACGTAATGTAGTAAAAAAGTACAGGGAGTGAGCAAAGTGACTGGATATTTACGACAGGGGCTTTAAACTGTCCGCATGCAGATTTCACACACTAATTAACAGCTGATTGCACTGAGAATTAAGAAAAAATTCAAAGCTTCAGAGCTACTACACAAACTGCAAGAGTAACTCACTAACTATGCGTGAATGAGCTGTGTGTGAGAGTGTGTGTGAAAAAAAAGAGGGAGGTGAGGGTGGTAGAGCCAAAGGAGTCTGAGGAGTATTCCCTTGATTATTGTGGCATGGCAAAGTTTACACAAGAGTCATTGTTGAGCTCTGACCTCCTCAAAAGGTTGGTTCTGCCTGCTTAGTCTGCGAGCACAGCAAAGCCCCCTGTGTGTCACATGCTTACTGGAATGCCAAGCCTGCCTACCTTTACAGCAGATTACTATGATTGACTCTGATGGCCCTCTCCTACTTCTTAATTGCCCCTCTCTATACACCCCTCCCATGCCCATGAGGCAGGAACAGGCAGAGGACCCATTTATTTACACACAACGCCGGCGTTGATCAACACTGATTATTAGAATGAAGCGTGCAGACACACACACACACACACACAGAAACACACACACACACTGTAGTGGTTCACCTGGTCTCTCCTTGCCCGTTCCTTTGCTCTCCGCCAGCTTCTGTATTAAACCCTCCACTGAGGTGTTTTCAATGTTCCTCACAAATTCGTTATGGAGCTGTGAAATAAAAAAGAGAGAAAAAACATTTACTGACACATTCAACGACAAATATCAGATCCATTAGACAAAAAGAAAATTACTATAATGCACTTTTTTCAAGCTCTGTCTTCTTACTCACTTTAAATAAACAGCCAATCACCATCTTTGTTAGACCTTGATCCAAGCATGCTGTGTGCTTATTGGCTTACCGACACTGATAAGATTTACTCATTGACTCCTTAGGTATTGAATCACAAGGCTTTTTTTTCCATCCAATCCATAAAAGTACTGAGGGGTGACACCCAGCCCTCTGAGTGACACAGTGAATCGCTGATCAGTTATGACAGAAAAAAATTCATTTTGAGTAAATGATCTCCAGTTCCATGAATTAGACGAAGGTCGGACTAACTATGTATCTGTCAGCACAGTCGAATCCAACTTCAGCTGCAGATATGGAACAACACTGGATTAATATCACAGTGTGGTTTTCCGCTGCTCTGAACCTGACTGAGTGATGAGACACTTTGACTCTTGTTTACTTCAAATTGGCATCTCTCCCCACTGAGCTATTGACTTTTCCTCCGGTGATCACTGCTCACTGCGCACAGCTTGTCGGCAGTTTTTGGTTTTCTATCTCCAAGTCTATTATCACAACCTCAGACAGGAACGTGTCAGCTACAAACGGTATAGGCTGTTTATGTTTATGGATGATTTAAAGCTGAAATCATATCGGATGGATCATGTTGGTTTTTTCCACTTCACTGTGCACACAAGATATATTTGCTTTTGAATGAACATTATATGGATTCAGTTTTTCTAATTGGTGATTAATGAAACTAAACATGTTCAGTGTTTATTCCAGTGAAACAACATTAAATTCAGCATTTGACGCTGTTGACTCTCGGATTGTGTGTGAATCCATCACATGCAAGAATTTCCAGGAATGAAGAAAAACAAAGGATTAGCTTCACACACTCAGTGTTTGGTGCGATTTGCTGCGCGATGCACAGAAGGAGACAAACACAGCTTGCTGCAGCCTCCACTGCTTTTCCTTTAGTTGATATTTATAATGTTTATTCTGCATTCGGCCTGTGGAGACGTACTGTACTTTACTGTCACTCTATTGTGTCAGGTTGAATCATTGTTGTTGGCACTGCGGTCTGCCCTTTGGGCTGTATCAGAGGAAGGATAGTGTTTGTTTGCTTGTTTGTTTTGGATGTGCATGTGTGCTTGTGTGTTTACTGAGGGGGAAGTAAAAAGAGATGTATAGGCATGGGGATGAGGAGCGGTGGTTGTGACTGTGCCGTCTCAACCAAACCATTTAGATGTGCGTGATACTGTGAGCACAGAGCGGCCCCACTATCAAACAAACACACACGCATCCACACACATATGTGTGTCTGCCCCCCAGGCCCCTGTAGTGAGGTGGAGTGCATTAGCCTTCTGTGCCCTGGCAGGAGAGGATGTTGGGGGGAGGAGGGGGGGTGATGTGGGTGAGGAGGTGGGGTGAGGCGGGTGGTGGGGGGCAGCAGGGAGGTTGCAGCGGTGAGGAAGTATGCTCACTGCAGCACACGCGATCTGTCAGGTGCTGCTGCCATGATGGGGGGGCACTAATGTCATCAACCTGCGTGCCCTGCTTGCCTCTCTCTCTCACACACACACACACACACACACACATGCATGTAGACATACACACATGTACACACATGCACACACAGACCTCGTACTGTGGAGACCTCTTTTTCCCACATGCTCGAAACATGCATCTGCCTTCAAGGGATCCTCACTCACACACAAATGCTTACTTAAAAAAACAAACACAGCACGCACACCGACACACACACACCTGCCCCTATGTGAGTTTCAGGCTCTTGGTGCTGTGAACAGCATTCTGCACTTCTCTCAGTTCAAACAGCACCTTAATATAACTATATATGGTCTTTTTTCTTTCTTTACACACTCACTTTTTCTTCTCATCCTTTCACTGTACCACTCTTTTCCTTCATGCCCACTGAGCTGATAATGGCTGAGCCTTGTCTGCAAGCTTGACACTGATACTTCTTGATTTTAGTGACTCTTTTTGTTACAGGTTCCCTTTTACTTTCAATGTCCCTGCACTCTCTCATCTCAGGTAGTTTTAATGTCCCTCGACTGACGGCAGCTCCAACGACTGTCGGAGACACTACAGCACCAATGAGACAAAAACAGCATCTTTGTTCATGCTGTTTTGTCGTTTGCCCAGATTTCCCTTGCACAACTGTGAAAGTCCCTGCTAACCCTGCAGTTGGCCTGACGTGGGTGTAAACACATGTCTCATCTGATAAACTGACACACATGGACCCAGCAGCCATTCCTGTTTACCTGCTGCCAGCAAGGAACATAACTAAGGGGGTTGAATGCATGCAGAGACTCATGCTATCTCACCCCAGATGTGAAAATCTGGTTGCAGGCATGTCTAAGCATCCAGCACCAGTCACCGGTGCAGCGACAAGGACATGGTTCCTCGCCAACTTCCCAAAACACGAATTTCATAATGATTCGTGGTTATATAAGAATGTAATATCTACATTTTCAGTGTTTTACATTTATAAAAGTTTGATTTTTTAATATAATTTGATCACCTTGGTGAAAAATAAAGAACTCAACTCACTCAACAAAGTGGATCTGAGGCTCTTTAACTCAAATTTGAGCTATTGCATTTTGTCATTTTTGAATGACTTTGAGTAAAAGCAGTTCTATGACCTCCTTCAATGACTAATCTACCCATTTACCTCCAGTTTAACTGCACTCCCTACACACACGCACACACACACACACACACACACACCATATTCAGCCACTGAAAAACTAAGAGAGGTGGGTCCTGTTTGCTTTAGCTGGCTGTTACTCTGCTGTGTTGTTAATGTTGTAATTCTTCACTCTGTTCTCGTGTGCAGCACCAGACTGACGCAGGTCTGGATAGTTTTAAAACAAGTTTCCTATGTGAGTTGGACTTTAAATTGAAAAAAAAAACTGGAATTTTAACTTTGACATTGTCAGAGTTTTTTTAACCTGTAATTTTTAAATAAACTTTGAATTATTATTGGTACAGATTAGCCCTTTGGCTCATCCTCTAAAGCACAGCGCCTCCACATTTGACAAATTAACCTTGAGCCTTGAATCTATACTTACGGCTGAAAGTCCTTTTAAAAGTATGGCCACTTTTTATATTACATATGTAATATTATAACATTAACATCATAGTTTACTATCATCAGTATCACTTAAGAAAAAGTAATAATGATTGAGGTTCATGTTCTTGGTTGGGAGGACCTTAGTATTTAGTTTTGGCTCAGCAACAGGCAGCAGTACTGCCCATCTCCTGCTCAGAATCAGGAACTGGGAGACTGAATAACCTGCGGTAGCCTGTCGCTCCACATTGTTTCCAACTTGCCGCACGAGCTGCAGGCTGGACCAGCACGCCATCACGGTGGAGCTGTGTCGCCCTCTGTGGATAATGAGGACACTGCAGCTGCTGCTGCAGCGGCATCCACACAGGGCAGCCACAGATTAATGAGAGCAGACCGGCAGACTGTAGTAAGTCTGGAGTTATTCTGTGTGGCACTGGTAAGTATGATTGTTGAATAAATAAATGAGGAGAAATATCTGTTTCACGTTGAATGCTGATTAATTTAGCTCTGAACGATGTTTGAAAGCCTTCACAATTGAAGTTGATCAGACCTGCTGCCATTCTCTAAAACCTAAACACACTCTCCCAGAAACAAACAGGCCCGTGCAGCACTTCTAGCGTTCAGACACAGCATTTGGCAAATGTTTGGACTTGTGGAGGTGTTTTAGATACGCTGAGAGGGAGTTTTGATCAGTTTTTAATTGCTTGGCATAAAAGGCTGAATGGACCATTTCCTGCTTCTCAGTTAAATGATTAGCGAGATCAAAGACGACACTAATTGATATGACACACAGTGAACCCAATGAGCACAGCCTCAGGTCAACAAGACATCTACTCCACCCACAGGAATGTCAGAGAATACGTATGTGCGCATGTGTATGCTTGTGTGTGTACACTCACCTCTCCTATTTGAATGTGTGTTTCGTCGACAGACTGCGAGTACGACCGAATGATCTCCTTCATGTGGACGATGTGGCTTTCTTCAATGTCTTGGAATTTCTGCAACACAATGACATAACAAATCGCCCCGTCAAATTAAAGGCACGCCAACAAATCTGCATCGGCCTCATTATAAACAGGCATAAAAACATAATGTATAGTGTAAATGAAAATGCAGCAGCTCAGGAAACTTCACTTCCTGCTGCTTTCTGTGCGTCTGTTTGGGTGGTCTCTCACACACACACACACACACACACATACACATACACTAGTCCTCACACAATTATTCTGTTCATGAGACCCACTGAGGGAGTTCATTTCTGGTTTTAAGCAGTAATATGGTAGAGATCTCAACCATAAATGTTAGTAGTTACTTCCTGGGCTTTTGGGGGCAAGCTAAGGAGAAAGAGCATAAATAATCAGAGACTGGAAAATCGCAGTGTGGAGGCAGAGGAGGCTTTCTTACCACAAAGAGCCACTCACTGCTGCATCTACACTACAGAGACATGCTTCTGTCATTCACCACAATAAGAGCCAGCATACGCTCTCTCTCTCACACACACACACACACACACACAGGCACACCCACTCACCCACCCACCCACAGACACACTCAGACAAAAGAGTACACACATGTAGGAGCCCCAGTGATGTCAGAGAGCACATGTGTTCAGTGTTTATAACGCATGTCCACATGTGCCGAGTTTGAGATGAGCCGTAGACTGTGTGATCCCGGGGAAGCAAAGTAAAGCTGCTGCAACGCCGCTTTCTCTCGGGGGGGAAAAACAAGAATGCCGGGCCTAACTGGAACCATTTCTGGTGGCAGAGCTGCTGCGGTGCAGGAGGAGATGGAGGCCAAATTCTGCTGATCTGATTTTAATTTGGAGTTTATCTAATCACTCCTTCAGATGGATCCAATCAAAGGTTTCCACAATGATTCCATTGCGGAGGAAAAAACACAATCTGGAGATGATACAGGGCATGAAGCGTAGAACACACACACACACAAGACTGACATATTACACAATAAAAGTGTTGCATACCACGGCAACCGACAACAGACGTAGTTTGTGAGCACATATTTCATTAAATCGCACACACGAACGCAGCACAAGGAGATTCAGCCTTCACATTACCTGTGCAGTTTCTGCCATCTTCTGTTCAAACTCTGACTTCGCCGTGGCATACTTCTCCACATACGACTTGTAGGTCTCTGTGGCTTTTTTGGCTTTCACTCCAGCCTGTAAAGTACAAACAGACAGATAAATGGCTATCATCAGTGTATATACTATAGACAATGGGCCTCTGTTTTCCCAGATCAACTGACAAATCAGCAAAGGAAACCAAACTCCTCTTTACATTTGAAAGCAAGAGGCTCTTTGAGGTTAAGGTTTCTGTGAAGATTGGAGTGTTAAGGCACTTCATCATGACTTAATAGCATACCATGATTATGTGGGCATATGTAAGTGTGTGTGTGTGTGTGTGTGTGTGCAAGTGTGACCTCCCACCTTGTCCACATCTCTCTGGGTGGCCCCCTCTTTGCGGAGGCGCTCCTGCTCCACAGTTTTGGCATTGTAGTTCTCCTTGGACTTCTGCAGGGCCTGAGATATGGTCTGGATGTTCTGGACGGCCTCCAGGGTGGACGCCACCTCTTCTTTTGTCTGACAAAGACACACATGTCACGTACAGTTAACTCTACAACAGGCGAAATAATAAGTGCAAGTGGCACCCATTGGACTATAGCTTCAACTTAGCATAATACAGAGTCAGTGCCTGTCCTTTGTTTATTATGTGAGTTTGAAAAAAAACACACAGGCTGCATTTAGTGCTCCAGTAAAACATTATTTCACTTCCTCAGTTTCACTGAGTTCACCAACATGTGACATACAACTGCATACTGCAGCAGGAAGTGATTAAAACGATGCAGCAGCTATTAAAAATGGATCCAACTCTGCACTTGATCTGATGTGAACAGACTGCGTTTGTCCTCTTCGTATAGAGCCTCATTTCAACTTAAACAGAGAAAGGAAAGACTTATAACACACAGTCATTGTCCAATGTAAACATCACTTAAATAAGCAGAAGAGGATTCATCTGGCATTGAATTATGAGCACATATTGAGCTCTTGCTCCAAGAAGGGTGTTTATTTCTTGTTATCTGCTCTGCTTAACTACAGTGTACACTGTAGCTGTGAGTAAGAGGAACAGGGTGAGCAGAGAGGTGACGGAGAGAAACTCTAACAGCCACTATGTCACGCTAAATGCACAAACACAACTCTACCGCCAATTCCAAGCTCCTGTCTTACTGTGTGCTCTGCAGCTTCATGCATGAGATATGAGCTGATGGTGTGTGTCTCAGCAGGGGGGGAGACATGGAGGAGTGAGGTGTAGAAGAACAAACCTCCATAGACTAACACTACTACACGCAATGTTTTGTCATGACGGGACTAAAACTGGCACAGATGCGTGCTAAAAAAATCATTTTAATCATTGTACCTTTTTGTGTGCTTTGGCCTGCTCCTCCACGTATCTCTGAACATCTTTTATAAGATCCTGTAGTTTCCTCACTAGATCCATGTGACAGCTGGCCAGCTTCTCCGTCGAGCTCTTAAACACATCCCACACTGGAGCGAATGTCCTGGGTTAAAAGATGACAGACACCGCAGAGGTTAGAACATGGGAAGACCTTCCTCTATTTAATCACTTTGGTTTTTTAAAATTTATTTATTTATTTCCGAGAGCTACAATGTGGTTTACACTCACCCAAGCTGAGAAAAGTTGCCTGCTGACTTGGCAAGTTTGGTCATGGACCTGGCATAGGTCTCTTCAATGGTACTCCTAGGGACAGAGTGAAAACACAGCACAGAGACGTCACTCATTTAATCATTATGAATGATACAAGGCACCTTGATTAAACTCAGATTATTCATGTCAATGATACAGAAGTGGCAGTTCTAGTTAAAAATGAAAAATGTATTATATAGCATGATAAAGTTTTCGTAAAGTATTTTCAACTAGGTTATGGCTCAGATGGGCCATACCACTGAACAACTGCAGATCCCGGCCAGAAACACCCACTTAGAGCTTGCAACATAAATGTTTGACCACATGCACAGTGTGTGGCCAAAATAAGTGTGGTTTGGCTTGTGATTTGTTCATAAAACCCCATGTTGAAGCTGACAGCGTATGAAAGTTAATGTTTAAAACTCTGTTTCTCCCAATTTTCCTTTTCATTCTCTCACTCTGCAGCAAAGTGACAGGAATAATAATAAAAAAAAAAAAAAAGCTGCAGCAGTGTTATACTGCAAGCCTGAATTATGCATGTCTCATTTTGCCAGCCTCTCTCTGCAGTCACATCACAGCAACAAGGTCAGCCAGGGGGAAACAGGACAAACACACACATGCATGCATGCATCACAAACACACACAAACATTAACAACTCATGGCAGAGCGCACACACACACACACACACACAGAGGATGGGACAAGCTGGTGTTGCATTAGTGGCTGATTTCCCACTCCCACATCTTTGTGAGCCTGGAACGGCAGTTTGATTTTTATACTTTACACCCATGCTGTAAATACTTCCAGGACTCGGACCGCTCAGAGAGCACAGACATCCGCCAAGACGAGTGTCAGGCAACATACACCAGGCTTCAGAGAAAAACATTCAAATTCCTAATAAATGATCCGGATCTGGCCCAAAATTTAATGGGTCCGTCTCTGGTCCATGGCCCGTCCCTCATCCCCCTGATCTGCTTAGTTCTCTGTGTAATGCTGCTGACAAACAAACAGCACAGTAAATATAACCAGTGTGCCTTAAAATTGTTTAATTGTTTACATATGGCTTAGTGTCACAACACAGTATGACAGCTATCTGCTGCCTGTGTACTTTTTTCATTGCATATCTCACTTTATTGCCCTTATTGATTACTCTAATGTTTCTTTGATGCCTTAAATTGTTTCATAATGTTTTTATGTCTCAGGCAGTACAATTTATATTTCATTATATTGATGTCTGACCATCACTTTACTAATAACAATAACAATACTAATGCAATCACCACTAGTACTACATTAAAAACCCAGTATCAAGATGTTAAAGTTTACATTTTGTGAACCATAGCTGTTACATGTACCTTTTGACTCCCTATACACCATGTTGTGTGGACACTGACATTGTTTTGACCACAGATGGCCTTTAGATGAAGTGACCTGAAGAAGACCATCTGTGGCCAAAGTGCTGTCAATCAAAACGCTGATTAAAGAGGGGCTGCAGGGTAAATTCTCGACCCTGGAAGCAGTTTTAAAACAAAAATATGAATAAAATAAATTAAGATCTCGACTGTCTCACTTCACTGTTGGGAACTTTAATGGGCAGTGACACATGAACAGTCTTATTTTCTGTTACTGCAAAGGCACATTATAAGAATTAGTGTGAGATGTAGCTGAAAGATTCAAAACAATGAATCTTAAATGAATTAGTCTTTATATTTAGTCTTTGTTCCCTTTTTGGGGCTGTTGAATGGTTGAAACGTCCAATCATTTCCACTCAGAACAGAATAAGACTTGAGCAATGTGCAGCTGCATTTTATGAATGTGCATTTGACTCTTGAAGAATGCAAATGTAGTCTCAGCCTTACAATACTGGCCTGAAGGCATTAATTGACATGACAGCAAACATCCTGTGAATGTGCTAACACAGTGAACAGCGCTGTTTTTCCCAGCAGAGGGAGCCACAGTGTAGTTTTTCAAAGGGGATATGACCGGCTAACATCCCTCAACCCAGTCTGACCTTCAGTCTCATGGTCACTGTGGCAGTGGTACATTTGAATAGTTAAAACAGCCACATCCCTGCAGGCTGCGAGGAGAGTTAATGTTTCAGCAAAGTTTAAAGCTAAATGATGATTTATTACAACCAAATGAGTCTAAACAAAGTTATTAAAATGGATGAACAAAGAATCGCATGGATGATTGAGCACTGAAAGACACATTTTACAAATAGTTATGAACAAATAAATAATGAAAATGGATAGAAATCTAAATGTGAATCACATTAAGTGACTGTTATAAGTAAAACCTGGAAAGAAGCAGGTTTTCCTGATGCAAATCCTGAATCATCATCATCCTTTATTAATGAGACTTTCCCAGCATCTTGCAGTAAACACAGCTGAACGAGGGCACATGAGTGCATCCCTCTCATTCGGCTCGACACTGGAATCCACTGCTGAATTCCTGTGGCAGACCATCCATCATGCTGCAGGTTATGAACACACCTCTCACCCAGCGAGGCCAATCTTTACAGAGGTGGAAAGTATTTGAAAGGAAGCTATCATTACGGCATTATCAAGCTGTAGACACTGAAGGTGTGCAATATAATGCCAGGTTACAGGTTGTTTGCACAAGTATAAGCTCCTTAAACAAAGAGGTTATGTTTGCATAACATGCATGCTGATCTATCCACCTATAGGCACAATGCTGCCTTTGATTTGCTGCGTTTCTTTGTCATATATCATAGTAAACTAAGCCTATGTCTATAGGCTGTGGACTTTTAACACAACATTTCAACATGGAAATGTATCTCATTTCATAAACTGAGCTGATAAAAAAAGAGACTAATCAGATAAATCAATAATACTAATAAAAAAAAAATCATTAGTTGCAGGCCTAGTTAGACCAAACTCTTGCATCACAAGAAGATCATCACTGGTAGTTTCAACAAGGCATTTGATTGATGTTACAAGCACAATACAAAGAAACAGGAGCTGCAGGTGTTGATGTGGAAATGCCAAGACAGGAAAGACATGTACTGAAGAACCGGACACAGTCAATACATACTCAAAGGTTAATGAGTGAGGCGTTTCATAAACTAGATTAACTTGTTGTTAACCTCGTCAGCCTGATGCGTATGGAATCACTGGGTCTTACCTTTCCCTGATGAAGTCTGTCAGCTCCTTGGAGGAAATTTGACCATGCTTCATGTTGTGGTAGAGCACATCGAAACCATTATTTTTTTCCCCCTGTGTTTCAGAGACATAAAAGAGAGCAAACAGATCAGTCAGCAGAACACGAACCAAGTCCAACAAACAAAGTCAATACGTCCCGTTATTGATCACACGTTACCATTAAGGCTTTTTCTATAAGCAGCGCTCTTATCGTCTGCACGGCTTCCAGCTGCATCTGCAGCAGCCGCTGGTCAACCATACACATCCTGGCCATGTCCGAGCCCGACAAAGGTTGAATATGTTTAAAAAGAGCAGCAGCAGAAGGCTGGAGTATATGATGTAAAAGAGCTGGTCTGTCTGTGTTGCCGTAACCATGCCACTGAGTTACAGTGTCCTGTTTCACTGATACTTTAAAAATGCAAACCAGCCTCTGAATAATTAATATGAAAGAGAATTTACAGGTTTCATTTGGAGGAAATGTTTGATAATGATATGGTTTTACACAAACAATTAAAGACAATGAATGAAGAATAAATTGAATAAAAATTAAAAACAAAAAACCCTAAATGAATTCAAGGAACAATTTCACAATAAATAGGAACTTTCTCCATGACTGAACTATTGTCTGGTTTAGAGCTATACCAATAAATCGGCTGTACTTATATTGGCTTATTGCAGATATCCTGGTATCAGTGTATGTATCTGCCTGTAATGGCAGATTGGAAAGGCCAAACAAGGTTTCATCTAATTTAGAAACAGTGTCACCAACACAAAGTGCTGACAAGTGGATTTTTCCAGCTGTGACACGCCATGCTCATATGTACGTGTATATAGATATACGTATCATCCTCAGATATCCAGCCTATGTCAGGCTATGAGAATAGACTCAATCAGTCAGAATCAGATCAGATAATAAACTTCATTTATGACCTTTTCATTGGACAGACTTCCTTTGACCTTTGTTAAAATGACACTAATAGTATTGAGTTAATAAAACAGACAACAGAGTGAGTAGCAGGCTGATACAGAGCTGCACTGGTTCGGAAAATGCCTCGGGTCCCAAAAACCAGTTTGCTGACATTACTATAGTGGACAGATCCGGTTTGCTGGTCATCCTAGAAACACTGCTTCTGCAACACTGTGTTTGCTCTACACTTGTCACTTCTGAGAAGAGAAGAAGATTCACTTCACTTCCTCCATTAGGCCGCTGTGTCAGCGAGGGAGGAAACAGACAAATCATGGCTCCTAAAACAAAGATTACTGGAGAGAGCAGATTTATACGACACTCCGTCCATCAGAATACAACGGTTTTGATTGATTTCCATATCCATATCATAATTGTTGCTAATCATTATCTAGAGGGATTAAGTGCTTAAAGTGTCAAACAGGGACGACAAGGAAACTCACACGTCACTTGAACACAGGCTGAGGTAGACACTATAACGCCTCCGCTGCACAGCGTTCATCCTCATTCTTGTGACAGATATTTCCTGATTCCTGGAGCAAGTCACTGTCAGCAGTTTGACACAACAGGCCACAACATCAGCGCATGGGTTTTAGCCTAGTTTTTTTTCCACACTGACAAATATGAAAGGTCATGAAGTTTGTGTGAAAATGAAACTCTGAGCCAGCTCCAGAAGGACTGTATTTACAGAGCAAATAGACATTAAAAGAAAAAAGGCATCTTGCTCCAGGCTGCAGATCAGTGGGTTAGATTTGTTTTACCCCAGGGAGCAGCAGACCACTCAGATGTGCTTCCTGTCAAAATAACCATTAAACAACTACTGCATGCATTAGATGTCACAACAGGACGGTGACTTTAAACACACATTAAACCTGCATTATCATGCGCAACTACGAAAAACAAAGTGAGGGGAAACATTGACAATTGGCCAATCAATCCACAAAACAGGGAAGTGACGAAAGTGGGTACACACACACACACACACACACACACACACACACACGGCTCCAAACAGAGCAGAACAGCAACAGGAAGAAAGTCCATTCTGCGCAACAACCACATTCACGAGGAACGTGTTATCAATGAATACAAAGAAAAATAAAAACAAACACGGGAAACGGCTCAGGGCGTTTCGGACTTTTCACCAGGTTACAATACTGGAGTCGATTCTGAACCAAAAAAGAAATCCCACAGAGCTGAAGCCAAGATTGTAAAGACGTCACTTTAATCAGATCTGATGGAATATGATTTATGAGTCGACTGCAAGTCTTTAATTCGTCTATTAGCTAAACTGGGGCTGTGCAACCACATGTACATGAACAGCAGCAGGAGAAGAAGTGATACCAGAGTTTCACAACTTCCTCGTCTGGACACTCATTGATGAAAGTGTTTAATATTCCAGCCACACATTGTAAAATGCAGAAGTGTTCATTATGCTTGGATTTAGATGGAGAGGTTTTGAACCGTCTGCCCCACCCCAGAGAGGAGGACAACAACATCCTGAGAGGTTAGCACACGTGTCAATCAAACAGTTTAGTTTGAGCAATAGCACAGTGTGCAGCTGAGACGGCTTCCCACCGACTGCTGGAGTTCATAACACAAGGAGGAGAGAGCGAAGAGTGTGAGCGGTCCAGCATCCAGACGGTGCCAATATCATCACTCATAGAAACAATGCAAAACATAAACACACATAACGGCTGCGACACATTTCAGAGGACTCAGTGTGTGTGTGTGTGTGTGTGTGTGTGTGTGTGCTTTTGGCTGAAAAGAAGAAGAAAAAAAAAACGTAGGTAACAGCTCAGCAACTAGACATCTGACATCATGGTTGAACGTGCACCAAAGCTCGTGCTGTGAAGAGCCGTCGCACTCATAAGTAACTAGATGGAAAAAAGCAGGAACCTCGCTTACTATTAAATCCACAGCTTCAGGTTATAGAGTAATTATTCAGACTCAGACCGGCCTGTGCTTTTCCTGGAAGAAAAAAAAAAAAGCTACTGACACAATTCACTGAGAACTGAGGGTTCAAGGACCTCTTCACTGAAGTTATACAACAGCGACACAAGTGACAAAGCTTTGACTCTTGACTCTGCCACCTGTTTCCTGGGGACAAGTCTGCCCTCTTACTTCTAATAATTCCTGTTCTCCTTCATGAACAGAATTAACACACAAGTCACAATAGTCATTAGGTAACTGAATCTACCTCTTGTTGTCTGATACAAAAACAACATTTGGAAAATCACTCAATTATTTCAATATAAAATGAACCAACAACTCTCCGAGTAATCAATTCATACTTTTCATTCATTTTTCAGAGCCTTACTTTCTCAAAGTGGGAGGATTTGAAGCTTTACATTGACTTATGTCATAATAAACCTGATTACCTTTAGGTTTGGACAAGCAAATGAAACTGTCAGGAAACTCTACGCAGCCTCATGTTTTTGTATATAAAGCACATAGCTTCTTCATGAGGCCACAGTTTCCTATGTCAATAAGCAACTTCAATAACCTGAGAACGAGACACAGGCTGTGGGATAATTAAACAGCTCTGTTCGGTCCATGGGTTATAGAGCAACACAACATACCACACACTGCTCCCAAAATATATGTTGTGTTTTCACACACAAGAGCAACGACATCAACGTAATTACACAGTGAAATCCACGCTAAAAGAAACTGTTACACTGACATGCATAATCTGAGATACCACCTTAAAGGACAGATAAACAAAACCACAGTGCTGCAGTTTATCATGTAACATCTGCCATGCAGAGGAGGACAGGAATTTACTCTCTTTCTGTTCAAGCACAATACCAGTTTCAATATCCTGTGTGTGGGGAATCGAGTGTTTATTGCCTGACAGGCAGTAATGCAACCCATGACATGGAAAGAAAATCCTGGTTAACTGCTTCTAGCAACAAAAGGATAAATAAGATGAAGCCTGAGAGTCATTTAAAACATCTACGTGAGCCAAAACTACAGCCCTCAGTTAAAACCTTATCTCATCTCAGGCTCAGGCTATAATGTTCTGTCAATCAATTTTCAGAGACAAAGTTTGTGACACTGTTCAACTGTATTACATTATACAGAAAGGTGGCTCTGTTGTTTAGACTGCGAAGTGGTCGGCATCTATGTGAGGTAAATAAACAGCCCTGATTTCAAAGTAGGAGCGTCACAATTCACTGCTTTTAATGATATAATACACATAATACAGGGTATTGTGCTCATAATACACGTGTGATACTGATAACACTGTGATGGCAGATGTGTAATTGTTCCTTTTGTACAGTTATGTTGACAGACTCTCATTCATCCAAAAGAGACAAAAGACATATTAAAGACAACAAAACACAAATTTAAGCGACAGCAATGTTTTTGTTTTCAGATTTTCGATAGATATCACAATAAATATTCTTTCAACCATAGAAACTGTGACACACCAACATGTTTTCCTTTTCTTTAGTGCATATATACAAAGTTAAGCCAAATAGCATTCATTAAATGTGAGCTTGAAAAACTTGAATAATTACATATGTTTCATACCAGAGTAAAGCACCACATTATGTTAAACTCATCAATATTCAGGCTGCAAAGTGAGATTACTTCAAAAACAAACCTGTGAATATCAAATCAAGAGCAAGATGCAACAAAAACTGCTCTGTCCTGGCTGTTAAAGTCCGCGCTGTAGACCACATAGTATGAATTCCTCATATAATGGTGCAAAATGTATCATGTGGTTGTTAAGTGTGTGTCAGGAAGTTAAGGTTTTGGATCCATCATTTCCACCAGTAAATGAGTGAACCAGGAAAAAGTATTAAGCAGGATCAAGAGTGCGCCAGCTAAAGTGACTCATCCACTTCTGACCACATGTTCAGGTGAGAGCAGTGGAGAGACATATGAGTGAGTGAACACTTCCTCTGAGGAATTTGGGTAAAGTTAAACAAGAGTGTCTCTCTCCAGACGGGCTGTAAACGGTGGCCTGGTGCAGCCTGCAGACCCCCCAAGCCCTGAGAGCCGGTAGACAGCGGGATGACATCAGAGTGTCTGCCCTGGATCATGTGACCGACTGAGGTCTGGGAGCGGTGCACTGAGCTGTCGCAATTCATCAGTCCAACAGCAACACACACAGTGTATGTTGTATGTGGTGAGCACACACAGGCTGGGCTTTGTTTGTGCTATCAACACAAATGCACAAGAGCTTCACCTCTGCTTACAGCGTGGGATGTGATATGATATCAAGTTGTACTGCACAAATCCCACAACAGGTTAGTGCATCACAGCTAAACACCTCTAAACCCAGCGAACAGGGTGAAGCTGGTGGCAAAAGCAAATGACAACAAGCCAGCGTGACACAGGATTTTTATTTCAAGCAAAACCTTAAGTCAATGTTGACCAAAATCTTTTCACCCTCTGGGAACAACTACACTGGTTCTCGAGGCTCCAACTCAGCAAGACCTTCCTCTGAGGACAAAGATGGAAGGCAAGATGGTAGCTGCTCTGTTTGTGTATCCGAGGCTCAGTGGATGAAAGGGACCGACTGAGAGGAAGTGCGTCATCATAGAAAACTGACCATCTCTTCTTATAACTTAAGTCTTTGCTATGTTATTGCAACACTTGACCATAGAGTTTGCACAATAAGTGTGTGAGAACCTATTAGACCACAGACACACACACACATACACACACGATACAGACACCAGAGAGAGGACAGACATCCCGGGGCTGTTGGCTCTATCAACACTGTTTGCTTATCACACTACCATCTTATTTTCCCATGGCAGGCTGGGGGCGTTCAGACACCACATTAAACATAAGCTCATCACAGATATAGGCCTGAAACTAGAGCATTAGTGTCTGGCTCTCCTACCTACCTGCTGCCATGGTAATGCACTGACTGAGGCATTTCAGTCCAAGTGAGGACACTGACACATGGTGCACTTTTGCTATGAAAGCTTTCATCCACCGCACATTTTACACACACACACACACACACACAGAAAAAGGGAAATGAGATGTGCAAGTAAAATCTAGCTAGCGGAAATGTTGCAGCCAGTGACCAATCAAGTGCTGCAACTTAGACAGAAAAACAACATGGTCGTACCCTGTCTGGCTGCTAAATCCAAAATAACTTGTTTATTCAGCTGAGGAGAAAAATTGTCTACATCTGAGATTCGAGGCAAGATTACATACACGGAAAAGAAATGTCTGTACAATGATTACACAGCAAAAGAGGACAGGCTGAAGAGGTGTGTCCTCCTGCGTGCCGTTTAAAAGTAAAACTGAAAACTGACGGCCTACTGCGTGCGTGTCTGTGGGTACGTATGTGTCTGCTTGCGGCGATGATTTGTAGTCAAGTCAAAGAGAAATGGATGCATCTCCTAATGCCAAGTGTGTCGTCTCTGTGTGTGTGTGTCCTGCATGTTAAACACACAGCTGATCTTTGCCATCACTGGTTTCTCTTGTGGGCCACTGCAGGGCACAAAGGGCAGATTGAAGAACCAACCCCTGTCTCAGCTCTCCTCTTTTCCATTTAGCTAATGATGAAGTCTCCCTTAGAAGAAAAAAAGACTTAAGAAATTGACAGCACTGTAACTTTCTAATTACTTCAAATGCATCTCTTAATGTAGTTTCCGTTCAGTAATTAACTAATTTAACAGCTTTGAAAGCAGGAAATCTGTGGCTAAAAACCTGGGGCTCTATTTCCTTATGAATGGAGGTTATTTCTAGCTGAGGAACTGAATGACATGCTCTTTGAAAAATATAATGTGTTTTGACATCATGAAATATAATCTAAGCACCACATTTCCATGAACTATATGTGCACACAACATTTACAAAACAACCAAGCAAAGCAATAACATATTTATTAGCATAGTTGACATATTCAGTCACCTAGTTTACTCTTGATACTATCGAAAACCCTTTGATGTCAACGTGTGAACCCTCAAACAAAGAGTCTATATCAGGCACACTAGTTCAGGTATGACTCAGTATGACTAAAAATACAAAACATAACCCACACTTTCTTCAGTGGTTACAGTGCAGGAAGTGACCTTAGGTTAGGGCAGAAGCTCTCATGAAGGTATGAGCTGAGTTGTTCTCACTGTTGATAACATTGTCTTTATGGCTTTACTGTTATGGAAATAACAATAAAACGGCAGGTGAAAGTCAGAGGGGGAATGCTGCGGTTGAAATATTTAGTTTACTTCCCAACCTGCCACAACAGAGCCACGTCAAATAATTACCGGGACAGAAATGACCTCTAGGGCGTAAACAGATAACAACTGCACACATAGTACTGGTAAAACAACCGCATTAGCTATATTAACATATGAGCTACATGTCCAACACAGTACGGGGGGAAATCGTGCTTTTTAAAAGCTGTTCTCCAACTCACTAAACATCTGGCCTCTCACTGAAACTTTGTTACGGAAGAAAAATGACGCGTACGGCCAACGGCTATGACTGACAGACGAGGCGTCCAATAACATTCACGTAACTGACCATCAACATTCCAAGCTAGCCCAAGACGGCCAATTAGCGGGAGCGGGGGGTGGATTCTTGGAGGTTTCACGTTAGGTGGGTTCACAGAGGCCCAAATCCCGGGGTGGCAAAATAATAATCGCCGAAGAAAATTAACGATGGCCGGAGAGCGGCTGACCGGTCAGTCTGGCAGCACTGGACACCGCCACTTTAACAACAGCGAGCCGAAACATTAGGCGACTTCCTCATGCAACGTGAATACAACTTGATTCCTAGCTGACATGAACATGATAGGGAGGGAACACCGTAAGAGAATAATAAGGAATAGCACCGATGTAAACACGGTGAATAGAGAGACACCACCTACCCAGAAATTCTCTAGGAAGTAGGGCGTTATCATCTTGTTTTATTCCTCTTCGCCGCAACTCGCAAATCCGTTGTAATGCAACTTTCAAAGCGTAAATCATCCGCCGTCCTCCCCCCGTTTCTGTTGTATCTGCCTTTCCCCGTTTTCCTCCCCTTTCTTCTCCCTCCCCACCTTTAAACTCCACCTCCAGTTGGCTGTACTGCGTCTCTCCCCTACGGTTTCTTCCCGTGGAAAGGCAGACTTCGGGGTGGACGAAACAGCGCTACCAATGGCAGTTAAAGACATCAGACAAAACAACGGTTGGGTTAAATGCTGCTTTCAGGTGCTCCACGTTAACTCCAGCACTTGTTTAGACTGAAGGTGTGGTAACGGTATCGATGAGGATAAACTGTGAATTAAAAGTATGAAAAACCAACTGGGATAAATTAAGGTTTAAACGCATTACAAACAGACATAAACACAATAATATACACGATATAAAATAATGTGGTTTTACGTTGAACTCCAGCCGGGTTATGAATGAATTTTGAGCACACTGTTTTCTAATCTTATGAGAGAAGAAGAAGAAGAAAGCTAGCTGCCTCTTTCTGAAATGCAGACCCCTACGTGAATTAGTATGTTTTTATGCTTTTGTTAGCCACACCGATTGTTCGTGATCGTAACGAATATTGAATTTCCGACAGAGCTTGTGCATTTAAAGGCAACATACATTCCACAAATAGTGTTAAAAAAAAAAAACAAGTCAAACATGACTGCATAGTAAACGTTCAGGTGTAAATATTATTGCATTCCTGCCCCTCCCATGCAGCATTTTGTGTTATATTTGGACACAGGCTACATGTAAGAAAGAGAATCACTAAGTGTGGGTGTGTAAGTCTTTAATAATATAAACAGTTCATTGTATTAGGTCAGCAAATTGTCATGTTGCAGCAAGCATTAAGACATATTAAAATCATAATTACACATCGCACCCACAAACGCAACTCTAAAATCTTAAGTTTGGAAGCTGATAACTCTAAGGGAGTCCTGAGCCTCACTGATAAAGATAGCATCAGCCACTGAGATACCAGTAACTTTCTTCCTCTGTAAAAACTTTCTTCCTACTGCAATGTGTGAGAAAACACAAGACAAACAAACCCCACAATAATGTAAACAATTTATTGGAACAATGTACAGATTCAAGCAATGGTAACCAGTCACACTCACTATATCATCTTACAAATATTACAAAATTACTACAGTACAATATAGATTCTTTGCATGATCCAAAATATTTGGTGGCCCCAAAAGTATTACTTTTTTTTATTTTTTTAATTCAGCAGCTTATTAAAAAAAAAAGATAACTCAAACCATGTCTATCAAAATGATGTCTTTGCTTTTAATAGCAAAAAAGATGAAGGCAGATAGTCTAATCAAGTTTGAAGGCTAAATGAGAAAACAGGAGTTCTTTGACTAGACATTCCTCAATATTGGTGGGTGCTTTATAAAATACAAATTTTCAGTAAAGCTTCATAGAAAGTCAAACCTATATTCGCAAACATTATGTTTATAACATTATGTTCACAAATTGTCAACCTATTTCTTTGCTTTTAAAGTAGGTATTACATGTTTCTTTAGATACAGTATGCTGTATATCTATTGCAAAACGCCAACAAAACTTGCTCTCAAGGCATTGTGTACACATTACACTATGTATTTATCGTAGTTTGATAACAATCACTTTTGACAAAAGGTACATAAAGAATGTGCAAGTTACCATTTCCAGATTATTTTTCCTCCTGCTTTGCACTGATGTCAATTAACACCCATGGTTACCCATTTATATTATGAAGGGCTACAGTTCGACTAATCTTTAGTTGTTGAGAGGAGATGGATAAAGGCGTACACATTGGGGAAAACAATAAAAACAAATAACACTTAACACAGACGACCTGAGGTTAACACATAGAAAACACATATTCAAGTAGTGAAACACAACTACAATGTATAGCAGCAGTTGAGTCAGAAATACAGCACAGCAATGGTGGGGGATTGTTTCGTGTGTTTCATAGACCTACACTCTTTCAATGAAAGAATAACAGGACTGTGTACACACACCAAGCTGTGGTTACTCCATTTTTTTGCATGCCAAACAGCTGGAATGTGACAGACAAAAATCACTTCAAAACACAAAATGATGTGGCACATACAAGTGTTTGCCTCTGTATTCCATGATGCATTATATCCTACATTTACCACAGTTTACCTCAATATTAAATCTAAGATACCACCTATATATTTCACATTGTGTAAAGTTTTCTGAGACACTAAACTACTTTTACGGTCTATTAACCCAATTGCATCAAGTTACTTATTGCATTAGTTAAATATATATTTTTAGCAGCAATACTTTATCAATAATCTGTGTTAACACTAAGGTCATATTCTTAAGGGTTTGGCTAAATCTTTAATTTCAAGCACTTGAAATTTAAATCTTAAGTGCATGTAATGTGCACTGCAAAAGGTTAAAATACTGCAGTTATTACTCTGGCCAGCAGAGGAAAAATGACTGGCTGGGTGTAAAAAAAAAACAAAAAAACAATAATAATATTAATATTATTAATAATAAAAATAACCTCCTACCTCTCCAACCCATCATGGAATACATTCAGCCTATCTGTAACTTAAACACTTACACGCTTTATAAAATATAACGTCGCAAAAACAACCAGAGACAATAACATTGTAGTTTCACAGTATTTAAAAACTATACATCCAGCTATGGGGTAAAAGGTTAAGGAGAACACTCCAGCAAGATTTATTAATTAAGTTCTAACTGTCCCAGTGTTGCAATACCTAAGTGGTTACTATGTACTTTTTAAACCTTTAATTGAAGCTCCCCTCCCTCCCCTTAACTCCTTCCCACTATATGTTGGGGTGTGAGGGGCCACCAACATGCAAGAGATGAAAGCATCCAAGTACCCCACGAAACACAACCACCCAAAACATTATAACACAGTCATCCTCAAGATCATGCTTTTTAGCACAAGAAGCCAAACAACCAATAACAAAAATCTTCAGTACATTGAGAATGAACATATTCAACACTGATTTTTGAAGGACTGCATGGTTCACTAAAAGTCACTAAAGACAGGATTTGTGTTGATGCGGTTTAAGTCCAAGAAACAGAGATAATGGCCGACTCACAGGATGTTAACCTGCGCGCTTCTCCTTCACTTTTCTTTCACGAGGCTCAGACAATGTAGAGGATTTTTTTTTAAAAATCATCTAAAGCTTTGATATGCCTGCTGATGAATGTCCATGTCACATTCACGCCACAAGACCAAACTGAGATATTCACTCAAACGTCACGTCACAGCCAAGATTTTTACACGTTGCCTAAATTCGGTGTGTAAACCCAGTCATGCTACATTACAGCTGATTGCCGTAATTCTCTGGTAAAGGAAACAAAACAAAATAACAGAAAAATACTGTAGTAGATAAATTACAAGGTCAAAGAAGAACCTCATTACAGGGCAATGACATCACTAATATTCTACAGCTTTTCACAATGATACAAGCATGCTACCTATTCCCAGAAAAGCTGCTCTTAAAAAGAAAGTCTTGTGCTCTCCAGTGACGTTAATTAACAGCATTTGCCCTGTTAAACAATAGGAAACACAGTCAAATTATCTGATAACTACATAGGTGATAACTTATTTTTTGTCATGATACCCAGTGTTACAAAATGATCTTCGCCAGAGATGGATCCAAAACGATGCGTTCTTATCATAATTCCTATTCCTTAGCTTTATGCTATCTTTGTATCCAGAGAATATATCTTTTAACTTCACTCCATTAATTGCAAACTGAGAGTTTCCAGTTCCACAGGTAATCTTCTGTTCCATTAAACTACCACAGGCCATTTACCTGGCTGACATGTTAATAGAAGTGTACTGGCACTGAAGACCATTTTCTGCATGTGAAAACTCATCATCTAAATAAAATTAAAAAGCCGATGCTTCATTAGAGGTTTGCAAAGTTTTCTCCATATTTGCTTGCATGTCTTTTCAGTAGTTCGGTTGACAGAAATTAAACTGTTTTTTTTTTTTGTTTTGTTTTTTTTTTCAGGAATAAATAGAGAAAATAAGAAGAATGTGATGGATTTTATTTTGGGTTGAGATGTGATTATATGAATTTTCCTCCCACGATAAGGTTTGTACTGCCAGTCCCTTTCCCCCTGTGCCTGTGCATAGGGGCTCCGAGCACTGCAGCTCCCACCTCCCTCCCACCCCGTCCACCAGGTCGGGGAGGGGTTCGCACCCCTTTCCCTCCCCTCAGCAGGCAGACCCTTCCCCCCAGTAAAGGGTAACATGTTCCCTGGGTAAAAGAGGTTCCCTATTTTGTCTCCCATAGTCAATGACCTGTGCAGAGAAAGAGAGGAACCATTAGAGCGGTGCATGATCCGTTTACATCAAATATTGAAATCGGCAATAAAACTGACCCCAGTGATGAGGCACCCTGCTGTGGGAACAGTTACACCCCATAGAAGGTTGCCAGCCGTTCCTTCAGGGGCATGGGGAACTGATCTGAGAATCGCCTCCAGTTGTCCTCTCCCACTTGGTTCTTAAATCCATGAAGGATCTGAAATCAAACACCAGCACAAGTTCATACCAAGTTATATCGGAGGCCTGTAATTCAAAATAGATCTTGTGCATGACAGGGTTATTGAGAGTGTCGACTGTAGGCGCTGCCCGTCCACCACTGGGGGGCAGATTAGTGACTGAATGGGGAAAAAAAATGAACCATGGAATGAGCGAATATTCTTCCCCCACTTCTCCTAAATAAGGTTTTGCTTATTTTCCTTTAAAAAAAACAAGCAAATTAAATGCAATTCCAGCAGTCATTTGGAGTGTCATTTATTCGGCTTTTACCTTGTAGAACATGTCTCTGAGATCATCCTTTGGATTTACCCAGGAGGCCACTGCGTCGCAGAAGAATATAAAGTCCTGTTCCAGAGAAGACAGGTGAGGCAACATTTCAACCTCCAGTTGCGCCAACAACACAGTGACCATCATCTTGCTGCTGCGTCTCACCTGCACGACACCTCCGGGGTTCACACTGATCATAGTGCAAATTCCTCTGAACGCAGAGTCTTTCTCCTCATTGTCTCTTATGTTTCGTAGAGAGGTGCACCTGACGACAGGGACAGCCAGATTTAACATGAGACACAGGATGAGTCCTCAGGCAACAAGTTTAGAAACGTGGACAAATCTGCTAACAACTGCCACTATGAATAAACACCTACACCTCTATATGAATCAATAAACTAACATTATATTGGTGAGAAGTATATAAATCTAACGTATTTCCATCCTCATAAAAATGTAATGTTAATGTGTTATCTTATCATGATCAATACTGTTCAGTAAATGCATAGTACACTCTATGTATAAATCCATGTGAGGAGATAAAAGTGTCTATCATGGCCTGATATAACAACAACAACAACTCAAGCATGCACACAAAACAGATTGAAATAAAACAAATCTTTTTTTTTTCACTTTAAACAACTAATTTGAGTTCTTATAACTTCACTTTTGTCTGAGCAGTGTGTTCAGCAAAACCTCATCTTATAGCACCTTGACAATAACATTACTTTTTATGACTCTAAAAGGTCATTGGGGTCATTTTGGGACAGGCACATGCAGCTGGGTGACTACTAAATGAGAAAGGGATCGAGGAATGCTCTTTTGCAGCAAAGACTGCATCCTTTCTCTGTTGTTGAACCAGCAGGCATGTGACAAAAAATCTGTTCCCATGCATCTTTTAGGTTGTTAGCGACAGTTAACAATGACAAAAAACTAGAAATTAAACAAATTAATGTATAATACATGAAGGTGCTACTGAGGCAAAAAAACAAATCACAAGTAGGACCTAAAAGAGGACAGGGTTAGTCACATGGTTGGCAATGATTACAAACTGATAAGAAATAAAAAGAAAAAAGAAAAAGAAAACAGAAAAGACCTTCTTTGAGAAAGAGAGCAAGAAGTGGAGGAGAGGAGGAGAGCAACAGGGGAGAAGAAAGGGAGCAACAGGAGACAGACGAGAAGAGAGAAGGAAAGCAGAGAGAAGATGAATTAAATAAAAGATTGAATAATACACACCAGGGTCTTATAAACTGCTGTAGCATGGGTGCCACCTCTTGAGGACAAACGTAACCAAGACGACCAATTGTTATTGCTAAGGTAACGCAATCACGGTTACACACCACCAAACGCCAACCAAGACATGAGCAATGAGGAGGGGAGGAGAAAAATAAAGAAAAAACAAACAACTCAGAGACATAAATCAACAGAATCTGTGTATGATAATAAACAGAAGATTTCACTAGTGTTGATTATTACTGCCCCGTCAGTCATGGGGGAGGAATGTAAAATATGACACTCTAAAAAAAACATACAACACGTTTAAGGGAGAACACATTGACAACTTTGACAAGACATTCATAGAAAAAGGCAAACAATGGCATCTGCTTTCAGAAATCATACGGCTCAAACAGCTGCTCAATTCTACTATGAGACTGATTGAAGTTCGTTAGCTTGAATTAAAATGTTAAGAAGACACAGGCTAGCTAAGGTGCAGCATGTGTATGTGACTGGCCTAAACAGGAGCAGTTCACTTGGGGTTGTTTTTTTTTTTCAGAGATTTCTCCCTTAAACTCACAAATGTTATTTTTTTTCCATAAGAAAAACAGAAATGTGTGTGTGTTTTTTTTTCATTCTTTTGAAAAGAAATGACAGATTACTCCAAGCCAACTACATGGAGGGAGAGACTAGTATCCAGCACAGCAGGTTCTTATGAGGCAGAGAGGAGGGAGGACCTAAGTTTAAGAGACACAAAACTATGCAACATTCTCATTAACAAACAGGCATTTATGAACAGTCCAATGACACATGCAGAAAGCAGATGGTATGCTCATTAGAGTAAAGTTCAGTGCAGGATCAGCTGATCAGAGGCAAAATGAAAAGTGCTGACGCACACTCGCCAAGAATTTACTGCCATTCCCATGTTTAACTGCGGCGTTACATGGCAGTCTATTTTAAATCAACTTCCACCGATACAAGTGGTCGTCTTAGAAAGCTCTAAGACAGACGTCGGCTTTACACACGGTCTAAAAATCCAAATTTTGCTCATCATTTTGGTCCATTGCTGTGTTTTCAATTTTTTACATTGAAAACATGCAACAACGGGTGAAAACATTCATGGGTCAGATGCAAATGTTAATAGTTTTTTATAGACTAAAGTGGAATCATATTTCAGTCATTTGGATTATCATGTATCCTGCATCAAACATTGGCCATTCTTAACAACATTTAACATCTATTGGCAGATATGCATCCACATTTAAAGAACAGTAAATAAAAGCAACAAATAAACTGACAGCAAACAAACAGGAACACATCTACAGAGTCCCTAGTTTTTCCTTTTAATTTTGGCAGGTTACACTTCACCCTCGCATGCATCTTTTTGTGTGATAGTGTCTCTGAGTCGTCACATTATAATTTCCAATTCAGCTGGTAAAAACAAGAGCAGAGTGTAACCTCTTTTAAAGAATGCTCTAGGCTAGGTGCTCTAAATTAAGTCAGTTTAAGTGTTCTCTCAATCAGCTTGATGGGAAGTTTTTGTTCAAGTGTTCAGTAACAATGTCTGAAGTCTTGTGGGAAGATAACTATGTGAGGCTGTGAACTCACCTCTCTATCTCACACACCGCCTGTGCTTTGCATTTTGTTGGTACAATAATATTCTGCCTCAACTGATGGTGCAGTCAGTCAACATTAGTTAATTCCAAGACTGGGCGCTTACATGTTTCGCTTGATTCAAGATTGTCAAAAATTTCACACCAGGGCCCTGCCCAGGGTTGCATTGTATTTTATCCCCATTTGCAAGCTGCGCTGCCAGGCTGCAAATCAGTGGATGAAATTTTTTACATACTTTGGTGAGACCAGCGAAACCTGTAAGGCTCAAGGCTTGGGGAGGGTTCTTGGACAAAGATTAAAGGGCAGGGCAGGCACGCTAGTGTGTGTGGTGAATCATGGCTGAATAGACCTAAGTGTGTGAGTACCTCCCTGTGTGTGTGTGTGTGTATGTGTGTGTGTGGCCACCTGGCTGGCTGGCTCAGCACTGCCACCGAGTGGTACCTGTGTTCTCCAGTAGAGTCTTTGGGGTATTGGGCCTGTTAATGATCTCCACCAGCTGGTGCAGCACCATGGCAATGTACGGCTGCATTTCAGGCCCTGTAGGTGTGATAGGAATAAGAGGTGTTGGGACACTGTAACACAATATCAGTGTAAATTACATATTGTGAAAAAGTGTTCAAAGTGAAGAACTCACCCATTTGTATGGATATCTCTCCAATTGCCCATGTTGCATTGTTGCACACTGATATTAACTCTGGATTTAAATTAGTACCCAGTATGGGCATAAAATCAGCTGGAAGAAGGAAAGCAAGTCAACTTAGCAACTGGCTGACAACTTATTGCCAAACAAAGTTTGAGGGTGAACTGCACAGAACATACCGATGCATGGTTTGACATGTTGGAAACAAGCCTTGGTCAGATCCCCCAGCAGAGCAAACGAACTCTGACGCACTTCTGGCATTTTGTCCTGAACAGATGGAGAGAACAAGAGAAGGTGAACAATGCGAGTGACTTTATCACTTCACTTTATCAGATAAGTGACATGTGATACACTTGGCTGGCTTTCCCACAAAATGAGATTCTATTTGTGGTGGTCTCTAGGGGGGAGTGGAGGTGGCAAATAAATGACTGAACAATATATACAGCTCCACTGCTTATTACAAATTATAGCTGGCTTCTGAGCCTAGTCCTGACATATGGATGCAGCACGCTCTGCCCCACCCGAATGACAGACACAGTGAGAGGCCCAGTCAGGAGACGAGCGAAGAGAACAGTAAAACCTTTATGGATTTTTTCATGGCCCACTGGTGATTTTTCCTGGTACTATACAGACAGATCTGTTGACGGTGTATCTGTGTGCGAGAGAGAGGAACGGTCAGTGTCAGTTTACCTGCATGCATTGGTACATGAGGGTGAGGATGTTGCTACGAGCAACCAGCTGTTCAATGGTGCCTCCCAAACCCTCAGCCAGTCCACTAAGAAGATCCAGAGCTACGATCATGAAATCTTTGTCAGGGGCCTCGTATTGGTCCGGCTGTGACTGGTGAAGCTAGAAGAGGCATGAGAACAGACAACAGCCAGACTTCACATTAACTTCACATTATTAACTACTGGATAATCCAATTATTATGAAATTATTGATTCACTTCTATTCTGAAACTGTAGTGATTAAACATGAAGTTTAGTTGCACATTAAACATGCATTAGTTCACCTTTTCTCCACTTGGGGGCAGTGCAACAATCTATAAATAGAGCACAACCTATTCTTACCTTATAAAGTTGATATGCTGAACATGTACACAAACAACATCTTATTCACATTCAGCAGACACCGAGCAACATCAGCACTCATTTGTAGTCATGCTTGTGTCCACCTGATCACTGCGAGTGACTCCTGTTATGTGATCCATTGTTACAGCTGCTCTAATATTGTATTAACGTTAACTTTGTAGCGGAGTAAATAATATAATAATAAACTGTGGATTGAGTGTGTGTGTGTGTGTGTACACATTTGAGGGTCTTTCACTCTCACCATGGCCTGAGCAAGGGTCTTCTGGACCAGGTTGACACAGCGCTGGTACACAGGTTCACAGTAAGGCAGGAAGCCACTCTGCAGGGCGGTGGCTACTGACGAAAGACACTGAGGGAAGCAGCAGGGGGTGGGAAAGGTAGGCAGGGGTACAGTCAGTGATCTGGTGTTTACATGTTAGAATTTGGATTAACAACAATGACACAGGCAGCAGCTGCATATTACACACTCACTTCTAATAAAGGGAACAGATCTTTGTCTTCATCTTTCAGCTGGTTCCATTTCTGGATTAGTGGAGGCATCAACATCTGGATATACTCCTAATGAATAACACACACAGTATACAAATAATGAGCGAGGATGATAATTATTACATCATGACTTCTTACGCTTTTATCTATAGATGGTAACAAATAAACAAAGGAAGCAAGAGGATGTGCAGTTGTTTTCTTCACTACAAACTATCACTACAAAAGTAAAATGAGGAAGATAAAATAGAAATGTGAAGTGAAACAAAGTGAGTACACATTTCTGTTCTGCATACCGGTTTATTCAGATGGTGTCCAACTGAGTCTGCTAGCGTTCCTATGGCGTCGTATAGAATTAGAAGATTTTTGTGCTGGTACTTGCTGAAAGCGAACACCAGTGTGTCCAGGATGAACGCCAGGTAGGGCACCAGCTCTGTGCAAGCCTCCTCCTCCAGAGTGGCAAAGGCACTGGACAGGAGAGATTCAAAGTAAACATTTTATCGCAGCTTCAAATGTAGCGCAGAGTTCCTAATGTGCTGTAAAAATGACATGACTTTACCTGCAAGCAGCCTCCTGTACACGCTTGTTGCTGTCCAGAATGCGTTTCAGCAGCTCTGTCATTAGGGGCTTCAGGTAAATATCTGGGGGCTGGCTGACAACCCAATGGGCGTAGCGGCTCAGCGTCCAGCAGGTGATTGAACGCACCAGGGCCTTCTTGTCAGACAAACACTGGATCAGATGGGGAATGAGCTCAGGCAGGTATGGGATCATGCCCTGCATGCAGCCTGGAGACAGGGATAAAAACCGTGTCAACTCCATCAACCATTTCCTCCGATTCCAAATGCTGAGGAGGACCTCACTCCCTGTGCTTTGTCCCTTCTTACCTTCAGCGATAGCGCCCAACACAAGGATGCCAGACTCTTTGACTACCCACTCTGGATGGAAGAGCAGCTCTTTGAGTAGAGGCAGAATGTGCAGCAGCAGATCATCTCTAAACACGTTGGCCAACACGTCCAGCGCTGCTGCTGAACACTTACCTAACGTTTGGAGAAAAGAGGAGAGACATGCAGACAAACACAGAAGTGTGCAGACAAACATACAGACATCACAGGTACAGTACACACACACACACAAAACAAGTAATCAATATACTTATTGTTTCCTTGCTTTCAATAAGAGAAAAGGGGAGGCAAAAGGTGGAGAGAGATCGAGACATTTCCATGTCAGGCACTGAACTCACGCAGGTTCCAATCAGAGATAGTATCGTCATCATCCAGCTCATCATCCTCATCTTCCTCCTCCTCAATCCCATCGCCCTCATGCTGCTGGGCAACTGTGCGCGATCGGTGGAAGCGCGGCCTGATGTCTTGCTCATTGTCAGGAATGGCCTCGTCCTCCTCAATGTCGCCCTGATGATGAATGCGCAGGCAGACAACAACCACATGTTAATAGTTTATCAAAACATTAGATCATCAGAAAGAAAGCTGAATCTGAAAAAAGTCAGCATCTGTGCTTATAATTACATCAACTTCTACAAATGTTTGTGGTAAAAGTTATAAAAACCACATGTATTTGTACATAACACAGTCACATAAACCACTTAATTGATCTGTGTGTCATCCTGAGTTATGGTTTAATTCATCGTTTTATCTACAGGTACAAATATCAAGCTACACAAACTGACCTTGAGCAGGATAATGTCAATCTCAGAGTACTTCATCCCGTTGACAAGCACCGGAGTGAGCCTGGAACGGAAACCGGGGGGAAAAATGATGTGAACAAAGGGCAAGGGTAGGTCGGAGCCCACAAGAAATCACTCACACCTGACTCCTGCTGTGGGCACAGTTTAATGTGACAGTGTGGTGACAGATGTTACAGCTGAGGTCAACAGCCAAGGTTCTTAATCAGCCATCCTGAGGTGAGAGAGTAGAATATCAACCTACAACAAGGTCCTCAGTGATTAACTGCCAAGGTTGCTATGAATCAACAGCTCTCAATATTAGCACTGGACTGTCAGTCTGTGTCTAGTGTGTGTGTGTGTGTGTGTGTAGATGTATTCTTACTGGGAGAGGTGTCCACACAGCACTTCCTTACACACCGGCTGCTCAGCCAGAGTAAGCCAGAACTCACAGGCCTCCAAGGCAACATTTTCATCTTGGTCCTGAGTCCTCTGGAGCATGTACTAAAATGACATTAAGAGAGATTTCATATTACATGCACTTCATTATGTTTTTATTTACAAAACTGAATATTTCAGTCTAAAAGTACAAATGTGGCCACATCTGAAGCCTAACATCTGTCCACAGGGAATCACCAGGGTCGACTGATTTTGTCAACAAATGCCATAAAAATGGGTTAGTGTCATTTTAAAACACTCAATAATTTACAACAACCACTGGGCATCATAGTTTTTAGAAGGAACACGTGATCCAGTGCAACAGCATGGCCCAGTTAAGTGTTTAAACAGAGTTTAAAGGTGAATGATACAGAGGGACAAGTGACCAAGAAATACATGCAAAACATGTGTACCAGGTAATTTTATAAGAGATGTTGAAATAAGGAAAATATCAAAATAATATAAATGAATACGGAAATTCAGTCTTATCATTTAAATACATGTAAGTCTAATACTGTACACCAGTTTTAAATGAGCCTCACACTCCTGCCCTCATTTCCTCTCCAGCCTCACTCACCTCTATGATGTTATGCATGTGTGGCAGGAGACGGTCCAGACGGACTTCCAGCAGCATGACCAGAGCTCTGCACACATTCTTCCTCACTTCTGGTTCGTCATCTGTTGCCAGAGCAAACAGGTTCTAAAGGACGACAGAAAGACACCGGGGTCAAATGTTTGGAGTGTATAATAAAACTGCAACTACCACCACTACTGAAAAATATAAAGGTACAATATGTGAGCTGGGTGGGACAAAGCCAGTACAGTAAAAGATCCCCTTATATTCTCTTACTAAGTGTTGTTTTGTGAATGTTCACTGTATGTTTTATAGCGGTTTGTCCTGTTTAACATAGATTAGAGTTTTAAATGAGTCATCACAGCAGATGTCTTCTCTCTGTATTATTCAACATTAGCCACTTCATTACTGGTTGACATTTTAAGAAAGGAACATTTTTACATGTTGCTATAAAAAAGCACCAAACCTTGAGATGTTTTGTTTCAAATTTCTTGACAAGATTTCGACACAGGTTCATGCAGCGGAGAATATAATCTAATCATGCTTCCTGCTTTTAAAAATAGATTTATTTTGCTGTTTTGAAGGCGTGTTTATGCTCCCAAGTCTATTACAGAGATCAGTCAGACAAGCCTCTTATTCTTTGTCATCTCTCCTTCCAATCCTTAAATATAAAAACCACATTCACCAGTAGACACAATTAAAAAGTAGCAGGATTGATATAACTTAAAATAGCCAGAAAAAGTTGAGGGTTTCATAAAATCTGCAGTAAAACCAAATCACGACTTGAACCTTTCCATGAGGGGAGTTAAAAATTTAACAAGGGATTAAAAAAGAAGCTTCACAATGTGCTGCCATAATTTTGCACAAGGCCTCTAACAGACACTGAGCGGTTTTATACAGCAACAGGCTGAGAGGCAGACCTCAGACAAACTGTCTCTGCAGTGACTATTATTTACTGAAGCTGGAGGAGGAGCACTTTGTGTACATGTCAAATTGTGTACAGATGGGAATGCATAAGCGTCCCACTTGCCTCGATGAAAGGGTCAATGTGCAGCATAAGAGCCTGAGTCCTGCTGATGATGAACTGATTCACGCAGGCGATGGCATGAGACCTGCAACACAATATCCACCACATAAGAGTCACACCAGCGTGTTCACCTCACATGTTGCACTCTATGAATGCAGCCTCTGTTTTACTTTTTTTGCCCCATCGCCTCAAATTTAACCTCCAAATATGAGGAAGTCTTTCATGCAGTCAAAAGATATGCTGCATTAACACAGACTGAGACTTCAACTGTACATTTAGACAAACCTTTAGTCTGTCTTCTGCACATACTCTATGTTTCTGTGAATGTGCTTTGCTAAAACATACTGAGCCATAGAAAATTATTAATTTATAAGATATGGCCTAGATTATTTTGTACAATGAACAGATTATCATGCATCATCAATCACAGACATTTTAAGGGCAAAGCTATAAATGAAACAGTTAAACTCCATTGAATGGCATTAAGGTTAAAAGGCATGATTAGCAGTTAACATTATAGTTCATAAAAATGGAAGGTATGAGGAGAAACTTTATACCTAATCTTCGGACTGCTGTGCTTGAAAAACTGTAAGAACTTGGGGATCATGATGTTAAGAGGACGATCCAACATGTCGCTGTCCAGGATCTCAGCTGAGTCTTCACAGATCTTCTGCAGGGCTCCAAAGGCTCCCTGGAGGATGAGTAAAGACATAAAAGAAAATGATGAGAATTAGATTCCCTTTATTTGAATGGATAGAGAGGGGATGACATGCAGCAAAGGGCCCCGGGTCAGACTTGAACCCAGGCCGCTGCAGGTACGAGCCAGTGCAGCTATACCCCTGCTGCTACAACACTATGGCCACATTACATCACATTTGCTCCTTTTCTCCAGCACAACGTACAAGTGAGTAACATCACTAATGCGTCTGTGCAGTGGGACACGTTGGTAACAATAAAAGCAAACTAATGGATCTGGCACTGCTGTGACCACATTTACATCAAAAAAATGCAAAGGTCAAACACAGGATTTTGTTACGATTTTTGTCAGAAAATGTGTTCAATCTGCTCTAATAACCTTCAAAGAGTCAGACCCCCCCCCCCCCCCCCCCCCACACACACACACACACACCCCTCCTCTTAATACTAGCTGCTTGACGGATGGTTAGTATGCATGCTCACGATATGCTGCAGACTCCAGTGTGTCTCACAAAAATGCAGTGTGAAGAGCAGATACAAGAAGCGGCGCAGCAACTGACACTGACGCCGTCTGAAATCTGTTTCCATGGAAACTGTTCCCATGTCGGCATTGCTTTCAGATGACAGATACAGACTGGTCTCAGAAAAAAATGTGGAGGAGGTGTAAGGGATGAAATAAGACGAGGGAGGTTAAGGCTGATTATGTGTCAAGGTCACAAACAGAAGGCAACGTGTCATTAACTTGCTTAATACCAGTTTTGCTCGGTGGCACTGTGCAGGTACATGTTTGTGACAACAAAAATGTGTTTGAGGTTTGCTGGGGTAGAGACTCACCAGATTCAGGTGAGATAAAGCTAACTGGCGCAAGATTTAAAATATTCACGAGGACAAATAACGGCACGCTGGGCTGACTGAACAATTGTTGAAAAATGTGTTCAATTTATTTTTCAAGCAAAACTGAAAAATAAAAGGTTGCAGCTGCTTTTCTCTGTTTATATCACTATATCCTGAATCGTGTGGATTATGGTAGGAACAGAACAATACAACACCTGATATATTATGGATAAAGAAGATTAATCAGGATAAATATTCATAAGATTAATGGATAATCCATGAATGTGGAAGTAAATAGTGATGTAGAAGCTTCACAGTTGTTTCCTTTTGTCAAACTAATGAATGAATAATGAACTCGGCAACTGATCATAAGGTTTGGGTTGCGTAGACACTGTAATGTACTGAAGTGCAGTACATTGAGTTCATAGAAATCCATTCTAACTGAGCCTGTGCGGAAACGTGAGGAGCAGGACACGGCACCGCTGCCACTGACGTCAAAATGTAATATAGGTGTTTGTGCAAGTGAGTGTCAACAGAGAAGGGCAAAGACATGGGAGTGGCCTTCAGACATTCCTGTGACGCTGAAGCATCTCAAGTGTAATCCTCTCCCTCGAGTCCTGCTATGGATGGTCATTAAAGTGGAGAATGTAAGTCTCGCAGATGACAGTGAGCTGGGGCAAACAGAGGTATGCATTTAGTCAACTAAACAGCCCCTCAGGCCTGCTGCTCCTGGAGCTTGAATTACATTGCTGTTCACATGAGCACCGAGGTGGCAAAGCAGTTTCATGCATGATCATTTACCCTTTGGAGCAGCATCAAACTTGACCCTCACCACACCATCTTTCCAACTGCCATTAATCAAAACAGTAAAACCGCCCTCAGGCTAAAACCTATATAAAGCCAACCACCAAACACTGCACTTGGCATCCAACACACCTGCTCATGTCTTTTTATAGAGCACAGAGCAGAGGGGTACAGTATGGTGGTGGCACCGGGGGGGGGCTCTTCCTCTTCGTGCAAACTGCTGATCTCTGACCACAAACGAGACAGGACATGAGGGATGTGTGTGATGCAGCTGCAGCCTCTCGATGTTACCAAGGCAATGAACAAGTTGTTGTATATACTGCTCCAGCCAACATCAGTAGACATTATGGCTCGGTGTGACTCCTATGTCAGAATCTTTGGGAGGATTGTCTTGCATAGATATAGATAGGGCGTAGTCTAAAATCCATAACACAGAGGACATTTCGATTGTTCAAAAGCCCCGAGGCCAATGTGTTGTAACACGTTTTCATTGCTTGGGTTACAAAATGCACTCAGCTCCACAACCGTTCACTTGGCAGCCACTAAAAATACTCCCAAAATAGATATCAAAGACCTGCTGGCAGTAATGGTGTGGATTATGTAGGGGTTTCGATGGCAATAGTCAACACCTTCAGAAATGTGTTTGGCACGCCAAGGGTATTTGCTGTGTGTGCTACTTTAACGAGGTTCTGCCGGAGAGCTGGAAGTGTTCATCCTGCTTTATACACATCAGTGAATTCTAACACTCACATTGGCTTTTCTCAATAAAATACGTTTAAGCCGGAATAACCAACTGCTAGGTAATTACTTCACAAACATGCAGAGAGAGGGTTATTTTCCCCCAACATAGGGCAAACAAGGAGAGCGAATGGGAAATACATTTTACAAGTCATGCGAGAGCAAACAGACTGGTCTGGGGTTACTATGGAAATACACATGTATTCACACATATTTACAGAAGTGGGACTTGACTGTTTTTGAAATTCAGTGGACAAAAAAACCAGCCTTTTAATGTCCCTACAGCTTCTATCCAAGTATCACCTCTTATAATGATTATAATCCATGTTTATGTATCAATAATATCATTGGAATTAGTGGGAAATATTGCCATTCATATAAACAAGACCAGTAACAACACTGTCAGGCCACTGAATTATTAAAACGCTAAATATAAGCAGCAAAAACCAACAACAAACAATAAACCCTTTTAAATACATTTTTGCACCTTTAACAACAAGACACCCAGTTTTTCCACCCAGCACCAACTGAACCGTCCTCAACATCAGATGCTAAGAAGCTTTCCAGCCTCCAAGCTGCTTTTCAAAAACATAGTGAGTCTTATGAGGAGTTGCTACATTTGGTCACTGTCCAGTGTTAAGCCTTGCACACACACATGCACTTGACGATCCTCCGCAGTAAATAGCTGACCTAAATCTCAGCTTCTGAATGAGATTTATAAGAGGGCTGGGCTGTGGCGCTACAAGGAGAACCATTTTTTTCCTGTCACACTATTTCTTCAAATTTCAGATAATCATATTCCCACTCTGTGCAGTCTGAAGGGTAATCCAGTGAGGAGACGATACATTTCCAAAGCCCTTCAACACAGCTGAATTTAGCGTGACAGTTTAACACGCTGCTTCGTTTGTGCATCCTCTCCTATATAAGGTGTCCACCTTCCCCTGTGGTGGCTGAAGTCACAGGCACATGCATCTGGCAGCATATTAACGACCAGGGCGTTTATGTGAGTCTAAGTATGGGTGCGGCACCATTACACAGATCAACTGATCCCACATGGTCTACAGGCTACTTAATTGTAATTTTAGTGGTCACTGTAATGGAGCATTTTAATGTCGTAACTGTAGAAGAGCTGATATCATCAAGAACTAATGACATTAAGCACTTCTACTGGATGCCCTAAAGGACTGATGACATTATACTCTAAAGCAATCAGGGGAAGTAAAGACATTCATCAAAACAGAGAGGACTGGATAATGACAAAGTATAGAGAAAAACAGAACACTGTGTTGTTTTTGCTAATGTTCACATTAACCAAAAAAAAAAAAAAAAAAAAAAAAGCTTTTCTGGTTTTCTGGGTGACCTGTGCCATGTCAGAAAATGGGGTCATATGGTTTCATGCTCAAAAGGATAAAAAGAGAATAAATAATTCCATGTTGAATAATCTGTGGTTGTGGCTGGAGCTCCAGCTGTGAGAAAGCCTTTCGTTCATCTGGCCAGCAGGATGCTATCCAGATGCTGCTTTATAGCTGACCCAGCTCTCTTCCCTTCCCAACAGCAATTGAGTAAATAATTGAAAACAAACAAAAGAATCAACAGACGTGCAGTGCTGGGTGCCGAGCTGCTAGAACATATGATCACAAATGTGTGTACATTCAAGCTCTGCATCTCTCTCTCTCACACACACACACACACACAGCTGTGAAAAAGGGCTGAGATACTACTTTCTTATAAGCTGCCTGTGCACAATAAATCAAGGACCTCTGTAGTGTTTACGAACAAACAACTACAGTGTGATCCATAAAGACACTGCCATATAGATACTGGTAATACCAGACCCACTGTTTTTCATTTTTGGCACTAAAGCGTTCAGACTTAACTGTTTAGGGAGGCATCATAGTATTACAGTCATGCTGATCTTATTTGTACATAAACAATGCAAAAACACTAACTAAATTTTTCCAGTCAAAAAACGGTTTCTCCAATGGACAAGCACCACTGTCTGTATGAGTTTGTTAATGTTGAAAATAAAAACTCTGCCGCTCATTGTAGGCCTCTGATACATCTCACAATCACGAAATCCAAACCATGGTCTACTGTGTTCATCCTCACCTCACATGTGTTGTAGTCCTCAGAATCCAGCAGCAGGCAGAGTTTAGGCAGAAGCTCCGGCCAGTTTTGTAGCTCTCCTTTGGAGGCGATTGTGGTGATCAGGATCCCTGTAGTGGGAAGGATTTAGTGCTAGTTAGGACAGATGTATAAATAATACACTGAGTTTGCTGTGTTATGCTGTCTTGAACAGATGGCTTTGACACAACAATACAATTTATAATTAAACAATTTACTATCAGAAGCAAAAGCAAACCACTTAATGCAGGATTTGAATATATATCTCTTACATCACTTTGAAATTATGAGCTGTAACTTCTTACATTAACATCCTCACATTTGACTAGTTCATGGACTGCAATTTATGGACCAAATTTAACTTTTCCTGAATATCATGGGAAGTTCTTGTATTTAGCTGTGGGTTCAATGTATCACAGTGTGTTTTATTAAATCTACACCACCGGGGAACTGCACAGGAAAAATAATAAAATGTAGATCTGAGAAATGCTTTTAACAGAGTTCACTGTAGGACTGGGGTGGATATTTTTCTTTATTGGTCATAAAAAAAAGGAAGCTATAGCAGCTCGCAATCTTATTATGCCTCCTCCAGCATCTTAAAGAAAGACTTCACTTTCAGTGGACCCAAAGGATGCAACTCACCCACAGTAGCTCGGATGAGGGGAGACGAGTCTCCGATGTTTTGGAGACACTCGCTCTTGATGAAATCAGACACACCATTAGGGAAGTTCTGATAGTGAGCTTTCACATTGTTCTTCAGTATCAGCCCACTCAGGGAGCGTGTTGGTTCGTCTTGAGGAAGGAGGGGAAAGGACAAAAGAATCATAGCTGAGCACAGTAACGCAGACGGAGTCAGGTTACAGTGTTGTGAAGATTACTGCCTTTACATTCCTTATGAATAAATCTAGCACAGTTCATACAAGCAGCAGAATATACACCAAAACCTGCAACAACTATGACACAAAGGTCCTGATTAGCAGATAATGAACAGGAGCAAGTGCTATTAGTATGGACTTCTGCCAATATATATTCCATTATGAATTCTTTTGGCTACACTTTTGAAGTTATTCATCACCTAGGGTCTGAATATTTGCAGCTTGTTGCTACTGAACTATGAGAAACAACCCAACAGCATCCTAAAATGTCTTAACACCACTTAACATTTGGGTCATCTACTGTGCAGACAGTCAAGCCAAGAGTTGAGTGGTGCCAGGAATTAGGTTTAAAATTAGAGTGACCCATATTCTGAGTGCCACATCATCTGTGGCAAAGATGCCACCAGGTCAGCCGAGTCATGGTTAGACAGACCTGTCACTGAGCAGTTACATAAAAATGACATGTCTGACGTTGACACCACTGGGGTGATCTAGGAACACTATACAGACACAACAAAACAACACAGAGAGCTTACCTTCTGATTTTAGTTTTGTCAAAACAAATATTAAATAGTTGTTAAAGTCTGGATACTGGTTCAGCTGTTCAAGTCTCTGGAGGAAGTGGTTGAGGAAGACAAGGTGCGAACTGTACAGAGAATAAGTTAAAAAGGTTGCGAGCACATTACCACTGTAACATGGTAATAATGCCCAAAACAGCTTTTTTTCAGCTGAAGAAATGTAGAAATAGCAGGTGTTTGTCTGGCCAAGTGGTGGCGCAATGTAATAGGATAATAATATGTGTGTAAGGGGAATGGGTGGATGTTTATAGGGGGTCATAAATATGTCAGTTGACATGACCGAATACTGAATCTACCCAGCCAGATGGCATATTTAGGGGGTATAACAGTGGCTCGTCTGAGTTAACGATGCTGTGCATATGAAGTGTTACATAAGCAAATCATTCAGGATCAGCATGCAACCACATAAAAAAGCATAAGGGCAGCAGCATGGAGCATAATTGTGCTCTAATGCAAAAGTATGTGGTGACACCACAGCACATTTGCATTTGACACAGGCAACATGACAGATTTATAATGCAATTTCCATGTTACACAGCTATAACAACAAAACCACATATTTTTCAACCAGCTTTTATTCCCGCATTTGCCAGCCCCACTGTATTTTGTTTCACTGCCTCGGTCCAATGCTTGCCAAGTAATCTGGTCTGGGAGTCATCGTAGTTATATGTCAAACATGTTTGATTTTTTAAGCATTTCAGTGTGGTGCAAATCCTGACGGCTCTCCATAAAGTCAGATGGAGTCAATCTGATGGTTTAACATTAACCAGGTTAATTTTATCAGAGGCTCAAAGAACATTTTATTCAGATTTCAGCTGCAGGCTGTTCTTTTCATTGTGCAGACCTTTTGTCTGATTTTTATTTTCCTGACACTGGAGAATTGTAAATTTTAGACACTGATGCATTTTTCCTAAAATTATACTTGTATATCACAGCCCCTGCAGATAAGCTTCATGTAGTGTGACATCATGGCATTTCTTTTACCAAGTAAGATGGTTAATACCAATAGGGGTCACTAATTGGATAACTGAGCTTACATTTTCAATCCTCATTAATACAATTAATATTACATCGCTATTACAATATATGGCCTGTGGTACTATTTCAACCATTCCCTTGCTTTCTTCTCTAATAATAAGACTAGACCCGATATTGCAGACTATATGCTTAACTGAACACTTTGCCCACTGCTGAGGGTGATACACAGAGGTGTAGCAGGAATTGGCCATCGACTTCCTATCGTACTAGACAATAACAAGAGGTGAGGGTAAACAGGGGGGCGACTGACTGCTGGATCAAACCTCCATGCGACGTTCACTTGTAGAGTAGTTAACAGTTATAGCCTATTAACACACCGATCTCTCTTGTTTTAATTGCCCAGACACTGAGCATGACACGGCCTGCTTTGCTGTGCTTATAGCACGCTGAGCTTATTAGAAAGAAAAAGCACCGGTAGTCAGCACCTGCGTACCTGCTGATAACGGTAACCACCCGGCTAGTGTTAGCTGTGGCTAGCCTGTTGAGTCTAAACACTAACAGGTAACATAAAGCTACTGACAGCCGTATCTGGCTTAGGAAAAGGATACTTGCTGGACGGATCTCTGTGTGGACGTATCTGGCGACTGTGACTCCTTGAGCAGCTGTAAAATTTGTTGAAGTCCTTGTTCGTCTGGCTTCCACTCACACTCCATCTTGCTCTGCTGCTGTTGCGGATAAAGGAATAACATTAGCTAACACAGAGGATTTGTCATCATACGTCTCTTCTGTGTGCTGTATTCCGACGAAGCGAGAAAAACCGTTGACGTTTACGTTAGCTGAACGCGTAAGCTAATTTGACCGTTTACCTGTTTGGACCGACGTGTTCGAGTGTTGCCGACTTTCTCTTGAAATGTGACCGTCTGTCTGGGTTTTCAGACATGGGCCTGTTACAGGAGGAACATCCGTTTTCGCAACAAGCTGAAAAAGCTGCGGGCGATTCAGCGTCGCGTCGCATTTAAGTGGCTGCCTCGTCAGCTGACGTACGGCCGAGGGGTCCTAGCGCTACGACGCCGTTAGCTAAACATGGCAACAAATAAGCTTGCTGTGTGCCTAAACCTCTCAATAATTGTGATGTAGACTCATTTCTGAAACGTTAAGACTTTGTTCTGGTTGTGTGAGAGACGAAGAAAGGCAAAACATTTGAGAGGTTTGGAATACAGTTAGAAATATGTCCTGTTTCCGACAGCATTTGAAAGCAACATGGCGTCCTCGAAGACCTCATGACGTCGCTGTTGTGTTCAACGCTGTTGGTTCATAATTCAGTAATTTGGGCGAGATCTGTTGGTTCGTTATGCTATTTTTTGTCTACGGAGACAAAGACACGAGATAAAACCTGCTATCTGCGTTTTAAAAAATACAAAGAGTGAACATTTATTGGCGCATAATTATCTGGATGTACAATATTTTTATACAACATTGTTGCATAAATATCTTCTATATTATGTATCTATTATATTACTGTTTAACCTGCAAATGCGTGTTTTAATTAAATCGTATTTTGAAGATATTTTCGGTAAATGCTTGGAAAAAGTAGGTAGAAACCCAACAAAGCCTTAAGACTAAAAAAAAAACATCCCTCAGTATCTCTAGAAATAGAAATGTGGACCTCTACAGGTCTGATTCAGATTTGGGTGAAATTTCCAAACGCCTGAAGGTACCATCTTCATGAAGGCAAACAAAGGTACACAAGCATAAACACGAAGGGACCATACGGAAGGAGTCATATCAGTAAGGAAGGAGACGTGCTCTGAGCGTCTGCCCTTCTCAAGAGACACCAATGGTCCGCATGCGACCCCTTGTGGCCATTGAGTAAACATGTTAAAATATCATCAGTCTGCAGTGACCAGCAAGTATGAGTTGCTCTCAGTATTCATCAAAAAATCAGCCTATTGTGATCCTGGTTTGTGATGCAATCCAACTAATAACTTTGAAAGGAATTGTGGATAACTAGCCCAACACTCCCAGATATCATCTTTCTATTAATGTTAGTACAGTTAAATTGAATTACAATTGCATGCACAACAAAGCTCTTACTTTCTGGGGAAATGTCTTGTGGCCTGTTGAGACTCAAATTGAACACCTGGGCCACTATGACCACTGTAAAGGCTGAGGTTTGCATGAACACCATCATCCCAAGCATGGGGGTGGCAGGCAGCATCATGTTGTGGGGGTGCTCTGCAGCAGGAAACTGATGCTCTTTGTGAATATATTGAAGCACCATCTCAAACACCACAAAGTTAAAAGCTTGGTTGGAGATGATGCTTCCTTCATTGAGGCCACCACCAATTCCCAAACTGAATATTAGCAAAGATGTTGACTCAGGTAAACTGAACAAAAGCAATTCTAGCATGTACTAATAATAGCACTTATACACTTCTGGCACACTGGGAATGTGGTGAAACACACACAAGCTGCTATAACTCGTGCATTTTAATAAATGCTGTTAAATTTCCAGTCAGACAAAGGTCAATGTGAGGTATCTGCCTTTGAAAGGTGCAGGTATTTCATTCATGTGCAGCTGATAGAGTGAACTGGAATTTACATAGGCTACTAATACAACCATAAGTGCCATAATCGATATGTAGGCTAGGGTATATATCAATATGCATGTTACAGTAAAAGGTCTGAATGGGTCAATAATGAAAAGAAAGGTTGACATTGAGGTCGATTATCTAATTACTATGCATTGGAAAATAGAGTGGGCTAAATAAATACAATAAAACAGAACCACGACCTGTTTTTTCCATCAATTCTCGCCTTATCTTGTAACGGTAAGTGAAACAGGGTCATGGTTAACAGCCTGCAATGATGGACAGGAAGTGCCGTTGACCCGTTTTCTGCTCTCAGGGAGAAGCACAGGAAACACAGAGGAGATTTGTGTCGGCAGTGTAAAAAAAAAAAAAACAACGTCTCTGAGCCCAGCTCCCTCACCTTTCCCTTTAAATGAGCGCAGCGATGAGGCGCTGGGAAACAGAGGTTGTGCGCTCGCCAGGAGAAACACCGCTTATGTCTGTATCACTGTTATGTCCACTTCCATCATCTGATGGGGATGATAATGAAGAAGAGGCTGCATTCACACCAACGCTGGTGATCGCAGCCGGCCGAGGAGGAGCTCTTTATTCCGCAGCTCAAATCTGAATTTGCCCAATTTCAAGGACGCACACTTCATCTGTGTTTCTTCTTCTTCTTCTTTTCTTCTTCTTCTTCTTCTTTTCTCTGGCGTATGATTTGCGTTTGAGAAGCGAAATTACTAAACCTCTGTGCTGACCCGGTCGGTGCAGCAAAAGGCAAAGTGAAGGCAACACCATGTCATATGCTGCACCTCATTATTAGACGCGGGCTTTTGTTTTTTTTGTTTTTTCTTTTTTTTCCTTTGACGATGCTTTGCTGAGGCTTGTCATGAGGATGTGATCGGACAGGGATAGTAACTGGTTTCTCGCTCTGGTGCCACCCAAACAGAGAGTCGCTCACGATGGCCAGGGCTTTACGGAGGCTGGTCCATTTGGTGGTGTTCTGCCCTCTGTCTAAAGGCCTGCAGGTATGTGTGCACAGCATTATGTCAGTCTTGTTCTGTGTGTGTGTTGCTGTTGTCGCTGTTGCGCGCACGTCAAACTACCAGGGCAATCTCTGCGTCAGTGGCTTCTCCTGAGCCCACATCCCCATGCATCTCAAAATGTCGCGAGTCTTAAAAACACAAGAGGAGAGACATCAACACATCAGCTATTTTTGGTTTCATCCTAAGGTCAAGTGACCAGCTGGACATTTTTTTTTATGGTGCAGGCCCCAGAGGAAAGGGAATCAGAGCAAGACTCAGGGCAGGCCTACTCCTCCATATTTTCCTGGTAGAAATCCTCTGTTTTTAAAAAAGTGAAACTGTTGAGATCAGCTGTCATGTCCTCTAAGCTCACTGTGTTTTCTCCTCTCCTTCTCACCCTCCAAAGAGTCGCCTTCCAGCTATTAAGGTGAAGTACCTTCTCCTGGCATGGCTGGGCATCCTCATCGCCAGCTGGGTCATCTACATGCAGTATGCCTCTTACTCTGAACTCTGCCGTGGGCATGTTTGCCATATGGTCATTGTGAGTACAGTCTCTCATCACTCTGAAACTCATAACCTCATGAACACAGACAGTGACGAGACAGTAACCATGTCAGGATGCTGCAGAAGGAGTCAGACATTTAGATTAGAGCATCATCATGTTTTCATGTTTGTGTGTAGGTACTGTACAGCCACCTCTGACAGCCCCTGTGCTCCAGTGTGGTCGTGTTTTAACCACCACCATTGATCAAATATTTTGTTACTGAGTTAAATGGCTCATTAGTGGCAACTAAATTCACATCAGGATCAGATTTCAGCCTTATGACATTTCTGAAGTGCTTTATGCAGTTTATGATGTTTATAAAACTGAATTAGAGGGACAACTGGGGGGATATTCTCGTGTTGCCCTCTTTCATACATGGACTGAGATGTTGGGTAAACATGCAGCCTATAGCCCGGCAGCTCTCCTGCTGTGTCCAGCTGTTTTCAGGGTTTTTTTTTCCTTGAACAAAACAGGCTCTGACATCTAATGAGACACAGAGGAATGTGGTGACAATTAACAGCAGCAGTAACAACAACTCAGAGACTAATTAATGAACAATGAAGGATCAATGATGTGACCTCATTACATCAAATAATCAAACTTGATCTGCTTGCATGTGCATGGATGCAAAGTTGAATATTTGAGAGTGACTCAGTTTTAGGGTTTGTTAAATAGTGTTTAGGAAGCTCTCCAAACAAAGGCCATTATGATACAGCTTAGATTAGCATTTTATGCTAACGAGGTTTGGCTTTTATCTTGTGCACAGAGGTGATTGATTTGCCTCTTGCTGCTTTTTGTTATGGTGACTTGTCACAGACACGAGGGGGGAGGTGCATTGTCAGAACGTCTCATTTGCACTTTTAATCTGATGGAGCTTGTGAGAGATTTGGGTAGCAGCTGGGCAGGCAGGTGATGGTGTCACATGGTGGGCATATTAGAGGGCAACTTGAAAGCGACAGCTAGCGGGCAGGCGCAGAACGACAGATCTTGAGTCGAACGTGTTGTTTGAAATGCACAGCACAGACTAACAGGAGAAGTGGAGGCTAAAAAAGAGGAGAGCACAATGTCTTCATCTCAGGGCCTTGCAGCAGGCAGTCTCTGCAAAGGTGCTTGCGAATGTTTATAAACCCTGAAGGTGGAAGCAAACAAAAATCTCGAAATACTTGAAGTAAATATCGGATTCACCTCTGCAAGAGGATGAAACACTTGAGGGATCATTCTGACTGTTTCCTTTCTATAATTCTGAGCCTTTCCTGTTTTCTTTTTGTAGTGTGATCACTACAGAAGGGGCATAATATCAGGCTCGTCCTGCAAGGCATTGTGTGATCAGAGAACTCTAACCCTGCAGCGCTGCATGTCCACTTCCTCTACGCATCAGGTGAAATGTACACACAACCACATAATAAGCCATGGCTAAAGAAAACATTTGCATTGTTTTCCATTTAACAGTGAAATAGTCTCATGTAGCCAGAAACACACACATTTTGTGTATTGAAAATGTTCAATAGTGTCATTAATGTACAATTTAGTCTGGAACACAGATTTACTGTTTTGTCTGCTAATATTTCTGGAGCAAAGTAAGACTTGAGTGTAGGATCTTTCCATGAGGAATATTAATAGATTGCTATTTTCATGTATTTATATTTGCAGGTGTACAGTGGACTGTGGAAGGAGAGGCCTGTTGTGATCAAGTGTGGTATTGAGGATCCAGTTAAGACCGATGGGGCTCCAGACTCTATACTGAGACAGGAGATGAGCTTATTTGATAAACCCACACGTGGAACCTCCATGGATGAATTTAAAGAGATGCTGCACAGTTTCCTTAAGGTTGCTTTCTTCTCTGCTATTACAAAATGACAAAAATGCAGATATTTTTGGTATCAATGTATTTTTTTTTATTTAAACCACATTCTCTTTACCTTGCAGGCTAACCTTGGTGAGCAGCCCTCTTTGAACACTTTAGTGGACAGGGTCATCACTCTGGCTGATGTCAACCAGGATGGAAAAGTGTCTCTAGCAGAGGCCAAGTCCATCTGGGCTCTCCTTCAGATCAACGAGTTCCTTCTGATGGTGGCGCTGCAGGAGAAGGAGCACACGCCAAAGCTGCTAGGCTTCTGTGGAGACCTGTATGTGACAGAACGAGTGGGACACAGCTCCCTCTACAGGTTAGAGGTGCCTCATTACCTGCAGGCTCTGGTCCCTGAGGCCTTGAGCTCCAGCCTGAATCACTGGCTTGCACCAGCCTGGCCCCGCAGAGCTCGCATCACCATCGGCCTGCTGGAGTTTGTGGAAGAAGTCTTCCATGGGTCCTATGGGAGTTTCCTAATATGCGATGCCAGTCCTCACCATGTGGGCTACAATTCAAAGTATGACTGCAAGATGGCCAACCTGCGCAGTGTAGCATCTGAAGCAGTAGTCCGGGGATTTTTGAGGGGGCGGCGATGTGAGACTAATGCAGACTGTACTTATGGTAGAGACTGCACGGCCACCTGCGATCGTCTAGTGAAGCAGTGTAATACTGAGGTTGTGCAGCCCAATCTTGCAAAAGTGTGTGTGTTGTTGCAGGATTTTCTGCTTTTCGGAGCTCCTTCGGACCTTCGTGGGGATCTAGAAAAACAGCTACGCACCTGTGTGACACTCAGTGGCCTGGCGAGCCAGATGGAGGTGCATCACTCGCTCGTCCTTAACAACCTGAAGACATTACTATGGAAGAAAATTTCCAACACTCAGTACTCTTGAAAACTGTAGGTCTACATATTGAGTGAATTATTTCAGTATTTTTCCTCTTATGGGACTTTGCCAAATATTTTAGAAGGTGGTGATTATTAATGTATCTTCACCCTCCATTGACTGTGAATAACAGGAAGCTGTGAACTTATGACTATACAAATTGATGCAGCAGATTAAGCTGGTTTACTCTCATTAAAAATCATAGAAGCCCCGTTACGTTTTTCTTCTCCAGTGCATTTTGAGAAGCACAGTCATCTGTTCAGACATCTCAGGGCACTGCCTATGATTTTTATTTGGAAAATTCTGTACATAAAATAATTTGTTTTTAAAAATAAAGCAACCAACATACTGGGTAATTTTGTCTTTCATAGATTACTCTTTTGTTTGTTCCTACTATAGCAAATTGTGACAGGGTGTAACTTTTGTATAGCTGTAAATCTTAGTGGAACATTATTGTTTCCTGTGTATATTTTAATCTGTACCTGGAGCAGAGGTAAGACACATTAAAGCACTGAAATGATCTTATACTGATGTTGTATTCAAATCAAACTGAGCAGCTGGAAATGTAAAGTTCAGTCAGACACAATTAAACTTGAATGAACTTTAAATAAAGTTTAGTTGGTTTAATTAATCGTCAGCAGATTGTGAATGGGAAAGAGGTTAGAGTGTCAGCTCTGCCCTCTTCACTAACATGTCCTCTGAGGTGCCTTCACTGTCTCATGTCACTCCACATTCAGGCCGAAATGAAAATGTGCAAGTACAGGAAGCCAGACCGTCTCTATACAGACAATAATTAGCAAGGAGGTGAGGGTGCTCACAGGGCCTCTCATGGTTGAAGTGTTTCCACTATGAGTCTGAAGATTCAAATTACAGAAAAAAATGCCACAGTCAAGCAATGGAGAGATCAAAAGTCTTCTCTGTAGAGCACTTTATTTTGAAAATTTCTTCAAAGTTCAAATAAAGTTTACCTTCTTGAACTTGCTTACTTTAAACCCAAGCTTCTGAGGAACATTTACGAAATTGTATGGCAATCAAAATGGATGTATTTTTAAGGAGGCCAGAGACTGAATCATTGTTTGCATTAACAGGCAACAGACAGTGAAACATGGCATCCCCCGTATTGCCTTCACGTGCTGTCGGGAATAAGTTATACTTGAGAGCAGGTACCGTTTGAGAAGGTAAATAATGCCGGTTTGGAGTATTTCATCTCATAAAACAAAGAGATGAACACATTCAAAGCACATTTGTGCAGGAAAATCAAATACAAATTTATATTTTTGTCAGATAAAACACCAGCAGAGCTTTGGTTGTATTTATAGCGAGCGGCCGATAAGTCATGAAGCGAATAGCACGAATTACGAGGAGCTCAAAAGGCAGCAGCTGGTGGGTGGGCCGGTCTCCCCTCCTGCTGTTGCTGCCTGCTCCATAAACACAGAGCCGCGGAGGACTGTGGGCATCTTAGCAACGCTAACCGCGGCTAGAAACCTGCTAGTAACGGTACCTGTGAGGTAAAGTCTGTCATGATTTAAAGGCTGGGTGTACGGACGGCTCATCAGAACCATATGTTAGCTGAATCAAGTCTAACAGGCTAACGGCAGGTCTAGCTATTTCCCACCGGCTAGCTTCAGTCTTGGCTACAAGTGCCGACTGCCACTAGCAGGTCCGTAAGTCAACGGCAGCTCGCGAGAGTCGTTAGCCCCTTGAAGTTGCCCGTTACACTATAGTGTCCGAGTGGCTAACGGCGTTAGCTAACGGTACCTTTGTAGCGTGAGGTGTCAACCGGTTTGTAGCCAGGTAACGCTGCAGACTGTGGGCTTGGGCTCCGTGGTGTGATCGCGCTCAGTTTTGGGGAATGACAACATTAAGCAAATGGATTTTACTCTTTAATTAGCTTTTTAAGCTAGCAATGCGTGCTGTATTATTTGACGGTAACGTTAGCCCGCCGGCGTCGGATTATTGTACAGTGGTACATCTGTGCCCTGCCCAGCAGTGCCACTTATAGCGTTTCGCATAATGAGCGATCATTATGTAAAAGTCAAGGTTCAACTCGAGCAAATGAAATCGTGCGGCGAGGATGCAGAGAAACAGGGTGTGGAAGCTGAGGAGCAGCTGCCAGTGTCTTCTCCCCCTGCTTCTGTCTCACCAGACCCCCCCAGCAGCACCATACCTGGAGGACATGCATCCAACAGCTATGGTACACACAGAGGTAAAAGCCGCAGTAAGCAGGGGAAAGATGACAAGAACTCTTGTGGCAAGCCCATCTCAGATGTGTCATTGCAAGGCTCTGTAGTTTCTGCTCATGTTAGGAAGAACTTGAATGGACTTGGACATGAGAGAACACTTCACATCAGAGGAACTGGAAAGATCCTGCAGGGCAAGTCAGAGCCTAATGGGAACTACGTGACCATCCATGCATCCAAAGTCATTCAAGACACACGCCGTGAGGATGGATTCAAACTTGCAAAGAAGAGAAGACCAGTGACCGTGGATACATCCAAAGCCAAGACCTCGTTGGAGGCACTGAAGCTGAGCATCAAGCAGCTTAAGTGGAAAGAGGTGTGTTTCATGAGGGTTTTGTTTTTCATCTTCCTCAGCTGTTTGTTTTTTCAGCCATGTGCTGTGCAGACTTCATTCTGGTGCAACAACATCAGGGTCCTGGTTTTAACCAAGCAGATCCCTGACACCAGCTGTTCAGTGAATCAGCGTTTCATGGGGATGACAACCAGCTTGGGTGTGGGTTAGAAGTATGCATGCATGACAAACTGTGTTTTACTTCTCCCCAACTATGCCCCATTAAAAACCATAGGTCTGCAGTTGTTGACTGTAGATAAACACAACAGCACTTCATACAAGTAAGCTACAGCCCTTTACTGCCTTCTGCAACAGAAAAATATTCTTTTATCATTTGTCCTCTTGAGGTTGAGAAACACCAGGAGCTGCAGAATAGTCTCCCGTGCAATTTCCAACAGTTTTTAAGGATATCAATCTGCACAGCACAGCTACAACTTGAGACGACTTTTAGTGGGCATTAAACAAGCAATAAATGACACTTAAAACCTAATCTCCAATTTGTTACTGTAACTGATTATTACAACTGTTCAAATCAATCTTATAATAATTACACAACTCGTTCTGTCTGAGTAGGACTTTAGATTATGAAGTAGTCCGTCTGTGTGGTGTGTTTTTTTTTAGCCGAGACAGAAGGCGGAGGCAGTATCTCTGACAAAATGTCATGAATCACAAAGTTTAAGTATCAGTAGTTTGTTATCCTGTCCGCTTTATGTACATTTTTCTGAAGAGTGGCTTGGCTCAGGGAACTGAGGCTGGATATAAACATGCTGAAGCTGAAAGTAGAAAAAATGTTGGTGGTCATGTGCCTCATTTGATGCGGATTCAATACATAGCACGGAAATGAAAGGAATTTTATTTCAAGCATGAAAAACTTGCAAAACAGATTTTTCTTGCTTCGGTTTTGCAAATTAAGTTGTGAATGGAGTCATTTAAGCTTCTGAGTTGTTTATGTTCTCGTTACGACTACATATTTAGGGCATACTGATTTAGATGCCCTTTTACCTTTGGTCATTTATTTCCAGTGTCTCTACAAAGTTTGTGTTGATTAAGTTGTTTAAGTGAAACCTACCACATTAATATTTTAGCTGACATTATGACCTTTAATCCAACCACTTAATAATGCCAGGTTTATACATCTTAAATGTATAAAATTACACAGGATGGCTGTGGATGAAACTTATTCCAAGTGAAAAGCAACAACTTTTAAAGATTTATGAGAGGGCTAATTGATCCAGTTCTTTTTCTATGAGCCACAAACACCGCCTGGCCAGTTTGAATGTGATGCAATTAATACCATCTATCAGCCATTATTATCATGGTGTCTATTATGCATGAGAAGTAAAGACGGGCCACACGGTGAGACAGGTGAGGTACCGACTCTGCTTATCACCGGTGACCACACAGTGACACTTAAACCTTTCCAGCAGACAGAGGGACTATACATTACCACACTTTGGTCACATGATCCACCCCCAACAAAGTCAAGGGTGCTATAGATCCTGTGTCATCTTGAAAGTACCTGTCAACGAAGGAGTTGAAACTCCACAGGCAGTGCTCTTGTTTTATCCGTTATGAAATGAACATAGCCGGTTGTACAGCACATACCAGCTGACAGTTTATGACGACATTCTAGTGACTGATGATCTGAACATTTGGCTTCGAGGCCGGTTTGCATCCAAATGTCTACGCCTGTACATCTGCAGCGTTCTCAGGCCCGAGAGACAGCTGTCAACTGACTTTAAGCATATGGCATTCTCAAACAGTGGAAATGATTAGCCTTAAGCTCCTCTAATCCAATAGACTTCTAGTCCTCTTTGAGGCAGGGAGAAATGGCCAGCCCCAGGATCTGAGTTAGAAAATGAGACTAATAACTGTGCGTCTAATCACGGGCCTGGCATTTTAGGTAGAGAGGCTTCCTTGTAGAACACTTACAAAACCAATAACCTAAATAACTAAGATTATAAGATCTGTAAACTAGAGGTGGGGTGATGATGATGATGATGATGATGATGCTGATGATGAAACTTAACATATCCCTCTGATTGCTTCAGCAAGTTCAGTATTTTCATTCACAAAGTGGCTTGGAAAATTACTCACGTGTGACTAAGTCCAAGATAATGGCATGGACATAGACCTGTCTTTCTACACACACACACACACACACACACACACACACAAGATGGCTATTTTTGACCCTGATCCCTAACAAACTGCTCAGTTTAATTCGACCTCCTTTCCTGATGCGATTTAAACAGTCATACGTTGGCATTCTCCCTGGCAGTAATTATATCAGGTCTTGGCTGTTGAGTAGGGTTTCCCTCTTTTCTCACGCTCTCATGCTAACTCATTAATGAGATGTAACTCTGTCACAGGTCTGTCTTGTAGCTGGGCAGTTGGGTGGGTCATATCGGGATGATGGTTGATGGTGATAGACAACATGCTGCTGATCTCAGTACAGTTCGACATGGAGTCATGATAATGTAAAGTTAAAGAAAGGAGTCTCGATGTGAGCTGTGTCAGGTTTTAACACGTGAACTATGAGCTGGGTGGAAATACTGCATCTTTAAAATAAATTATTCAGATCTGTTTTTGCAGTTATCAAGAAGAAGAGCGCACGCTGACTATAGAAATAAAAGCAGAAGACAAAAAGGAGAAACAGTTGCTGAGTGGTAAACTGTTACTTACTAAAAGCTTGTGTCACAAGTGCACGTAGATAACTTCAATATGTAATCACAGTATATATATCAGTATGTGTGATGCAGCCACAGGCTGAAGATGTTTCCTCTCATATTGAGACGAAGTTATGACCTCGGTCATGTGATGTGTAAGTGGAGCATTAACTCATGCGTGGAGATTTGACAGAGCACAGAAAACATCCAGTAATAAATACATGATCCATTGATAGAGAAAACCTAGGAAGTGGAAGCTGCCTTCAGAGTTTACTATCCAGGGTACAAACACTGCTGGAGATCTATTTGCTTTGTTCAAAAAACATTTTTTTATGATGTGATACTTGTGTTTGAGTTTGGAAATGAATACTGATACATGGTAATTACAGTAGGAGTGAATATCCTGTCCATTTAGCTTTACTGCAGCAACACATCTGATGAATTATATGTGGTTTGGAGTGTGTGAGTGTGGGCAGAGAAGAGGTTTAGTGGACAAAAGCTGTGCTTTGTGCTAGTAGGTTTTCCTAACTCTCTCTAAATCCTTTTATAGTATTGCTTCCTCTTCTCTCTCCCAGCTCATCACAACAGCACACGTACGGCCCTACCATCTTTAGGCAAGATTATCCTTCTACTCTGGGATCACCAGAAGGACAAGCACTTTACGAGTGTCCTGAGTCATACTAACACATTAAGCTTTCTTTGTCATTTACAGATGCAAAAGCAGATTGAGTCTCTGATTTAATTGTTGTTATTATGTTGTTTCAGATCATGTCTAATTCTTGTTTTCTCTTTTTTTTTTTTATATGTTTCCTCAGTTTCCTCTGGGAAGACGAGCAGCCTGTGACATCTACTGGCATGGCGTCTCCTTCCATGATAATGAAAATATTGTCTCAGGGCAGGTGAACAAGTTCCCAGGTATTTCCCAGGTCTCTTTCCTCATCCACGACCCCTCTGTTCACATGAAGCACCACACACTAATGTTTGTTGAACTGCGGAGAGATGCCTGGATTTCAGCTCCCAGTGCTTCATGTGTGCTCAGTATTCTGTAATCACAACAGGAGGGATTTAGTTGAAGCCCTACTGATCCTCATTGCTCCAACACTAACCTGTTCATGCCACAACAATATAACCATTCAGAGATTATTGTATTTGTAACAAATGTACATCCAAATCTACATCACGTCCTGGGTTGCACTTATCTTCCTTTGTGCTGTGCTCCTCTTTTTACAAAGTTGAGTCTGTGTGTTTTCTCTATCTTCTTACATTAAAAATAGCTGTATTTGAAGAAAAAAATCTAATCACACTGCTTTTCAAGCACATTTTCTCTTGTGTCTTTCAAATGGTGCATTGCAGGAATGATTGAAATGCTGAGAAAGATCAACCTGAGTCGAGCAGTGCGGACTATGCAGGAGCTGTTCCCAGAAGAATACAACTTCTATCCCCGTTCCTGGATCCTGCCGGAGGAGTACCAGCAGTTCTCCACACAGGTATAGTCGCACAGCATGGAAATGTAGCAGTCTAAACACAGAAACTCACACCAGAAGAAGTTGCATAAACTGCACATGCATAAGACCAGCCACAACACTGAAACCAGTGATTAGCTTTAATGTTTTGGCTGAACGGTGTATAACGGTTATGTCTGGACTGAGATGCAAGATAGCAAAATGAACTCCCAGATGGCTTCATAAATAATTATATAGCAGTGACTCAGACTCAGTCACTGGCAGAGCAGCAATTTGTTAGCTGTGCTCTGTGTGAGAGACAAAATAAAGATTTTCTATCACTTCTAGCTTTCTCTCCAAGTGATCAATTTACAAGTAAGTACAGCTCAAATCACAGCATAGCTTTTGCCTTTAAATGATGTGTTTTGCCAGACAACGTCACAGTTATAAAAACAGGATTTTGTCACTGCAGAGCAGCAGCAGCAGCAGTAGCTTGGAAATCAACACGTTGTTTCAAGGAGCTGCGCTTCAGTCACAATTTCATACTTGTTCCATTTTCTGACAACATAAACAGAGAAACCTGCAAACGACAACAGTTTTACTGAGAATCACTCTGTATAAAAATACAGCATATGTGAGCACAGAGAGCAGGAGAGAAGCAAATAGATCAAGGGCTGAAATCGGCTGACACTATGCAGAATGGAAATATGACAAGATGGCGTTATGAATATGCTAATAGCTTATTACATCATCTAGCAAGATTTAGCAACTTTTCCAGGAACCTTCTGCCATTTTCTATGGAGTTGTTTAGAGCGCTCCCACAACAGTTTCAGTACATTCTCAACTCGGTCCAATAATATATAAGTTTCTGACTTTGTCTTACTACCATCTTGTTTCCTCTCAAGTTTTCAGATAAGTTCTAGCAAAGCAGTATCAACACATGCTAAAGTCGTAGTGTAAATTGTGGTGTTTCCACTTCTTCTGCTGTGGATGCTCACCATGCCACATCGCAACAGTAGCGTTCTAAATAGTACGACCTGTTTAATCCTTGTTTCATGGGCTTGCTTCATTGCTCACTCCCCTCGAGGGGGAAAGCCAGACTGTAACGCATTTATGCGTACTAGCCCCCTCGCACTCCTTAACACATGGTTGAGTCGAGCAGAATTGTCCCGAGAAGGAAATGCAGAATTGAGTGAATGTCGGCACACAAGAGGGAAGAGGAGAATGAGCTTCTCTCATCTTCTTTTCCCTGGCTGACCACAGTCCACAAGGAAATTACAGTTACATGTGCGCCACTCATTACATGTCACAAATAAGCTGACAATGGATCCAGATTTGTGTGTTATTTTCATCAACTTGGTTGAAATGTGGTTCAGACAAGGACATTTGAAATAATATGTTCTATTTTTAGTCAAATCTCCGTCTCATTTTGGCAGGTAGGTAAAGATTTCTGGCATCAAGTTAAGGTCACATGTAACAATCAGATTAGTAGTCAGATCAAATTAGAGGAGGTAACAGATTTTGGCAGGTGGCAGTTGAATTTCAGCCCCTGCTATCAATTCTGCTGTCAATACTGATAGCAGTGAGCAGGTTTTCATTTTTCGCTGAATGATCTTAATTGGTGATGTAATTGCATTGGCAGATTGTCAATAACCTTGGTTGTTGGTTGAAGGAAATTTTATATTGCAGCTGTGTATAATGTCCAGCAGGGGGCACCAGAATATCACTGTAGGATTGCAAAGACGAAACTGTTTCCCACTGAACAGAAGCTTTCCTTCATTATGTTTGTGTGACATAATGACAATTAGTCACTCAGCCAAACAGGGTTATTACATAATCAGAAATGTGAGGCTTTACTTTGACTGCTGCTTGCTGGTTTGTCAGTTTGGTAACACACGACTGAATGGAATGGATATTTTTAACTTGTATGCCGAGGTAAATGCATTAAGAGAGTTTTATGACAATTATTTAAACTCTCATTTCTTGTGTGACACGTTTCCAAATATTTCATCAACAACCCATGTTATTGACATCTGCAAACATCTGCTTTAAGTGACCGTAAGATAGTGCTACTCAGGGATTGTGGTCGTTGAAGTTGTTGTTACCTTCATCCTTTCTCACTCCTAGATCCGCATGGTGAAGGAGAACGATGCCACGGTGAATCCCACCTTCATCGTTAAACCAGATGGGGGCTCTCAGGGGGACGGCATCTACCTCATCCGTGACCCCAGTGACCTAAAGCTCATGGGGGGTTCACAGGCCAAACAGGCTGTAGTCCAGGAGTACATTGAGAAGCCGTTACTCATCGACAAGCTTAAGTTTGACATTCGCCTCTATGTACTCATAAAGTCTCTGGAGCCATTGGAGATCTACATTGCCAAGGAGGGCCTGACACGGTTCTGCACCGAGCCCTACCAGGTATCCAAGGGGGTATTGTTGATACTCGCAGGTGTACTTTGATGCCATAAACCATGTACTTGGGTTTTTATAGCATACACAAAACTAAGATCGCTCTCCCTTGACTATGTAGGAGCCAAGTCAGAAGAACCTCAGCCATGTCTTCATGCACCTGACGAACTACTCCCTCAACGTCCACAGCGGCAACTTTGTCCACTCAGACAGCCAGAGCACAGGCAGCAAGCGCACGCTCTCCAGCGTGCTCTACAGGCTGGCAGCTAAAGGTGTCGATATCAAAAAGGTGTGGTCGGACATCATCGCTCTCGTCATCAAGACTGTCATTGCTGTGGTGCCTGAGCTCAAAGTCTATTATCAAGGTGATATACCACCAGGCAAACCGGGACCCACGTGTTTCCAGGTGAGTCGTGGTTAGCATCAGCATGTGTACAGCAGGAGCTTGGTTAATGCAAAAACCCCTGTATTTTAGCGGTAATTTTCATCCTCCCCCTGTGCACAAACCTCCCATTGACTCATACTTAGCCCCATGAGCAATGATGACCTGTCTATCTTCAATATGTTTTCATTAAGTTTCATCAAGTCTGTAATAAAGTGTGTGATTGCATCTTAGATATTAGGTTTTGACATTCTGCTGATGAAGAACCTGAAGCCAGTTTTACTCGAGGTCAACTCCAACCCCAGCATGAGGATAGAGCACGAAAAGGAGGTAAACATGAATGTCAACATCAGTCCTGTCATATGCTGTATTTGTGTGTTTTCAGTGTTATAATAAATGTTTGTGTTTCAGGTTGCACCAGGAGTTTTTGAATATGTCCCCAGTCCTGTGGATGAAGAGGTCAAAAAGTGGGCGTCATAAGGGACACTCTGCGCCTAATGGACCCTGGCCACAAGAAACCATCAGTGTAAATACACTGGCTTGCACACACACACACACACACACACACAGTAAACACACACTTCAAGTTCTTATATCCTCCAGTCTTTGTCTGCTGGCCTTTAGAGTCCACTTTTAAAGACTTGATATCTTCCTCCGCCCGTCCTTCCTCAGAGCCCAGCTCAGCACCACTCAACAGCTCTCCATAAGCCTGTTAAATGGAAAAATTAAATTCAGCTGAGCCGTGGTGGAAATTCTCACATTACTGTACAAGTCTGGTGGCTCAATCTCTCTGGCTGACTGGCCCTGTGTGGTGCCTGGCAATAAATCTCCTCTACCATTAGGGCTTCTATTTTTTTCTTCTTCTTCTCAATCTGTTTTTCTTCTGTGACAAGAGGATTTACTTTCTGTTCCTCCACCATCTCCATTTCTTGCCTACCCCCCCCCCCCCCCCCCCCCCCCCCCCTCACTTTTTTCTCTACTTCCCTCCTTCGCCTCCTCTTCAGATTAACTTCTATATCAGATATTTGATCTGCTTTGTTCTGCGAGCGAGGGGGATATCTTCTCAGGGATAATACCCACTTAACTATTATATTCATGACCAGTAACATATTGAAATAATCCGCCTATAATATGTTTAATCCTCACTCCTCCTGCATTGCTGTATTTTTGTCGAGCTCGAATCAGCAGAACCACATTGTGTTCTTGTTCATGAATCACACCAGTGTCACACAGCATACACATCCCTCTCAACTAATTCCTCTATACATACTTCTAGAGAGCCCTGATCCTTTAATCTAATGTCCCTCATGCTGAGGGTTCCTCAAAACCTTTGTGTCTGAACAACATACAGTTTTAGCGCTTATGTCACTGATTGATTAGTTGGTTTCCAGCACATCTAAATTCAACCTGCTCTGATTTCATAATCGTTAGTCATTTGTCAGTCAAAAATCTTGGTATTTGCTGCTCTTTTTCATTATGTCACAGCAAATGTCTTATCTTAAAGACCATGTATGTGTTTCTTTACATTTTATAGACCAAAAACTAGAAGTTATTACAGTTAGCTATTCAAAGAAAGAATTAGCAGACGAACCTTGAATGAAAACAGATGTTGGTTGCAGTCCTGAACTGTGGAGATTATGGACTATTATATTTTACAATCACAATTTTTTTCCAGTATAATATTGATTTAATGAAGTACTAGTTGTTGTATTGTCAGACTGTAGCTTGTAGTTGTCAGATATTAGTCCTGACATTACACATCAGAGTTTCCCCTTGTGCTTGGTGAATTATTTGCCTCATTTCATTGTGAGCACACACCTCCATTTATTTCACCACTGACAGTTCATCTCCAGGTTTAAGCCTCTTCGAGCCAATTAAATAGTGGAGGAATATCTTCATAAAATATCTCAGCGTGAGAGTATCTATAATCTGCAGTCATGTGGTGAGAAGAGGCTTAAGCCCAGACTGAGGCGAGGTGCGTCACAGAGGAAACAAGTTCAGTGATCTTTAATATGATATAATACAGTGCCTCCATGAAAATGGAGCGTTGCTTAAAGTGACACCGACAAGGACAGGGTTTATGATGTGAAGGAACTTATAGGGCCTAGTAGTAAAGCTCTCATGTATCTATTAATGTTAGTAGAAAGATGCCATGTCACTAAAGAGGGGGGGGGGGTCTTTGTCTTAGTTATGAGCTTCCTAGAGCTGGGAAAAGGATCCACCTCTTATTTTCTAGAGGTCTCAAAGGGCAGATCACAAGGCGCTGTTCTACGATCTGTTCTTTTAATCACCTGTTTAAATGAAAGGTAAAAAAAAAAATAAGTCAGGTAAAGCTGCAGGTGTGTAGCGGGTATGGTTAGACACCTGAGAGATCACATGATTAGACAGTCAGTTATCAGGTATTGAATAATAATGTCATTGATTAGCAGTAAATGTCACAATGGCAGCAGGAGTTATAATTCAAACTCTGGCATAGCGTACACCCTCAACCACACAGAGTTAGTATTCATGTCAGGATGTGATTGCAGGAAAGTGTGCTGTCAGCTATGCAGATAGTGACTGAGTCTCATTGAAGGAGGGGCTTGTGGAGGTTGGGGGGGGGGTTGTATGCTAATTATGTCCCAACCAGCTAGGGCTAATGTTTATTAAATTAGCCATAAGATTGGATATGCTCCAAAAAAATGTAATCATTACTGCAGCCGGCGACACGGGCGCTAAATAGAAACTCATTAATCATTCACTGCCACAGTTCGTTCCCTGTGTTTGCAAAGGCACCTGCAACCTCCACTATGACAGTACATGGACAATTTGATTTGTTTGATGGAAAAACTATGATTCTCACCACATTGAGCGCTGTGTTGAATTGTATCTGTTTTTTTTTAAATCGAGGCGTTTGTGCAGAAAGTCGTGTGAAATCTGAAAACAAAAAAAGAAATCTCCAGGATCTAATACCCACAGGTGATGCAAGCATGTGATACGGACTTAAGGAGAGAAACACGGCAGATTTAAGGAAAACAAGTGAGAGAGACGAGCACTGAGTCGAACCATTTTAGAAGACGACAGTGTTTTAATTGGCATTGTGAACATTTTGATGAGTCACTGTCGCAGGGATGGCGGTAGATTATCACTTTTTATGAAAACATGATTTAAGCTGCCGCTCGCCTGCACTGGTTTAGATTCAGCTCAGATGTATTTTAACGGGGAAGGTCCGATTTGTTTTCTGCTTTTCAGCCGGCTCGTATCATCACACATAGATGGAAGGTTAGGAATTTGTTTACTGCACAGATGGTCTGCTGCTAAGTAAACATACCTGCGCTGTGGAGTTGAGACTGATTTCACCCCCTGTGTGAGTTTCAGTTGACAAAATGAGGCGAGAAAGAAATGAGAACTGACCCGGCACACAGTACAAAAGGTGTTTCTATTTAAAGGAGATGGAGTGAGAGCTTATGTAAGAAAGATAAGTCAGTATAAAATGGCAGAACAAAAGGGGTGAAATGTGGCATTTTTGGAGAAAACGAGGGACGAGATAAATGAGGGCTTGTGAGAAAGAGGATGTGATGGTATCAGTGACTCTTAGACATGTACTTCTTGCACCCAGCTCATTAATCCTGTATACGGTGTTTCTCTGTGGGTGATTTATGAGCCATTGTAAGAGGTGTGTGTGTGTGTGTGTGTGTGAGAAAATGTGGGTGAGAACAAAAGAGCTGGTATTCATAGACGCATATACCTGTTTTCAAAAGTAGGGTACAAATGCATCATCTGTATAAACGGATATAAGGTGGACTGGGTGCAGTCTGAGGGCAACTACGGTTGAGTCATGGGTTTTTAAAGACGAGGCTTTTTCCCGTTCTGCTCCTTCGCTGCTTTGAACTGAATTTTCGTGAGCACCATTTCCTGGATCTTGTGGGTGTATGCTTTTGTATGACTCTGAGAAAAGTTTAGCTCGACTTCTGAAAGTGCGCAGACACTTAGATTTATTATCACCGACACCTGTTTGAGCCCTTTTGACTCCTGTGTGCAGTGGCTTTGAAGATTTACTCAGCGGAGGAGCGGGAACAGCACTCAGGCAGGTTAATGACAGCTGAATTAGCCACAGTCCTCCTCATCCACTCTCAACTAACATTTGACACCGGGCCTGTGGATGCTCTTTTTTAATAACCTGTCATTCTTCACCTTTTACCCTCTTGCTTTTCCACCCCCCCTCCTTTCTCTTCGTCTGCTGGGAATGTTTGTCGACATTCCCCTCACTGTCCGTCCTGACTGTCATCTTGTCCATTTTTAGCTGAGCCTGTCCTGTCTAAATAGATGTGGGTGGTGTCCTTCTAGCTGCCGAGGGATGATTGATTCTATTAAACATTCAACAGTGCTCTCTCGGTGCCATTCACACTGCTTACTAATTCATAGAGAAAGAAACGGCCTCAGAAGAGTCAGCAGAGCTCTATCCTCTTGGCGTTTGTTTATTTCCCATCGCTGCTTATGTATCTTCCTGCGCATGACCATAGGAGTTATCCTTAAAGGCCCTCTACGCCCACGCAGGTGTTTTTCACACTAACTCTGCTTGATGACACCCTCAGCTCGGGGGTATGTGAGGGGAATTATTTGAGGTCACTGGACTCAATAACAGTGCAATAAGAATGATGAAAGTGTAATTTGTTGTGCAGGTGCAGCAAAGCAAAGAGAGTGAGGGAGGTGTCACGGAGAGCACAGCGTGTACACACCCACACAGTCACACACACAGAACCCACGGCTCCCATTCATTTCTTATTAGAAGGATCAAGTCCCTCAGGAGAAGCTCAGTGCCCTCGGAGATGGGCAGGTGGTACAGAGGGCAAAGGTCAGATCAATGAAGTGTTATGTGAGAGTAAATATATTTAAACCTTCATGCACCTTGTTTTGCCCTGCAGAGCCCCCTTGAATCTTACATCTTTAGATTTATATATTTATATACTTGTACATGCTGAACAGTTTTCATACCTGTTTCCTCACTTGGTTGTTTGTTGCTCGCTAAGAAGGAAAAAGTCATTTTGGGCCATTGACCTGAAATCCTCATTGTAGCTGGTAGCTAGTTTCACCACAGTCCAGCTTTAAAAGCTAAAGTCAGATTCATCCTGTGGAGAATCAATCAGAAGAGCAAACATGAAATTATTTACTTTCACTTTCCTCACCAGAGCTTATTGTGTGTAGCTTCCTGAGCACGCTCTTTGAATTTCTATCTCCGTTTTGTGTGCGACAGGTGGCTGATGGATTAAATCCATGCTTTGTCTTCTTTTAGTCATTCTAAGTAACTTAACGTAAGTGCTTGAATACGTTTTTCTGCCTTGCGCCGAGCGTCAGTGTGATGTCTTTAAAAGCACAATTTGTCCAACGTTGTTCATTGCAGGGGAATTGGTAATACGGGTCTTAATGCAAGCTCAGGCTTTCATTGACTAATGCCTATAAGAACAGCAGAGAGCCACTGTGCTTTTCAGCAGCATCACCTGGGTCTGCAGCACTTAATGAGTCACAGTGTCGCTTTAAACAAAATTAACCTTCCTTCCTCTCTGGGCTTTGTTTTACTTCCACAGCCTCCATCATGTGGCTGCTTCTTGCTGCTGATGCAGGTGGATGTTGTGGATGTAAGCAGAGACGGTGAAAAGGCTCCACGAAGGCTGTGAAATGTGGGAGTGAAGAGAGAGAGAGTTATTCGTCCGTCATACAGTATTATTCTTCCCCTTTCCCCTGCCAGGCCAGGCTGTAAGTGCAGACGCCAGTGAAAAGCTTGGTGCATTTATCTAGCACAGGTCTTTGCTATCTGTATCTCAGCTGACAAAAGGCCTTATGGTCCTGTGCTTTCTCCTGCAGGGCCTGAAGGCCATTAGTCAGGCCTGGACAGCACATAAAGCTGCACACGCAGTCATTTATTTGTCATCTTCAGATCCTCTGGTTAAAAGCTTCCTCGACTGTCCACATAATAAAACGTCTGGAATTAAAACATAACAAAATAAAGTGTTTAATAATCTGTTTTTCTCTTCCACAGAAGCTCCCAACCACGGGCGGGTGGGTCCGATCACAGGGACGAGATTCCCATGGAGGCGGAGTCACAGGAGAGGAGCCCGGACGACGGAGCGCTGCCCTCTCTGTGTCTGAAGCAGGTTTACCCCAAGTACACCAAACAGTTCAACTACCTGCGGCTGGTGGAGCGCATCGCGGCGCTCTTCATACGCTTCCTCGGGGTCAAAGGCAACATGCGCCTGGGCCCCACGGCCTTCAGGACCTTCATCAGGTACAGATGTGATTTACAGTATCTCACTGGATCCCTTTTGTTAGCGGTGACTGTATGACTGAAAACACTCAAAGGGTCGACGTGTTTTCTTCGTCCAGTTTCCATTGATATAAATGAACGTGTTTAAAATAACGCTGGTTGAAAACGCACTCAGTTTCCTGATGACTGTTTTTAGAACCTGTAAACTGAGCAACAGTAACTTCACCATGGCCTCAGTGGACATCCTCTACATCGACATCACACGCCGCTGGTCAGGAACCATGCCTGATTCTAGAGAAGCAGGTAAACACACACTCACTCTCTCTAACACACACACACACACACACACACATGTACATGGTAAAACAAAAAGGCTCACATTGAAACTACATGTAGAGGACAGCGAGCCGTGTATCCTTGAGACCCGGAGCAAACAATGTGCTCGGAGATAATTGCTTGTCATTCTCCGTCAGTTTCCCTCTGACATTGCGCCGCCATAATTGAAATGAGCCGAGATCACAACGTGACAGCGAAGAGACTGTTGGACATGAATAATTCAGACGTTGCACCTTGCGAGGAATGTTTGTGAGGCGGAGCGGATGGATGGAGATCACATGGACAGGATGGAAGGGCCTGTACAGACGAGGCTGTGGGCTGAATCTGGAATGAGCTCATATGTATTCAGGGAGACAGAAGTCAGAGTCTGTTATTTCTGTGGATGTGCATCGGAGGATTTGGTGGGAATCAGGAAGAGGACGGAACTGTATTTACATTATTACATGTTTTGTTTGGGGTGTGGGACAAAGTTACTTTTGAAGGACACCAGGAGGGATTGATGTAACCGTCCTTGTAATCTCTGCACTTTTAATAACGACCTACAAACTTTCCAGCGTGTAGCTGCCTCTCATTAATTTTTCTTCACTCCACGGGCTCCTCAGGTTTTCTGCTCGGTCAGAATAACTGAGGCTGCAGTCGACATATTAAGGAAACCTTTGGGTTTAAAAGTGCAGCTGCAGCTCCGGCTCTTGTTTCCTTCACAATTTATTGTGTTCTAATTCATCCGTAAGTCACTGCGACCCCGGCCCCTGAGGCAACGTCTGAACGTTAGAAAAAACTGAAATGATAAAATAATCAACAGTGGCTTTTTTAAAAAAAAAACTCTTTAACACAGCAACAGTTCAGAGGTTTAACGAGCTGCTGCCTGGAGAAGAGTAATCTTCTCTTGAAAGGCACAAACATACAGTTAATATTTGTGAGGATCAATATGAAGCAGTTGTTATTATACCAGGTTTCCATGTATAAAATAAAGAATATATGTGGAGTTTCAAGTGGTTGATTCAAAAGGTTGAGCTCAGGTAATAATGTGTATAAGAATAAATCAATGCAGCCTCTTAGATAAAGTGAGAACTCCCTCCCTGTGTAAATCTGCTGATTGATGTTAGAGTCATATTGATATTTCCATCAGATCCACCTGAAAAACATCAGCCAGACAGTTAGCTTAGCACAGCCACAGGAAACAGCCCGGCTCTGTCCCAGAGTAACAACACGTGTCTGCCAGTTCCTCTACAGCTCATTAATCAACATGTTATATTTCATTCATTTCATCTCAACAGGAACTTCCTGCAGCCTCTGTTCTGTTCGCTCGTTTCCTGTGCAGCAGGAAAATAGTCCATGAGTGAAGTGTTTTTTCACACCTTGGTTCCACGCCTTCTTGTCTTCACCTCATCTGCCCTCTGTTTTTCCAGGGATGGGACTGCAGGCGTTCGTGGAAGCCTTTTTCTTCCTGGCGGGTCGCAGGTTCAAGTCCCTGGTGCTGAGGGAGCAGGTGGTGTCGCTGCTGGAGCTGTGCAAGGCTCAGCTCGAGTCCCAGACGGGCGTGGAGGACCGCCGCTCGGTGAGCTGCAGCCGGGCGCTGCCACGAGCCGTCAGGACTCAGACCCTGGGCCTCACCAACCCCCTGCTGGGCTCCCCGGCTCCTCTGAGGAGGGCGGCCAGCCAGGACTACCGGCTGCACCAGAGGCTCAAACCTCGCACACTCAGGGCCAACGTGGAGAACTAGAACGAGAGAGGGGGCGTCGACCAGTCATCCGACCCCCCCCAACACTGCCTTTAGCCTTCTCCACAGGAGCGGGGGAAATTAGGTGTCCACCTCTGCTTGAACCGCTCCCGTGAAGGTGGGACGACGGCGGCGGCCCCAGAGAAGGATAGGCTGGACCCCCGCTTGGCTGACTGTTCCCAGTGTGATTGCTTTCTCTTCAGAGGAGGAAGATGTCCACAGGGGTTTCTCTTTCAGTGGAAGTGGGAACGAGGGACACAAGGAGGTCGGTGCACTTCTCTCTCCCCTCCTGGTGTGATCATATATGAACAGTGTGGTCCAGCCAGGAGCAGGATGTGGCTGCTTCTAATATTCTCACTGATTCTACAGGGCAGCTATTTGCTTCCCTTCACCTTAGTCTGGCAGCACAAACACCGACACACACACACACAGGGAAACATTAGACACCCCTCTTCAGTAGACTCACATCACACATGAATAAATACATAAATAGGTGTAAGGGAGTGAACTTAGTATGTATATTATATTCCTGAATTTGCACAAAAAAAAATCCTTGACCTGTTATATTTGCACAGAAATGGATGTGAGGGTGACTGAGCATCTGTGTGGGCATATTGTGTATGTTTGTGTACGTTTGTGTACGTTTGTGCGCGTGTGTGTGTATGTACTGTACCATGGTTATTTGTGTTTAGTTCAATGGTGAGAGCCTATTTACAGCCGGCGGCTCAGCCGTGCGTCCATTAGTGATGAGTTAGTAAGTATTCAAAGGGAAGAGGCCGCGCTGCCTTTTTATCTTCTTTCGGTTCTGCAGCTATTTTCAGTCAGGCAGCCTCAGACCTCCACAGCACCACGTCAGGGGGAGTTGTTCCTTTGTAGCCACACAACTGCCACAAGGACTTCAATTATTTCTTAATTGCAAAAGCACAAAAATTACACAACCTACACCGATGTTAACTTTATCATTGAAGAAACAAGGCTTTTGTAATTATACCAGTGTGTGTGTGTGTGTGTGTGTGCGTGTGTGTGTGTGCGTCTGGTGGAAGCCAATCAGAGGTCTCTGTCTTTACTGATTTTACAAAGTCACGGTCACCCGCTGAACATTAACGTGTGAACTGTTGAGTAGTTTGTTTGTGAGGTTGTGAGCTGAGACGTGACGTTACACTGACTCATGTTAACTGACACACCTGCTGCAGATGTGGGCAGCTGTTTAAGTCGCACAGTGAACTACACATCTTACATACTGTGGGACTGACACATGCACTGCAGTATGACGACATGAAGTAGATTTATAAGATTATTAACAGTTATCAATTCTATGGATGAAATGTACTGAATGCAAAAAATAATAAATTAATTTTTTCTCTTGAAGCTGAAGATGTTGTTGTTGATGTGACTTTTTTTTTCATGTCCACATGTAGCATGTAGCTGAAAATACACTCACATGTGCAGCACGTCACTGTCGTCATGTGTGATTCTTTTCCCCTGTGGGCTCATTAAAGGCCAGTGTGTGTCACATCATTAGGAGATGATATGTAATGTAATGGCAGCACTGTTGGCAGTTTATGCTATTTACATGAGCCTGAAATAGCATCATCTATTCTCTTATATGTTTTAAGACCTTTAGATATGTTTCACAGAAGCAACCATCTGCCAGTGTTTGCTCGACCTTCTGTCACCGAGGACAGCAGTGCCAGTCAGCGCTGCAGCTCCACTCTCTTCACTCGCATTGGTTTTTTTCCTTTTTTGTCACCATGGCGCCAGGCATCTGTCACCAGCCCAAAAATAAAGATTTACCTTTTAGCTGCCATTCATGTTTTTATACCAAAAAAGAAACACTTTAATAAAAATACAGTATAATAAATTACATTCAAAGTTATATTAAGGGTATATTACTTTACTGTTGAATAGCAGCCACATTTCCTATTATCCTATGAAGGCAGCACGTGTAAAGAAGAGTTATAGTCACAACCATATCTGTCTGCAGCTTCAGCCAACAGAAGCTACTGTTAGTTATGCATGAGATGAGATAGATTTCCAAAGCACACCACCACCACCACACTCATTTCTTCAGCCTCTCCATTTTGAAGATGTTTTGGAGTGGAATTAAAGTCTGTACTCTTTGGCTGTTGCTCTTGCACTTGGCAGGAAATCGGCCTGACCATCAACAAGTGGCCTAATACAACGGCTGTGTTTTTCTTGCCTCTGATAGTCTTTGAGCCACGGGTGGGAGACTGTTGGAGAGTGGTAAGACTAGTGGCTTGTTTTATTAGCCTAATGTCCTAAATGCATGTCTTTGCCCCCCAGGGAGCCTGTTCCACTTGGCCAAAGAAATAAGTGAGCCTCGTGGGGAGCAATTAACAGCACAGGAGCGTTTCTTTTTTAAAAATATACATGCTGCTGTTAATGAGGTCCACCCCCCCCCCCCCCCATTTGATCACATTGTATGGTATGAGAAGACTTTCAAACCGTATCCGTCTTCATTTACAGCTCCAGCTATTTGAGGGAGACATCTCACTACAGAATCTCAATTTTTTGTTGTTAAGGCCATTTTAGGCTTTCTCCAACCCACTGTGCAGAATAACAATCAGGCAGTATGTAGGTCAGGCTCGCTGAGAAGTAGGCACTGCTCAAACTGATCTCTCACATCCCTCCATCATCCCCTCTACTCTGCCTTTGGACCCTGACACTGAGCATATGTTCTCTCTAGCTGCTTGTCATCTATCTAGGCCTGCTTGGCTATTTAATGAACATGTGATTTATCTTGCATGTGCTTGACTTCACCTGAACAAGCCTCAGTCATACTGTACACGCTCTGAACGGAGACGGGGCTGCAGTGTTCGTGGTAGTGGCACACCGTGCACACTTCACCTTAACAGGCCTGAGTCATACACACTCTGTAAGAGATGGGGCTGGAGCGCACATTAAGCGTCATTTACATTTCATCATAACAAAACGTCACGGAGGACAAATGCCAGTGAGATGATCAGAGACACACACAATGGGACGAGGTTTTTTTTTTTTAAAATAGCTAAATAAAACTTTAATAGGTCTAGTTGCGAATGTACATAAATTGCACAGCCACATTTTGTCAACACAAATTCCTCTGTACATTATTGTTTTGTCACTGTCGTCAAAGGAAGCAGAATCCAGCAAATACTTTATACTTTCAACATACTTACAAAAGTATTTTCTACAAGATAATAGAAAACATACAACATCTTTTACTTTATTTATAGCTTTATATTTTGATTGATCTTTTGTCGGACTGGGTGAACTCATGGGTGTCTAACTTGTAAATTATAATAATGTGGATGGGATAACTGAAATGAAAGCTGAGGTTTTGCAACCAAAGGATGCGTCTTCTACCGTGTCCAGATGTATTGATGTAGCATACGTGACTTTTATTATTGTAAACGGCAGATTAAAGCAAGACCAAGTCACTTTTTCTTAATGCTCCACTCCTGCCATAATATACCATGCTACTGTTTTAGCTAAATGCTAAACCACTGTATATTGTTTAGCTGAACAGCTGTTTGCATTTAGACAAAACACAAGGTTATTGTAACAGTAACTGTGTGTTCAATAGCTAAAATTGTTGTTTGCTGACAATCAAAAATTACTTGTCAACTAAGCAAGTAAGGCAGTAACTTCCAACTCTTTAGCTAGCTGAAATGCTAAACTACTGTTAAGCACTTTGCTAGCTGAACAATAGCATTTAGCCACAGTGCTACGTAATCACAAACTCGGTCAACAGAATAAAAATGTGCCCTAAAGAAGACTTTGCTAACATTAGCCAATGTCTGACACCAAAAGCTACTTATCATAACAAAGTAAAGCTGTAATGTTAGCACCAAAACTTTGGATGGTTTGGCTAGCAAAAATGCTTAACAACACTTTGGCAGTTATTTAGCATTGAGCTAAACAGTAGTTTAGCATTTAGCAGTGCTAAATGTGTATCTCTACCACAAATGGAGAAGACGGGTTATGGGTCTTATATAGTTATAAAGTTTAGGTGAAATTTGTTAGCTTTAGCCAACTTTTGCCAGCAAGAGCTACTTATAACAGTCAAAGATTGTAATGATAATGTCAAAATTTACAATTGTTTAGCAAACAGAAATGCTAAACTCCTGTTAAGCGTTTAAATCAGGAGACATTATGAAACTGAATCAATGAGCTTTATACAGCATAAACAGGAGACACCAATCCCTACTGGTCATAGCATACCAAGAGAAACTGTGAACAGCAGTTTAGCTCAAGCGCTAAGTGATTGTAACAGCACATATGGAGAAGTCATGAAGTCAGTGAACTGAAATTTGATCACATTAGCTCCAAAAACAACTGGTAAAAACAGAACAAGTGAGACTTGAGCAGCAAAACCTCCATCATTCAGTTCAATAACTTCAGGTTCAAGAGGAAAAATATTTACTTCTTCTGTCAAAGTGACGTGTTCTTGCTTTAATCTCTGCCGCTCTACAACACAGTCTGAGGACTGTAAGATATGACGAGGAGAAAAGTCCAGTATGATTTTTTTGATTTTTGCTACCAAAGGATTCTTTAGTCTGAGGCTATTGTTTCTATTCAAACAGGAAAAAGCTGTAAATAGTTGTTTTTATCAGATATAACAATTTGAGATTGAGCTAGACCAAAAAAAAAAAAAAAAAAAAAAAAAAAAAAAATCCCTTTCTTCGGTTTTTGAACTTTGCCGTGTTTTTTTTTTTAGGCGCTGTGCTAGAAAAAAGCTAATTATAAACACCAACCACTGAACGTAAAAGTGCATAGAACTAGACTGATGAGAAATACAGGATTGTGCTTGTGAATCTCATCGAGACTGGATTCGGCTTGGCCTGAAACCAACGAGGCATCCTCCGCGACTTCCCGAGAGTCAAACTCCTACTTAATCAGTTTTTTTTTTTTTTTTTTTTTTTGGCTAGCGATATCACACTCTAGATACAAAAACAATAGCTTCAACAGGGAGAACACTGAAAGGTTAATTTAATTGTATAGTTCTACCCAATGAGGACAGGTGACCGACTATGCTATTTCGTATTTACAATATCCATAATGATACAGCAGAGTTTGAGCACAAGATACATTTACAAAAAGCTCTGTTAACATTAGGTAAAAATAATGTAAGCATTTTATTTACACTTTCCCAGGCTGTCCAGCCTTTTGATACACTCAGTTATCATATGTTCACTATATATGTCTGCAGCAAGCTGATCATCATCATCATCATCATCATCATCAACATCATCACCACCTTCCAAAAATTGGCAACTAAAAGAAAACAAATGGTGATACCGACGCTACCATTGGCTCTAGAGCGAGGATGAAGCATGCAGAGCCGCACACTCGATGGATATATTCTGTTACAGGTAAGAAAAATGGATACAAAAATATACAAAATACAGATGCTGCGATGGGATGGTGCGATGACAAAGAGAGATTAGAAGGACTAAAACCCCACGTTAAGACCAACTGTGAGTCAGCATCTTCACATTCAGAAGAATAGGGGGAGAGGAGGAGGAGGAGGAGGTGAGAGAGGGAGACAGAGACAGAGAGAGAGAGAGAAAAGAGCAAGAGAAGAAAAGAGGAGAGAGATGATAGCACTAGGATTAATAGAGTCACAGTTTGGATGCAGCATACTTCATTACCACTGACAAACAAAGCAGTTAAAGAGAGAAAATGTTGTAACTAAGGAGGCCATCAGGACAATGGCTCACCAGTCCAGTGTATAGTATGAGTGAGTGTGTTTGAACACGTCTCTCAATAGCTCTTGTGCTACTAGAGAAAGAAGACCACTGGCCCAGAGAGACAAGAGTGAACGTCTGGGTTTGACCAATCTGTGATGAGCGCCGCTGGGAGAACCGATCACGTGACTGACTGTGCAAGCTGCTCCAAACAAAAAAAACTACTATACAGACATTCCTCTCAGCTGTAGTAATGCATACTGTATGTAAAGGGCTACGCATGGCGGATGTTTGATGGGATGAACTGAAGCGGTGGCGCTCATCACTGGCTCGCCGTGGTCTCCTCCTCCAGGGCTCTAAAGCAAGCTACACACTACAGTCTTTCATCGTCAGAGAAGAAAAATAAAACTAGATCTCACTCCTAAATAAAGGGCTGCTTTTATATTTGACATTATCAAATATAGCTTTATGTGTGTATACTCTATAGAAGAAAAACAAAAGAAATGCATACATCTATATTAAATTTCATTAATATAGTATCACATAGAATTCATTTACTTTAGTATTCATAATACATTTAAGTGTGTACAATTTATTTTTGTATCCTTTACAAATCCACAGTATCAGTTGTGCCTTCTTTTTTTTTTTTTTTTTTTGCAGAAATAGGGGATAAAGTGGAGGTGTGTTCCTTACTTAAGGCGTTTCATGTACCAATAGCTTTTCACAAAGTGCACTACATAGGGATGGTGGGGGTGGGGTGAGTGGGTAGGGGGGGTACAGGGTCAGCGGGACGTTCAGGAACACACCCAAAGAGTGAGAAGGGAAATAAAGAAGATTGTTTTAGACTAAAAATAACTATTTTTAGCTCCTATTTGGTTCTTTATAAACAGTGACTTTGAAATAAAGCACTAAAATAATCCTCTCAAGAAAACTGAAGTGATAATCCTCGATGCGTGTTATTGTTTTTAAGTGCGTCCACTTGGTCATCAAGAGGGAGTGGATTAAGGAGAGAAGAGGAGGACAGGAGGGTTGCTAGGGCGACCATGTCTGGCGGTCATCACCGTGTGTGGTTATATAGTGGTTTGTCCCAGCGACTGCACACATCCACTGGCAAAGTGTTGGACTTGATGGACAGCTTTTTGAGTTTTATATATGTACAAGCTCCCCCCCCCCCCTCCCTCCACGTCCTCTGGCCGTCACCCTGATCATGAAGGCCATCTGGTGATCTTGTTTCCTTGGTGATCTGTCCATCACGCTGCAGTCCCGCCTCTTCTGGCCGGCCGCTCACAGCGATGTCCTTTCTCCAAAAAAAAAAAAAGTAGAAGTGTCCTCTAAAAGTACTGACTGCTTTTAAAAACACTTGCACGCCCTCGCAGTCTGTCGAACACGCATGCATCCCTGCATGCACGGAGACGTCCTCTCGATGAATAACTGTACACTGGCAGGCACTCGGCTCTCACTCGGGGCAGACATGGGGCGTCTAGCAGTTACTGCTGTTCCTGAACTCTCCGTTCTCAGTGATCTGCAGCTTGGTGGGGTTGGTGGGGGAGATCCCGTTGCGGGTCTGCATGCTGTAGCGCTCCTTCAGCTGGGTCAGGGCGCTCATCAGACGGGCATTGGCTGCGTCCAGCGATGCGATGCGCTTCTCCTACACAGTCAGACAAACACAGAGTTGAGTCTCAATAAAAAAAACTGCAGCTAAATTTAGAGACGTGCCGCCATGATCTGCTCCATCTGTTCCTCCTCAGACTCTTCTGCAGCAGCCACATGCAAGAGCAGTTTCTAATTCTCACCCTGAACCTCTCTCAGTTTTATTGTGAGTCTTCCTCATGCAAGTTGGATTCACTGAGGCCCTGAACAGTTTATTGAATTTTTAAAAACACAGAGCAGTCTACAGGAAAATACTGTGAAGCAAAATAGGTTTAAATTAAGATTAAACAAAAAGGGTGACTTGTTAAAGGTACAGACATGGATGTGTGTCAGATCAACGTTATCATCAATCCACAGCAGACTGACTGAAAAACTGACTTGTAGTTTTTTGTTTCATTAATGTTTTAAGTCCAAATTTATTCAGACGAAATCATAAAATCAAACAATATGTGGCTCATGTATAAGAAAAATAAAAAAATTCCCCACGTGTCTGTGTGAACACTTGCATGTGTCCAGTGGTGTTATCTGTATGACGGAGGCTGAACCCACAGCACACACAGCAGCCTCCCTCCCTGTCTTTGTAATGAGCTTTTTATTTTCATCCTCTCTGCCTGTTTACTGAATGAGACAATGTGTTGTCTTACTGCGCCGTGTTTGTTTGCGGATGCAAAGTCTCATTACTTTAGGCGTGAAGGAGATTAATCATCTATACATGTTTGTGTCTGGGTTTTTTTTTTTTTTTTTTTTTTTGGAAAAGTCTCGTCGCAGCAGAAGTTGTGTTCCTCCTCTCTTTCTGTAGTTGAATCACGAATTTGTGCTTGAGTCTCAGTGTTTGCATGGATGTGATGTACACTCCATCCAGAGCACAGAGGAAACAGTATCCAGAGATGACTGTGACAACGACTGCAGCTGTGTTTAATCCATGGTGCCCACACAATCACTCTGCTTAACTTATAATTATATTCCCAACAGTCAACATTCAGAAAGTGAACTGAAAAAAACACTTCTTTTTTTACTCAGAGGGATTTTGGAAACAGTTTTCTCTGAATAAGAACCACCATGGATAATAGACGAGCTCCATGTTGACAGAGAACGAGGTAAGGAATTTGTAAATGTATGTTTTATAAGAAGGAGTGGGAGGGGGCTGAGAAACGCTGCTCAGCCGATCAGGCTTGTCGCTGCCACAGCTGAGACGTCCATGAATTAAACATCTCTTTGTAGCTCAGTGACCCTTTGTTTCCTCGAGCAGAACACACAACGGCACGAACAAATTTGAGACACAAAGACAGGAAAGTACAGTAGCACAGTGGTCGACGTTTTGTTAAAGGGCCGAACTGACCTGAGCGTCGATGATCTTCTGTTTGGAGTCGACGACCGCCTGCATGTCCGAGTGATCCTTCTTTAGCTCCTCCTCCACCGACATTAACCTGCACATGTGACGGAGCAGCATCAGTGTGACAGTGACACATTTAAACAACGTCTGAGTGCTACACCAACTCCTCCTCCTCCTCCTCACCTGCTGATGATGCCCTTCATCTGGAGATCCTTGTCGTCCTGCTGTCTGCGCAGACGCTCCTCCGACTCCTCCAGCCTGGCCTGGTACTCCATCAGCACCTTCTGCGCCTGTTCGTCCTGACCCTTCAGCCGAGCCTCGTACTCCTCCAGCTTCTGCACCGACGCTCGCAGCTTCTCTTGCAGCACCGCGATCTCCTGCTGGTACTGAATAGAGAGGAAGCCAGATGAGGAGAACATCATCATCACCATCATCGCTGTTGTCATTATCATCACCATAATGATGATGATCATCATCATCCTCGTCGTCATCAGTCCTATCAGCAGGCGCCCCTTCTTCATTACCATAACTGACAAGAACAAAAAGAAAGAAATGTCTCCGTCAGGTCTGAGACTGCTTCCTGTTGTTTGTGCTCATCTCTGTCTGGAGCAGAGACACACACGTTGTTCATCTACACACACTCCTACATCAGACCTGCAGCTGCACTACAGCTTTCTTTCCTCACAAATCAGTTCGCCTTTTAATTAAATGATCATTTTTCTTCCTCAATCAATTCCTCCACTGACAGCCATAAGCTTTTTTCAATACTGGCAAAGCTTTCGCTGCAAAAATTTAAAACTGGTATCAAATGCAGCCGTTCGCTCTGTCAGACCTCGGCTTTGGCTCAGAAACGAACGACCTGCTGCTGAAGTTAGACTAACAAAAGAAAAAAAAAGGAGAGATGGAGTATAGAGTGAATAAGACAGAAGGCGGGGGGGGGGGGGGGGCAGTGAAGTAGGAGTCAAGTTTGTGAAATAAGCTCTGAAAATCTCTCTCCCTGACCTCTGACTGGACCCTGAGACTGAGGGGAAACAAACAGGAATCAAATCTCTCCTGAAAAGAAAAACACATTTCTCAAATAAACCTAAAGAGCCTATGACGTGTTAGTGGAGGAACAGTCAGAGTGATGCTACACACAGCAACTATATGTCAAGCATCTACAGCCACACAAGCTGCTCTCTGAGGTGCTGATTAACCAAGTAGTGCTAACAGTAACAGTGCTAACATGCTGATGTAGCAGCTAATGTTTACCATGTTCACAGTTAGCATAAAATATTTGCAAACTAGCACTAAACACAAACAACTGAGGCTGAGGGGGATATATTCAGATTTACATGTAACTGCTCATGAATAAATTTCATTCTTATTATTAATAGTTAAACTGAGGATGTGCGTGTTGTCATGGTGAGCCGTGTTCTCATTGACCTCATGGTGGCACTAGAGGAAAGGTCAGATGTCACCAGAGTCATAAGACTTCATCCTCTGGGGATGATGAATGTGACATCATGACATAGTTCTGTGTTTCTGTTGTTATATTATTAAATCTCTTTTACTTGATGTTTGATGGCTTTGCAAATATTCAAAGTCTGAACATTTTTGATATTCAATATTATAGCATATATCAATATTAATAACAATATATAAACAAAAAACAGACTGCCCAGTTCATCTATGAATTACACGTGAGCAGGCTCCAGTTCGTCGTTCAGCTCCAAGTGTTGGGAACATTATGAAACACTCACTATCAGAGCTCTGAATGATCTGATTCAATTACAGTGAGGATGCTGCTCAGATCGTTTATCTTTCCTTGTCACCTTCTACTTATTTTCCCACGTCACTCTTCCTGCCCACCGCTGGGACATTTTACCCATCAACCCCCCACTTCCCGGGAGGAATACTGACCTCAAATAGATTTATCTTATCGTCTGCTCTACCCTTTCTCTCCATCTCCAATATCCCACAGCTCTTGTCACCAGATCCCCCCGAGAATGAATGACATCTACTGTATCTGTGGCAGCTTTTGTCCTGCGCCTCTCTGCCTGCACTGCTCTCACTCTAACACACATTACAATGAGTGTGCACAGCATCAAGGTCTTTCCCTGTCCTCTCTTCTCTCAAACACCAAATCACAAGCACTGCTGCATTGTGACACGAGACAACAAAACATCTTAAAACATGAGAGTGAATTTGATGTTAATAATCTCTCATGACTGTATCATCATCATCATCATCATCATCATCATCACCATCATCAACATATTAACTGGGCCTGTGTCTTGCAGATGTGAATTTGAAATCAAACAAAACAGTTCAATTGACACATCTGAATGTTGATGTGAACACACAACAGGACAAAACGTGAGAGGGAAAACAAAGGTGGTGTAAACAGATGCATCTATGCACCTGCTCTCCTGACGTTCCAGGTAGGGTTAGTATCCAACCCACATATTTCACATTTATAGAAAATTACTAAGGAAAAGTATGGAAACCTATTACATAACTGAAAAAAAAAGAAAATTATACAAAAGTTAATTAAAAAAAAAAAAAATTCTGCCCCCAAACAAAAATGTAGTGAAAAAAATGTCAAATTAAAGGGGGAGTTTGACCAAAATGTGTTATTTTAGGTAAAACCACTTGGGCTTATTTGACCAATGTCTACAAGATATAAAACATTAAAACCAAAAAAATAAAGAAATAACAGTTTTTTTTTTCTAAAATAAGAGAAACACTCAAAAGATGGATGTAGAAATGAACCACGACTGAGTTAATGCTTTGATGATACAGCAGGTCATAGGAAATACGGTGACATAACAGAATGATTTCATGGATGGTCAATGAAATCAGCAAGTTAATCACTCAATTAATCGTATCAACTGTGATAGAGCTGATGCAGCTAATTAATAATCCACGCCAAATAACTATAGAGAAACCCTCATAAATACTAAACAACTACAGAAATAATGCAATGCAATGTAACCAAGAGGGATTTTTGCATTATTTCATAATTAAGTCTCATATCTTTTCTGACAATCATCATCTATTTGAGGTGTAAACATGAGTCCTTTCTGCTGAGAGACTATAAACAAAGAATATTCAAGAGGAAAGCTACATCCCCAGCGTTAGTTTTTAAATTAGAAAATGCTGACAGTGTCTGATTATTGTATTTTAAAATGTGTTGAGCAAAGCAGGATTTAATTAAATTATGTGAGTGAATTAATGTGACTTATGTGGATTTCTCTTTTCTCCGCCCAGCGAGACAAACACATGCCTTAATTTGTGATAGATGTGTGAGTGTTTGTGTGTGTGAGGAACTAGTGCAGGAGCTGCATTGTTCAGACTGCGAGGACCATTAGCTGCAGCTTGTCTCTAAGCTGCTGTGGAAGATACTGTTTTCCAATTCTTCTTCTACTGCTATTTTAAGGTGGCTGTGGCTTCTTTGTTAAGACTGAAGTTATTGCCTTCTTTGGTTGCTCTCCCTGCCTGGGCTGCTGGCTTCCATAAAGTATGAGCTATGTTAGGATGACAGGTTTGTATTCATTATGGATGGGGGGGGGGGGGGGCAGCATGTGGCAGCCAATCAAAGCACAGAAGCGAAGCTGAGGGTGAATATTTGTAAAGGTTGCTGAGAAGAGAAGCAGGAACGTAGGCAGAGGAAGCAGCAAAACGCCTCTTTCTGCCTCTGTTCCTCACATACGGCGGATGCATGTGCACACAAGCTCAAACGTCTGTGTGGATGTACTGCATGTGCACGCACACACACACATACACACACCTGCTTTGGGCTATTAATTTCATTCCAAAGATGGTGAGAAAAGAGGAGGGGGGGGGGTTGTGAGGTTGTGAGAAGACTTTCGAGGTAGAGAGATTTTTTTTTTTTTTTTTTAATGAAGCAAGAAAGTTAAAGAAACAACATGGGAAGAGTCCATGTGCCACTGCAAACTATATTTCTGCAAGTTATTAAAAGTATTGATCAGAAAAATAAATAAAATCAAACTGCAGTTTTTGTCATTAGATGTCAGATATTCTACTTTGAAAACATGATGCTTTTCCTCGCTGATTTTTATATTAAACTGAATATTTTCAGGATTTTGTTGGTTGAATAAACCTCTGTGTTTGCTTAAACCTCATGCGGCTCAACAGGCCAAGGGACTGATAAAGAAAAACTATCAGCAGTTTAATGAAGTTGCTGCTGATCTCCAATCTCACCTGCTATACTTGGCATCACAATTGTGCCGCAATTATATGTTATAACTGCTTTTCTGCCATTGTTGCTGTTGCTGTAACGTCCCTGCGGCTGACGGCCACAGCGAAAATACCAAAACAGCATCAGTGGTAAACAGCCTGAGCATCTCTAACAAGCCAGTATCTGGGAATTGAGAGACAAGAGGAATCACGGGGTCACATGCAGAGCACTACATTTCCTATTTACCTGAATTTCATATAATAAATGGGCATATTATACTTTGAAGAGACAATATGGGTTCGTCTAAGGGGCCTCAGGCTTAGAGGAAACTCAAGGGCGATGTGGGAATAGATGCAGCCGATAAGTGAGTGTGTTTTGAAGAAAGAGGTATGTGAAGGAGCTAATGAGAGGTAAAGAAAGGAAGGACAGTTCAAGTTGAAGTATCAGGGCTGAGGGTTGAGGTGGTTTGTGAAAGGAGGGGGGTTGGTAAAGGTCAGAAGTTGGATGAGGAGCAGGTTACCTTCTCCACCTGAGTCAGATCCTCTCTGTTTCTCAGTGACTCGGGCTCCATCCCCTCATGGTCTAAATACTGCACATTCATATTCAATAGCCAGGCTGCTGTGCGGTCCAGCGCACTGGGGTTCACTGGGGAGGGGGCCTAGTGAAACCAACACAACACAACACACACACACACACACATACACACGTACATGAGCTGAGTGCAAGTGACGGGGGAGAAGGGGGGAAGGGAGGGGGGAGGAGGGAAGAGGGAGGAGGGCAGGTTGCAACAACAGCACAGAAACAACAGAAATAAGCTTGAAATGCACCAACTCATTTGGATTGAAAGCAGCAGGTGGAATGGATTCACACTCCTGTCTTCAAGCTCACGCCATACACTGCAGCACACACTCTGGAGCACTGATTTACATGTGTGAGTGTGTACACCTACAGCGCCTTACTAGTCGTAAGAAAAAGGTAAATTCAGTGATGCTGAATGAACCAGCTGAGGTGTGTGTGTGTGACACTACCTGCCACATCTCTGATGGACAGATGAGTCGAGAGCAAGGCCGTGGTGAGTGGAAACGTGGGATGTTTTTATAGCCCAACAACCTAATTTGCATTAAACGCTTTTGAAAAGGCTGAAATATCAGAATTGTTAATAGGTGCAAATGGATAAAACAGAATAAAAGAGGGGAAAAAAATGAGACGCTTGCGTCGGCCTACGCATGAAAAGTGAGTGAAACTTTCCGAGGCTGTTGGCTTTAGTGCCCTCGTTAGTGGCTGATGCCAAACCTGTTAATTTAATTCCAGGTAGATTGAATTAAGAGATAAATCCACTGTCATTTACAATCGAGATCCAGCTATTTTAACAGAAAATAAATGATTTTATCTTCTGTCTTGTGTCATAACCCATTAACTACACTGAAGGAAAACTTAAAGCCACCATGTGGAATTTAATCATTTCTGACTTTGGTGCCGTTCACTATTAGTATCAATAAAAGGACACCTATGGGATCTGATGGTCACTGAGAGAAAAATGGACTGTAGCAAATTTTCACTTCTACTAACAGCTCACATAAAACACAGCATTGGACAAATTACAAGTTTGATGATAGCGCTACATCACCAAAGATTTTACAGTGTCATCCTGAGGGGAAAATGAATGAAATGATAAATTAATGAACTTAGAAACTGAAAAAAATTGCAGGATCACAAAAGATAGGTGGGATTCATCCTCTGGGCACCATGAATATATGGGAATAGATCTAATAGATATTTCATTTTCATCAATAGTGGTGGACTGAGCAGCTGATGAGCTCCCTATAGAGTCATGGTGCTGTGGTGGCTGAAAAACAATAATCTAAAATATAAATAATAATAATATTATACTCAGATTTACACACAGTGGCTTTAAAATGCTGGACCTGGTGCTGAGTTCCCTGAACATCCTAATGATTAAATTAGGGTGTGGTGCTCTCCTGTGGACAACTCCACAGAGAGGAGATCAAGACATAATGATTAATATGCAGATGCTCTCCCCATCAGCCTGTCACCAAGGGCAACCAACGACCACTGTTTTTAATTGCAACCTAGAGCCCCTGACCTGCCGATAACAAACACAGACTCACCGGCAAAGGCACTGAGGAGAGTGATGATTTTAAATGGAAACCTCCCACTGTGACACACACACACTGGGTAAACACAGCGGCCCAGTAATACACTGCGTGTGTTTATATCAGTGACGTCTGTTTTCAGCGCCTTGTGTGCACATACAGTATATCGTTTGTTAATAAGATGCTAATTGTGGCTCCACCGCCCTCATTGTCAGCCCATTAAACTTGACCAGTAAAACAGTGGTGAAGCGATGAGCTGCCTGTATGCAAATTACTGTCATTACACGCACGACGACCATAGTTCATTAGGGCACAATGTAGCAGAGTGTCTGAGCTGATCCACCCACACAGCCCTTCCTCAACAGGCTTCGAGACAAATGAGTGTTTTGTAATAGCTGCGTTTTCTATCACTGTAATTTCAGACGACCGCACGCTGAGACAGCTACAGTACAGTTCATCGTTTTGGATACATTGCGCTCGAGTCCCGTACCTGTTTGTGCTGAGCCCTCTGCTTGGTCTCAGGACTGTCACCTTTAGAGGAGGAGGACTGCTGCCGTAACCGCGCCCCGCTGCCGGGCCAGTCGGGGGATGATGTCATCATGCTGCCGGAGGAGGGCCGTGGGTAGGGTCCGCTGTTGAGCAGATTCGGAGGCGTGCGGCCCCGGGTGATGCTCTGAGGTGGAGGCTGGTCTATCCTCCGCTGTGGGCCGGCGCTGTTCTGTCTGGGGACGGAGGGTTGGTGGGGTGTTTCTGTCAGGGACAGCTGTCGGCGGTTGAACTCGCCGGAACGCCTGGTGTACTCGTCTCCACTGCTCCCCCCGCCACCTCCGCCGCCACCGCCTCCTCCTCCACCATGATTCAAGAAGGTGTGCTTCCCTCCTGCTGGTCCATCCTCGTTGTTGCTATGGGAACTGACAGAACTGTGGCACTCGGAGCCCGAGTCGGTCATACCGCGCGGGGACACGGGCAGGCAGGCCGCCATCTGGTAAACTGGATTCTGGAAGGAGAGGGGGGCGAGGAGCTGGGCAGGTCGACCTGGGGTGCTTTCTGCGCCCGGGGTGGTAGGGGTCTGGCCTGGCCTCCTCAAGGTGGGACCTCCGAGGATGTTGCCTTGTGGGACTCTGGCTGACCACGCGCCACCAGAGGCCGAGCCTTCACCTAAGGAGTCTGAGGTACTGGGGCCTGGGCCACCCTCCAGACTGCGGGGGTCCTGGAGGTCGACCATGGACAGGCTCTTGCTGCCGTTGGCCATGCCCAGGTCTGGCTCATTGGTCTCGGAGTAGCTTGAGCTGCGCGCTGGGGAGGGCTGGATCCCTGAGCTCCTGGTCACAAAGAACAGATCCTTGTTTTCTGGGGTGGGGGAGGGTAACCTGGTGAAGTCAACCAATCTGAAAGAGACAGTCCGAGAAGTGTCCATGTTACAATCACTAATTGATCACAAATTAATTAAAACTCTTCATCTATGGAAGCCTATAGGGGACTACATTAAAATGACAATGCAAACATGAAAATGAAATTAATTTCACATTAGCATTATAATTTTCCACACTTTCACACATATGTGTCATGTGAGTAAAAAAAAAAAAAAAAAAAAAAATATATATATATATATATAATGAAAATGCTATGATGTAATTTGCATTTTAATTTTCACATACTGGTAACTGCCTTCTGTTGAGATATTAAAATGAAACGGGAAAAGCTGTTTGACATTTAATTTTCAAACTTGTATCCTGCTGTACAGTTTGCATTCGTGCGTGCAAGCGAAACTCGCAATTAAAATTTACATGCAATTCAAAAAACGAAAATCAAGACAGCATTTGACATTTCATTTCCACAGACTTAACCTGCTCTACAGAGGACAGTATTCAAATGCAATAAGAGAAACAGAGTCACCAGTCTATTACATTTACATTTATGTGATACCACGGTCTTTTGGTGTAAAAATGAAAATGCCAAACTTGATAGGTAAGACATCAGTCATTCTCTGTAGGCAGGACCTACCTACCAGACACTGACGTAACCAGTGCTACTCCCCCTGCCTCCACTGCTAACAATACTACTCCAATTTCACTTGAAGTTTTGATCGTCACTGCAGGACAAGAGGTAAGTAAGAGCGGCATTTGCTGATCTTCCAATAACGATTTTGTCTCCCAATCATCTCTATCATTCACGTCACGCTCATCTCCTCCCTCCTTCAGTGTCCTTCTCCCTCTGTTCCATTACCCTTCCCTCCTTTAACTTCTTTCTCCTCTTCATTCTGCTCAATTTATTCCCTTTTTCAATCTTGGCACCGTCTCTTTTTTCTTTCTCCGGCTTCTCGTGTCACTGGTTAGTGGATGAGAAGCAATTAGGTGAGAATGGCGAGCTCATTCGAATGCCATTTCAGTCTTACAGCTTGCTGATGTGGAGACACCACACACACCACACACACCTCGGCCAATATGTGAGCAGTTATTGTGATGAAGTGAAGAGGCTCTGACATCAGGTCATACAGCGACATCACCTAATTAGTTCTATTGATCCTGAGCCCCTGATGAGTCTAATGATGCCAGCTGTCTGACTCTCTTCCTGTTTCTCCTGTTGTCTCATCTTCCTGTTGTATTCTGTCTGCTCTCATCCACCTGCCTGCATGTGGGAGGTGGTGCGTTCGCTAGCATTGCTTTCTCTGGCTATTATTCATATCTCTGGTCTTTTTGGTCCCTGTGCCTTCATGTTAATCTTTCTGAGTTTCACCTTGCCATTGTGCTGCCAGGCAGCGAGAGGACAGGAGATAAGTGAGATAAGGTGCTATCTGAGTGTGTATTCATCTGCAGGAGAGCACATGAGGTTTCATCTGGCTGATGTAAACAAACAGGGGTGACACTGTGATTGTGTCATGGCCTCACCTGACAAACATTAACACTCAGCAAAGATGGTGGTGTAAGAAAACACACTGGCCGCCTTTGAAGGACAGCGGGTGTGTATAGTATCAGTGTTGGCTTTACAGTTGGAGGCCCTATGCATTATGTCAGTGTTGAAATCTGTTTCCTCATACCAACCTGTTCTGTGATTAGCCTATCTCTAAATCACTTTCCAACCCAACCAGTAATCACATATGCCCCAATCTGGCTGCTGGTTATAAACAGCAAAGGCACAAACACGCTGCATGGTAACACAATGACCTGGGAGTAAGTAAATGACAAAATACTGTAAATAAGCACAGCTATGTGTGCAGCCTGCAGAGGCAAAGGTGTCCTCCATGTTTAGAACAGACACTTGGATTTAATGATGATGGATGACCCAAGATTTCTGAGTTTATATCATTTGGAGGATAAGAGTCGGATATTAAATCTTCACATCCCAGTTTTATTTGTTTTAAGCGATTCAAGGACAATTTAGAGACTTATTAGAGGCACAGATATTTTGCTCATGGATTTAAACCATTATTTATCTGAACTTTAAAAACTTAAATTAGGGCTTGTTAGGAGGAGAAGATCTGCAGAATTTAACTGTATTACAAATGATATATTTAGAGTTTCCACCTGTATAATAGTCGACATCATTACCACAGTGAAGATAAACAGAAAATAATACGTTTAATCTTCGAGACTCCCAGAAAATCTTTAGTCTTCACTGTGTCCTTGGTGATAATTAAATGATCTGAAACCAAACCGCTCATATTTCACACACTCCATCTAATTGTCATCCAATTCTATATTCATGATTCAGGAAGAACATAGAAAACAGTGCCATCTGCATAAATGAATAATCTCTGATTCTGCACCAGCTGGGATCTGAAATCTCTCTCTTACCCTGAAAGGTCATTGTCTATGACCATCTTCTGCAGGCCGGTGGAGATGCTGCAGCTCGCCTCGGCAGGAGGTGAGGCCATGTGCTCTGAGGACTGTCCAGGTGTCATCTGCACACTCGACGGGTTGGACAGAGCGGTGTTCACCTCCCGCAGGATCCTGGGCAGAGGACCCAGCTTAGAGGCAGCACTCTGTGAAGCCAGAGACACAATTAAATTTAAGCCAAATTAAATATTACTCTGGACCACTTCAGTTGGGGCATTAATTGGATTTCATTTAAGTGCTATTTGATTGAATTTGATATTTGCATATTTTTTAGACCAAGTTATTTTCCCTATGCGATGCAATCAACTCTCTTATTCAGAAAACACTAAATAATGAAATAGGCTGCCTGGTCTGATGGACTGAAGTATCAGGCAGACTCACTGTGATTTCTGAATTATTGAAAGATAAGGGTTCAGAGAACTAGATGCTCCACTGAAAAAAATCTGCCCTTTATCTAATTATTACAAGCTTCCCATCTGCTACCAGAGCTAATGTGCACGTCCTTGTAAATCCATTAATATGCTTCATCCAGCCTGTGAGGCTTCAGTGTTCTCCTCTTGCGCGCTGTTTATGTAGTCCAATGATAAATTATAGATTTTATGTATGATAAACATCCTGATTCTGAGTCAATCAACCTGAGTCACGTTCATTCAGTTCAACCTGTACATGCACAGAGAACTCTGTTACTTGTTGGACTCTCTCCTTTATAAAACATGTAGCTGCAGAATATATATTAATGATATAAATGAATGTATTACAATTTTCAGTATAATTGGTCCAAATCAGCTACATACTACAATGTACAATGTCAGCGTCAACATAAAACTCCTCATGTAAGAAACAATTCACATAGGAAAGGTGTAAAACCATAAATATAAAACTCCTCCTGCAGTATGTCCAGTACCTGGTCCATCTGGGACACCACCTCAGAGAGGAGGGAGTGCAATGTGGAGAGTTCCCTGCCGAGGTCGATATACCCTCAAAGCCTGCCGTGTTGGAGATTGTCTCTGGATTTGAGATTTCGAGCAAGAAGCGCTGCATGTTGGTCCACTCGTGCTCCAGGAACTGGTTCATGAAAGACATGTACTCCTCCTTGTTACCAAATCTGATGGCACAGGGACAAACAGGAGAACAGGGGAGAGGTGTAAGGTTTTTAAATACCTGTATTTGCCACTAAAAAGCTCAGTGTGCACTTGTCTCTGGATTCAAAGATCGTGCCGAAAACACAAACTCACTTGGTGAAGTTGGCCAGGTTTTGGGTGACTTTAGCAATAAGCGTGAGTGTGCGTGCCGTGCGGTCGTCGGGATACTCCTGCATCAGGTTGAAGAGTGATGGGGACATGATGGCTGGACAGAGGAACCGCAGGAACAGAGACGCACTGATTAAACGCTCGCTGATGTCCGGTCGGCCACGGTTGCTGCATTCCTGCCGCCATGATGCGAATACCTCTTTCAGTTCTCGCGGAAAAACACTGTGGAGAATAAAAACATACAGGTTTGTTTTTGAGAGAGAACTAAGGATTACCTTTCACTGATAAGAGTGTGGTGATGTAGAGGAGAAAAACAACTCAACAAATATTCCTCAACCTTTTCTGCAGAGCTCACAAAGTTAAATTCAGGACCTTTAAAAACATTATTAACACCAAATAAAGTGCAATATAAGACACATTTCAGTATGGATTACACAAATATAAACCAGTACGGATGGTAAGGCCTAGAATTACTATGGACTAGTGAAGGGATGGTTGGAATAACCAATCAAAAATAAACAACACAGCAAATGACATTTTGATGCTATAAATTCCTTTTTTGAGTTGTCCAGCAGAACAAACACCAACTGTGGTGACGTCTGTTTACTGTTAAGAGCTGCACTAAGCTATCTGACGCTACCTGGCCTTGAAGAGTACACAAACTGTTTATGGCCCATGGTGTATAGTTTTATACAGAGCATTTTAACAAAGCTCAAAGTTGTGTTTCAGATTTATTCACCAGTATGAGTTGATGATTTTGCAGAAGGCCAGCTCGCAGCACATCTTCAGGTTACTCTGGTGTTCTGGCAGGTCACCTGACGAACACTTGGACGGATCCACCTCACAGTTCTCATCTGATTCATACAGAGCTTTGATGAACTCACCTGAGGGGGAAAAAAAAAAACAGAACACGAAGTCAGAAATTAAGGAACATGTTTTTGCGGATCCACTTCCTGATATGTGTGTGTGTGTGTGAGACTAGAAAAACACACAAAGGGAACTTTGATAGTTCCTTTTTTTTGTTTGTATTAATGATTTGATGTGGTTATAAAGTCATGCTGATCTGGGCCAGAGGAACAATGTGATGTCAGAACTGCTGGGAACAGTGTGATATTGTTAGACACTGTAGTTAGGCCAAACTATAAACTAAAAAAAAAAGGAAGTTATTTTTTAAAACTCTTGAGTTTGACCTTTAATAACAAACACTGGGACAGAAATATGGAGAAAAGTCTTAAGAACCAAACAAACTGTGGTAAAAATAACTACACCCCCCTTTTGTTACCTCCATTTGGATAAAAGAGTTTTCTTTAACGGTATGATCTCAGCGAGTCAACAGCCGGTAAAAGGAGCCCCTGTTTATCTTGGCAGTGATCTGAGATTATTGTTCCACTCTAATCAATATCATTGGAATGGGGAACAGCAGTGCAGGGGGACTACAGAGAGGCTTGGCTGTCCTTGTGCTGCCCCAGTCGTGAAAACAACAATGCATAATTCACCAGCCCTCATTTTTTTCTGCATCAACCCTGTGAGGGACAGAGGAGAAATCAGGCAGTATTTCTAGTTGCAAACACAGCCAGACAGAGAAAGAGCGAGAGAGACACACAAACACGGAAAAACATAAACACACACGCAGAGCATTAATATTAGCAGCATACAGGTGGTGAGTGCCAAGAAGGATGTGTGTCATTTGGAGATTAAACTACTGCTGTGTACATTTCTGAATCAGGCAAGGAGAACAGAACAGTGCTTATTGTTAGGACTGCAGTCAGACAAACACCCTGCTCTGCTCTGTCTGTCACAAACAGATAAAAATTGTATTTCAAAATAAATATATTTATTTAAAAATAAATATTTTCTTCGGCTTGAACCATTTAAATTAGACCTACTGCTTGTTAGCATTCACGTGTAGCTCAACATCTTAATTAACCCAGCTTCAATTTATCCAATTTAATGACAAAGTTCAACCACAGGTGAAGCCGTTGGGTCAGAGTCTGAGTTGTGTTGTTCATTATCAGCCTCCAGAGCAAAAAAAAAAAAAAAAAAAACGCAGTGATGACAGAAGAGTTGCTGTTGTTGTCCTGCTGTCAGAATCATTCTTAGAGAGAGAGAGAGAGAGAGAGAGAAAGAGAGGCTGACTATCCACTACATTTAATTAAGTGATGCCGGAGGTAAGTTAACTACCTCCAGAGTGAGTGAATGGCTGAGCTCAGAGGTGAGTGTGAAGAGGAGAGAGAGCAATGAAAAGATACGTTGGGAGCAAAGGTGGACAAATAAATAATAATAAACGTCGTTCTTGTTCTTTTCCCCTGCGGCCTGCAGAAGATGTAGGAGTGATTGACACATAGACTGGAAGCCATAGTAAGTCTAAAATGAATAATATAAACATGGACAAATACAAAATGACTGACATATATGTTAAGAGTAGGTGGAAGTAGAGAGCTGGACTCACCGAGGGCGTCCTGCAGATACTTCTGTCCCACCAGTTTGAGGTATTCCTCTATGGCCTTTGTGGCTAATGTGTTCTCTCTGAAGATGAGGTGCTCGTTCTCCCCACAGCGGTCCACCTCGGACATCATCAAGTCTGTGAGAAAGTCCTGCAGAAAATACACAAACAAGACCAAGACAGGGTCAGACTTTGAGACTCTACAATTAAAGAACAGTTGATAAAGATGTGAAACAAAACAGCACGATGCAGGAATCCATCTTAACTACCATAAAATATGATGCATCCTTGGGAGAGAGTTGTTGAGAAAAGAAACAAATTCAAGATAATACAAGTCTGGATTTGTTTTGACAATTTGGGAGCAATGAAAACAAGATATAAACAAAACAGAAATGATAATATCACATTAAATTCAGTTCACATGGAAAACTGCTGCTTATTCAGACACCCAGAAGACGCTTCTCATCATCAACCATTTGGAGACAAGTCTGTGACAAGCTGATGAATATAAAATCCATGATATATATATGTGGGTGTTTTTGGAGTTTATATATATTAAGGACCACATGTACAAAATACATTTATTGCAGAAAAGTTTGTGCTCAACAAACAAACTCAATGCTAACTGCTCCATTACATTCACTGGCTTTTTGCTACCTGTCTAAACATCCTACCATCATTGGTATAATGTGTGTTTGACGCTGATCTGATTTGATCAATTCTTGATATGAATACAACAATTACAGCAGCTTTAAAAGCAATATTAATAAAACAGTCATTCTGACTATCGGTCTGTTTTTGCTAGCAGTACAGCTCATTAGCGTCACCTTCATCAAGTCAAGAGACATGAAGTGGACGTGATTCAAAGTATCGCTACTCAGCTGCACCTGTGCTGTGTGTCAAACAGGAAACAGGAGCGTCCCTCAATGCACTGCTCTTCCACAACGTGACACGTTTTCAAAACACATTTTTAAAGACCAATGAACAAGCACAAAGAATAATTCTGTCAGCGCAATGAAAATGAAGGGAAACAAAACAGCTCTATTCACATCAGGCTTTCAAGTTTGACAAATCCACGAGCTGAGACCCGGCGACGGAGAGAAACATCATGTTCACGACTGAGCAGACAGAAAAATAGTGACAGGACTCCCAAAACAGCAGCAGCTAACATTTTCTTTACCTTCATTCAAATGCTCTAAGACTGATTGTGCTTTTCTCTAAATTAGCAGCGTGAATTAGGCTATTAATGTTTATCCTTGTTTGTCTCAGAGCTGATAGCCATAGGAGCTATATACTATTAATCAGGTGGAGAAAAATAACAGGCGGAGACGGGCTTTTAAGTTTCTAAAATTCAAAGTCTGAAAAGAAGAGATGGTGATGCAGCCATCTGGGGATGAATCATCCCTCGTTTATATCCCTTCAACAAATTTGTAGGTGTACTCTCATGTAAGTCCCCTGGCAGCTTGTTAAACTAGGGGAACCGGCGCAGCAGCGAGGGAGAAGGGAGGCAAGTGACAGATGTATGGAGAGAAAGAGACAGGGGAAGGAAAAGGAGGCAGAGTGGAGCGCTTTAAAGAACAAGAGGTGGAGGCAAAAAGCAAGCAACACAGACACTCTGGTGGTTTCTATAGCTACGGCAGAAACCTGTTAACTGGCTAATCAAAGACAGGCCACAGGGAGCCAATCATTTACTGAGGTGCATGGAAAAAAAGCCTGGTTAGTTATATTATATATATACAGTGGTGACCAAGTCTGATCCTGCACCACACAACATATGAGAAAGTCATGGTTGAAAACCTGACGTGACCTCTCGGCTACAGTTTGCAGGAAGGCGGGTGGGATACTGTGAAGTCAGCAGATGAGATGAGGCCAAGTGTGACACATGGTGGTGGAAGCGGCGGCGGCGGCGACATGCTCTGGGTGATGCTTCCCTGCATCTGACCTGAGGTGACTTCTCTGATGGTAGAGGGTAATATGGATGCAGGTATAATGTATACAGAGAGATCCTGGGGGTGGAGAAAACCTACCACAGCATAAAAACTGCACACAATATTAAAGTGGCTGAGTCAGAGTCCAGAGGGAGGGGGGGCATTATGGATCTATACTCCTGAGTCCAGTTTAGCTTATTGGTTTAGTTATTTGATACTTATCTATGACATAATCCATAAATTAACAATACATGAGTCATTGTCAAGTTAATTGTGAGTAATTGTAAAGATCTCACTTGACACGTGCAAAGCTCATGTGTCATTATAAATAAAGCAAGCAGCAGAGAGCAGCACACTCAACACACAGACGCCTGAAGAAACCTGACCTTTTTGGTGTATAGACACCCATCCCATCATTAAACCAGGGGTGCTGTGTATGTGAGTGTGTGTGTGTGTGTTTTCTTTTTGGAGGGGAGGGGGGGGGAGAAAATGTCATCCCAATTATGATCTTTCCTTTAACCTCTACCCCTCTGTGGCTCCCCTCCCTCCTTCCTCTCCTTATGCGGCCACTGAGGCGAGGCAAATCCAGGCCTGATTAGAGAGGACAGTCAGATGAAATGGAGGAGGAGAGGAGAGGGACGGAGACGGAGAGGGAAACTAGGAGAGAGAGACATCAAAAGAGGAGAGACAGAATAACAACAGAATATTTCCTGCTGGTAGCCTAAAGAAAATTCGATCCAACCACCTCCAACAGTAAAAGTCTCACAGCGACGGGGCTGCACATGAGACGACCCACCTACAGGAGATGATTTCAATCCATGTGTGTCTGTGCTCACTCACTGCTGGATTTATGGTTCGAGTGTTTATGCAAGAAAGATTTGAACTTATATAAAAGACATTACATGGACTATATTGGTCAGTTTGCATATTTCATCTCTGTGCAAATATGTTATGTCGACTATTTCTCATCACACACACCACATGTTCTTAAAATTGAGTTTTTGTGCCAGTCGGGTCCCTGGTTCTCATTTCTGTACGCTATTATAAAATATAACTGCATCCTGACCATTTCCTTAATTATTTTCTTTTTCAATTTGTGTTTTAACAGCAAGTTAATTCAGTTGTGAGTAGGACCATTGGGAAAATTCTTGGGTTCACAGGCAACATCCCTAATGTGCTTTTGTGGTTAGGAATTCAAAACGAGGAAGATGTGAATTTGTTTCTTTTGTTAACAAGACTAGGACTCAGAGGCCACACTGTGAAGCTATACACTGGCACAACGGTGCTTTGAGCTAAATGCTAATTTCAGCATACTCATAATTTATTGTCCTTTCCTAACACCAGGGACAAAAAATGGGAAATAAGTTCTTCACTTTGTGTTTTTCTATCCCTGACAAATTCCCACATGTGGTATTTTACGAATACGACATACTGTTATTAATAAACCAAATGAAACAGATCAAACAGAATCAATTATGACTAAACACAAAGTGAAGCAGAGGCAGATGGGAATGTCAGTCGTTAAACCAAATTATTCTACTAAATGCTGACGCTAAAGAAAAAAACTAATGGGATCACTGAAGTCATGAGGATCCATCCCATTTGGGACCAGGAGATGATGTAATTACAGCCACGTTGCTAAGGTGGCTAAAAAGCTTGGTAGGTGGCTCATCATCCCACAACTCAAAAATAAAGCCAAAACTCTGCTCCCTGTAATAAATGACCTCCTTCAAAAAACTTTCAAGTCTCTTCAAGTGATATTCATCTCATGCTGATGTATGTCAAAACAAGTGGCCGCCTGAAAGGTAGGAAATCAATGTAAACGTATAAAGTGAGCCTTGGAAAATGATCAGTCATGACGAACCACGGGCGTCATAAACGTCTGAGCAATCGTGTCCCTAAAAAAGAGACTGCAGCTCTGTCCTTTTCCCTCCTGTCATCCATCAGCCTGTACTCCGACTCCCCTCGATCCTGCAGCCCCCCCACCGTCAGCCCTCCCTCTCTCTGCTACAGTGCTAATAAGGAGAAGTAGAACACTCTCTGTATCGCTGCCACATCTCATCAACCAAACCATGCCTCAAAAAAAAAAAAAAAAAAAAAATCCACCACCACCACCACACAGTGCACAGAGAAAGGAGGGTAACATGAAGATAGGGTCGGGTGGATGGTGCAGCATGGCTGATCAGATCTAATAAATAGAAGACAGCCCTGTTGAAAATGATGAAGTTCACTGTAGATGGGGTTACTTGCCAGTAAAAACTCATAAAGTCATGTCGGTTGCGCTGCTGTACACACAACAATCTCATCAACACCAGACACAGTCATGTGTGTGTGAGTATGCGCAGCGCTCACATCTATGTTCGGCATTATTCTGCTGCACAATGTGCTGCCACTTTACCGGTTTATCATCTGAAAACCCCCTGAAGTTTAAAGAATCAACAACAACATCATCTGCAAGATTATCGCTGCAAGTGTCTCTCTCTTGCTGACGTGCTGTCAGACAAACCCGAACAAAGACCAGGACGCTGTGAGAGTTTGAAATGACAAGTTCTCCAACTGCTTGAAAAGCTCAAACATAAAGTCTGAGAGAGAAAAGAGAGGAAACTGAAGAAAAAAGGGTCATGTTTTATACTTGGTGCTCACACAGATGTTTTTGAGTGTGTTTCTATGGTAATATAAAGAAGAGAAACACAAGAGTGAGAGCAATGAAAACGCCTTAAAAGGATAATACTGGAGCAAGAAAAAGCATGAGAATATTTTCTTCTCAATTCAACCTCTTCAAACCAGTCTGTACCTGAGAGTACACAGACCTGTCAACGAAGTTCAGATATCAAATGAAATCTATTCAACTCTGCCTGAATGTTCTTCAATGTATAATGGGGCTGAAATCAGTGGACTTTGTGTTGTGTTAAAAAAAAATGATGGAGCTGGAGTAATGGATAAATGATGATCTCATATGATTTTGAAATGTGCTCAAACAAGCGCTCACTTTGTTTTCAGGGTGTCCTGCTGCTGACCTGATATTTCAATGTAAGAAAATGTTTCATCTGCTAGTATCATATTGCAGCTATATCCATCAGAGCACGAATAAAGATTTTCATACTGCCGTAAATGCTCATACTTTGTTCGCAGATTGTTTTTATGCTGCGAACAAAAAGACAAAACCCATTACTGGAGAACTGATGGACGATGGAAAGTAATGGGATCCATTAGAAAAAAATAAAATGGAAATCACCTGTTGATGTTTTTTGAAGTGTGTATACATACAGTGTGCACCACGAGACATTTTTGGGCCATTTAAAATTACAAAGTCTGGGCTCAGTAATTGGAGAACTGTCATAGATAGGTGAGAAAAGAGAAGTGAAAGTGAGGGGAAAATAGAAACCCGTTTAACATTAACAATTCCACTGATTGATGAGCCTGGTTTTTCCAGCCTGAGGCAAAGGGCTGAAGAAAGATTCAGGGGGAGAAAACAGGAACCACTCCAGCCACTCCATTCTTCACTCTCCTCATCTTTCCATCTCTCTCTGCCTCCCCTGGACTCCTTCTCTAGAGACTGGTAGCTAGTATTACAGCGCTATAGCCTGCAGCTTTTCCTGTGAGGGTCACATTGGGTTGATGGAGGACTTGAGGCCGAATGGAAATGGAGGCAGCTCCTCCCATCGGCACTCAGGCTTGTCATTCAACACAAAAAAACAGGAAAGGCTGCAGAGCTCCTGATTTAGCTGCTCGTGCACGTGATCATGATGACGATAGGTTTGACTGGAGGGGGTCTTACGGCAAGTGTCATCAGCTTCCAAACCTCATGTTTGCTGACTTGCTGTATGCATTTCCCGCGTTCGCCTGTGTGTATTTCTGTGTGGTTGCAAGTCGTATAAGTGTTAACACCATCAGCGTACAAGGCTGTGTAATCCATATTTGATCATCAAATGGACATTTTGGCCGCTTTAACATGATATTAAAGTCCATTAAGTGAAAAGTATGTTTTTGAAAATCACTTCCAGATGGTTAACACTTTTTCAAGGCCTTTCCAGGCAAGATGGCATTAGGTATAAGTGATATACTCTCATCTAAAATTCTGATTATGCTTCAGAGATATGTTTAAAATGAGCCATCACTCACATTAGCAGCTCTGCGAGGCTGCACAGCCGTTGTGTGAGGTAAATGCTAACAGCATGATGCTAACATGCACAAACCAACAGTGCTTACATGCATGATATTTGGATAGTTGTTTACCATTTCAGTTTAAGGTGCGAACATTAACTAAACAGGCTAATGTCATTAGTTCTGCAGCAATTTCTTCATAAATTGTTTTGGACAATTCAGAATTTAGACTAAATGAGACTAGATATTAAGTTAAAGGATCACAGAACTTATTAATAATTCATCCTAAGGGCTGCATGAATGTCTGCACAAAATTTCATGGCAATAGCTCAAAACCATTAACGTCAACATGTTGGTAGCGTAGAGAAAAAGTCAAGGGATCACTCAGATTGGTAAGATTCATCATTGCCATCCACTGAGTCATGCAGCAAGTGTGGCTAAATGGGAGAGGTAGATTTTCTAGATTTCTATGAGGAGACATCAGAAAGATATTGCATCTATTTTTTAACACTCCTGATGAACAACTGTCTGTGGCTGCTAATGCTGCACAGCGTACGAGCTAAATGTTGTGCTCACTCCTCCGGGCAAAGGAAAACATGGACAATCCAATCAGTGACCCATTTCGACACGCTAGTAAAATTGAACTTAACTGGGGGTGAAGCTAAGCATGTTGCCAAAGGACAGGAAACAATGAAGGGAAGTCATTGTTTTCACGGTTTTGATTTTATATTTGATCTCTTATGTTTTATTCTAAATCGTTTAAGCAGTCGATTTGTATATCTTGCTTTGCACATATATGTCAGGCATCTAATACTAAAATGTAAATTAAGCTACTGAAAGTGAATATATAGGACATATATAGGGAGAGGAGAGGCGGGGAGAGACAGTGAACATGATCTTAGCGCCAACAGAGACATCAAGAGGTTTTTCCGATCGATGTGTTGAGCATCACTGTAGAGCTGCATGTTTCCCTCTGCAGCCTGCTGCTGCTGCTGCTGCTGCTTGGCTCCACATCTAGACAATGTGTTGTTGCAAGGTGAAACTACATTTTTCTAAGTGCTGTCCACCCCCGTCCTCCTTAACCTCGCTCCTCTTTGTTGGTGTCTTCCCCTTTTTCTTTTTGGCTGCTTTCACCTCTGCTCCTCCATCACTCTGCGCTGCCAGAGGACGGTTACCAGAAATCAGGCTGGAATTAATAAGCAGTCCGTGGAAGTGATCATGCGCTGCTTTTTTAGTGTAAATTGTACAGGAGAGACTATGAGGAGGGCAAGTGAAACAATGCGCTTTAGTCTCATTTCCTGTTTGCTGTATGGTAGATCTATGGCTTCATGACGAGCTGACATCTACTGAACTGTACGTGCCCTCTTCCTCTCCTCTCCCTCCGACACTGCTCATCTTTTTTAATCAAAAGAGGGTTTATCTCTTATGTCGTCAATAAAAATCACAGTTATTAAACAGTCTGGTGGCCACTACATAAAGAAACCTACAAGTTATTGTCAAAATCAAATATACTGTAATACTGAGGGTATTGACAAGCAGCATGTGATGAATACTCACAAGCCTCTCAGGGGACAAGTGATTTATTCAAAGCTAAAAAAAATCCCTGCACCACCAGAGCCCCCCCATGTCACGTTAGTAAATCATCTGTCACACCATATTACATACGTACGACAAACTGTGGCTGCGTGCAACAGCTGTGGTGATGAGCATCACTGCCCACTGATGACAGCGCTGTATGCATTAATAAGATTGCTTGTGCTTAACATAACTGGAGATGTGCTGCAGGCTGACAACAACTTACCACAGAGGATGTAGAGAGGAGAGGAGAGGCTCACATATTTCGCTCCTCTTAAGCAGGGCTGTTAGTTTACCTCGAGGAGCACTAACATAAAAATGCAACGGCATAATAACCAGAACACCACCCTCCTCTGGCCAGTTATCATAAGGATAAATCCTCCTTATCGTCACATCCAACAGTCGGGCGCCGCTGAGAGGAGCAGCAGCAAAATTAGAACATAATCTTCCCTAGGGTTGAGGCGTCGAAAAGACTAGATCAATAACGCAGAGGATTCATGCCAAGAGTGGATATTTTCAGATGAAAGAAAGGTGAACTTCTCCAGGCATTTCTAACACAGCAGAGAGCCTGTTATTGTTACAGTGGAGCTTCTAATAGTTCTGTTTGGGTGTGCAGACATAACAGCGTGTCTCAGCGGGGAGGAGATGACCTGGTGTGGTGACCTTCCAGCACAGGAAATCAGCACAAGCACTATGATTGGATTTTTCAATTTCATTTCCGCTGCTTTTTATGGCTTTAAAAATCAAACAAAATCAGCTGACAAAAAAACTAGAAGGTTTATTAGGGCCATAGTGTGCACCTCTGACCTAATCCTGCACTATCTAAGACCACATCCATCTTAATACAACTGCCTCTCTACTTGCTCACGCATAAAATTGAATAAATGACCTGCAATCACCTGCTAATGTTTTGAGATTAGATATAGGTGTGTGTGTGTGTGTGTAGAGTTAGCCTCTGAGCAGCGATGCAGGGCGTGCCCATCGTGCTCACCAATGCATCCAGACATCAATACAACATCAGCAATGACATCTCTCCAGAGAGCTTTGGCCTCAAGATGCAACCAAGCATGAAAGAGAGATGAGGGAAGACAAAGACAGAAAGTGGGGAGAGAACAAGGGAGAAGGAGTGGGTGTGCAACGGAGCAGAATAGTTGGGGTGTAATTATTTGGTGATGTGTGATAAAATGACACGAGAAGAAGCAGAAGTGTTGCATACTAATGGTCCTTACAACCTGCAAATCTGCATCTCTTAACAACTGCCAGCTGCATTTGGAAGCTGTTTCCCACCTGTGCACAGCTGATTAAACACGATGCACATGTGCAGAACTCCGGCTACAAAGAGTTACTGCTGCATCTTCACCTCCCGTTCACCCTCTGTGGGTGTAGGAGAAGCTTTTGTGACTTATCTAATGCAGCTGTAACCCATAGTCTGTCTTTCTGTTGCAAACTACTGAAAGCCACTGTGGTGATGACTGATTTAGACTCACAGGGTGGATTTGAGACAAGATACTTAGAAGACAACACAAGAATAGCAAGGAGGGCGGTAAATAAGCAAAGGCTCTTTTAAACATTTGCAGGGAACCAATGAAACCAGGCTTATAGGATTTTTCTTGAGTTTATCTTTGTTCGAGCTGAAACGTGATTTCTAACTATAGCTCAGTGAAGTTCATGAACAGCACCCCATGTTGCCAAAAAAAGAAAAAAAGAACATTCATTGGATATGAGACGAGCAAACCATCCACAACTGGCAGAGACATGAGTATTTAAAACATCTATGCAGCAGAGGAGGATATCCTAATTAGGCCTCGGGAATATTTTAGGGAGAAGTGGTTTGTTGGTGGGACTGCGGGCTGTGCCTGGCATGACGTGAGTGCTTTATCCATCAAGGCTCAAGGAAAAACCATGCACTCAAGTGTGCGTGTGCTGCCTAAATATGTCAGACCACTTCACAGTGTCTTGAATGATGAAAGTCTTTTCAAAAAAGGAATCTGCAGTAACTAACAGCGCTGACGCTCAACGTTTCGACAGCTGCTTTCATTAATTCTTCCTGTTTACGTCAGTCCAAAGGTCGCTGCTCGACTATTCTTCTGAAGCCAAATGCAGCTTTTCTCTGTTTTTACAGCTATAAACACACAAAAAACACTTGTACTGTAAGTATTTTTTTCACATTTTCTTTCTTTTTTTGTACACGGAGGAAGTGAGGACACTGTTTGAAGGTCTCTCTCATGATTAGCAAATCTTTACACAACATCTCTGGCACAAGTGCTGTTTCACCAGCAGCGTGTCCCCAGCCAGCAGAAATCCTACTGGGAAGGGAATATAGTGAGGTAAGAGAGAAAGTTGAAGTTTTAGTGCTTTGCTCAGAGGGTGGGGATTAATTGAAAGTAATTAAGGATGTGACTGTCTCTTCAGGGACCAGTAGGGGCCCTCTCCCCCCATCAATCAGCAGCTATCAGTGCTGTGCCTAAACCGGCAGACTGGTGGTACAGTGTGGATACACATCACTTCTTAAGCACTAATCACACATCATTTCACTGATCTGTGATAAAGTCGAGGAAAGTTTCAAAGTTCTGCTGATGAGACGCTGTCAAAGAAACTAAACTGAGGTACGAGTTTCATCGCAAGTGACGAGGCAGAGAGGGCACAGAAGTTGATGCTGCAGCCTGATGTGACACTGAGGATGGCAGGAAATCTTTAAATGAAGTGAATTCATGTTGTTTTTCATAGTTTTTCATCCATATACATTAAGACTTTATCCTCTCATACTGTATCTATTATTTTTTTGCTGTGGAGACAAACGCTGTGTTATCAAAGTAAAGTAAAACGTGGCTATTTTGGATGGATGGAAGATTACTTGAGTCCAAACAGCCTGCTGTCATGGGAGACTTAACTCCTGCCGCGGTAGACTAATCTCCTCGTGCTCACAGCGCTGCAGACAGCGGTGGATATATTGTGCTTCTGTCCTGAATCAGTATGCCGTGAAGCACTGCAGGGGATACATGTAAAGGATTAGCTTGAGTTAAAAATGTAATACAGGCTGGTGCAGCAGGAGGAAATCACCTCTCTGTCTGGTCTTTGTCTGCTCTGTATTACAGCTGTGGAGGTCAATAGTTCATAGGATGAGCAGGAGGCAGAGGACTGGTTAACCTCTGAGTGCTTCTACACTGTTTTGCCAGTACCTGATAGAAAGATAAGGGTCTGACTTGCTAGGTTTTTTTTATCTGGTATTTCTCTGTCGAGAGGGTAAAAGTGGGGAAAATGGAAATAAATCACTTTATTGGTACTAACCTTGGCCTTGCCGGTGCTCTGCAGAATGTGGACCAGTGCACACGCCATCTCCTCCTTGTTCTTGACGCTAATCCCGGGCTCAAGCACGGAGCAGAGCAGCATGTAGTTATTGGTGGTGTACTCTGCAAACTCCTTGTACATCTCCATGGGAAGGATGTTCATACTCTGATAGCGAGCCTTGATCCTAATCATGGGCCCAGATGTCTTGCCCTTAGGGGGGTTGGGTGTGCTGACTGGATACCACTTCTCCACAAACTGCCGCCCGGTGACGGCTGCGACAGGGATGTTGACGAGTCCAATGTAATTGTTTTTATCTTTCTTTTTCTTCTTGTCCGTGTCTTTGTAGAGGTGTGCTGTGATGCTCTTGATGACAGGCAGGTTGTTGAACTCAAAGTGCTCTCCCCAAAACACATTGTCAGTCTTAAGCTTACAGGTGGTGCGAGCGTAGAGTGAGTCATCCAGACAAAGCTCACAGAAGTATTTCTTTTTGGCTGGCAGGTCCTTGGCCTCTATGATCCACAGCCTCAGCATGTTCTCCACCCGACGACTGTTGTCCTGGAGACAGAGGGAGACGACAGGTGGGGGTTCAGTGAGGTCTTTGAAAAGAAATTTGCCAACAACACCACTGAAATCTTCAAGAAAAAGAAGAGATCAAAATGACAGTTTCACTCAGAGGATGCACTGGGTAAAGATATCCAACCTCGAGATCTAGTATAAATCTAGGAAACCTTTAAAAATCAACAAATAAAGCAACAGCAGAAAAACTGATAACGTTCCAATAAAAACCTGCCTCAAAAAAAGAAAAGTCAGTGAGTTCGTCGAAGGAATTTAAAAAGCCTTTATGTCTTTTTGTTTCCAGTCTTTAAAGAGCTACGAAATCTGGCTCCTACATTATTTCACACAGTGCTAACCCATTCTTATGTCATCAATTGATTTTACCAAAAGTGGGGCCTATTATTCAGAGTGCCTTGAAACCTACCACTGAAAATGAAGAGGGGAGGAGAGAAGCCAATAATGAAATTTATTGGGGTGAAACAGTAGAGCCTTTCATAATCACAAGAATGCTTTTGAATGCTGAGATATCCTTGTGACAACAGTATCTGGATGTGTGTCATACAGTAGACACAAACACAAATACATTTACCCGCAGTGTTTCCATCAACATACCTGTTTGTACGTACCTGTTCTATTCAACATAACGTACTGTAAAATCTTTCAAATATTACATGTGTGGGGCAGGAGGATTGTCACCTTCTAACAGAAAGTAGGTCTTCTATTCAGCTGCAGGAAGAACTGGTTCAAATCTCTGGGAAATGCCAGGGCTACTTCACTGACCCCACCAAGACACAGCAAAGCAGTGGCAATTTTCGAAGCCCTCAGAATTACAGGTCAGGGCCGATTCCATCTGCCACTAAAAACAGGCACATTTATTTCCCCTCTACTATCCTCCAAAAAACATCAAACCTTGAGAAATGCCATATCGCTCCACTTCCCCTCGCTCTGAATTCCCACATTTTTCACCCATGCATCCACAGATGTCAAGTTCCTCCTCTTAATCCGTGTCTGGTTATGTCACATTCTTGCACCAAATCTCAAGACGAGCTCGCTCTTGTTCCAGTTTCCAGGTCCAGCCTCCACAAATCCAGAGAACAAACCTCCTACAGACGCCGACAGTGATTAGCAATCGCTTCCCTTCCTTATTTATACCCTCAAAAGATGCCAGATAACTTGACTTGTATGATTCATGTGCTGAGTCAGCCAGCAACCAAATGGGACAGGACAGCTCTACCGCTTGAACCAACAAAATAGGAAATCAACAGTGTTTCATAAACATTGTGTTCTCTGTCCCTAGATCCTCTCTGACTCTGTTTCTTCATATTCGTTTCTCAGCTTTGACGCCTTAACTCTTTGCAGCACTGATCTCCCTGACGTCAGAGAGCTGGATTCAAATTTCCCTCATGTTTACTTCTGACTGAAAATGAAGATGCTCTATACGTACAATTAGAAAGTTAACTTCTCTATGAGTGTCTTTTCATCCACACAACAATAGAGCTTCCTCACCTCAATTGCTAATTATCATAATTACCCACAATTATATCATACAGGAGCTAAACTGTACGCGTTCAGCATTGTTCCATTTATATTGATTACATAAAGTGTTTTTCTTTCCTCTCTTGTTCCTTATTTTTTAGGATATCCGTATCTAACTCCTTCTACCACACACCAGCAACAGAAATAGGGACTTTATTGTGAGGTCATAATAACAAGGACTGACCAAGAGCACAAAGTCCAGCAGGTTGTAATTTTTCCCTTTGTTGATCCATGTGTAGGCGGTGGCTGTAATCAAGATTTATGTTCTTTTCGAAGCAGTATATAAAAAGACTTGATTGAGCTTGATGCCTTTGCTGAGTGGATATAGATCTTGGTATAAACACATTTCATTTTGCTCACTTTCATGTTTGACTTTTATCTTGGATCCAGCTTTTGAGCAGTAGTAGTAGTAGTAGTAGTAATAGTGGTAGTAGTGGTAGTAGTGGTAGGACTGGCAGACTAGGTGGTGGTAACAGCTGAAGGAGCAGTTGCAGTTGTAATATGTGAGTGAAATTGTGTGTAATCTATTCAGTAAAACCTCTATTTTCAGTATTTCCTCATGTGTCTCCAGTTCCTGTGTTTGCCAGAAAACTCTATGCAGCATCTAATCTCTCAAAATCATAAGATAATTGAAGATGCACAAGCAAAAGGAGAGAGAGACAGATATCACGCATTCTTGCCAAGAGAGATGAGGAGAAAGACTCCAGTGCTATTAGAGATCTTTTTTTTCCATGAAACTTCTAATTAGTGACTAATTTGCTAAATAATGACAGATGAAGGAGCACAGACATTGTAAGATTAGGACTATTTTCTTGGCTTGAAATTGCCACACTCCCTCTGCCACAGCTGTGTTTGTCAAGATTACAGATGGCATCCATTCACAGAAGAGGAAAACACTTTGGGAGACTCCACGACGTTCATCGCTGCAACCTCTGCATCCTCTGCTCCTGAGGCGTACAGGAAGCGCAGGATGAGCACAGCTGGATGTAAACACATCACAGACTGTGTTTCTGCACGAGTTACGACACAGTGTCAACATATATATCATAAATCTCATTGTCTTTATCAGTGTTGCAAGATTCGGGTTTGAAATTGGGACACATGTATATATGAACTTATTAATGCTGATTACTTCACACAGCCTCATCCCACCTGCTGTGTATTTACATACCTTGTTGGGCTGCACCGCTCTCCTCAGATTCTCCATCCATTTGTCTCTCTCGGCTGATGAACGGCAGGAAAAGCATTTGCTTCCCGTGGAGGTGGTGACCTACCGGCGGGACACCGAGAGAAAGAAAATGAAGGCTTTAATGCATAACAATGACAGCGAGATGAAGTGGAACAAAAATGGCTTTACTGAACTTCATAAACACCACCTCTGTGACGGAAAAGAAGCTTATCAAAAATACACACACACACACACACAATGGTGGATATGAGGAGACTGAGGATGACTTGGTGGTGCTGAGGAGTGACTGAGCGGTGTGAATGGACAAAGGAGAGAGATGACAGCTTAGTAGGCTGGGTGATGACGGAGTGATTGAATAAAAAGTGCTCAGAGGGACGGAGAGAGAAAGCAGGAAACTGCAGGAAAAGAGGAAATGATGTAATGAGCGGGATAATAAAGATTAGTGGAGATTTCTGGTCCCTGCAGTGTAGGATATAAAAGTACTCAGTAATTTCTTCCCCTCTGCGGCTCCTGAAGGATCGCTACCTACAACTACAGCTACTAACATGCTTGTACACACACATACCATCCATGTGAATTCTTAATTTCTAGTCTGCTGATGATAATGAGGACACATCAGAGTTCACAGAGCCAGCAACTCCACAAATTACCTCCTGTACTTCCATATATTACCTCTGACCAGGGAAGTGTCAGCTGGAGCTAACTGCTTGCTTGTCACTTGCTTCTGTGTTTTTCATAAAGCTGAACTTTTGGCTGTAATTGGCCATCAGCAGCAAATCAAGTCAAAAAAAGCAGCTGCAGTATTGATGTGAGGTGAGAGGAGGAAAATTTGCTACGGCCGTTAGTTTCAATTAAACCAAATGAATCCTTTAATTTTTTTAAGTTGTTTAAATTTGAATCATATTGTTTTCTTCTCTTCAAAGATAAAGATTTTCTGTCATATGTGCCAGAAACTGGATCTCTGAGCTGATGCACTTCAGGAGGTTGTATTTAACACTATTTGCTATTATCTCTCCAAAGAAAAAAGCAAGTCTGAGGTCCCAGGATCAGAGTTCAGATGACCTAGAATTCAAAAGCAAACTAATCAAACTTCTGAAAGTTTTAATCTTCAGCTTCTTCTCTGCACTTGTAATGCATGCAAAAGAACAAGCTGTAAACACAACATTAATGAATATAGTCACCCTCTAAAGTTGCTGTGGTGAACGTGTTGGCCAACAGTTGCCTTTCTACACACCCAGCAGACATGCAGCGACATTAGCATTCATTTTGAGTCATGTGTCTGGTCGATTAATGTAAGTCCAATATTCACTCTGCTTTGATCTCTGGGTGTCAAATGTGGCTCATTAGCAGGTAAATGTTCCGCTTTGTTCAGCGGCTAGTCCCTACATTTATCTGACTGCATTTATCTGCATGATACAGAGCAAGTCTCAGTACAGTGAGTTTAAAAATCTCTTCTGTTGTGACTGGAGACGAAGCTGATGTGAGTGATGAGAGAAAAGTTATGGGTGGTAAAGACAAAGCAATGAGCTGAGAGACCCAAACATCTTTCAGATTAAACAAAGTCACTTGAATCATTTGCTGATATAAAATTATCGTCTGAGCTTGGTGGCTGGATGCTTCGTAACCGATGAATATTTTGATAGATGCAGAGATAATCAGTTGCAGTTATTATCCCATAAATTGATAAAACAATACATCCGAGCTTTACATATCCTATACAGTAAATGCCACGAATCAACACTGTGTGTCCAGAAAATTTACATGAATATCAGTTATGGAACTGTGGATGGCTGAAATAACTCCATAGCAACATCGGATATATACAGAAGCTGTGCGTGCACAGTCAAATGAAGCGGGGTCAGTAGTGCGAATGTGCTGCAGGACTGTGGAGGATGAATGTGTACATGTGTGCATGTGCCGTATGTGTGTGTGCCCCCTCACCTCAAAGCAGTAGTCCTGCCCGAGGATGCTGCTGTGAACAGGCTTGATGATAACCTCGTCCTCCATACTTAGGTCCAGGGCTTCCACAGCACTACTGGGGCTGAGCAATGACTCATGGGAGCGAGACTCCTTCAGCCTTGGCATCAGATGAGATCTAAGAGTGGAAAAGAAGAGCAAGAGAATTGAGTCACCCTGCAGAGTCTGAGTGGAGGAAGCGGGAGAGAGAGAGAGAGAAAGAAAAAGGGAGCATATGCACTGCACGTATTAGCGAGCGTACATGGTGAGTGTGAAGAAAGAGAGTGTGAGGATGACGAAGAGAGGATGCTCCACTTGCCTCAAAGTCAGCGAGTTCTCAGCAGGAGGAGTTTGCACACCACTGTATGTGAACACATGTTGGTACACACACTTCTACGCTCACTCTGCTAATGGATGCACTATGACTTCTAATTTACAACTTTGAACATCGATGAGAGAATAAAAAAGCGAGAAAGATTTGAGTCAAGCTGTGCTGCAAACTGGTCCGTAAGAGGAACCACTATGAACAGGATGCAGTTTGTGTCATTGATTATCATTAACAGTCATGCTTTCGACAGTTTCCAGGATGACTGTGCTATTTCTTCAGTTTTGAGGCTTCAATTGATGAACACAAACTGCACAAACAGAACGTTTCTCACAGGGCAATGAAGACGAGTGGACATTTATGACAAGAGCTCATGGTGCACTTCAGAGAGCATTCAGCCTTGTCACAAAGACGACCCTGAAGCCCCAGTGCCCGACCATTTATTAGCCAGAGAATATAAGGAGTCAGAGTGAAGAGCTTTTCACTGTTTGCTGTGTTTGATGTTGCCCTATTTTTGTTGTTTTTCAAGAGTGACTGACTGCCAACACAAAGAAGCTAATGTCTCCCTCCATGTAGTGTATATATGTGTAGGCTAGTAATCCACATTGTTCAGCAACAATGGCTATTTTTTTTTTTACGTATTTAAAGCTATGTTGCTCTCAAACATGTTGCGATGTGAGCTGACCAGACCAGAATTGTTGTCAAACAGCAGCCCACCATCAACCTTATCCATGTTCCAGTCAGCCTTGCACTGATAAGAGGATGAAAAGCTAAATATGCTAGTGGGGGATGTAAGCAGTCACATAAACATTAGCCCTTGACACTCAGACGCTGGCAGGATGCAGCAGACAGAGGGTCAATTGCTGGTGTAATGAGAGAGAGCATTCTTTCAATGGTGCCCTCTGTGGACAGCTTACACACTAATCTAATGCATGTGTGTAAATCTGTGTGTGTGTGTGTGTACTGTATGTCTCTTCTATGGACTAATGGAAGAGCATTCCAGGAAATATGCAGCAGCCGTAATGACAGATTAGCCAACGCATGCATAGCTTTGTTGTGAAATCCACTGTCCAATGTGGAGTGGATAGTAATCTTGTTTCATATCTCACTCACGCACAGACACAGAGCGGCGAATTTCATCCTCTGAAATAAAAGAAAGAAAGAAAAAAAAAAACACACTACAAGTGCAAACAGCTCAAGGATAGCTGTGCATGTGAGAATCCAGTTTTAGTAGCTCCTAGCCTTTTCTATAGCTGCAGAGGAAAGTGTGCTTGCACCTAGCTCTGCTTTGTGATTGGCTGTCTGGGTACTGGGCAGAACAGAGAGCGAGTAAAAGAAGCAGAGAGGAGGGGAAAGAGGCTTTTTTTTTTTTTTTCTTTTTGGCCTGGTTGGATGTGTTGATAGAGACAGGAAGGGATGGCAACTTTATGTGCATAGTCTCAAAACATCTAAAGGGAATGACCCATGCGAGCATTATCAATTACATTTCTGATATTTAGCCCCAGCTGATGGGAAGCAGGGATTCTTAGAGCTTGAAGCCAGCTCGGCTCGCCAAAAGCAAGATCCTCTGGAGTAATACTCTGCATGTTGTGAGGACAAATTGCCAAAGAGAGAGGAATGCAACTTTACTTTGTTCTCCTATTATTATTCTCTTTTCTCCTCAGCATATCGCATTATAAGAACATTAGTGTCAGTGGGGATGGTGGGAGGCTGTGAAAGTATGAATTGATGAATAATAATGCTGGCTGTCATCTGTATGGCACTGTATTAAATTGTACTGTAACGTGTAATTTACAGCTTATTGTGGCCCACTTTGTTATAATGACAATGAAAGACTGTCTGGCATGTGAAATCTGCTCATAACTTCTACATCACCCAGTATGACACACTGCTCATGTCAGCCTCTGTAAATAAGCAGAATTACAAGCAGGGCCCGCTGTCGTTGTCGTTGTCGTCTCCTCATTTCTCTACTCTGTGGTTCCCTTCCCCCTGCATCGTCTATTCTCGGTAAATGTCCTCCCTTGTCCTTGACAATTCTCCAATACTCAGCCTCAATCCCTCTTTCTCTCAGTCAGTGTTTACCTGAGGTGGTGGTGGTGGTAGTGGGGGGGGGGGGGGTATATTATGTGGATTCTATGGTATACATCTTTCCATCTTACTTTCTTTTTTCTCTGGTCTGCTCATCTGTTTAACTTTTATCCTCTCTTGGCTGCCAATCACTCTCCCTCTCTTCATTTTCTGGGCATCATTCAGTGCTACTTAAATATTTCAGATGCTTTTGCCCCTGACCACTCAGAAAACTTCAAGTGGCTCCTACCCAGACAACTGAATTATGTACTGTAAAGACATACAGACTTGAAAAGGTCAGGCCATTAAGAACAGTCTTTGCAACATCCCCTGTAATCGTGACAGGTTCTTTTCAATGAGCAGAATGATATCTTATGTTTCGAGATGAAATGATTCTCTGAAAACATTTGTATTTCTATAAGAAAAGGGGTTGTTTCTGTAACGACGTCGCACAAGCTTTGAGTGTATTCCTGAAATTCATTCAAAATAAAATGCAAATAGATGCTTGTTTCCATCAGGTACATTTATGCAAATACCTTCTGCAGGATGTGACAGGATTACACAATTACTCAAGCACCAATACCTCTGACACACCATGGCATTTCAATGCTGCCATTTGCGATTTTAATGAATGAACTTCTGACCCCCTTTGCCCCCCCTCTTTTTTAAGCGATAAAAGGAGTTGCCGACATGAAACAAAAGCCCCATCTGGACTCAAACTGCTGTTCTGTGCAGTGATGCAATTCTCGATCTTTAACCTTCTGTTTGAGGGGCACATGATACAGCAGTGTGGTATGAAGGCCATGATTACAGTAGAAGCAGCAGAATCATACTTTGTGATAAAAAATAAAAAAAACATCAAATGAAACTATTGAATAAACACAAAATATCCTGATTGGTGCATGTAGTGCTCAACAAGACAGTAAAAAATAAAGTGGATAATGTTCCTCTGAATCAGTGTTACTGAGTTACCTCTGACATTTAAGATTTTCATCATTTGCAGACATCGCTGGGTCGGTGATGTCGGTGCACATTCACTATTTAGGAATTTATGCTACTGCATGGAGCCAAGTTTGAGAACTAGATTCACTGTGCCCTACTAAGGTTCAATAGAAACCCAGTTAGGGGTAAGCACCGGAGAGAGCAGAACAGAGTAATGGATTCTGAGTGTGTCTGGACTGCACCCAGTGTGCTTTGTCTCTGCATCCTGTAAAAAGAGTTCATCTGATAGCCTGTCTGGGATCTGATACAGTCTGAAACCTCGGGCCCATACAGGCGTCAGAGCACTTAGACTTCTAACACACTGACTTGCTGGCCAGCTGGCTGCACCGCTCGGGACTATATTTGTACTGATGGTTCAAGATAGGCTGAATTAATGCAGTGCAACTCCAAATAACAGTGCCTTCAAAGTCCACATTGTCCTGGATTGCATCAAGAGTATGTATTACTTCACCATATTCACAATATACAACAACAACAAAAACAACAACAACAACAGCAGCAGCAGCAGCAGCACGTTATAGCACATGTGAAGTAGTGTTAATCTTCACATAGGAAATAATACCCTTTTTGTGTAAAGAAACCAACATGAGAAATGGTCCTAATGACCAAAGTTAAGCCTGTGACATAACCTTAACAAAGACCTCTCTGGAGAGGTCTCCACTTAATACTAGAGTTAAGAGACCTGGTGTTAGTCTCCCTGCTAACGGTGTTTACTGTGGATACCGGCCTGTGCAGTGTTTACACATTATTTTGCTTTGCTGTTAGACCAGCATTTACAACAATCAATACGCTCTCCACTTGCAGACTGGCACAGCAATTACTTGTTAATAATGCTCTCTACCAAACAAACACATGAGGCCTGTGTGCCAGTAGGCATGCATACCAACAACTGGAGCCAAACAAAGATGTACGGGATGACAAATGAGAACGCTGACGAGTCTGGACGACATCTAGCTCTGTGGAGTTTACATGAACTTATTCTAAGTTGCTTTAGGTACAAGTGTCAGCTAGATGAATGATATGTAATGTGAAATTAAAGGAAAAACCTGAATGAATAAATAATACAACATAATGAATGCAGATGCTTCCCTAAAGCGAATGAGGCTCCACTGAATAGTCTGAGTATGAAAATGATGTAAATCATTAGCCTTCGTTTCCATCCATCCATCCATTAGCTATTATGCTTTGACGGCCGCAGGGTGGGTGGGGGGGGCTGGAGCCATAGCCTTAATTTGCGCTTCTGTGCCTAATACAAAGTAACCCAAGTTAAACCAAAATGGTTCCTATCATGCAAATGGGTTGGAGAGAGAGTGGAGCTCCACCTGACACAGAACAAGTTAAAAATCATTTTTACAGTGCAGCAGTCATAATACTTTCAGAGTCGTCTTTGAGGATTCTTCTCATCAGTGGGAAGTGTTGTTAAAACCCCTCTGGACATTTCAAACATTAGCCAGCTCTGTGTTGGCTTGATATTACAGCATTTGAATATAATATCTCAGTATAGGAGACACATTCAGCCTCAGTCCCAAGATAAATAATATTGAGAAATACTGCCTGTAATGGTCTGGTGAGTCCTGAAGCACAGAGCTTAGACATGCCTTGTGTAATAGTGTGCTTAAGGTGAGGCTGCAAAGTTTTCATCATATTCGTCCCTTTAACGTTCTCCAAACAGCTGGCAGGCCACGTGACATCATGCTCAAAGCAAAACGCTCCAGCCAGCCAGCAACACCAAGCACTCTGCAAGCACCTGGGTCCCAACTCAAACATCAAAGTGGGAAAACATCACAGTGAAACACATACTGCGCGCACACAATCGCACAGTAATTGTTCAAGGTTGATTATGAAACACATGCACTGTGGAGACAGGCAACCGGACAAATAAGCCATTATTCATGCATCAAGCCTCACACAATAAAGTGTCCATTATTCCCTGCTGCTTCAGCGCTGACTCGGTGGAGAGGACCACAGGCCGTGATGAAACAACTAAGTGTCTGTCACAGTGCAGAGTGCTCTGTCATGGCCTGATCGCTCATTTGATCCAAGCAGATGTGGTTAGTCTTTCTCAGCACTCTGTGTGAATAATGAAGCACTATCAGCTCAGAGAGGACGTTAAGATCGTCCCGCAGTCGGTGTCAGAATGTTTTGCAGATTCATGTTATTAAGCATTACAACTGCATTTGGATTTTTAAGTAAAATATATGATTCGTGCTCAACCTGCCAGCTGTCAGTTGTCATATGAACAGCTGGATGATTGGTAGCAGGAGAATGTAGACAACAAAACAAACGCCTGGCCCGGCAGCAAGAGACTGAGAGGAGGAGTAGTCAAGAGGAGGCGAGGGAAAGAGACGAGGAGGATCCTGTCAGATGCTACTGGTGCAGAACGGTGGATGTGTGAGCTGAGCTGCTGACATGTGGCTAAAGGCCTTGGAGCCCCAAACTCCAATCAGGGCGGCGAGAAGAAGTCAGAGCAAAACTCATTCACTGTCGAAGTCAGACACACTGCAGAGGAAGAGTGATCTCTGGAGACAAACACAGAGCTTGAGGTTGAAGTGAGATGAAGGTGCAGCAGCTAATGTGATGGCCCCATTCCCATCCCCTTTACCAAATCACCCTTAGGAGAAATATTTCCACACATCACATCCCAGCCTGACACTCAAACAAAAGCCCCCTCCTCTGCTAATCCATCCGTGACCTCAGTGAGCTCTGATTGGCTGCGCCATATGGCTAGGAAAGCGATAATAATGATAGCGGAAGGGAAAAAAAGAGAGAGAGATTGTACTGTGTCAAGTTGTTACCGGTCTATACAGAGTGCATTAGTGCTTAGCAGCACCTGCGCTGGTTGATGCGTCTGCTCTTCAGACTCTTACACTGGCAGCGACTAATGCACACAAAACAAAAGAGAGATCATGCCAGGAAGAGCAAAGAGAGAGTGAGAGACACTGCCCGAGGCAACGCTACACAAAATAGGAGGGTATAAAAAAGCTGAAGCTATGGTGTGACCACTTCTGAGCTATAGATGAGAAGACACATTAGCTCAAAGTACAGAAGGAATAGCTGCACACAAAGATGGCCTTTCATTTAGAGTGAGGAAGAAAGCTTTTAAAGACAAGAATGAGACACATGCAAAAACACACACACACACACACACACACACACACACACACACACACACACCCTTCCCCTGAAGAGAAACATGCAGACACACAGGAAAGGGAGTTAGCTTTAGCATTTAGTATCTCCTAAATGATCAGCTGCACCAGGCCCCTTTTTAGGAGTCTGCAGGGAAGCCTGACTCAGAGTGCTGGCAGACACACTTCATTGTGGAAAAAGCTGGCTGGTAACTGAGATCAGGTGGTTGGAGAACAACTGTTGGAAGAGCTAACGCAGCCACCGAGCCAGGCTGTCTGGTAACGCACATATACACACACACAAACACGCACAGCTTGATTACAGTGAGAGCGCAGCCTCCCTGCTAGGCTGGCAGGTAATTCAGTGTAACACCTGCTAGGACGCTCACTGCGGGGGGGTGGGGGGGTGGGGGGGGGGGGCAGTACGGAGCTATGAAAAGCTGCTGTGGAGTGAGCTGGCTGGAGGTTTGGCTCTGAGGTCATGTGCCGAGCGACAGAGAACAGAACAGCTGGCTGCGAACCACTGGACACAGACGATCAGACTTGCAGCTGCGAAACACAGCATGCAAATTACCTGCGATGATCTGTGAGGACCGTTTCATTTTTTAACATCTGCAGCCGTGATTTCATGACAGAATTATTTTCTGCCGAGCTCTGCAGGATGTGACACACGTTGTGCGTCCTTCTTACTCATTTTCCGTCTCTTCCCGGGAGAGTTTTACAACCACAGGGTCAAGGGTCATCAGAGCATCATGTCACTTACACACTACATGTTACACCAAAGGGAATGTGTGTGTGTGTGTGTGTGTGTGGGTGTTTGTCCAAAGCTTTAGTCACACTAATTAGATCAGGAGAGAGATAATCCAAATAAACTGCACATTGCAATGGTAGAGAAATAAAACTGAGGACAAAGGTCGCTCTAATGAATGACTCAGAGGTCAGAGGACAAAGGGCAAATGTCACGCTAATGACGGATGGCTTTCTGGAGAACCCAGCACCACACAGCGACTGGTGTATTGATTCAAACAATGCACTTCATGTGACATGTGAGAGAAAAAACATCACGATTGAACGTGGCTTCACCAGAATAAATACAGTGCTGTTGTTGTCGTGGTGAAATCCTGTCGCATGACTTCATGAGCCTCGGCAGAAATAAGTGATAGAGGACAGTTAATATGATTTACACACTGAATGTGTGTCTTCTTTGAGATATACAATCATGCTTCTCATGTGACGGACGAATAATTTAATACACTGGAATGTCATAGACAGTATTTAGTCCCAGTATAATGATAATTGGTTTGTAAGACATTCATCCCACAGAACATCGTTTATTAAGATTTGATGTTATGCTTTTTCCACTTACAGTAGGTTAACAGTCTGTATGTTTGAACTTGTTTTCAACTTCAACCAGCAAAAACAAAAATGTTTGACCTGATGCCATTAATAAGTGAGTGGAGTTCAGCGAATCATGGGCCAGATATTGATCATATCGATCGACCATCAACAGGCACAATGAAATGAACCAAAATCAATAAAATGTACTTTACTTTTACTCTATTGATTTGTGCTCGTTGTTACATATATCGTGTATTATTTACATTTATGCCATGATTTTCATCTGGCAATACATAGGATAAATGTGAATAATTGAGAGCAAACACCCTTTCTGTTCAGATGTAACCAGCACCACAGGCCATTTCTGCATGCGGCCATCCAAGCTGTGAGGAAATTAATAAGCTCCAGGTGAATCACAAACCTGATTTGTATGCGTTTGTGATGATTATAAGTGCTTTTAAAAACCTGCCAACTCAGTCCACTATGAAACTGCCAACAAATAACCTTGACAGGTCAGGCCTGATTCATTATTTTTAAACAGCACTCACAACAAAAGAAACATCCTTTTGCTTTTCACTTTGAGTACTTATGACCACCGTGCTCATTAATTCTGCTCTAAAATACCACAGCAGAGAGAAGAATGAGGTGGAAGACGGAGGCAATGATAATATAGTTATCACTGGAGTAAGACTGGGGAGAGTGAAAACACTGCCATAATTGGGCCAACGTCTGCCCAATTAAGTAACTTATCATTTGGCTTCAGGCCATCCAGCCATCCTCACTGTTAAACCCGGAGGGCTGGAGAGGTGACGGAGCCGTCCAGAGAGACTGCCCTTTAACAGCAGGAGAATCACACTGTTAACTGTTCCTGGTTTGTTATCACTTAAGTCAGAAATATTTGTGTCAAATTTAGCATTATTACCCATTTTGTTGCTGCTCGCTAGTCATTACTGATGTGTCGTTTCATCACATCAGCTGTGATGTGGAAATAGATCCATGTGTTAACCACAAACCTCCACAGCAACAATAATAGACCATAACAGGCAAGACAGTCACATGTCAGTGGGAACAACTTAGTCGTGGCCATGAGGCTGAGAATACTTGAGGCATGCCAAGGTCATGAAAACAGTGTGTGCATCTGTGGTAATGTGCTCTTTCTATAGACCCTGCTAACATGACTGCTGTATTCTTATATGCTCTCAAGGCAAAGGCAGACCAGAGGTGGAAAAATGTGTCTGACTTAAAAAAAGCGAAAACTGAAGAAAATATAAATTAATTACAAGAAAGAGAGCTTTTTCTCTTGCGTAACTGCTAAGCGCTAGGGGAATTGATAAGAACATGTGCAAAGGAGTAGAGGAGATGAGGAAGTGTGTTTTTCACTTCTTGACCTGAATATTCAAAGACCCCTGTGGCATTGGACAAAGAAACAGGCAAACACTCAAGTTCACAAGGAGAAAAGGAGGACAGAGACTTTTCTACCACGCAACATAGAAAAAACCATCTAGTCTATGATCTCTGCAAACGCTACTTTTCCCGCTTTGTTATGACTTTCATTATTGCATTTTTATTAGTACTAGGTTTACACAGGTGAGGCAGCTTTAACACATAATTGGTTTTAAACTGTAGAACATGCTGTCAATACAGAGATCTTATTTGCACTCCAAAGCCAAGATTTGCCTCTGGCGATGAATACTTTTCATGTTCAAGTCTGAACGTATCCAAGTATTTCTCTCAGCACTTTCCTCTCCTCAAAGTATCCAGCTGTACTGCACTTTTTTCCTCTCTTTATCTATCCAGACCTTTCCTCACATTCAGAACTTGTAGAGGAGGTCCTTAATGGCAATTAGGTAGCAAAAAATAGAGAGATAAAAAACCACAATGTACAGTCTGGAGTGAACCGTGGGTGGATGCAGCGATAGAGGTTTCAATAAACCGCAGCATGCAGCTGTGCTGTAACCATCCGCGGCAACGAGCAGGAATAAAGTATTAAAATAAAATGACACCTACGATCGGCTGAATATGTGAAACATGGTCCAGCAGTATCCCGAGCTCCCCAAGCTGGATCCCCAGAATGCACAGCTTCACTTTGTGTTGCATTCCTCGCTAGTGGCTGGTCTCAGTGTTTTCCCGACTATTTTTGAGTCTCTGGGAACTTGGCTGTAGCTTCTGCCCTCAGAGTTACACCACACCACTCCCAAAGGATGTCTGTTGCTACTAACACACCCCTCTCCACATCCCATTTAAAAAGACAGTACAGTTATTTAGGCCAAGCCCGCCCATACTCTGTAGTAACATTTTATTAGGATGAAGTAATGCCTGGACCTATAGGGGATAGATATTGTACTCCAACTTCATACACAGTCGATTCAGGCATTTTTAAAGAATAAAATAAATGCTCACTGTGCATTTAAGGAGAGTGCTGACTTGTACCATCTCTGGTCTTAATGGAAGGAAAACATGAAATGAAATCTACAAAGGAGTCAAGCCGCGAGGGAGCTGACCTGTTCTGAAGTTATTTAGATGTTTCCCACTGAGAAATAAAGGAAAATTCAGATTTTTCTAGCGTAAGTCAGTCCTTAGGAAACACAGTTGCTCTGTCATCATCAGATCGGTCTCCATTGCTTTTTCTCACACTGACGTAGACCCTGAGTTGGCAGCCAGGAAGTGAGCCTGCCCCCTCCTCCCCCACCAGTTTCCCTCTAGCAGGAAACAATAGCTCAGCCTTCAGCACCATGCTCTGTGGGAAAATCCTGGGTCCTTGGCCGGAGAGAGGGACTCCAGGAAAAGGCAAAGAAGGGAGGAAAGCACAGAAAAAAAGAAAGAGGGGGTGAGGGAGAAGAGGAGAAAATGAGGCCAGCCAGCTTTAGGGAGGAGACGCACTGCCAGATGTATCGTACCCTTGTTTTCACATAGCTGGCGACCCAGTGAGGGAAGACTGATGTCACAGCTGAGATATGCTGTCAAGAGACGCTTCGATTCAAACTGATGTTTGAGCTCTACAAAAAACCCAAAGCCCCAGAAATGCCAGTCATCTCCTGTGAAAAACGTGCATGGAGACAGGTCCAGGTCGACATGGACTCTCTGATTAAAATGCTTCCTTGATGACAGGACACAATTTCTGGCGGTGGACGTCTGTTTCAACAATGCAAGTCATTGTAAACTGTACAGTGGAAAGGTCTTTGCACCCCATTATAGGTGGACCGGCTCTCCAGCTCCACAAAAATTTAAGTATCATTTGAGAGGTGAAACTCGAGAAGGTTTAATGTACTTGTTCCCCCTGATGCAATGGATTAGAGTTGCTTGCTCTTATCACAAGTAAACAGACCTGCATGCCTTGCTGTTTTGGAGAATGGCTGGGTAAAGGTTAACTACAAAGCCAAGGCAAAGTCTGGAGACTAAACACTCAAGGGGATTTCCTCATTCCTCCGGTCTGGGTCATGATAATATCATAGTCCATACAGTTGTTTTGAATGCAACTGTTCTAAAGTATAATGTGGGACAGGGAGCAGCTAGTTTGTAATCACAGTAACAAAAGAGGAATGCAGAAAACTCTGTCACATCGACATTCACAGGAAAATTCATTTTGAACAATGATCTTCTGTGCGAAGAGTCATGCAGCTCTGTGCATGTTTGCATTTGTGTGTTCACAGAAGGTTTCCTTGCCTGCACACACACACACACACACACACACACACATAAACAAACAGAAAAGCTATCTGTATTCCATGTGTGAGGAAAAAAAATCCATATCAAATTGTGCCAAGCAGTGTGTGGGTGGGTTTTTGTGTGAGGTCACGAGCCAAACCAAGCAACAAACACCAACAGGATGGGGTCACGAGAGAGGGTGGATGAGACAGGAGGCTGCTCGCTGTCTGTCTGTTAGCAGTCGCACCTCTGAGGAGTTATTCCCCTGCTAAGTGCTAACCTGTTTAGTAGAGCACCACCTGCTTTTTAACTGAGGTTAAAGAAAAAAAAAAAATGTCGGATGGGAGGGAAGCAGAGAAAAATAATCAGCAGATACATTCCAGACAGGCTTCCACAAGTCTACATCACAGAGAGGTGGGTGGTGGATGCAGAGAGGGTGGGACATGTTGGACAAGTAGATGGTGACAGAGGGCAGGGAAGAGGACAGCACAGGGAGAAAAGAAAATGAACTCACTGACAAAACGGAGAGAGTGACTTCTGAAGAGAGAGGATATGAATATTACTGAAATGGGAGGATTGCAAAACCAAGTAGAGTAATTGTTAAAGCGACTGCGCTGAAACTGGGTTGCATGTGAGCACTTGATTCAACGGTTCTGCTTTGAAGTGTCATTTCTCCTATGTAAGGACCAGGCAATATGAAGATACATGTATATAATCTAAGATGCTGAGTGAGTCAAAAAGCAGAGATTTGCTTTAAGCCTTTATACCAAGCTAAATATCTAGTTGTATGAGGGCGTTGTGGGGAATGTCACAGCAAACATTATGTTATATAATTGTTATATAAGCAAGTACCTTGATGAAGCATGACACTGGCATTATCCATATACATTTGTGTTATTGTCAAAAAACCCTAACAAAGACCAAAACAGTCCGTGCTTCATTGCTTTGTGATGCTGTCTATGGCTCTCAGCGCTGAGCTTATTCATTCCTATTGATGAGAAAAAACAGGGTAAAAGGTTCATTTTTTGCAAATCTTTTACTCAGACGGGGAAACAGTGTGTTTGTTTGTAGGGGACCATTTTCAGCTGTGGATCATAGCATTAAAAGATTTTATCCACATCCACGCTGCTACCTTACCTCGAGCCCGAGTCAATAACAGGCACAATAACAGAGAGTGAAACATGAGTGCACAAAAAAAATCACCCCTCTCTACCTTCAATGTCTTCTATAAATCAGTAATCAGCGTAATGTCAGTATCCAGATCTGGTCAGGAAAGTGGCCAATCAATGGGATTTTGTGCTTCTGCAGAGTCAGTCAATAGCTGCTTAAGTGCTAAGTTAAAATATCAACCTACTCCAAGGACTGCAGGAGAAGTGAGAGGAAATGGAAAGCAACAGAGGCATTAGAGATCACTCCCTCCTTCCCTCTGTTCAGCTCTCTATAGCCCGACCTTCATTTTATTTTGTAAAGCACAGAGATAGGGTGGTGACATAGTGTAGTGAAGTGTTTATTTATGTAAAAGAACACATATAGAGATAAAGAGAGCGGGAGCTCAGGGACAGAAGGAGACGTATAGGACTGATGCTTGAGAGCTCTCTCTGCCGTTGTTCCTATTGACTCCGCGCTCCAGCCTTCAGGGTGCGAGAAAACGAATGAGTGATTCAATTATTGACAACACACAACTCTGCCCCATCATGAGCATATGCTCCTCTTTCATCCTCTCCCTAGCAGGGCTGAGGAAATGCAGAATAATGCTGCTGCTGAATGCCTTCGACCGAGCACGCTCCGTCTCTCATTCACGACAGCTGGCTAGATTGAAGTCGATTGTCTAAACCCCAGGTTGTTATCAAGGATTTTAAATCTTTACACTCATCAAACACAAGCCTTTGGAAATGAGATGGTTTTGTGTAAGGTCTGTGTTCTTCTTTTTGCCTCTAAAGCCTTTTCAGATTGATGATTTTGAGTAGAACAATGTCCATCTCTGAATGTTTGAATGCTGTGTAGTTAAGTTTAATTGTCGGTTTCATAATTTGATGATGTTTCCGACCTACTGGGATGTTTGTGTGGTTACCACTGAGTGTTTTTTTAGTATGTTGCTCAGTTGTGGTCATCCCCCCCCTCCGCCTTTCCTAAACCGCCAGTGGTTCAGACCTTTTGACCCCCCGTCGAGTCGCCCCTGGGTGCGGCATTGCATAGCCCGCCCCTCCCCTCCTCCCTCTACATGTGTCTGATCAAATGCTCTGCTCCACTTCATCAGCTCTCGGCAAATCAATGGACATCAGAGAGATGATCTTTGACAGAGTAATTACACAGAGACGGACCGCTCAGAGAATGACGTGAAGAGATGGGAGTGAAGGAGAAGAAGAAAGATATTGTACAAAAGCTCAGCTCCACATTTCTTCTTCTTCTGGCCTTTCTCTGCCACACAGATCTAATCAAGAAAATGACCACCATATATATTCAACTTCACAATACAACAGGGTTTAAGGATTGTCTACATTGCACAAGTTCAGTCCAAGTGCAGGAATTAAGAGCAGCAACCTGGAAGGTGAACATTACATAAGAGATTTAGTCACCCAAAATAAACTCGAACTCAAAACACTGGAGCATCGACATCAGAAAACTGTCGTCTCTCTCATGCCTCGTCAATTCAGTCATTGTATTTGTTTCTCATTTCTCACACGGCATGCCTTGTCTGCATCACACATTCACTCTAAACATCTCCCTCTTGCTCCTCTCGCGGGTTTAAGACTGTGAAAATGACTAACAGCTCTGTTTCTCACCCTGCCATGCCTATTCTAGGTTATTGGTTAGCGAGCTTTAGCCTAAAATAGGGCTGTTGCAACATACAAGAACACACATGTTCAAAACATATGCATATCTCCATTCTGTATGGGCACATATATTAGCGTGCAGGGGAACATTTGCTCATGCAGGCAAGCAGATCCAGCACCCCGGGCTGGGAAACAACAGGGAGACACTCTGTTACTGCATACAAACACAGGCTGACACAAGTGCTTATAGCATAATATGTAGAAGTCAAGCGTGGTTTTGCTCTGGAGGGCTCAACAGAGCAACAATCAAGGAGGACCACCAGCTGAGCTCTTGCACTGAAACATATCTGCATGCTGCAGTAAACAAGAAGACAAAACCATCAAACGATCATTTATGTGTTTGCTCAACCAAAGATGGCTTTGTGCCGTGAAGCCACCTCCGAGAAGAATAAATGTTTGGTTTGCTCCAGTGGAAACTGTTTAAACTCTTGCCCCTGATGAGGCGGGGAAGAGTTTAGTGACTCAATGCCTCCGTGTTTTATTTGTCTTCTTAATAAGACAAATTAAAACTGAATAACTCGACTAACTGGAATAACTCAATTATAGTGGATGTCTGGCTGCTGATTTCACGCATGTAAGTAGCATGTGCGGTGCATTTTACGCCCACATGATGTTCGATTCTGATGTTACATTACCCGAACTGTGAATATTTGTGGAAAGATCAGATCATCATCAGTAAATAAATCTGGAATGACTTGACATGTTCATTTTCACGGCCTGACTGAACACCATCTTGTTAGATTATTTTTAGTCTCATATAAGAATATAAAACTGTCACAGATTATAATAAATATTCTGGATTAAGAGATGACCAATGATAAGGAGCAGTTCCTCTTCCTCTTCCTGTCTTGCGCGGATCTTAAAATGTATCTACAATCAAAGGGAGCTGTTGATATCTGAGACCTCCAAACTCTCTGTCGTCAGACCACACGCTCCTTTTTAAACTGCTAATTGCCTCCAACATATGACTTGGACTGCGAATGCCAGCCAAAATCAGCCTCTGACCTCACAGCATGGCCGAGTCATCTGATTTGTGTTAGCTGGCTGCCCTCTGTCACACAGGCCAGGCTTTGTGTGATGTTGCTACATTTAGGATATGGTCAACACTCACTATCAAAAGCTGTTCCCTGCATTGTCATCGCTGGTATTTTATCACATGTAATAAATGAGCTACTCTGAATGAAAAGCCCTATGGGAGTTAAAAGCAATTATGGAATAATGACTGAGTATCCTGAATGTACGCAGGATGGAGTAGAGTATATGTGTGTCTATGTATGTGTGTGTATGAGTGTGTGCTCAGCAGAGCAACCTCCCTTGCATTGTCAGTGATAGAGAAGCACCGAAAGAAGAGGAGGACAGCACAGCTGGAGTACAAACAGCACACAGAGGCAGAGGAGCGTAAACAGTCTCAATGAAGCATCCTCCACGGGCACAGAGTCCACATTTCTATTCGCGGCTTCACATTCACATAGAAAAAAAAAAACCTCCTGCTGCATGAACCCAGGCAAACACACAACACACAAAGGACGGTGAGTGACACGTGAAAAGCAGGATAACACTCACCAGGCATTGTCAGAATTCCACAGAACAATCAGAGGCAGGCGGAGAGAGAAGCCGAGGCTGACCCAGAACAAGAGGGGAGGGGAAAAAAAAGAAAAAGAAAGGCAGGGATGGATAAGGGCAGAGGCGATTTCAAAGCTCCATTTTTTCTCTCTGCTGCCGATGCAGGCTGCTGCTCGCCTGTTCTCTTGCCTCACTTGTGGTTCTCTTCCTCCTTCTCTCCCTGACTCCTTCTCTCTTTCCTCCTGCTGCTGCTTTAAGGCAAGGGGTGGAGAATAAGCGCTACAATGCTCTCTCTCTCACTGCTCCCTCTCCTCCTTTTTTCCTCCCACCCTCTCTTGCTCACCCTGTACACAGCATGCCCTACTTCCTGTGTTGCCTCTGACACGGGACACACTCCCCTCTTCTGTGTTTGCTCTCTGTCACTCCACATGAATGAATTTAAGGGTAAACTGAAGCCTGACTCTGATTTAGGAATGATGAGGATTTATCCCTTTTTCTCCTCTGCTGCCCCCCCCCACCTCCCCCCACCCCCCCTGCTAACTCTGGCTAAGCCTGCTCCCTTTCAACGTCCGTGATTGACTGCACCTCCCATCTCTGTTTCCTTGCGCAGGGAGGAGCCTGCATATAGTGCGCCGGGAATCACATGCATGTGTGTGTGGTGCAGCCTAGCTTGCCCCCCCCCCCCCCCCCCCGCCTCCTCCCCCTGTGTGGCTCCAGTGGGAGTGTGTGTGCTCTTTGTCCTGTCAATTCTAGTGCGAGGTGTGCTGCCTTCCCTGTCAGCCACGACTACTGCTTCTGTTGCCACCACTGTCGCTGGGAAGCTGGGGGAAGGGGGTGGTGGAGGTGGTGGTGGTGTGTGTGTATGGGGGTATGCTTGTGTCGCCAACCAGCCCAGAGTGTGGTCTTGGTTCAGCTGGGAGACTAGGACTCATGCTGGGGCTCACACAGAAAAAACACTGCACATATGACGCTGGAGCTCAGCTTTGGCAGAGTGACTTGGCCAGTGGGGCCAGCCAAAGGGTTGATACTAGTAAGACTGGAATGTGAGTGGGAGAGTTTTGCCATGCTCAATTTGAGCCAGGATTGGTAGACTGGCAGAGGAGATAGGGGTGAGTTTGAGGTTATTTCTAGAGCTCGCTGACTGGCAGAACTGGCACAAGGGGATAAAGGGCCGGGCGGGACGGACCGATAAGGCAGGGCAGCTGTGGAGAGCTGGTTCACAAGAGCCACAGCCTCTAATCTGCACTCCCTGCACGTCTGCAATGATGTCATCAAATATGACATCACCCTTACCCCTCATTCTCTTGGACACACACACAAACACACACCCGCACATGCATACAGATGTTACACCCATGTTATTAGGTTTTAGTCATAGTATCTCAGTAGCTTGTTGCTAGCCACCTGTTTTCTCCTGAAACTAACAAATAAAACAACTCTACCTTGAATATTTCCATTCAGCACTGTATAATGTGTGTACAGTAAATATCTGAGTCATACAGTAGATAATTAACATGATTACAGGTTCATTAAAATCTGTCTCAGCAGAGACACGGAAATAAAACTGCTTCACTGTAACGGCTTTAAAAGCTGCACACAACTTTAATTTACTCTCAGCCTGTTGTGGGTTATTGATTAATTATTTACTGAGTGTGATGTCAGGTGCAATCCAGTGCAACTGCTCTGCAATCAAAGGGGGGGGGGATTACGATCCATGATAAATTCAGAGAGCATAGTTTGTGGCGTTTTTGTTTTGTTCTGCGTGATACTGTGGAGGCCGTCTTTGATTAGTTTCCTCCAGAATAAACACAAATTTGAAGCAAACAGTGAGCAAATGTGTGACTTCACGGAGGTGATAAACGCGACCCCATCAATTTAACACACACACACACTCACACGGTTGTGATAGCTTAGACCTGCTGTGGCAAAACAACAAAACCAAGCTGTATCAGGAAAAGAGACATTTCATATTTACACTGTCTGCTGTGTGAAAGAACTAAAAGTGAGAGCTTGACTGAATGATGCACATCCAAAAGCCTTGTATGAACGTCTTCACACAAGTCATTTTAATGAACTGCTTATTATTCTGATGCAAACCCTGCTCACTCCTCTCACTGGCTCCAACTGTAATGATAGCAGCTACGTGTGGCTGCTTTTGAAGATCAACCTCTTTTTCTTTCTTAATTGAGCCTAATGAAGGGTTTTTTTTTAATCAGGAATGCTTCTCCATTCTTGCCTCCTGGCTCCTGTCCATTCATGTATTTCACTGTTTTCCCTCTATCAGTTCAAAATCTAAGAAGCAACTCCTTTCTGGTTCACTTAATCCAATTAGGTAAGCCTACAGCTACCACTCCTCTCACTTCCCACACATGAGCCAATCACTAATCACCATCCCTTTTATCAGTCCAATTAGCTGCACCTGTAACACGCCGCTTCCAGCTCCTACAGCTGATGCCAACATTCAATCACCACCTTCCCCACCACCACCAACAACACCAACAACACCAGCACATCTAGAATCAATGAGATGATGCTCTGGTGGGTTTATGTTGCCAACAGTGTCAATCATCTAAATTACTTTTTAATCAACAGTGCCCTGTGCCCATGAACCGGTTTCCTCATTTAACTATTGTAACACATGCAAATGTAGTGAAAGGCAAATATGACTGCTCTGTGACACCAGCTTTAGTGAACAGCCTTTTGTTAAGGTGAAAAGAGTCGATCCAAGACGTGTAAATAAAAGACTAAAGCTGTTTGTAATTTAACTGAACCATCAATTAAATTAAGTACAGGATGTTTTATATCCGAGCCCCTGGTTTAATTTATAAATATAAAAAAACCTGCCTCATCGTGAGCACTGTTAAGTGCAACATATTTGGCAGCAGTGACACGTTTAAAACTCTGAATATGTTGTGTGAAAGATTCTTTGGTTTTCTGATAGAGAGGACAAAAGTGCAGCCTGATTGCAGGGAGCTCTTTGAGAGGGTTTGTTAAAGCACAATGAAAAGCTGAATGTCTGACCCAGACACAATCCAGCTCACAATGACAGCACTCAGAGAACGTAGCCTTTTTTTTTAAGGGCTACAGAGATCTGTCTGGCGCCTTCTCATCCCTCCTTTGCTTCAGTGTTTGTCCCTTCATTTTCAATTCTCCATGTAATCAGCATGCAATACAGTGCAATGACAGCTATCACTAAAGAATGCAACAATAGGCATCACACTGCAGGAATGCATCTAATAGATTGAGGGATGCTAGTCAATGGCAAAAAGAAAAAAAGGGAGATGCTACTTTACAATGGTTCTCTTGTAAATGGGAATGAGAGTGACAGCAGGACATATTGTGTACTGAAATGTACCTTTGACTTTAGTGGCAGCTCATCCTTGTGCTCAGAGGAGGAGCTGTGAGCAGGCAGAGAGGTAAACAGACAGCTCGACACCTTGGTACTGAAAATGTTTGTTTCTAACTAGGTCAGGCTGCACCAGCCGAGCTGTGCTGCTGTTACGCTACATATGCCAGTCTCTCTCTTCTCTCTAATTCAGCTCAAGCAACATCAGATAAATATTACAGCAATGGTATTTTATTAACAGAGCACAGACACTGGTATTTATCAAAAGGAATGATAATAACAACAGCAGTGTCCATATTGTTAAATGCCATTTGTAGTGGCTCTACTATATAGATGTGGTTTTAGAAGACCTCGCCCCTGCCTGTGCTTCCTTTCTGTCCATGAATTTACTTAATAAATATACTAGTTGCACTGACCAAGCCTTAGTCCAGACACACCTGCACACCATGGCATGTCTGACCTTGATGAGGCGCCGTCTGGAGGAGGCAGAGTAAGTGGTGGATAATGAAGTGCACCAGGAACCCATCAAGTCTCATCACCGCTCAGTCAAAGTCTGAGGTGTTCCAAGGTTTCTAAGTACACGTCAAACTACGAGGACTAAGAAAAAATCTCAAATAGAGGTAACAGCAGTAAAGGTTTAATGAAACATGCAGAGCTGTCGATGTGGTCAAAGAGACTAATGAAGGGCGGCAGGTCGCAAGACAGCGCACAGTGACATGACTTTCACGCTTTAATAGTTTCCAGTGATGCAGCATCGCTAACATGCCAGGAAGTCCATTCTGAAAGACTGAGACATTTTTTGTGGATTTCGGGGATAGATAAGCAACTTAAGTCTTGTGAACAAAGATTGTGCACTGACTTGTGTGAGGTAATGCAGTCTGACAGGTAGTCAGGTGATTTTCTATCTTGGCACACACATTTCACTACACTGTATACTCAGGCTTCAGATGTGATAGCGTCTATGGAGTCTATATTAGATTAAGAGTCTAGATTAAAGAGCACTAAGCTTCACGCTGAGTTAAGTTGCTGGGAATGCAGGCCAGATGTGACTTGGATTAGTTGATGCAAAGTCAGAGGTGGAGACTGGTGGATGGAGAGCCAGCTTGTCTGTGATGTGCAACTTAGTGATCCAAGTCACTGCAGGCTTACATCCCCAGGAACAGACGCGAGGACGATGCTGATCAAGCTGTCGAAATTTGAAAAGAGGCTGCTGTTAGTTTTTTTTTTTCTGAACATACTGGGTAAGCAGATGGTAACTGGCAACGCAAAAAGCCTTCCCTCCACCAGGGGCAGCCTGGGACATCAGTGAGTAAGTCAGTAGAGTATTAATCATATCACCTATTACCACAACAAGTGACATATTTAAGTCCTGGTTTACAACCACTTGTAACATTAACTGGACTTATAAATACTGGATCATTAACATCAGGCAATAATAGTAACAGTCATCTACATGGTGAACTTTAAGATGATGTTTTTTGTTTTTTTTACTCTTTGAAAGTAAGTTTGGATCAGGTGCAGTGAAAAGCCTACCACACTATTGTCAGACCCACACTGGGCATGACTGACTTTTGCAATATATGAGCTTTTATTAGAGTTCGCCGGCAGAGTAAAAACCCAGGCGGTCTCAGTCACAAAGATTACACACCAGTGCACACACACTCACACAAACACACAGGCACAGACAACCGAAATGAGTGAATTGGAGGCTGAGCAGTTAAGTGGCAGAGAGGCCTGTTAGTGAAGTGAAAGGGGTGAAAAAGCATCTAGAGTCATCACCATGGTAATTTAGTGGGTCTGTAAGAGTCATTGAGTACCATCTGGACTGTCATTGCCCCTGAACTCTTTCACGTGTGTATGTGAGTAGTAAATATAGAGAAATGATTTGGATGTCCCCGCCAAACAGATTTATCTCCGATCAAAAACCTTTCATTTTTAAGGGCTTCCCACCTGCTTATGACCCCTTTATGGATCAATCCCCAAAATAAATGATCATCTGTAGAATACAACAGTGTGTGCAATTCTTATCATACACTTCAACTCCATCCCTGTAGTTTTTAAACCATCTCATATTCCTTCAACCAACAAAGATTCCTCAAGAAAACTTCACATTTTCTAATATTTATAATATTGGTGCATGATAAATAAGTGAGAAGCCTGTGACTGCAGTAGATTAAAGAGAGGAATGAATGAGTAAATGAGTGTTTGCGTGTGTACTGAGCTGTTCTTTAAAGGGATGCGCAGGGTGCAGCTTTGATGGGGTTCTCAGTATTCCTGTCACGCCCAAGGCCCTATCCATTACAGCTCATTACCCGGGGAAAGAATGAAAGAGAGGAGACCCTTGGCCGTGCTCGCCAGGGCTCACAGAAGGCCCAGCGGGGTTAAACATCAACCGAACCACCAGACCCCACCAGCTGGGCAGGTGTCAACAACACTAGGATTGCTCCAGGGATGATTCTGCTACAAATTATACAGAAAGTAAAGTGATCAGAGTGGAAATACACTGAAAAGCTCCCTGAATGCATTAAAACTAATACCCAGCACCAATATAACGTGGTACAGTGTTTATCTTGTACATTCTGGATGAGTGATGCATACCTTCCATAAAGGAAGGAGCATAACAAGCAGAGGGTTTTGTGTCAGAGCTGAACCAAGAAGTGGAACCAGGGTCATATGAAATCCAAATGCACATTAGCATACTATAATAAAGCCTTCTACTGCAAAGCTTTCTTCAGTGTGTTTGAGGAATTGTGCTAACAGCTGTTAGCTGAACCTAACCATTAGTTATATACAGCTGTTAAATTGTTTTCTAACTGCACTGTCATCTGCTCTGTAGTTCAGGTACTGGAAATTGTATTAGGAAGGAACATTTTCATCTGATCTGATATCAATTGTTTTTCCTGTTTTGGCCCCTCAGATGTTTACGAACATCTTCACAAGTACCTGAATGAAAGGATTGTTTCCATTGAAGTTTCTAATGACTATTCTATGTGACTGAGAGTGTTTGTAGAACCAAACACAGGACCGGTGCTGTTGACAAGTCCTCAGGTAAAGTGCTACTTTAAGGAGCCCTGTTTTTACGTTTACCTTGGATGTCAATTTACAAAATCTGTTTGACTCTCACAAAACGGACTAAATAAAAAAAAGAAGGTGGGTGCTAGAACATCAAAAGAGAATAGCTGCCTCTGTCCTTGAGGCAAATGAAGAGCATCTTGTTTGTGAAAGCAGGACAAATCAACCTTTTCAACACACCCACCTCTGCATAAGCACCCAAACAACACCAATGTTGAATTAATGAAATCCTCATTATACTCTTGAATAGAAAATAGACTCCATTGTAATCCTCACCAATCTAGAGGCATTACAGTTTGAGATGTTATTAATGAGATTGTTGAATCCATCCCAGTCCGCATGAGACACAGGCTGATAATGCACAGTGGTAGGTGAAACCTTCTCTCTGCAACACATTATTACCCTGAGAGCTCCGTTTCATCCACACCAAATCATGCTGATACATTGCAAATGAGATGGAGAGAGGGGAAGGATGCCAAGAAAGAGCCAGAGAGATGCACTCTTCCTCTGCCTAATTGTACTGCCACGATGAGCATAATGAAAGCACTGCTGTTGTTTTTCTTGAGATTGGCAAAAAATCTGTAACCATGCATTTGATTGTTGTCACTACTAAGTACACTGCATCTCTGGACTGCGTCCAATCCCATTTCCATACTCTGTGTGTGTGCTATTAATCATCGTTGATAAACACAGAATAAATGAATGAAATGATAATACAATGATCACTTCTCTTACTGGAGTCTACATGTGTGTGTGCATGAGTGTGTGTTGTGTGGGGGGGTGGTGAAATGTGACCTTCAGCATCAAAGGAGTGGGACTGATGGAGGAGCTGGTGAAGGAGACAGTTGGTAGTAAGCAAATAATGACAAATGTGAAAAAGAAGAGAAGCGAGGAGGAGATGTTTGGTGCTGTTGTACGAAATAAAGCAAAGAGTGCACGGAGAGGAGAGGAGAGGATTCAGGGTCAAGTCTGTGAGTGCTTGACTGGGTTTAATGTAGCAGAAATCTACCAGCGAGCTGCAGCTCCAGACAACAGCTCCTAACATAACTGAGGGAAGCTGATAAGGAAGGACCAAAGCAACAAATGATAGCAAAGCAGAAATGCACCAGAGAGACAGACAAACTAAACACGAGGGCAAGAGGACAAAGTCAAAGAGAGGACTTCTAATATGAAGGGTTAACAGACTGTGGGATGCTGGGAGAGCAAAAACTGTCAGTGTGTAAGTCTGCAAGTGAGTGAGTGAGATGTGGGGGGAGATAGCAAGAGGAAGAGTGGGGGGGGGGACAATGGAAAAGGTTGGATATTACAGCCGGACCACCTGGGGAATGTTTACAGAATTTAATAACTCTAAATGTCATCACTTTATTGGATTTATGGATGGATCTCTCTCTCTCTCTCTCTCACCATGCTGCTCTCCCTCCATCTGTCTCACACACACACACACACCTATACAGCCCACACTCTAACACCCCCACCTGCAACAATTACCATGGTACCTATTGCTGCAACTTTATGGAAAGATGACAGGGGGTTTGTATCGAGGGCTCTTGAATGCTCGTACTGGCAGCCATTCAGAGGTGAAGCTTCCCTGATACCGTACCGCTGCTTCACTCCCTCATATGGTCACTGAAGCCTCACATTATCTCTGTCGATGTCAAAGCAGACATTCGAAACCCTAATGAGTGTGAATATCAGTACTGTATGTTCTCCTTGACATTCTGCACGCTAAACGCTGTTGTACACAGTTACAAGAACGGGCTGTTTGTCTAAACATGGCATGAAAAATGTGTGTCCATGTTGCCATGTGCACAGTGTCATGTCTCAGCATGTACTGTACCTGTACACAATCAGACACACAATGAAATGTATGTGGGTGTTTTAATGACCTGAGGAGGAGTTCATAATTACATACAAATTACAGATGACATTTATATCTTTAAACTCATTTTCAATGAAATAGAAAAATATAAAATGCAGTAAATATGGATTATATTACTGAGGCAGGAAGAATGCTTTGAGACAATATTTGAACAATCACATATGGGGATCACAGTGGATAAACTGTAAAAAATAATGCAGACTAATGAGAAAATCCTACAGATTGTTTTTGACTGGGGTAATTAAGACTCCTGACCTCACTCAGCATTTTAGACGCCTTAATGAGGCCCTCAGTGGTGCAGCCATATGTGCATCGTGGCTACACTCAAGCTACTGTATATAAGTCAAAGTGAATTTCCCTGTGTTTTACAGCAGGTCCTGTTATCATGGCTGTGCCTTGTCTTGGCTTATTTCCATGTATTTTCTATATCAACAGATTTCGTTCAGCAGCCGCCCCCAGCAGATATATATAAGATCTCTGAGTACGCTATAGTGTTCCTATACCAACATTAAAGGATAAGCTGAGCAGATTGTCGAAGACATGCGAGAAAGAGGAAAGAAACAGGAAGAGAAATGCGGTGTAATACATCTGTTCAGCCATTTTATCCATCTGCTAATATTCAGAGCTCAAGTCTGTGAGTGACGGCAGGAAAAGCTTTCCTGCTGCGTTATTGGAGCAGTATTTCCATAAAGACGCATGACTCATTTGTGCCCACAGCACTGAGATCTGCAGTTACTTTAACACACGCACACACACACGCACACACACACACATGCATACAGTTACAGATGTAGAATTAAAAACATACAATTCACAATCACTCCATTACATCCAACCACTACTGTTGCCACTGGCCACAAACTCCAGACAGATAAGTATTCCCATTACCGGGGGAGGAGGCTGGATGGACAGGAAGATGGAGGGCGGGTAGTGTCAACAGAGGTGATGTCATACAAGACTTGGGTACTTTCAGGGAAGCTGAAAAGGGTGTGTGCGTATGTGTGCGTGCGCATGCGAGTATGTATTTACACAGGGGATGAATTTTGTAGGTGTGGCAGGTTGTTATAAGCCTGGTAGGAGCACGGCAACGTAAGCGTCCAACACACACACACACTCTAATGAGTCAAACAATACACAAATAACCCTGAGTTACAAAGGCCAGCAACATCTGGCAACACACCATGGGGAGTGAAGCAGCAGAGAGAGGAGAGAGTGAGGGACAGGAACGTGACACACAGGAAACTCAGGACACTCCAACCCTGTTATTAAAATGTTGTACTGTTTGTGCTTGAGGTGAGGCAAAGGTGGTGAATGCTTTTTCTTGCTCACTATGTAAATAATGTTTGATAGTTCGCAACTATCTTTTGCATCTTGTCGCCACCAATTGGTGATCAATAGAATAAGGTGAAACCAGCCAGTATCCTCATGCATAACAATCAAAATATAAATCGACGAATTATCACTTACTCAATGTGCCTTGAAATAAAACTATACCCTGTAGAAATATATATTTAAAATATACAAGTGCTTCTTTCTTGACGAAATAATTAAATATCTATAAAATAATCACTGTAAAAATCTACCGCACTCCACCAAGTGCCTGTTGAAAAAATACGATGAGGTCACTGCACTGTACAACCACACCGCTCTGGATCTAAAAGCCACGTTGTAACCACTGCAGTGATATCCATCTGTGTGTCGAAGCAAGGTCAGTGTAGATCATCAGATTGGACAGCAGAGGCCGGCGGGGGGTCAGATTACCTCTGACATTAGAAAAACCAGGAGATCAGATCAAAGCAGCAAAGAAGAACACGATGCATACAGTATATTATCAGGTTGGTACATTAAGTAAAATAATAGACAACTGCACAGAGAAACATGATTATAATTAAAAAAAAAAACAAAAACATAAAACAGAATAGTGAGGGATCCACAGGAGGACTGTGAGTATGAACAACATGATAAGGGCAACAATCAAGCTTCACTCATCAGATTTCTGTGATCATCCTAATAGTTAATTAAGGGTAAATGGTAATGTACTGTTCTGCATTTAAACTTATTAAGTCAGATTTTAGTGGTTCATATTATATTAATACATATTTGTGTGACTATTTGCTGGTTATTCTGGTATTTTACGATTATAGCCCACCATGAATGAGTCCTTGAATCTGCTGGAATTGCTTCCTCGTTTCAGCAGACGACTCTGTTTATCAGTAGCTTCTGAGCAGAGAAGCTCCTACAATTACTCAGCTCACTGTAAGTTGCATTGTAGACAAGCTTTCCCATTCTGCTGCCCTAATAATTACCTCCACTGCCACAGTAAAAGCTGCAGAGTAAATTGTGCACCCTGACATTATGCCACATTATCTGCACATCTTACTGTGGGGGTAAAAAGAAATAAAAATAACGACTATATTTTCAAGGCCTTTTAAAGTACAAATAGATTTTATTTACTATACGTGAAATGATCAGTGTTGCAGTGCACGGACACACATCGCTGTTCCTGCTTTGCTAAAGATAAGGCGTGTTCTGTGAGTGTCCGGGCTCTGATTAACACAGATGAATATTTCATTTTAGGCGTCCAGCTGCTCCTCATCTGCAGGTCTCCCTCCTGAGACCGCCTGAGGCTGCAAGGCCTAACAATGTCATCACGGTTAACACACACACACACTGAACATGTGTGTCCCCATGATGCTGGGTATCTGCTCTCCTCAAAGAGTTGTCATAAAAATACAAATACATGGCTGCTAGGATAATCAAAATATGATCTCCCATTGCATCCGAGGAAAAGTAATTAACCTCCTATACATAACAGATATATACTAACCATCACACCATATCATGTACAGTACAATGAAATACAATAGCGGTCAGTGTTTGAGATGAACAGTGAATACTAAATGTTCCCTGCATGCACTGCCTCGCTCGCATTCAAGGCTGCACATCTGCACACCAGGGATTTTTCAGGGTGTAGGATTCCCTTCCTCCTGTCTGCATCTCTACTTTGTCTGATCATCTCTCTTCCCTCTTCTCCCAGTTCCCAAGCCCGTCCCCTTCTTCTCCTTTTTCTTCTTGCTCTTCGTCTGCAGTGTGTTCTGCCCCGTGGGGAGGCTGCTCCTATCCTGACAGGGAGTGTCAGTGACTCCTCTCACAGCACATTACTCTCTCATTCTCTGTCTTTTTCATGGCCTTCCTCTCTTTTTTCCACACATGAAAACAAACAAAAAAGCGCGCGCACACACACACACACGCTGATACTATATCTGTCTCTTACTCATATAACATCCTTGAAGAGTGAAAGTACAGGAGGCATTTCTCTGTTTTCTTCAGCTGTGTAAGGACGTATGTATAGAGTTATCATGAGCAAGTGAGGTGTGTTTCTGTCTTAAACCGGGTGCGATAACACACCCCCTGGACATTCCAATTTCCTGTCCGATATTTGCCGTCTTCCTCGAGCGCTTTATCAGAGGGAAACACATAAATGCTGCTGGTTTAGGAAACCTTGCTACTGTTTGAAACATAGAGAAAAGGGGGAGTGAAATTGGAGAGTGATGAGTTTGAAATGGATAGAAGGTAGCAAGGTTAGGAAGATAGAGGCTTGAAAAAAATCAGCAGAAGTGGGACAAAGACGAAGAGGTATGAGCTCATTTTGTCTGACTGCACCAGAGGAACGGTTCACCGTGTTCCATGCTGAACAATTGGTAGCGCTCCCTTGTGATAGTTTGACAGTGATGTTAATGCCTCATTAAAAGTACGAAGCGAGACGGCCATTCGGCTCCCGAGTTTTGAAACCAAAAGCCGTAGAATATCTCTTCAAACACAGCACCTCTATTAATTAAAACCCACAGATGGACACCTTGGCTTTTTTCCAGACGCTGCAAAGATAAGTGCTCGGAACGATAGCTGTTACTGGCGCATGTATGGAAGGACAGTCAAAAAAAAATCCAGTGAGAGGGCAGCACGATTACAGGCCAACTTTGCCCGGTCTGGAATTCTAATTGACATCGTCAGGCGAGGGCAAATGTTTGCCAAGTGGCTGAGTTCCTGAGGAAATTAGGAGAAGTTCTCAGGAACTGACAATTATCAGAGCCTGAAGGAAAACACTATCACATGGCTGGAGCAGTGGGCAGAGAAGTCGACAAAGATCTGTACAATTCAGACAACTCTGAGGCTGGGGAACGAGAAGACAGGAACACATCTCATCGGGATTTTCTCTCATGTCTGGATATTAATGTACCGTAGATCACAATACAAATTAAGTGACTTCTTGTTGTCGGGCTTAAAGATTTCTTCAAGTTGAAGTAGGACAGTTATGTAAATGTAAATAAAGACACTATTTAAAAATAAAGGCTTTACACTGGGTAAAATATTTGTAGCCACACTCCTTCTATCTCAGGTCTATCACACATGGGACCAAACTGCACCAACATCTTGTTACTTTTTATCCACAGCAATATTTGTGTGTTGGTGATTCCTGTGCCATCCACAGTGTGTGGTGTGTTTAGCTAACACATCCAAGCTATTCTGGGAAGTGGGTTGTTTGATCCTAAAAGTTTAACATGTGACTAGTTAGAAAAAGCTTTTTCTGGTTTCTGCAGTGCACGTGGTTATTAGCACATTGTAACCAAAATAACTCGTCAGCATATTGAAAATTTGCTAATTTTCTTACAGACTAAAACCCTAATGTGCAGAGACATGACTTAAATTCCACAACTGTGATATACAGTAACACAAACACGCCGTGCCACAACAGAACAGAGGAGATTCATCATGTATTACAGAGGCAAAGAGAGGAAGAGCAAGATAGATTAGAAGTGACAGATTGGAGAGTCAGGATTCACTGGTTTTCACAATATCCTGACAACACAATACACAAATGTCAACAGTGACCTGAATACTCAGCCAGCAGACATGGAGAGGCAGCAGAAAAAGAGAAGACACATGGACAAATCCAGCGTACAAGACACACACACACACACACACACACTGGTATCACTGCAGCGAGCAAACAAACAAACACCTACCTGTCATTGTCGACACTCCTGAAGCCAGGAAGGATGTGTCTGAAGCTGGAGTTGCGGTCAAGTTTGGGTTGACTCTTGGTGCGTTTTATCGAGCCCTTCAGCCGTCGACTTAGAAAGCCCTGACAGAGGGAGACAGAGACAGTCAATAAGACAGTGTCACTGCAGGTTTGTGAGGGAAGTCTCCAAGATGTCAGTCACTCGGCTCAACTTGGCAGCAGGACAGAACACATCAATACCAACATTTACGCCCCGCATTCTTAATTTGGCGAAGGCCTAATGTCATGAGTAGTTAAAGGATAAACAAATTGAGTATAGATCGTCATATCAGACTGAGAGTCTGAAAAGTCAGGACAAGGTCAGACAGAAAATATTTCCTGAATACAAAGCAGCATAAAACTAACAGTACATACACAGACAGACAGGACCTTAACAGAAGAGAGCACAGACATAAGCTGGCAGGTAGTACTTTTGGCAAAATTATAGCTTGTTTGCTGCAGCGCTAATTATGGCAGTATTTGTGGCAAATGCTGCGAAGCACAAACACTGTTTTGTAATCATTTTCATACACTAATTCAGTGGATACACCCCTTTATTAGTTTGCTCACTCTTCCTTTGTCTCAGTGCATGTGTTTACTTCTTCTAACATCTGCAATCACACTCCCCCAAGCACCTCGCCATCTCCATGGCAACTGTTGGCTGGCATTAAGAGCGAGAGAACATGAATAAATGAGATGTGCTGCAGAAATCGCAGGATGTTGCAAGTTTTTCGACACAAAAACCTGATCTTCTTTTCAGCTTTTTTTTTTTTCTTTTTAAAGAGATGTCAGTGCAGGGTGGAAGATCAAGAAGGAGGAGAATAATAAGGAGAGGATAAAAAAGAAAAGGCTGTGAATAAAGAAGGTGTTAAGGAGAGTTGATAGAGGAACTTAGGGGAGCAGCACGAAGACAGAACTTTAACAAGAGAGCCAGTATGCAGGAGAAAATGCCAGACCAGGTAGTGCTCAGGCTCAGGTGCAGCTCTTATTATGATCAAACAACACAGCAGTTGATTCACTAATAGACTGAGCATCTCCAGGAGCCGCGGTTTGTTGAGGACACTCAGACACTCGTGCCTCCAGCGCCTTAAACTTATGTCATTCCAATGCATGCGAACATTTCACGAGACGGTGACAGGCGACATGCAGCAAAATGCAACCTCCCTCCGTCCCGGTCATGCCATTATCACACCTGTATAATTACCACCTACAGTGTGAATAGGTCGCCATGGGCAACAATGGGATAGGGTTAATTAGAGAGTGACTTCCAGACAGCCTGCCAGCTGATCACAGAGGAGCCACAGCATCCTGATGAACAACACCTGTCATCAGGAAGCACTCTGGGCTGCGAACAAAGACTTGCTAATGTCAGTATATTTAAGCTCCCGCCAATCACCGAGCTGTCAGTGTTTCATTAGTGTGTGTGTGTGTGTGTGTGTACGTGACTGAAATCAATAGCAGTGTCCCACTTCCATACTACAAGAGTTTTTAGAGTGTGACTGTTTTAAGCACACTCAAAACTGACTGTAAGCTAGCGTCAGTTTTTCACTGTGTTGTTTATTTACACTCGTGTCCCACAATGCAATGCTCAGGAGGAAATGGAAGAGCGTCTTCCAGCTGGTAAACATTACAACACATTGGTGGTGAGACAGCTTGAGGAAGATCTTGGAAAACAAGACCAAGAACATAACAAAACAAAACAAATAATAATAATAAAAAAAAAAAGCACAACTCCATTGATTTTACACATGAAGCTGAGCTCACGGGGAAGCACCGCTCAGCCCGTGGAAGCAGTTACATAATTTCATCAGAGCCTCCAGAGGGAACGTTCAACAGTCTGAGAAAAAAAGTCCGTTTGGGCCTGGAAATTGCAAATCTGAAACAGAGAGCCTGTGCTACCTACTGGGGCACATAGTGTGAAAAGCAGTGGGACTTTCCCAGTCTACAGAAAAATGGTACTACGCAGCATTATGGGCAATGTAGGAAGTAGTGTTTTTGGAGCTCAACCCATACTATTCTTGCTCCAGCTGCTTTGATTAGCTTTTTTAAAAAAAGTGATCTTTTTTTTTTTGTTCCTGGAGCCGCTCTGTAAATCCTTCTTTTCAGGGGCATTTCAAAGTTGCACTCTGATTAACAGCTATTTTTGCACCATTTCCTGTCAGTACTAAACGGTACAGTTCACTGATTTGTTTTTTTAAGAATGAAAATGAAAAAGTGAAATGAACATTTTAAGGTTCTGTGATGATGTTTTCACTTGTATTTCATCTTTCTTGTTATTGGACGCAGAGTCTACCATCTGGAAACTCACTGATGATCAGATTTTATAGTTATATTAATAATTCTGACAACGTGATGACATGGTAAATCGAAGTCTATACAGACAAGGGAGCAGCAAATGGCTCACTATTGCTACCTGCCACCAGTGAGCTCTGTTCAGGGGCTATTAGCTAAATGAACAAGGCTGAGTCACTGCAGTTACTGAGCGACACATCTGAGGCTCTCCATGCTCTCTCTGAATGAAACTTTCTCTCTCTCTCTCATGTATATACATCACTCACTCTCTTATACGCTGAGTGTGTGTGTGTGTGTGTGGGCATTAAGTCAATACAGAATAGCTGTCCTAAAAATGTGTCCAGTCTGACCCTCAGATTATGTCTTTCAGCAACATGACAGGTGGACTTAACAGAGGACTTTCCACTTTTTGATGGCAAAAACGGCAATGCGGTAGAAAATGTGCGACGCCCACACACATATGCACATAAACACACACCTTTTCTCATCTCTGCGTTTCATCATTCACAATCCCCTCCAAATTCATAGTAATTCCATGGCTCTTCCTCGTTGCCCCTAGAGAGTGTGTGCCTGCTGCTGTTGGCATATTCACAGCTAACAAATTAAAATGCTTCTCCTTTTTCCCATCCACAGAAACCTGTCCCTGCAGGCGAGGTGGATTGATTGGTGGCTGCTCGTTCTGTTTTTACTTCTCTCCTTCCCCTGATGGATGGATTTCTAATGAGTGGGAGGGGGTAAGAGAGAGAGAGAGAGGAGACAAGAAGGAACACAAACCTATGATTTCGCTGATTATTTTGTTTTCCGTCTTCTCTCTTTTACTCTCGTAAGTGCGTGTGGACAGCGATGTGACATTAAAAATACTACTCTCTAACTAAAACTGCCTGTCACAGCTCTTGGACAGGATGAAGGTCAGCAGATATGAACAACCCTTTCTCCCACTTAAAAATCAGTCAGTAAGGATGACTGATGCCTATATTAACACCAGATTAAACCCTAAGGGAGGCATGACATACTGGGGAGCACTGCAAAAATGTTGGCATTTAATTTGCTTTCAGCACTTACTCATACAGGCGACGACTGAGAGAGCAAGCGGGGGGAAAAAATATGCAGGGAGACAGATAAAGATAGAGACACAAAGAGAAAAAAGAAAAAGAGGGAGACAGTGAAAAAACAGAGAGGACAGAAATAGAGGTGAGACCAGTCAAAAAAATTGAGAAAATGATGCTGGGGAGGGATGTGAAAAAGGAGCAGGATAAATGGGAAAAAAGTGGAGCACAATGTGTAGGTGGCAGAGCATGAGTTGATAGAAAAAGCAATAGAATGAAACTAAATGAGAGGGAAAGTGAGGAGAAAAGTGCAGCAAATGAGTGACAAGGTTACCAGGGCTCAGCAGAGCACAGCGCCAGCTGCACAGGGAGCCAGGCTACAGCTGAAATAAAAAGACGGTCAAACAGGAAGGAAGAAGACACTTAATTCCTGTGCTTTATCTTCCCATCAGTCCTTGTCTGAACAGATGTTGTTTCCATATGACATCAGTCGTTACATAACGCTTGACCTCTCCCCATTATGTCTTGCTGTATGTGACCAGCTCTTAAAAGAGACATGACCAAGTGGCCCCAACACGCACAATAAAAACTGCCACCTTATGAGATGTCATACATCATGCCATTGTTCTATTGTGTGGTAAAGAAATGCATAAACGGACTCATGGGAATTTCCCAGAGTAGCTTGATTGAGTTATGCCTATAAATATCACAGGATAAATGACATGATGGAAATAACGCTGACATCCGTCGATGAACCACGGAGCTCCGTTTGGTCTTTTGTAAGCCGGTCCTGCTGTAAAGTCTGACCCCTAATATGTCATTTTGCAAACACCTACTTTTCATAGAAACATTATAAGGCTATTATAGCCAGTGGATCCTGACAGGAGGGCATTACAGTGTCACATGTTAGTGTGAATTTAAATAAGCTCTTTAATTATTCCCCATTTCTACAGTTGACAGCTAATTAGGGTGAGAAGGGGAAGGAATAATCTGATTCAACATGCATCCTCGAAGGGCAGGGAAGCATGGTTTTCACCAGCCCTCCAGCCCCGCCGTGCTGTACTGTACTCGCTCTGAGAGGAACTCGATGGCTGTGTGTTTGTCCATATTTACTATGTGCCTTGTTTACAGTGTTCCCGTGTGTGCCTATATGTGTGTCTGTGTGTGTAACAGTGCATAATCGGCTTGCATACTTGATTGTAATCTTAGCCTGTCCAAGCCAATTAAATCAGCGCTAAGAGGACAGCTCAATTTTATCGCTGCGGTTTTTTGTTGTTGTTTTGTTTTTGTTTTTTTTTTCATGAAATTTCAGCAACAAGTTAATTCTATTCCCTCGGCTTCGCAATTCCAGGCTTCCTTAATGGGGCCTGATAGAATCAGTGCCTGGACAATCAGCAGGGTGTTCCCTGCTTCCATATCAACCTCTCTTGTCCCTCTCTAGCACAACCTGATGAAAACAAGAGACATACCTGTCCAATTAGACCTCCTGCTATTATCTGAGAGGAGAGGGGAGGTAGAGAGAATGTAGTCAGGGAGAGATTGGATAAGGAGCTAAGCCACAATTGAGAATCAATCCAGTCAGCTCGAGCAATCAGCAGGACATGGACGTGACAGACTCAGATAAGGTTTGTTTGTCGGCTCTTTAAACAAGCACTGAATAAAAGAAACTACTGAGTTCTAACTTTTATATTTAATGTGCGCAATCTTCTGCTATTTCTGAATTGGTTGTGGAAGATTAGGCTTTGGAGAGATTTGAGTTTCGGCCCAGCCTGCTGGTGAGAAATTGTTTTTGAGAAGCACTGAAGGATGTGTTTATGCATGTGCATGTGCATGTGCATGCGTGAAAGCCATTTGTGTGTGCAAACAACAAACCCAGACTGAGAGAAAAACATTTTGACAGATTTAGCTCAAGGCCTAGGAGGGGTACTTCAGATGACACCACAACTCTTTTCACTGGAGGCAGAAAAGCGAGGGGAGGTTTGTCATCGCTAAAAGTGGGAGATGCAGAGGAGAAGGACAAGGATATGACCGCCTGCTGACTCGTCTTCCTGTTTGCAGTCAAACATTTCTGTGTGGCAACATATCTGAATCCCTCCCCTCTGTCCATCCATAGATCCGAATTTGATCAACCAGCAAAATCCTACTGGGGTCCTTACACTTTTAGTACTCACTGAATAATTAAATCAGTGAACCTTATGAAAATGTTACTGTTCTGTATCCAGCATCAGCTGGTGAAAAAGTTGGTATGGGGAGCTTTGTTTTATAATTACTAAGTTTGTTGTGCTACCTCCAGAAGCCAGAAGGGGGCAGTGCAAGGAAAACTGCAAGAGAGGTTCAAGCTTTCTTTGTGGAGGAAGCCTCTGCTGCTTAGCAATAAATCCACAGAAGTAAGTTAAGTGGTCATGTGACTGAGACAGGATGACTTTGCTGCAGTGCTCCTCTCCTCTCTCCTCCCTGGAGAGTACAAGGAGCTGCTTAAGAGACACTTAATCAATATTTAGCCCTTCCGTCTGACCCTTCCCGTCTTCTACAAGCTTTCGGCTCTTCTTTTCTTTTTCCATCACTCTCTATCTCCTCATTTGTTCTGGGTAATATATATATATAGAGAGACAGATATTAATATGTTAAGTTACTAAATTCACAAAAAGAGCTGACAGAGGTGTGTAAGCAGTGACACACACACACACAGAGCAAGTAACTATTCCTGCAGACAACATTTCAACTTTCAGCAATATCCTGCTCCTCAGGCTGTGGTTATTTTATGTGTAGCTCCACAAATAAAGTTAAAACTGTCTCAGGGCATGAAACACTTCTTGCTCCGCTGGTGGTCCAACAACAGTCTACTTGTGTGTTTTTTTTAATTATTATTATTTGCTGCTGTCTTTTACTAAGCCTTGGAGACAACCCAGTTTGATTGATGTACAGAGTGAACACTATCTTTTGGTGAAGCTGTGAGGAGTTCTTGTGGTGATTAAAAAAAAAAGAAATCAAAAAGGAGGAATTGAAAGAGATAAGTGTGTCCTTTCTATTTTCAGAAGAAATATTGTGTCTTTTAGTGCTTCACTTGGCCCATCATTGTTCCTGCTAAGTTGTTAAGAAGGCTGAAAGTTCACATGAAGCTGGAGGATTGTTTATGAAAGACTGAGCGCTCGAGTGCTCGTGGCCCTGCTCGCCTAACATCTACTGTTTACAGTTCACCTCTGGGTCGTCATCTCCCCACTCATTATTTATTAATGGAAATATGCACTGCTAATTGCTAATTATCTTTAAATTGATGACTCATGGTGGAATTTTTTGCTTCATTAACTGGCTGTTTATCTGTTGAATTAAACATGGCAGAAAGCATACAGGATTTGAAATAGAGCAAGATGACAGACAAAGGACTACTGTGTTTCTCAAGGAGAGACGATGTGTTAAAAGTGAGTGAGTGACAGTGTTGTATGTGCGCACAGGTGTGGAAGTGTGTGCGTGTGTTCGCTAACTTGAAGCATGTGAATTTTATTCAGTGTGAAATGCAATGAAAAAAGAAATCACACAGGATGTATAGAGAGAGTGAGTGCAGGGTAGCATGTTGAATAAGCTCAAGATGTGTCGATGCATGATGTGCTGACGCCAAACATCAAAGGTCCAATTCCAATATTTGAAGTAAATGAGTTTCAGATTGGCACGGATCCATCTGGACACCAGACGAGGCTGCTGTAGGCATTGATCTATAACTCACAGCCTCCTAAGGCAAACTAAGGTAGACGCAGAGAGAAAGCCAGAGGGTAAAACAAACAGAGGACAGGGATGGTACATAAAAACACACTCACAGTACTCACGGTGACTCTGAAAGGTGTAGCAGCAGTAGATGGAGCCTCCATGGTGGTGGGTGTGGTCTTGTCTGAGGAGCTGCCTGGCATACTGCGTCGGCGTCCCGACCTCTCTGGAGGAGACTCTGCAAACACACACAGACCTTTGTCTTTACATTGTAAAAAAAAAAAACATGTTTAAGAGTAGCTGAACATTTCTTGCAGAAAGTTGAAAGAGAAGATCAATACCACTCCAACTTTCCATCCGTTAACTACAAGGAGAGAGCCAAGAGACGAGTCGCTCAGTGTAAAGACCGGATGCAGAGGCAAACAGCTGTAACTCATTTTGAGGTTTAGACGGTGCCATGTTAGCTGGTTCCCTCAGTCTTAATGCTAAGATAAGCTACTCAGATGCTGGAGGAAAGGATAATAAACAAAGTCAACTATTTAGCATACAGTTATGAGATTGATACCAATCTTAAACTAGTGAAATACATCCTCTGTGTTTGGACCACTGTGTTTTATCTGGCTTAAAAATACCCAGCTCACTCAGGCTGCCTGCCTCTAAATGGTCAGAGGAATCACACAGGAAAGCAGAAACGACTTGGACAGATCTTCAACCTGAGCTACAACGTTGAACCTAAAGGTCAAGCTGTGGCACTGATAGTGTGTGGGAAATAAGCAAGTGGAGTTTGGGGTGCCATACAGGCATGAACTCAGACTAGCGTGAAATGGGTTCAATTTCAGACTCAAGACAGTTTTGCTGCCAGTGACAGTTTTGATATAGGTGAAACTTTTTTTTCCCATTTAAACATGATAAACTCGAACCTTAAGATGTTCAAAGCTCTCAACATCTGTTTGTACACGACAGATCAAAGGCAAAAGTTTCAGTAGTTAACACAGGATTGCACCTTCAAACGTATTACTCTATAAACATATCAATTAGCCCATTACAGGGCTCTGAGTTTCATTTGCTGATTTTCCCATGTTCTCCCTGTTTGCTGAACTCGTCTGTATCACTTATCGTTTCATCTTTTATGTGTGTCTCTATGGAATTGTTTCTCTGAACCTCGGGAGACAATACAGCCTGGGTACAGACCAGCGAGGGAGATGTGAAAGAGCTCTGAAGTCAAAGACAGTGCATATGTGTGGAAGAAGCAAATCTGGACACGTCCGGGAGGAATGTGAGTGTTGTTGAGCATGCAAGTCCCCGCAGATTTCAGATAGCCATCAGCGCTCACTGCTAACTAATAGGTACAGAGCAGAGTATCAGTACGACAGGCAGCTGGTAAACTAACATAACCTCCACATGAAACACAGACGGTTGTTGAGGCTATGGTGATCTCTACATATATCGAATCTTTAACAACAAGACTGTGTAACACATGATAGTTGAGCAGCAGTTTATAGCCCATAATCAGTTAAATCAACAGAGTTTTCATTTGGGATATACACAAAGCAGTGAATAAATAACAGGCCCTAAAAAAGAAAATGTGCCTAATTAGGCCAGATATGCTGATATAATCATGGCACCATCTACAGGCCTTTGTGAAGCAGACAGTGTATCATCGTGGCCATGTTAGATCATTTGGATAAAATCTCTGACTGTCTGCACCATTGGAAACTAATGAAATTACAGTTAAGTTTGTGTGGCAATGTGACTCTAATCAGGATGAAACTTCATTATAAAGCACATCGACCTCACACACACACACACAGAGCTGTGTATGATGTATTAGGAGTGTTTCATTTTATTTTAATGGCCAGCTCCTCCAGCCTTCATATCCAATGCAACATTTCTGGACTGTTGACACAACATGCTGTTTCATGCATGAAACCTAATGGGATAATCAGTGCCCAGCAATACATGACTGATGTTGGTTTGGATTTGGCAACACTGAGACTGTGGAGTGAAGCTTTTCCAAAATCTCACTCGTCATCCCTGCAGTATCAGTGGTGTCACTGAGTGGCAGCTCCGGCTGAAATTTTAAAAAAGAGCCCTCGACCAACACTGAAAATGCAACATGATTGTGGTGGATGTGAAGAGCTGAATGCTGTGGGGGAGGGGTGAGAGATGAAAACCTGTCCAGGCTATTATTATTATTATTATTATTGTATGATGTTTAATAAAAATGATACAGATTTTAGATTTAAATATTCAATTTCATATTCAAAATGTGTGCCTCATTATAACAAACAAATGATGTGGCATTGAAATATCTGCTGCCATGACAACAAGTGTATTAAATCCTTCAAAAATCTGAAAATCGTTTACGAGGAAGTGGCACAGATAAGAACCAAGGCAGCCGTCTGAATTTCTGTGTCTTGTCACAAATTATGTCTGCGCTCACCTTCGTCTGCTTAATTTCTGAAAGGAAAATCCCCCACTTGCACGCTGCGGGCTTGCAGCAAGCGCTCACAGTGAAGCGCATACAAACACACATCGTTTAGTTGTGAACTAATTGCTGTGCGAAACTGCACTGCATGCTTCCACATGTTGTCACCATCTGTGCGGTGATGTTTCCCTACAAATGCATGGAAAAGTTACCCGTGCTATAACTAATGCGTCTGACTCTTACCCCCCTCCCCCAGACCGGCAGCAAACAGTAAGCAGATGCTTGCGCTCAATAAAAGTTGAATTAAAGCACAAATTCCAACCTGGGTCCTGAAGTCAGGCATCAAAAAGCTGTTTTGTTCAGCGCGTGGTGGTTGGTTTAAGACTGTTAACACTTGGAGCGATCTGTCTAACAGCTGCTGACTAAGACTATTTTGGTATCTGAAAGTGTATAAGTGTAGTGTAGCATGCACGGCTCTATTTGTAAGGTCAATCAGAAGGTCAGATGGTCCACAGCTGTCAGGTCATGAGGTGAGGTATCTTTGTATGGTATTACTTGGCTTTATTTTCAATCTGCTCCGTGTAATCCACTCCTCTTTTCCGTATCCTCCTTCCTTATCAGGATTACATCACTCTTGTACTCCTTCACCAATCCATTTTCTTCCCTCTGCATGATCTCAGATTAACATTCTCTACCTCTGTCTGAATTTTCTCACTGTATCGTCACATCTTCATCCCCTGCATCAAATCAATTCTCATTGGCCATTACTTCTTCATTGCAGCCACTTTCTTTTTGTTCTCTAACCTTACAAACCATTTTAAAGCTCATAGCACCACTTCTCCATCTTTCATCACCGTCTTCCGATTCCACCCTCCTCCGGGCCTCCTCACAGGTGGTTAAAGGGACCGTTGAAAATGCCATTGAGAGCCCTGAGGGCCCCACGGTTGCATACTATAGACCAGATAATAGATATTTGCATTTTGTATGTACACAGGATGTTTTCCAGCCAACAGAGGTAGATCCAATTCAGCCTGGGAGTGATCATTAAACAACAGGCCTGAGTCTTACAGGAACAGTTTGACCTTTTCCTGCATATATTCACCATCTTGTTGAGAATTACATGAGGAGTTTGATACCACTCTCACATCTGTACACTCAGCATGAGGCTATACACGGCAGGTGGTTAGCATAGCTTAGCATAAAGATGCAGGCGGAAACATCTTGCTGGGTTCTGCCCTAACTTTCAATACACCTACAGTGCAAGCACCTCTTCAGGTTTCTAATTAACACATTGTATCTCCTCCAGTTTAATCCATGTAAAAAGTCAAGTGTAAAAGCCACATGTTGTAGCTTCATGTAGGGGGTCTTGTCGACACTGTGGTGGTGCTAGACAACCAGCGTGACAAATATTTCAAAGTGGTAACTTGTTATAAAAACAACAAACTGACATCTGTACAGATCTTAATGATAATACAACATCAGCTCTCACTGTGTCTATGTCTGCTGTATTCCTATGTATTCATCCTTCTTTCCCTTCCATTAACATTCAGTGATATAGGTCAGACTGCACGTTTCCTTAGTCCCCTTCCCAACCAAGCCCACTCCATCCAGTGACCAGTGCCAGCTGACCTTCCCTTCCCGTCCTCTGACACTTCACCAGTACAGGATATTCTTGCTAACCTCCAGCTGTTGACGAAGCTGGGGAGGGGAGGAAAGGTTTAAAGCTTCTCCTACGTTTGAAAACTGTGACATTCAATATTCTCCAACTTTTTTTTGCCAGTTGCTGTTCAGTCGAGACAAATATAACTGGATTCATGCAGGAGGTGAGCAGAGGAACAGCACGCTGGGCAGGCAGGTGGTGATGTGTCACAATAACTGTTAGAAGACTGAAACCGTTTAATGAATCATCAAGGAGGGGAGAAAAAAGGAAAAACATTTTGCATAACAACTTATTTTTGGTGTGGCTATGCCAAATTGCAGATATAATTATAACAATAATAACAACGTTTAGCTTTCCAAACGCACATTGTTCTCCTGCCTGGGGTGGTGTGCGTTATGATCTATTATTGCTTGAGGAGCTGGCTGTGCTTAAGAGCTCCGTGACAACACAGAGAATTCACAAAGGATGTTAGAAGGAAGTTGTTGCTGCACAGGGTATTTAATGTGCCTGGAAATGATGGCTAGAACAGAACATCCAGTTTCTACACTGCGTGGCTACTGTTGGTGACTGGCTGATGGTTGACTTCGAAAAAGACGACTGAAAGGAAGAGTGTCTATTACATACACAATTACATATAAATAGATATGTGGGTTGTTGCTGTTGCTGCTTCGAACAAGCTCGTACTGTAAAGACCAGCGGACCCTATAGAATTGCATATATATATATATGCCTTACAAATATGTTGAGTGCATCTGTTTCCTCGTAAAACATCAGCATTGGATGTGTTGAATAATTTTGACACCTGCATTATTTACGTTCATGTTTGCGAGTTAGCAGCTCTTCACTGTCGTGCCTGACACGCGCAGCACCATCACCTCCTGTTAATTAGTGAACTAGCGTGTCATTTGTTTTGTCCTCTCTTGGGCGACGGAGATGCGACAACCACCTCAGAGCTTGAAAGGGCAACATTATTATTTGTTTGGAGATCTGTTTCTGCTTTTCCACTTCAGAGCACCGCTTGTTGGGACCCAAAACATCCACTGAGTGGTGACAGTGAACAGAAACAGTAACGCAGCAGGCCGTGGAGCCATAACACTGAGCTGAGGCATACATGTAGTTGTTTGATCCATTGTTTAAAAAGTCAAAATGAACAACAATTAAACAATGAATAAAGAGCGCTAAACGAGCTAAGGACTAGACACAATGTGTAGCGTCCTGTTATTTAAGCGCAGCACGTGTCGGCATTTCAAGATCTCTATACCGTCAGGGCTGAAGAGTAGCCACCATAGAGAATGCAGAGTTTTTGTGTTTTGACAGGAGGAAGTAGCAGAGGAAAATTCAAACACACGTACACTCTCTGTTGGCTGGTGAAACGTACAGAAAAAAGAAATCACAGGCTGTCAGGCTGTGTTTACTGTGTTCTCTCCACCTGGAGGACTATCTTCTCTCGGTCCACCACGCCTCTCTCTCTCTCTCTCTTTCCCTCCTTCACAAATACATCACTTTTCTGTTTTCCCCTCAAGTACAAGACAAGTAGTACTTGTTTTGACTTGCTGAGAAGGCAGTAATAAAGCTCCTTCTACCTCCTTCTGTTGGAATATCAAATGTGAATTAATGTCAATCAATGAGCAATCTGCCAGAAAGAATGAAGGCATAGACTCCCAGCTGAACAACGATCCATGTAATGGAGGTCACAGCAGAGGCTCAACACTGACACACACTGTGTTACATGCACAGTTTTGAATTGTCAAGACTTTATGGTTCAACCTAACACTTGTGTTGGTGTGTGATGGAGAAGGAAAGAGTGTGACTCCCTGTATGTGTACACAGAGACTGTAATGTGTTAACACTGAACTGTGAGGGCAGCGCTGGACTTTTGACCCCCGAGATGTGGTATTTACTCAGTGCAGAGATGATGGGGTGATAAAGAGGTGCTGCTTCGTCTCCTTGGAGCGACTTGGCAGGCGTGAGGGAGTAAAAGAGAATCATTTCACCCCACAACAACCTCCAGTGCCGACACAGTCAACACTCCAATATAAGTTGATTTAGGAGTGATGATACAAAGATCACAGCAGCCTGTTTATCCTATAATTCAGTATGAATGCCTCAAAATGGAATATACCCACTCGCTCCAATAAAGTACAAATGTAGGAGACTTCAAGCATCACTGCATTCACTGAAACAAGAATCTATACAGGACCATGTTCAGGTAACATCCAGAGGGAGTGACTCTGCTTCATGCTTAGTTTGGCACATGGATGCCTTTGTCTGCAGTGTGTTATGGGAAGGAGAGGAGAGGGGGGGGGGAGGGGAGGAGGAGGAGGAGAGTGGAGGAGGACAAGAGTGGGGTGCAGAAGGAGGAAGTTTGTGGCCACACAGCAGCTACATTCCTGCGACGCTGCCTGCTAACTTCGACAATATCCACTCGCAGACACACAGATACAAAGCAAACACAAAACGCTGGCTTGGTGTCAGTTTATCACATTTCCAAATGACATGTGACAGGCCCAGTCTGCTGGCAGAGTCGTCGCTGTAGTTTATCATTTCTGCATGACTGTTGACGTACGAGGAGCTCCAGGGGATGCATTTCTTAAAAATGTTCTCCAGCTCCATGTTTACTTTCACATACTGCCCGGTGTATATATTGACAGGCTGCATTTAGGGTGAACTATGGCAGTGATCTTCTATACCTCTGCAGCTCTTCCTCCAAAACCGGTCCCTGACTCTGTTTTGTAATCTGACTGGATATCTATGGATTAAGGGGCATTAGCCTGCACCTGTCCCCCTGTTATTGGAGTCCTTTGGGTGCTCAGAAGCACTGCGTCATCTGGCCCATCTCCATGATTCACCAGGCTGAGGGGAAAGAGGCTAGATAAGGACACAGGCTCCAGAAATGAGACCAAGATCAGAAAGTAATCCTGGGTTAAACATTGAGATGATGTGCAGAGTTCTGCCGGTTTCACTTCACTGCTTGATTGCTATATTAACCGTCTCTGTCCTCTGTCTCATGTCTCTGCTTCCAATTATATCATCTCAAAGGCAAACTGATTACATTTTCACTTCTCATCTTGAAATCACAGAGTTGACAAAGTACAGAGAAAATACTTTTCCTCTGTTTTCATTTCCATTGTTTTTATCTCTGATAACTCGTCTGCCTCTTGGTCTGACTGTAGTATATGCTGAAAATTAACTCAAACTCGTTTGGCTAAAACACAACATTAATCTCAGAGAGGATGCTCAGGCACAAACTGTGAAAACAGATCAAAGGGCTAATCTGCTTAAGAGAAAACAGGAAAAGTGATTGGAGTTACAGTCTGAACTCGATCTCACTTTGTCTCTCCATCATAACAATATCTAAACTAGATCAACACATGATCAATCCAGACTTGTTTGCAGCCTTCCTGTGTTTGGATGTAAATGTCGGTAAACTGAGTCATTGTGTTCGTCTCCGTTCCTTGGCCCATGCTTCCCATCTATCGTCCTCACTTCCCATCAGCGCACACACTCACACACAACAACAGAGAGAGAGAGAGAGAGACATCATAAACAGCTTGCTATAAACTAAGCATGACGCAGTAGAACAGATCAAAAGTGTTTCTTGGTAATGACCCATTGAGAATATGATTACGTGCAGTATCTGTCAGTGGTAATGCATTATTGAGTTGTTATTGAGTAGTTCAAACACCTCCTTACAAGCTGCTGGCAGCAGATCTTTTTCTTTACTGTTGTGATATTTCATGAATTCCCACAATTGTGACTTTCCTCTTTTTACTGCGTGCTTTGTTGCATATGGTGGATGCTCTCACTGAAACAATCCCACAGCAGTCAGGGCCTACATCTATCTATGTGCGTCTATTTAAAAGGTTAGAAAATGCTTGACACATGCAGTTACTTTCTTACATTTAGCTCAGTGGATATTTTTTAATCACTGGACTGTGTTATATCTAGATTAGACTTTATATAATAATGCTGCTGGACTTTATTTCTATTATTGCTGCAAATGGACTTCCTCTCGTAAAGTTTCTTCCACTTTTTCCTTCCTTTTCCTGTCATTTTTCTCTTTTTTGTTTGGTGTAGTTCTTCCTTGTTTTAGAAGACTGTAACCATTGTTGATGTGGACCCATGAAGCCCTGTGAGAGATTGTATGTGATAGTGAACAAAACACAGACTCAGACTGGATCTGCGGCTGCAAGCTCCATCCGCTAACACGTCATTTCATTTAGTGTGTCGTTATTCTAAGTATTGGACCATTAAACAAGTAGTTTGAGAAATATGCTAACTCATATTCTGACAAAGATCAATATCCATTTAATTTCCATCTATTGCATATAATTTTTAGAGCCAGCAGACTGTTAGCTTAGCTTGGCATACATACTGGAGGCAGAGGGAAACAGCTACCATAGCAGTGAGACAGTGAGAAAGCTAATTTCCCAAAATGTCGGACAATTCCTTTGAGAATTATTTGCTGGAATAAAAATAGATTTGAGTTTAGAAAAAGGGTTGGAAAGTAAAAAGTGTGGCTGAGTTTCATTTAAAAGGCTGGGTTATGTTAGAGGATGGGGAATTCATGTAATCTAGATGGACCATGAGATAAGTACGTGTGTTTACGCTTCTGCAACACAGTCACCAGCTGGTTTTTAGATAATGTTTTGCATAGACTAGGATCAGTGGGAAGAGAAAAAGAGCAGCCGGCGATTTCTGGCAGGGAATAACCAGAAGGTTATGGTGATATACCTGGAGGACAGAACAACACAAACTTTGCATGAACACACACTCCTCTGGGCAGTTGATCTGATAACATGCAAAATATCATTATGGCAAGCACGATGACAGCTAAACCCAGCCAAGTAAGTAATCTTCCCAACATGAGGCAAGAAATGTGAGGAAGAAGCTTCTTCAGAGATGTAATTTTTCAACTAAAATGGCTCTCTCTGAGGAGATAGAAAAGTTTTTAACCGCAGAGCTAAAGCAACTTTTTCAATGGAAGGCCCTTTACAAGTGAAATCTGCTATACAAAGATAGAAAAGAGACGGATGATGAATCCTGTTCTGACAAAAAAAAAGACAGTATTCCAGTCACAGGACATTTCAGAACAAAAGGATTGATTGCAGTGTGAAAACACGTCAGCAAAACAAGTCAGATCAGACAGAACCGCTCTCTCCCCCTCCGCTCGCTGGCGTTGAGATAAGCAGTAATTTTTTTTATGTAAATGTCACCAACCCCTGACGAAAAGAAGGAAAAACAGAACCAGGGCGACGCGAGGGTGAACCGAACTGATAGAATATTTTCCACGCGCTGATAATGACGCACAGACATGCACCACACACTCGCAGTGAGAAAACAATAACACATGAGCTCATGCAACCACCACCTGATCCGTCCCAGTGACAGTGTATACTCAAGAGGGGCTTACAGTAACTTCCTCAAGATAAACTCGCAGATCTGTTCTTGGCTCTGAACAAAAATACCCGTTTTATAAAGTGCTGCTCGGGTGTCTGTAACAAGACACATTTCAGCGACATCACATCTACTCATGTAGCTCCAGGCACATGATACTGTTTACTGGAGAAGTTTATTTTTCTCCTGACAAACCTCATTTCAGTGACTTAGAGAGAAACATACACAGGATACGCAGAGATGGAAAATACTAATTAAATCTCCTATCTGGGTGTGTGTGTAATTTCATATCACAATATTGGTGTATAAGGTGAGAAATTGGAGACACCAGAGCAGAAGGTCGGGTTTTGGACGTTCAACTGAATTAAATACATGTAAAATTGAAATTTTTATATTGCTCCCCACGTCCTGTAAAGATTAATGTAACTATAAAGCAGCCCTGCTCCATTCACCAACATTCAATGTGTTTTAATGCCCTCAAATAACTGGGTTACTGTCTGCTTTCCACAATGACTTGATTTCCCCAGTGTCATGTTAACAGGAAACCTGAGTTCAGGGAGATCAATCTTCATTTCCCTTGTCACATCAGTGTATGTGAAAGACAAAGACTTAAAGTGGTACGGACTAATGTTTTATCCAGTCACAGACATGCTGTGAGATCTGCCTTATGAATTTGGCTGTGCACACCCAGAGCAACAATTCATTCTGGATCCCATTTCTGACCGCCACACAAATGAAAGTCTCTTTTCTTAGCCCCACTCTGGTCTGCAGTGACTCGCAGGCTTAAAGCTCCTAAACGCTCCACTATGTTGACTTTCTAGTCTCGAAAGCTTTTGCACTGAACAAAACCTGTCACTGCTGTCAGAGGCAAAGTTGATGAGAACAGTGAGAGCAGAGCAACACAGTCTTGGGCCACAAAACCAAAACAATGAACTGAAAGATGGTGTATGAAGTCGTTTATCATGTGATCATTCTTTGTGGGTTCATATACAGAGCTATGAGATCTATGACTCATATGGAGATACTGGTTAAAGCTTCTTCTAATCGAAGTTCCACTAAAGCTGCAGTGAATACTTCTAACATCTTTTCTTTACTTGACCTATTTCTCCCGCACCTTCATTTCTAAAGGTTAACGAATGTCTTTAAGCTCACAATGCAACACGTGTGCCATCTCATCCAACTCTGCTGCAGGTAGCAGATCTTCCTCTCCACACTGTGAAATCCTCAGATGAAAAATAAAAATCTGGCACATCAATCATCTGTTGTGTGAATATTACTATTCTTATTTTGTTCAAAACAACAACAATGGCTGTGATGTCAACTCAAAGATGCTGCTGTCAGCTTCAATAACCACTTGTTGCCTATTGATTGAATTTTAATGATTCCTCAAGAAACACAATCTCTCTCTCTCTCTCTCTCGCTACACACCGTTAAAAGAGTTTTACTATTTCATTTGTATCTGCTACAAAAATCAAAGAGTGCATTGCTCTCCAGAGTTGCTAGATGATTTCTGCATCATGTAGGTGTGACCCCTCTGTTTCTGTGTGTCCATCACTCTGTTAATGTGTAGTGTGTGCAGAAGTTTTTTGTGAGGGGAGCTTGCACTTAGCCACGAAGATCAAGGCAGAGTGTGTTTGCCTGTGTGTCTTTGTATATAAGCACAAATGTGTGTGTGTGTGTGTGTGTGTGTGTGTGTGCATGAGTGCGTGTGTGTGGTCTTTTGAGAGCTGAATGATACAGAGAGGAAACTTCAAAGCACCTCTTTCATCAGCTAGAGAAGCAAAGTGAAGCCAGGCAAACCAGGCAACTACACCAAGTCCAGTACCTCCACTGGCTTTGTCTGTGTCTCACTACAGGGACAAACTACATTCACTCATGTTGCTTTATAAAAATGCAAATCTAATGAAGAAATAATAATACAAGCGAGGTTTGAGTTTTAGATCAAGTGAGATCGATGTTTTCCTGCCTCGACGGTTTGTCTCTTGAAAGTTTGCATCACATCCACAGCGAGATATGCAATCTACATAACATCTTGTTTGACAAGTTACAAAAGTTCACTTGGAAAAAAACACAACAAAAATCAATATACTTAGGATCTCATAGCTACTACTTTTCTCTCAGTTCAAGAAACTTGTGCTGAGCCCTGGGGGCAGACTTATCACTATAACCTTGCAGTTCAAAAACTGCCTCCAGCAGAAAGCGCAGCCCTACTGTCTGAGAATCAGAAAAACGTGAAGAAATGAAGCGCTGGAGGAAACGGACTAACTGTAACAGAAGTGGTTATGCAGTGTAGAATAACTGGCTTAAAGTAGCTCATGTTTGCTAAGGACAAAAAATATTCACAAGTGAAACGCCTGAACAGGGTGGAACCCGTCAAGTTAACACCGAGGTGCGAGCTGTCAAGTGTTGCTGGTGCGATTTGAGAGTAGCGTCACCTTGTGAATGGTAACGCCAAACTGTCATCTCACTCTGCCTCCCATGAACATACACCCAGGCCACAACACATCGACAACAGCGCGCTGTTGCCATGAGCTATAAAGATAATGTGTCTATAAAAGTAGTTCTCTTATGACAAATAAAACAAGAAGAAAAAAGCTTAGAAAGGGGAACTGCCTCCTCTCTCAGAAGATACTTTTTTAAAGCTCCAGTCACCACAACAAAAACATGTTCCCTAATTACATCCAGACACACACACACACACACACACACACACACAGTCAAAATGATTATTGGTCTGCTTTGAGTTGCAATATCACTACTGTATACTGGACATGTATGTTGAGGAGTAAACAAGGTTAACAGTGCAGCTTGGTGAACTTTTTTAGCAGTACAACTATTTATTACCTCTGCTGGCAGACGGTCTGGTGCGGCTGCGAGACCTGCTTCGCTGACGCTGCAGTCGTGACTTGCCCAGGAATCTGTAGTAGTATGAGGGTCTCCCAGATCCCTTCCTAATGACCCCAGCCATGGTGCTATCCTCACTCCAAAGACGACGACCACCACCAACAACAACAAGAGATCTCTGCAGCACTGAAAACAAGTCCTCTTGAAAGGGGTATCAGTGCAGATAAACTCCCGGCAAAGTTCTCATGGAGCGCAGCTCTGTTTATCACAAACTTCACTTAAGAGTCCTCCAGCAGACACTTGCATCTACTACTTCAGTTTTAGGTCCACGTGGATTGTGTCAGGGGATCAAATCCACTTCACTCTGAAGCAACTTCCCATTGGGAGACAGAGGAGGCTAAAGCAGCAAACATCCACTCCTGCTCAGCACTTGTGTCCTGTTCTACAAGCTCAGAGTTTTGCTCCACCTTTGAACACTCCCCCTCAAAGTTTCCCACAGCGAGATCCCAGAGGCATGATGTCCGGAATACTGTGAGTGTGTATCCTGAATGACAGGAAAGCTGTTCCTGTTCCCAGTGCCGGAGCGCACTGAAGGAATTTAATAGAGTCAGAAAGAGAGCCCCTTGGTTTCATAAAGCACTGAATGAATCTCCTCTAACACAGCCATATACATCCAACTCCTGTGACTGTGTGTGCGGGTGAGTAACGCAGACACAGGGAGTGTGTGCTATGTAGTTGAGAACAACAGGAGAAAAGTTTGGGCTGCACAGAAAACATGCACAGATAAGATCCTCGGTGGAATGGAGTTAACAAGACCAGCTATGAGATAACACAGTGTTTTACCTCCCTCCACCAAAAAGTATTCTGTTACAGACTCAGAGATAAGACAGCATCTGGGGCAGTAAACAAGTCTGACAGCTAAATGTCACCACTGCCCCCCCCCCACAGACTCCTGATCCAGTCACTTTCTCAATCATGAGCCAGGTTTTCTAACTTAACCTCCTTTAATTTGCCTCCATGGGCCAGGAAGGCATGGTCAGGGAGTGACAGCCTATCAGATGCAGATGTAAATAGGCTGTTAAAGAGTGACAAAGAGCCAATCAGAGCGTGCTCTGGTGGAGAGGGTCAGGCAGATGGACCATAGTCCACAATGAGACACAATGAAACTGCACGCATAATTGCTGAGATGCACATATGTTACCACACTGGGGTGGGAAATGTCAGCTTTTCCACACTGGGACTCTGACATGATGTGCGACTGGCGCTGAAACATTTCACTATTGTTTTGAAAACTAATCTCATGTAATCCACACATTGCTGAGAAAAGATGAATTCAACACGTATCATAAACATGCTATTGCTGATTTCTCTCGTATTTTGATGATATAAAGTTTAAAATCATGTAGCTACGCAACATTGGAGGAATTCATATTTCAGATGTTGCTGCCAATCACACATGCTTTTTCAGTTTGTCGCAAGGCTTCGCTCCAAAATAAAACTCGTGGCTGTCGTCACTTTGTCATCCAATTTGTGAAAACACAACCATGGTTTTATTCTGCTGATGTAATTAATATTGCAAAAAATCATTCAGAACTTGTAATTAAAAGTTTGTAGAGTTTTAAATGGCAGTGAAGTGATCACCTCCGTGACAGTTTGAAACCAGAGCCACATTATCTCAGTCGTTAATAATTAACAACAGTATATGTTTATATTTAAAACTGTATGAAAACCATTCATTCACAGCTCTATCCACTGATGAAAGCCATGTGATGTGGCTGTCAACGATGTTTTACTTGATTAATAAAGGACCAAATCAAACCACATTAATGACAAATTTTCATCGACGGTCACAAGATTTATTTAGGAAACATAAAAGAAGAACTCGGTTGTTAGCGTCTGGTTCAAAAATGAATGAATACTGTTGTGAAAACTGCTGATGCCTCTGCGGCGCTCTCATACTCTCCTTCTGCATTACATTTCCTTCCCTCTATGGCTGCTCAATTGTTCACCGTGGTACCGCCTGTTGCTTGTGGGAGCAGTGGGGGCCGTAATGCTGCAGACGGTGTGGAGTTTTTTGTCATTATCTCAGCCCATAAACCTCCACTGAAAGAATGCAGCAGTGTGTGTGTACGTGTCTGTGTGTCTCTAACATAGGCTTCAATGTTCCTCTGGTCCCACAGAGAGTATTTAGTGGGGCCATTAGTAGGTCCATACGACTCCAGAGTGTATCACAGGCTCGTGCCAGGTAGCAGAGGGAATCTGAAGGCCGTAAGAAAGCAGTGATATATACACACACTGTGCTTGGGTTTAAAGACCTAGCCTGTAATGTTACATAAACACAAATTAAAGTTACAGCTGAACTCATGTGGTTAACAGTGAGTGTTATTCACACAAAAAGGAGACACGTGTGAAGCCTCACAGCCTTTTTAATTACAAAGCAGACTGATTTGTCTTGCCTGGATGACAGTCACTGTGGGAACAGCTACCTACAATAAGCTCTTGTTAGACAGTTAAGGAGTCTATAGACAAGCAGACCAAAGAATCGGGGTCATGCAGAGTTCGTGTCTGTGTGCTCGGCTCCTGTTGCTTCAGACAAAGCCACCAGTGAGCAGTGAAGGGGATGCTAAAAGGTCAAGAAAAATAGGTAAAGTAACACACGGGCTTTTGTTTTCAAAGGAATGTCACATATCTGAGCGCAAATAAAGCAAAGTCTTCAGAGAACTACAACATATCAGCCTTTTGGCTAATATATATATATATATGACTGTTGTTCCCGGATTCAACTGGTTATAATACTGTGATTTTATGCATTTTTGTATTTTTTACAGTTTCAGACAAAAAACAACGGTCAACTGATATAAAAAGTAGTTTCTGTGTAGTAAAATCCTCACATAGTGCCATAGACATCCATTGTTGTCAAGTGCCTTTTGGGTAATAGTTCATTCATAACTAGGAACATAGGCACTGTTTATTTTGAGTCAGTTCCATAAAAACTGTCTCATAGTAAAATACTCACTAGGGCAGCAAATGTTTATTAAGCTGCCAATGAAAACAGTCCACAACAAATGCTCTATTTCCTTCAGTATAAGTAAGGTTCAGTAGCTACAGTGGCCAGCTGGAAATTTGCCTTGGTCTTTAAGCCTTTGATAAACATGACTTCATGTGTCTGCAACTCATTTTAAAGGTTGACTTCTTTGTAGGAACCAGTGGGTTTAGGGCCGACAGACAATACTGAGGAACAGACTAACTCTCTGCTTCAGTACTTTAATGGTGGGTCTTACAGAGAGCATACCGATTTGCAAGTTTCTTTACAGACTCTGACAGCATCACTTTGAAACAGGCATTTCCACTAGGTATTTAAGAGCCCACTTTCCAGTCAGTCAGCACACTGAACTGATAATTCACGAGAGAGCTGAGTGGAAAAAGGTTAGAAACAAAATCTTGCAGGCAAATACAGACACACTAATAACTTAAATATAAATCTATCCTGATGAATGCATCCAGGTTCCAATAATGATCAGCGCAGGTCGTTAAGTGCACCAAGTGCAGAGCCATCACAGAGGAGGGAAAACTGGTGGAAGATGGCATTTGCAGGTTAACTCATGCACTGTTTTCTATATATGTGCAAAACACCCAGTACTCAACACTGCATCACTGATGTGAGGGTGAATTGCAGCAAATGGGGTTAAGTGTGTCTAGAAAGAAGAGAGTTAGACAGGCTGATGCTGAAAAATGACGCTTCACCACTCTCCACACTGTCTTCATTTCTCAGTAGTTTGGACTTAATGTTAACTTGGAAGAGCACTGGTACCTGAAATAGTACCTGAAATATACAAGGAGGAGGTGTCACACCGGGTTATACTGCAAGAGAAGATATAATTGTCTGTATATTCCTTTGGCACATGCTCGCAGTTGCTCCAGCCTGACATCAAGTCTCAACATCAATTACACCGATACTGTAGGCACACGTCTAAAAACATGTAGATACGGAAATTAAAACTGAGAAAGCACAGCAAAAGGCTTTGTGGGAACAGCTGGTAGTATCGCTGGGAATGCAAAGGTCCCAAAATCGGTAAAGTCACTGAACCTGTTAAGCTCTAAAACGTTTCTTAGAAAAGCTGGTGAAGTCTCCAGCTGAGGGGAAAATGGAACTAATTCCACTTTCAGGACAAACAAAATGACAAAGAGAGATGTATCGATTCTTAACACAGCTCGTTCCATTGTCTCTATGTGGACAGTGGATCTCACACAAAAAGGAGGCACATACTGGCTATTATACCTGAAATATAGCCTGTCATTAGAGCCAAACACCTCAGAGGGAGTCACTGGGATTAGACTGTGCTGAAATAACAGAGCAGACCAGCATGTGATAAGAAACCATAAAGATTCAAGGACTGAGAGTCTGGGCAAAACCTGTTCGTCTGGAACTGACAAAACATATTAGTATGGATTACGAGTCGGGGGATAAGCCAAAATTGATAGCTACTGCTCCTTGAATCTCCGTGGGCAGATAATAGTTTACCCTCTAAAAGACAACTTGACTTTAATAAACATAATAAAGTCACTTCTGCTTCAGAGTAAACACCAGCAAACTCTTAAAGATGTCAGACTCTCCTCTTCTCGCTCACTCTTCACCTGATATAGCATGTGGTACATGGGGATTTTGTCTAACAGTTCTTTTTATTATTATTGATTAATCTGCAGATTATCATTTGTTAATTAATCTTCCAGCCAATGGATGTCAGAAAACTGTTAAAAATGGTCTTGACAATGTCTCTGGGTCATAAACTTTGTTGTTTTGTCCCAATAGCAGACTGAAATCAACTGTCAAGTAAGATAAAGACTAGCAATGTTAGGCACTTTTAATCAATTACTGAATAGCTGCAGACTATTTCTTCTGATGTTCAACTGAATGATTTGTTTCAGCTCTGGATATATAAATAAAAACACTTCAATGTATGTGAGTGATGATGGCATTAGATAACAGGGAACACAGATTTACATGTCATCTACCCTGTGGACTCAGACTGAGACGAATAGCAGATCTAAGCTGCAGCACTACTGACCCCCTCTGGTAAACATGGTAACGTACAGCTTGATACTGTAGTAACCACACTACACTGCTGTGTTATTTCAGACTGTTAGATTTAGCTTCAACAAACGCAGACAAATAAAACTCTGTGAGGACTGAATCAACACACAGCAGAATCTGTGATTACTGACTCATGTCACACTGTGATGTGAGACAAACAACAAATCCTGATAAAAATCTAAAACGTTCGCCACTGTTGTGCAACATTTAGTCCAGCACAGTGCTCTTGTGTTGTAGTTGGTTATGTAGCAACACAATAAGAACATTAAAAAATGGATATGTAATTGTGGTCCACTTTGATATTACCAAGATGTGTAACTGCTCACAGTGTTAGTGCTGTCCAATCACCTTGTAATCTGATCTAATCCACAGAAGGAGAAAGGACAAAGAGATGGAGAAAGAACAGAGAAATCGATGACCCCTCTCTAATAACGGATAAAAGAGGAGCATGTCTGCTCTCCAGCAAATGTTTTCATCTCAAGGAAAGTGCTGCATTTGACTGGATTAGAGGAATGACCATATGAGGATCAAAGCCTGTTTAACGTCTCTGCCTAACAAAGTGACATCAATCAACACACACTCAGCAACGTGTTTACATTTCCCTAAATTAAAATGGCAAAAAGGTGTATTGACTGAAACATCTGTGCAACCGTACACACTGATCCATTTCAAAAGGAACCAGGATAAGAGGAGACGTTCAATGCACTGGTCTTGCTGTAGTGCTGTAGTCCATGTCTGTCTGTCTGAGAATGTGAAGTGGGAGAAGAGAGAAAAAGTGCATCCTGACAACATCATAAAAGGACTTAGGTGGAGTTAGGATGGAAACAACAGACACATTAGGATAAAAAGCTATTGCCTTAATAATACATGGACGAACACTCACAGTTTCAAAACTTTCCTCTATCCCACTTCTTCCATCTTCTCTCCATTTGCTCTCATTTTTCAACCCTTGAGCAGCTGAACAGTTCATTTTCACATGAATTGTCGATCTCCACGCTATGCATAACTGCTCTCTGTTTACTTACAAAACTGGGAAAACACTATGCAGCGCTGGCCACTTTTTAAGGCAGCCACAACTCCCTTATGTCGAACAAGTCATTAAAGCTCACAGGCACAAAAATGTCTGTCTGAACACAAAGTTTGTCCATACTTAAGTGCTCCTGCTGCTATAGTGACAGACTGGTGCCATCTACCCATGCTGTCTTTTCTTCCTCCTCTTATTCATGCTTCCCACTCCCTCTTGGCCCCAGAGTAAAGGCCAAATTGCAGAATGCCTCGTCCTGAGCAGAACTCATTATAAAGGACTAGAGACTACAGAGAGAACAGAGGAGTCTGTGTGACACTGTTGGCCAGAGACAAACAGATATGCAAGATGGAGGGGAAGAGGAGGAGAGGGGGCAAACTCGTTTTCGCCATGATTAAAGGAATAAAGAGCACAAATAAGGAGCGAGGGAGGGAAGAAGAGATGAGAGAGAGAGGCTTGTTAATGAAATGACCACGTCAGCACAGAGAAAGACTCCTGAAAAAAGTTGTTTTCAAATGTAATATCAAATCTGCCGCGAAGACACAGATGACATATGTGTTCAGGGACAATCATGTGCAATGCCTGTGCAGCACACGCTTAGACAAATGTTAACTCACTGCTTGTCACCGGCCTGGTGTTCATGGTCATAAATGTGATCTGATCTTTATCTAAGTCACAAGTACAGAAAAACGAGAGGGTTTTACGCTAATGATACACAAACAATTGTGATCTTTTGTGTCTTTATTAAACATTCACAGCTCTAATGGAAACAAGTGGATTTAATAAGTGGTCAAAGCTCCTTTGGATCAGGAGCTGTTGTTAAGACCTGTACAATGTTCAGGAGGAGTGTTGGACCATTTCCTTCTATATAAGCTGCTTCAGCTCAAACTGGGCCTCCCCAACAGGTACATTTCCCTTTGTTTGATGCCACTGTGTAGAAGATTTACTTCCACATTTGGTTCCTTGTCCTGCATCTGCTGGCTGATATTAGCCTGTTGAATACCTCCATAAAACTGAGAATTCATTTTCCCCTTGATGATGAAGAGCTGTGCCAGCCCACAGGCAGCAAAGCAGCCTCAAATCATGGGGCTCCCTGCAACATACCTCATTGTTGGTGCTGATGAAGGAGAGGGGAAATATTCAGCCAGGATAACCCTCCACTTCCCAATATGTTGCAAAACTGCTGCTGCAATACCCCTAAGTATGATTTGCTCACTCACAGCTGCTATAGTGTTATTTCATACCTTGCTTATTGGCAGGTTGCCTGTGTGGATTTTAAGCTTAGCCAGTGGTCTGTCCTGTGGTGGTGTACCTGTTTTCTTATCTCCCCCTCCTCCACTGGTGGCGTTGGTCTTACAGGCGCCCACAGAGCCACAAAACACAATAGCAAAGCTCACACCAGAGAGAGAGGATCCCATGAGCTCAAGGCCTGCCAACACCTTTTGTTTACCTTACCGATAGAGTAGAACCTGCTCTGACCGCATATCACTCAACAAAACCAACAACACCTCACCTTAAAGAGGTTGGCTAATGCATGTCGTGTAAAAACCATGTGCTGAATGCTGAATAAAGCCCATGCATTAAGCAAGAACTGGCTTCTTTGAGACTGTTTCTTTGTCCAAAAGAAGCTGAAAGAAGCAAATGTTCAGTGTTATCGCTTGATAATTGATAAAAAATCTGTTGATCAACTAATAAACACACGGTCAGCACTGTAATAAATACCATATAGCTTCAGTGTGAGACTGTGCCATACTGAGACACACTCAGTAACACAGCTAACACACACAGTGAGGCCGTGTGCTGGGCTCATCAAAGAGACAATGTGAGGATTACAGTGTGAATGGCCCACATTCTGTTGTCCACATTTAAGTGAATGCTTACACAGGGAAATCTGTTCTAATCAATCCTCTGAAGATCAAACAAATGAGCACCCGCCACGCAAACACACTAACAAAACAACACACACGAGAAAGAGCCAGAGACCGCTGGGCACATTCTGGCTGCATCCAAACACACATCTGCATACTCATCCCTGCACAAAACACTGATTGAGAATTCATTGATCCCTCTGCGGGCATGCACATGCACATATTAATACATGCACAAACACACACACACAGCACTGTTTAAGCTCTCCGCAGGTTTTCGTTGTCCATCTCCTTTTAGTAATCCCGTTCTTACTTAATCAACATGCCGACTCCCCTTTAAATCCCGGGTCAAACAGCACGCCACGACAGAGGGATGGAGGAATAAAAGCAGAAATCACAGTTGTACTGTTTTAGTGTGACTTTCCAATATGTCAGATCACCCCAACAGTCTGTTGTTACATGACTGATGGTGGTGCTTGGCTGCAAGACACAAAACAAAACAAAGCTCACATCTGTTATCTTCAACAGAAAAGTAATTTGATCTGTCTTTGGAACATGATGTATTGAAAACCTGTGAGCCTTAGATTTCCTTTTCATTATAGTTTTATATTAATATTGATTTTTAATTGGTAAGACAGCCAGTCCTGCTTAATGGTAATTGATTGTAGCTAAATTGTGAGTTTATACAAGGTGCTGAGATAAAGCAAAAATCACAAGGCTACATTCCTTTTAGTCTTTGCTCAGACAGGACAAGGCTGTCAAGATGCAGAAAAAAAAATTAGAGGACAGAGAGAGAGAGAGCCAGGAAGCCGGTTTTATAGGTAGCGAAACATGTCATTACTGAAGTGGAACTGTAGTGCTTCAATTATCCTCCTCTTAGTTCATTCCTCTGTTTTTTTATTGCTACTCTTTATAACATCCCCCTCTCTTTGTAAATGTAAGAAAGAATCACCATGTCTCGTTCTTTTCTTTAATTGCTCACTTTCTTTTCTCCGCTCACTCCACGGTACATGTCTGCGCTGATATGTTGACGTGGCGTTATTGTTTTCCCCTTTTATTTGCCATACTTCATGTTCTTTATGTTGGAATTTATGGAATTCAGTCACAGCCCACATAAGGGTCGCTACTTCCCATTCAGCCACAGAGACTCCATTGTCAAATGAACAATAGGCATAATTTGTTGAACGGCCATGTGAAATTTAAGTGGCCCACTGAGTGAGGCTACGGACGCATGACTACGGATTTGGCAGTGATACAGGCAATACTGAGGCTGGCGAGTAATGGTACTGTAAAAACTTCTCTATCCATCAACCACTGACCTTTGATGTGGGCAAATGTGCTGACTGTTAATTGAGCTCTCACCTGCATGTGCAGTCTGGCATACGAACGCTCGCTTCCATCTCTCTAATTGCCCTGGTTACACCAAGTCAATTCACTGCATAGATTATCATGCATGGACACACAGATGAACAAAGAGAGAGAGAACACACACACAGCCTGGGTCTTCTACTGCATACTGTGTGTGGGACACAACTTAATTACTCATTGTCCCCATGTCCTAGACACCATGTACATAGTTGAAGAGTCTGCCTCTAAGCTGGCTTTCAATTCATATCAAGGATGATAAAACATTACATTCCATCAAATTCTTCAATTCACTTACCAAAAAACCACATGACAGTTATTGTGACGACCACATCAGACTAAATACTGCTGCATGCTCCTTTACATGATGGCAAAACATATTTTTTCCTTCCGTATTTTTTCCCTCTTTATCATCACGCCCTTGCACAGTTCGTACACCACCAGAAATCAATGCATATCTTCACTCTCATCACTTTTTGTTTGTTTACAAAAAGCAACACCCCTGCAGCAAAGACCAGACCTGGGCAACCAGCAGATTCATACTGTTATGTGAAGATATTGCACCCCAGAGTCATGTAATAATTTATCCTTTTGATCCGTGTTCAATACAAATTCCCAGTGGGGAATTTCTGGGCTGATCTGCAGGGCCTACGTGAGTCTGACTGTATCAGAAAGATGACAGGTTAAGAGAAGATAGTAATTCAAAAATAAATGTGTTATGTTCTGCCTTTAGTGGTTTTCTAGTTCTTGCCGAAGACAGAAGCTGATGTTCTTGACAGTGGCACTGTTGTTGGTTGGTTTGTTGTTCAGTCCACTGCTTTGGTCCGGATTCAGATATCTCAACAACTGCTGGAGGCGCTGCCAAGGAAATTTTGCACACATTCACGGTTTGGATTTATTGTCAATAAAGTTGTTATTTGCCAGTAAAGTTGTTCTTTATACTACAAATAATGTCTATGAAGACAAGAGACTGAATTTCTCACTGTTTTAACATACATTCATAATCCTCAGTGGATGAAACCCACTGACTTTAATGATTACCTAACTAGTGGGTTTGTTCAAAAACACTTTTAGATGTCATACACACATTAATGCATTCCTCAAAATGACAGAGCCCCCAGTGACCTCAAAAATAACATAACAGAGTAGATAGACATTAGCACTGCTTCCCTTAAAGCCAATTTACAAACACAGTCACCAACCTGGCTTCAGGCCTTTAGTCTTGTTACAGTTAATAAAACTCTATCCAGTTGGCCATAATGTTTATCTACAGCAGTTCCCAAATCCCAATACTTCTGACTTCACAATAATAATACTTCCAAAAGCATATGCTGTCTTAGTTTTCACATCTATTTCACAGCACTTGCTCCCATCTGGGCCAGTGTAAAGAGAAAGACTAAATCAATAGTATGGACTCGATTCAAAGACACAGAGATTCTTCTGGCAGGATAATATATATTCCCTGAACTGCAGGGAAAGATTTACTAAGAAGCAGATGTGGTAACTTGGTTATCGCTCCTGGCTACCAAGACTTAATTAATTCTTTGCATCACAGAAGATGATTTCACTCTATTTTTCGAGGCTGTAAAGACCATTTCAGAAAACAGCACGGCTTCTTTCTGTCTGTCAGATAAATAGCGACACAGAGGTTCTACAAGGAACCAGTGAAGTGCAAAAACAAACAGCTGCTACTTCAGTTTGTTAAAATCCTAGAGCCGCAACAGCTGATCGATGTTGAGCTGCACCTTTTCAATTTCCTGTTATGTGGAAACAGAGTTGGCATGAATCCCTCAGAGCACGGCACACTGAGGGTAAGTCAGCCAAAGGGAATCTGCGAACAAGTCTGCACACAGACAGCGTGGACGAAGACACACAGCTGTACTCAAACATGAAACAAAGAGAAACATCAAAACAGGCGCACAAAGTGGATTCTATTTGCCACTAAGCAAGTGTAGTCATCCCTCGGCAACACTTAATCCAGTGTGGGAATCCACATCTGACTATAAACAGCAATCTCCCAGTGTCTCTCTCCAGCACACATGCACAGACATATTGTGGGTGTGTTTGTGTGTATGTCTGCGTCCTTCCGCAGAGTGAAATAGTAGCTGTAAGGAAGGCCAGTGGGAGGAAAGGGGCAGATTTAGAGTTCCTCATCTACTGCCCTCGCTGAGTCTACACTCACATCCAAGTGGTGCAGCCCCAATGACAAAAGGTACACCTTCTGCCAGTCTGTGTGTGTGGGTGTGTGTGTGTTTGTGACGCTGTTCAAGAGAGATCGAGGGCAGGACACAGGAGGAGTACAACTATCTGGGACAGCGCAGTTTTCACCAGTTGGTTCTACAAAGACACTGACAAGCAATTCAACAGTAGTTCAATGCTGCACTTGAAAATCACAACCTCAGACATTATGATTGAACTATTTTACAGAAACGCAAGTTGCTGTCATTAAAATCAATGAAATGTGTGTATGTTAAGGGCGAAAACAGGAGGTCCTGTCAGAGGAAGTGAGGTACGCAGGAGAGAAAGGGGAACCTTAGGGAGTGGAGTTCATTTTCCCCCCTTTCTTTCCTGTTTTCTGGTTCGTCTCAGCACGCCGGGCTGCTTCTTACAGGATCAACACGGTCTCTCTCGCTCCCACGGTATGTGTGTATGTATGCGATAAACTGAGAGAAGGCTGTAAGATAAACTGAGAAGCACATGATAAACAGAGAGAGAGCTTAAATATTTCCCCTTTGTGAGTACAGTAATCCATCATGAAAGGTGTGTTCAAAAAGTGTCATGAATGTATCTTGAAGAATAACATTACTATCAGGACGGCCTCTCTCTGTGTTGCCATGAAACACGTGAGGGAATAAAATCATGTCCCCCTCTGTCCAGGGAATAAACTTATATGTTCAGTGTCTCTGTGGAAGCAGCATTTGTCCTCTGGTTGATTGTGAATAACGACACTGTAGAACATCTACTAATCCCCTTACTGGTTACCATGGAAACAAAGAAAGCCTTGTAATACATCGCCTGTGAGAAATTTGAATGTGTGTTTTTTAAATAATTACAGAGATGAAAAAAAAATCTGATTTAAATGTCACTGAACAGGGAGTCATTTACATTTACATTTTATGCTTAACTTTGCCTGGCTCTGTGAAATTATGTGCAACACTTTTTCTTAAACTTTCATACTTTACAAAACAGTGCACCTGCTATGATGAACCCTCAGTGCACCATAGGCCTCAGGTGAATAGTTCAAAGCTTGATAGTTGTTTTCTTGGCGTCTTTAAATGCTCCATGACAGCAGACGAGTTAGAAAGTAAGACTTTAATGTCAAGTTCAAAGAGCTTTTCATCAGTGGTGCTTCATAAATTAGAGAAGGTGCACTTATAGGCAACGATAGAACTACAGTGTTGTAGTTGGCTTTGTCATGCCACGTCAAGAGGACTGTGTCAACATGCTGTCCAAGCTCGATTGTTCTGGGGTCGACACCTTGAGTAGCAGGTTTAAAAATTCCCAGGGAGTAGAAGTAGAAGGACTTGTGCATGCAGACGGTGGATGCACTCCACTTTAATTTTGTTTTGACAGCCAAGGGCCTGGTTCTCTGATGGGCTTTTGTCTCCAGAGACTTTATTGGTGGAAGTCTGGGATGAAAGCTTGCTCATCTGTGCATCAACGTTAAGGCAGAATTGAAAAGAGGACGGACGCCGAGGACAAGAGCAAGACGCCCGACAGCAAAGATTGCTCATTTGCAAACGCTGGAGGACATTTTCTTCCAGGTTATTGCCAGATCTCCATGAAGCAGTAACTGGGGTTTATTATAGCTCGGGTCTTTATTTTCATTATTTTCGCCTTTGTGCCCTTCCATAATCATAACACTGAACAGTGATGCAACAGAGAGTCTCCGAGAGAGTCGAACAAAGCAGGAGACACAGGTAGAGAACTGTGGGATGGGCAGAAATCAGTCAAACTTGTTTAGAACAGAAAACAAAGACAACTGGTTGATTATAACCCAAACCATGAACATTCAGAAAGTTTACAGACATTGCTTCCCTGTAAAATGAGAAAAAAAATCCTGGTCTTTCTTTAGGTCTGGATAAACAGTGGATTGTTTACGATCTATCTTTCTGCCTGTGTCAGACTCTGTTGCAACAGAGTCTGACACATGTTCCCAAAACTCAGTAAAATAACTAGTCAAAACATTTCATAACTGAAAGATATGACGGCAAGAGTCAATGTGTCTAGATATATAAATAACACAGACTGATTCTATGCCACGCTGTGATGTCACTCACTCAGAGGTCAGACAAACAAAACCACTTGCCGCCCATTTGTCTTCATTGACTTGTTCATGGAGTTGTGAAAGACAAGAAACAGGAAACTGCGTGCAGGCAAACACAAACACTTAGAATAAACACCAGAAAGACAAACTTTCCCTAAAAACAAACTTCTAACTTTAAAAGCAGGGAAGCCAGCCGTGTAGTGCATCAGAAGTCACAAACGACACAATTAAAATGTTAAACTAGACACTGATTCACTGCTGCACCCCCACAGAGAATAGCCCTGAAATATTTGCTCTGTTATCTCCTGGCTCATTGAAACCTCTATGGGTGGGCACCTCTTGAAGCAACACAACAAGGCTTTATCAGACAGGATGGTGCACACAAACACGTCACACCTTTGCACATACACACAAATAAACACCACCAACACGTATGCAAATTACTGGATGCAATCTCAGAGAACATCAACTCCTTGTGAGACATCACCGTCCCAGAATTGCCTCTACAGATTACTACCATAGCAACAGGTAATGCTCCTATCTGACTGAAAAGGCCACATAATGTGAAAGTGGATACGACTCCCTCCACATGTTAAATTTTACTACATTATCATATCATCATTGCTTTGGAGACCACGCGTCTTGCTGACACTGTTCATTGTGTCAATTCCACATACCTGGACACTGGACCACTCTTAAAACAGGAAGTGGATTATTTCAGTATGGGTTGTACAGCTCAGGTTTCATTTGTGATTTTGAATAAGATTCACAATCTAACAAGCAGACGGACATTAAAAGAACTTCAGTTATTCGATAGACAGTGAATAATGGGAGCCACTCCAGGGACGTTAATGAAACCTGCCATGGTAATTAGGCAGGGACTTGACAGCATATTCTGATTCACTGCTTGAAGACTTACATAGAAATAAAACTGATGTGAATGGAGTGTGTCAGACAAAGATTATTTGATGTGCACCCATTGAAGGTCAACGGCAAAACTCCACACACACTGGTATACTTTTCTCAGACTTTTTTGCAGACTTCCGTATCACCATGTATTGTATTGAGAACGTATTAGCGCCTACTGATATAGTTGATATAGTATCTGCATGCAGCTCGGTGGCACACAGCATACATGCTGACACTACAGTGTGTACAGTCAAATGCTAATCCTGCGTGAATACAACTAGACACACAGCAAGCCCATACATCCGTTCCACTGGCAGCTTCAGTGGAGGGCAGTGATGCCAGAAAGCACAGTCGGGGTTAGAGTAGCACATCTGCTCAGAGGGGCCACCGAATTCACTTAATAACAACTACATATGGACTCCAGCTGAATTAATAATGAGGGTCAATATATCAACACTTTCGTAATGAGAGGTGCAACAGCCTGTTCCTCCAACTTTTTTGCACAGTTATACGCTCCCTCATCAGTGAGCAGAGGCAGCCATCTGTTGCCTAAGGAGTGTTTTGGGGCAACAACAAGAAGAACTCATGCGTCCTGTGGCCCTGTATTCAGATGTTAAGCACAACAAGCTGCACAATTACTAGTTCAACAGTTGTCACTAGTGGTCGACCAGAATGAATGGGCTAATTGATTTTGGTCTTAACGAGCAGTAAGTGCCAGCACGGAGACAAAGGCTACAGCTGCACCCACATGCCCAAACATGTATAGTGAAAGAAATTGAGACACACACACACTAACCAGATCATTTATCTCACACATCATCACGCAGAACACGCGTCTCTGGATACGCAGCAAAACACATGTGCATATGGTAATCATACGATATGTGAGCACCCTCTGCCCTGCTCCTCCCTCTCAAACCCAAAATCCACACAGACACAGTGAAACCGTCACCGTATATTGCTGTCAAACATATATCAACATCCCTACTGTTGGTCTGTGATTTATGACGCTGCCTAATTACATAGCTGCTCTTCAGAGAGCCAGGGTGGGAGGGCTGAACTAAAGCTGGGAAGAGAGTTGGGGAAATGAGGGCAGGTCCTGTGCTATTAAAAGTCAGCTACAGGAAAGTAAAGTGAGATGGAGACCCTGTGGACAAAATGTGAAGTAAAAGGCTTAATTACTAAAACAGAGATGACTGTAACGCTGCCATACACAGTATATTAGAGGATAAGATTACACTATAAAGTCCCATGTGCATTTCACCTGATCATGTTTGTAATGTCTATATACTTCGCAATATCAATTTCAAGTCTAGTACCCTTATGACTTATCCCAGAGTAAACGCAGCTCCTGCACCATCTTCAGTTTCACAACCATGAAAAATATCTTAACAAGTATGATCAAGACAAGAGATACGCACCTTGAAGTCTTCTCTCAGTTGTACTGTTCTAGTTTTTTTTTTTGATGAGGCAGTTACACAACAGCTCTATTGGCATTTTTTTCTAACCAAAAAAGGACACATCACGGCCTGAACTCAACACTACAGGGATGGAGGAAAAGACAGGCCCCTGTAAACATACTCATCAAACTCAATCTATAACATGCTGCAAACCAAATGCCAACAAGTCCCAGGTATCAAAGCCCTTGTTACCATATTTATCTAATCACATTAAGCAAGTGTTTTCCATTGGAATACACAGCAGAGATTTACAGGGGGACAGGAGGCGAGACAGCAGCACAGATATGTGAGTAATACAGGGATGCTATTATCTCTTTAGCCAGAGTGGCAGCAGTTTATCACAGCACTCAATCACCAAGTAATCACTATCTGTGAGAAACTCCTTCCACTTTCGCGACCTCAGAGCTCTTAGTCAGCGTCCACTGGCTGGGCTGCCGTTGATAAAGATGTTACAAAGAGCGGGTCAGCAGACTCTGTGACAGGTTATATTAGGCTTCTGTTTTATTGATCACCTTTTATTCTAACTAAAATGGCTTTCCTTAACATGTGCACTTTATTTTGCAGGGAAATAGGGCAACTTCTGGTAATTACAATTGATATATTACCAACTTTCATGATGTGATGTTTGTTTTGTTTTTTTCTATTTTATATCATTGTTAACTAAATATCTTTGATTTTTGACTGCTTAAAATGAGAGAAATTAGGATTTTTCTGTATTCGGTACTCTGCTGCATATACACTAAGGATAAAAAAGAAACAACAGGGATTAAATTGATGAAAAACGTATTACTTGTTGCCCTTAACAAATCCAGGTCAAGAAACCAGTGATCCATTAACACAGCATCTGTAATCTGCTGTTAGTGTGTGAGTGTGTTAGTCCAGATCACTGTTCACTCCTTGTCTGTCTTTGACTTTTACGATCCACACTGATCCTTGACTGGAGCTCTGGCTCACTCATCTTCCCCTCCACTGGTGCGGCCACCTTAGGAATGGCATTCCAGCAGTCAGTCCATAATTCCCGCTCAGTGTTCCCAGTAATCCCTCTTCTCCGGCTGTTCTGAGCCTACTTCCTTCCCCACAGCTGCTGGCTGGCCTGGCTTGCTCTAATAATAGGACAACAATGCCCGCCCCACGCCCGGACACACAGCACTGCACTACTACTGAAAAAGAAAAAAAAAAAAAACAGAAAAAAAAGTCCCCAAAAACTCTAAATCAAAAAATATTTGGACATTGAAACTAGATGTTTCTCTGTGTTTTCCCCAAGTTTTATACAAACAGACCATAACGGTTTAATTAACATAAATCTTTTAAAATCACTATAATTACTTACATCTAGTCCAAAAAAAGTAACGTCTAAATTGTTGAGATTCAGTACTTGTGTGTGTGTCTGTGTGTGGGTAATAGGCTGTAGCATGTAAACACATGTTGGTGGAGGAATGATGATGAGGCTGCACACCAGTGTGAGCCACTATCTGTGGTAGAGGAGGCATAGAAGACACTGTAATCATGCAGGAGCTGATAAATGAAGACTACACACTGCTGAAGTATTTAAACACTACCTTGTGCCATGGCGACAGTGAAAAGGACTACTCCTACAGCACACACACACACACGCACATTCACACAGGTTATGTATAAATGTCACATTTCTGTTGCATGGCCCTGTCAGCAAAGCAGCCCTAAGCTGCACATACAAACACTGAGGAGAGGGAGGCATTAATCAGAAAAGAGTGTGGAGAGACTGAGAGCTGGTTTTTTCATCTCGTCTCCATGCTGCCCCACTTGTAGAAGCAGAGCCCAGAATCACATGTTACAGCTCTTGGTGTCTCTGAGCCTGACAATTATTCAGCAACTTTTGTTCTGCTCATTTGTTCCTTCCATAGAAGAGAGTTTGCTTCCTCCAAACTCTTCTTTGCTCCTGTCTCTGACAAATCAGCGTGATAGTGTTGCTCCCCTGGCACGTGAAAAGCTTCCACACCTTCTCCTCTCCTTCAACCCCCCTCCGCCATTCCACCAAGAGAGCAATCACACACACTAAACTCACTAAATTTACAGCTCAAACCTCCTTTTCCTCTCACAGAGTTCCTGGCCTGGGGAGGGGGGGGGGAATAAAAAAATAAAGGAATGCTAGGTCTCACCTCAGACAAGGTCCCACTGCCACAGGGAAAGCAGAAGGAATATCATCCTCAATCCGTTGAGAAAACCAAGAGCAACAAGTAGTAACTCCAGCGATTTCTCCTCCCCTCTCTCGCACTCCTGCTTCCTTGCTCTGTTTCTCCCTCAGCTTTGCACTCATTCAGGCTGCAGTGGACTGAGCAAGTATGTGTGTGGTGTGTGCGTGTGTGTATGTGTGTGTAAGGTCCTGTGGACTCCTGCAGGGGCACTTAGCAGGGTTCAGGTCCTCCCCCTTCTCAGGCTCACACAGAGAGAAAAAAGCTCACCCACACTCACAAACAGAGGGCAGGGGAGTATTCTCTTTGTCTTTTGTTGCTTTCTCTCACTTCCTTGCTCTGTGTTTTCAAATGTCTGCAACTCCTTGTTCTCCAGCCCCTTTCATATGAGAAAGCGAATGACGGAGAGAGAGGGAGAGTGAGAGACCCCTGCATGTGTGTGTATGCTCATGCACAGGGAATGCCGTCGTGCTTCAGCGCCCGGGGCTCAGAGAAGGAGGAGGAGGAGGAGATGAAGGAGGTGGGGTTTAGACCTCAGAGAGCTGAATTCCTACCCCACATCCAACCAATCGGAGCACTTGTTGCGGTTGACCAAAAACCGCGGGGCCAGGCCGGGCCTCGCTACCACACTCCAGCTTTAAAGCATTAAGCTGCAGTTTGCTGTGCACTTCAGGCTGTGTACGTCCTACAGCGGCTGTATGGGAGAGTGTGAGTGTTTTCATCTTGAGCAATTCCTTTTATTTGTTTACAGTGGGTTTTTTGCTCTGCCTAACTAAAATTTCAATTTGAAACTTTCAATTAAAACATAAAGAAAACCACTTTACCATCTATTTCTACTGCAAATGGTAAGCTGAGGAAACATTATCTATTGCATATTTTAAGAACAAAGCCACTTCAAAGTGTTGCCAAAAAAACCCCATAAAGCACTTACAACACAGTTATTCTGCAAATGAGCGAAAGTATCACATGTTGAGACAAACTACTGATTTTGCAAACTCAGCCTTGTTTTAGCTAAAGCCACCACACACACAGCTATGCAACATTACAGGTAATATGTATGTTACTGCAACAAGTGGCCTTGTAGGGATGTTACCATGTTTTTTTTCCCATGACCGCCCACCCCCCTCCCCCTCCCCCTCCTTCCTGCCAAAGAACAGCACTCTCATGTTTCTGTTGCCGTCCTTGGCCAGACATTTGTCAAGGAAGACATTTGTCCACAGAGGTGACATCAGATCTCCTCCCCTGTCCTCCTGCTATTCACACCAGTCCACTTCTACTTCAGCGTCCTCCTCCTCTCCTCTTCTCACCACATCTAGTCACACTACAGGAGCCTTAGGGGTGTGTGATAGGAAAAAATATCATATGATGATCTCTCCTCTTAGCTAAACTGTGTCAGGTTTTTTCATTCAAATGCAGTCTGCCCTTATTACGTCATCATTTCTCCATTGTTGAGGTCATATGAAATTTCACATGATGGTAACTTAACAAGATTTAAGTCCACAATCATGCCAGCAGCTATGTAAGTATGTAATTAGCCACAGCAGTGCTTCATGTGAACATAAGAACTAACAACTTATCATTATGACTGTGAGCATAAGTATAATACTGGTCATGTTTATCATCTCTGTATAGCATGTTAGTGTTATGTTACAATTGCAGCTTATGAGACTGTCATTAGTCTGACACATATCTGGTTATAGTTGTGAAAGTGAAATGATCCAGTGAGATTGAAATACAGTTCCAGTGTAAGATGAAAAGTCATGGGTCACCAGCGTTATTAAAATAAATCTTGATATAGGCATGAATGTGTTTCAGAAATGTCACGCAAGTCCAAGTCATTCATTAAAAACCAAACCTGTCAGCCTCATGGTGGTGCTAGAAATAAAACCAGCAGCTCAGAGACAACAGGATTCATCCTGTGGGAACAATGACTCCCGGAATATAATGTCATAGGAATCCAGCCAATAGTTGTTCAGATATTTCAGTCTGGGTCAGAGGTGGACGAAGAGCACAACACTGTTATCCCTAGAGCCAGCCTGACTCCGCAGCTAAAAATGCAGAAAAATGCAAGAGCGTAGGTGGAATTAAGATAATTTAAATCAAATGTGCTCTACAAGCACTAAACCAGACTGGAAAGGAGGCCATGATGAATTCTGGAAAATAAAACCTGTTTATAAAGTATCCACTTTTTTTTTTTTTTGTTGCTACCAACACTACATTACTACACAAACATTCTTAATACATCAACATTTATTTAGCCTTTAATGGGCCACTCGTTTCTTTAGCAAGTTTGTGGTTCAGCTACACACATTTACATTGACTGATCTGGAAGATAATTGTGGAGACAAATGTTTATTGGACTACTTTTACATCTATAATTACTCTAATTATAATAATTGCGAGCGAGCATTAAAAAGCCAATAGGTTGGAATAAAACTGATGACTGACAGCTCCGTGTTTCCTCCTCTCCACATTTAGAGCCTCGGCTTCCAAAACCAGAGTGGAAACAGAGCTGCTTCTACACATATCCAGTGAATATGAAATGATACAAATTGCTCTGTTGCAGAAGTAGTGGATGACATCAGTGTGGATGGGATAAATATGCTGATCTATTACTTTCATATGTTTCTTGCTCCTGAGGAATTCACTGCACAACTATAAAACTCTTGTAGCGAGTTTGTCTTTGTTGTGCAGCAAAGCTTGATGATGAGTTATTTGACATACTTTGGCACGTGACTACGACGTCTTTTGAAGACTGGTGTGAATTTCAGACACATTTTGTTGCAATTAGAGAAGCTGTTTTCATACATTTACTTTGCTGAGATGCTCAGTGCTCTTCCAATTCATGTGATTCCTAAGTGCAGAAATATACAAGCCAAATGTCCACAAGTACTCACAGGTGTAGAGGTCAGTGGATGTTAGGTCATCTGCCATTGGATAATGACAGAGAATGGCTGAAACTTGAGATAAGAGGCAGAGATGCAGTTTCTGCTTCTGTCAGGAAGAAGGTCTTTGACAAACACTGAAATGCTGAAGCTTAGTAACATGTTTTAGAGGAGGCTGAGATCAGATCAGGAAGACCAGGATGCTTGTTCAGGCCAAAGTTTGACTTAAGTCTGATTCCACCTTCAATAAACAATTACCAGGAAAAACACTGGAAAAGGGGGAGTGAGAGTAAAATGGGAAAGACAGAAACCCAAAAGCCTGAAGTGACATAGTGAGTGAGTACTTTGGTATGTGGGCTATAGAGTTACACAAGGACAAAGAGTGAAGCAGTGTACTCTTATAGACAACTCAGACACGCCTCTTCTTTTATCTTTCTCTGTTTGCCTCCCTTTCTGTCTCAGTAATCTCCCACCCCCCCCCGTCACTTTGTTTATTCTCCTGAGTTAATTTGTGTGCATTTATGTCCAAGACTGTGTGAATAGGTTAAGAACATGCACAAGACGACCACGTTTAAGCCTGCGTTTGTGTATGCATTCATTTTTGTGCATGATGCGATGCGATGCGAAGTCAGGATCTCGGGAGTGAAAGCAACAACAAAGACCGAGTTTTTCAAAAGTATCTTCCTCCAGAAGCGGCGCGTATGTTCCTGCTGAACCTGAGCCAGGAGGATAACAGCGACAACACAGAGAAATACAAGATATAAGGAGGAAGATGAGCAAGAGAGCAGGATACCAGCAGCAGGCAGAAGGTAAAGAAGAGAGAGAGTGTCAGTGTTACAAAAGAGCTGAACCATCACTAACAAACAAGAGACAAATAGTCCTGAGTCTGCCTGATGTCTAGAGTATCGTAATGATGTGCTTTACTGAAATAAAAATAAAAAAATAACTAAAACAATCAATTCAAATCAGAGTGTCTGGCCTAGGATTCATCTCATCTTGCCAGTACAGGCAGAGAAAAAAGAGGAATGTGTATTTCAGCAGAAGAGTTGGACATGGGACAGTCAGGAATGCCAACATCTGTCATTTTGGAGACAAAGGCACTTGTGTGCGGCACGTGGGGTCAGGCTGCTGCCATGCCGACCATGCCAGCAAGTGCTTTTTGTGGACAGACTCCAAAGGGAATTCAGCTTATAAAAAAGCGAGAACTGGTTAAGAGTCGGGGGCCCACCAGTCTAAAATGCATACCACGTATCTGCCAAGGCCCGGCTTTCATTAGTACATTTATCGCATACCATTCACACCTCTCTCTCTCTCTCTCTCTCCATATGTTTTCTGTCACAGTCTGCTCAAAATCCCCTAAACATGATCATGCAGAGTGACACACTGAACTCTGAGTGTCTTAAGGTAGAGCACTAAATGTGTGCTGACATCCCCATCCCTCCCACGCAAACCCTGCTCCTTGCTTTACTGTACTGATTATAAATAGTCATCATGTGACCCATACGTTGACCTTACTGAGGTCTGATCATGTAATGCTGGGAGGATTAGGTCTTCAAGCTGAATCCTTGGGTTCTTTGAGATATCCCTCATCCTGCCAAAACCACAACACTTTGCTATCAACAGTCAATTCTTTGACAATAGCGTCTGAACAGCTAAATCTTGATATAAAAAAAACAGACAAATACATAGACAGTGGATTAATTGGCTATAGTTATTAGATCACAACCTTATGCAGCTCATCTTTTTTTAGCTTTAAGAGTTAAGAAACTGATTCTCTCACATTTCCTTAAACGTTCACATGTGGGCGTGGAACAGAAGCCTTCCCAGAACAGCTTGTGACATATTGTAGAAAAAGACATTTTAACAGTTCACCCCATGATCACGGATTCAATGTAATTCATCTGAGATGGTGAAAACAACAACGCAGATCATAGGACTTTAAATCAACCATCTACAGTTTCATGCTGCTACTTTTCCCGAGCCCCAATTTCAGGCTCAGATTACTACGTTTTCCCACCAGCATTGGTACTGAAACAAACACCCTGCTGGATCATCACAGATCTGTAGCTGGGTAAACCACACAAACAGTGAGGGAGGGTAAACAAAACACTGATTAAGATCGGTTCATCTTACAAATCAAGTATCCAGCTTTGATTAAAATCTCCCAGGAAAAGACTTAAGTCTGTTAGGATTCATGCTCTTTCTGACTTTCCCAGTTTCCCTTCACACAGTCAATATTTTCCAGCTCTCCCCCCACAGCTCGTTCCCTCACCACTCTCACTCTCCCTGGCACTCTGCTCAGTGTGGGACCAGCACATTTACATAAGACTTACAGAGATGTGAAAAGCACATTCCCAACATAAATTTATTGTGAGCGTGTAACAAGCTCATGGCTGCGTTTGGCTCAGTTTCTGCCCCTCGCAGTCACTTCAACTTAGACACACATCACACACTTCGGCTGCAAAACATATCACCGACACACACTGACACACGAATGCACGCACGGACACCCACGCGCACAACCACGCTAACATGCTTAACATCTAAATGACATGCAGCAAACCACGATTTACATTTGTGCACACATTCCAGTTTTCCCTAAGACGCTCCATTGTCTCATATAGCTCTGCAATGCTTTTCTCTATTTCTTAACCCCCCCCGGCTCCACCCCCCTCCCATCCTCAGCAGTGCTCTGTTGACTGACAGTCTATCATCAGGGTGGCTTTCTGACAAACGGGGCCAAATGGAGTTGTGCCACTGTTGCTGCTGGCCACAAGTCAGCTCTCTGAGGTTATTGCTTAGCTCTGCTCCTGCAGTGTTATTTATATCCACCATCACCGGAGTGGTTGGTGTGATGAACTTTTCATGTGTCATCTCCTGTGTGGACTTCACATCTGTGGATCTTATGGTTTGTACTCTGCTCTGCTTTCTTACTGTAACCAACAGGTGCTAAAAACAGACTTGTGATCACAAAATTATCAAAGATGTTTATAGTATTTCTGAATTCTGTGCAAATTTGGCAAGACTTCACATTTTCACAATAAAAGGGCCAAAGTCGATCAGATGTAAAGACATTCTTGCACTTTTACCCCTTTTTTCTCTGCTGTGGCCTTTTTTTGAATGCAAGTACCCTTTAGCATCTCTTTTTGCCTCCTTTAATTCATTACACCACTGGACAGGCTGGCCAATCTGGCAACTTTTTGGATAAACCTCAGTCACTTTCTGTGGAGGACAGTTGTCTTTTATGCCCTGCAAGTGCCCTTTCCCTCTGCTGACCTCGAGCAGCTGTCATGGAGGAGCTTCTAACTTTGTCTACGAGTGATAATTTTACAAGTGAATCTAGCAGGAATCACAGGTCGAGCTTTGCCTTTAATTGTTTTGTCAGACGACAATGTGGCAATAAAATCTGGATTTTAGCTGCAGAGCAGCAGCTTGGAAATGACTTTGAAGTTTACATGTAGTCTTAATGGGCCATGTTTCAGTCACTATTTCAAACTAGTTCAATTGTCTGACAACAGAAACAGTAAAACATGTAAATGAGAACAGCTTTATTGGGAATGAGTTGTATTAAAATGCTGCAGATGTGAGCACAGAGAGCAGAGGGGAAGCAAATGAATAAAGCGCTGAGGGCATGCAAATACAATGTGGACCTGCCATGTACTAGGTTTTGACCTACTGTAATCTTGATGAGAATCACTGACTCATATATACATAAGATTATTAAGTAGTTGTGTTTTAAGGTTTAGGAACAGTTATATTAATCTAATTTGATGATGCTTCAGTTTCAGTGCAATGTTATACAGAAGAAAACAAAATGAGGATGAAGAGAGGGAGGGAGAGAAAATGAAACTGAACTGAAATATGAATGTATTTGCCAATTTGCCTCATTGTGGTTATGCACCACGAAAAGCCAAATTACACATTATAACAGACAAAGACACAGAACATCACATTCAGCAGATTGCTACTCTGGAGACGACGGACATCTTCGTAACATCCATCACAAATCACACAGCCGTGAATTAGAAACGAGCAACATGATGATTTCAAACTCATCTATATTTACTGTGTTTTTTTTCTTCACATGTAAAATTATGCCTCAAACCAAGCAGCCACTTGTAATTCACGATCAGTTTGATTCGCCTTTGAAAAGGAAAACACAATTGCACTAAAAACTAAAAAATGGGTTCTTGAGTTAAGTTCCTTGAGGCTCCTTAGTTCTGCTGAAAATTAGATCAAAAGAGAAACGGGTGAGGCGCAAATACATTCACTGCTCATTTTACTCATTCACAGCAGCAGCATCTCAAAATGCACAGAGGACGCATGGGGACCTGACAGGTCAGGCTACATTTGGACACTGTCAGGGATCCATTTATCCAAATATGCAATGTCAAACAAATGTGTCCCTGACCTCCATGACATGAAGGACCATCTAGTTTGTAGTAAGTATATATAGCTCCGAAAAGCTTCCAAACATAGATCTCTGAAGTGACATGACATCTCCTTGTCTCTCCACATGTCCCTCTGTGTTTTCATATCTGGTCTCTCCAGAGCTTTCTTTCTCATTTCGACTGTTTCAGTGTGTGGAAATATTCATTATGCAAATAGCCACAGCATTCCCCTTGTATGGCTGATGCCTGCAAATGTGTGCAATGTGTTTTTTTTTCTCTCTGTCTTCAGAAACATTCACAGTTTTTCCCACCACACACAAGAATAAAGTCAAAAATAAGCATGGAGGAAAAATCCAATCACAAGCAGCGACAGCAGATGCATTTGAGAGGAATTTTAAAGCCAAATGTGAAACGCAGTCGGTTTCAATCTGAATGTTTAAAGATATCTTAAGAAAGTTTTCTCTAATAAGCCTGTGGCTCATAGGAGAAGCAGTGTATTCAAGTTAAAGATGTGTATGTAAAGATAATGTTTGGTTTTCATTTCAAAATAACATCCAACCCACAAATCAGAGGTCACCATTCAGAGTTAGTTTAGTTTAGTTTAGAGAAGCCAGTGCCACAACACACAGCCTGTTATTTAAACCTACTCCTCCTAACGTTCTCCTCCAGCAGCGTCATTTGTCTTGACCTCTGGAGGAGTACAGCAAGAAGCCAGAGCTTTTTATTTTATCTTGTTCACATATACTTATTATAAATGCTTCTGATAATGCTAGAGCAGCAGGGTCAAAAAGTCTGCAAGAAAAGAGTGGCTATGTGGAACATTGCCTTAGAGCTGCCCTACACACCGGCTCGCTGCCCCAAATAACAGCATGAGGTGGAGTCTTTGATCTCTGGAGGCATCAATCCAGAAATTGGAAAATGTAACATGGGTAAGTAGAAGTAACAGACTGTGCACTACCTGCCCATGCACTAACAAACAGCAGACAGCTATTGAGGAAAGCTGAACATCCAGTGTGTTTAAAATACTAGATGAACACTAAAATAGTCCCCTAAGGAAGTGGGACATGCCAGAATGACCCCACTTTGCCAAAATGTCTTTCCACCAAGGGTTTAAAAACTAGCTTACAGACACAAAGATGTGTGAAGCTGGAAATAGGACAGACCAAACATTGTGTTTTTATCAGTTTCTAAACATTCGAGACAACCTTTGAGGCTGCAACCTCAGAGGGAAAAAAGTCTCTTTACCAGGATGAACTTGACTTGACCATGAGGCCTGGTGTAAGATAGTACTTTCTCTCTTAAAACTAGATTAAAACTTCTCTAAGCTGACAGTCCAGTTCCTAAATTTACACACCATGTACCACCCAGCTCGCTCCCTCGCACCCTGGCTAGATTCTAGCACATGACAACACAAGCAAGAATAAATCTTTTATTAAAAGCCGAACATTCTTCAAGACAAAGCCCTGCAGCACTTTCACCCACAAGACCACACTTTTCATCTGGATAAAATCTGGGAATTTTAGAGGAGCAGTCAGAAAGCCCAATTCACTTCAAAATGGAAAAATGAGTGGAAAAGCCTCTTGTTTTTCACAAAAAGCTTTATAGCGAAAGGGAAGAAATCTCAGCCGGTTTAATCCCTATCTAATCAAAGTTCTCTCAAACACAAATGTGCGCGCACACACCACACACACCACACACACCACACCACACACACACAGAAAACGTGTGTCCCTGTGTTTTCCCCCTCCAGTACATGAGCAAGCATTCAACCTTTCTCAACTAGGACAAAAACATACAGACCTATTTACATGTCAATGAAGGCCATGGATAAGGAGTTTTTCTGCCTCTCTCTTTTTATTTCCCTCCCTCAACATTCCTCTCATCTCTATGTGCTGCTATAAGCTAGTGGCTCTGCTCTTTTTAAGGCCTGAATTAGGCACGGCTGCTTGTAAAGGGAAATACTTCCAGCGAGACCCCTGACAGACATACGTGTACCACAGTTATTGACCACTTTTTCTTCAGCTAGTATAACAGGAATGCCACTTATTTCCTGAAGTAATGTACATTGGAAAAAAGGATGTCCAGCATTAGCAATCATCTGTTTTCTGTAGATACATACAGGAAATATGTAGATGCAGCTGCTGTATGTGCAGAAATCAGATGCAAAATACACAAGGCAAGGTCTAACATATGAAAAAACATGCATGTGGAAATGCAACGCAAGGTACTCTGCCTCTAGATTTGTTGCATATGACAGCAATGATACCTCTGTGCGTGCATGTGTTTGTGTGTGTGTCAGAGTGAGTGAAAAGTGATGCCTGCAAGCCTTAGGAACTGTGAACTCCTCCTGCCGCTCGCACGCTTGAGGTGAGAATGTAATCGGATGATATCAGATTAATGCCCTTTCTACTCTCACTCTTCTATTTATATTGGACCTTTAGAGGAGATCTCCTCAAAACGCAGGCACTGTAAACTGGCTGAAACGAGAAAGTGATGATTACTGCATGAAGTTGTTTCAGCGTGGGGAAGCCTTCGTGTGAAGGTGAAAGAAAGCTCCACATTCAATGACTAAAAGAAGTTCTATATCTCAGGTGATGGATAAAAGTCCTCAAGTTTCATCTTTAGCTGTTCTTTCTCCCCTTTCTTTGTCTCTCCTTCACTGCCATGGCAGAGAGCCCAGTGCATAAAGCAATGTGGCTTAGACGCTGGAGAGGAGAAACTACGGTCTCCTGGAAATATGTTCTCTGTTGACTCATTCTGTTAGCCACATTCTTCATCAGCAGCACAGCAGAGTCCTTCCCGTCGGCCATGAAGACAAAACATCGTCTTTTCTGGCCCAGTTAGTAGTACACCATTTTTTTTCTGCCTTTTAACTATCTAGTTTAGGCTCTAACATTTGGAACAGTGGAGGAAAAAAAAATAGAGGCAGCGGAAAATGAGGGGGAAGAGAAAGAGTGAGCACTCTCGCTGGCCTACAGTGCAGTCTAGATCCCCCTGGATTTATCTGTGTACATAACTCTTTTCTCTTTCTGTCTCTCCCCTTCTCCCACTTTCATTCTTTCGTGTCACTGTGGGTCTCTAACACAAACACCCACATACGGCAGCCACTACACAGCGCGCAAATATACGCATTCACACAACCATCAAATTATCTTGCTGCTTTTGAAGAGAAATGGTACACCCACGGCCCTCACAGTTCATTATTCCATTCAAAGAGCAAGAGGAGAGCTTCCTGCTCCATGACGGCTGCACCAAAACAGCACTAAACTGAAGCCAAGGCAAATCCCAGAGAGAATCCATCCAAAACACATATTTTAAAGTACATGTAAAGCCAAAAAACTTTACAAGCCCGTTAAAGAAATGACAAAACAGTCATTAGAGCAAATGTCTTTAGCAGGCAGTTGATTTCATCACATTGCCATCTAACCCCCCTCACCCTTAGCCCCCTGCCCAACAGAACAGACTGAAGTCCTATTCATTTAACCACAGAGGCCCTAGTCAACAGCTTAAGAGCCAAATGGAGAGCCTAGTCATAATAGCAACCAAACAGGAAAGCCGTGTGACCCAACTCCCTTGTTCACTAACACGCTCCTCAACTTTTTCCACAGTATCACACAAAAATTTCTCATCTTTTCCTCCTTCAAATCTCACTCACCATGCTGCGTCTCTGGATGGGTGCTGGTGTCAGGGTCCATGTTAAATTCACAGCGTGATGAGTGCCCAGATCAACACACCCATATCCTGGGGCAAAGTCAGCACGGCAACTGAACTGCAACTACTGAAACTGCTACTGAAACTACTGTTTTATCCTCTCTGGCGACGGCGCTGCCGTGTCCTCCTCACTGTTCTCTCCAGTCAGAGCTGCTGGCTCTGGTCTGGCCCCTGCAGCCTGCCAGCTCAGCTCAGCCTTCCACTGTTGTGTTACATCTGTCTGACTGAACCCCTCTCTGGAGAGTGGGGAGAGAGAGAGAGAGTGAGAGAGTATAACGGAGTACAAAATGGGAGGGAGGAGAGAAAGAGAGAGAGAGAGAGAGAGAGAGAGAGAGGGGAGCAGTTTCCACGTTGTGGTGTTGGTGGAGAGAGAGGGAGAGGGATGGGTGGAGGGGTTTGTGGCAATGCAGAATGTTTCCACTTTGATCAATTTCACTCTCAGCATATTTTTTTCTCATCATGACGATGACTTGGTAACATCAGTTTGGAAAACATTAACATGCCAGAAGAATTTAGGGACTTCCATAGTGCTGCAACCTGAATGTTAACAATGGGCGGACTCGGTAACCGGACCAAGCTGTGCAGGCTGGCCATGGTTTCTGCTGTTCGACACAGAAAACAGCATATACACACACTACAGCATTCAGGGCTCAAAATTGCTTGTTTTGTACAGCCCATGCCGAAGATGTTCAATCAGCAAGGACACTGAAAAAAAGAGAAATACTTACATTGAGCTGGAACCAGAAAAAGTCTGAGGTTTGAAAAACAACTAAAAAGACTCATCAAGTGTGTTGCTAAAAAAAATGTGTGATATATATCAACGTATGACATATCAACAGCCAAACTTCACCTCGAAAATATTTTCTCATCTGTCTCACATTCTGAACAAGTTACAGCTCCTCATATTTGACAGGTTCTGAGTTCATCTTTATTCAAATGGAAAGACAAAAAATTGTCAAGTCGAAAACAATCCATTATTTAATGATTTCCTGGCAAACTAGATGAGAGTGACTGGAGCAACAAATACCATTTGGGCTAATGGTATCTAATTGTAATTGTAAACTGAGGCGAGAGGCAAGGAGGGCTTTGTTAAATTAAACATCAGAGGGAATTCTGAGATACTTTAAATACATGTGAGGCCGTATTTGGGCCACAAGGCATGTAAAAATCATTCAGCAGCCTTTGGTCAGTTATCCAGATCTATTTAATCCTATCTAAAATGTTACAGCTTGTGAAAATATTTACGAAAAGAAGTTTAAAAAAAAAGGAAAATAGGGCAGCATATGCCCCAGCATCTTTAGAGAACCAAGAGTTGAGAACTTTTACAAAGCTGTATGCAGACGGGGGGGGGGGGGACTTCACCTCAGTAAAATTAAGCTTAGTTGTTCTAGTGGGAGCGTAACAGCGCTCTCCATCTCCGACATGTTTGTGCCCAAACCTCGAAGAGTTCAAAAGAATAGAAGAGGCAGCCGCTCACTATTCAGTCGGAGGATGAGACGAGATGAGAGCGCTCTCTGATTTGCTGTGGATTCCTATTCATCTCAATGTAGTTTTTATTCATCATGCTGCTTATTTAGAGCCTGTGTCACGCAAGGACAAGAGCAGGTGGGGCCTAGGCCGATGAATAATTTAGGAAAACACAGACCCTGTGAGTGTTTGTAGTGCTGTGATGTGGAGCATGATATGAACACCATACAGGTGTGCGCACACATACACACACACACATGCAAATGAAACTTTAAAGGTTAGATGGTGAAGGGGGCGACTAGAGCAAGCATTGTGGTTTTCAGGGGTAAAATTACCAACAGCTCTTCTGTGAGTATAATATTGAAAGTGGCACTATTTTGCCACTGAACACAGTAAGTGTGTTTTGCATGTTAGTATTACCTCATCCTGGAACAAATGCACGTATATGTCTGATATTTCATAGTATTGACTCATTTACAAATATTTGCTGCCTATTTCAAATTACCTTGACACTACCACTGGGCATTTCTAGTGCTCTTTGTAAGATAACAAGGATTTGAGTCTGAAATCATATGGAGTGATTCACAAAAACATATAAAATGTATATTTATTCTTTTCAAATCAATACGTATCATATTTTACTCCTTTTTTAGACTTGCATGTCCTTATGTGTTCGGACACTGCAGAAGTCAGATGACAAATGTGTGACTAGCACAACTGTATAAAATATATGAAAGTATGTTTAAATGGCCGAGATAATAGCCACTAGTGCATTTATGTACTGCAACGTACTCTAGCTAACCTGCAGAACAGTGCATCTCAACTACAGGATCCTAAATCAGTGATTCAGAAACAACCTTACATAATAATCATGGAAAAGTTTCAGAAACGTCATTGGCAGAGTTACAAGAGTTCTCTGTAATTAGTGAACTAGCTGGCAGACAGTGTTTACTCTTTTAGCCTCCGTCTCTCCTCAGATAAACAAATCCAACCTACAGCAATCGTACAAATCCAGTGTAATAATGCGTCTTACACTGTTTTCTCATCACCATGTCATCACTTGTATCACTGAATACCTACTGCAAAATGGGTTGTATATATTTATCTGTTCTTTTCTTTAAGAGAGAGGAAGATAAGAAAGAATAAAAGACAGTCTCTATATTCTAAGGGATGATTATTTGCTATGCAGAGAATAGTGGAGAGACTCTGCGGAGACAGAACGACATCTCTGCTCATTTTATTGTGTTGCCCTCATCATAGTGTCAACAGGAACATGGCCGCACAATGGGGGATAGAGAGTATGAGAGAAATAAAGGTGCAAGAAAGAACGAAAACCAGAGACATTTAAAGCATCTGAGCAAAACACAAATGAAAATTCGAGCATTCGAAAGAGAAACTTCTTAAATTATATCAACTGGCACGATGCTTAAATTAAAAAGGCAAACACTTCCTTGCAAAATAAACCAGTTTCTTAATGTCAACCAGATTGAGACAGTTATATTTTTGCCACTGCAAGTAAATTACTTCCTCTAATAGTCAAGAGGTCTGCAGATGTCACTGCACATCAATCCAGCCACAGACTCGCTTGTTTAGACAGATGTGAACATCACTATTTAAACAGACACAGAGTCTGCAGAAGGCATTGGTTGGGGTGGGGGGGTGGGGGGGTGCTAACAGAGAAACATCCACACCTTGATTAAAAATGCTCACACAACTCTTCCCAGCCAGAAATTATACAATCTCTCTGCTCTCGGATCCACAGTCACAGGCACAGACAGCACCTCATTAAATTACCTCACTTAATAAAAACTTAATGTACTGTACTATATACAAGGTGTTGACAAACTAATGTAATGACATCATGAAAAAGCACTTAACTGAATAACCACCGCACACACTGATTTAAAGTGGGCTCATAGTAGGTTGCATGCCAGCTGACAACCCAGCAACGGTAACTGTGGGATACAAAAGCTTGAATGTCAAACCTCAGTGCCACCTAGTGTCTCACCGTGACTGAATCTGGGTTTTCTCACATAAACAGACTCAAATAACTTCCACTGAGCTGCACCATCTTGTCCATAGACATATCTGAATATGCTGACATTTACAGAAAGTCACAGGATTATACTACAAGCTTTGTAAAAGCAATACAGAAGGTGCAACATGACTCCTGCAATTCAAAGAGACAAAAACCTTTATCACTGTCTGTATTGGTGGTTGGGATGCAGCATTATGTTGTAAATGCACTGGAGCACTATGAAGCAGCAAGCTCTCCATCTAGTGGATATGAAGTGGAAGACACGACTATCAGAAATTTTAAATGGCTCATCGTGGCAATGCAAGGCTCACTTGAATGTGTCACTGACTGGTTATGTCACACAGAGGCAGAGAGAAGAAGAAGAAGTGCTTTTCTGGAGTTACACTGTCCATTTGACCATAAACTATACACTGTATTACATAACATCTAAACCAATACTCTGGAGTCTTACAACTTGGACAGATGAGGAAAAATGCTGTAATCAGATCCATTAAAAAGCACCAACTTCTCCTCAGTCTCTATAGAATCTTTAAATATCTATAATCATGTTTAACAAGTGTTAAATGTTGTAATTTGGGGTTATTGATCATTCTGATTTGATTCAACTGTGTCAAGAAAGCGATTTAAGTATCTCCACTGTGTGCATGGAAATGCTGATGCATCCTGATCACTGCAGAGGTGTGTCCTCAGGCTACTCACCACTCTCAGTGGACAGCTGGCTGTGGAATTCTGGAAACTGTGTTTCCACTGGAACGCTGATGGTGCGTCGAAGAAGATGGACCTTGCATGACGCAGAGCGCCTCTCCTGCAAAAAAAAAAAAAAACAAGGAACACATCTACTGAGACGGAGAGAGAAAGGAGGACACAGGGGGAAAAAAAAATTCAAGACAGATAAAAAGCTGAATACACTGAACAAAAAGGCACAGAGGCACAGAAGAAGAATGAACATTAGCAGAAAGAAAAATGTCAGCTGTGAGAAATGGGAGACATACACATGCAATGGTCAAAGAGGTTCCTTATCTGTTTTGTTGTGGCTATTCTGGTCACCATGTTTAATGCTGTGTTGGGGCAATAGCACACAATAGCAGTACTGGGCCTGATAAATGAGAAGTCATTGGGTAAAACAGAATGGGCATGAGCAGGACATCAGTCTATGTCAGCCCATATCTTCCTATAGCTTGCATACCAAATGCTTGGCTCCAAAAGATTAAACCGACAAAAGAAGGAGAATGGCTGGTGAGAGAGTTGCGAGTCAAAGAAAAAGGGGAAAGGGCCTGATGTCCTCCAAGCAGAGTGATAATGGCTTATCGAACATCCTCACACCTCTCAACTCAATGCAGCACCCTGTCTGTCGTCTTGTTTTCTCTGTCCCTCTTTTTCCATGTCCGTCTGTTTATCTCTCTCTCTCTCTGGTCCCCTCTGCGAGTCACCTCTTTACTTGCCTCATGGGACCTGGTTTTAAGCGCAACTCTCACTCACTTCACAGACAGTGACTGGTGGTCTGAGCCACAGTGACTAAGCAAGATGAGTTGTAACTATCGCCACACTGCAACAGTCCTGTACTGTACGGGCCAAACAACAGAGATCTGTGGCTTCATTCACACACTCATCCAATGATTTTACTTTATCCCCTGAGCAGTCATATATGTCAGTCAGAGACCCTAACCCTAAAGCATCATGTGACTGGATGGATGTATCCAGGCAGGAAACTTCCAGTGAATTATAGCATAGCGAACAGAGAACATTAGTTATAATGCACAGACAGTGGGTGGCCATGAGGTGCGACCGCTGGGGAATGAAGTGAGACACAGCAGGTTTACAGCAAGAAACAGTCTCTGGATAATGAAGAACTCCTCTAACTTCATTGGGGGGGGGGGTTAACTTAGGAAAAAGAAAATGAGATATCTTATCACTCTCCAATAACACATTATAAAGCCCCCTCTAGTGGCCGTCAGCTTAGTGCACTTTTAGAAATGTTGATGGGAGCTGAACTTCATCGTCAATTTTACACACAGTGAGCCTCGTGTGCCCAAGAAACAACTGAAGGCTTCACAACAAACTGAAGGTGAAAATGAGAAAAGTCTAAACTCTACAGAGCCCTAAGGAATCACACCTCTCCCTCACTTTTATTACCGTCATATTGCTGCCCTGAAAATATGACACACTTCCTCAATATTGGGATTGTTATCCTCTCTGTCTTAGTTTTACTTCACTTTCTGTATTCCTTTTTTTTTTTTTCTACTTTGTGTTTGTCGAAGAATAATTTGTCTTACGATTAGGGAAGTGTCAAATTGGCTGAACTAATGGATGAGGGTCTAATGCCTACGGCAAATAAGGCTGCAGTGTTTTATTAAGTAAATATCCTTTTGCAAATGACATCTGCACGGGCTGTTCTCAGTGATAGTGCTCCTTAATTCTATGTTTTCTATCATTTCCAACATTATCCAACAAAAAGTAAAGACATAAGATGTCATAAAAAGAGAGTAAGATGAAAAGGAAGCCTGAAACAAAGAAATAAAAAAAAGTGACTGTTTACCAAACCCCTGCAGCAACAATGTTCACAGCCAACAATAAATCAAAACTTGTATTTGGACTTTTAAAGTCTTGCTGTGCATATTGATTTTTCTTTCCTCTCACTTTTGAACCTTGCGTTTTTGTTCACCCCAGTGTTTTGTTTTTTTTTTTTTTTTTTTCATATAGAATGGGAAAACCCACACTGCACATTTAAGCCAATAAAGAGCCAACAATAAGCATATATTGATATATGAAGATATAAATATGCAGCTTTCAAGCCAAAGGGCTGGCGAACCATTCTCATTTTAACTTTGTGGCTACATCTAAATAATTTAAATGTATTTCAAAAAGACAAGTGCCTTCTTAGACACGTTGCATTATGTATTGTTTGCTTAGCGAGACACTGTATCACATGAAAACAAGAACAGATGGGAAGACGATGGATTTTTTTTCTTTCCACACAGACATGAGGGAACATCAATACTAAATTAGACTGATGTATCTTAATAGCTACACTATATTTTTGATGTCAGCTTTGAATGAAATCACTTTGTGATCAAGTACACAGTCTAATCTTTCCGTCACTAAATAAAGAGCTAGTGAAATAGCTGAAAACCTAATACTGCTATGATGTACTGTAAAGGTCCCTCAGAAGTGCATGTAAATGTTTGACCTCGACCGTGTGATTGCTTGTTTCGCTGTCATCCCTCCTTCATCTGGAGTGAGCTATTATAAGACTGAATCATTGTTTTGACCTACAGTTTGCTGACATAACAGAAATCCAGCAGTGTTACTGATGACCTTTCAGAGTCTGGGTCTCTAGATGGATAGTTTTAAAAGCTGCTGTTCTTTGTTGCTGTGAAACAAAAAGCACTGTAGTGGGAAGGCCACAAATGGGTCGACTGAAATGATTCTTCACTGCAATTATTGTTCTTTTGCAATATGGCAACAGTAAGTGCTAAAAAATAAAGACTGAAGACACACTTTTCTGCTCAGTTTCAGCAGTCATGCTGGTATGAAAACATATAACTATGTCATTCATTCATACACCATGTGGTGATACTCAGCTGCTCATTCTGTTGATGTTGCTGTGTTGAGACCTTCAAATTCATAGAGGAGGACTTCAGAAAGTCCAAGACAGCTCATTTTTTTTTCCTAGTATATTTTTGGGGTTTTTAATCAAGAAAGACAGGAAATGGGGCAGCAGAGAGAGGGGGAATGACATGCAGCAAAGGGCCACCCGAGTCGGGCTGCCGGCTGCAGCGAGGACAATAGCCTCTGCATATGGGGCACCTGCTCTACCCATTGAGCTAAACGGTGCCCCTGAGACAGCTGTTATTGAATTTGCTGCTGATGGTTCTCCGTTAGCGTCATCAGCTCAAACTGCACATCATGTGAGGTACATACAGAAGGAAGAGGAACTTCTGCGTGAGGAGCGCCATTCTGAGTAAACTCTACAAACTGTCGTGTGTGAAAATCCCGGGAGATCAGCCGTTTCAGAAATTCAAACCAGCCCGTCTGGCCCCAACAATCACACCACAGTTATAGTCACGATATCTGATACACTGAAACTCCTCGCATGTATCTGCAGAATTTTAGGTATGGCACTGCTTGCATATGAATAACTGATTAGATAATAGCACAAATAAACAGGTATACTTGTTCATAATTGGAAATGGTGCTCACATCAGTTTCACAAAATATTATATTAATAAACATATTCTCCCACCCTAGAAAAGAGTGACGGTCTTGAGAAGATACTTCACAAAGAAAAATATGTGAAGGCACCTTTTGTAGGAGCAGAGTATGTGCAGGCTTTAGGTATGAGCTCACAAAGCTGTTAAGTGAGGAAAGAATATTGCTGACAGAACAAGGTAATTTAGATTATGCTGCTGACGCCTGATTTGTTCCTAATAACAGGACCTCTAATCTCACTGAAACTAGCATAATCCAGTGTGACACTAATCAAAACAACAGTGGCAGAGAGCCAGAGTTAACCTGAATTTAAATGTGGAATGAATTATCGAGCCACACACGATTCAGTCAGGAGTTTGTGCTTTTTCCTTGACTGCGAAACTCTATTCTCCATAATTATTATCATCATTATGCTCTTATTGTTTTTTAGATACATGAATGAAAAAAAAAGCAAGAATTTTAATGCAATAAATAAGTCTGTTTTTTTTACATTAATATCCAGACATTATTTTCAGAGAAGTTGAAAAAAAAAAGGTCTAAAATGCTCTGTATTTTTAGGGGAAATGATTAAAAGGATTCCTGGAGCTTCCCCTCCACCTGCATCAACCTTTAATTGGGGTTTTCACTGGCTCATGCCCTCCCCCTCCACCAAGTTTACTCCAAATCGGGTGAGCACTTTTCTTATAATGCTGCTGACAAACAAACCAAGCAACAGATATACACGGGTGAAAACATGACCTGTATGGCAGAATGATATTAAGCAGATTTACATGAAATTACGATGGTACAAAATATACTGAATGTGAGGAGAAAAGTTGGAAAGAAAAAGAACTAAAAAGAAGAGGCACATCAACAGTAAATGAAGCTGACAAGGACACATGCACACACTTCTACGCAAAAACAAAACATAGGCAGATGAGAAAGACAATGGGGACACAGAGGGACGTGACAGACGAGAGATTGTACTGTCTGCTCTCACCACCTCCTCCTCATTGAGAAGCAGCATCTGACAGTCAGCAACCACACAGTGCTTTGGGTTCCACACAGTTCGCTCTTCATACGAGTGACCACGTGTCATCCAGTATCTTGACGGACACCGCGCATCTAGAGAGGAGACACACACAATAACAAGGCAATTATATCATTCATAAAAGCAGAGAAAACAGAAATTGCAGTTTTAATAGTGGTAATCACAAAAGGATAAATGAGCAACCAATTAAGACTTTTGTTAAAAGGGTCCATCATTTATAGAAAGAAAGAAAGAAAGAAAGAAAGCTGATTGTCAATTTGTGTTTTGCCCAGTGAATGCAAAATTCCTTTTGTTAATTAGAAACACCACTGGAGGGTGATGAATACCACACACTCTTCACTCCTCTTTCCACTTAAAATCATTCTGTGTGGATGTCAGGTGAAGAAAGGATATGTATAAAACAAGTGAGACAGGAATATATTGGATTCTCCTGTATCCTGAATCTACAATGATGAGGTGACATAAATCTCAGAAAAAGCTATATGCATGGTTTTTCACACGGGAAATGCAATCCATCAATTCTCACATCAGTTGCGGTTGCAGAGACTATAACTACACCAGTCCTCACAGAGCACAATCTGTTTTTTTGTGAAACAAACCCTTATTACCATCTCAGATAGTCTCTCTTATTGCATCTTGCAGCAAGAAAACACATTTTTTTAGGCTAAAGTCAAACTCTTGAACACCTGCTACAACATTTCTGTGGGGATTCAGATCATCTGTTATCCCTGCCTGTGTGCTGCCTTGTTTGTGTGTGGTTCTCAGAGGCTAATGAGTGGAGTATGTGGCTAAAGAGAGTGCTGTGGTGCAGGCGCATTGCTGCACTTGCTGCTAAGAGGCAACCCATGCAGAGGAGCATCCTTATATGGTGCAGGAAAGTAGTTTTGTCATTAAAATGTGCATATTATCCATTCTCGAAATGACAACTTTGCAAACAGAATATAAAACTATCAGTGTACTTCCGGGGCTTCAGTCATGCAGAGATTCAAAATGAATAATCAGTGCACTGAGACGTATATTATTCATACAATGCACTGGCAATTTTTGTCATGTATTTTTCAGTGCTCTCATTTTCAATCTTGTGGCATTAGAGCTTCAGTACACTGGACATAAGTGTGCAAAATGCACGTAACCACTCACTGTTTCGGGCTGTCACAACCCTGTCAGTTGAGTCCACGTCTCTTTGATCATTTTCTCTTTATGACAGAGTCACATTGCAGGTAGCCTCATCACCACGTCATTAGAGACAGAGTCACAAGTGCACAGTCGCGTTAATGCACATACACACACATGCAGAGGTGCAGCTACAGCATACAGCACCTGACTGATCAGCTTACAGTCATGCTGTGGACAGGGGCAGGTTAAGCACAGAGTTTTCCATTTAGTAGAGCTTCTTTAGCGACCAGTTTTTAATCCTGGTGTTGATTAAATTATGTAATTCAGAATCTGTTCTACACACTACAGACAGAAACGCAAGACGACTGAAATGAGAGTGAGATCTGTGAGGCAGATACGCTCCCAGTCGTGCAAATCTCTTAGGCAACATCGAAGATGTACAGCACCTAATACCATAGAGAGTAAATTTAACCATGTACCACATTTCTTGTGCATATTTTTCACTGATTCACTGATTGACAGACAAACCCAAGGACAACATGCTGATGTGACAGAAATTAAATGGATTTTTTTGCACAGCCTTGTTGATTTATTGATCAGGCATATGATGGGTACTCATTCTACTGTCAATCAATATTGTTGCAGGCAGGCACTGCTGTCAGAGGCACAACATGCATTTTCTCAAAAGCACCAGAATTTCCAAGCAGTGTGAAATAAATATGAATTATATAATGATTATTTTTTTTAAAAAAAAGAAGGAAATATAAACCCATAGTAATTAAGCTCAAGTGAAACCAACTGTTCGGCTACCTGACATAATTATGATGATTTTCAATTTGTTTGACTTTGATATTAAAAATATATGGTTCTTGTTTTCCCTTAATCTTTTCTTCTGTTTCTTTCTTTCTGTTTTGGGCTCAGTGCACCACATTATCCAAGCATATTCAAACCGGGTTTACGTTAACTTGATTAGCCACAGCTGTGCCTCACTGTGACAATGAAACAGCCTGAAGTGAGAGTTTACGTTGATATTTACAAGGCTTTTTCAGGTAAACATCAAAAATTGCAGCCCTAACAATGAAATTTGAGTAAAAACAGTTAAGCTAAATTGGCAAGCTTCAAGAATTAGCTAGTTTACTAGCTAACACCCTAACTAGCAATGTGGCTGGTTCACGAGCTAGCTTAATTCAACGATCCTGTTTTCCTAATATGTTGAAGATACGGACCAGCACATTAGCAGAAAATTAATACATGTATTTGCAGTGTGTGTGTGTGTGTGTGTGTGTGTAGACTCTTTCACCAACAAACAAGGCCGAAACACTGATGGATGACACGCTGAATAGTAGCTTCTCCATCCGCGATGCGTCTAGTTACCGTTGACACTGACAGCGACGTGCGCGTGCTCACCTCTGGTTCTGATTTGCTCCCTTCTTGGCCCCGCCCCTATCCAAACGTTGAGCGACATTCGCGCGCAGGTACAGGAAATATCATTTCTCTATGGTCTATCAGTTCCAACTTTCTCCAAGCACTGAACTCTCCTGTCAAATCAATTGACCTATTAAACAACACAAAGTGAAATAAACTGTAAAACGTATTTCTAACCAAATAAATACTAAAGGGTATGGTTTTAAATGTTAAATTAATTAAATAGATAAAATTTTAAGGATATGTGAACTACTTGACAATATTTGCATAGGATATGTATAAATATATAATGGTCTTACTAGGTCTATATAGTCACTATCAACCAGAGGAGTAGGATGCATGACTGCAACTGTACATGCATAATGTACAGTTGCACTGTCAAGTTGTCCTCAGATGTCAAGCTGTCCTCAGATGTATTATTATAGATGAATATTTGCCATGATCAAGGTGCTACATTGCAAAGGATGGGGTAATATAATGTGTGTTCTAAAAAGGCCATGTGGATTTGTTAGAGTACCTTTTTTACTTTATCTGCGTTTTCAGTATCATGTAAGAAGGGGCTGACAAAGCCAGAGCAGAGGGTGTATGAATGAAACACACCACAGTGAAGCAAATAATCTCATATTTGTTGTTTTGTTTACAGTTAATCTCAAATTCATGGTGCAAATAACATTACAGCATCTTATATTTAGGATGTGGGTGTTTGGTTTGGTAAATGTTTACACGCTGAAGCCACAAAAACCCATGATAAGGACACAGACACACACACACACACACACACACATTAGTCTGCTGTGTTAGTATTGTTTTACCGTTGATTGTAGGACAGTTATGTAATCAAGCACATTTTATTGAAGCTTAAATGAACAGCAGGAAAACAAGACAATAGATCATGTTTTCATGAGGCGGACGTTTGTGTGCAATGATGCCCTGTGTATTCATGAAACATGGTGTCATGGATGAGTATGCTTTACTCTGTGTGTAAAAGATAAGGAGAGCTCCAATCAGATGGCGGCTAGATGCTCGAATCTAAATCAGACGACAGGCATGGCCGCATTGTATTTGCATATTCTTAAACAGTGCCGCTGCCTCCTGTGTTTTGAACATTAGTGGCTGACTCAGATCAATAACTGCACAGGATTAGCATTTCTTTCACCCCCCCTCTTGCATCAATAGCTGTGCTCTGCAATACGACAATACACCTCACCTTTCACCGGTTGCTACAGACTCCTTCCATCAGGTATTGATAGAACAAATATAAAAAGGCTCTAATGGTATTGGATCAATACTTAGGGTTTGGTGGATATGGTTCAAACATTTTGTCTGAAATACCTGCTCTCCTGTTCCAGTAACAATACAGTGAGTGACCGGGGGGGGGGGGGGGGGGGGGGGGGGGGTGGATGTGATCGAAGAGTAAAAACACAAACACTGAGGTTTGAGGCGGTGTGTAGGCTGCCTCGCTGATTTACCAGGTTGGAGCATAATCTAAAGCAAACCTATGTTATTGAGCTCTTAAATTTAACAACTTTTGGTCTTGATATTTTAGGTTTTTGTTCATGGGTGTCTCACAAGCTCTGTGAAAATATGGAGGTTAATATTGACTTGCCACCACATAACAATTTCTGCACCTACTACTCCCACAGAATATAGATTCTTGCCTTCCAGCTTACCCAAAGTAGACTTCTGAAGGACTCTGATTCAGAGGTTTGGATACTCCAAACCTCTGAATATTGAAGTTTCATTTCCACTAACACTCCTCACCAATATATTCCTCTGATTCAATTGAGATATTTCATTTTCTAAAAATATATCTATACACTTTGCAAATAAAGACAGACACATCTGGGCATTGACTCCTCTATTTAGCTCCTGCATCTATATAAAGCACACAGAGGACTTTCCAAACACAGGTATAATTGCATTACATTAATTTTGGCTGCATTACGGTTTGTTGTGTCAGTTCCAGGACCCTGTTATCCCACATGCTGGCCAACTGGAACTGCCTCTGACACCAAAACAGGAAAGAAGCCATGATTTATTTCATTAGTTACCTTTGTGCTTTTTGTATAGCACAGCAAAAATGTATTACTGTAGCTTGGGTGGACTATGCAGACTGACTGCACTGACTTGATGAAGATGGTACAGTCCACAACCTGCTCTGAATATTTCTTGCAGCTACATTCACATACCTTTCCTGAAAGCTATACCCTAAAATCATCATTCTCACTTGCTTTCACTTCAGTCTGTCAATTTTCATAAATGCTGGGTTTCCAGATGAGGAAAAATGACCCCGAATGCTCCATAAAACTGCCTTTTTGGTTTTAATATCCAGAGTTGAATTGATTGCCTCTGTTTCATGTAGCCCAAGTGATTAAAATTTAAATCCCAGATATAGAAACTGAATTGTCAATGGGAACAAAACAAGGTGGTGTGTGCTCATCATAACCAGCTGAAGAAGTGCTTAGGAAGAGATGCATGCATTTACAGGGTCAGTTATAAATCCTGCCTGTCCATATGCTGCGGGCTACACCGCAGCATGCTCCAGTGCAAGCTTTGAGAGATTTAGAGTCCCTGCATGGATTTACTGCACCACTGATGAGAAGCTTCATCTTGTTTTCTGCTCATACAAAGCAAAGCTGCAAAGGCCACAAGGTAAGCCCACATGCAGAGACGTTGATTGAACTTCCTCTCGGCGCTTTCTGGAAATGCCATGCAAGCAAATAAATGCCACGAGTTTGCCACCAATCACAACTTGAGGGCCAAGACAGGAAAAACAGAGAGGTTGTAAGTGCACAAGTAAGACTTCAATCTACCAGCACTTATAGCTCTCGAGGATGTTGCACCGCTGGTAACAACTGCTCATTTACACACTCATGTAGACAGAAGGGTCCTTCAGAGCCATAGCTGTCAAATGCTAGGCACAAACAGACAGCAACATTAACTGTTGGAGTAGAAAGATACTAATGGCATGAGGCCAGAAGAGTCGTATCAAGCAGTCAGTGGCACAATGAGGCAAACTGGAAATTGAAGGAACAAGTCCCTGTCGCTGCTGCTGCATTTGACACCCCTGGCTTTTAAAATGAAGCTTGAGCATCTTTTCTAGCTTCTGGTCATTAATTAAAATTTCATCCACAGTTGCACCCCTCAGTCAAATGATGAAATGAATCACTGATCAGTGTTCTACATATGAGTGTGTTCAGCCTCTCACTGTATGAATCTCCTGTCATTATATAGGACACACAAGCTGCAGATGTCGTCTTAGAAACACGAGGGATTTCCAGATGCATGTTAATGAATATAGTGGATATGGTGAGGCATTAATTCCAAAGTTTGGCAAAAAGTCTCACTTTCTTTGACTCAACCACATCCTAGAGTAGTGTGGCTGCAGGTTTTTGTTCCAACCGATCAAGAGCACACAGTTTGATCAATCAGCTGTCTGTAGACTGAGATCAGTTGATTAAATGAGTCAAGTCTGGTGTGCTGCTGCTTGGTTGGAAAGAAAACCTGCAACCACTTGACCCTTTGTGGAATAGTTTGGATATGCCTGTCCTAAAGGCTAGATGTTGACAGACTGGATCATCTTTGCAATGAAAAAGTCTAAAACAACAAATAAAACTTTTGATTATGACCTTTACCTCTTGACAAGGAATTTTGATACTCAATATCTCATTCTGTATTTACATGAGTGGTAGAAGAAGATTTGAAACCATCACAAAATACCACTGGGGTTTGGCCTGATTCCGATGTTTTTGGTGTGCTATCTGAAATGCAACTGGTGAGCTGGTTTCACCCACTGTTTCAGCTGCCATGCCTGTTCTGAATCAGTCTGACACACCTGTTAGCTCATCCACTCATCACACACACACCTACATACACACACACTGGGGCAGGCTTTCCATTTTCAGTTTTAGTACCAACAAAAACAACAGTTAGTTTGTAAACTTGTCAGAAGAACAGCTGGACTGTGAAAACTAAATGTGAAAGAAAGACTGTCTGCATGCAACAATGTGTCCTTGTGTTTGTGTCTCTAATGGCAATGCCCGTTAAAATGCACTTGGTGAAGAAAGAATCAAAACAAACAAACAAACAAACAAACAAACAAACAAACAAACGAAAAACAGGGTTTAAATTTTAACAAAGCCGGCAGAGAAGGATGTAATCAGAATACTAACACAAAACAATGAATTCAAGCTGGTCAATAAAAGAAACCTTTAATTTCCATTGTGTTGCCTTGTGGCAGTGAAATCCAATCACCTTCATTTTCAAACCTCGACTTGGTAGTAGATTTAGAGTCATCTCTGTTCTTAGCTGCTGAGTGGGAGTTGTGTAGGCAGTAATGGAAGATGTTTTTGCTTCGCATCAACTGACCCAGACTTTGAACTCTCTCAGTAGCTGTTGGTTGAACATCCCTCGTCTGGCCTTCTGTCAGAGAGGAGACGTTCTCACGGGGCACCGAGGTCAAGACTTCGCTGTAACTGTCTAATTTTTGGATTTTGAATTCTAATTTTTGGATAAACAAACAGGAAGGTTGAGTTGAAATTTAGTCTGCTTCATCTCAGTTCACTGAGCAGTGATGCTGATATGTTCCTGTTATTGCTGCCGGTTGAATTAAATTATATTTAATACTCCTGCTCTGATTCAATTAATGAACCAAAGATACATATGCACAGAACAGAACAGTACTTTAAAGCTGTGTGTATAACTAGATGCCAAATTTGAATGAATGAGGACACTGATTATTGTAGTCCACCTGAGACTGCTTTTCAAAAGGGGGTTTAAATTAATTAAAAAGGATAGTGACCTTTAGAGGACTGTGACATTAATCAACAATGTCTTCATGAGGACAGCCATGCATAAAATGAATGAGATTGGTGTGCAGCTGAATGAGTTTCAGAGGACGACCCTTAAGACTTCTTGAGCACCATATCCTGAAAATGTGTGTGTTGAAATGACTGGAGGAAAAAATGTTGGATATTTTTCACTGAAATTCTGCACAAGAAATGACATAGTGAATCTTTTGTCAGCCAATGTTAGCACACACAAACTATCTGGTTTTCTGTAGTGGCAAAAAAACAAAACAAAAAAACAACTGTTGGTCCCTGAAGAAATGGAGTTTTTAATGGGTAACCCATTTTCTACAAAATCTCCAAAAACTGCTCCACTGTGTATATAATGATAATCCCTTCTCTCCCTTGTTGAAATTCTGGCTCAGGTGTCGTGTGGACTTTCTCTCCTCAGGCAATCAGGCTCAATTGCTGGAACCTGTGTAGCTCCTATATAAGCTCAGTTCATGCTGTGCTGAGCTTTTGGTCTCAGTGCTGCCTCTCTGATATGTGTTGCACAATTTCTATTTATTTCTGGCTTTCTAACAGTGTGAGGTGTGTAACATTTACTGAGGCTAAAGCCATGTAAAGAGTAGAGTACCAGCTGCAGATTACAGCTGGAGGAAAGTTTGCAGGGGATATGTTTAGTGCCACAGGGATAATGCCCCAAGGCACTGACCTCTACAGCCATGAAAAAGCTCCAGAGCTATGGGGCAAAGGCCGTTAAGTTTATTCCCTCTAAAATGAATGGGCCCGAGGCCACATTGTCTCCGGCTCTCTCAGGGGGACTGGGTGGCCGCTTTCAACATTTCTCACAATATACTAGCCAGGACTGGTTTTTGAACCCCCAGACTCTCTATCCAAAGTCAGTGGCAATGCCCACTGCTATCCAGCTCGATGTGTTGAACCCTCAGGTCCACCATTTTATAAATTTACATTACACTTCTACATATTACAAAACACAATACGTATGAATGGCCTGGTCTGTCTGGGTAAACACCTTTTGACTGTGGTATTTATCACTTTCTTTTACTGTTAAATTTCAACACATTAGCACATTAGCACTCACAACTTAATGTCAGTGTTCAGAGAGTGTGAGATGACAATGTGTCTGTCTGATTAGCCCGGTCTGTGCAATGTGTGACTCCTCATGTTCAGGTCATGGGTTTGATTCCCATGTTGACAGAGAGCACACCCTAGCAGCGCCACCTGTGGAACTCCCAAAATTTCAGTGAGAAAACTTTCTACATTAGTTGTATGCTGTCATCCCATGACAACTACAGATTTTCCCTCCTAGACCTTTCTGTTTCATTTGGCCCATTGTGCTTCACCTATACACCCATTGCTGCTCGTCTCTGCTAGTTTGAGTCATTTCAAAAGGATACCGACAGTCTTAAAGACACACCTCCTGGTGCATTTTTATCTTTTTAGTATGATTATGAGCCTATTCAAACCCCCAGACATCTTTACTTTGCCCACTCTGCTCTGAGACGTGCTGTTTGACTGAATTGTTGCACCTCTACTCTGAACACAGTGTGTGTTTTCAGATAATAATGATGATGAAAAGAGACACATGTTGCAAATTTCTTTGTGATGTGTTTTGGCCTCCCTGTTGCAGAGTATTAAAGGATACAGGATTATATTTATTTTCTCTTTTGCAAGGTGCTCTTTCTGATCCTCTTAAAGTGAGATCATAGCTGTGCTGTGTTTTACATGCAGTCTTGCATATTCCTTTGAATTTTTGCTGATACAGATATTGATACTGGTGCCCTGGGAGAGGAAAGCTGAGCAGAAGTTGCAGCTGTGAGCTACTTTCATTCTGGTTTCAACTACCATCATGGCTGAGAGTTTTATGGCATGGTTCAGGACATTTCCAACCAGTATCCAGAAAAATAAAAGCCCCCCCCCCCCCCACCCCTTCCCAACACACTAATTCATTTGACTTATGGTAGAAACCATGCTTGATGTGTTTTAGAATAACAGAAAAGGGTTTGCAGAACACATCATAGGATTGACAAACATGTTTTTGCCAAGGAGCACATCAATGTTTCATTTGGTGATATACAAAGTCTGAGGCTGTCTTGTTGGAAAACTGCAGTATACTGCAGGGAATGCTTTTGTTTTCCATTTTGACTCTTTTGATTAAGAGTTTTTCCACATTCAAACTATCACATGGAAACTGTGCCGAGGCAATCAAGAAAAAAAATGTATTGTCATCAGGAGTCGCAGCACGCTGTAGAAATGCATAACTGCAGACAGGCTCAGAGCGCATGTTGTTCAACTGTGGGTTACAATTAAACAAGTTGTTTTTATCTGTGATTTACACTTTTCTCGCTGTGAACCTTCACATTTCTCTCTTGCTCTCACACACATTATGTAATCCTGCTTGCCACCTGCTATGTCTCTGTTGTGGGCAAATACAACACACTCCAAGGTAAATTACGCCTTTTCTTGTCCATGCTGAGACTGCGCTACAAATAACAGCCATCTGTCTGACATATACATGAAGCAAATGGTGCATCTGTAGCACAGTCACCTTTTAGAGATGCTGCTGCTGCTGCTGCTGCTGCTGCCGCTGTTGGTTTGCCCCTCAGGTTCAGATTGCAGCAGAGATGACATGAATCAACTTCAGCTGAAGGATGTGCTGATAATTTCACCTGGGAGCTTAGATGAGGCTGGTGATGGGTGACAGGTGAAGTGTCAGAGCGGGAGCAATGTCTGAAGTGCCATGAACAACACCGTGGCAACAACAACATAAGGTTTTGTCTTCTTTCAGATACCATTGTGCAGTTTTAGTTTTTTTTTAGTCATGTAAACAAGCTTTGTGGAAGTTGGGTGCAAGGTTTCTGTTTTTAGAACACACTCAAGATAATCAGTGCTTCAATCTTAACTGCGTCTTACCTGAAGCGACTGTGCTGATGTCTGTTTTTCCATCAGTACTTTTTAACTCATTTGTATGTATCGAGAGTATAAAACAGGAAGTGAGGAAATTTTGCATCTTGTATCCCCCAAGTCTCAGTCTTCATTAGTCAGTGTCGGTGACCTGTCACCATGAAAACACATCATACATCTTTTGTGTGGTGCAGGGAGGGTGATCAAAACCAAAATAGATGGCATTTTATTTTGGTGGTTACACATACCAGAATTTCTCTCCTGTGGTCTGGCCAGCAAAAACCTCTGGAAAATATAATTTACTGTATGTAAATAGCACTGGTCAGCTTGGAGGAGGACAGGAAACCCTGCCCAAAATTAACAAAATAAAGACAAAAATGCTCAAATGTAACAATTCAAGTTAAACCAACTGGGCGTGAAGACCTATAAAAGACTATAGGGGAATAAAACTTAATGGTTTCAAGTTGCTCTGGCTGAGAAAACGACACAAAATAAAAATAGAACATACTAATATGTGTGTGTCAATGCAATAGTTTCCCCTCATAATCCAAAGCCAGGCAAGAATTAATATTATGAAGAACTGGCAACACATGCAGGTTTATTTTCCTGCCTTGAGCAGCAAATGAGGTAGCTGTTTGCCTGTTTTTAAAAATAGAGCATATAATAAGGTGTCTTTGAATGAGGTGCCCAAAATTCAAAACAAAATCATTTCAGCTGCTAATCGTCAGAGTTGATCACAGTTCAAATTGTGTCAAAAGCACATTTTTGCACCACACCATACTCTCATTATCTGCTGCTTTGCACTTTTTCCCCCTACATGTCAGAAAAGCTTGCATGGAGTTGTCTTAATGAGTCTGATGCTGTGCAACGAGGAGGAGAAACAAGTTCTCATCATTGACTCTCCTGATTTTTAAATGCAGTCTTTACCACCAGTATATGGTACTGTAGCAGCCTGCATCCACTCATTGAAGATGTGAAAGCTCAACGTTTTTTTTCTCTGGTGCTTATCAAATGAAATTACAACTAATGAAAGGCGAAAGAGTGTGAACTGTGTAGTTCCCAGTTCTACACCCAGCAGGACTGTCCTCCATCACCAAGGACGACTAAAACCGCCACAGGCCAAGCACAGCACATGTAATCACACTCTGCCTCTGTTAAACAAACCAAACTGCTTACTTTGATCTGTCACTTTAAAAAAAAAAAAAAATTCCATTGCAATCAACATTCAAATTAGCCTGTCTCTATGAGAAGCCACTCAAAACAACACTTTGCTGATTAGAACAACTGGCGATAAACTGCAAGTGGAAAAAACAAGGAGAAGCCAGCTGAAGTAGCACAAGCCTTGTCATTGTATCTAGGTCAGAAGAAAGCAATATTCCCCAGTCCATATGTACTTTCACAGCTGTGCTTTGGATGTGAAGCAGTAGTAGTATCCAAAGCTACTCCACCTTAACTCCCTCCCTCCAGCAGCAGCAGCACCTCCATATGGGAATAAGGTGTTTTCTCCACAATAACAATCATCATGGTTATCAGCTCTACTTATGGGCATGCATAAGAAGAAAAACACACAAACAGGACAAAAAGCAGATGGGGGAGGAGAGAGATGGAATGTGTGAGAGAAGCAAGGGAAACGAGAGAAAATAAGAATGTGGCATTTCACGGTGACAAAGAGGGAAACAAGATGGATAATGATGCTGGAAAAGAGAGAGATGACAGAGATGCACATCTTGTTTTGCATTTACCTGACAGGGAGTCAGAAGACATGCTTTCCTGCTTCTGCATCTTGAATGCTGGCTCCAGTGTGAGACTCTTGCGTGAATGTGTGTATGTGTGTCCACAAGCTAGAGTGAGCGAGGCAGCATGCCTCACTGTGTGTTTTGATGACGGGAGTCCGCGTAGCAGCTCAGGGAGGGAGCGAGCAAGTGAGCGAGCATCAGAGCCAGGAGGAGGGAGAAAGTAAATGAGAAGGAATGAGCTTCTTTATTACCTCGCAAAGTGTCTCCAATCTCATTCTCAATTTCTCTCATTTTCATTCTCAGTTTTCTGCAAGTGTGTGTGTGTGTGTGTGTGTGTGTGTGTGTGTGAGAGAGTGAGTCTCAGCAGAGAGCACATGTGCTGCAGATGAGGATTTATGAGGTGCACAGAGGCAGAGAGATGGGAGGAGCATGAGGAAAGGGTGGGTGAAGCACAGAAGGAGGAGGTGCTGAAGAGAGGAAGAAAGCATTCACCTTCAGTCTATAGGCTTACCTCAGGCACTGAGCCATTACTCTTCCCTCCTCTCCACATAACCTTGTAATACAGAGTGCTAAGCCAATTCAGAGCTTACATGGACCACAACATCTGTTTGGCTCCGTGTGTGAGTGATCGTAACTTTAGTGAATTTGCAGCCAGAGTGGCAGGATGCTACCGTGCCTATGTAAGAACATGAAAGAAATCCACATGCTCTCTATGAAACCCCCTGCCTGCCCATGTGCAAAAAGTCTTCAGCTGATATATGCAGACATCTCCAACCACAGACCCAGTGTTTCCTTTCCTCCTTTCTTTGTTCATTTCAATGGTGTGAGTGTCTTCGACAGGCAAGCAGAGGCAAAGAAACGAGTACATTCACTACCTACTTTTCCCACCCCCAACTATCTCAGTGTGCAAAGCTGTCTGGCACCCAAAACAAAACAACTCAGGCTAAACACATGCTTTTTTCATGACAGTTGGAGGTGCAAATCTCTCTACTGCTCTGTCTACTGTAGCAAATGCAGCTGCTATTGTACCTCTGAATGCTTAGGAAAAGGTACTGTAGAGGTAGTTTCCATATGCAACATCATAACTGATCTCAGAGGAGTGGAAGTTGAATCAAAAGCAGCAGCTTGACAAACACACCTTTCTCCAAAACTTGCTGTCCCTCACTCTGCCTGACAAGACCCCCAAGGCAATGGAATAGGCCCCTACAAAAATGACAATGGTAATTGATGCAGTGGCTGCCTGTCAGGTTAGCTATCAAGAGACGATGGCCTACTGTGGCCACAAGGGGGCTCTAAGGTACAAGATGAACACATAAGGGCAATAAAACTGCCCTAAGGAGAGAAATTTCTTCCCGTTCACTCTAATTGATATCTACTTTTAACTAAGCACTGTTTGCCTTAATTATCCTGATGGCATGCCACAGGTTCATTTGTGTTTTTTAAATGCACCACAGCACTCTACCTCCAATGAGAAAGAATCGGTCTACACTTGATTAAATGAGTCAGATGCTTAATGTTGCCCTTGGCTGCTTGTAAGATGAATGGGAGTCTTCTCTTTCAGTTGATTAAAGCCCCATTAGATGACACCACGTCTGGTGTGTGCATTTGGTTTGAGATTTGTAATTCTAGGAATGTACTTGGTCTAAAAAATGGATTGTGCTGCATGACTGTGAGTGCACGTCATTGTTTGGATACATTTTTCTTAAAGGAGCACTTTTTCCATGGATTTATTTACAACTGGTGTTTTAGTTATCCTCATTGTGATCTGATCTCTGCCCTCAGGAGGAAACCCAGGGAAACATATTGTATGGACTGTTTACATCGACCTAAGATCCAAACACGCCATGAGATGGACCGCCTCCTGAAGATCCACTCACATTCTGATCACAACATGCTTATACCTTGTCATCAACATAATTGCCTCTTTTGTGGATTCAAATCAATGATGTATCTTAGTGGTTAATTAGCTCAGTTAGCTTGGCATCACTTCAAAGTGCTAGAATCCATTTTCAGAGCTTTCCATCTTGAAAGGTCACACCACCACTGCTCACCTTTGCTAGCTGCTGGCAGCTCTCTCTGCTCTTAAGTTTTTCACATCACCATATGTCACGCTCCTGTTTTCTCTGCTGATTGGACATAATTGTTTTATTATTGTCTTTTTATGCCTCTGTGCTGTCTGTCTACTTTGCCTTGTGAATGCAATATTGCAGTAATGTCGTGAGGGAATTTCTTCTTGGTACAAACATTCACCTGGACTGAACAGTGAACTAAATCATGGTTAAAGGTCATGGTGACCTCAAAAAGCACTGTTTTGGCCTTGTCAGTGCAACATTGTGGGAACTCTTCAACTGAATGCCTTCACATTTGGCACATTTATAAGTCCACTTGGACTCAAGGCTGAATAGTTAGAGTTTGGTGGTCAAAGGTCGCGGTCACTGTGACTGGGACTGCACAGAACATGGTGTTCGTCTTGTGAATGCTACCTTGAGAGAATTTCTTCAGATCTGGTACAAACATTCATTTTGACTTCTTCAAGGATGAACTAGCTTGTGGAAATAACACTCCTACGTTACTGTACCTCAGGATTCAGAAGTACTACAGCAGCTGCAGTTCATAAGGGATAATCCCAATGACTTTTTTAAACAACTGTCATGAGAAAGGCATGGTTTAGCCTGAGTTGTTTTGTTCTTCTGGTGTATAGAAGCAAGGAGAATGACAACCACTGAGCACACAGCTCCTCCATCTAAGCTCTATAGAGGTCAGTAAGTGTAGCTGCTGTTGTGACAGGTGGATCCATGCTATGCTGCATTAAATTTAAAGGCTCATTCTCTACCTGTTTAAAAATTCCATCTTAGTATACTGAGGGGCCATATTATTTAATACACTCTTTCAAACAAAACTTTAAGGAAGCTGGAAAAGCTATAATTTGATTCTAAAATATGCATTCAAATTACCAAAAAAAAGTAGCTCCTCTGCCCTTGGAAGCAGGTCTGTGGTGCTGTATAATCTTGTTGCACCTCCCCAAGGGGAGAGCAGTTTTCAGGAGTACAGCCCATTAGTCTACCGTTAATATATTCCTCCTACTTGCAGTGTATTCGACCTGCTCCAGCCTTTTTTTTTTCAGATTGTACACCAGGGTTGCTCTTACACCTGTGGTCACCAAAACTGCAAAAATGAGTCATCCTGTGTGTGTGTGTGTGTGTGTGTGTGTGTGTTTGCTTTAACCAGTAGCAATAACTGTCTAAAAATAACAATTTGATTTTGACAGTGGTTTGGGTAACTCAGCATTGCAGCACACATTCAGTTTCATTTTAGGATTGTTGAATGTTAACTGATAAAATAAGAAAACAGATCACTGAAATATCAATGACCTTTGACCTGTGATTGCAAAACTTAAACACAGTATATCATGAAAGCAGTTGGTTTGTCAAGACTTACTGACCAACCCCTCAAGATGAGTTTTATGAGTCATCATGTTTGCAGCTCCAATAAGCTTTTGAAAAGCTTGACTCCTTGCTGCTCCTCTCTACCCAAACCTAAAAGGACTATTTTTGTAAAAGCCATTCACTGTAAACTGTGAAAAAACCAGGCAACATGATGTGCTGAGTAATTTCAGTGCTGCTATTCACATCTCCTGAAACTGGACACTGAACAGTAGCTTGTTAACTAAACCAGGGTGATGTAAGTCATTAATGAGGAACTGTGGGTTCTCTTAGTAGTTCATTAAAACTTATAGTCACCTTGGATTATAAACACTGATAAATCTGAAGGGTTTCTTATAGTAATCCATCATGTGTGCAGCTGTAGATGTTAATAAATTGTTGAAAATGGATGGATTCAGGTGCCAATGACCTGCAGCCACTTTTCTGTAAAGATAAGTGTTCAGATTTGATAAATTAAAACACAGGAGTATTTTCCACAACCTGGCAACCCAGAGGCTTTACATATTAATAGCTGATGGAATGATTGATCAAGCATTAGCAAGTGATTTATTGACACTAACAAAGCTATTAATTACACTTTATAAGGTACAATATGACTCCTTGTCTTGAATATTGTGCAGTAATGTTCATATGTGCAGATTAAAATGAAGACAGTATGTAAATTGTCATTGACCTCAGTGCTGCTGTAACCATGTAGACATTCCTGGAAGGCTCCGACATGTCATGCTGTTTTTAAACCGGAGTGACACAACTATGTGCTGGCTCACCATCCTTGCCTCATGAGATCAATTGCGTGTATCTGTGCGTGTGTGTATGTGTGTTTTATCCTCAGTATATTGACTTGCTCAGTGGGAGTACGCGTGTTTCTTCCAGTTTATTCTTAATTATCCTGTTCCTTTCTCTGGAACCCGTGGAGAATCTAATGAAACACAGGAAGAAAAAGAAGCTGCCATATGTTTCTGTGATTCCACAACTTAAACAATATTCATGTAGAAATATACAGTCTGCTGTTTTCTACAGTTGCATAACCAATTAAGTGCTGACTGAATATCATTTATGGATGCTCATTATAGAAATGCAGACTCCTCCTGAGCTGTGAAAACTAATTATATGTCTGATGTAGAGAAAGTCAGTGAAGCTGATATAGGCAATAATTATAATATACAAACACTGGTGAGATTGCCGTACAGTTAACTGAATCGATCTCCAGTTTGAGCTTGATTTTTTTTTTTTTTAAACATTGCTGACATAACTCATATATCCAACAACAGTTCTGTGGTGCACAGGACAGGGGTGGAAATCACTCCGCCCTTCCTCTGCTATCCAAACACTGGTGACAATGCAGCATACTACTCATTTTGTTAGAGCAGAGGGGAAAAAGCTGCACAAGCTTAATGTGTTCATGTACTATTTGTGTGCAATTAAATCAATATGATTGACATTTGATTCACATTTTTCATGTGTATTGAAACACCACCATCTAGTGAACACTGAGTCAAATTGCAGGATGCATGGATACAGGATTGCATTTATCTCAGTCACTTGTATTAGTTATAATTACTCACAAGTGCATGTTTGCATATATGTACTGTATATACAGTATTCACAGATGTACAAAAGGATGCATATGCAGTACACACACACACACACACACAGACACACACATACACACACAGAGCTACCAAATGGCCTGATCTCTGCACCTGATGGGGAGGATTACTTTGGCTCCACAGACACAAACACCCGACTAAACCATGTCTGCAGTTTCTTTGTTGAGGCCTCGCGCCGGAAACTCTTTGTGCAGACTGAGGCTTAGACCGTGTTTTTGTTTAATGAGGTAAGCACGCATGGCTGAAAAGGTCTCTGCGAGCACCAATATGGCATGGTATATCTGGCAGCATATCTCAAAGGCAAACATGAACCGAATCGCCCTCAATGCCAGATCGGTTTGTTATTTTCTTTCTTTTTAATTTGGCGTTTATTTAGCCAGACGACTCCTGGGGAGATCAAGGATGGAAGGTGCTCTCTGATCAGCTGCAGCTCTTTCATGTGCAAAAACCCAACAATGAAAACCTTTTTTTTTATAATTAGTCATTAGCAATACGTGTGAGAAGCAGGGGAGGTGAGGAGGAACGGAGGTCTTAAAACAGTCAGGATATAATGCAAAATACTGTCAGTCACATCTGCTTAATTTATCCTCAGTAGGTCTGTGCAGCTTTAATTGAGGTTATATACGATGCTTGTAAATGTTTTAGTGGTAAAACAGGAGCTAATCAGGTGCAGAGCAGGAGTGAGATTCACAAGTATTGGTGTCAGTTCCTGCTTCCCTCTCACAAATAAAGAGTAGCGTAAACACAACACGTGTGCACGTGTTTGTGTCCCTCTTCTACTGCCTGACAAATCAATCAGGTATTGACCAGTATGTACATGCAGATTGCACTGACACCCTGTTCCTCTAAGTGTTGTTAATCGGCTTTCTCTTTGAGCACAGCTTTGAATAAAACTTCCCAAATGTAGTTCTCTGTATAAGCTCAAAGTAACATTTATGCACAGGAAATGCTATGATTAGAAACAGGAAGTATATGATTACGATTCTGAACTGTATGTTTTGAAAAAGAAACATCCCTGTGACGATCAATATAGTGTTTCTGACTTTAATGATAAACCAGTTAACCTACTAGTTATCATTATAGTAGAGTCACCCCATCAATATGCTAAATGATAACTATGTCAAAACTAAAGGAATAGTGACAAAGCACTAAGATTACCTAGAGAGCAGTGTTAACCGTATAAGAAGTGCATCAATATCATAATCAATGATGTGGAGGCAAAGAATACATCGTCGATACTGCTGATCACTTACCAGTTAGTTTTGGTCAGTTTAATCAATAAAACTGATGATTGTACTGTAGCAGGTGACTAGAACTACTTGACACTTGTCCCCATTACATGATATTAACTGACAGATGGCAGCCGATCAGAAGCGAGCATTTCCTGTGGCTGCTGTACAAAGCTCTTTAAAAAACTGAACTGAAATCTCCGCAGTACATTGTAGAGTTTACAGTGAAAAGGTCAGAGCGGCAGAATAATGTAAATGTCACGTATTGAACTTTTTGTTCAACAGAGTGTTTTCTGAACTCTTCGATCCAAAGCCTTCAGCACACAACTGCATGTGCACATGGCTCTTTTTTTTCTGCTCCTCGGCTGCGGTCCACGCACTGGCAACCTGCTCTGGTTTGTAATGATGTATCAGTCATCTGGAATGGCTTCATCCATCCACTTCATGTAAGCCAAGCTGCCATCCTCCACAGGGAAGCTGAGGACCTCTGGGTTTGCATAGGGGTGGACAGACCTTGAAGGGACCCACACAAAAACACACAGACACACACACCACGTCACATAAAACCAGTTTGTTCACACAGATTTAAACTTTATCATATCCATACTGGGCTCCAGCTGTTTCCAGTCTGTTTCTTTTTTCTAATTTCTGCCATTATGGGCTTTTCAACTTTGGAGTGGGGACTTTCCAGTCCACCAGAGAGAGGAAGAGCTGGTTCTACCAGTTCTGAAAAGTGCCTTGAAACCTCACAACATAACATTTTTGACAGGATAACAATGCAAAGAAACTCATCTTCATCCAGTGCTGTCATGATGAACCATCAACAAAGATCTGCCTATTACACTGGAAGATGAACTGGCTGTTTGACAAGATGATATAGCAACATTTTTAATGCTTTAATGATAACAATTCACCAGCGGTGTAAAGGGAAAATGGTTGTTTTAATGTAGAATACATAAGGTTGTGATATATATAAATAGTGACATAGAAAACAGTGCTTCAATGAACTTCTGTGATTCTGTAAAAACAACTGAATCCCCCATTTTCCTATGTAAGTCCTATCGGCCTATAAATCATATTCAAGCTAAAGCAACAAAAGCAAAAGCAAAGCTAAAGCAAAAATCTTCTTCTTCTATGCAACATCATTACATTGAAATGTGCTTTTTGTAAACAAAAAGCTGTTGGTGTTTAATCCCAATGATACTGAAAGAGTGCAGGTCCTGTTTGTTAAACCCCCCAAGAGAAAAGAAAAGAAATTTCAAGCACAACACAAAGGGCCAAATTGAAAATAACCACTATGAACCTTTAAAAAAAGCAGGCACAGCTTAAGCACCAAGTCTAAAACAGTAATTTGAAGAACATTTTTGCACATTGACAATGGTGAAACAACCTGATATTACATAAAGCAAAAAAACTAAAACCTCACCTCACATAATCTACGACTTGCCGGATCCTGGAGGTCTTTGTTTTCACCAGCTGCAACAACAATGACATCTCATCTTACACATCTGCCTTGTCTGTCAACATGCCTGTGGACATGTAAACATGCTGTGAGAGTGAAGCCGCTTTCCCAGGCAGCTTACCATCAGGATCTCACTTGCATCCTGGATTTCGCCTTTCCAGTAGTACCTAAAACACCAGAGAAGTTTGGAGACATTTGAATCCTTTCATTGACTAAAAGTAGCAGTGTGTGTCTGTGTGTGTGTGTATGTACATCCTGTGCAGAGCCTTAAAATGCATTTCAAAAGAACAGTATTTTTCCAGAAACCACAACAATCAAATCTTACCCTTAACCATTTATTATGGTCTCTGTAATTTACAGAGATGTCGTCAAACTGTTCCCGGCAGGCTTTTATAGTGTCAAGTGCAAAACATGGTATTTTTTGTGCATTGTGAAAGATGCCACCACACAAACTGCCTTTTTCTTTGACAAATGTCAAAATAGTTGTTGAAATGTATATGATCAAAACGTAGCCTTACGTCACATGCCTGCACAATCACACACAAACTCACCCCATAATGAATGGACCACATGCTCTAGTTTTAAGATAAACATCTGTTAACATTTGTAATGCTGCCTTTTCTATTCAGCTGCCCTCTGTCGTCTACATCCTGAGTTTTTTTTTTTCTTTTACTTCATTGTCCCCTCTGTGGTTATGCATGAACAGGAAAGCTGCCCATGCATATAAGCACATGGCTGCCTTGAAGGCCAACTGTCATTCAGTTTCTAATGATTGGAAAACTGATAAGCATTCAGACGCAGCCCCATTCACCTTGTGGTTTCCTCGGTAACCAGCCGTGTAGTGGTGAGGATAAAAAAAAAAAAAAGAAAGAACATGCAGTGCATTCAGAAAGTATTCTGACCCCTTCACACTTCACATATTTTCTTATGTTGCAGCTTTATGCTCAAATAGTTTGAACTCATTTTCCCCATCAAATTACACTCAATATCTCAAAGCAGAGACAAACGTTTACAACTTTTTGCAGCTTTATCAAAATAGAAAAACTGAACTGTCACACTGACATAAGAATTCAGACCCTTGATTTGGTGCTTAACTGGATCACTGTGCACCTTTTGGCAGCGACTACAGCCTCGGGTTGTCTTGGAAGTGATGCAACAAGCTTTCCACACCTGGATTTGGGGATTTTCTGTCATTCTTCTATGCAGAGCCTGTCAAGCTCCTTCAGGGACTCTGGCTGGGCCACATAGGAACACTGACAGAGTTGTCACCTAAGCCACTCCTGCCTTGGCTGTGTGCTTAAGATCAATGTCCTGTTGCAAAGGTGAACTTTTAGCTGAAGTCTGAAGTCCTGAACACTCTGGACCTGATCACTGTTACAGTTCCTAACCCTTACCAGTCTTCTTTTCCCCTGCAATTGAAAATCTGGGCATGACGAGGCCAAAGAAGTTCAGCCCTTGGTTTCACTTGTATAGTCAGGTGTGTGACTTTCCAAATCAGAGTGGATAGACATCTCAAAGGTCGACAGAAAGCCGAGGTTTAAATTTCAATGCCACAGAAAATGCTCCAAAAACTTGTTTCAATGTTATATTTCAGTTTTTACTTTAATATGTTAGTCAGTGAAGGGGTCTGAATACTTTCTGAATTCATGCTATGTGCTTATGCATGTTTTGTAAGTGCCTGCATATCTGAGAAACACTTTCACTAAGCAAGCCTTTTGTGTGTGTGCATCAGCAAAGTAGCAAGTTGTATCAAAGATAGGGGTCAAATATGATTTACATTGTGGAGGTCCTGGAGAGAATGTTAATACTGGCTGCCAAACGCCTCTCCATGATTGCCCTGGAAAAGAAGACAGAGCGGTGGGGAGCGTGGATGGAAACGGAGGGGGCAGACATAGGAAAAGAGAGGAGAAAAATTAAGCACTTGCAAATCACCAGCTGTTTATCAATTACAGCATGAAACACAGACCTTCATTACGGTGCTCTTCAAGCGGGCTGACAAAAAACGCCTCCATGCACATTAAACCCCGAGAAAAAAAAAAAAAGAGATAGTAAACTTTGCTGCTTTCTGCTGCTGCTCAGCTGATATTACAGTTTATCGCCATGCCCCCTTCCTCAAACCAGGAGCTCTGGAGGAGGTAATTTACATATCTGGCACCGGCTCTGTAGCTACTTTCTGTCTTGACATGTGGTAAATAGATGGAGCTCATTTACATGCAGCTAAAATGCCAACAAAGGAGATGAGAGTGCAAACACAGCGCTCTACTAGTAGTGGCTTTGACGAGATTGTATCTCCTCTCTATCTAAGAGAAAGAAGTCACTTTGTATGACTGACTTTGAATTGTTTAAATCCCTTCAACTAATTTGCACAACCACAAGTTGCATGTCGTAGCAAATGAATTCTATTAGCATACAGATTAAAAGTTTTAAATTCTAGGTAAATAAACTTTCTTGCAGAGCGTTAGATGAGAAGATTAATATCATTTCTGCAAGACCTAAATATAAAACCTGCATTGTGTCCTAGAGCAAAACCATTAAACCACAATTTGTCGATCTGCCACTTTGCTTGTTGTACAGATTAAATGTGTTAAGGCGTGTTTATCAGTGAGCTTGTTCGGCAGGTTTTATATTTTCCTCAACCTCTTTCACAAAGCCAGGCCATCCATTTTCCAGTTGCCAGATTTTTGTGCTACGCTAACCACCTGCTGGCTGTGCTCCACATTGTATTGATTTTCTCATCTAACTCCAACTATTCTTTGAACTGAATCATTAAATGAAGCCCAGTGCTTATTAGACTGTTGCCGTGCGACCTGTTATGGCTGTGGTGATCACTCACTACTGCACCTGCCAATGTCCTTGGCTGCCTGTTCGTTGGGACTGTTGAGGAGGAGGACAGAGTGGTGGCCTGGGACGTAGCTCCCTGTGAAGGCTGAATGCAGCTGGACACCAATAGACCACAACACAGGGTACATGGACACAGACAGGACCAGGAGCTGCAGAGGAGGAGGGGGACATGGACATCAAGACTTCAAGAGCATGTTTGTGGCATCTCAGGGTGATGTTTGCATCTGTGCTATTTGGGCTTTTACGTCTGGATGAGGGGAAGTTATAACTCAATTTAATTATCTCCTTCCCTCTGAAAGGGTTGCCATGTTTGTGTTGGATTGAATTCAGTATTTATCCTCTTATTATTTGGCGCTGCCTGTCAGAGATAAATGAGTATAGGCTTTGGCTTGGACTCAGAGACCAATTTATAATCTGTCCTACTTCTCTGCACCAGCATCACAGCATCACAGCCAGACATGGATGCATGCACGTAAATCCAGCACAAATGATGTCAGACTAAATGCAAATCGATCACAATTCAACTTGAGACTTTCTCTCTCTCTCTTTCTCAAACTTTCCATGTCACACCAGTGTCCACATGATACTGGAATAATCACAGCAGTTCTTACCACGCAGGACATGAGCAGCACCGAGCGGAAGACAGAGTGGGACACAGCCTCTTTATGGCATCGCTGGAAGAGCCACTCCATCCTGTTAGTGGCAACAAATGTCATCCCCAGAGTCCGGCTGCTGTTGATAAGAACCGGGACAAACTGTGCTGAAGCTCATTCATTAAAAAAAAAAAAAAAAAGCGCTCAGTCTTTCTCCCGGGATAATGGGTGTGTGCTGTCACTTTTATAACCACTTCAGGCCCGGGTAAACAGCTGGATGCTGTGGAAACTCATTATCTTTCAAAGAAGAAGTACACAGTGTTTGACAGGTAGCTACTACTGTAGGTCGGACGGTCAAAGACGCAGATAAATATCCGCGCCCTTCAATTGGTTGCTTACACTTCCTGACACACCGGCGACCAATCAGAGTGGGCCGTTCACCTCCGCTGCCCCGCCCCCTCCTGACCAGGGTCATAATCGGCTTTAGTGTTTTTAGCCCTATGAGCAACTTTTTTCCTCCTCCTCCTCCTCCTCCTCCTCCAGAAACAGTGTGCTGTGTGATGGGAATATAAATCTGTGGATTCACGACATGAATTGTTTTATAAAGATGGAAGATGTAGACCACACAGAGATACATTAGGTCTGCTGATGTGCATGAGCCTGTAGGACTAAGTCACGAATGCACCAGTTTTTCAGTACAGCATGTTGATTACATCACTATAGTTCATTTAATTCCAGTACATTGAATCACAGGTTCAGATTCTGGTTGTTGTCACGTAACAATCTGTCCTTTATTGTATAGAAGCCTAATGTATGATCTTACTGCATTGCACTCCTGCAGGCCTGGGACCAGCCCACATAGGCCCTGCACTCTTCCCTTTCTCAGTGGGAGCTTCTTTCTGATCGCCCTTTAGTCTTTACTTTGAGTGTTCGACTTCAAAATTAACCGTGTCTCATAAGTACAAAGCAAACAAGCCTAAAACCTTCACACAGTCCTCTAATGCCATGAGCTATTTGATCAGAGACGCTTGAGCTTGTTTCACTCTTTCATCTGGTTGTTGGACTTTCAGATTCACTAAGGATTGAACCTACAAACTTAAAACCATAAGCACTGAAAAGACATTTGACCCCTTTGAATGTTTACGTGGGACTTCAAAAAGTCACCTGAGGCACCTGAGGATCGACTTTAAAACCTGGGAGTGGTCCTCTAACATGAGCTGACATGCTTGAGCTTCATTTTGTGTCTTTCCTTTGGACAATTCGACTTGAGATTTATGTCAGCATCACAATGAGGGAACCACTGACCCCAAAACCTTCTAACTGAGCTGGCTGGATTCTCAAGGAGAGTATGTGTCCTTCCTTTATCAAGGAATAAGAGGGCTACTCTGGAGTTTTAAGGTCCTCGGTCCATGACACTTCAGTTTTGTTAAGTGGTAATGCAAAAAAAAAAAAGAAAAAAAAAGGCTCCACTGAGTTGCTTGGAAACACACCTTGGAAATGATGACAACATCTCCAATGTCTGACAACAGAAAATGACACATTTCTTCAGCTCAAGGTGTCAGAGCTGCAAAAAAAAAAAAAAAAAAAACTGATAAAATACGGTGGATTTTGATTTGCTGTATATATATGTATGTGGCTGCTGCTGGCAGTTTTTATGGAGCATTACCCTCCAAAATTTGTCTCTGAATGTCTCTGTTGAGTTTTGCAACAGTTTGTTCATAAGAGGTCTGACAGGAGTTTGATTCCTAAGAATAAGCAACGTCATTTGATAGGAAAACATACCATCTGAGCATAACTCACTGACAACTAAAAGAGAATCTATATGAAATTCATTTCAAAGACATTGTTAATGTTGTATGAAAGTTTAAACAACACATGTGGCAGAGCGATAGAAATGCTATCCATCTGTTATGGGAAGTTGGAGTATTATCTTTGAGTGGCGTGTTATAATTAACACTTTAGCACCAAGACGGATGTGTGTTTGTTTTCCACATGTGCAAGAAAAATAAAAAAGAAAAAAGGCTCTGTATCCTCCTGTGTTAGTGACAAAGACCTGACTCTCTGATTAATGACTGTTCTTGTGGGCAATACACCAATTACATGCAGACACACAGATGTGTGGGTGAACACAGCCCACACATATCATCACCACATACAATGAGTGAAACAACTTGTCATTGTCAGATAAGCAACACGGGGGGGGGGGGACAAAAGCCAAGGACTCTGCAAAGGAACGAAGACGATACAAACAGGAATATTAAAGAAACATGAATAATTCAAAAGCTGCATTTTTATGATGCAGGAACAAACCAAACCCATACCACATGCTGAGAACTGTATTGGCATGTGCAACAGAGTAATGGGATGTAAGGGATGTGGAGAAAAACAGGTTTGGAAAGAAACATGGTTTCAGTGGGGCAGGTTTCGTTTTGTTGAATTTAGGGTGTTGAAGGGGGGAGTTTGGTGATATGAACAGGTTCAATTAAAAGAAAAGTTGCTTCGTTCAACCTCTGGATTGGTCAAAATCAAAAAGTTTTGTGCAGGGTGTCCACATGGGGGAGATGTGGGTCCATGCATTTCCTCTTCACCCCCCTCCTTCCACTGTGAAGAAACAGAATGCAGGGTGTTCATTTAGCATGTATAAAACTCTCATCGACTGAAATGAAATGTAAATTCTCCGGCACAGCAAGCTGCATGACTCATCTCAACCCCACCCCCCCTCTGCCCCCTCCCCTTCTTTTCTCCTCTTCCTTCTTGACCTCTTCCCTGCCAGCCTTGTATACTCTGCTTTGCCTGTCCCCACCCTCCTCCTCCTCTTCTTCTTTCATCGGGGACGATGAAATCGAACGGCAGGGGGCGCCACACTGAGCCACAAGCCTCAGAACAAACCAATTTATTTCCCAAGCTCACCCAGGATTCATTTGAGAGCCCATCAGAGAACTCCAATAGAGCCACTTAAGCCACTGTTCCCTAACATGAAAGAAGGAAACCAAAATAGAGAGATAGGAAGAAAGTCGAGGAGCCAGAGGAGAGGCGTTTGATCTGCTTGTTCTGGGGCATCACTCAGAGGGGTTCACTTCCCCTGAGGAGTACTGAGGCCTGTTTGTCCTTTAGAAGTCTAATGTGGAAAAATAGGATGATTTTTTATTTCTGTCTATGCTTCTCGCGTGTTTGTATATAATGAGGCCACAAGGTCTACAGGAAGAGCAGAGAGGAGGAAATGAGAGATGAAACAAGGAAAGGTACAAAGGAATCTGGTGAGAGGTGCCTCGCCTAATTTGCCATTAAACAGCAATTGTCTCTCGGTGGGATCAATGAAGTTTCCTCGCTGTGAAATAAAACGAATTCTTGCAGGGAGAATTAGTGAGATGAATAGAGAGTAGAAAACAAAGACTTGAGTGAGATGTGTGAACGTGGAAAGTGAGGATGAGAAGTCTGAGGGGCCCAGGTACTCTGTTGGCTGCATGGCTCTCACAGCTGTTGTTGTCTCCCCCTCCCTGTGTGGCAGTGCCATTACTGCATTGAATGGGAGGTGCAGGAGGTATAGGGAGAGAAACTGTGGACACCGGTGGACACACAGAGGTCAGATAAGTCCTAATGAAGGGACTTTCCAGCCTGTGATTATCTCCAAAGAAAGAGACTGGTCCTCCCAAAGAGGTTAATTAAAAAAGTCATGGGGCTGAGCAGGGAAGTGTCTCCATCACTGCTGTGAACCTCCGTGACCCCTCCATCCTCTCGGACAGACATAGCCATCCATCACAGCTGATTCCTGCGGCTGTCTGGCCCCTGCCGATGCCGCTGAAATCCCTTAGTGACTAAAAACACAGACGTCTATGTAGCAGCGCAGCAACTCTGACAAGCAATGAGAAAAAAATACACCACTGCTGAGACATCTCCCCACCGAAGTCCCTCAGGTAATGAAACCTCTCCCCTTTCAGGGATCAGACAAACACCATATCTTGTCATCTCCTCCCCATTCTCCTCCTCAATGTTCTTGTTTTTTTTGGCAACTGGTGAAGCACTCAAGGCCATTTATCAGAAAACTCCCCTCAACTGTCGTCTTCTCTATTTCTTTCCTGCTCTCTAGAAAAAATTGTAAAAGTAGTGTATTTATGTTTTGTTTAGCAACTCAAGCGCAGGGTTCATATCCAAAAACCACGGGTAAGCATTTAAAAGGCCAATGAAAGGAAAAGGAAACAAAATCTTAGAGCATTGTCTTCCCCCTGACCACAGCATGAAAGAATCAGCCACCATCAATGAAGAAATCCCTGCAGCAATCCCTGCTGAGAGGAAAAGATTTGTCATCCCCATTTCCCTAGTTCTCACAGGAGTGGACAAAGGTGTGATAACACACAAGAATGGAGGGACACAGTAACAGAGAGGGAGAGGGAGCGAACAGAGGATGAGAGGAGAGACAAAGAGAGACAAATGGAGCGTTTTGGTTGATTGGTTTTGAGAGAGGACGGAGAGCCCGGAGCAGTCTTACAGGAAAAGTTAAACATTTTCATAAATCTGTTCTCGTGGAGTTCACCTGCGGCGGCTGGAGGCTTAAATCACGTCACGCCTGACTGCTTGAGAGGGAGAAGCCGATCCTGAGCGCGGGGGGTGAATGTGGGGGGTGTGGTGGGGGGGCACCTCCATGACCAAAAAAAAAAAGACCCTCTATGCTTCCTCATTACACTTTCCTCACCAAGCCGTCTACAGCATAACCATTTCTCGTGCTGACGCAGGTGGAATGAGCTCATTCCCCTTCCATTCGCAAGCTGAGTGCACCAAAAAATTCAGAGAAGGGAGAAGCATAATAAGTTCAGACTCCCAAGTCAGGGTGCCTGCAGGCAATAAAGTGGAGGATGAACAGTGGTGACTTGATGGAAGAAGAGTGTGTGTGTGTGTGTGTGCATATGTTTGAAAGGAGGGGTTACATCTGGAAAAAGAAAGTGGGAAAACACCCCTTGACTGCACAATTTCACTTGACTTAGAATTTCAGAAATCCTCTTTACTCTGACTAGGATCTACAGGGATGCTGTGATTGATATGACTCTTACTTTTGAAATAATGAATTGAAACACACACACAAAAACACACACATACACACACTCTCACTCATGTGCACAAACCCTGTTGAGGAATCCAAATGATGAGAGGTGAGCCATGCAGGTGGATCCATGGGTTCAATTCTGCAGAAATTCTGTCTGCGAAGGCAAGGTCATTTGGAAAAAACATGGCACAGGAAAAAAAATCAATACATTCATTGATGTGCTGTCTAACACAGTTCAAACTTTGAGCCTGGTGTATAGTTAGGATGTGGGTGTGGTGTCTGAGAGACAGCCAGGGTGTGTGTGTGTGTGTGTGTGTGTGTCAACCTCAGACACTCCACCATCAGAAAGTGGCATTATGGAAATGCAGGAATCACCATGAAAAGGGCAGCCAGTAGCATGCTCAGGGCAACCTTTTATATACAGCGCCTAATCAGCCAAGCAAGTGCCTTTGCTCCTGTTTACCCTATTTATGAGTCACCCCTAAACCTGCAACCACTTCATCTAATCTCTCCTCTCTGCCTCCTCATCCTCCTCCTCCTCCCCCAGTATGAAAAGCAGCAGCTTCTTCCTTCCCTGTATTAATTGTTTTCCACCTGGGCCTTGTTCAGCTCACTTTATTATTCAGACCTCCACTGCCGGCCAGCTGATAACCTCCAACTGCCGTGAGCAATTAACAAGAGTTCAGCTACTGTATAGTGTCCAGGAGGAGGAATCCCTGCAGAGCCAGGGGGGAAGAGAAGGTGCAGAGAAGGTTATAGGCAAAGAAGAACAAGGAGGAAATCGGAATAAGAGATAGAGACAGATAGAGAGAGTGGACAGAAGAGCGTTATATGACCATTCAAAGGGAAATCAATGCTAATGAATGGCTTTGGTTTGTGCAATTTGGTGATAAGGAAATCAGCAGCTTAAGAGGATGCAGCTCTAATGTGCATGTTTTTTATGCGTGTGTCTGTGTGTGTGTGACCAGAGACCGATAAGGATGTTTGGTATCAAGGATGGACAACCCACTCCTTGAGGTACAGCACACACAGGTGTCCCGGCCCATTAAGAAGTGGTCTAAGCTAAAGACCAGGTCAATATCCGGGGTGTCGTATCGATCAAGCGACTGTGACTTCATGCTTTTTGTTTGTGGTTCAGATGATGCAGCCAAGACGACGAAGGGTTTAATCAAAAGAGGCTTTGTCAAAACATTATCTGCCCTTGATGAATGGCCTGCACAGTGTCCATCTTCTTTTAGTAAAGGATTAAGGGACATATGGCGGCAGAAAGTGCGCTGTGACCTGAGCGGTACTGAAATTGAGAACAGGCAGCCAATATGGGATTAAGCAGGTATCATTTTTAATTAAATAATTCATAACTCCATTCACACCTCTGAGTCAGTGCCGACATGGTTCAGCCAACATGGATCAATTTTGAATGGGTAAAAAAAAAGGTGTTTTCTGTTTTTTTGTTTGTTTTGTTTATTTATTTAATCAGTTTTGTCATGTGTAACAAAATGTGGATATCCCTGCTGCAGATCCTTTATGACCAACATTCAGGCTGCACCACGCACATCTCTGGCTGCCACTGGTGCCATAATGAAACCGCAACACATTCATTTATCTAATGGGACTGACTAAACAAGGTTCCTGTTGAAAACAATGAAGTGGATATTGATGGTAATTGCGAATGCTTTGAGAAGCCAGGCAAAGTCAGGTGTGCGGCTTCGATTGCGCGGGGGGGGGGGGGGGTTGTTTTCCAAAATGCTAATTAAAGTGGGAAGGTGTATAAAAATGCTACAAATTAGCAATGCGTTCCCTGGTGGCATCAAGTATTTTGCAGGTTGCAAACATATTAACTCTCTGCACGAATTTGTTGTGGCCTCCACAGTTTCACAGCACTATAGTGGTTACATGGTTGGGAGTGGTGGAAGTTTACAGCAGATAACAGCAGAAGCAGGAGCGGCAGAGATCAAACGATTTTATTTCTGTTGTAACTGGGAGAAGGGGGCTCCTTTCGGTGTCTCTTCTGGGACTACTGCTCCAGATTCTGATATCCATTTTCCCTTTGTTTTCTCTCTTGGCCCTTTGAAATATTTAGTGAGAATCCCTGACTAACACACATGCACATTAAGTGTGTGCATATGTGTGTGTGTGTGTGTGTGTGTGTGTGTGCATATCTGTGTGTGTGCATTTGCAATCATTGCAGTCCCTCCAGGCATCAATCATCAGCTCTGCACTCAACATCTGGACATGGACAGTCTTCCCCCTCAGGATGAGAACACTTCAGATCTCTCAATTTTAGCATAGAGCTCATCCTGAGGGATTGCTTCTCCCAGCCCAGCCCTGGCCTCCCATTTTATTTCACCACTGGATGCTCCACTGAAGAATCTCTCTCAACAACTGCCCCACTCCATCTCTTTATCCCTCCATTTATCTCCCCTCTTTCCCTCCCTCCCTCCCTCCCAATGGGTTGGCCTCTCCAATAGTTTGCGCTCCACCTACAGACGTTGACAGTACAGTAAAACATTTCAAAAAGGTTGATATATTTACATTGGGAAAAACAGGTCAAATATGATCTATTTGCAGGCAAAAAGACACCTTTAGGCAAGGGCATGTTATGTATGACCTTCCATAAGACTACACACATGCAATAAACCACTATTTCATGACATCAGATAATGCTACTGTTGCCCCCTCAGCCCCCTCAGCCCCCCAGCACGACATTAAACCACAGTGGAGCACAACCTCTAAGAGGCTCCTTGCAATCTGTAGCACCTTGTTAGTGCACACACACCATATGAGGCCTGTTGTATTAGTTATTCTAATGCATGTCTTGTTATCCATATAGATGAGAGACGGAATAGAAGAGCAGATGGCCGGGGATGGAGGGAGCCCCATTGCAAACTCATCCTCCAGGAGTGCGAGGATGGCATTCACCACACCTGCACACACACACACACACATACACACACACACACACCTAGAGACGCACAGACAACAAAATATTTTCACCGACGTTCTCCAATTCTGCCCAATTCTCTGAGATGTCTTGGCTGGGAGCCAGGTGGCAGATTGTATGTAAAAGTTGCACAGGGATTGTCATCTAGAGACTTAATCTCTACTCAGGTTTCCATGAGTTTCCTCCAGGATCTCTGTTATCTCCAGGTCTTAGGGTGTATTAAAGGGTGTCAGCATCATGCTCCCTTTCACAGATACGAATCTTTAACAACTATGAGTTATACAGGAGCGTATACCCTGTTGGCTTTGAAACCACGGCTTGCACTTTCATCTCTGGAGTTGTTCCACAGCCAAATTCAGAGCATTTATCTTCTAATAGAGAGCATTTGCTGAGCTAATTGCTGATATGTTTGTGAATGTAACACCACCTGCTGATTTACCTCAGCGTAACAAGATATATTCATATACAAATAAAGGTCTGGGTAGATGATGAAAGCAAACTGGAAAGGTATTGTAAACATTAATAAGCACGTCTTTTTTTTTTTTCTTTAATGAGCATCTAATAATAACCTAATACGCACTGATACACTTTAATTATTCCATTTCAAAACATGTCGACACTCACATCCTGTAAGCAACACCTGCCCCCCCCCCATCCACCTACCCACCCACTGCCTATCAGTCTTTTTGAAGATTGATAGTCATGAATTGTTTATTAATCCTGTATAGGACATTAGGTAAGATATGCTCTTAGCTGGAAAATAGATCCATTACTGTGTAACTGCATGCAAGGCGGAGGGGGAACGAGAAGAGGGGGAGAGAAAAAAGCCTTAAAAGGTTTTCCTATTGCATCAGTTTAGCTTATATTTGTGAGAGCAGCAAGAGAAGAGACACACACACACACACACACACACACACACACACACACACACACAACAACAACAACAGCAGGAGCAAATAAGGCATCTGTGAGCTGTAGGTAAAAATCCAGTGGATGTGTTTTTTTGTCGACATGACCCCTATTGCATGTTTGTGCTGTGGCCGGTGGCCTGCTTCTCCCATCTGACACAATGAAGACAGACGAGCTGCTCTGAGATCTGCTCTCAATGCTCTGCTTTTTTTTTTTTTTTCCTCTCCAAGGCTTTTCTTCTTCCTCACACACACACACACACACACACCTGCATGGACTACACTGAAAATGTGTCAGAGGCTTCTGGTGTATAACCGTGTGTTACTGTGAAGACTGGGATATGAAGAAGAATAACAAGAAGAAGAAAAAAAAACACTTCAACAAGGTCAAGAGAAAAGCCCATGATCCGGTCCCACACATAATTGGTATCCATTATCAGCGTCTGTCCATCTTCATATACACTAGTGGTCATCTGTTTGTATCAATCTATAAATAGTGTCCAGTCATGGAGATGTGTCATTTGAGTACTGTGTGTATGAAGAGGGAAATTATGCGGAAAAACTGTTTTCCACTTGCTTGATCAATCATATTTAACTTAGATCAAGCTCCATGTGTTATTAATGCCTCAGATAATCAACCTGTAATGTAGGCTACATAATGAATGAATGTGAGTCATTGGCTTTTGAGTAATGAAGTGAGGATGTACTTCACACTCCAAGGAAGTAGCTGGGCACCAAGTATAGCATTTGATTCATGTGTTTGGCCTACTCCAGGCCCATTGGGACTGACTACAGAGGACCATTAGTTTTGTTGTCATTGCTAACTGCATCACACAGGAGACTTTGCTACATTGAGAGAATATTGCTTTTCCAATTTCACTCTCTTTTCGATATGTGGACTCCTGATACACAATGAGATCATTGATTTTCACTCACACCTTAAAATAATCCGGAAAAAACCTTGCTAGTATGGACAAATTGAAAACAGACTGTATCAACTGTGTTTCATTTTGCCTCCCAGCTCTTTCGTGTCCGTCCGTCAGTGCCTCGTTCCGCCCACTCAATCTCATCACTTGTCAAAACATTTTGCTGACTGCACTGGTCCAGGTAATAACCTTTGTGGGGGTGATGCGGTTAATATCAAGTGGACTTGAGAATTCATACGTATTGAAAATCAATGGCTATAATAATGAAAACTTATTGCCACTCGTGGTGTTCTGTATGGAGCAGGACAAATGAACTGACCCAGTGTCAAACACATCAACGAGCCGTCATGACACCTGAACAGATGCGACCAGTCACTCATTCACTCTGTGTTTTCTAAAGCTCTGCAAAAATAAGAGGCCAATGTCACAAATACTGCAAATCTGATAGCAAGACTTATTTTCACACAGATTTTATTTTCTTTGCAAATATTTTTCCCTTTTTCACAAGGATGGAGAAATGAACTAGAAGAAAAGGAGCTTGTTTTCAAGTTTGACAGAACAAGAAAAAAGAAAGAAACCCACACCAAAATATTCTTTACTTAACAAGTGTCATAGATTTCAGCTTCCTTGTCACGTAAAGTAATAAGTTTCACAGGCTCTTGAACAGAAAAATCTTTGTAGCAAATATCATGACATAAAACTGGAATAAAATCACTATCCAAGTGAAAATTAGAGATGGCAGTACTCCCTGACTGGCCTATAATAGGGTTTTTATGTGCAGCTGTATAAAAAAGAAACGTAGTGATCTGTGAAAGAGGGAGAAAGGGAAGAAAAATTACAAAGCGCCTCCAAGGGCCTGTCTCGTTATTATTAGTTTTAGATGAAAAACACAAACGCTACCCAGGAGGCAGCGCCATGCGGCAGGCAGGCAGGCAGGCAGGCAGGCAGGCAGACGTTCTCTGACATTTGAAGGGGTGGCGGATTGGGAGTGGGAGTGGGAGGGCTGGAGAAAGTAGCAAAAACTACACCATGAACGAAAAGAAGTTGGCAAATCACTGCCGGGACAACATTTCTTCCCACGCCACTGAGTCACGCAACGCAAGACTGAACCGATGACCAGAGTGTCTCCTGAAGTCAGTGCTTACGTTTTATAATTCATAATACAAGATGAATTATTGGTTCTCTTTCATTGTGGAGCTTTACTTTCAGTCTTTGAAATGTTACTTTAAATAATGAACAAAAACAAGCAAATCCCAGTTTCCACTCAGGCGTACACACACGCACACATATACATACACATGGATCACTCTCTCTTGTGTATATACAGTATGCTGTGCATTGGATTTCCTTGTGTTTACAGAAAGTGTCAGAAGGTATACAAAAGTTCACAGTGGAGAAGTCTGCAGTCCTGAAACTGTACAGCACTAAGAGATGATGGATGCTCCTGATATGTTGCCTGAAGGCGTACTTTGCCAAACTCTTTGGAGAAGGCAGTTGCATCAGTCTCAGCTCTACCTGGAATGGTGAAGACAGGAGTACAGGTGCAACAACAGCCAGCGGGATAGAAGAAGGAAGCAGAAAAAGAAACAAATACACCCAGAAACTGTCAGGCTCTGTAGTCAACTTTCAGAAATAAACCTTAGATATTTCACAGTAGAGAAAAACGCCTCCACTTCAGTCAGTGATAACTTGGACCAAGGGTTAAGTGAGTGGAAGAGCAGAGGTCAACTTATTCAGCAGGGAATCTCGGTTTGCACCATTTTTTTTAATGACAACATATTTATGAGGCAAACAAGCATCACTGAATCACTGCTATTCCCAAATAACACAAATCAACCCATGCACTTGGTTATTTAAACAAATATCCACAGGAAAACAGAGCACAATCCACAGTCTCAGCCACTCAGATCCCACATAGGTTGTTATGCAGAGCTCTGTGCAGCAGCAGCAGCAGCAGGACGCCGGTGCCTGCATGCTAAGTGGTCAGCGGATATTTTGCAAGCGTATATTTGTTTCATCAGAATATCAAAGAAATATATCTGAGGTGAGGACGTGCCCTGCCGGTTCACTCCTGGTTCAGTCCATGAGACTGACAGCACGGTTCTCAGCAATCCTCCGCTCATTTACACGTGTCAGTCACATCATTGCGTGTTAAAACAGAGCATCAGTTGTGGGTGGTACGAAGGGCCGTCTGTCAGTTAGCCAAGCCAAAATAAAGCAAAGACAAGCTGACTTTTTTTAATTTCAGTGACATGCATATAAATAACACTTATCAACAGTGAGAAAAAAAAAATCTGTGAATAAATGTGATGATAACAGTTTCTTCAATCTAGTGTTTATAATTGAAAGTGGTGATGTAGGATGTAGGAAGGAGTTAAAGGAACTCATTTCTTTTTTAAGGTAAATGTGACAGTGCTCTGCATGAACAGCCTCATGCACAGCTGGAAACAGCCACAGTCTGACCAGCTGTCCACTGAGCAGCAGGTGTGGTGGACCCTGCTGGACCTGAGTGATGGTTATAGTTTCCCTACCTAGATTTATCTCTCCAGGTAAAGACTGAAGTATAGCAACACTCTGAGCACAGGCCTGCTTCTGTTAGTGTTAAGCCACCACAGCCTAAAGCTAAAGATGTTAAAGGTAAACTACATTCAAGTTCAAAAGTTAAGAACATATTTAACAAACAGGGGAAAACAACAACAACAACAACAACAACAACAACAACAAAAACACACAGGCCATGGTTTTGCGCCTTGACATTTAATAGAAAATGCACCCATGGGCCAAATTCAGCCGCTGAAAAGGTGACAAGTGACTGAACCTCTATAGGCAAAGCTGTTGTATAGATCACAGGTACTGTACAAGGACTGTTTTGACAGCTTCTACATAAACAGCAATTTCCATGCATATGTAGTAGGTGTAAGCAGAAAGGTTCATGGCTCAACAGGTCACAATTCTACTTCTCCCAGGTAATTAAAGTATCTTGACTCACCTTTTTAATCTTCAGCAGAGCCGTACATGCAACACACCATTATCCCACTCCTGGCCACATAATATTGTCTTGTTGTTGTCAGTTAGATAAACTAATTACAATCCTGTGTAAAAAATAAACTAGTGTGACTGTCATTGTCAACATGGGGAGGCTATTGCAGAGCTCTGAGTTGAGCTGGAGCTGGATAAAGAAAAGCATGCAAGGGTTTCCAGAAAGTACATGCTATGTCATTGAAGCAGCGGTTCCACAAGGAGTCCTGCAGTCTTATCACCACAAACATATTGCAGCACAGCCACATGTATGCCCATATGCTAGAAGTGTACATCACAGTCACGCTGCACAAACATTGCATGTGCATACAGTGTTGACAGATGAAATATGAATAAAACACATCAAACACTGTCTCCAGAGCTAGTGTGAGTGAGTATGTGTGTGAGTGTGTGTGTGTGTGTGTGTGTGTGTGTGTGTGTGTGTGTTTGTGTGAGTGTGTGCCTTTCCAATATGTCAGTTTAATACAGGGAAACATATGCCGTGTTGGAAATTATGTCGTTTTTCAATTTGTCAAAGTCTAATTGGAAAAACTGAACTGTGTTTTCTTGCATTTCCTGCAGAGATGTTTTCCTATTATTTTCAGAAAGGTTACTTGTTATTGACACAAGTTATTTTTGCATTAATCCAAATTACTCTAAGATGGAGTATGCATTTTGTAGCAGCGTTTTCTGAATTTTTCCCACCCTACAGGTTGATTGCATCACCCCCCCACCCCCCCTTTTTTTGGCTCATGACTGATTTTCAGAAAATGTAAAGACTCAATTACAAAAAAAAAAATAGAAAAAGGAGCCAGATGGGGGTTCACACTTGTCTTTGAACTTTCTTTGGGCAGGCAGTGTAACTCTGGCTGAAGTTAGAATGATTGATGTCCACATGTCTGATCATAAATCCATGGTTTTTAAGGCTCTACCTTTCTCATCCCTGTACAAGCAAGTGCGGTCTACCTCAGAGATCCACTACTTTCAACTAAGTCTCTTCCTGTGGATTTCATGAAGCTTTGAATGAACTTCAGTCCAGTGCCAGTGATGGCATGACTCTCACTTTGAGGTAATAGCCTTGGTTTATGCATTCACATGTTTTATAAAATGTAAATGTACTATCTTGAACCACACAGCATTTTTTTTTTTTTTTACTGAATTGCTTGAAATCCTCTTCACACCCTGACTGCAGCCAATTAAATGTTTTTTTTTTCACAAAAATGAAAAAAGTCAGTCACCTGTGGAATGGACAATCCTGTAAAAACACCATCCAATCATTTTGAAGGCTACGCTCAAGTCAATTGGATCGTGATGCTTATTGTTTTGATTTGATGGCCCAGCACTTGCAAATGTTTTAGATCTCATGTGTCATGTTGGATTTTGCAACTAGCAATTGAACAACTTTTTTTTCTGCCAGTCAAATGCTACCTAATTTTCCTGACCCAACATTAAGTACAATGCAAACCACAAAAAGACTGGCCATAACTCCAACACTGAAACTGTAAAGGCTTTGCTAGTAAGCTCATCTCTCAAAGGTTTCTGAAGTCAGAGCCTGTCACAGTCATCGCATGTGCCAAGGTTGCTCATACGATGAACCATGGCTGCTCATTTCTTGTAGTTGCACATCTAAGCTCAGCTATCACACTGTCTTGTTGCATAACATAGTGTGGGAAAACACTGGTCTTTGTGGTGCAACTGTTGCAGTTTCACTTTTCAAACAAAACCCTGTCTTAATGGCTTATTTTGGGTGTAGTAGCATGTATTGCTGTCTGCCTCAGTGTCTTTTTTTTTTGGTTTGGATGCTACTGTAATGATGGATGCCAAAGTCAGAAACACTCAAATGTGACTTTAAACACAAATTGCTGTTCCTAAGGGAAACCATTGGACATGAGTGTTGAATAAGAACTAGCATGTGTTCAACCAAGAACATCACACTCCTCCCTGCACTGGCACTGAAAGTTGTTATTGGACCAAAGTAATGTACCGTAGAGTTGTCCATTATGAATGTGATTCCTGGGGAGGCCGGGCTGGTCCTTCTGTAGCTGTAGACTTGCTCAGATGTAGCAGTGGCTTTGTGTGTTTGTTAGTGAGGAGGGGAAGCTGGCAGCCAACAGGCGATTGCCAAAGTCCCAACTCTGTTGCGATGCCGTGGGGCATTGAGTTGTGCCAAAATGGGCCGTACTAAAAATTAACACCATCTCTCATTTAATGGGGGTAGAATCTCAAAAGAGATGCAAAAATGATGCTCATCGTCTTTTTGTGCCATGGCAGTTACACTGGCTGGAGCACCCCCAAAAGACAGGGAGGGAATCGGACGGGGAGTGGAGTGGAAGAAGAGAAAGTATAACCACGGGGGTCTTGCAGGGCCCATTTGACCAGGCGCACTGTGACTCAGCTGTGGTTCTAAATGCACCACAAACCAAATCAATAGCAATAGCAATAGCACATGTCCTTAAGTTACCTGTTGAGTCATTTCACTCTTGTACAAATCCAGCCAACATAACAGACCTTCATATTTCTAAAGGTCAATGCAAAGCTGTTCTTCTAATAAGAGGCAGAGAGACAGCATCTCTTGAAAGTCCCTGTTTCTGTTTAACATAAATATGTAGATATAATGTTGAATGTATCCCACAGCAGCAACACACACCTCTGGGTTCTTCTTTTTATCCTTATACCATGTATGTGGGAAAAAAACACACGCGAGACTCCTTCATTCAGTGACTGTGATGGGATGACATCACCTCATGAGAATGAATCACCAGCATCAAAGCATCATCCCCAGACTAATGCCTCTTCATTTGCATGGCTGTCTAGAACACAGACAAACACACAAACAAAGCGAGTGAGACGGGCAGACGTAAGCAGATGGAAGGAAAGACCAATAAAGCATTACCTTTTGAACATTTGCATTTCAGAGAGCAGACATGTAATGCTGCAAGGGGAGGAATAGAGAAAAAAAAAACGTCACACAGCAGCTGAAGAAAAAAAGCAGAAGGCAAAAAATAGAAAGGAAAAATAAACCTGTGTGAAAGCAGTCACATCAGTGTGTATACTGTTGACTCACTGGCACACATTTGGATGCTTTAATGCATACTCACCTTTAAAATAGCCTGCAGGACATAAACAAAAACAGATTCAGATTCAAGGAAGGCTCGGTCACAAGATGTGGGGCAGCCCATAAACTCATATCTGTACACATCCCTGACATTAACACAAATACATTCACCTGCCAGAGCATTTACCCATTTAAAATTCTCCCCTGGTCTCTGCTGGGATGTCTGGATCATTGCACTTCTTTTAATAAATAATAATAATAAAAAAAAAAGTGCTGGAGGTTAATTCTGAAACCAGAAATCCAAACTTTTGAACACTGTGTCAGCAGCCCCTTGTTTCCTGTCTGCTATCAACCATGACATTTGGATTAAAGGTCTGCTCCAGCATTTTGGTATTGAATTCTCATAAACTTGAAGGATTTACCGGAGAGATTTAAAAAGTGCAGCCAAAATCTGTTCAAAAAGAGGCTGTGATACCCTCGGTTTGTGACTACAGTGGATATTCTTTCATTATAACAAGTGATCTGAATGAAATGTGAAAACAGTGACAGTGTGAACCAACACAGAATTATCACCCGAATCTGCAGCCTCCTCTTGGCTTTATGGAGCTTTATAGTGAGTTTGATTCGGTGTAATTACTTGAAACAAATCTCAGCCTGAGTCGAGCCACACTCTCTTCTTGTCCAGGCCCCCCCCCCACCTTGGTTCTTGTCTTCCATCAGTGCTGATATCTAGATTGATACCTTGGAACAATCTACCTCTGTAGACCAGTCAGATGAGACTGTGTTGAAAAATCTTTGTCGGTGTGGGCGAGCAAAACGCTATCGATTTCTCCTCTGCAGGTGGATTAAGAAACATGTATGCCTCTCTCAGGAGAGTGGTCTTGGGAGAACTTCAGTGTAAATATGAAATACTTGTTTGTGTGTGTCTGTGTGAGGTAGTGAGAGGGAGAGTGCTGGCTGGAAGTCTGGCAGTGACATTTGGCTGTTTTCTGTCTGACATTTCTACAGTCAAACAAACAAGGTCTGACCTGTCAAGAGTAACAGAGCAGCTTGATTCTCTTGATTTCTTTTTAACTTTTCAATTCCATTATTTCATTCCTCACCATCTTTCATTGTGTGATTTAGAATTTTTCTTCCTACCATCATGGATTTCATGTTTTTTCCATTCAAATATCCCACTCACTTGTGTGCGTTATCATTGTGCTCTTGACTTTTCAATGCAATCCAAGTCCTTAGGAGTCAGAATAGTTTGATTAAACTCCACAAAATGGTGGTGACATCTAAACAAAGGTAGTATACACTGAATGGAGAGCAGGTTAGAATCTATACAGGATACCATAGTCTACGGCTTTAGCAACAGAAAATACATTTCTGCTACAAAACATCTCTCATTTCTTTCGTGTCATATAGTCGACGACGTCTCGAGCTGGTGGCAGCGCAGATAAGTTCTAGTTGTCGGCCTGTATTTTCCTGCCTCTTTAATGCTGTCTTATTACCAGCTCCCCATCCCAGAGGAAAGACCCTTTTCTACCTGTGATCTCCCAGTGCTGACACTATCTGCACAGTGTCTCTGCTGATGCCATGCAAAATGACAGCCCCAAGTCCTCTGTTCCACTGCCAGATAACAGTACAGGGGAGGGTGGGGGGCATAAAGCAGAAAATACCAAATCAAATTCTGCTAATACTCTTAGTGGTGACAGCCTCCGTCTTAGTTCACTCGAAATCTGCCACTGCCGAAATACCAGGGGTTGTCCCACTCTAGTGGCTCTGCAAGTTTGCTAGAAAAGCTTGTTTACTGAGTTTGCATTGAGGTGAACAAAGAAGCTGCCAGAGAGAGCATCAGAGCTGAAACAAGATGCAAGAGAGTTGTATGAGTTTTGACGGAGATATCAGAGGAGAAGCTTCTGAATGATTTTTTTTCTTCTTTCACTACAGAAGTAGTTTTTGCATCTTCAATCTGCATCTGTGGCTGAGTACCCATGGGTGAGTAGCTCATATGCCCAGAGGGAGCATGGTTTACAACTACAGTGGCTTCATTGTTGGAGGCAGTCTGCTTGTCAGTAAGTGCGGGCATCTGATTAGGATGTCTAGCAAAAGCCTCTCTGGGGAGATATTCTGGGAGTGTTCAGCCAGGTGGAGACTCTTTAGGGCAGACCCAAATACGCTGGAGTGGTTACAAATCCTTTTTGGCCTGGGAGCGTCTCAGGATCTCCCAGGAAAAGAAAAAGGTGGAGCACGTAGATGGAAAGAAGGGACGTCTGGCATCCCCCGCTGCTATTGTGATCCAACAGAGGAAATGGATAGATGAGCACAGGGGCATTATAGGCTTAAGCAATCTTCCTCAATTTTCTCCCATATACTGTATCTGTGAGCTGATAATTTCCCATCTGCATGCTAAACCAATCAGGATAATCTTGTCCTCTTCCTGCCCAAGCTTAGTCATCAAGTTTGACCCACGCTGGCAGCATTTCCTTTCACTCATTAAGAACAACACCAGCCGTCTGGCCGTGGCAAGGTGCCAGCAGTGGTGGGACGACTTCCAGCAGCCTCATGTGGTGTGCTGTGCTCTGATGACAGTGAGGTCGTGGGGTGGCAGCTCCACCAAGCGCTGCCCCCTCTGCCCTTGCGGAGCCCTGACCTCTCCTTGTCTACTGTCTGGGGAACAACAGAGATGATGACTGGCCTTGCCTGAGCGTTCTCCAAATTGATATTGCCGTGCTTTCGACACGAGTAGGTGGATCAGATACCACTGTGTATGTCGTTGCCTCTCACTTGACAACTTTTCTGCAAAGGAGGATGAAACACTGTCGAGCACATGATAAGGGCCAGGCTTTAACACTTTCAAATGAACACCCCCATCTCTGGCGTTGTCGTTGCTGCAGTAGATGGGAAGACAGTGTGCAAATACGTTCTAAGCCCTCAGTCTAAACATAGGATTGCCCGCTGTCTTTGCGATGGCAAAGCTTACATTTTGGCAGGCGCGGACCTTCCCCGCTGGCATCAACAGGCTAGATCAGTGGAATGTGAGCAGGACATATGTGCAGCATTGACTAGACCTGCCTTTCCTGGCTTTACTATCCACTCCCAATCTGCTTTGTGGGAAACGATGGGTGGGGAGTGGAAATTTATTCCTGACACTCTTAGTATTATGCTCTTTCCAGGTTCACGTTTAGGGCTCAGAGGAGACCAGTGGGCGTAAGATTTACTGTGCAGGAGGCATTCATAACTGATGCTTTAAGATCTGCATATGTTGGCCGTGCTGTTTCTCACCTTCTGTTCAGTAGGTGGCTTGGTGAGATGAGCCAACTCTGTCCCAGGTTACCTGTTGTAGTGAGCTTACAGTCAGTGTTACACAGCTCTGGCTGCTCATACACTGAAATGAAATAGATTGGATAGAAAGGAAAGCAACAGCTTGATATGAGATATCTCACTTGATGATGAATAGATTCATATTTTATCTCAATACAGTATCCACTTACTATTTCTGTGTTGAGAGTTAAGGACGGCTGTTGTTTGGTTTGTGGTTGGTGTTGGACATACTACATTCAGCTATTAGATACCCAGACTGCTGTAGTCTCTCAGTAGCATTGGGTGATAGATTGCAGATGGATGAGAAGAGGTCTAAAGATTTAATTGCTAGCAACAGATTAGTACAAGGCCAGTATCAACAGAGGGAAAGATTAGCACTAATTGCTAACCAGCTCACTCCTTCAGCATCCTGTATATAGCAGCACAGTTGCATTATTAACGTATACCTGTGGTGTCTCATTTCATCGGGTAGGATTTCTACACCTTGCCACTCTGTTGCACGGGGCAGGGGGGTAGAGGCAGGTGTCAGATGAAGGGGTATGACTGAGAAATGGGATTGGGCCCCAAACGCCTGCAAAGCCTAATTACAACCCCATAAGCATCAGCTGCTCTTTGTATTTAGTGCTAATTGGCAAATGTTAGCAAGGAAACACACACCTGCTGAGCATCATTATGTCAGTGTGGTCACTGTGTGTGAATCAGGATGCTGACGTTGCTAAATAGCTCATCATACTGCTGCAGAGATACTAGCATGGCTGCAGACTTTTAAATATGGCATCAAACTCCCAGGCGTGTTCTCCTGTTGTTTACAAAAAAGTAAACAATTGTTTTATGTATGAATATATGAACTTCACTGCTGAGTTCATCCACATTTAGTTTAGTCAGTATACTGTGCATTACATAGATTACTCTCTGAAGTTTCCTCTCCCTGTTTATGTGAGGATATCACTGTCTCTGTCACTTTACCATGCTTTTTCATGGACTTCCCTTTTAATCACTATTTCATTGGTGACAAACCATTGAATATGTATGAATAGCTGCACCCAAAAGAATGACTCACCGACAATAGGCTGTAGATTACAGTCAGTCCCTCAACTGAGTGTGTGCGATGAGGACGTCAAAAAGCACAAAGGGATGAAAAGGAAAAAAGAAACACATGTCAAAAACCAACTGCACGAACAAACAAACAAACAAACAAACAAACAAATGCACACACACACATGAAAAAAACGCTGTCACTTCCACACAAAGACACGTTCTGCAGGCTGTGTGGTATTTCTGGTGCAAGCCTGTCAAGACATTAATGAGTAAAATGTTAGCCCATGTTGGGTGGATGGATTTTCACACTAGGCATATTCTGCTAGAGAGGTTTCACACAGAGCCATTGTTTTATGATTCACACATATCAAAGGGAGACAGACACACACACACACACACACACACACACACACACAGAAATAAACACAGATTTAGGGAACACTTCACATCATCGGGAGTCGCGTACTGCAGGCATGGGACTCTGCTGCTCTGTATTCAGTGGGACTGCCTACAGTTTGGATATAACTCATTTCTGAAAGCAAAAACCCTGACGCCCCACTGCGTCTCCTATTGGCTTACTTTTGTTTTTGTTTTTCTGCTGCTCTAATATTGCCTTCCCCAGCTTGCTCACTTGAGAACAATCTGCCTGAATTTACGGCAGCTGTAATGCCATTTTCCCCAGGAAAGGTGACCTCCACCCCAGGTGTGGTGAATCTGTCATACCCTCTCTGCCTCTTCCATTCCTGCTGCTAATGACAACAATACTTTGCTGTGTATCTTCGCGCTTGTCGATGGCTTTCTGCAAGTGAAGACATACTTCAAGTAGAAGTGCAGTAATGAGAGATATAAATACCAGATTGTTTTCTGTGTGATTATGTGTGTGTGTGTGTGTATGTGGCATCATATATTCTGCCCCTACCAATTAACATGTTGATAGATTCCTGCAACTAAGAGGTTGATAACATGGCAAGAGAGTTGAAAAGCCTCTGCATGCAGCATGTTCTTCAGGTTAATGGGAAAATTGTCGAAGCTGGAAATGAAAGAACTGGTATCATCATCTTGCCATTTTCACACAATAACTAAGATAAATGTCCCATGTTTTTCGATATAACTGTAGTATATTACACATGTCCTCATATCAAAAGTGATGTTGCCAATTCTGTCACCTATAAGGGGATAATTAACACATGGATATATGAATACATATATCTATAATGCATGATATACTACAGGCTTTACCCATATCCATGTGCATATATACATATATTTAAAAATGTTTTATTATTATTATTATCATCATTGTGACCATATATGTCAACATTTCATCCTGGAAATTCAATAGGAGCCCACATCTTACATTTGCATATGAACCCATACATGATAAGGATATGAACCATGAACCCTCTCTTTGCAGAAGCATATATTAAATTCATGTACAACTTTTATGAATTCATCACATGTGAAATGCAGTTTTACATTAATGAGTCCCATATACAGCACACTACATATGCATGTATGTATGTTGTATGTATTTATTTGTTTCACATGTGACTTCCCAACCGAGACTGATGTGTTCTCATGTAAATGTTGTATACTTCACTGTGAACACTGTGGACAGGGCCGATGCAGTAGCTACTGTACACAGAAGACAAAAAAGTCTAATGAAACTGTGCTTTAAAAATTTTCAAAGCTCAGTACATAACAAAGAAACATATTTGGAAAGCCAACATTTTGACATCTTTACATCAGCTGAGTAAAAACATTTCTTTTTTTCAGTTCCCCCGTCAAAGGATCCCACATTACACTGACAGGACACCATACATTTTTAACACCAGTCTCCTGAGCTAAATGAAGACGCACTCTTTGTGTCAGTCGCAGCAGCAGTGGCATCCTGCTCTTTTTGTTGTTGTTATACACAGAGCAACACACACAGAGATGATGAATGTATATCTTGAATGCGATATAACGGGATGTGCGACTTGTCTGACCTCTTATGCTTCACAATAAGATGTTTTTCCACTCTGAGTGAGAATCTTGACATTTGGATCATCAAAATAACATAACACCTACTGTGTTAAATTAGAGTGATACGCCATCTGTGGTGGGCTGACACCATGTCGTTTTCTTTTTTAAAATACTAACTAGACTCCTCCACATTAGCTTTATTCTCATTAGTGGTTTTCAGGTAGATTTTTTTTTTTGTTTGTTTGATTTGTTATCGCTCTACTTTTAGATATAATTTACATCTCAGGGCACTGGGTCAGCATTAACAAAGTGAATTCAAGATGAGGACACTGAACGGTAACTCCAACACCGTTCCGGACAACTAGTAATGTGCTGACTAAGGTGCAGAGCACCAATGGAAATACTCATAACTTGCAGCCTAGAGATCTATAATGACCCTTGGTTACCATACATCTGATGGGAAAAGGGCTGCAGGGCCGCGCAATGTAAAATTGTCCACTCCATTAATATCACAAGAGCCGTAAAGCTGTCGCTGCCACTCCATGCTCTTCCCACATAAAGCTGATTTGTGATGGCTGCAATCCGCCAGCCCTCAGTCTCTCTAATGATGGTGAGATCCATCACACTCATTTAATCAGAGCTGAAAGGAAAGCAAAGAAGATGGATGAGGCCATTGTGTGCCTCAATAGGTACTTTACAAAGTCCTTCTCGCACCCCGTCCCGCTCTGCCCAAAATCTAGATGATACTATAATTGATAATTTAGTGCAGCTGAAGTTGTGTCTTTTATATATTTTTTTAATCACCTGCTCGAACATGTTGACGCTAATGAGAGTGGAGCACAAAACAACACACACACTCCTGAATTAATGGCTCCATTTCAGAGAATGACCAGCAGGAAAAGACAAGAGACAAACACACAGGGACAGAGGAAGTGACTGATGAACATCCAAACTTGACAAAATGAGCTTTTCTTTTTCTTTTCTTTTCTTCCAAAATGAATGAACCATAATAAAAACAATTCATTTGAGTGTTTCCAGATCTGGCTCTGGTATCTCCTGATATGTCTCCCCTGTAGTTTGGGTATGAAAAAGGTTTATACAGCCGAAAAAATCTTGGTAATGTTGATGAAACGAATGCAAAGTTGAAGATTGATGTTATTTTTTCCTCACATATCTAGATTTTTCGATGCTACAACAACATTGAGCAACATTGAGCTGTCGTCAAAGTCAGAGACTTTGACGACTTGTCTCGTTTCTCGTTTCTTTGCCTTGAAAATTTGAAAAATGGGGAAGATGATTACAACTTTTTGAACCAAACACCCAATTTGAAGAGGAATCTTTTGATGTACAGACACAAACACAAACAAAGGAGAAAGAAAAATCACCATCACTAACAATCAATCACTGGTAGCTGCTGCATAATGCATGTGTAGTGAGTAGTGGCGTCGTTTTCTCTCTCTCTGTAATCAACATCTGTGTTCTTTCCCCATGTCATGTATAGTGTGAGGGCAGCTGAGTGGCACAGTGGACAGGCTGAGGTGGTGGACTTGTGCCCCCACGAGGACCTGAGAGTTCAGTGTGCAGTCAGCTGCACAGCGAGAGCGGAGGAAGTCGGAGCAGAGAGAGCTGGAGTGATGTAAAGAAGTATGGAAATCAGGCTGTAATTCTCCATCTGTAGGAAAGTCTGTTCATGACCGGACATGAATAATCTGTCATGCGACATGTCCTTGCACTCAAACACTCTCGTGGTGAGACAGAAATGGAGGGAAGAGTGGAAATAAACCAAAGACAAGCAGGTAAAATCAAAATCTAAAATTTAGAAGCAAACTTAAAACAAGGTCATTCAGCTTCTTTCAGAGCTTTAATAAAAGAATAATAAATTACATTTTTTCCATGTTTCTTTTATTTTCTTTCTTCTCTTTTCTGCTCAGTCATGACCAGCCTTCATTGCAGTTTACCTGTTCATGAGAGCAGCAGCTGGTGCCACAGCATCACCAGTGACAACTGTGCTGTGTGTGGGCATTACGTCTGCAATTCAGCAGAAAGTTGACAGTGTTATTCTTTTGCCTAAAGCCATCGAACCGTATCCATCTCCGCCTGGCAATCCACTAAACCATCTCTAGGTGTGTGTGTGTCTGTGTGTGTGTGTGTGTCTGCGTGTGTGGTGGGTTGATTTATTTGGAAAACAAACGGGTGGACAGAGGTGGGGCTCGGCGCTTGGAGAAGGCAGGAAGGGGGTATATGGGTGTTGAAATTGTGCAACCAGCCAAACAAATAGCTGAGTCTGTGTTACTACAGGCAAAATGAGGTTACTTCTGTGGTGAAGCTGCCCAATAAACTCTGCAATGAGGTTAAGGTCATAGCAAGACAGGACTCTCAGCTTATCACTTTATTTATGCATGGCTGTGAGTGTGTGTGCAAGCGTGCATTATAGTAAAGTATGCAAGTCGCATGTGAGGATGAGAGGATGAGGAAGAAGAGGAGCAGAAATGGAGGAGACACAAACAGAGTGAGGTGCTTACCTTCACTGTTTGAGAGCGCCTAGCCCAGTGGGATGGTCCACGCCACCATATTAGATTTTCTGCCTTATTGCCTCCGCCAAACTCTCTCGCCTCAGGTGACTCTCCTGTATGGGGGGGGGCACACATTTTCTCCAATCTCCTCGACAAACTCCCAGATATGTTGATCCAAGGCCAGGGCTTTAATATCAGCCCGGCTAACCTCTTAAGAACCACCCTGAGTTAATTCAATTCAAACAACATTAACAGTGAACATGTCAATATTGAAAATATTAACTTCAGCAATACACGTGGGTGTATCCTATTTCAAGAGGCAGGGGTCCTGAGAGACCAGGAGGATTCATCTTAATGGGGAGCCGCATCAGCAGCCGCATCAGTGCTCATTTAGTTAATAATGATGAGGGGTGTGTTGCTAGAAAAGCTTCCCTCATTCCTTTTTTCTTTTTACTCAGTCATGGAGTGGATGAAGGCTATGCAAATGATAAGGGAGGGGAGCTGTAATCTGCAAGCTGAGACTGATGAGATCTCTGTGGTTTAAAAAAAAAAATAAAAAATCAGAGTTGGAAAGTGCGATATTTTCTTTTTTCCAAAATCAAATGCATCTCTACCTCTCACTTTTTTTCCTCCAACGGCTCTATCTGCCTAACCTTGAATGATTAATGAGATGTAATTCATCCGCAGACACACACCCGCCCACAAATATAGACAAGACAAACAAACACAGTGATACTCCCACATGCCTTCGCCATAGATTAGTGTCGTAGATAAGAGTGACAAATTGGGCTGCAGGTGTAAAAAACAAACAAACAAAAAAACACACATCCACATCTGAAACCACAGTGCACTTAGTGGGATAAAGTCTGCTCATCACACTTTCTCATGGAGCTAAAGCCTTCAACACAACACACCAGCAGCTGGCCAGCGAATGCAGCTCAGAGTAAATATGATGCAGATGAACTTCTGACATTCATGCTACAGAGGTGTGTGTGTGTGTGCGTGTGTGTGTGTGTGGGGGGGGGGTTGATGTTCGCAGGTGATGAAACGAGGTAATTATGAACTCACAACACATGACTCATCCATCATGACATCGTGACATGGCTCCGCGTATGTTGGTGTAATCCTCATGCAAATTCATGCACTGACTACCCCCCCACCCCCTCCATTTCACATGGAACTGATCCATGAATCAAGATTTGCAGAAGCCTCAGCCACTTTGTGGCGCCAACCCGACTTGTCAGCTTTACCGCTCTCTAAAGAGGAATCATCTCCACCACATATTATGTTTGTGTTTGAAGTCCATATGCCGATTATGTACCTGAATGAACTCAAAAAGCAGAGCGGGGGAAGTGGTGGTGGTGGTAGTGGTGGTGGTGGGGTGTACATAAGAACCCATTATTGTTCTGTCATTTGCATTTTCTTTTGATGGGAGTGCTACAACAGAGTACCAGTGCAGACGGTGAGGAACTAGCTGAACTCTGCGTGGCATGTTATGCAGAGAAGCTGAGGAAAAAAATAGTCCTATGAAAGAGAGGAATGTTTCTATGGCAAATTAAATAGAGATAAGTACTCAGTCACAATAGAGAATAAAAAGGGAGATTTGCCAGAAACTGAAGTCACTCCTGGGTCATGCAGAGAGAATGAAAAACAAGACGAGGCTGCTGTTGAATCCGCCAGCTCTGTTATTATCAGCCCAGGGACCATGCAACAAGCTTTTCCCTCATAAATGTACAAAATGTCACTAAAAGTCTGGATTCATGGACGGCAGTTCCAGAAGAATGGCAGCGTTAATGACTACAGAGTCCTGCTTTAATGGATAAAGACTAAAATATGTCATTTAATTCTCTCTGCTACATTTCAAGTCCGCTGGCCCTTCATCTTGATGCAGTACGGGAGAGTTGTGCTCGATCTGTGACACCAGCCAAATCCCATCAGACTTATGGTGGATATGATGTAAGAAAGTGCAATAAAGTGACTCTGCATTAGCGGGCGGAGGCAATGATATATTTTAAAACACGGGGATCATTTAATTAAACACTCTGTCTCACATCATGAGTTTCCTCAGCGGCATTTTTAGGAAAATAACAATATGAAAACAACAGGTTATGTTATTACAGACCAGAGTCTGTAAAGATTTCTTTCAAAATAAAATTCTGACAGAATGAAATAAAAGCCCCTCACCAAGACTTACATTACAGCTAAAGCAGGACGGAGGCGGCTGTGGCTTCAGCTACACACTAAACACATCATATTTACTTGTTAATATTTGATGATGACGTTAATCACAGTTCCATCAATGAATAATTGACATTATTAGTTACTACGGTCAGCTGGGTGAGGAATTCAGATATGCTTTTTTTCAAGCCATAGTTGTAAATTTAGCATCAGTATGATGAGTTTATGAATTCATTAAATAGATATATTTTGCTCATGAATGATGGATCAAGGAGCGACACGGGGTTCTGCTGTCATATATAAAATTATGTGTGGCGGCACAGTGAGAATCCCCTGTTAAAAAGAAATAACTATGTATTATTAACTACATCAGCAGAGGCGGGTTCTTCAGTGAGTTCAGGGGGATCGCTTAAGGATTTACGGGAAAGAATTGCCAAAAATATCTGAATATAATAAGGCAACGAGTCAAACAGATGAGAGAAGAAATGGGAATTGACATCAGTTCAGGTTGTTTTTGTTTTCTTATGATGCAAGGACTGATGTGCAGGATTCAGTGGCATCTACCAAAGCTATTGGGTGAATGTGAATACGTTTCATTTTATTTACTTATTTCAAAGCAATTACTTTCAAATAAAGTAGGATCCTAAGTATTTCACCTGCAGTTTCTGTCCATTTTGTGGGCTGCTGTGGCTGCTGTGACATCACCACCCTGATGGTGAGGTTGCATGTTGCAGTCAAGTGAAGACCATCACTGTTTTATTCCAAGCATGTGTGAAAACCTTTGGTGGCTTTTTGTCATGTCCTTCGTGTGTTCCCTGTTCCTGTCTTGTCTTATAAAATTCCCTGTGTCTTGTCTCACTGTGTGGTTATTTCCTGGTTTATTTTGAAGTTCAGTGTCCGGGCTTCCTGTGTGCTCCCTGCTTGTGATTACCCAATAATGTGTTTCACCTGTCTTGATTGCACCACCTGTGTCTTTTTCCCTTGTGTATTCAACCTCAGTGCTCTCCTGCCATCGTGTTTCTCTCTGTGAGTTTTTATGTGTCAAGTCTCTTGTTTGGTACTTGGTACTGGTTTTTCATAATTCATAATACAGAGGGTAGAAACACGATAAACAACATCATCTTGATCTTATAGGATGTATAGTTACATTTAAACTGGATAAAATCATAGCATCCCTGCACACACGCAGAAATCCTCTGCCTTCTGGCATTCTTGCTTTTCTCAGGCATGTCTAAACACTCAGTTGTCTTTGTGCAGTTGACCATGTTATATGTGCAGAGTCAGGTGGAACGTGGAAAATCAGGCCATGCATGCAGCTGTATTCATGGGGGACAATCACTGTGCATGGCTTGAGACTGGATATGACAGAACCTGGAGACGGATTTTGTAGGTAATGGACGTTCTTTTGTCACAGCTCAGGGTGCATCATGTTCACCTTTTGCCTTTCTCGCAAATCTTCTCTACTGTAACATGGTTAAAATCAGGAAAGCAGAAGAAGAAAATACACAACAAGGAGACTGACTCTCAGAATTTACTTGCCAGATGCAAATCCTTCCACCATGTCTGTGAGGACTTTCACCATGGAGTTGACAACCGAGAGGTTTCCTGTCGTAAAAAAACAAACAAACAAGAAAAAAAAAAACAGCCAGTGTCACATTTTGAGAAACTTACAAATCCAGAGTGTTCACTTATTTGGTTCAAGAGCCCCTAAAAACAGGTAAAATCCATGTCTCACTTCACAGCTCTGAATGTTTGTTAGCATGAGAGCAAAAAAAATGTGACAAGGTCACACAGGCTTTTGGGGCACAATGGAGGCTTTCTATTCAATGACAGATCCCTTTGTCTACACACACTGTACATGCACACAGATTTAAACTCACAGTAGTGGCAGCACAAAGAGCAGCGATAGCTTAGACTGCACTAAATTCTCCACAATTGCCTCCAGGAAGGAGGCTGATTTGGTCCCATTTCTTTCTGTCTGTTAAAAAAAACTGCTTTAGAGATGTGTTGGGACCTTTATTGATGAAAATATTAATGAAAAAAGAGAGAGTTACATAATTTGAAAAAAGGACTTCTGCACAGTCACTGATTTGTAAATGTGAGAGATTAAATGTACTGGCCTACTATTTGAAACGATGAGTCATCACAAATGCAAAAGCAACAAAACAAAGGGGGAGGTACAGACACACCTCTGCTCACTTTCATTATGGCTTATTTTGCAATTGTGCTGTGGCCCTTCTGCACAATATTGACCCAACTCAGCTACTGTATTTACAGGAAGAGATTTCAAGGATTTTACAGCATCTGCAGAGCTCAAGTATGTCCTTCTTTTTGTTAGTTGTAAAATCAAATAAATGATCTACTTTATGCCATTGTGATGGAATCTGCAGTGATATCAGTTTTTAATATATCAGCCATTAAAAAAAAAAATCCATCTCTACACTTTTACCCCCCCCCCCCAAACCCCTGACCCCAACCCCCCCTCTCTCAGGCTAGGGGGAACACCCAGAGCCCAGGAAGAAATGGAGACAGCGCTCTACAACCTTGCTCGGCTAGACCATGGATACCTAACGGTGTCAACGAAGTGGTCTATGTTGGTCAAGGGGTAAGTATGCGGCCCCCCATGTCCCGACTCTAGGGCAGCACTGTGGGAGTGGTGGTTCTTGGCATCAGAACCTTAAACGTTGCCAAGTCTTCTATGAAGCTTAGCTTCACCCATGCAACAGCACATTCTTGCACCACATACGCTTGAATCTGGAATTCAACCCTCCTAAAAGTAACTCCAATTGGGTGTCCTTCAAATTGTCATCCTCCTCCAAATTTCCGTCCCTCAGTCTGACTTAGAGACTGAGCCGTGGACGCACCGGGACCTAGGCGTTGAACTAATTTCTCTTTTTCTCTCTGGATTCCACTACAAATTTTGAAGAGACTATAGTTCACTGTTCCTTAAAACGGCATAGGACACAAACAAATCCTTAAAAACCTAATCCTTCTAAAAATGTACTTCTCCTAGTTTCAAAATCTCTAAACAAATTAAACCCTAACCCGTCTTACTCTAACCTCAAAACTTTAAAATCAACTGAACAAAAAACTTACCTTTTGATTGAAAACTCTCCAAAACTCAAGATCTCAGAAACCAAGTGGCTAGTGTAGAGTAGTTCAGCCTGGGACATTCCCTGAAGAAGGCACACCTTCGGCGGGACCCTCCTTGGGTGAGAGTGTCTTGTGATAAGCGGTCGAAACCCTCCATGATCTCAAGGCACACAACTGACGACATGTCCCAGAGTGAGCTTAAACTTTGCAGACTCTCCAGACTGACCGGAAAACGCACCCACCGTTTTTCGCAGCTGGGGTCTCGCAGGCAGCGGTGCCTTCGTGCCCTAGATCACAGACGATAGTGCTTGCAGAGGAGAGTCAGTCTCTGTGTCGGGGTTCAACCCAGTCTCTGCACTTTTCTGAAGCCCCCGATTCAGAATTGTGGCAGAGATGCCAGGGGAGATTCCTACGGCCGAGCAGCCTTTCTGATACAAAACACGGTCACACAGAGATGTCTGTCATGCAGTCGGTAGAGAAACCCTCCTTCCCTTCTCAGAACTTTCAATGTGCTCTTCCTTGCGCCCACCACATTCCCCCACGCTGGTGTTCTACCTGTCATGAGGGATTCAGGTTGAAAAGGTGCGTCTGGTTGAGTCTTGAGAGGAGACTGCGGAAGAGATGGGATAATCTCTGACACTAGACAGAGTACTCTCACAACTGAAATGACTGGCCTTCACTGGTGCGGACCACATGAAGGCAATCATGACAGAAAACAGGATGGATGAGACCCTGCTCGGTTCAAAGCTCACTTGGAATTCAAAACTCCTTAAAAAAAAAAAAAAAAAATCGTATACCATACATACTTTAATTAGGAAAAAAAAAGGAATCAAATACAACTTAATTTCCGAAATAACAAAAAACTTAAATACCTGACCAATAAACATTTAAAACAAAAAAATGAACTCATTCGATTTCTTTTTTGAAACCTTCTTTTATCTTTTTTCTTTTTCTTTTTCGATCTATACTCACTTTTTAACCCCCCCCCCCCCCATTTTTTAATCCCCTCACCTATTCACCACCATTATTATTAAATACAAATACAACTAATTTTATACAAGTACTCTTTTTTGGCTCTGGTCTGCCATAGACACCCCCCCCCCCCCCCCCCTTTCTCAGGCTCAACTGGCAGCAAACTAATAAAAGCAGCTCAGCCATCCTTTTCCTAAGCCATGTGCTCCAAGCGTCTTCTAGGGGATCCCGAGGCATTTCCAGACCAGTTGGAATACCCAAACCCTCCAGAGTCTTCTGGGCTTCCTCCCAGTCAGACGTGCCCAGAATACCCCTACAGGGAGGCTTTCGGGGAGACATCTTAATCAGATGCCCCCATCACCTCAGCAGGCTCCATTCAACACAAAGGAGCAACTGTTGCAATAATAGGTTAGGAGCTTAGATAGGGTATCAGTGAATCTGGGCCCCGGGGCCTATTCCTGCACAGAAAACTAATTTCACCTCCTTGTATCTGCGGTTTCATCCTTTTGGTCACAAGTCACACCTCGTGACAAGAGGTGAGAGTTGCAGAGTGCAGATCAGCTGGTAAACTCTAAGCTTCATCTTCAGGCTCCGAGCAAAGCCCGAAGGTGAAGCCACAGCTCAGCAAAGTGACGTGAATCACCAAGGCAGATAAACTGCATTCAGTGCAAACAGAAAAACAGAGGAAGAGTGAACATTCAAATCTGCACAAAGGAGACAGCATTAATGTCCAGTTTGCTCTGAGCCTGCAACACAGTTAAATGTTACACATAATCAATTAAGCATGAGGCCAGTCTGCAGTGCTGCTGAATTTCGAATTCATTGCTTTATAAACTTATACTTGCTGTGAGTGGCCATGCTGAGCGGAGAGACATTTTACTTACCAAGCTGTGAATTAAGTGAAGGGCTGCTGAAGGCGGCTGGAAGTTATACTAAAGCATAAAGAAAGGAATGAATTTCTAAATCTGTCATGAATGTCAGCAAAAAGCACATTTTGTAAAGTTGTTATTACAATATGTTAGATGAGTCCTGAGAAAAAGCAAGAACAAATAGCACATCAGGAGTCGTGTATATAAACAAAGAGAAACCGTTTCCTCATCACTATAGATTTTTATCTGCAAAAAAAAAAAGAAAGAAAAAGAGAGAAAACAGCTGAAAAGCTTACATCCTGCTGCTGTAAATTTGCAGGAAAGATGCAGAGTTAAACACATGGAAATATCACCTCGAACCTCGAAAAAAAAAAAAAAACTTTCTTGCAGCAGTGTGACTTTTTTGGGGGGTGCATAGAAAAACAGCGGGTTGGCAGCCATTGTGGCAAAGTGTTGCTGTGTTTGTTGGTGAAAGTGTGTTGAATGAACGTGTGAGGCTGTGAATATGAGACACAAAGTGGAGGCATTGTACACAGGATCTCACAAGGTTGGTGCCTGCTGCAGATGGAAAAGACCTGGGATTCAGTGAAAATTCAGTGCAGTTATGTTGGTGAAGGGAGTTGTTTTTGGTGGCAAAACCACTTGACAACAAATTTGAGGTTGCAGCGAGCTGGTGCAAGTGTTTGTGAGGCTTATAAAGCCATCCACTGTTTCGCTATACAACGGTGGTGCCTTCTCTCTCTTTAACTATCCCATAATTTACACTCTTGAAGTTTCAGTATCTACAAGAAGATATATCGGTGTCTCTGTGGAGCTCTAGTAAAAAACGGTCATTGTGAGCCAATCAGAGGAGACCAGGCTCTGAGTGTCTCTTCTGATTAGCCAACTGTTTTCTAAAAGATTGATTATGAATACAGCAGGAAAACCAATTCCTGCAAGCCTAGATGGTGGGTTCAGGTGGGCGGGGCCTGGTGCATGCGTCACTCTGACATCACAAAATCACAGCAGTCCAGATGGCTTGGTTCTGAATATGAGCTGTGCACATTTCTCAGAACCACCTGGCCTGCTTTCCAATTTAAACGACATGGAAATCTCCCTTTGCACAACATAGGACTATTAATCCTGTCCAGAGTAAAAGTGTGTCAGTTATACAGTCAAGCTATATAAAACATTGCCTTTGAATATCAGTTTAGTCATATCATTAGTCATATGGCTCTGGAACAAAATGGACAGCAGAGAAGTGGTTATGCTACATTTGAATCTAGTGGTAGAGCTGAATTCACCTGCTGCTTTGCTCCAGTAGAAAGGGAACTTGCAGATACAGTAAGCTTTCTGATATGCCCCAGTGGACTGAATAATATCAGTGAGTCAACTGGGTCAACAGTGCTGCAGAGCTCAGTCCCCTACCAGCACCAAGACAGCCTGTACTGCACATGCAGTTGGAGAAGGCATTGAGGCTACAAAGGTGTGCATCAGCTTCCCACTGTTGTCGTTTAATGAGAGCCAGCACACGACTGTCCACAGTAAAAGAGAGGGTCTCCATCATGCTCGTAAAAATGTCAGAAGCTCCAGAAGCCTTTTTTTTTTTTTTTTTTTTTTTTTTCATAAATTAGATTATTAGCTCATCAGACCTCCGGAATGTGTGTCAGGTTTCATGATTTTCCTGGAGTTTTGTGACTGTTAATTGTTTTTCATAACAAGATCACAAGTTTCACAACATCACAGCTTCTGAGATTTTCATATGCTCTTTGTGAAGATGGCTTCATGTTCCTCACATTATCGATTTGTCTTCCTTGTGTAATCCACACACACTGTTTGTGAAGAGGTGTTATATTTTGACTCAAATTTGCACCAGTGTGATTTCTTTTCTTACTGTTATTACTAAGTTTATCCTGCTGTTTCATTATACATAATCACAACTTGGAAAAAAAATTAATATTGTCTATCACATCACTATTCGATCCTGTTTTAAGTCCTGCTCTGGACGTGGTAGCAAAGAACATCATGTATTATTCATCAGCCCATGCTCTTAGAGTGTTTATGGTGCTGTATACATTTCTGACATCTGTGAATAGTTTGTAATGTTCAGTCTGATGTCAGTCTGGAGCAGACAGACCTTACACTGCCAACTCTGACCAGCTTCTATTTATAATGCCTTCAAACATGGATCTGATCCTGTCGCCTTTGTAATTGTCAAGAAGAGAATCACGCACTGTCTGACACTCACTACCTGTCCACTTGACGTGCTGCCTGGACTCGACCTCACGACTGAGGTCACTGGCTCCAGAGCTCCTATCGCGTCCATCATTAATTGCTCATTAACCAAGGTGACTAGCACCTCTTGTCTTAAATTAAAATCAGGATATTAAAATCAAGATGTTCTGGGACCATAATTCATTCTGAGATGATGAACTCCTGCAGGCATCCAATCATAATGTCTAGACAGTCACAGGACTTATAGTCACACAGCAAATTACAAAAACATTTATCGGCATAGATTTGCTCTCTCGTGGCAATCAGACAATTCACGAGTGGTTCATATCTGAACAATCAATAAAGGCACAGAATATCCATTTCAACTGTCATAAAATAAACAATAAATAATCAATGACCACATTGGTGCAAGCAGCTCTATGAGCCTCTGGTTAGCCACTACAGGCTATTGTGTTGATGTAAATGCTAATGTCAGTATGCTAACATGTTTACAACGACAATCCTAACGTGCTAATATATGCAATGTTTACCATGTCTATGATCTTAGTTTAGCATGTTAGCATACTAACATTAGCACTAAACAGAAAGTACAACTGAGTCAAACAGTTTTGTAGCTTTTTTGGTCACAAACCAAAACTATTGCACCAGAAATATCGACCCTATGGAAGTCATTTGGATCTGTGGTGCAACATTTCATGGCAAACCGTCTGACAGTTGTGAAGAGATGGAACATGTTGAACACAAACAAAAAGGTCTCGCCATCTAATGAGGCTTTTGTGTGAGTTTTATCAGTGTGAGTCAAGAAACAACCGTTTCCACAGTGTCCTTTGCTTGTGTCCCACAAACACAAACAAATACTATATGTTTGACAATATTGGACTAGTTCATCCCTCAAATCACAAACCGTGAGCCCCTTTTAGTGTAATTCCAATAAAAGCCTGTTAGCTGAAAGCTCCCCCAACCCCCCCCCCCCCACCAGCATCCTTCCATCAAAGGCTCTCATGGGGTCTGCTTAGTTATTTGCCGCTGCTCCATATTTGTGAGGTGTCACTAGTAATAAGCAGGTTCCAGGTTACCTCTGCCTGTGTCTGTCAGGGAGAATATTGAATCCACAGCTCCCACATGGGCCCCACTGGGACCTTCCACCAGCCAGCACCATCAATTAGCCCAAACTAAAGCACAACGTCACAGCCATAGGAACACGGGGAGTCCATGGTGGGAGCTCAGAGACACCACTATCTGGCCTGTGATAATTTCACATATACTGTACCTGAGGAAGAGAGACTGCATTATTTCATTCTTGCACAGAGAGACACACATATGCTGGAGTTATTTCACATAAAACACTCTTTCATTTGTAAAACAGCCCACCACTAGGTCATGAACAAACTGCACTTTCACACATTACATTTCCATAGTTTTGATGACATTTATGTCAATACTAACTTCTCTATGATTGAGATGATACCATGATTACTGTATCGCTAGTCTCTTACAGTTGTAATAGGGTCCTGTATGAATGCAAAGACTTTGGCCGTTTGCTTTACAAATCAGGAAGAGATTGAGATTAAGAATCACAAATATGTTTAATTAATGACAGGATGTGACAATGCACATTTGAATTATGCATTTTGCTCTGCATTTGCTAATGAAGCAAAGCGTAACCCCTCGTTCCTCTCTTACTCTCTCTCCTTTGCACAGCTCTGTTAACAGCTGACACAAGGTGTTTCTGGTAAGTCAGATCTATACCAATCACGTCGTCCCTGCCAAATTTTAAAATCTGTTCTCCTGTCTTGTGCCGCCTCCTCCACACCTTCCTCATCCAGCCTACATATAGCTCATCAGGATCCACTCCTCATTACATCAAGCTCTCCATCATTCTCTTCTTCCAGTCATGCACCCTCAGTCTCAGAAGACTTATATCTTTCACTTTTCTGCCCTTAATTTGCACAAGACAATAAATGTGTATGCATTAATTCAGAATAAAACCTATTCACATCCACATTTGTATTATTTTTCTTTTCACCAGTGCACTATGTCTGTATATCAACTGCAACAGGTGATGGAGGTGGTAGAGTCAGCACTGGGCTGTCTCTTTGGCTGACTACTCACCTGCAACAAGCTGAGCCCTGCTCAAGTTGCTGCTATTTAAAAAAAAAAAAAAAAAAAAAAAGATGCTGAGATCTCCTCCAGCATGGCTCTGCTCCTTTCAGTCGCTCTTAACATCTGAGCACTCATTCGAAATGAATGACTGTTGCTCAGTTTTGCCTCTTGCTGAGGCTGAGTGTTTTGGTTTATACAGGTTGTCACTGCTGCTGCCAGTGCTGGAGCCTTGAAGAAGGGTTCCCAGTTATGGTTGCATGTCTGATGTCTGTTGGAGTGTGTCAGACTCTGGACTCAGATAAACAAACGAAAAAAAAAAGAAATGAATTGTGTTCAGCACAATGTTTATTTGAGATCCAGGGACAAGCCCTGTGCAGCATGTCATCTCTGTCTCTCTCTCTCTCTCTCCTGCATTTCCTGTCATAGTCCTCCAACCCAAATAACCCCTCACCCACCTGACCTTAACTATTGACAGTGGGTCATAATACAGTAATAAGCTGCTAAACAAAAGGCCTGTGGGCTTGTTTTTGAATGGAGGAGTATTCGCTCTCTGATCACTGAAAAGAAGAAATGCCGAATGGTTTGAATGATTCGAAGGTCTGAATTCCACACCAAAAAAAAATTTCAAGTGCTGCTTCAATGCTGTCAAGAAATAAAATCCAGGCAGTGAGAGAGAGAGAGGGAGAGAGAGAGAGAAGAAAAAATCCAGGGGTTATGTTTTCATGAGTCTGATTTAAAAAGAAAGATGTCAGTCAGTGTGAGGCAGAATAAAACAGCCAGACGTGCTGTTGCCTCAGTATTTCCTCAGCCATTCTTCCCTTGGATTATTACACTAATCAAGGTGCTGACATGTCAAGAGCTTGCACCATTCACAGTGTTTTACAGTACAAGCTCCAGTGAAAATGTGTGTGGTTTCACCCTGACATTTCCAGTTTGATATAACACTCCTGCAGAGCCGGAGGGGGGAAGAACCATTTTCTCAAAAGAAAAAGGAAAAAAAAAAAAAAAAAAAAAAGCTAAAATGAAGTTCATTGCTAATTTATGCTAGTGTGGCAATCTGAGATCTACTCAACTCAATCTACTACAGATTTATGGACATAAGTGAATGACATGAAGACATATTGGTACAGCATGATACAACATGCCAGTATGTTGATGACATGGACCAGAAATGACACTGAGATGGAAGAAGAGAAGTCTGAGTGGCTTCAAGTGCGATGAACTGTAATTCCATTCACTGATGAAATATTTAAAGAAACTACTTACAGGGAAAATCTAGTGGACTCCTGGACATCTATAAGCCTTAATCTGTGTTTTACCTGTTACATGTGAGTTTGAGTTGCTGTCCACAGTAACAAGAAGTTACTTTTATAAAGAGGGACCTGTTTTTAATCATTGAGTAGCTACTAAAAAAACATATAGTATTATGGCTGACAGTTTTAGTCAAATGAAAATACAGGAGATTTTAAGTAAACACTTGGAGAGTGCATGGTGAGTCCAGGTGGGCGGGTTTTGAGGCATGGCTGAGAGTGACATCACAAAGTCACAGAAGTCCTGACAACACGTTTAGGACATAGTTTTTGAATTTTGGTCATGTGCACTTTGTTACTTCCATTGGACCTCTCGCTGGATGAGGGGTGGGACATAGCTAATGAAGTGGCGCAATCTCATTGGTTCCTGAAAACCCAGAAGTAACAATAGACCTGTCACTTTGACGAAAGGGGTATTACATATCTCTCTGAGCTTGTACGTGGATGATGCAACAATGTGAAGTTGGAAACAACTTCTAGTGTCTGTTTATACGATGTGAAAACTTTAGCTGGAAGATAAGATGTAAAAAGTTGAGCTTGTTGTTGTTGTGTGTTTACTTTGATCTCAGAGGAATGGAGCAAACCCATCCTCATACAGTGTGAATGCTTTATGGAAGGACAAGAAAAGTACAAAAGGTGTTGTGCATGGATTGATACTCAGAAAGGGGGGGGGGGGGGTTAAAATGAGTGCATTGCAGTACTTTTTGTATGTTTTCACAGATAAAGAAAGAAAGGTAAAGATCTGCACGTTCACTGTATTTTTGCATTGAAAATGTTGCAGGTTGATTGTGGTTTGCTCAAACTCAAGGTGATGAAAGTTAAGATTTCAGGTAAGAATAAACCTAGAATATCTCAAACCTCTCTGAGATTGCAGCATACAGTAATCTTCTTCTCTGCATATGCTCTGAATATCCCAGTTTCATCCAAATATCACAAAATGCACTTTTTACCCCCCTGTTTGTAGCTGGCATGTCAGGTTAACTACAGTGATGGACTCTTGCAACTATGTTTTACTTGCATGTGTTGACAGCAAAGAGGAGAAACGGGAGGCCTGTTCAGTTGCATCTAAGGGAAAGAAAATATATAGCAGCAAAGATTCCCTAATGCAGTTAGTAATGTAAGATATGTGCACAGCACCACATACTGCTAGAAGAAAACCTTGACTTTAAAGTAGAGGAAAAACAGGCTCTATCTCCACTGGAACACAACTGAACCACTGCTGGCAGAGCTGTCAGCAACTTGATGGAGACACCGATGCAGGTTGAAATGGATTACCTCATGCACAGAGGACAGCGTGATTAAATCAACTAATTAAATTAAAGTCACCTTAAAAGTTACATTAAAGAACAAAGAAAAAAGAAACAAATTGAAATTGCTCTAAAACTTCCCTGTGGCTCAGACTGCAGCAATCACAACATTCCTAATTTTAAAACTTAAAACAGTCTTACTTTGCATATAAAACAACCTCTATGCTTTGCCTGACAATCTCCACAGACCTACTGCACAGCATGATGACAAACACACAGGTGTAGTCACGACAAGCCGGTTGTGTTGCATGTGTGCACTGTGCCATGCGATTGTTTAGCCCCACTGTGTCATGCGATTGCGATTGTTTAGCCCCAGGTCGGTCACATGAAGAGACTCTGAGAATAATGCAAGTAAAATATAAGATATAACATATAGGCTGCAGCCACACACATGACACTAATGCTCAGTTGCAGGTGTTGTCCAAGCAGCCTGCACACACTGCAGCCGTCCAAACTCAAGCTTGTGATTTGTTTGGTCCTCAGTATTTTTCCTGTGTGGCCACAGTAGATTTGATTTAGCTCAGAGGATACTGCCGGCCGCACTGTCATTGTGTTTGTTTTTTCTTTTTCTCTTTGGTCTGTGCGAGGCATCACCATAGATACAGACTCACCAACTTCTGACCTGAGAGTGTTACATGTTTTTCATATAAGTGTTTGAATATAAACAAAATATTAAATACAAAGCCTTTTAATACGTTGTTTTTTCATACATGTTTTTTTTTTTACTTGCTTGACAAAGGCACCAGGATCAACCTTTCAGTGGTGAATAAAATGAGATATATTTACTTTATTATACACTGACTGTGACTGAAGACAACACAAAGCACCATGTATTTAACTCAGTCAGACACACACCAGTTAAAAGATAAAAATGTTTTATAGCAACAAATGGCAACACGGCTCCATTTGACATTCATACCTCTGCAGTAAGCTGTCCCCTGCCTTCCCAGCGAGCATGCTGAAGATATAGAGTCGCTGTAATGCAAATCCCCCCACGGGTGTTCACAGAGTGAAGCAAGCACACCAACAGTGCTGTGTTATCAGTGTCAGAGCTACTGTATGGACTATATCAGATAAAGCACAGGGGAGGTGGAAGTTAAACTTCAACTTGCAGCAAAAACATGTGTAGCCATTTATATATGTGCATACAACAACAATCAGTGTATACAGCAAGCCATTCAATTGGGCCTGTTGTGTTATGACAATGGGTGGAGATTGGTGTGTGTGTGTGTGTGTGTGTGTAGCAATTAGCTGATAGATTAGCAAAGCATTGGCGCTTGTGTCCTGCCTGAACAAATACAATGCTCCCCTTCAGTCAGGTGTTCATGTGTTTGGTTGGTTTTCATGGCTCTGCATTAATCTGTATGCTCACCCTGCTGGCATGCTGAAAAGAGGACACAGCGAAGGAATGCTAATGCCCCCACAACCACAACTATGTGGCAAAGGTGGAGCAGATGATTCTCAGGTGTTGCTAGCTTGCTAACAACAAAGTACCCCCATAGAGAAAGAGGCACATGCACCACCTCTTTGCATGATAGGCTGCATGATGTCTTTTTTTTAATTAGCGTCCTTCTACGCATTGACAATGTGTCCAATGCTCAGTGTGGTTTCCCTTTCTCTTCCAGTTTGTCCCTGTGCAGTTCTCGTTCTGCAAATGTGATACAACAATTAAAGCTGAAAGGGAGCAACAATGGTTCAGTTAACCCTGTTCACATTAATCCTTCCAGTGGGACAGGAGGCAGGTGTAAACCTGAACTGGACACAGAGCCGCAGCCTCCTGCTGGAGGAAGTCAGGAAACAACACAACATGATAAATTGCACAAAATGGTTCCCTGATGCTGCTGCTGCTGCTGCTGCTGCTGCATCATCCTTCCTTTGTGGATCTGTGTATTAGTCGGGATCATGTTTAAAACAACTTGACACTTCTCCACAAATAAACAGTTTTGTGCTGCCAACTCTGCTCTTTGAAGGGACTGAGTGGCACAGCCGGCACACACACACAGTGTCGAGGCCAGACTTGAATGACTCGTGCATCTAGTGGCTCCACAGAGATAGGAGTTCAGTCGCTGACATCATTCGCCACATTTTGAACCGAAATGAATTGAAGAGCTAGATCACACGGCTTCAATCCCACTTTGACGTCTCTCTGTCAACACTTCCTATCATGACTCACACTCCTTCAAGGCAATTAGTAGATGCACTGCATTGGACTGAGCCTTGACCTCGCCCAGCCACGTAAAAAAGAATCCGATCAGTGACAGGTTGCATTGTGTTGCAGGATTTCAAAACATGGAGGGATTGTGGTTCAACATCAGGAATTATTTGTGCTACCCTGTTGCTCCATATGGTGCTGCTGACATATTATCAGCCGGCTCCGAGAACTCACCTCATAGTAGGATTTTCCAGCAGCAGACCGACAGAACTGTATTTCATATAAAATAAGATGAAACTGTTGATCCGTGTGGGTCGGTGGAGTTGCAACAAGTGATATGTTTCAAGAGAGAAGGCTAAAGGAAACCGGATCTAACACCACAACCCAAATATAAAACGCAATAGAAATAGTAAACAGAAAGCAACAAGGCAACAGAATCAGTCAAGTAATACTCCAAGTCTAAAAAGCTGTGGAATCACAAAATACATATCACACACACCAGCACATAGCCGGCAGTCTCTGTGCTGTGAGTATGTGAGAGGAACTGACTAATACTGCGGAACAAACAGTGAAAAGCGATGTTGTTTATGCTACTGATGCTTTGGAGAAATATTATAGGAAATCTGATTTTATTAAAAGAAAAGCTCTGGGCCAAAAATGTGAAGAAACTGCTGGTGCACTGTTTATCTATACAACATTGTGAACCACACTGATGTTCTTTTTAAAGTGTCTACAGTGCAGCTGTGATGGCTGCGATGATAGGGTGTGAATGCATTTGACTGCTGAACCGATCACTGCTGCAATTAATATCGACGGTTTGTTGATTTAACATTTTATTCACTGTACATATGCTCAACTGTCTGATATTCATTTGGAAAATTGCTTGCATGAAATAAAGGAAGACCTCTATCATGGTATCTTCCTGTACAAGAAACAGGTTTATTGTCCATTATATGAATGGATACAACAGTATTAAAGCTGCACTAATCCTATTTACACATAATCATTCCACTCTTTGTCAGTAATGTGGGAGGGGCTGCTTGTAATGAAGAACCCACTGAGAATTACATGCAGCTCTGCAGATAGATCTGCTCGGCTGTTTGAGGGCCTTTCAGCTCATTGTTTCAGTTCAGTCTCAGTGCTCTCAGCAGCCTTGTTTTCTGCAGCAGCAGGCGGCTGTTAGCAGCCAAAAAAAAAAAAAAAAAAGCTCTAAAGACCTCACTGTATGCGACCTGCCAAAGTGAGCAATGAGCCTGATATTTGCCCTAAAGACTTGGTGAAGATCAAGCCAGAGTTTAAATGTGAATGAATGCTGCAGTTACATCTGCAGGCAGAAACAAGCCTGCAAACAAACACTGTGCTACTCGCTGCTGTGAGTGTAATTGAGCGACAGTTTGCTGAGACACTCGTCACCACCACACTAACTAATTCATAATTAGCTCTGTAGTGTTTACAGGTACACATTCCAATCTGATCCTCCTCTCATCGTGAGGTGGAACAAGTGACATCCTCGGGTTGTGAGATCAGCTTTTTATTGTGGTGGTGAAACACAAGTTTTTAAAGTGGGCCAGGTGAGTTAAGCCCAGAGTGAGCCTGTTTAACCTGTTTATCTCAGAGCTGGCACAATCATTCATTCTCCTAATGGCTTATTTGGATCGATCTATAAGCAAATGACAAAAAACACACAGCTTCTATAAATAATGCATCGTCTGCAGAAACAAACGATCTCACATTACTCCCTCCACTGACCTCGTTTGTAAAGTATATTCCCTTAAATATGCTCTGACCCACACTTTAAACACACATGGGCCACTTTTTAAGCACAAATAACTCGTGAAACTTAATGGACTTTCTAGCGGTACCTTGGATTGTCCTGAAAAGTGGACCAAAAACACAAAACACCTCCCCCCATGTTGCTACTTATCAGCGAGGCCAAGGCCACTTAGCTATGAAAATTAAGATAGAGCTTGATTTTAAAGGAAGCTAATTAAAAGCTATTTAATTACCTCTGATATCTCCACTTGCCCTATCGTTATTATCTCTATGCAAATATTTGACTCATTCCCATGCAGGCAGTGATGCTGCATAATCTTGTTCTTGGTGATGACAGCTGCGCACAGGTAGATAATGCAAAATGAGCTGTCATTTAGTTTTCAATGGGGAAGTTCAGTGGAATATCAATAGTGAAGGGAAATGCTGCTGTTTAGACGAAGATATGTAATGGTTTTTAATGTTTGAGCTCCATAAACAGAATTCAATTCACCTCAGTTGTACAAAAAGTTAAGAGATAGTATCTGCAAATGAAGCTGAAGCGTAAAGCATTTATATAGTTCTATGTGTGTTTGTGTCTGTGTGGGGGGGTTACTTTTCACACCAAACCGCTTTCCTCTGTTGTTACTTTATTGGACTTGATGTTCCAAAAAACATTAACAGGGTTTTCGTTTGTCTGATAAAAGACGAAACTAAATGTTCACTGTTTGCCTGGTTTTGATCAAATCAGCGTTCACAACTGCATCGCTGCAGGGATGCATGGATGCACACAGAGAGGGAAGTGCAGGACACACACTTCACACACTTCAGGGTGTTCCCCATTTATAAAATGTGAATGTTTATTAAATGTTGACAAGAACATTAAAACACATTATCAAGATTCAGCAAAAACAATCTATAGTACTTCACCAAAAAAAAAAAAAAAAAAAGTCATAAAGGACAAAAATAAAAAGGAGAACAGAGTTAGTTCTGCGCTGGGACTGAAGGAATGGCAGGACTGAGGGTTGGGGAGGGGGTTAGGAGGGCAGGGACTGGGGAGGGGGGGCAAAAAAGCAGAGCAATAAAGAGGCTACGAGAGTGGAGCTGTGTGGAGAGGAGGGAGGGAGGGATGAGGATTTAGGAGTGTGTGTGTGGAGTGAGGGGGAATTGGCAGCAGAGGCTAAGGCAATTAAGGAGGTACACAGTAAGAAAGATAGAAGGTTTGGGGACCGGGGGGATCGATCAGGAGGGTGCTGATGCACTGTAATGAGCGAATGATTAGAGCCTCTGATTTCACTCTTTTATCATCTCTTCCGTTGGAGACTTTAGCAAAAGCTGCAGCAGAGAACGTGGCCGGGAAGACATTCACTCGAAAACACACAAACACACACACAAAAAGGGGGATATGGCAAATGATACTTGTCTCTACATTTAAATAACAAAGGGCAACATAGCATTAACATATACAAAGAGCACAATGTGTCGAGGTGAATTAAGAGTCTGGTAGTGGGTTCTCTGGAGCGGGAGGGGGGAGGAGGAGAAGTAGGATGAGGAGGAGGAGGAGGAGGAGAGGGGAGGAGGAGAAGGAGGAGGAGGAGGAGGAGGAGGAGGAGGGGTTTAGGGGACGAGCGCAGTTCAACACAGTACCAGAAGTTGGTGTCCACTCTAATGGGGTTCACAATCACAATAAGTAATAGTTCATTATAATTATGTAAATCTCTCTGTTATCAACACAAATAGCAGGAGGGGAAGGGGCAGGGAGGGGGGGGGGGCAAGTTGTACATAAGCATCACATGACTTCAAAATTTTTCCACAGAGAGATGCACTCAGCCTCCCGCTCTCTCATCTGGCTCATGCACATGGGCATGTACAAACCAAAGCATGTGCATATATGTGTACACACAGAGACACTGTAGACACACACATGTGCACACACACACGCACTCACAAACACACACACGCACGCACTCACAAACACACGCGAACACACTCTGTTTAGTACAGAGAGACACACACACATATATGCACACATCCTCCCACTCACACACACACTCTAGTTCCTTCACCTTCAGTGGCTTCATCCATTTCCCACCTTATAATTTTCTCTATATCCTCTGACATTATCCACACGTTTACATCACACATCATCTGTGCCACAATAACATCAGTATCAGTATCTGCAACAGGTGTCTGTGCTTTCATGTTGAACAGAGGTGGCACTGACAGAGTCCACCAGGACATGGCCTATACAGCTGGGCGTTCACAGTCAGGTTGCTGCGGAGAACGCACACATGTTCTGTTGTGCGGAGGGAGATCCCTCCATCTGAGTGATGACAGGACAGGAAAACCTCACAGCTGTTCCAGTGTCCGAGGTTTTCACTACAAAGTTTTTTTCTCACTGCTACAATGTCAGCTGGGGGCGACACACTGAGAACCCCCCCCCCCCCCCCCCCCCCCCCTGCTGCCCCTCCCAATGCCACTGAGGCCTTTGGGAAGATCATATCACTTTATGTCCAGCAAAATGTCCAGCAAATGAGCCGAGAACATCCAGATTAGATCTCTCCCATATTTGTGCCTTTGTATATTTGTGCTGCAGGTTTGAACGGACGTGTGCTTGAGGGGATCATCACATTCCTCCCTTTCTTTTTTTTCCCATTCACATTCGAACCCTTCAGAGCAGCTGAGGAGCCGCTCGCACCTGTCGCTCAGGTAAAGAGGAAGGGGATAGAAGTTCTGTAAATACATCTCATTTCACTTTGTTGTTGTTATTATTAATTTTTTTTTTCTCACCGGTGGATTGAGTCAAGTCCATGTGCTTCAGTTCTCTTTGTGTTGTAGCATAGTAAGAAAACAGATTCACATGCTCTAAAAGTCATACACACTGTACAATAAAATCTACAGATATCTTTAAAGCTTTTAGTACATCCAAAGAAACTCGGTGAAACTGCAAAAAAGTTGATTCGCCGATTTTGAAAAGAAAAAGAAAGAAAGAGAAAGAGAGAGACAGAAAAATCTGAATTGCACTATTTTCCGCCCACGTGTTGTTTTTTTTCTCTTCATAATATTTTTTTTTCTTTTTCTTTCAAACTTTTTTTTTTTTTGTTGTTGTTGTTTGCTTTAGGCAATTTTGTTTCTGCCATCACACATTGTAGGATTCCTACTGAAAAGAAAAACGACAGTGTCAAATCTTATTTTACAGAAACTTACTCTCTGTTTGCATGACAAGTGAAACTGTGTCACGCAAAACAATTCCCACAACAATCACCTGGAAAGGAGAAAAGAAAAAAAAAAAACAACCCCCCCAAAAAACTGACAAAAAACAGAGTACAAATCATAGAGGAGTGGGGATGAAGGGGCCGGTGGGTGGAGGAGGAGGAGGAGGAGGAGGAGGAGGAGGCAGTTGTTGGCAAAAATGTACCACAGGTCCAAGAAAGTGTTCTGATCTGGATCTGGTGGTCCCCTCTCATTCCTGTGACACTGTTTGCACGTTGGACTGAGGGCTTCGTTATTTCATGTTAACGACTTGGATGGAGGGAGTGTAGGTACCTGCCAGTCACGCATCACCTTTAGTCAGTCTGATAAACAGTGTAGTCAATTGAGATGCTCTGCTGAAGTCATGACAGGAAATTGATCGTATTTGAGAGCTTTGTCTGTCTGTCTTTTTCCTCACACACACACACACACACACATACACATGCACGAACACACACACGCACGCAAAAAAAGTGCTGGGTTACCATCTGTGAGTGCTGCATCAGTTGGCCAGTAGTCAGCTGGCAGGCAGATCAGACAAAGTGCCCAATATGCTCCCTAATGGCCCAAGTCAGATGAATGAGATCCTGCGTTGTCGCTTTCTTTTTCTTCATTTCTCTTTCTCATATGCACCTCCTCCTCCTCCTCTTCTTCTTCCACTTCCACTTCTCCTCTTTCATTCACTCTTTCCAACTCCCACTTTTTCCTCTCGACTGATTTAACCCCTTGTCAAATTGTTTCCTCGTTCTCTCCGTCTCTGTCTTCCTCTCATTAACCGAGGCCACACACACACACCTCTTGTCACGACCCCACTGCCTCTTATTCACAGGGACATAAATGTGACATAGAGCAGTGCACCACTGCGCCCGGTCCCTTCACACTGCTGAAACTCTAGACTCTCCACTGCAGAGGAAGGGAGGAGGGGGAAAAGGACAATTTGTATTTCATGCTCATATTTTGTGAAGGGTTTGTCATTTTTGGAGCGACTCCCCGTCCGTTCACAGATTACATAGCGACGGGCAGTGAAACTGGACTCCAGTCTAAGTGCCATGTCAGCACAGATGGGAGGTCAGAGTTACATGACAGGAGGAAATCACTGGTGTGTGGTTCTGCAGGGCGATGCTCAGACCACCATGTCAGACTGAGTAAAGCCAGTGCAGTGGGCTGTGGGCTCACGGCGCTCGTATGCTGTTTTCCTTGTGTCCAAAATAAGGGCATCACCAACACATTATTTTTTTTTAAAGAAAGGGAGCAGGGGAGGGATTATGGCAGCCAGCGTGACTAGTAGCTGAGTGATGAGAGCAGGAGGAGCAAGAAGGAGAAGAGACATCAGGAGAGTCAACTAAACTCAAAGAGGTATGTTTTAGTGAATAAACAATATCAAGACAAGTAATTCTGCCTAGCTGTCTGGTTTGTAATGTTTCAAAAAATTTTCTTCTTTTATTTTCTTTCTTTGTTTCTTTCTCTTTCGTCAGTTTCATTTATTATCCGGGTCGCGGGTGGGTCGTATCTTCATCTCCGAGAACTTGAGTGAGTACTGCCAGCCAGTCCAGGAGGACCACTCGATGCCGTCGGCGTAGGAGGTGTGCTGACCGCGCAGGTACTGACCGTTAAGGTTGGAGGTGTGGCAGTTGCGGTACCACCAGGCACCATGGTAGAAGGAGGCGCAGTTGTTCTCCGAGTGGTCGTTGTCCCTGTCTTTGGTGGTGAACTTCATCCCGTTGTGCTTTAGCAGAGAGTCACCTGTGGGGGGGCAACAAAATTGTAATGCCTCAGTACAGATATAAAAAGTATAAGACGTGATAGACAAGTTCAGCTTTGAGGGGAAAAAATGTAGTTTTTAAGCAACTGCTACTGAATCCTCTCAAATCTGATACCGGAAACCAGTAATTAGACGTATCCACAAGTGATTAACGTCAAAATGGCATAAGACTTTTTAATTAATCATTTCTCTAAACAGAGGGAGAGATAATGGAATAAAAATAAATCTCCACAGTTCTCTAGAGTACTGCGTCTCATTAGCTAAAGCAGGAGGTCAGACGGATTTGTAGCCAATTTATCAAAAGGTTCTGTGTTGACCTTTTTATCTCCCGCTTTTTAATAACACCCACCCCGATGATTTGATCAGGATGTCTGTCAGGGAACAGACAGAAATGTCCCACGAGGAGAGAAAAGACATATTTAACAGACAATCACCATATGTTGGCTTCTTATTCTTGTACCTTTTTTTTTTTAGGTGTCTTTTGCAAATGGCACAGATTTGAAGTGAATGTAATAGTTAATGAGGGTGGTGATGATGATGATGATGGGGGGGGGGGGGGGTGACACTCTCCTGGAAACTGTGATTGTGTGGATATGACAGTGATGTAAGAGCACTGCAGGAATGCGGCACAGGGAAGTTGCATCACCCAGGTGCCCTTAATCATGGTCTGCATGGTGATGCTGATCTGCACAATCAAACAGCAGAGCTGAAAAGAGCTGTTCACTATATAGAGAGAGATATCTCTCTGGCAAATTCTCTGCATCGATAAATGCATTGCAAGCTACTACTCTTGGAGGTTCACAAATACAATGAAAGCCGCATCCTTCAGACGCTGCGGTGGACCCAAAGTTTTCAGCAAATGGATGTTCAGAGAGCTCGTGATGTTCAATAAACTCCCCATACCTCCCCTTCCCTCTCTGTCCGCTCCTTTCTTTTTAAAGCAGGCTTCACACTGTGACCAGAAGTGAATAGAAGGATAAAGCTGAGAGCAGAATGAAAGACCGCTCACCAGCCATCAGGTGATGGCTAACAGCTCGTCGGGGCATCAAACAGCCCTTAATTGCCCAGGATGTGGCCGCCCAGCTCCTTACCCTCACGCTCTGTCCCACTCTGCTCTCCATTTGCCATTACCATGGTAACCAGTCAGCGTGAAAAATAATCTGACAGGCATGTCTGATATTCATGTTGCGTGCTGCTCGACATTAGGCGAGAAAAGATAGCGAGGGAGAAAAAAAGAGGGAAAGAAACAGCTCAGTCGTGTCAACAATGGGAGGATGTCCAGAGGATGTAGGAAAGAGGTAAGTGGATGGTAGAGGAGGGGAGTAGGGGGAGTTTGGGGGGGGGTGAAATGCTTAAAAGCTGAAGGCATGGGATGTCACCTTGGTGGCTGGTGGCTGGCAGTTGCCCATTAAGATCCAGCTGCTCCTGGCTCAAATGAGCACCTGTCAGCTGATCGTGGAGCAGCCACAGCAGAGCAAAGTACTACTAATAACAATAATAATAGTAGGACTGCCTAGAGGGAAGCTGAGGTGAGGACATGAGCATCCGGACAGACGTTTGAGTCCCCTTAATTTGACTGCATTCAAATGTCTAACAAGCCGATGAGTTCAAGGTCAGGCTGAGCCGAGGACAGGCCTGGGGGCTTATTCCTGGACATGCACACACACAAAAAAAGACACGACACATTTTCCTCCCTCTCTCTCTCTCTTCCTTCCTACACATTACTCTTAGATACCTCTACCTATTTATTTACCTCTGTCTCTCTCCTATTCTCTCACACCTGTCCCCTTCATTCCTCCACCCTAGTTCCTTCCAGCTCTCCCTCCCTCCCCTCGTCTCTTCAGCTCCATCTCTCATATCTGTCCCCATTCTCTCCGTGTTCTCCGAGCAGAGCTCCCCAAAGGTTCTTTAAATTGCTTCTTCATTTCAACGGCAGGTTTTTGTTTACGCTGCAGGTCAAGCAGTGCAATTAATTGGCAGTAATTTAATCAAGGTGACAGGTAGCTGGCTGGGATCTGATGGTTGGGGAGCAGAGACACAGACAGCGGCAGCAGTCCTCTTACTGTGCCACTGTCTGCATGGTTTAACAAGTGGACACTCCTTAAAAATAACACACTGCTGTTGCACTAAGAGGCAGCATATGCTGGTGCTTGGCTTTAAATTTACCACACTCCTGTGACTTCTGCATTCACAATTAGATGAAATGGAAAAAAAAAAGAAAAAGCGCCAATGCAAAAATAGCATCAACTAATCAGGGTGTCTACGCAGCAGTTCTTGCAAGCAAAGTCAAACTAGTTCACGGAGTGTACGGTACACTATATACCTGCGTTGCCAGAATAGTCCCCCACGGTCAAAGGGTATCCATCATCATCAGGGTCCACCGAGAAGAGGCCCACTCCAAAGGTACCATACTGGGCGTATGCGGTGCTATTTTCAAAGTCCTCCAAGTCGATACGTAGCTCATAGTTCCCCTGGATGGACAGGGCATGGATCTGCTTCAGGCCTGCAGGGACGGGGGGTGGGGTAAGCGAGACACAGACCAAAACAATCCATTACAAAGTACTACCATTGTTCTCAGCAAACAATATGGGGCTATTTCAGAAGCCTCTCAACGCTGTACATTTTCTGGGAAATAAGATGTAATATGGTTTTTGTCCCATTTAGAGTCTCCCGTTGCATGTGTAGGGTTTCTTTCCAAAACAAGATTAGAGTTTCTAAAGTGTGCAGAGCCTCTGCTGCTGCTTGTAGCGAGGACAGAGACCAGCTGAATCAATAAAGGTGATTTTTTTTTCTTTAATGAGGTTATGACACAAATGATTAAGCTTCCTTTCACGCTGACATGCAGCTGGAACCATTAATCTATAGTTTAAGGTATCAACCTCTATTGACATCACCACTAATCACATTCAGTGTGTTCGAAATAAACATCCACCTTTAGCTACATTTAGCAGAAATAACCAGAGTCTGCAGCCTGTGAACTTGTCTGGAGTTGCTCTCAACTTTCTAGGACAATGATGCAGCGGATCAAACCACTGTGATGCAGACTCAACTCTTGAGCATCGTTACTGTTGTAACTTTCAGAAGATATTATCATTTTAATCAAATTTACAAAGTGCAAAGTACAATTCCTCCTTTGTCCTTCCCAGGAGTTTGACTCTGAAGGCAGAGCGTCCTTGTAAAAGCTTCACAAGGTTATATGTTTTGTCAAAAGTATTTCTAAAAAGATTAAACTTCAAAAAGAAAACACTCTTTTCTATCCAGGACAGGGAACTGGCTTCGTGAACCAAATCTCATTCCTCCACATGAGAAGGTAAAAAACAAAACAAAAACACGTGTCTAAAACTTGAGATTAATTCCCCCTGCTGTCTCTGAACATCAAAGACAGTGACCTGACTTGATATTAAAAGTTATCGTTTTAATAGCGAAGAAAGAAATTTTAAAAATTTAACAGCAAGGTCAACAACATCTGTGGCCTCTGGATAATGAACAGATACAGAACTCTCTCTCTCTCTGTCTCTCACTCTCTCCTGCTGCTGCTGCACTAATGTGGTAATTTCAGTTCCCCTCAGGTCAGCTCAGGAGAGAGAAAAATATAACCGCTGTGTTTTCATATAGTATGTTTTCTACCAAAAATTAAAAAAAAAAAAAGAAAAAAAAAAGGTGTAACATGTGGTTGGACTCATCATTAGTGCAGGAGCAGCTGGACGCACACGACTGGTTCAAAGAGTTGTTTTCAGCTTGTGCATGTAAAACTAATTTATCATCATTTGTTTGAGGGGAACGAATGTTTTCACAAATACTCCACTGTGCTGTTGCTGTTGCTGTGTCTCAGCTCTGTGAGATTCAAACTTGCCGTCTCTTCGTTGGATGCCCTGAGCCGATCTTTTAATTGTTGCTCAATCCTTTAGAAAGAAGAGTGTTTAAGACAGAAAGTGCCCAAAGGGAAATAAAAAAAAGAAAAGCTTTCCATCCCTTCTTCCCTTCTTCCTTGCCCCCCGTCCTGCTCCATGTTTGCCCCCGCTGCGCTGGAGTGATGGTGCTTCCCAGGGCAAGTTTCCCCTCTACTGGGTTGATCAAAGCTACAAGAGGAATAGTGTGTCAGGCAGAAAGGAGCAGGAGGAACTCAACCTGGGTTCCTTCGACATGAAAATCCAAGGCAGGAAGACAAACAAAAAGTGAACTCAGCCTCGAGACTCTAAAGCAGCCCCCCCCTGCTCTGTGCTTACCAATGCACTCTATACATTTGGAGAGCTTGTTTGGGACTGCAGCTTTTTGATGAAGCTTCAAAGGCTGCTCGGTTAAAAACAGTGGATTTTAGAGCATGTATAAGACAGTGTTGGCTGCAATCACCGGCTCATGGTCTGTTTTACTGTAATGTTACTGAGAATCAGCATGAAAGCTGTGGCGCCACAGGAAGGAAGCTGTTTTTTTTATGGCACCTAACGCTGTCATATTACCACCTACGGCAATCATCACCTTCACAAATGAAACTCATTCTCCCTTTTAAAACTCACAAACCTCAAACTGACTTTGCCTAATTTGAATTCTGCCGTTGTGCGTGAATTGCACTCTGAGAGCACCTTGTCTGAAGTTGAGGGCTAATTTGATGACAAACACAGCTGAAAGAACCTATTATTATGCAGACACAGAAGCTTGCAGTCTGGGCCCATGCAGGCTCTTAGTTTGGATTTAATCTTGCCCAATGGGAGGTTGATCCTGCTCTTTTCATTTTCACAGTGGATCTGTATATTGGAGGAGAATTCACTCATTAACACGTCCGTATACGTGTACCATGCGCCCTGTTTATTCTCATACAAGAATATAAATACTCAAGTGCACATGCAGCAGAGGGGAAGGGAGGACGCACGCAGAGACACTCACATAAAACACACTTTCCATGCGCATTCATAGAAACAAAAATGGCTCACTTGCAGAAATAGTTTTTCTGTCGTTGCCCTCTGAGAAAAAGTATCAATCCACACAAACACCTAAGGGAAAAGTACCCTGGAGTGATTTGACAAACTTCAAAAGAAAGACTTGTTTTCTTTTTCTGCAAAAAAAGAAAGAAAAAGAAAAATATACCAGATGCAACACAACTCTATTTAAAGACTCTGTGGCTTCAAACTGTATTTACATAACTTTAATTCACACACTAATTAAAGCCCCAGAGAATCTCAGCGAGACTCTAATTCAGAATAATTAAGGGGGGAGACGAGTGAAATAACAGCAGAGACGACTCTGGTTAAAATCTAAATGCTCAGGTGTAGCTCTCTGTTAATTAAATGCTATTGTTAGGTTATTTAAAATGGGTTTTAATACAAGGGAGAATTTTGAGGTGTTTTGCTTCAGTATTAACATGCTGATTGCTCCGTTGGGGAGAAGCTCTTTTTCCTCTTCTTACTGATTTGCCATTAAATGGAAGCTTAGCAGAGAGTCAAAAAGCTCCTGTCCTCCTACGCGCTTTAGATGGGCAATTAGAGTATCTATTCTTTCCTCCCTTTTATTCTGCAGAGCTTTACTGTATATCTGGGCCATATTAAGGTCTGTTGCTTTTAATTGCTGTTTGTCCTCATGTGCTGTCTACCTTTTCTTCTTTTTTTTTTAGCATATTCTTCTTCTTCCTTTTTATCATTGTTATTATCATCATTATTATTATTATTATCCTACTATATATGAATGTAAATGTTTGTCCCAACACTGTTGCAGAAGTTCCCACAGTTGTGTTTAACTTGCAGGTGGCTGCTGTCCAGCTGCTCTGAGACTGAGCTGCTCTTCCATCATTTGGGGTCATTATCTCATTGTAGGACGAACTGTGTTACCTGCTTTTCCTCCACCAGTTCCACTTCCTGCATTGTTCTATGATGCATCAGAGGGAGTGGTGACATGCTTTATTTATATTCCTTGTTCTTTTTTTTGGTTTGTTTTTTAAGGAATACACACTTTTGGAGAGTCTATTGATCGTTTTGGTCCGAGTGTTATTGATTGTTTTATGTACGTGATCCACGTCAAAGAAACTTTTCTGTTACAACAGACAATGAAGTTTTCTGACCCTGACTGGTGCTGTCATAGCCCACAGACGCTCTGTAAGTTATTAACTGTCAGGAACTGTTCCCACTAACATTCAGAAAAGTGTGAGTTAACCAAGGAGTCTATAGCTGCCTTAGCACTTTGAGCTATCATGCTAATGCACCTGCAAACATGCTTGATCGCCATCATTTCATGTTAGTATGCTATCATTTGCGCAAAGTACAACTGATGAGAAACAATGGTTTAAACCACAGTATAGGGCAAATGAAAAATAAAATGATACTTTGAGAAGAAGGGCAGCACAGTGGTACAGCGCACTGTAAACTCATGGAGAGAAGGGTCTCTGACTTCCTCCCACTGTGCAGAGACATACATATAGTAAGGCTACACTCTAAATTGCCCATGGTTGCGAGTGTGTGTGAGGTTTGTCTCTGTGTGTTGGCCCTGTGAAAAACTGGTGGTCTGTCCAGGGTGTACCCCACCCTCACAGTATGTCAGCTGGGGTTGGCTCCGACCCCTCCAATGACCCTGCTCAGAGAGCCAATGAATGGATGGAATAGATGGAGGGAAAAAACCCCCAATCCTGCTTCACTGACAGGTGATGTATTCATGTACTAGTCAGAGTAACAATGAAAAAAAAAATTAAAGTATACTTTGACCAACAAATAACAGCGCTGTGCTCTGTAGCTGTATCAGAGACCTTGAGTCGACGCTGAATTAGAAACCTGGGCCCTCAGGGGCCCTGAAAGCATCAGCTTGTCTGATTCAATTACACTGTGTGGCAATAACTGAAACAGTAATGGCCTGAGTGACTCCTGATTTCTTTCGTAGCACTCAGGTCTTGCAGAGGGGCCCTGTGTCAAAATCTAGTTTTAATACCCATGAATATTTCAGTGTTAATACTTAGTACCTCCTACATTGTGCATATTCTTAAACCAACGTGTTTAGCCAAATTATCACAAACTAATTATGCAGGATACCTGGGGCAGGAATACCGAATGGCTTCTATGACTCTGGGCAAAGTGTGTGCGTGTGTGTGTGTGTGTGTGTGTGTGGCTTTTGAAGAGGCTCACTGCTGTCCTGGAGCCCCCTGTTGGGTGAATCCAGCCGTGCCCTCAGATGCACCTTTCTTCAGTTAACAACAATGAGTTCACATTTTAAGGCTCCTTATTGTGCTCTCCAACACTTCAAACAACAAATTCTCAACGGGTCGTAGTCCTCAGATAAATCTCTGTATCACACAACCTGTATCACAGAAGCGCAATTACTCAGTGTCATCTCAGATGAAGATAAATAACACTGGCACAAAAAAAAATAAACAAATAAGTAAAAAATCTGCATCTCATTTTGAGCAATCAATGTGTTCAGTGATAAGGAATCTCATTTGGACTGCACCTGATTAACAAGCACATTGACGAGAGAGAAATCTTTAAGTGTTCTTTGCCGTTAAATCATCTGTGTTGTTACTGACTCCTTTACACTGTCTGCAAACAACTGTCTCACTGCTGGTAGCTGAACATCACCTTCGTCACGTCCATTTTTATCCTCTGTGCTACACATGAAAATCAGGCTGCCATTATATTTAGAGCAAGCTGATACATGCGGGAGCAAACTATTGGTTTCCCTTTGGTGATAATGACAATAGAAATGATATATCTCTGCAATTACCTCATTAAACTAGGTCATGGTAATCCATAACTCATTTTCACACTTCTGAGGGCTATAGGAAAGAGGACAAATTCAGCTTGTTTAGAACATGAAGCCAGTAATTTGTCATTTTTATCTTTTATTCATTCTGAGAGGGCATGTTGTGTTCTCCGCAACTAAAGTGAAACAAAGCTCGAGCCTCCCTGACATTGATTAAACCATTACCACCAGAGATTCCTGCTTCTTAAATGTGATTTTTACAGCTAATGAGACTGACATCAATGACTTGATTAAAAATGTAGAAGACCTCCGTGAGATGTCTCCGTGATGCTGCTAAAAGGCCCAAATATTAATGATTTATTTGCTTTTATTTGAAAAGTATGTAGGGAAATGTATTGGATGCTTTTAGGGGACGGGTTGCAGTCCTGTGCTCTCGCTGTCTCGGCGTAGAGCGCAGCACTACGGGGCATAAAGGAAAAAGAACAAAAAACAGATCTCTAAACCCAACAGAGAAATGATTACACTCCTCTTTGCCGCTTGTGACATTTCTCTAAGTTAATTATTCATCATGCTTTTCTCTCTCTACTGCTGGGGGGCAGCTCCCGAGACAGTTTCAGCTGAAAAGGAGGAAAAGGAGCAGCACTCTTCCATCCCCTCCTCCTTCCACCATAACTCAACCCCTTCCTCATTTTTTTCCCTCCCTTTTTGTCTTTCTTTTTCTCTCCTCCTCTCCATCCGTCCTGCTTAATCTTCCTGTCAAGCTGTTTTCCTCAACAGAGATTCAGGACAGGAGGAGGAGGAGGAGGAGGAGTTAAGAGCGAAGGTGGGCTATTTCCGTAAACCACAAGGACAGTCGTCGCTGTGCCCTTTGCCACCGGGTGCTCAGCTAGGTGAAGCAGCTAGGTGAGCACACATCTGCTGAAAAGCTCGCTGTCGTCTGCTCTCAGGGAAAAAGAAAAGGCTCGCTATCGTCGGGTCTCCTTTTGTCATCAAAAGATAGAAGCACAGGGAGAAAAACAGAGACAGGTGTGTGCTGAACTCCTGGGCTTGCTGCGACCCCTGGGAGCCAACGCTGACATTTGGCGGGACAAAGAAATTTAAGACGAACTGTCACAACTGTGACGTATCTTCTCTGTTTGCAAGTTTCATCTCGCAAATTCCCATTCAAGACTTTATGTCAGTTTTTTTCAACTCTGGTGAGAGACTTTGATGTTTAATGTCAGCTATAAGGAGGGACACACTGGTTCTGATGCATGCATTTTTCTGCTCCGCTGTATACGCAGCTTTGAAGTACAAGCTCCTGATCCCTCATGTTGAACAAATATACAGAGCATAGAAAGTGTGAGTCTTTTAATCATACCCACTCGCTTTCCTCTATGAACGGTGACTGTTCACACTGACTGGAGATCAAATGATATATAGCCTGTTATGGGTGGCAACATGGGCTCAATTCTTTCATGTGTAACAGGAAGAGAATGTGTGTTTTTTTTTTTTTTTTCCTACCAGGCTTCATTGCACTCGTGAACACATGCAAAGTGCAGAGGAGGCTGATTCCACTATATCAAGAGGGGGGGGGGGGGGGGGGGATCTTAAGACCGAATACAGAATATTCTTAAGATGACTGAACATTTCAGCAGCACTATTTGCTCAGCAGCAAACACATGGCGCCGTTCCCCAGGCTGAGTCTAACTTGGGAATAATGATCTTGGGAATGTTTGCTCACTTCGCCCACAGCGCCCTTGTTACAGCTCTCAGGAGTCACTTGCTTCATCTTTTTTGAAGATAGATACATTTTGCGATATATTATTAATACATATTGTTTCCTTTTGAATCCTTATGGGTTTCCGAACAGACAAAAGCTGCATATTTCAAGAGCTGCTGCCTTTTGTCTTTCTTTCTTTCACCAAATTAAATCCATCCAGCAGCTTTAACAGGAGTCTTCTCCTGGCAAGGCAGACGGAGGTGGTTCAGCATGACTGCAGGTGTGGAGATGCGCCACTGTAGATGCGATGAATGGTGTGTATGTGTGTAGGATGACAGCGTGAAGAAGGAATTACACTACTAATCTGCAACTCTTTCATTTTGTGAACCCCGGCTGTTCACAGAGATGTTGATACTATAATCATGATGGTAGCATGATGCATCTAAATCAAGTTGGAAGCCCGGGCTGCTGCTCATTATCATTTCACGGTCAAGGGTCATATTTAAGTGAACGGCATGTAAAGCCAAAGTTATACAGGATCACAATGGCAGGCAGCTATTGAGAGCACAGCTGTGGCAGTGCCAGTCCAACAGTGCTATTAAGTGATAGAGAGAGACAACCAGTGGAGAGAAAGTTATTATGCTGGTGTTGTTCTAATGTAAGGTGTAATTAAATGTTAATCCGCCATGAAATGTGTGTACGCTTTACGCTGAAATTCAGCATCAGGGACGAGTCTGGCTGCAATAAAACAGTTTTAAGGAGACAGGAGTATTTTGGTGGGTTTCTGCCTTTTTTTTTATCTGCTTAAAGTAACAAAATACAATAATTCAGCAGCCTCGTTGCATAAAGTGAGGATAATATAAATCAGCAGGGGTTTGCAAGTGGGAGTGATCAGAATCAGTTGCTCCACTATTACCTCGATGACTTTTACGATTCCAGTCTTATTGCTGGAAATGTTTTACACCCCCTGATATTCAGATACACTTCTAATCCCCCCCCCCCCCCACCCACCCACCATGAATTACCACCAATGCACATGCAGGATGTGGAGGAACTTTGGAGCTTCATGAAAGGGAAGCGAATATTCGTCATTTATAATTCCTCTGATTTTCAGAATATATGAACTGCCATAACTAAACTGGGCGGCACAGTGGAGCAGTGGTTACTCCGGCTTCCTCTCACAGACCAAAGGCATGCAGGTTAGATTAATTGGTGACTCTGAAATTGCCTGTAAGTGTGAATGGTTGTCTGCCTGTATATTAGCCCTGTGACTGACTGGCGAACTGCCCAGGGTGAACCCCGCCTCTTGCTCTAAGTCAGCTGAGATAGGCTCCATCTCCCCTGCAACCCTAGTGAGGATAAGTGGTACACAAGATGAACGAAAAAATGAATGAACTGGCAAAACAGAAGAGTAAAGACATAGTGAACATTACACATGTGATAGTGATGTGTAACCTAACCCTCAATCAATGTATGTAACTTAAGATGCCTAACAGTGACTGACTAATCCAGTACATACAGTACAACAAGGTAATCACACCTCTGATACACAAACCTAAATATACATACATCAGTATATGGGTGCAGAGGTGAAGCTAATAGCAGAGCTAAGAGCAGCATTTTTGGGGATTTAAGATGAAGGTAAGAAACCTATAGTGGCACGGGCTACAATAACTGCAATAATGTTACACCCAATATCATATGAAGCCCTGTTTGTCCATTACTTTTCCCAGTCTAACTTTTCTCCTCCAACACTTTCAGCCACAGCTGTTTATCCATTCCTCACTGTATCAGACATTCAACGGTTACATTCATCAAACTATTTGAACTGTCAGTGTTTCTCATGCAGCCCACCTATCTATTTCAACCAAGACTTGTCTGTGGAAGTCCTGTCTTGTATCTGACTCAGTATGTCAGTAGATATTTCCTATAAATCAAATTCCTATGTCCTTCATTTTTCACATAGAGTTGAGCTACACCATGAGCTTTCCCTGTAGCCTGTGGGAACAGCAGCATTATAAAGCACTGATTGACAGTCGCTGCTCTATGGCATTGGCGTGATTATGCCTTTGATGATGATTGAAGATGATTATCTTTGACAGAATTACATTGTATAAATGTAAAAATGCAAAAGCCCAGGAGCTATTTCATCAAGCGGTTATAGTGAGAATCTGTAGATGTGTAAAATGTTTTATTTCTCTCTCTCTCTTTTTTAACAAATGATGAGATGTCTGCGACTACATCATGTCTCTGCTCGACTTCCTCCTGTTGCCAGCTCACTGAAATCTCTCCCCCGGCTGTCACTCCCATCTCTGTCGCAGCACATCTCCCAGTACTCATCTGAAATGAATGAGCAGTGGTCGCTGTGTCTCTGCTGTTGCTGCTGCTGCCAGTGTGAAGTCACAGTGAGAGACAGAGGAAAGCGACAAGTTTGCACATGTTTCTTATAATGCGGCTCGAACAATTTAATCCTTTGTTTGTATGGTTCAGCTGAGCTTGATTTACAGCACCTGCCACGCCGGCATCCATCTGCTTTGAAAACCTCTTCATCCTTGCTCCTGCACTTTCTCCACTCTGACTATTATTAATGAGCAGGTACATTATATTAATTGATAAGAAGAGGCAGGGGATGGTGCGACACGCTAGATGCAAAGCTAATTGGCGGGACACAATGATGTATGGTTGTGATGAGTCTTTATTAAAACTAATCATGTCCTATCCGACTAATATTTCCACCATTGTTTAACCAAGCAACCATGGCAATTAGAAATCCATCAAGAACACATACTCACTCACACACGACACACTATGTTGTCATATATAAACCTACAGATCTTCATTTTAAATGAACATATAAAAGAGTTATTTCACCTCATCACTGTCATCCTCCTTGTTTACTTCCTTGTCATCATCTCTGTGTTTCACTCCACATGGAATTGACGTCCTGGTATAATATATTATACATAAAACATTGCCTTTGCTCTAAGAATAATTCATGCAGACATAATTGAGCGCTGAAGCAGAAGTCAAAATGTCTGCTATGACTATGCTGTTGACAGTGATTAGTGACGGTAATAATACCGTACATGCCGTTTGGATTCACGTGTTGACAAATGTTTGGGTTAGTGAATTGTGCATTTGAAGGCATGAGTGAACAATAATAGGTACTCAGGGATAAAAAAAAAACACTGTAAAAGCTTCAATGTTGTTCACATATTCTCCAGGTGCAAATATGTAGTTAGCTTTTCCCTAATAATATTATTCAGTGGGGGCGAGGCACTGACACATACACTGCATTTGTTGACTATAATGTTGCATTTAAGGTCTATTATGTTACACTTGTCCAGTGTTAATGTGCAGAGGGAGATATATTTGTACTTTTAAGTATTAAAACTCATCTCAATGATCAGAGGAGATTGTTGTTTTCTAAGTCAGCCAGTGAAAATATAGAAAATTTAAGGTAAATACTCAGAAAAACCAAATCCTGCAAAGTTGGACAGTGGCTGCATGTGGGTGGGGCTCAGTACATGATGGTGACTGTTGTGACATCACAAAGTCACAGAGGTCTAAATGGCTTGTTTTAAGACATTAAAGGGGACATATTATGGAAATATCTTTTTTGAAGGCTCTTTAACATATATTTGGGTGTTTGTCTTGCCTTCTGGCCCCAAAATGTAAGAATTAACAAAAAAACACTGCAATCTTCAGGCTCCACAGGTTGAAATCCATCTGGTTTGTTGAACTGCTCCCGCAGTTGTCCGATAATGATGTCATTAGTTTTCCAATTTGCATAACACCACCCCTACCTGGTACTGGTAGAAGGGGTGGGGCGGGGCTAGCAGTGGTTCATTTGCCTTTAAAGGGACAGGGCACTGAAACAGACCGTTCTGAACAGGGTTATTTTGAGCGGATGAAAAGAGCTGTGATATTTGATCCTTGAGGTATTTTGACTGAAGCATGTCACAGATGTGTCTTTAAGACACCTGGGAACAATTTTGATCTGTGGAAAAGGGACATAATATGTCTCCTTTAAAGCATTTCTGAACACAGGGTATGTGTATTTCTCTGTGGACTGAGGCTTTGACACAATTGCAGTCATATAAAGCACAGACCTGCTTTAAAGTGAAAAAAGGACATGGAAATCTCACTTTATACAATATCGGACCTTTAACATCTATTCGTCTACTTCCCCTAAGCAATTCACTGGTGCTCATCACGTTTCGAGAGTTTTTAAGGGCATCATATGTGCACAAGCGTGTGGAATATAATCCCACTGCTCTACTCATGATGCTCTTAAAAAAAAAAAAAAAAGCAACATGACATGACATGAAAATCCTCAGAGTTGCTGGGTCTTGTCCCAGCAGCAGTCAAGCCAGGCTGCTTGTTTATCCCACTCAGTTTAGATTCATTTGTCAGTGATGAAGAAGAAGGACAGGTAACTCATGGGTGACACAACAAATTTTGAATCTCTAAAGTCATGCAGATTTCAGTGTTGGTTAGCATCACATAACATTAATTTTGTCTGATACTAGATCGCTCAGATAGGTGTCAGGTTTGCTTTCAACGTCACGCCTCTGTGAAACTAAATGCTTCCAAATGCCATCCACCGGGCAAAATAAAAGAGGGGATTTTGCTCAAGTGGCAGGATTAGAGTCATAAAATCATGAGAGAGAAGAATGAGAGCCAACAACCCATCACATCTGATATCGTCAGAAATTAACCTTTGGGGTGGAAAGACTGAGCCAAGAGTGGTGAGGGGAGATACGAAGGGAGGGGGGGCGGGTGTGTGTGGAGGAGAGAAACAGAAGCAGGTAGAGAAATGCTGAGAGAGCTGGCAGGCCTGTAAGGCTGTAATTCAGGGAGAAGACCACATTAATATTTAGAGGGGCTCTCAGGTAAAACAAAATGAGCAGATCCGGCCCACCTTTATGGGAAAGACTGGCAACAGACAGGGCATAAAGATCCAGCAGGTATGCATGAGTCATACTGACACAAAGCTTCAAGGTTTTGCAGCAGAAGACACAATTGTTTCAGAGGGGGAGTCGATTTGCATTAGAAAAAATCAACTCAACAGTAACAGGCTACAGCATGGGCAGTACCCACAGTGTGAGCCTGATACAGATCCATCCACAAGTGGTTTTCACTTTTTTATTTCTCTTTTTTTATTTTATCAGGTTCAAAAAATGTTTTGAACCTGATCTGAAAACAGATCTGTGGCGGAAACAATCCAAAATAAACCTCGGCATAATCAGGTCTGATTCAAAAGATGGGCGACCCAAATACAGAGAGAGAGAACACCAGCACAGGTAGCAGCGAGAACTAACAAGCAGCCACTTTTGAAAAAAGCAGCGTCACAGCACTTTTAGCCTTGCGAGGAGAGTCCAGAATGAAACAGCTCTGAGTGGATCACTGACATTGATGGTCCCAAGAGTATGAATCCTACTCACTTTGCCTTTAGTCCCACCACATATGTCTTGACAACTATCACATGGATCAACGGCACCTAATAAGTTAATGACTTGTCTTTAGCTCAACATCATAGTTGACACTGTCTTATGGAAGATATCCACATCTGGCCCTGTCGGTGATTATGATGCACCACATGAACAGAGCTGACAGAGAATCCACTTGGATTCACTTGGGTATTAAATATTTTAACTACTACTAGACCTGAGACCTGCTGCAGAAGAGATGCACCCAGACCTGACTATAGACTGAACAGAATTTGTTACTGGGCTGAGTCCTGTGAGAACCTGTGAAGACCTCTACTATAGGCTTCCTAATCTGCCCTGATGGGTTGAGTCCTTAGGGGGCTTAAAATGGTAAAAAAATAAAGAAAGAAAGAAAGAAAGAAAGAAAGAAAGAAAGGAAGAAAGGAAGAAAGAAAGAAAGAAAGAAAGAAAGAAAGAAAGAAAGAAATGCATTAAAAAGGAATACTGAGCTGCAAATCCAACTCAGCAAAGAGAATGCGTGAGATGAGAGAGGGAGACAGTGACAGAGAGGGAAAACAGAGGCAGGGAGCTGTGGAGGAGCAAGGGATGATGAGCATGGAAAAGAGCTGTGAGATGCTACGAGGACTTTGATCATGGGCACATGATACCATTAAGGCTGGGCAAGGGCAGTGTGATGGCCATGCTAAGCCCCTCCTCTGATTCCAGGGTCAAAGTAATGAGGAGCTACAGGAACACAGAGAGAGAGAGAGAGAGAGAGAGAGAGAGAGAGAGAGAGGAAGAGTGAGACAGAGATTGTCCAAATGGGCCACACATCCTCAGACCCTCCAGTGCTATTTGCTTGTAATGAGGTTGGTGGGAGTTCAGTGCCAATTAAGCGACAGGCATCATTAGAGTTTGATGATTTTTTTTTCTCAATAAAGAGTCATTACACTCTCCTTCAAATGTTAATACTGTCAACAGCAAAGCTTTTTCTGACCTTTTAGTCGAATAAAAATATCCACAAAAGTCATGACTGATGGAGGAAAACGAGGCCTAAATAGAATCCAGATTATGGTGTTTAAAAACCGGGGGGGTTGCATAAATGCTGTCAAGACTGAGCTGAAGAGTTTAATGAAAAGAACATTTCTATCCTGAGCTTCCCATAATACAGTGTAAAGCAGCACTGAGGTGACAAACATATGTATAATTCAGTGAGTTACTGTAGCCTCACCCTTATTTAGATCATTGTGTTGAGATGTTGTGCTTATCTTAGCTCAGAGGAGGCAGTGCAGCATTAATAATGATGGATAGTTAACTTGCAGATGATCAGGGGTGGTGATGTTTAGGAAAAGCTGTGTATATCTTTACAGGAAACGCATACAAACAATGTAATAGGTAAGCAAACTGAAAATGAGATTATCTGGTCAGAAGCTGAGTCCTCTGCTATAAAGAGTTTCCTGTCACTGTCATTAGAAGGTCCATTCAATCATCCCTCAATCAAATTTCAATTACCCCATCTGTGCTCATTCAACATTCCTTTATGAGAGGACTCTGCTCATAAATTTTTACATCTTCTGGAAAATAAAATTCCCCTCTCATTTTTTTTTTTTTTTTTGAAGAGCCTTTTCTGCAGTATGAGCCAAACCAGACTTTGGTACCAGCACAAGTAGGGAAGGTGGAGGAATATACCTGTAGGCTGGGGATGAGAGGCATCAAATAAAGTACCTGGGCCTTGTGGAGAGGGCTTTGAATTGCTCTGGTCCTCATACATATCGAAATTACTGGCAGAATTGCTGCAAATTACAGCTATCTCCACTCCAGCAGTGCAATCTAGTGCAGATGGAGTGTCTGCCAGGGTACAGCCGCACCAATCAGAGACAGCGTACCCTCCTGAATAAAGCAGAGGCAGAACTGGAGGCCGAGGCATCATTGTGTCAGCATCAGGACTGATTGGCAAAGCCTCAGCTGGCTGGCTGACTGGATCCCTGGACAGCCAACATCAGTGTGTCGGACTCACTGAGGAGGAATCGCACTCTTGAATAATTGATTGGATATGAATGCAGTATTGGATGAGCTTAAACTGAAAACACTTACATGTGCTCTAAATAATAGATTGCAAGGGATTGTAGTTTATATTGCTCTTTGTCATGCGGGATACGGTATCATATCATATATTCTTGTATTTCCTGACAGCTGTGCTTGGCACACATCTCATTCAGTTCCCCTGGTGTGTCTTGACTGGTGCTCTGTCGCCTGTGCTGCCACCTAAATTGACATCTTAAATATATTTAATGCACATGTACACATGTAGTCACAGTTCAAAGTCCATATACTGTGGTAATTAGGTCTCTTTAAGTGTTCCATGTGGAGCAAGGGGACTTCTGCTGCTTTTTCCCCAGTGAAGAAGAGGAGTGGTCGCACTGCACGTATCATATACTCATGCATATTTAAAAATGTGTGTTAAACGTGTATTAAATATTAAATATGCATTTATCAGCATCAGGATTTGCAGATCAGTGGGTATGTATGAAGTGAGTTTGAATTGCAAAGGGCAAAACCAAAAAGAGAAAGTGAAGCTGAAAGTAACTCTCTCAAGGACTTTAAAGCAAGTTTGATCAATCAACATAAAGGAATGTCAAATGTGCCAGACTATGCCAATATATAGCACCCTACACACCCATAGACACAGACACTTTGTCTCTGATGCATCATTTATATGCATCTTTGTTGCTGAGTATTGTACTTTTCCAAGGATATATAAGTTTTAAGTGAATAGTCAGTCATTTTTTTTAACTGTATTGTCACACATTAAAGATAATGCTAGCAACATTGCAGAGGTTGTGCTACCCCATGAAAAGGTTTTCTCAATTATAATTTTGGGGGGGGGGGGGGCTGCATGGTGGAGAGCCAACAGGCGGTACGACCCACTTGGGCACAATGTGTGGGCAGACACTGACTGTAAAGAGCTGCACCAGACATATCAAAACAACTGGTTTCCTAATGATAGGGTAGCTCATTTTTATTTTCGCTCAATATGTTGCAACTGTGTTTTGAAAGGTTCTGCAATTACAGAATTACTGTATTACTAAAAACTGAATCATAAATATGCATTTTATTAAAGATACTTTACAATTATGGAGTGAGCATGGAACTTCTACTGTATGAGGGCATTACAGTCCTGGAGAAGTGGGTTAAAGGACCAGGGCGCAGTAACTAGGCAGAATCTATTGATAGAAATGGAATATAGTATGCATAATTATATTAGTGCATCATTAGTGTATAATCACCATGTTTCTACAGTAGCCCAGAATGGACAAACCAAACACTGGAGAGAGCACCTTTACCATATTTACATTAACTTCACTGCCTTAATGCCACAAAATCCTACACAGAGGTCGGGGAGGGGATGACATATTTTTCGGGTAAGTTTGATTGGTTATGTTATGGCTAAATAAAGACTGAATGGCAAATGTAGAAAATGAAATCTAGTCAAGAACTAGTTCTCTTACAAGATGCTCTAACATAATTAAAAGTTCAAATATGCAGCATTTACCTGCTGCATACTGGAATTGATGAGTATACAATGAGTATACAATGAGTATACAATGGTAGAATAGACACTGGTTGCTGTACATCCTTAAAATCCTCTTTAATGAGCTAAGGTGATGCATCTATTATTTTTTATATAATACAATGTTCTGTGCATAAAGAGCTGTTCTGGCAGTGCTTCGCAAATAAGGCATTGACATGACAACGCGAGTGGTTAATGAATCGTTAAAAAAGAGGCACCAGCTAACTAGCACAGAATTAAATGGGGCTCACTGATATGTTGTGGGATATGTAAACTGACAACTTGTTTATCCGGTGGAGTCTGGGGAGTCGAATGTCACCTGCTGTAAACAGCTCTTAGACTTCTGAATCCGATATTAGCCTGCTGATGCGGAGCAAAGCAGGACTGGCTCTATATCCTGAAACAGACGAATGGCAAATGATATTATCCCAAATAATTTCAAAATGTCCAAATAATTCTCACAACATGGTTAACAAAACTACTGTGAGACGCTGATGGAACGGAGAGTTTTCACAACAAAGTGATGGGAGTTTTCTTCCGGAAACAATGGAAGTGACACACAGGGATTGATGGTGAGCGCCTGGTGGAATAATGAGGCTATTTATTCCCTCTAACGGGAACAGAGAGAGTTCAGGGGGAGACTGTGTAGAGCCTTCTGCAGAGTTTCTCTAAGCTGTGACCTTCCTGCAAGGTAGCAGCCTTTATTGACTCTACACCAGCTTCACATCAGCCTTTTATGCACACTGTGGCTGTGCATGTATATAAGCCTGTGCTTACTTTCCACATTTATGCATGTATCTGTGCAACTAGAGGTATAGAAACCACAAATATATGAAATAGTTTCTAGGATGAATCACCTAGCTTTAGCCCGTCTTTCACACCATGCTTCCTTTTGTACGTCATGTCCTTCTTCATCATCCTACTCCTCCTTGACTTAATCTCCGCTAACATTGCTTATCTGGTTTCTTTTGCCAGCTACCTGTGCTCGTCATCTCTCCAATTTCTTCACCTGACATTTATGTCTAATTCCCTCACTTAATATATAATGCAGCCCATTTACACAAAACACTGTCCGCCTGCGGGTATCAGAAAAGGCACGCAAATGAAAGTCATGCTTTTAAATGAGGCAGAAGCATTGTCCATCTATTAGAGCCTGCAGTAATAAATCTCCCAAAGAATGATCGATCGGCATTCTATCCCCCTCTCTTCTCTAACCTGTGGGTGGTGAGCGGCGCTGACCCCTGACCTTGCTTCTGTCTGTGGTACTGCTGCCAAGCTGAGAGAAGAAGCAGCGAAATAGTGATTGGAGCGTCTGGCAGATTTCTACAGATGAACTATTGACAGGGAGGTCAGGGCACATCTGCAGCAATTGTTTCAGCCGTGTGTGTGTGTTTTTTTTGTATACTCCTCGGTCTGGAGTAATCAGTGCTGCTGCCTTCCCTGGGTGTTTCTGCAGGTTGGTGATCTAATTCCATCTTGGACCTCAGGGTTATGTACAATAAAGGTTGAGGGGAGGGAGGTTGTTTATGAATGGTGCCCATGAGTATGATTGAATATTTATTCAAACCCTTAGCCTTTCTTTTCATGGCCATGCCAACCTTCCCTAGCTTGTTTCAAGTGCACAAAACTGAGGGTCCACAGACAAGATGAAAAAAAAAAGAAAAAAATACACAAAATAAGGCAAAATGGGCCGCCATTCTCACAGGAATTGTGATGTTCTTTGATTTGTGCTCTCTTTTGTAGATACAGTCCTCTTTAGGTTTTCTACTGCGTGACAAGAATATAAATACAAGCCTCAGGATGCTGCATTGTGGTGGAGGAAAGCTGTGGAGGATAAATGTGTGTAAGGAATGTGTTTGTGCATGGGTCCAAGGGAAAGAAAAAGATTAGGAGGAACGAAGGAAGAGTAAAAAAAAAAAGAGGAAGAGTAGAGAAACAGCTGCATAAGGTAAATATGCAGAGCGACTCGGTGGAATGTGTTGGTACATTTTCTGACCGTGTGAATCAGACGATGGTCAGGATTACATGTGCACCATGCAGACAGGTAAATCACCAGATACCTGGATACCACCTACGCAACAGAATGGCATCATTACGAGCTGAGCAGCTTTACATGTCACATCCACACACACGCAGAACACTGATCAAAGTGAATAAACACTCGTAGCATCTGTGACCTGGACATATCTGTTCTTTCGGTCCCATTGTATGTTTGCCTCAGTGTGTGTGTGTGTGTGTGTTTGTGCGTTCTCCTCCTCAGACCTGAAGATGAATGGGTTCCCCCTACTGTGTGCGGCTCCTTTGCTCCTCTAAAGCTCTGAGTGTTTCTGGGAGTTAATTGCCACAGACTGTGGTGTTTCACATTGATCTGAGAACATGTGCAGGACTCCACAGAGAAGAGATGACAGATACCAGGAGCAGGAGAGAGATGAAGAGAATGAAGTGAGACAACAGACACGTTTGGCAATTACTATTGGTTTACCATGAGTACATATGAGTAACAACAGATTGGAGTGGGTGTGTTAGTGACTGTAAGTGTCACCTAGGGAGCATCAGTGAAGTTACTTACAAGAGAGATGTTGCTATTTTTTCTTTTCCTTAATGAAAATTACACTTTCCAATTTTCCTGACTTGCACTGTTTCCTCTCCTCGGCTGCCTTTTCATGTGAAGTGGCCCCTCACACACTAAGGACTCACACAGGCAGCCAAGCCTGTGAAAGGCCCATCTCCAAATTATAGTCATCCCCAAGCCTGGCTCCCATCTGCACCCTCACTCTCACTGTAAACACAGTGCAAACACGTACATGTCCTATGCTCCGTGGCTCACCTCCCTGTAATCATATGAGCTTACAATACTTGGGGGCTTGCTATGAGCTCAATTATAGCAGTCGCATATGCCCCACTTGTTAAAGGTGAGCAGTGTCTAAAGTGGTTAACGCTGTTATTTTCTGCAGATTTTTTCTGCAATTTCAGTGACAGGCAGGAGAAAAGACTGAAAGAGGAGGAAAATAAAGGTTTGCTTTTCTGTTTCTTTTCCGTCAGCAGCTGGGAGTGTATCTTTAATGAGGCAGTGAGCCGAGGAATGTTAAATCACAACGAGGAAGTCTTGAGACAGAGGACAACTTCCAGGCAGAGCCAAGTCAAGACACATGGGTCTTATTACACGGTTTCCCCTCTCGCACTGCTGAGGACGATCACAAAAATATGATGATATGACATGCTCTGGGCATCCTCAGTGAAAGGAGAAGCACTAAATACTCAAAAGGAAAAACTGTGTGTTATTTGTTGGGGCTGGAATTTAATAGTAGAAAAAAATAACGCAAGTTGTTTGGCCTATTGGGCTATCACTTTTCCTTCATTGAATATATATGCTAATGACCAGGGAGAGGCAGAACTAAGGTTACTGATAAACTATGCTTGCATGCTCGGGCATAAAAGGAATTTGACTGACCTGTTGTCAGTGACTCTCCATGTGCATAATGCAATGAAAGGTATAGATGAACAAACAGACCAACAAATATCAGCCATCAGACAGTACCTATGAATGATAAAAACAAAAATATTTGCTGTGTACAGGTCAAGCCAATGTAAATACAGACGTAGGGTCTCATTGGTAACTGTTTATGTGCAGGAAGCATCACAGTGCAAAGGAGGTCATGGGTAGGAAGTTTCTGGGTTTGAACCAGTTTCCTCCGGGTCCTTTAATCTGGTGTGAATGTTTATTTGTCTCTATATGTCAGGCCTGTGATACACTGGGGACCTCAGGGTGTGGGGTTGGCTCCAGCCCCGCCCACAACCATAAAAGGATGAAGAGGCTAATGAATGAATGGATGTGTAAGTCTACAGCCTGTAACTGCAGCTTAAAGCTGCACAGCAAGTTAAATGTTATACAGAGGGGAGATAGCATCGAGCTATCTGTTCATGTTTCTGTGTCTGCTCATTGTGGTGCACAGAGATCTGGATCAGAGGACTGCTGCAGAAACCCGAGCAGCTCCTTTTATCAAGGTGAAAGGTCATATATGAAAAACCAAATATAGTTTGCACCGACAGTGCAGTTGGATGCATAAATTCAGCTTACTTACGTACTACAAAACTGCAATCTGTAAAGCCAAGTAAAACAACATTATCACTGTTGCTCTGACGTCTGATGTTACAGCATCTGGTTTGCATCTCCAGCTATGGGAAATGACACAAACTGTCAAAGAAACAAGGACATGATCCGTAACATTTTCATCTTCTTCTCCCCACTGCCTCGGGCTGAAGCTGTTTTTTTTTAAGGGATTTAATAAGGCTTATTTTCAGTTCATGTACTCTACAGCTGGCTTATTAAACACTTGAGTGACTGTATTAGCATTTTTGTTTTAGATTAAAACAATCCATAAGGACTACATGTGTCTTGCAGGATGGGGCAAACTGATTTTCAGAAGCAGAACGGCATTGTGGGCGACAGAACAGAATCTGCACAAGATTAGGGAGGAGTATCACGGCACATCTCTGGGAGTGGGCAGTAATGCCTGGAAATCCTGTGGGACAAGGTTAATGTGGGATTGTATAAACAGTTCCACACAGACCTCTAATCTGAAGCACCTGCCAGGAGGAGGAGTTAAACAATTCTGGGCCAAGGCTGAAGGGGTCTGCACCGTGTTGCTGACTCAGGTGCACAAATCCCGGGATGTAGTCAAGGTTGGTGCCAGTGATTTGTGTCCTGCAGCCTGTTCTTGCCCTGTTTAGGTGAATCAGCCTCTTATAAATACAGAAAATGCACCCAACCAACCTTAAGTGTGAAGGATTTGACTTGAACCTCCTAAGCAGGCACAGGATGTAAAGTTGAAAGTTTTTTGTCGGAAGCCTCGGTGTTGTTGCTGAGTTGGTGAAAAAGGTCGGAGTCCCAGACAAAGATAAGGTTCCCCAGGAGGTGCAGGCGTTCATGTAGTAGGAAAAGCGCAGCGGGGGAAACACCTCCCTGAAGATGCAAGGAGGCAAAGTCTCCCTGCTGCTTCCTGTCTTTCAGCGAAGTGTCGATCCACAGGTGGAGCCAGGAGACTGTGTGTGTGTGTGTGTTGAGCCGGGGAGTTCCAGGACAAGACTTCGCATACTTGCATACAGTAACTCTGCAGGCAATAGAGATGTTGCAGGATAGAGTGCAGTGCAATAATGACTGCTTCATTAACCAACGTGTTTGCCCAGTAGGCAAACTGCGGGGGATCCAGCAGGGGGCCTGTGATGTGCTTTTGGTGGGCCGACACTAGTTTTTCATATTTTTTGTGAACACAGATGTGAAGACTTTGGATTTGCTGTGATTCCTCTGTTCTTCTTATGAAGGAACAAGAAGGAGAACAATGAAGAGAAACAAGACACAAGAGGAAGATCTGTGTGAGGATGCGAGCCAGTTGGTCACCCAGTTGGCCTTCAGACACAAACACAAGATGCCATCTGGACTTGAGGAGAAGACACCTCCCTCATTGATACAGCACAGACTCAATCACTGGATGAAGGGAAATTAGTAACAATTACAACAAGAGAGGATGCTTGGCTTTTTTTGAGGTTTTCTGTTTAGCTCCTTTTATGTGCTCTAATTCCTCTTCAGCTACTGTGGCCCTGATCCTTGGCTCGATGAAGCTGCCCGACTTTGGCTGTAAAACTGGTCTAATTGCAGTATTTTAAAGTCTTGCTGGGGACACATGTTCACCATCTGTGCTGACACCTCACAAATTTACCGTCGGTAAGCTCAATCAGATTGTTGGCTCAGAGTTTACCACGGACTTGGGAGGATTTTAGTTTCTGTTAGGTCCTGTGAGCCGGGGAAGAAGATGAGCGATCTGAGAGGTTCAAAAGCTGCATAGAGGAGGGGTGGGACAGAGCAGTGAGCATCCATTTAACACCGCATGACAGTGTGTTTCTGTTCGCAGTGGGATACTTAATATATTGTCTGTATTTGTGCAGTTCATTGCTGAGGTTCGCTCTTTTAAAATCCCTGGAATAATGAGAAGGGAGCCTGGGTGTTCTCGCTCCACACTGGTTATCTGGTCAGCCAAGCACTGCAGCGCCGCGCTCACACAGACTTGCGGCGGGATGTAAACACTGTGCAGAATAAAGGAGGAAAACTCCTATGGTGAATAAAACGGATTAGTGCTTATGAAAAGAGCTTGAAGGTGTGGGCACTGATTTTCCTGAACGCTGTTCACCGATATTAAAGCAGATTCTGTCTCAGCTAATTTCCCCAATACACTGAGACAGTGAGGAGATCTTGTTGTTTTTTTGTTTTTTTTGCTGTTGAGCACTTTCTCTGTTTCATTGTCCAGACTCATTCTCAGGTATTCACACTCATGAACAGACTCTGAAACTCCCACGGTTGCATCTTTAGCAGCACCAGCATATTTTCCCTGCTGCTTCTCATGCAGAGACCTGCTGCTCCTCCAACTACTGCCTCCTTAAACCTCCCAGCATGGGACAAACGCAAGTGTCAAAATGATAATAAGGGCTGAACTGTTTTTTTCCCACTGAAATACTTGAAATGATCCTGGAAATGTAAAAACAGGGATTTTCAGCCTTTATTCTCAAGCTTAAGCTTCATTTTGTTTGATTACTCAAATGATTCTTGTGGCTGAAGTGACTTCAGATGACACACTTCTTGTTTTAACTGTAAATAGAGATTGCCCAGGCCCAAAAGGCTGCAGCATGAAAAGGATTTTTCATAAAAAAAAACAAAAAACAAAAACAAATGCAGGATTAAAGGGGACGAGGACAAACTTTCTTTCTATTGTAAAAACTGGATGACAGAAACCCAATCCAGTTGGTATGACAAAAAATGAATACGATTTTTTATTACTGGAGGCCACCAAAACACTCAAATCCCATTTAGAGGCATTGATTAGGCTGCTAATGCTCCACTGATTAATAAAAATGAGAACTGCTCAAGAATTTGCAGGTTTTTGTTTTTCTTCTCCGAAACAAAACAAACACTTTCCATCAGGGTTCAACACACAGATAGAGTAACAGTGACTTGACTTTGATTTCATTGAAATGAATCAGTTGAGATCAGTTGATGGTTAGTGTTTCTCAGAGTGTCTGCAGTGGTGTGGTTGGACTCACAGTGATGTAACCCCGGATTTTCTGCCCAATCACGTAGCTTTGCTCGTTCACAGCTTGAGTTTTATGATTGACATCAAAAGTGACGACAGTGTGACATTTGCCTGCTCTGGGACTGTGCTGAATTTCACCGGTTATCAGTCGACTATCAAACACAGACAACAGACAAGTTAAATGAAGCCTCTGACTCAATGGACACAACAGGCAGAAAGTGCTCAAATGTACTAGTAACAGTCACCACGGTGTGTTTAATGACACCTGGACACTGTGTGGTATCATTCTGTGGTGCAGGGGATGACAGTGACATCACTGCACACCAATGCTCATCACGCACACTTGTTACAACACTATTGTAAATACATATTGATTATTATATTTTATAGTAGCTTATATTACACTTTGGATTTTATTGCAATTCTGCTTTGACTGTGAAGCACTTTGTAACTTTGTTGTGAAAGGTGCTGCATGAATACAGTTATTACTACTATCAATCTCATTATTAAATGCATGTTTCATCACCAGAACAGACACCTAGTATGTTATGAATGTATTGGCAGTAAAAGACTGTTACTCCTGAGGCACTTGGCTCTGTTGGAGGTGTTTGAGGAGTTAGTTGCTCCGTGAGTTTTATTCTAATGGTGAAGTGGGCCTTGGTCTGGGAAAGTTTGAGGAACACTCAGAGTAGATGAGAGTAATTTCAAATATTCTTCAATGCCTTCTTTCATCCACCTGGCTGTATGAGCTAAACTGACCTTCTAAAGTAAAAAAAAAAAAAAGAAAAGAAAAAGAAACACTGACAAATCACCTTCAAAACACTGAAACATTTCCTCTGAATGTCACTCCTCTGATGATAGGCTTCACAAATAGAAAGGACAAAATGCCACTGTAAATTGGTTGTGTCAACTTCAGACTGTTATTCTATAATGCCACAATCAACAGGCGCTGAACGTAAAACCTTTTGGGTTTCTGTTACATTTTGTGTTTGTACACAAGAATAAATTACAGCTGTGGTTTATTTCCAGACATAAATATGACAATATGGACGGTTTGTCTCTTCCAGTACCAGCTGGATGTGAGTGCTGCTTCCAACAGCACACACCAAGTTACATTATTGTAATAGGCCATCTGAAAAACTAGGTTAGTCTCTTTGGGACAGCATTAAACAGTTTCAGGACCTATATTACAGGTAGACAAGTGTACGTCAGCCTCAGAGACCAGGTGTCTAATAGATTTGATGATGACAATGAAACTGCCTTGACCCAGTTTTATGCTCTTTATACATGCTCCGTTGGGAAAGATTATTCAGCAGTATGTTAGTCTTTACAGTTACACACACACACACACACACACACAAGCACACCAGGCTGAAAATGCATCTTTCTGGTGAACCATGGGACCCAAGTTATATTTGCTTTTTGCTTGCCTGACATAAAATGTAACCACAAAACTGCAGATGAATGATGCACAACACCCTTCAATTTAAAAAGGAAAAGGAGGAGAAAAAAGAAAAAAACACAGGTGCCAAATCAAAGACTCATGCTTTTCATCACAGCGAGCAACCTGCCGCATATAAACAGAAAGTGAAGCCGCAGACCTGACTTTACTATAAAACCATCGCTCCATCATTATACAGTAACTTCACATGGCCTCGAATCAAAGTGATGCGCCAACGGTTTTATCATAAACTGAAGTAGAATGGATCCCCTTCCATGTTTGCATGTTGCAGTTACTCTCAACAGAATCGACACCCCAATTAAAATCTATGTGCACTTAATCCAATTAACATGTAAGCTGCCAAACTGTCAGAATGAGAAGATGTCTCTATTGATTTTCCCAGAGCTGGTTCCCTCTCTGGTGCTAAATTCAGCTCAGATCACTGGTCTCATGCAAGTTCCACCAAACGTGCTGCGAATTATCTCATATTTTGAAGGTGTCATCTCCGCCTATGTGTGTTTACACATTTTTTTTTTTAAATCCATAGGCGGAAGCAACCTTGGAAAGGCATCACAGGAAGCAGAGATTTTCACTGCAAATAATGGCTTATTAAGACAGTGAGGGATGCACATCGCAGATCTTCAGAGGTGGTGGACGGCATTAGCGAGCAGCGCTGCTGGCGTGGAGGAGGTAGCTGCCACGAATGTCTTTCCAGGCTGCAGGCAAGCATGAATCCATTTTTCATTTTTGCCCTGAGGGTAATCGATGATGGGGGTAACGAGACAACAGCACACCATGAATGAGCAACGCCAGTACTTCGTAAGGTTCAAAGTAGCCTGCTGGCTCATTCAAATTCATTCGGCTAAATCCAGGGCTTTCCACATTCCCACCATGTCCCTCACAGCGTACCGTAGGGAGGAGCTGGCTGGCACTCTAACCACGTTTTTTATTATGGGCTGCACTCAGTAATGGCCTCAGGTCAGTGAAGAGACCTAGATCTACATTAATTCACCTAAACTCTAAAAGTCTATACAGTATATACCTGTGTCTCCATGTCTAGCGAGGACACAGGGTGGTGGAGGTGATGAGGCACTAAAATCCATGCAGGCCCGGCTGAAATCCACCTCCACCACAGTCCCAGATGTTTCAGACCTGCTGCTCTGGACCTGCAGTCCAACCTATTAGCACACTGTGAATAATTAACCACTGAACTGCCTGTGTCTGAGAGATGTTTAGCCACAGAAATAAATCATGAATTTCTCTTTGACTTTTGAAATTCTGTTGCAGTTTAGCTGTGATACAATGCTGCTCTGTTTTATTCATGAATCCACTTGGACCAGTTTGTTCTGAGAGCGCGTTTGAGAGTGCGTCGCTATCTTAAAAATCATGTCCTTACAATTAAGTTCCCACTTTCCTTCATTAGACATTAATTTATAAAATTGCCTGAATGAAACAATTTCATGGTTTGACTTCAATAAAAGTGATAAACAGAGATGACACACAAAATTAGACAAATCCTTTACAATGTGAAGTCATTATCGTGCAATGTTAGGCATACGTGCAGGGGGCCGAGCTGCTGACGGATGCACAGTGCTGCTCCTAATGTGTGTGTGTGTGTGTGTGTGTGTGTGTGCACAAGAGTGGTTTAACCCAAAGTGCTGATAGGGAAGTATCTCAGCTGTGCTATGTCACGTCCGCGACCTTGACCGTTTACAGAAATAGACCTCTTCAAGCTCCACTTACTCTCCTGGTCCGAACTGTGAGGAGAGCTTTTTAAGATACATGCAGATTTACAGCGGGATGGTTGCTCATTAACACTCGGCTGCACACATTTACTCAGAGAACAACACTTCTGCAAATGCTCGGCTTGGTTTTTGTGGACTGGTGTTTTTATGTGAACAAACTAGAATTTGTGATCAGCAGCCCACACAATTACCCTGGAGTTTTCCCCATGACTGCTGATTGAACTCGCTCTCTCTAAACGACAGGCTTCATTCACCGAGCCGTGTGTCATGTGTCATATGAAAGTCTAATTCAATCAAAAAAAGAGCTGGGTGTTTTCTGAGTGCCGTCGTTTCCACAGGAGCATGCTTCACAGCAGCAAGGCAGCTAAAGTAGAGCCACGAGGACAACTATGATGATGGTGGAGAGTGTCCTCCTCCCCACCACCGCCACCACCATGTCCCCCACCGCCCCTGAGAGGAAATATTTTGGTACATTTAATGAGAAGTGGTGTGAAGACGGGGGATTTGGCTTTTGAAAAAGTTGATAATTTCACAGTCGAATTCATTCTTTTGTTGGCTTTCTTTTCACTGTCAAATTTGAGGGGAGCTGTGGACTAATGTGTCATACTGCCAGCGAGAAATACAAGGATTTGGACAAGCAACGGAGGGAGGAAAAAAAAAAAGAAGACAATTTTTTAAACAGAAGGCAACAGTGAAAAAGCTGCGAGGTTAAAAAAACAAGGAATGTAGACTACTGATGTGTTTGTCGTGTGAGCTGAAAGAATTGTAATTGAATTGCTGCTCTCTTGGCCTGTGTTGTGATGTGGTGGTGCTGAACGGACAGCTCCTGTAAAGAACACTTCATACATTGTTTTTCTTTTTTAATTTGCTTCAAAATCCACACTCACTGTCAACAAAGGTGATTTTGTGTCAAAGCAGCCTGCTTGATCTGTTACTGAATGCTTGATGATATGAGAGGCCGAAAACATCTAACCTCTGTTTGGACATCTCTTCATCTTGAGCCATTGCTGGCTGTGAGCGGCCATTTCACTCTCTGTGGGTGAGTTTGTTTTCTCTCTGCTTTTGAGTTTGAGTGGTGCTCTTGTGATTTCGTGTCACACTGGCTGTCATTGTGTTGTTGATGGGGTGATAACTCTCATTGACCAATACTGTGTGTAAATCTTCTTTCCAGAGTTTGGCTTGGCGTCAGATTACAGGCCGCAATCCTCATGTACATGAGTCATGGTTTTTGCCAAGGATGCACAGACTCTCTCTCCCTCTCTCTTTCACACACACACACAAACACACACAGATGCACAACTGAGCCACTTACCAAGCCAATGTTCACCAGTGATCTTGCCAAATCCCTCCCGATAGGACTCCCATCCCCTGAAGAAGTTGACCGAGCCGTCCTCCCTACGCTGGATCACCTACACAGCCAAGACAGCAAGGTGAGAGGTCAGTGGGGTCAAATGAGATTCATATCACACACACAGTGTTTCATCCTCCTCTGTGATGAGTCACTCGATGTCCCACACCTCATCTAGAACTAAACTAGATGAACTCATAAACGTTTGCTCTTTCACAAATGAATAATGCAGATGCTCTTTTCACTAAAAAGGCAATTTGTTGGGAGCTAATAAAGGGAAACCATTAAGTCTTGACTGACTTTGGGTCCGATCGCCATGAAGTCTGCACACTTAATTGAAATCACAGAAAAAGATATCATATTCATGAAATAATAATCTTAAACACATGTACAGAGAGACAGATAAAATGTCTCTTCTCCTGTCTCATGAATCGTGGAAATCCATGAGGGAATGGTGTGTGGAGGAATTATAGCAACACTTTCACTATGAGAGACAAAGGAAATATTAGCAAAGTCGGCGTGTGAGTGTGTGTGTGTGCACATGTGTGAGGGCATTGTATCTGTGTCACACGATGAAATCCACTATCCATTAAGTGCTGACACGCCAAATGTGGAGCCAAGGATGAGAGGAAATTGGAAATATGCTCCTGAAGATGAAATGCATGCAGATAGAAATTGGTGTCGGGACTCCACTGTTGGAAGGCTGCGCGCTAATGTTGAAATGACGAAGGAAGTTCCCAGAGACAGTGTATGTTCAACGTGACTAATTCCCCCCACCCCACTCCTCACATACAGTACCATAAGGTACCAGATGGCACCGACAGCCATATTTGCTCTTAACACCAGTGGAGGCAAAGAACAGAAATCTCATCACTCTGATCCCCAGAACCGTCTTCATCATGATCATCTTAATCATCATCACTGTGTCATCATCGCTTATCAGCGCCGGCTAATGATTTTAGGGATTTTCCTCCTTATTCTCAAACAAGCATCTCTCGACTCTTCATCTCTTCCGAACTTGATTCCAAGAAATGATTTCTTCATTTATCGCCAGATCATGTTTTTATTTTGTTTTACCTACAGCTAAAGTAAACAACCTTATTCAGTAGATTTGTTTTTCTTTTTACTTCAGATTGTGACAGAGAGTGGGAGATGTTACTGTGGCAGCGCAGACAGATGATACCTGCTAGTAGGATCACTTCATTGCTTTGCACTTTTCTCAGCGTTTGTTGAAGAAAGAAAAACTATAGAATATCAACACACATCCCCTTTACTCTCTTCAAACTGTTTTTTTTTTCAATGCAAACAACTGACAGTTGTTTCATCTACTTCTGAAACCCTCCTTCATATAACCCTGCCACTTTTCTCTTTTTCTTTGAGGCCTGTGCGGAGGTCATGGCGTGCAGAGCACTGCATGAGGCTGTCAATTATACACAAAGAAACAAAGAGATTTGTATCATCTGTTGCACAAGGCTTTCACAGGCTTTGCTCCCGTCGCAGTGCATTAGTCCATCAGATGAGTGTCCCAGTTATTTGTAAAGCTGCCAGTGATTATACTTAATAACTTCCTGAAGTTGACATTGAAATCTGCATTGATGGCTCTACAGTATTTGACTCCTTCCATTAAATCAGAACCTGAGGTGAAACTAAGAATGACAGTATGACTGACTGTTATTGACTATAAGTAATGATTCACTGTGAGCCCGTGTTACATATTTACAAATGACTTTACATAAACCGCTCTATAGTCTGTCTCCTGAGAAACCGCTATGAGGTTTGAGACTTGACACTGCAGCACAGTAATGTTTCTAAGTGGATAGGTACTGTTTATATTATTGCTACACATTTCAACATTAATGTAAGTAATGTGGCAGGGTTCATAAATAATGTTGTCAATCATTGATTCACAGGGATACAGTGTGCAGCCGCTGAAATCAAGCCTCAGATATTGAAAACATAGGCGTTGAGCATAATAAATAATAGCATAATAAAAATACAGATTTTGTTTGTGTTTGATGTTTAAAAACTACTTTTATTTCTTACATTGAACCCTATCACTGTGGTAAGCCACACATGTCTGTCATCTCGCTAAGAGTACATCAAAGGAAGAAACTGGAGTTTCACACGACAGGGAAAAGAGTCAAGGCACAGACTGTGCAGTGACTTGTGACTCCTCCTCTAGAAAATATCACATATCAATAATAAAACGATGCAGAAAACCCCCGGAGGTCATGACCCACAACAGCGCACATTAATCTATACTGTGATGTATCTCAGGTCAGAGGTGAGAACACTCAAAAGATCTGGTTTTAATAATTCAGTAGCTCTTTACTTTGTTATGAAACCATGATCTCTCTGTGATTCGATTCACCTTCTCTGTCCTGATTTTATATTTCCATATGTGATTGACTTACTGGCATCAATAAAAGATTCGACCCTGTGAAAACATGTGGATTCATAAAACATGTTCAGTTCAATAAAAATCTTTTCATGGCGATATTAAATGATGTTACAAATAACCCACTGGGGCCAATAACCTGTTAATAAGGTCATTACTGCTATGAATGTGACAATGTCCTGATTAAACTCCTCAGAGGACCTTAAGGCGGCAAAAAAAAAGAGGCAGCGATGGTGCAAACAATGCACCGTCATCATGTTACTGATATGTCAGCACTGCCTGTGAGGGAGCCTGGAGTTTTGTACTGATTTACTTGGCTAACGGGTGTGATTCATGACACGATTCACCACAGTAAATTATGACTGTCTCAAATTCAGGAACCAAGAAATTTGAAAAATTCTCCTTGAAAAAGAAAAAGGAAAAGAAAACGCAGCCTCGCTGCAAAATGATAATGCTATGTTAAAAATGAGATAGAGATTTCCATTTCATCCATCCTTAATTGTGTCTTTTTTTCCCCCCGTTCTCCCCTGGCACTCAGTGTATTAGCAGCAGGAGGCAAGAAAACTGCATGAAGAGCCTCCACAGACCGATAAATCACAAGGAAACTTCAGAACAATAAAAGAAAACTATCTTTCTTAACTTACACCAAAGAAAATCAAACACGTGTCAGACGACTGTCAGACTGCATGAAAAGATTTTAGACAATGATAACTCCAGTGTCTAATTTTCATTCAAATCATCCATGGCCTTTCAGAACAATTTATCACCCACATTATCACAGCTTTGAAAAAGTCAAAGCCCATCTGTGAATGTAGAGCCACCTGACACATGACAAGGATCGCTGATAGTGTGGAGATGGAGAGAATGCAGAATGAGCAGCAGAGCGCTCTCACACAAGTATTGTTTTCTGTGATGTAGATACAGTTTTAACTTGTATTATGGTAGCTCAGGTGTTTCAAGGTCAGCAGACAACACACTGGAGCTGGTTTTTGTGTCATGGCTAAGCACTGAAATTTAGAGCTTGACAGAGGCGGCCGATGCACCAGCAGCAGCAGCAGCTAACTGGATCACTGCAGCAGGGAGAAACTGGCTGGTGGTGACATGAAGCTGTGCTCTACAGCAGCAGGTTAACCAGCAAGCAGTTCAGTTCAGATTAGGGTTAACACTCGTGTCTTGCCGGCCATGCCTCCTCCCATGTCTAGCATCCTTGTAAGACTGGAGAGCCCCTCTGAGGTTTAATTGCAAGTTGACACTGAAGGTTAGAACCTGTGTGTGTGTGTATATATGTGTGTGTGTGTGTGTCCTGTGGACACATATTTTCAGTGAGACGTCATCATCCTCTTTCATGTTTCAAGAGGGAAAGGTAGTGATTAAAACTGAGCAGTGGAGGGAGACATGGGATTTGGTGATCATTTGTGCAGCGATATACAATGTGTGCTTGTGTATGTGTGTGTCGATGTAGTGCATGTGTGTGTAGTGTAGTGTGTATGTCTGCATGAGTAAAAGTGAGTATAGGCATGTGGAGTATAGAAAAACAGCAACACAGGTCACAGAAGTTTTGGCATATTCGATAAAAATGTGTGTGTTATGCCTCTGTGTGTTTGTTTGTGTGTGTCTGTACTGTCCTTGGAGTTGTGAAGTGTGTGGGTGTAAATGTTAATGTTAAAGTTCAGAAATATGCAGCCAAGAGCCCAGAGAAGCAGACCAGTCTGCCTGACTCTTACATTACAGTTACTCATAAAGAACTTCCTCCAAACAAACTGCAGCATAGTGGAAGAGAGAGTTTTATAAGACTGTTGGTGCCACAAGTAAAAACAACAGCTTTTGAGAAAACACAGGTCCAGTTTAGTGCTTATCTGTCCATAAATGTGCAAGTGTGCACTTTTACATAAGGTTATAGGAGATAAGGTGGCACAGTGGAGCAGTGGTCAGCACTGTCTCACAGATCTGGGTTTGATACCTGGGCCTTGGGGGGGGGGGGGCACGCTCTCCTTGTACCTGTGTGTGTTCTCATGCACACATGACCATACGTGTGAATGTTAGTGTTGTTTGTCAGCCCAGTGACAGACTGGTGCCCTGTCCAGGCTGTACCCCGCCCTCGCTCTGTGTCAGCTGGGATTGGCTACAGACCCCACCGTGACCCTGCACTGAGAGGTGGATGGATGGATGGATGGATGTTTGTACTGTGGCACAACAAATTCTTCTGATTTATTATTGGCTGCACAGAGAAACAGACTGACAGACAGACACAGACAGAAAGACAGACACATACACAGTTTCCATTGGGACACAGCTTAACATCCCAACTGACAAATCCTTACAAACAATGTCTAGCTAGAGGGCAGAGCCTGACATTAAAGTTGTGTCTGTCAAGGTCAGAAGCTGACAGACTTGTTCTCTTCGGGTGTGGGGCAGGTGATGTTTCTGCAGTACACACACACAAACACACACACACACCCACACTGTGAGAACCGGTGTTGTGACACAGCAGCCATTTCACAGAGCGAGGCCTCATAACAGAAAGTACAGAACAATCCAAAACACTGGGCAACAAAATCAATAGTGACTACAGGCACTGTTCATAATGCTATGAACATCCCAGTAGCAAACATACTAATACCTGCTAATGGAACCCAGTACACTGACATGTATTGGGTTTTAAATGTGGCTAAAAAAAAAAAATGCGTAGCCTACTTCATTATGAAATCATTATTCCAGTGGGAACAAAATAACAGACACACTTGACTATGTCATTTAACACACTTTGGGTTAAATATAATATGATGCATCATTAACTGTTAAGCATCATAAAAGTCAATCAATGAACCTAAATGCAACATTTGAAGCTTCACAATGGCTTTGTTTATTAATACTGTATTGTTTATTCTCCAATGAAAATCATAATTATAAAATTAAAAATAACAAAAATCTGGGACAGTTTTTCATTCAACTTCCATCATAGTGTGACTCTCACACCCTCCATCACTCATTCTCCATATTGCAGTGTTTTGACTTTATCCCTTTTCCTCACAGCTCTTAGGTAATTAATTCTTTATACAAGCTGTTCTACGTGCTCCACAAAGCCTAAACAACCCATCTCTCTCCGAGGAAACTTTTTTGTTTCTTCAGAATTATCTCCACATTTGCAGCAGCATATATTTACTGTAAGAAAACGCATCATGAACACAGTTGTCAGTACAGTAAATTTGTTTAATTGTTGCATGTTGTCAGTTAGTGAAGAAATGTGGCAGCTGGCAAAACACAAATGACTAAATATATGTTCTTGCTTTCTGTTTGTGAGTTTGTTTTTTTACGTTCATTACCTTCATTTTCTTTAGTTAAACATTTAACATTTATGCACAAACATACTATTTCCCCAGAGGCACTAAATCATCTCCAGCGGTAACCTTTTTAATGACATATACACTCAGTTTTCCCTGGTGCTGCTTTTGTACCTGAAAGCTGCACAGCAAAAGTTGTAAAACACTAAAACAGCTCTGTCTTGACGCATGGTAACACATATACAGCACAAAGGCAGACAGGCCATAGAGATGAAGGAAAGTACCGTTGAGGGGGGTAGGGGGTGCAGTGGGATGTGGATGGGGGGGCTGCAGTGTTTGCTGTAACATGTTTTGTCAGACTGCCTGTGTCAGCAAGGCCCCATAAACTAAGTATTGACAGTTAAGTCTCTTGTACTCTTTCTCCCTGGTTTTCACTGTGTGACAGTTCCTCAAAAAAGTCAGACCTGTGTTCCAGGACAGCAACACCACTGCAAGATGTCAGAGAAATCAAAAACAAAGACATCTTTTCGGGAAAAAAGTCAAGTTAAATTCTATGCAAACGATTTATCTAACAAACACTTTGGTTGAGTAAAATGGCCAAATAGCATTAACAAGAAAAGCTCCTATCCTTAATGACCATCTCACCCAACACTTGCTAAAGGCCTATTGCATTGGCATGATCACATTAAGCTCCCTGTAATCTCTGCAGTAGATGAAGGCTACTTAACAAGCTGCCTTAAGCTCTTCAGCAGGCTTTCTGTCAACTACCAGGAGCCCACAGCGTGCACAGACGGACACCCTGACTGACAGACCAGAGCAGGGGGAAGAATCCACACAAGCACTCCAAAGCTGATTGGGGCAGATTTACAGTCTGGCATATGACAGGGTGGAAAATAGGAAACGTGCCAATAGCTTGTTAGCTCCTGGCATGTACACACTGTGAGCACACTATGTTTATATGTTTGGTGCTTTGGCAGCAGATGTCACTTAGTACTGCTGCTCTATACTGACAAACTGAAGATAATTGGTAACATCTTCGGAGAGTGATTAATACATCAGCCATAAGAGAGACACTGAGCTGCACAGAGGAAAAGACTGAATACTGAAGACTGACAGAAAATAGATGGAAGAAAAAAGAAATGAAGTGGGATATGAGACTAATAGAATCAGCTCCAAAGGCTGCCTCGCACCTTCCTTCATAGATTTAAGACAGATCAAAACAAACTGGCAGAGGGGTTGCTAACAATTTGATTACATTGTTAAGAATATTGATGATGCGGTGACAAATTCAACAATGTCTGATGAAAGCAGTCTTAAAAACCACGGCAGTCGGCAGAATTTCTATCTTCAAAGAGGACTGCCAACATCTGTTGGTGAATGTTTTATAATCCTATCAGAAAGACAGATGTGCTCTGAACACAGCAGCACCGAGCGAGCAGGAACAGGAGAAACACAATCATCCACAAACACTCTCCTTCTCACATACACACATGCAAATACAATTCCTGCATTTACATGTACTTAAGTAAAAAAGATTATTCCTGGCTTTCAACAACAACCTGATTTTTGAAGCATCACGTAAACAAGAAACCTGTTTTCCCTTATTGGGTTATAGGATTAAGAAATACAGGGTTAACAGGTAGATTTCTGTTCAGGCTTTTTATAAACATTTGTTGTTTTAAATCTGTGCCTGGGCATGACAAAGACGGTGTGCAGGGGAAGTATTTAGCTATCATCACATTGTTAGCATCGTAGCAGGATAAAAGGAAACACCCCAACTGACAGGCTCACAGGGACAATGCTAACATAGCTACTGATATTTTACAGTTAGAACATCTACCATGTGTGCTGCTCACTTTGTTAACAGGCTAATACTAGAGCTACAGCTGTTAGCAGTGGCAATGCTAACATGCTGATACTTTACAATTATAACCATGTTTGCCATATTAGCTCAGCTTGTTAACAGTGGAGACTCATATAATAAAATTGTTGGTCAAATGAAATGAAATGATATAAATTTTGAAGTCAGTGAAGCTATTAAAATTCATCTCCAAGGGGGGAAAAAGGCTTTTATTTAAAATCCACAAATGTCACCGTCATGGTGGCATTAGCTCAAAGTCAGGGAATCACCAGTCAGGAGGATTCATCCTCTGGGGACCATGTGTCTCAGCTCTGGCTGGCTGTGACACCTTTTTTTTTTCTTCTTCCTTGTGTTTGCCCTGAATCCCCCTGTGTCTCCTCCTGCTCCTGTCTCTCTGTCTGCCTGTGTGTGTGTGTGTGTGTGTGAGTGTGGTGTGTCGTGGGTGCATCTTACCTCATCTGGCACCTGCTTCAACTCCAACATCTGCCTGCAATCACCTCATCATCTCACAGTTCAAGAACGGCGGCTCTCCTTCCACTCAGATTGTTCCGCCTGTTTGGTGGCGGCTAACCCTCTCTCGCTCACTATCACAGTCACTCCAGTAATTCTTGCGATTTTCCACGTGTAACTCGCGAACCAGATTTTCTCCTCTGCCTAGTAGGATTGCAGCCATTTCCGCTCACGTCGCCTCAGCTCATTACTCAGCCGTCCCACGTCTCTCTCAGCAAGCCACCTGCCAGTCTCTGCCATTCCTTCCACTCTCTCTGACTCCATCTCTCTTCATCCACCATTAGCATTCATTAAACCAAGTGAAAAAATCGAACACTTAAACCTCCAAGTCAGTGTCAGCTTTTGGGTCCTAAAATTGATCAGCCTTAACACTGAAGATATTTGTGCAAGATTTCCTAGAAGTGGTGGATCAACTTCTTCATCTTTGCTTGACCAAGAAGTAAATTCAATACAGAAAATGTGAACTGTGAACCAAAATGTGTTTGTACTTGTTCACTAATGGCTCTTCTAGTACATGCACTGTATTGTAAAAGCCTTAGTTTTCACAGTAACACGTTTCTTTTGACTGCTTTGCTTTTAGTCGGGGAGGGCAAAAAAAAAAACTCTAATGGCATATAAAACATCTAGCAGCAGTGATATTGCTTTGTGCATCTGCACATGTAGCAGGGAGGACATACTAAATCAGTAAATGCTCCTGCAGCATGCAGCCCTCACATAGCTGTCTAACCTTTTCCTCACACAACCTGCACCCAGGTCTGGCTAATGGCGCTAATATCCTGAAGGACATGTCTGAAGCTCCGTGTGATAATGCCGCCAGTCGACAGCTCGTGTCCTCTCTTCAGCAACACAATAAGGTCCAGATAATGAGTGCAAGGTTAGCACTTTTCTCCAAAGAAGTTAGAGAAGCAAACAATAAAAATAATACATATATCTATACATCTGTATGTGAGTAAACTCACTAACCAGTGCGCTGAATCTAAACGCGACGGAAAACAAATATGTTTTGAGCAAAAGTTAGATTGTACTCTGAAGTTTTCAATTTCCCTACCTTACAAAGTATTTACAGATAAGACAACTGCAAAAACATCCATCCTGGGTTTTCTTCTTCTTTCTTTTTTTCCAAACCAATAAACTAACAGAGATGAAATATTGAAGAAGCTCAGAGCCGGATAGAAATAGTAAAAAAGCCTATACCGTACACTCCAAATGCTCGAAAGGCACTCCAAGCCTCTAAAGGAGTGATACAACATGCACACAATCGTACATTCAATCTCAAACTTTTACATTTCAGTTCTTAGCTGAATTGAATATTTGAGAGTGACTTCTGATAAAAGCACCATTTGATAATGCAACTCCACACTGCACTCTGATATATGTACTCTCATTCATTATTAATGCCGTGGTCATTTTTAGTCCCTTCCTTTTAACAAATAAAATAGTAATAATAGAAGACATTAACCTAAGCCGTGAGGCTGTATTTAAATGGCATTTGAAATCTCCCTTCGCCGAAACAGGTAGAACCACAGGCCCAAAGGATTACTTCATCCGAGTGAGGGGCTGGTGTGTATGTATATTTTAGTATGTTTGTGTGTGACTGTGTGGGTCTCTAAGCACATATGAACACACATTTAGTGAATGTAGATGTACTCTGTGCTTCTTTGACTACACGTAAAAGGTCATTTTATCCCATCCCACTCATTCTGGAGAGGTAGGCAGAATGTGTAGTGTACGTGTTGTAAATGTGTGTGTGTGGAGGGGGGGTGGCGGGCGAGGGGGGCTTAGGGCCTAGTGATGACAGCTCCTTTCTTTTATGTCCTATCTGCCATCATCCTTCCTTTCTGTGTGGTCAGACACTCTCCAGGGCGTGAGTTATGTCAATGGAGAAATACAGACCAATTTCCTCTGACAACCACCCGCATCAACCTGTACTAATGTCTCTTCTCTTCTCTTCTCTTCTCTTCTCTTCTCTTCTCTTCTCTTCTCTTCTCTTCTCTGGAACCGATATGAGCCATTATACTGTTGTTTTTGTCTATAGACAGTTCAACTCTCTGGAGATTGAGTCACTGTTTCCCATTGAGTCTTGGTGATTTGTTATTGTTCCAGATTTAAGATTTAAAAGCAGGACTACCCGGCTTTTGCTGAACAGTGGCCATTGTCGCCAAAAATAGTAATTACTAAAGTGTAGCATATTGAATATACCCTGTGGGAGTGCTCCTGTAAACAAACAGGGGTTATGTTTACATTACTTGCCAAATTAATTGTGCATCACCACAAGCTCGAATAAATGTGTTGATAGCATTTCTTTTTATTTTGTGAACTATTGCTGCTTATCTTGGCACATTACTGCCATTTTACTGAAAAGAGGTTTAATTTGAGACTATTCACGGGAATATATTGTGTTGAACAAAGCTTTATAGAGGTCAAAAACTCCATGGGGAACTTTTACCATTCAAAGATTTTCTGAAATCACTTGCTTTAAAGACAGTAGCTGTGACACTCTAAAATGTCATAAAGTCAGAAATTGTACTCTTTAAATGTCAGTCACACATCTACCTTAAGTTTTCTAACATAAACCATAACACCATGACTTCCTACCTGTCTATGTGTAGTGGGACATCACCTGAGCGTATTGTGTGAGATAGGATGTTTTATTGATTATGAATTCACTGTGTTATCTGCCAGAGGTAGATTGCCCTGGTCTGGCTGGTCTTACTTTAAAGAGTGGTTGCAATGATAAACAGGATGGTTCAGTAATGATTACTATCTTCACCCACCTCAGCTCTTCCCAGGATTCCTAGGCCTCATCGTCTGACTAAATGACTTTGAGCTTAAAATAAAACAACCATGAACAGGCTACGGTGTTCATTTTCCTTGTGCTCATATCACATTCAGCAAACACTTCTTCACTGGCACAATGGGTGATCTGGCACATGGCAATTTAGAAAGTATCCAGATTGAAATTTGGCTAATTTCTCTCAATCATCTCTGAGATCAATAGATCTCTCAGATGATGATATCAATATCTCAAAGTAAAGCCATGGGGAGTATTGAACTAACAGTCTATACATAACTGAGGATCTGGATCTAAATGGAGGAAAATGAACAACCAGGGCTCTTCTGGAGCTGGCCGCCGCCTGGTCAGGGGAGAAGGGCCTTGTTGGTGACCAGGAACCCAATGATCACTCCAGATATACTGTGTGGAGATGGGGAAAAAAAACTTCCAGAAGGACATCCATCACTGCAGCTCTCCATCAATCTGGGCTTTATGACAGAGTGGCCAGATGGAGGCCTCTCCTCAGTGAAAGAGACATGAAAGCTGCTTGGAGTTTGCAATAAAGCACCTTAAGGACTCTCAGACTGCGAGAAGGAAGATTCTCTGGTCTGATGAAACGAAGATTGAATTGTTTCCTCAGCTGCTCCAAGTGTCAAGGTCTGGAGGTAATCAGGCATCACTCGACACCTGTCCAATCCCCTCCTAGTGGTGGTGGGAGCATGTGACTGGTCAGGGTTTAGAGAAAACTGAATTAAAGGTGCAGAGATATCCTTAATGAAACCATGGGTGACAGCGCTCATGACCTTCGATTGAACCAATGGGTTCTTCTCCTACAGGACACCAACCATAAGCACACAGCCAAACACAGCGCAGAACTCGCGTAGCGGCAACTCTGTGAATGTCCTTGAGCGGCCCAACCAGAACTCTCTGGAGAGACCTGAAAATGTCTGCCCACCTACGGTCCCCATCCAACCTGACAGAGCTTGACAGGCTCTGCAGAGAAGAATGTCAGAAAATCCCCAAATCTAGGTGTGGAAAGCTTGTTGCATCACACCCAAGGAGACTGGAGGCTGTAATCGCTGCCAAAAAGATTCTTTAGCTAAGTACTGAGCAAAGACTCTGAATACCAATGTCAGTCAGATAGTTCAGACGGTGGATATTGAGTGAAGATTGATGAGAGGAAAATGAATCTAAATGATTTTGGCAGGAGCTCGCTGCAACAAAACAACACATGAAGAAAGTGAGCCTGAATACTTTCTGAATGCAGTGGATAATAAATGTCGAGCAACCCAGCAAGAGATAAACCCTCCTCCCCCCCGAAAAAGATAACCATGGAGAGTTTGCAAGAAACCTCCTTTTGTCTGGCTTCTTCTCATGAAAAAGGGCAAAAATAGGCATACATTTATATATGATCTATGAGTCATTATGCCCTAGAGGATATTCTTGCCTATGTTAGTGTGATTTCAATGATGTCAGCAGCACTCAGAGCAAACACTTCATATTCTGCATTACCACTGCTAGTACCACTGGCTATGCACATTAATGTAGATTTATCCTCCTCTCTACTACACCTCAAAGACACATCAACCATATATTTTCTGCCTCGCTCTCTCCTGCTCTGTGAAAGAACCTGACAGGTGTGGCTCACATCTCTTTTTTTTTCCCCACACAACTCTGGGGTAAGCAGATCTACCTGACTCCTTAAGGTATTCAGCGAGAGAACTATTAATAAGGCAGCATTTTAATTCCTGAAACGTGGCAGCATGGAGTGATTTCTACTCTGTATGATGAGGTGAGAAGCTACGTGTTTTTGAAGCTGCTAAAAGTCTGAAGCTGTGGTCTTTGTGGCTGGTTGCGTTTGATTGTGCATCATGCAGAGCATTACTGAAAATGTCTTCTTTGATCATCCTTTTACAATTATCCAATGCTCTTTGTGTGTGTCTTTTCCTCTTTTGAACATTTGCAAACCTCGGTGGGCGTGAGGACTGTGACCCCTGACCCCTGTGTGTTTACCGAGACATTACCATGCAAAACAAATCCTTGGTATAAAGAGACATGTGGGCAAACATCCTCCTAAAGGTCATCACTAACTGCTGATGGACATCTCTGCTTGTCACCATTACTTAACACATCTGCATAATCCCCCAGGTGCCTGGAGATCCTGTCTTTTTTACTGTAAATACAGTAGAGCAGAGAGATTTTATCACAGAGGCGGCATCTGAGTTAAGGCACTGCAGCGTATGGGGAAAAAAATAAATAAATAAAATTGCTGCTCCTGTTGTGTTTCTTTTATCTGAGTGTCTCACTTTCTCCCCCTCTGTCGCTCCACATCAGATCCATCAGATGTTCTCTTTTTCTTTGTCTCTTCTGAGTCCTCTGTTCCCTCCCTCTTCCAAGTAACCTGCTCATCTCTCAGTCTGTCTGCAGCAGTCTCTGCAACGCCGCTACAGCACGTCAAAGTATGCAAATGAGGTGGTAGCATATGGCTCATTCCTTATTTAAGCTCAGCCATCAGACAGACAGTAAGCCACTCAACTCACCGAGCATCCCGTCTCCCTACCTGCCCCTGTTGGATCACAGCACGCTGATCTCTTAATGAGGCTCAAACGTTATCACAATCAGCTCTACACACCTGGCAGGATCAGTAACTGCTACATTATCACTTCAATCTGAGCTGCTGTGTAAATCCTTTTATAAGACAAAATGCAAAGAGTGCTGCTTACTTAACACGATTGCACTCTACTGAAAAAAAGAGGGTAGAAGATTCAAAACTCAAAAGCTATTTCTGTGGTAGGTGCACACACCTTTTGCATAAGCATTCATTCATGCATAGGCAGACCTGTGCACACACACACACACACACACACACACACACACACACACACTTTTGCCCAGCACTGACAGCCTGGTATGTAGCTCTATTCCATCATGCTGTGGTAAGCACTCTGTCACTCTGACAGTCTCACTTTATTTGATGATAGGAGGGTACGACCTTGCCTATCTCACACAGTTAGTCACCGATTTACAAGCATACACACACACATACACACAATTGACTGTCGTGCCAATGTAACTGAAGTTTGACATGTACTGTAAGTGTGTGTGTGTGTGTGTGGCAAAAGTGCAAAACAAAATCTGGATTGGACACCATTCTACAATGTCTACTACTTATTCTCCTTCTTGTTCATGTTATTGACAATACAGGTAATTATTGTTGCTGAATTAATGACAGCACTAGTGTTCAAAACTGTAAAAGAAATCAAAAAAGGATGTGTGCACCAGCCAAAGATTCCTAGAAAATCTGTTTACAGGTTTGAGAAATCCTCCTTATTGAGAATTTCACACCTCTGTAACATTTTAACACATTGAAGGGAGGAGGTTTTATAATGTGCATCTGAAGAGGTTTTAAAATATCCATCAAAATCGCATCAACAACACAGCGTCACACCTGCAAACCGAAGGAGGACAGCAGTAGATATATTTGCTTAAGACTTAATTGTTTAACTTAAGCAAATCAATCCTTGAATGGTTTTTGGGCAGGTTCTAAAATCAGCCAACGGATGCTTTACTTAAATGTGTCATCACCTATAAAAAAAATAAATAAATGATGTGACGGATTTGTGGAGCTGAAATTTCAAACTCTTTAAGTGTTATAAGGCCTCAGCTCTCTATTAAGAACTGCTATGTCTTCCCTGAGGACTGCCACAGTACACTTCAGAACAAAGAGACATAAATGGCTTTAACCAGTCAGATGGTGTGTGTGTGTGTGAGTGTGTGTGAGCGTGAGCACAGTAAAATAGATCTAAACCACACTTCCAAATATAACTTCAAACAGCTCGGTGTCAATGTTTGTTCACCTCGCTGTCTCTCATTCCCAAAAGACGCAGCACTTCCAGTATGCAGCCTCACTTAAACAACTATGTTTACTTTAGCAAGGCCAGACAACTGACAGATGTTTGATCAAGGAGAAAACAACAAAAACACCCGCTTTAAGATACTAAATATCTTTTTTCCATGCTCCATCCCTCTGTTTCCATCCAGAAAAGATTATTATACAAAGATATGAATGCAAGATTCATAAGACCAAAACATAAGCAGGTCAGATACCTGCCAATTGTAATAGAAGCAGTCTCATGACAAACTGTCAAAAGAGAAGGAGTCGGCTGTGCATTTCTATACTGCATCTTTCTATAAGGTAAGACATCTCAGCATCAGCAGGTCTATTAGATTTACATAATTTAGCTACGTTCCGCCATCAATTGTCACCGTAACAGCTTACCCTAGCTTTGCATCTCTACCCCTGCTATTACAGCTCCATTTACTCAGCCTGCAAAACAAAAAGTGTCACCATGATTCATCGGATAGATTTCAGTTTTTGTTGTGTCTCAGTGCTCCGTTTTTATTGGCTTTCCTTTGTCTCGCTCGCCTGCATTATTCATTTTCCCTCTCAGCGCTCTACCTGTTGACATCCCCACTTCAAGTATGACTAATTAGTATTCTGCTTTCTAAATGAAAAACAAAGCTTAAAAAATAATGGACTGTTTTCAAACAGGTCCTCTTGAAACTTGTTCTTAAGATCGCCTCTTAGAGTAGCACAATGTGTAATCACTGATGGTGGAAGGAAAAAAAGACACACAGACAGTATAAAACCTCATTTACTGGATGACTCTGACTTGAATGAAGACGATGGTGCAGTTAGAAATGTTTGTGCTGAGTGAATCGTTCTTATTTGGGGGGTAAATAAGAGCGGGTTGGTAAAAGCCAACATGGTGGAAAAGGCCGTCCATTTCCCTGTTTTCATTTCATCTTCATTACAAACCCCTGTGAAAATGTAGCGACTGAGTGAATGTTTCTATTTTAGTGATATGCACAGCTTAAGTGTGTGTGTTTGTGCGTGTGAGTGTGTTTTCCTCTGACTCACTGTCCAGCCTCCTCCATCTGTGGTCATGTCACAGTAGACCTGGAAGCCTGCAGGGTGGTGCACAGGAAACACAGAGTAGATGCCATCCTCTCTCTGACCACTGGCGTACAGATCACCACAGTCACGGGGACGCGAGCCTGGGGAGAGGTGAAAGTAAGGAGACGTGAAATAAATGAGGTCCGGTTTGGCTCGCTAAGAGGCTAAGAGCGCTCAGAGCAGCAAAAAAAGTCAGGTGATAAAGGGCAAACATGAGATAACTTTTGTAACGCTGTGTCTTCTGCCTACAGCTGCTAGAGATGCTCATAAAGACAGTAAACACGAAGGTGGTTGTAGGTTATGAAGTCATCCTGTCAAAATGAAACCATCAAAGTGTTTCGCTGACTCTATTTTCTGAACTATTTTCCAAAAGGGTGGCTCTTAAAGAGGATGGGGAAAAGCAATGAGGAGGTAGAGAATGTCTGTGTTGAGAGGGAGGAGGAAGCAATAGATGATGAGACGGATGGGCGGGTGATAGATGACACAGCGGGACGACAGAGTCTAAGTGTGCCTGAGATAAAACTGAGGAAAAAAAAAAGACAAAATGCAAGAAGGTCAATATGAGGACGGCGAAAGCAGCCACGAGGGTGGAGCAGTGAGACGATAAACAAGTGGTGGGAAGGAGGAGGAGGCAAAAGTCAGAGACGCAGAAGCGCCGCTCAGTGAGGAGGTATATATATGTTCCAGTGATACAGAGACAGAAAGTGAGGAGAGGGTATATAATAGACAGGCGGAAAGAGAATTCAGGCAGAGTTAGTGCAGAGAAGAAGCGACAGAGACAGGAGGCTTGTACGCTACAGCAGAGCAGAACAGTAACACCCTTGTCTGTGACTGAGAAACCCATCCGACACTTGGGACACAAAATCTATTCCCCAGGAAGTGGGAGGGGAACTCTGTGATGAGGACAATGTCATAGATTATGCATGCCAGCCCTTCACCAGGTCAAACTCCTGAATTTAAAACAGCCTGGAGAGCTCTTGAAAAGGCCATACAAGATTTTTTTTTTTTTATACTCCCTACACGATGCAGAATGTTTGGTCTCCCCGAAGCTTTTTCTGTTACTCTGTGTAAGCCTCGGCTAATAAGCTCCGACTTAGCATTTCCCACTTCTTCTTTTCATTACAGGAAACTGAAGCCATCTAGGGTTTCATGGGACATTAAAAAAAGACAATATCATCATTATTTAAGAATTTGGTTCTCTCTAACAAAGGCTTTCAAAGAGTTTCAGCTTAATGATCGGATCCCTCGCAGGAGAGAGAAGCCTTCTGACCCATCTGTTTCTCCAGGTCCAGTTTCAGCTTGACTTGCTGCTACAACTTTTACTTGCTCGCAGGTTAAGAGGTTTTTGATCATCCGTTGTTTGGTAATTTCTCCACTGTTCCCCTCTTCAGAGCCGAACCTGCACCCTCGACATCTAACGTGTCACAGGAAGTTTCTAGTCGGGGCTACAACCAGTCGACTTCATACCGCCTGCCTCTTCGCTGTCAGTTTTCCCGTCGCTAATTCCTCCTGTCATCTCGGCACCTCCTGTTCCCTTCTACCCTGCAGGAAGCGTTAGCTCTCTAGAATTGTCAGTGTTTCCCGCCTTCAGCCATCACCTGATTCCCACACTCACCTGCCCACCAGTTCCCAAGCCTCTAATTAGCTCTCATATACTATACAGGCAACTTTCCATCAGTTGCCTGCCAGATTGTTGTGCATTTTGCAATCATTACCCGGTCTACCTGCTGGATAACACCTGATCTGTATCTGGATATATTATCTGGATTATTTGCATTTGCATTTACTCGCAGGAAAAAGCTGAGAGAGTTTTTGAACTCGCTGTGTGTCAAAGAGGATGCTGGGCAGATTAAAAGTTAATTCTAGGTACACAGCAGGTCTTTGGCTGCTGGCTTCACCCCTCTGGCTTTGTTTACCTGTGTGTCCCCTGCTGATAAACCCTGCTCTGAATTACTGACACAGTAAACTTTGTTTTACCTGAACCTGCCTCCTTTGAGCCTTTATATTTGCAGTTTTAAGATAAGAGCTCTTTGATAATGTTAAAGGATATGGCTGGTGATTTTCAGTATTTCTGTTGCTGCCAGCAAATCTAATTAAACACACATTTGGTTTGTCTGTCACTGCTCTCTGAACTTTTTAATCCCTGCTGACATGTGTTCTAATAAAAAGGCAGAGATTCCTCCCAATACAGGTTGGCTCTGTAGTTTCTAGCAGACTCCAAATGGACTACAGACATGCATTTGTTGGGGGGCTATTTTCAGCCTGCAGATTTGGGGCTCTGTCAAGGATTTGCAGCAGCAGGATGTGGAATTGACTCAAAAGGACATCAAGTGATTAGGAGCATGTCACCCATTGTGATGTTTTGGCCTATTGATGTATTTTTAATACAGAGATGGAGAGAGACAGCTCCATGGCACAGAGTATGAAGGTGAGGTGTATCATGGTGTGGACACGTAGACAGTTGTTAGTTGTTCTTAATTGTATCTGTATGGAGACACAATCATCTGTCGCATAAACCCTCCCAAGTAAGTCACTCTGACATGGCAGACAGTGCACAGTAGGAAGTGAGCTCATTTAAATGCACCCTGTCCTCCTATCCTCTGCTAACACTGCTCATTTAGTGGAAAGCATCACTGTTGGTTTCCAACCGTGAATATGTCCTGCATCTAAAATGTATTCATGCTTTGGCTTTTCTCTCCCTCTCTTTTTATAGTGCATTACTCAGAAAACAGAATAATTCATATGGCAGGAATAATGATAATAACAACAACAATAATAAAGAAATCTAGTAAATGCCAAGTGTTCATGTTTACAACTGACAAAAGACATAAACTTCTGCTTGTAAATCCGAATGAAAAGTAGAACTCCTGATATTTATAGTTGTGTCTTAAATACATAAACACACACTTGTGCAGACTGAAAATGTGCCGTTCTGTTTAGAGTTTTATTTACTTACAGCAACGCAGTGTGAACAGTTAATGTGTTAAATAGTTTCTGCCGGACCGACCATATGTCAGAGTGATACAGCAGCACAAATGGATATATTATGAAACATTATTCTGGTGTAGCGCATACATCAAGTTGATAATAATGAGATAAGGAATTTCTGCAAAGGATACACAAATAGGCAAAAGCAAGATAATCCACACAAGAGTGCTATAATAAAGATGCTGTTTATCATTTGTCATTTGAACTGATGTTTTTATAGTTGGTTTTATAGTTAAGTGTAGATCTCTTGGGTAAAATGTCAAAGCTGTGCTTCACAAAAACACTGACTGATGGTTGCTGGTGGGGGGGGGGCTTTAGTTTGTCCTGTGGAAACCTGCACAGAGCTGCTTAACTGTGGAGTGTATACACACACATGTACACATGACATTTATGTCTTAATGGACTTTTACACACGTATTATCACACTATATCAGACAGGGAGCATGTGTGAAAGAACCTTGAACATGTGAAGCTCTGTCCGTGGTGCTGAACCTCAGTGCCGGTTCTTCAATTAGTCTGAATGTTCTCCAGCTTTTACCCCTGACATTTACATAGCTTTGGGATATCTATGCTTTAAATGGGTCAATGTGAAGCACTTTGTGGATACTGTGAATATTTACATGAAGCATACAAGAATAATAAATTATAAATCAAATAACAGCGACATATACCCTCAAGATAGCGCCTTTGTTATTGCAAAGTAGTTATTACACCCTAATTGGGAACTAATTTCTTGAAGATTTGTTTTAATTAACTGACTCCTGGCTCTATACAGAAGTAAAAAAGCTACAAATTGAGCTGCAAAAGGGGGGAGACTGTCATTGCATGAGACTTGGCTGTTATTGCCTCCTGTCTTTGTCTGTATAGAGCCCGGGGACATATAATGACCTGTCAGGTGTGATATTGCAGTGGTAAGAACAGGAGAGGGTAAAATTGCTGCCGTTTAAATAATATTCAAAAATATTAGACGAGCAAAAGCTTTGAATGCCTGACACTCTCAGCACCATGAGAAACATTACCAGTCAGAACAAATGAGAGTTTGAATCTGGTTTCAAACTGAATGTTTCATCTTCGCTTGCAGGCATTGCACAGAAATGTGGAGAGGATATAGGAAACTCTCTAGAGTGGTCATATTTACATATGTCAAGTATGTAAGTAAACAACAGAATATTTATTCTCTCACATCCAATGTCACAAAGAATAGTAAATTCAAGCCATCAGCATGAAGTCCACTGTGATATGCATGAATATCCCTTGCACTAAGGCTAATGAAAAGCTCTGCACATTTCAATAATACCCCATATCCCCTCAAGTACCATATATAAACTGGAACAGTAAAACTTACTAACACATGGGACCTCTTTCACACATAAAACTTCTATATAAAACAGAGGCTGTTCTGTACGTGTAGGAAAAAATATTAATAATGAGCTGTAGTCTCTTCCAGAGAGCTGACTGAACTGGACACCTGTTTCCACCAGGTTCCCTCTGAAATAATGAGAACAGGAGCAGTGTACAAGCAACGCTCCAGCAGCCACAACAGAGCTGACGCAATCATCATTACAACCTTGTACTGGATTCTGACTTAACCATGTTATATAGTTTGAAAACACATAGAGCTCGCATATAATTATTCTTTATTATTATTATTATTATTCTGGACATTTCAGCCAGTGTTTTTCCTGCTGCATCTCCTCTCATATAATGCTAGACATTAGCCATGCAGTAAATATTATGCTCAGAGACTTACAATGTTTATTCTCTGTTAAGGCTTTTTTCAGAAAGGCTTTTTACTTCACATCTCATTGCATCATATTGTGAGGTGCTGCTGTAATTGCGCTCTCTCCATACACTGTGCATACGAGGCAAGAAATGTTATGCAGCTCATAAATTGACTAATGATTTCCTTCACAATGGGGGAACAAAAAGTGTTTCTGCCTGTTTCGCTTTTATCATCACTATATAGCCAGGAGATAACAAATTAAAGCAAAGCTCCAAGAAATAATTCTACAATTGGACTATGACACCTACTGTGAGATAACAATTCTGCCAAGATCTAAAGTGTAATTTCTCTATTGATTGATTTATTATTTATTGCCACCTAGAGTTCTGCTATGGCTCTAGTAGCTGTGTTAAAAGAGGGGGAGAAAACTCTGGAAGATCTGTGTGTGAGGCGTAAAGCTGCGAAACAGACATTACAGCCATTTCAGCACCACGGACAGAGCCTCAACAGAGCCTTGTCGCACTGTCCTGTGAAAACCATGCATCTCCTAAATGTCCACCTTTCAAAGAGTTAAGATAACAGCTCTGTTTCCAGATTTTTCAGCTGATTGAATGGGTTTTTTAATAATTTATTCATATTAGCTCATCGACCCCTGGGGAAACATTTTCCTTGAAAACGATCCACTTTCAGAACCTCTCGGTTGTACTCATCATACAGATCTGATTTTAGGTACAGTTGTGTATCACTGATGTGCCCTCTGTACAAATCAGTAATGGATGTGTAATATCGATTAGATATAGATTATTATAGATAGATTAAAGATCTCATTTCCATTTCAAAGATGCATATTTATTTTTTGCCTCTGTGCATCAATAAGACTGAAGACCTCTCCGATGTGTACTCCACCTTCATCCCAATGTCAATATGCATATTGACTGTGAATATGTTAACTGTTACAGTTGCACCTGCATAACAGCGAATGTTTCAAAACCAAGAGGAAGAGAAGAGCTCCTCGAGAGAGTTCCTACACAGACGTTCAAGCTTTCAGTTTTACTTTCAAACCATTGTCAGGAGCCGCTAGAAATTTTCAGCAAACCACAGCTGATAGGTAGCAGGTGTGCCAGCTAATTACTCAATTGCATCAATTAGTCTGATGATGCCACAGGCCCAAACTGTGTGTAAGGCAGGATATTAATAAAACAGCGTACGTCATGTATTGAACTCCGCTCCCTTTGAGTAAAAGTGAGCCTGACAGCTTGAAAATATTCCTCTGCTCTTATTGAACATTCCCAGTATATGCCTGGGCCCAAATGTTTTGCAAATGCATGAAACATCTAGCACACTCTCACATCATGCTTCTCACTGAATAACGTGAACAGAATCTCTCTTGCCCTATTATGCATACTGTATGCTATACATGAATGGCTCTCACTCTGTGCTCCTTGGCTACCTATGTAAGGCAAATCCAACAGGGGAATGCCACTGGGTATGCTGTGCCTGGTTAAAAGCCTTCCAATGGGATGATGCCTCAGGCCCTCTTCTCTGCTTCTCAGAAACATGCTGCAATGGACATGCAAGTCATTTCTCATGTACAGTAGAAAAAAAAAATCCACATCCCTTCGAAGGCCACGGGATAATGCGGATGAGATGCAGCCCAGGGAGGCATACTGATATCAGCAGGAGACGCTGGGTTGGATGAATACGTGGTGAGATGGAGAACAGACAGACCACACAGGAATATAATTTTTACAGTGGAGTGGTGCAGTCAGAAGGAGGGGATCGCGACATGGAACAGAATACAGCGGGAGAAGGGAGGTCAAACATATAGGTAGCCACTGATGTATGAATTACAACCACAGACACAGAGGGACACGCTGAATATCAGACAGACAAAACCACAAGGAAGAAGAAAATCCAGTCTCTTCCAGACAGGGACATACAGCCGGGACATGCCTCATTTCTCTTACCATTGGAGCAGCCCTTGAATCGGGCCCCTCTGACTGGTGCCCTCTGCAAGTCGGCCTTGACACGCGCCTTCAGGCCCACGTTCTCCTTCTGCATGGCATTAAGCGCATCACTCACTGAGTTCACTACCTTCACCATGTTGATCTGGCTGTCTGAGAGCAGCTGCAACACACAAGAAAACATATTCATTGTTAAACCCATTAACAGTGTAATTATGCCCTGTTGTTTGTCTTTTACCTGAGTAAATACAAACTGCAACTTTCATTACCTCTGATTATCTCTCAGAGTGTTTTTTAAAAGCTTCAGGCATTGCATTTATAAAAACGACCTATTAGATATTTAAAAGTCATGATTTCTTAAAGTTCTTCAAATTTTCACCATATCAAAGCCGATTTTGAAACATGTAATGGTTAGCGTTTCTTCTGCTATGACCATTAAATTAAATTGTCAGTGGAGGAGTCTGTGCCTGTGCTGAATTCAAATGGTGCTTGATTCAAAGGAGCCACATTTGTCAAGTATTTCTGTAATTCTCAAGAGCAGAACAGCCGGTCCGAGCTATTTTGAAAAGGAAACATATTTGTGTGAGTACAAGTGTAGCCGGAGTGACATTAAGAAGACATCAAGTTTTCATCATGGCTCAAGTACTTGAGAAATAAGAAATACACAAATTGCTCATCTCCTTCTTTTGTGTTTCTGACTGAGCAGCTGCTCAAAGTGCGTTCCCTGCCCACAGTGATCGATGACTTTCAGACCAGCAATCCAAAAACATTTTATTTTATTTTACTTTTTTGTTTCCCCACAGCAAGGCAAGAGGGGAGTCAGGGGGATCATGAGAGCGATGCTCCACCATGAGATATTTGAAAATACTAATGATAAAAGACCAAATTCACTTGATCTATTTCATGACACCAAAATTTCTCCTCTGGATTTTGATGCCTTCTTTAAAACATGTGGATATACTGCTCTTCATCAGCAAACTCAGACATCAGAGCGTCCTTGAACACACCAGCAAGGACAATTTTCAAAGCGGTGCCAACCGCATGACCATGTGACAATGTGACTTTGAAAAAGAGAAAAAAAAATAATGGCGAATGTACAGTAGAACTCTATGTTATATGTTTTGGTATTCCTTGGAAAATTAATACGAACCTAACACAGTCTATGTAAATTATACTTGGATTAAACTGGGCTACAACATGCACCATATTACCACTGGTACAGTATAGCCCTTCAGGGACCTTAAGAAACACACAGGTGCAAAGACCGCCCTGTGTAGCAGAGGCACCACATGGTATCCTATCCCCATAATGCACCCTGGCGATTGCCGTGAAACACGCAGAGCCCTGTGGGAAGGCTGGTGATGAATGTGTGTGCTCGGCCTGGTAGAGAGCAGGGTAACCTCTCTGATCTGCTGTGGTCACTTTGTTTCCTGCAGCCCTTTATGTGCTGTTCTTTGCAGAAAGGTCGTCCTCACATATTGCCCTAGTTGGGCCGACGCCTATGCACAGCCAGGTGTTGGGTCTTATATGTAGGCTACACACACACACACACACACGGTACTTTCGAAGATGTGAGAAACATTGTTATCACTTTCGCTTGCACATATGATCCAAACTCTTTCGCATCTTTCGTCAGTCACTCTCCCACACATGCACCCTCACAAACACATGAGGAGACCCGCAGTGCTCAAAGTCATGCATAAGGGGTTCAGAGTCTCCCCATCAAAGGTGCGTCTGCACAGCTGTCTTCAGGTGTTAAGCCTGCGTTAGACAGAAGCTCCAGTGGCCTTTCTCTGGCCTCAATATCCATGCAACGCACCTCTGAGGCACAGGAGGCTGCAATGCAATCATATTACATGGACACTGGAGGTTTAACCCACACACACACAGACACAAACAACACGACACATTTGTGCCCACATGCAAGTACAAAGAAAACCACACGCATAAATACGCAACAGAAATGACCCATTGTGCACAGCGGCTAAGCTGGATGCAGCAAAGAAAACTGGGTTTTCTGCTTTGTGGATGTGTCATTGTTCAGGACGACTGCTTTCTGTGTGCATCTGTGAAGGGGTGAGGCTGTCTGTTTTAGATTTTAAGAAAGGTTTTGATATTACTACATAAGACAGGCTGCTTGTGCACTTTTTGTGTGCAGATTTAACATATTTTTTCTACAGTGTTGTCATGTATTTATAATATACACACTGTATGTTTGTGTGTGTGTATGTGTGTGTTCAAAGGGAGAGACAAAAGCAGAGGAGTGTCTGTGGTGTTAATGCTAAGCCTTGACTGACACATCTATTAGGATGGTGGTGTAATTAGCTCTCATTAGGCAGCCTTTGCATTGGCTCACAAACAGTTACACCGCAGCACTTAACACAAGAGGCCTTCTTTTGTGAGGCAGGGGTTTAAAATACAGGCAAATTTGGGTGTTTTTTTTCCTCCTTTTTAAACAGATCTGTGTCAGACTCATGCAAGGGGTTGAACTAACGTTTCTAAAAAAGAGGCTCCTATTAAACCTTGAGACGACTCGCATGCTAATAATGAGTGCACCTGCTCTCAAAGTCAAGTTTTTTTTAGTTTAGCTGGAGCTTCAATGCATGTAATGTGTAATGTTTTTTGCTGGAGCTGACAACAAGGTGTGTGTTCCTGTTGGCCTGAATCAGATGTTCCATAAGGTAAAGACAAGCTCCCTGCGAAGGTAAAGTCACAGAGCAGGGGAGGAGTCGCACAGCTGAAACTGGCAAGTAATAAGAAAAAAAAAGAAGAAAAAAAAAGAATTCAGTCACCATCTGCCTAATACAACAACATCTTCACCTCACAGGCAGAGGCCACCCGGTCGACTGCAGCCCCGCAGGAGCAGATGGGAGAAGTGAGAGCAGCCGTGAAGTCACAAGTCACCGTCTCTTTGTTCTTGACTAGTTGAACAACAACAAGAACATTTTACCAGTTTGAAATGTAATGAGAAAAACTGTGGACTGCAGACACACACTACATGAACATTTATGCTAATTCATGTCGTGAGTTTCAATCATAATCTCAGTGTTGTAAAATAACTCAGACCTGAAACAATTATTTGACTAATTGTGTTCAATAAAAGCGTTTTTTATAACCGATTCATTGTTCTAGTCATTTTCTTGCTGCAGCTTCTTCATTGTGAGGATTTACTGTTTATAATGATATAAACTTTGGGTTGTGGTCTGTTGATCAGACTAATCAAAAAAAATACACTAACAATAGACAACATGATTAATCAGGAAATTAATAAGCACATTAATTGCTAATGAAAATAATCATTACATTACAGAGCAGGTTCCAGACACTGGGTCAGAGAAATAAATACAGGCTGCTGATGCTAATATCAACCATCAGATGTCTACAGGGTCCAGTCAGGCTCAATGTATTGACTATTAACCCCTTCCTCTCCCCATTAGGCTGCACTTCGCCTCTCTGCTCTGCTCATATCTCCACATCCTGCATTTTTTGTTCACCCCGCCATCGTTTTCATCTCTCGGCATCTGAGATGCAGATGCACATCTTCATCTCCTCCTCCTCAAGAGCCTCTGGGTGGTTAATTGTTTTCCCTGTGTGTTCTTTCTCGGATACCAATAAGCTTTGCCTTAATGGTGCTTTTTTTTTTTTTTTTTTTCCAAGGAAGATGCTCATTTTGAAGCAAGAGAGTAAAACTGAAAAACATCATCCTGCATTAACAGAATGAAAAGTGTTGTGTATTCTTATGCATTAGCATCCTTGATTTTCTCAGTATTCTTAATGATGGGGTTTTAGATTTCAAAATCCAGTCGATAAGTATTTGACTTAACTAACAGTATGAAAGCGATACATGTTAGGCCAACTCACTGCATACCTCTCATTAAGCAGCCTTAGAAAGCCTAGACATATGAGAAGCAAAAAAAAAAAACAATGAATAAAAGATTACGCTGATGATGGACAGGACCTTCACACATAAAGGGAATGTTTTCATAGCAAATCAGTGTCATACCATACGTAGACTCTCTGATCTTTCATCAGGCTTTTGATTTTGCCCATGTGTAGTTTGGTGTAGGTGTGTGGGAGGAGGGCGGGTCCAGCTGTGAAATCAAATCATTATTCATGACATAAAGTGGTGGAATGAGCCCTCGATGTTACTGCGCACTTATTGTCATTGTCTCACTTTAGAAAAAATGCCGCTCACACCTGTAACATTAAGAGCTAACTCACTATTTGTGGACAACTTACATGCGACCATGAGGATGGTGCATTAAAGGATTTCTCTAGATTTGAAAATAATGTGAGGACACACACAACTAAAAAAAAGTATATATACAGTAGATATTTTTGTTGGTTTATCATTTATTATAAATGGATTATTGTGATTCTGTTGGTATTGATCTAACTGATATTCTTTATTGCTTTGAATTGCTGTGCTAAATCTTTCATGTCGACCCATTTGCTTCTTAGAATTGAGTTTCTATATTTTTTGTGATGTGCTCACAGGATCTGCTCCTACTGAGCTTTTAAAGTTACTTGTATCTGTGGCTGAAAGCTGCAACATGCACCTATTGATATTCTTCTCTCATGTCCTCAAAGGGCTTTGTGTCAACCAGGATGAACATCTTGAGGCAATATGGTTTTGTGTTCCACAGGAGCAGAGGTTTGCTCTGAGCTCCTCTGCAGAGGTTGTGGGTGTTGCTTGTCCGAAACATTAATATTCTAGAGGCACATAATTCAGTTTAAACTGTGACCCGCGGTTCAAGGAAATTGGTAAGTCACGTTCTCCTCGAAGCCTTTACCTTCTTGCAGTTGTTTTGCAGAAGTGCATGTCAAGTCAGTTTAATATGTGGACTGCATTTTATGTCAGTTCTCCTATGGAGGATCTAACCCCTCCAATTTCTTTTTCCATGCTTAAGTGCATGAGGTGACACAGCCTGTGCTCACCCCAGCAAGTGGGGATTATACACGGTTGCCTTACACCGCCTGTGCTGCCAGTGCTAGTTGGAGCAAAAATATATATTAACAGCTATTAATGTAATTCATAGCACTGACCAAAATTTGTGCTGAGAAATATCCGCGGAGACAGCAACCTAAGAGGCGGAGAGGAAACCTTCAAGAGCACACTTCATAAGATGTGAAGGTTCACACTGCAGCAATGTGAGGATGTTGAAGTACTGTACTGTGAAGATTTGGGTAATTTGGATTCGGTGTTGAAATTTTTTTTGCTTGGATTTTACATAAACTGTGATCCTTAGCTGATGCTACTTTTTCCTAGAAGCAGAGACGCAGTTTCTATTAGCATCAACAAGCACACACGACGAGATACAAGTACTGCACGTCACTGAGGGACTGTCCTCTTATGTTGAAAAGCTTCTTGTTCAAGGTAGTATCAAAGCACCGAGCTACTAATTACTGGATATTATTTGTCTGAATGCAGTTTCAGGAAAACAACGGGTCTCAGGTTGCATCTAGAAATCATAGGCTAATGTTGCTGCCATTGGCCTTCATGAATCTGAGGAGATCAAGCCACATGGGGTCCCAAAGGGTTCAGGTCTGAGGCTTCTAATGTGCAAACACTCTGACACACTGGTGCACATCAAGCAAATAAGTATATGAGAGAATAGAATAAAAGAATATGAGTGGACTTACTGATAATAAAACAAGATAAAGACGACCTCACATACTCAGATGTGAATGTTTCAACTGATGTGTGACAAGATGGACTTGAAAAAAATTGACGATGATCTATGATGTCTGTTGTATTTTGGATTTCCAATAAAGGAAGGAAATGGAATAAACACGTTTGATTTTGAGCTAACACCAGTGACATGTCTCATCTTGTCAGTCTGTCATTCATCTTTCACCCTTAGAGTGTGTTATTTGAATGCAAATGAGTGTTCTTTAGTGCATCTTTCTATTTGAAGCTGCGAGCTGCACAAACAAAAAAAAAAAAAAAAAAAAAGAAAATGTTGGTGTTGGTCTTGGGAAAAAAAAAAAAAATCAAAACAGATTGGAAGCTCCTGCTCGCCACCTCAGGGTGTATGTGTGGAAGGGTTTCTGTCTATGTGTCGGGGTGACACTCTTTCTTCGGGGGGGCACATCACCGATGCACACAGAGCCATTACTAACACTGGCGCAGTCAGCTCTGTGTCATCGTATAAATCAGAAGTCCTGGCCACAGGTGGCCCATAGATCACACAGTCACACCATGGTGTCAGGCAGAAACAGTGGATATGCACACCACATGCCTCACCTCAAAAGAGAAAATCAATCACCTGGAGTTTCTGGGCTGCCAGCAGCACCACCTCCCCATGGCTTCAGTGCCCACTGCACTTTGCCACCTACACCACATTAACAGTAAAAAGGGGCCGTCCCTTTCTATGCTTCCATTGTGTTCCCAAACAACACCCATGGTTTCCTAGCCCACGGAGGCAGGCGCGTACCAATCCAGTGATTTCTGAACAATGTTGAACCTTGAGCTAAAAAGGTCTGGTTTTTAAAAGAAAGGATTGTCATGAGTGGGATGTATTCAGTTGTTTGAGCTGTATGGCTGGCAGCTATGAAATCTATTTACTGCAGAATGGAGAGGCCGAGCCTGACGGGGCCAAAATTAAGAGCATGTAGTGTAAAGATTTTCCACGCGCATTTAGGAAACACATCGTCAATAAATCAGTGTGGACAGTGTGAAACTAAAAGGGGGTCTAATTATGTTTTCATCCAATGTTGAGTCTGCCTTAGTCATCGAGGGAAACATTATGTTATCTCGCTGAATTAATGTGCAACTTGTTCTGTGTCTAGAATCATGATGGGCATTTCCTCCCCTGTGACCTCATCTTCAAACACTAGACTGAGTTAAGTTATACTCAGTGGAACATGAGCCCTATTTGCACTTTAATCTCGCCGTTACTGAGCGCATACAGTGAGAAGAGAAATTAACATGGTCGACTTGGTGCTGGATGAGTGAATGATGGTGTTTTCATTGTGCAGTCAGGAGAAAGGAAACGACTAAATAAGGCCGACCATGAGAAAACTCGCAAGTCCAATGAGCTGTCGCCCATCTTAAGGTGGTTTGGCAATCAATACGGATTGATAGATGTTTCACAATCCAGTCCCCGAGTGCCTCTGTACAGTGCTTAAATTCCTGACTTCAGGAGGAGTGAGTCGTGTTCAGTGGATTCAGTTCATCTGTTTTACTGCTCAGCAACTCACCAACTAATTAAATACAGCCATTAAAAAAGACAGCAGCAAACCCCTTTTTACGATAGTTTTCTGTACAAAATATCTATTTCTGCACATAAAGATGTGTGTGTGTGTTTGTGTGTGTGTGTGTGTGTGAGCGTGAGCGTGAGCGTGAGCGTGTCTGACCTGTATGAGGCGTCCCTGCTCTGTCTGCAGTGTGTTAAGGTCTTGCCCCAGGCTGCCTTGCCCCCTGCGTAGAGACTCATAGTCCATTTTCAGCTGCCCTGCGTGAGCCGACAGCTTGGCCACCTCCTCGGCCAGGCTGACGAGCAGAGCCCGATCCTGGCCTTTGACCGACTTCAGGTCAGAGTCATGGTCGGTGAGCGAGTGGAGCAGTGAGGTCTGCACGCCCTCCAGACGCAAAAAGTTACTGTTATAGTCAGGGCAGTTGGGGTCGATGAAGATGTTGATGCGAGAGCCATCTCCTCTCTCGACGGTGACCAGGGCGTTCGCTTCATCCTGGTTGGTGGAGATGTGGGGGAGGCCATCGGACATGGGGGGGGCCTGGTAGTGATTCATAAAAAGGATGGTGCCGGTAACTGTAACAGCCAGCAAGACGGCCACGAAGAGCAGGATAGTGCAGAGCAGGTAGCTGCAGCCCATCCTCTGTAAGTAGACAGGAAGGAGGGAGGGGGTAGGAAATGAGGAGGGAAGGAGAGAAAGAGGAGGAAAAAGTAGCCGTTAGTATTGCAATTTCTAAAACATTAAAAAATTACAGCATAACACCTGCTTTATTCAAAAAGAAATGACTTTCATCCATCACTGGGGATGTTTTGAATGCCAGATGCTCAGTACTCAGTGATATAACCATATCCCCATCTGTCTACATGTAGTTTTGAATGATTTATATAGCAACAGAATGTAGATTTCTTCAACCGTCAGCCCTCCTGAAACTCAAAGTTCTCAAAAACTCTCCAAGAGCCAGACGATTTCTTTTTTTGCCTAAACGCACCTGCAGTGGTGGCGAGATAGACAGAGGATGGGATGCTACGTGGACACACTATTGGGAACCAAGCATTCGAGAAGGAAAACAGTAGAAAAAAACCCTGAGAATTAAAATCATGTAAGAGGAAGAGGAAGAAAAAGAAATAAATGAGTGAAGAGACTGAGAATCCTCTTAAAGGAAAACGGCAGACCTCTACCAGTAACACAGTCTCCATTAACTGGACCATAAAAGGCCCTATATGATGGATCTTTATGATCTGGCACTGGTTTTTCCACTCAGGTCAACAGAGCTGGCAACGGATAGCAGAAAGCAATATGGCCCACCTTTGCATGATTAACAGTGCCTGGCTCCCCCTCATCTTCCTCCAAATGAATCACCAGCTGATCTCGTTTTGATTTTTTCTTTTTTCTCCTACACTGGAGGTTGTTCTCACTTCAAGAGTGTGTGGGCAGGCGTGTGTGTGTGTGTGTGTGTGTGTTTGTTATTGGTTTGCATGTGGAAGTACTGTATGAGTGAGAGCAAGCTCATTAATATGTAAATTGGCTGTACAAGCACAGGGAAGCACACTAATAGACAGCTAATGGCCTGCTTTACGAGAAAAGGTTTATGGTTTATTTAATGTGAAGAAAATCAATTGTGTTGTGCAGGAAACACTCCTATCCTCCGTCTTTGGGTGGAAGACATAAAACATAGTCCTCTGTGGTCTGGAAATGCGCCCTGGCTCAGATCTGAGGAAGATAGGTCTCAATTGCAGCCCACCTTTGTCCAATCAGGAGCTCACGTAAATGCACACAAAAAGGGGTTCATACGAAGGGATGGTTTTCTCCCATCAGCCTCATTTGTAAACCCCCCCCCCAGGCCTCATTCACCAGGCACATATGGGGCCTCGAGCCACTGAGAAAATTTTGTTGAGCTTGGTAAATCCCTGCTGGATGTGTCCTTCTATGTTAAAAAAAAAAAGGATTTCAGTGTTGATTCAAAAAAATAAACATCACTCCAATACGGACTTGGTGAATAAGATGATGTATAAATTTGATCCACTAATTTCTGACAGGGTGTTTAGTACTTTCTGACCTTGCACATTTTGATGTGTTACTTCCAACTCTGACATATAAAAACCCATTTGTCTGGATCTGAGTACATTGATTTAATTCATGCATTATATTTGTTTCCCCCTCCCTGCATTAGCCAGCTTCACTGTGGCTGCTGTTTTTCTGGACACCACTGGCACGTATGGAAGCACTGTTGCTTAAAACTGCCCCTAGGCTCTGTTTGTCCAAATGGGTTGGAGACTGTGTACAGAGACACACACACACGAACATGTACAGATACACACAGACACTACATGCTTTCATGCCACTTAAATTTCCAATGCACATGCACATGCACACACACATAATTTTGCACACAGCTCCTTTCTGCCAAACACTTTCAAGAGACAGGCAAGCGGATTCACATATTGCACATGAAGAAAAAAACTGGAGCACTGCTTTATCAGAACCTTCCCACTTCTCCCTGTTTTCTCACCCAAATACATCATCACAGAAAAGAGCTCCAGGGGAGTATTGCCGCACATAACATTTTTTGTCTCCTTGTTCTAACTCAACACATAGACCCTGACTGCACGATGAAATCTCTCCTTGCATGTCAAACAGTGTTTTTAGCTTGTTTTTTTTGTTGTTGTTGTTGTGTGCAAGTGCAGGTGCAGCTGAGAGAGATTGTGACTTGGCTGAATGTGTGTGTGTGTGTGTGTGTGTGTGTGTGTGTGTGTGTGTGTGCTGTACATAATGTCTATAATGGTCTCACTCTGCAGAATGGCAGCAATGTAACATTCAAACAGTTCCACTGAGCTGCATCACCAACGGGGGCCAAGACATCAGTGGAAGCCATCATCGCCACAGCGTTATATAGCATACTGATTGTTAACTTAACATGGGGGAGATATATGATGGGCCCCATTACGCTGACAGCGTAACGTGTGAACAACCTAAAGTGGTGGGAAGTCGTTTTTTTTGTCCCAAAACTTTTCACATTCACTGCAAGAGTCACATAACGAACCACAGATGTCCACCAATTACGCCACAAGGTACAAACTAGTTTCTGATGCTTTAAAAGAACAGATTTGTACCAATTCTGCCAGAAGTGACGGTAACTGAGGTAACGTACTGACTGGGTGGCACATGACGGGGGAAAAAATCTTGCAGATGTTAGATTAGACTGTTTTTTTTTATTTTGTGTATCTGGCTCTCACAGTTTACTTGGGGTTCTGGCCCTGTTGTCCTCCAAAAAATTCAATTCAATTCAATTCAATTCAATTCAAAATCTCCTTTTTTTTCTAAGGTCAGCCTGACATAAAGTCTGCGAGAATGAATCACAGGGAGAAAAAGGAGCTTTTGTTGCCGGCTTATTTGCTTTTTCAAGGGTCAGTAAAAAAAATCAAATGCAAAATGGCAACATGCTCCTCTCAACCCAGCTCAAGAGAGGTAGTAGGGTGACGACACTGAGAATGGGATGTAAGCGACCTCTTATCACTGCTTTTTTTTTCTTGTTTTTTTTTAAATGAGTCTCTCAATCCCGCAGCGGGGGCTCGCTCTGTAATTAGCGGCTGACATCCAGATCCTCTCCTGTCTCTAGTCGTGCCACGCCACGGGATTGGACAGGACAACTGGGGAATTCTGATGGAGCGATAGAATAAGGAGAGGCAGAGAATGAGAGAGAATTCCTCTCTGTGGAAATGATGTTGTCCTCCCACGCAAGAGCACTGGCAGACAGTTCTTGGACGAAAGGCTTTGTCTGCTCATTAGATAAGCAGGAAAGCAGCAGGAGTCTCGCAAGCTGTCTCCCTCTCTCGCTATCCGTCTCTCTTCTTATCCATCTCAAATACAAAACACACACATATTCTGTCCGTGGACACAAATGGATTCATAGGAAGACATAAGTTGACGCCGCCCAAGTGATGCACATGAAGGCACCTGCACCTTTAAATGCTGAATTAGCACATATATAAATAGCAAGCACAAAGGCACTATTTCAAAAAGGACACACTCTCACTAAGTCCTCTTCCATGGAGCTTGAATAACACTTTGACATCAGTATTCACTACAGAGCTTCCTCCCAAATTCTGCCACACTGTCAAACTCCACCCCCCACCCCCTCCCCCTCCGCCACCGTTGCAGCCATGATCACTCGGCACGGTGTGAAGAATCCGCGGGGGCCTAATCCCGCCTAATTTCTCGTGTGTTTTGGGCCTCGAGCTGAGGTTGTGCCATCGCTGCCGCTCAGTGGCAAAATGTAAGGGTGTAATATGCAATAATCCTTCGCGCTGCCGTCACCGACGCAGCGAGAGAAGCGGATTGTGATGGAAATCGTCGCTACTGATGCATAATCCCCCTCCACAGGTGAGCGAGTCACCTATTCATTGCGTGCCCCCCCCCCCCCACCTTTTTTTTTTTTCACTGAGATGACGGCAGTGGAGTATATAGACAAGAGGACATTTGAAAGGGTTTAATGAAGGGATTTCATTTATATAATGCTTTGAGTAATTTCTATCCATCCAACCAGTCATCCATTTCTGCCCTGTTTAATGTTTGCTGGAGCCTCTGCCAACCTATAATGCACAATATGGCTGTTGTTGCAGGAAAATCAAACCGTGATTTAAGAAGTGGTGAAACACAAATGTGAACAAACTGATAATATTCAGAGTCAGTAAAGTTTTATATCTCCTCTCTGAGGCTCCTCTCTGCAGCAACAGACTTCAGATGAAACACCCAGAGAAACCTCATCCTGCACAGTCAGGAAGATGGCCTTGGTGGGCGGGGCTTGGTGGAGAGCTGTGGCAGCTTTAACGTGACATCACAAAATTACGGAAATCCTGACATAGTGTTTAAGAATGCAGTTTCTGAACACAGGCTGTGTGCATTTCTCTGCACACTGAGCGCTTTGATATTTCCACAGTGAAAATAATGTGTTTTTTTTCCACCAAAATAACTTAATTTTTTCTTTGTTTTGACACTTTCCTGTTCTTTTTTTCCTCTATTCTTTTACAGTGTAAACTTGTCTATTTCAGAATCAGCAAATGTCACCCAGTAAAGACTCCTATACAGTATTACAGCGTGTATTTGCACAAATAAATAAATTGTACATAGTTTGTTTTTTTCCTTTTCTTTTGTAGGTAATGTCAAGTGTATTTATTTATTTTCTGTCTTTGCTTTCTTTATCTGTTTATTCAGTTCTTCTTTCGAGCAGTAGCATTCATGGATGCTTTATTTGTTTTTCCTGGAATTTGCTGCACTAAATTTATAAACATCAATATAATAGTCACTTAAACAAACTTCTCCTCACTTTGGCCACAGCATAACACGGGATTATTTAGTTTGGATATACAAGTAAAATGTCCGCAGCCACTGGAGCAAGTAAAAGAAACTCCAACTTTTTTTTTTTTTTTTGACTTGACTTGACTTGACTTGACCTCAGAAGTGACCCTGAACGTCACATGTAAAGATGGCGAATGGAAATGGCTAACTCTGCGCTGCGCCAGGTGAACTCAAAGGTAAAACAAATCTGTTCTAACTTTATATTTGTTTGCGGGACAAAGGACAACAGCGGCTCGTTGAAAAGCGCGTCTCATCAAGATTAAAGCGAATAAACATCGAGTCTCTGTTTCAAACCACCGCCGAGATATGACGCGTTAAAGACAAGGTGACTTATACAGTAACTAGTTACTCCCCTGGGCTTCTTTCATTTATTCATTCATTCATTCATTCATGACAGCACAGTTGCTAGCTACACAGTGTGTTAGTGTGTGTGTGCGCGCGTGCATACTTACCTGTGTGTGCATGTACACGTTGAGGTGACGGGGCCTTACCTTGGCCGGGGTCTCCCTGGCAGTTTCAGAGTCTGACCAGCGGTGTTTGAGCTGGGAGGAGCTGGGTACACACTCACAGAACGTCTGCATGGGACAAACAGACAGGGCCACCAGTGTTGGCGTTTGTTCAACTCACATGTGCGGTCTAGCATGCAAGCACATGCGCACAAACAAACAAAACTAACAAACACAAGCATGCCCGCACAAGTACACACACGGGAGAGGCAGGTTGTTGTTGTTGTTGTTGTTTTGCATCAGTTTTGAAAAATATCTTAAAGGCTTAAACTCCTGAGTGCAGCACATTCTGTGCACCAGACCCCTCCACATGTAATACAAAATCATTGTTGAGAGATAAATGCTGCTGGTGCTGATAAACTCCAACTACCTACACACACTGCTCTGCTGCACAATTACTGACTGATCTGAATAGACATCTGTACATCTCAAAGGTATCGGTGAATTCAATAGTTTATGACAGGCTCAATGCGTCTTCCCAGAGATATCTTTTCAAACGCTCAGTACGCAGAGTTTCCTTCGACTCCAAAAGAACAAGAATGAAAAGGAGTGTTTCTGTGAATGTGAGTGTGTGTGAGTGTGTGTGTGTGTGTGAGAGAGAAAAAGCTCTGGATGTGTATATAAAGAAAGCATTCACATATACATGGATGATGAGAAGTGCTTCAGCAGACAGTATGTGCTTGTATGTGCATGTGTCTGAGAGTAGTTGTAGCAGCTGCAGAGATAAAAGCAAAGTAATTATGAAAGTGGGGGCTTTCTAACTGCTCCAGGAGAGCACATCACTCCGTGACCTTAAACACCGCTGCTCCCACTGTGGAATTGCTCAATTAGCCTGGGACAATAACACCGACACAAAAGCACACACACACACACACACACACACATACATACACACGTGGGTGAAATGTACAACACAAACAACTGCCTACTTAAGAATGGATGCGTCAGACACTAGCAATTAATGTATCAGAATGTGCTGTCTATCAGAGCATGTAATCATTAGTCTATATGTGTATGTGAATGTATGTGACTGAGACTAAATATGCTCTTTGCTCTTATGTCTTTGTCTTTTTTTACCACTAGGGCTGAAAGAAGAAAACGTCAAAACAAACCCACTGTGGTGGAGCTGGGCGTGTCGGACGATAGGTCTTTCAATTTTCAGCAGGTACCAGTGACCCCTATCACCTCTGGATTGTTTTGACTTGATATTAATATCACAGCTATTTCTTTTTGTAAGAAATCAGGTTTGGAAGTGCACATCTGTGTGCGTCGTACACACATGCAGTTGTGCAGCAACGGTTGTCTTTTGTGTGTAAGTTTTGTCAGTTTTTCAACAGAGTGCGAGTTCCTCTGTATGCAGCTCACATAGTCATTGTTATGATGGCTGACCAACGGTTCACCCCTTTGCTTTAAGCATTCATTCTCTTCCAATGTGTAGGACAGCAAGAGAGGAGGAGGAGGAGGGAAAAAAGCAGGCAGCAATAGAGAGGAGGGGTGAGGCAAGGAGAGAGGGAGGTGGGAGTAAGGGTGATTTGGGAGAGGTGTGTTGAATTCTAATGAGCAGCCTTAGGGTCAGCGATAGAAATCTATGTCTGTTCTGCCTGAAACATTGCAGCTGTCTGCGCGGGCTGTACACAGAGGAGCTACAGAGCTACCGCCACCACATAAACACAGACTCCAGTGATGTGGCTAAACCGACCAACAAGTTGGCTACACACACCGGAGAAAATTGAAATGAATATTTATGCTCTAAAGACCCCACTAATAAAAAACAAAAAAACAAAAACCCGGCTCTGCTGCAGAAGTTCACAGTCAGCTGTGCCTGTGCTCAGATTTTGCAGCCAAAAAGTGTACACCTGCCTCGCAGATCTCTGCAGGAGTGTAAAGACACACACAGTGAGACATACACACCCTCACACATGTGAACTCGTATGTGCACAGAACAGAGGTTGTGTGTTGCAGCTGCAGCCCACTCAGATCACTGACACGCTGCCTTCCCATTACACTGAGCAGCACGTATCAGAGCTTTAGTTTGTTCATCCCCCTGCCTGCTAATGCTCACACTAGGGTTCTTTGCTGCCTGTGCACAAGAACCTACACACACGTACACAGTGACACACCAGTATCTGTGGGGTTTCTTTTTGGCAGTGGTCCTGGGGTGGGCATGACTGCTTGGCAGTGTTTGTCTAGTCCTAATCTGACTCCACAAGCTCCACCGGCGGAGAGGATTTACTCTTAATAGAATATTTGGGCTTTTTATTGGTTGGACCTTACGTGCAGAATCCTATCTGATGAGCCACGTATCAGACAACAGGAAGGGCTCAGACTCATCCTGGGTGTGACTGAGCGTCTACGTGTGCTCTTTGTGAATGAGCGTACCTTTGTGTTAGCATGCGTGCATGTGTGCACATAAATCTTCAAGGCAGCATTCCCAGCACTATCTAAGAATTGGATTGTCTGAATGTGTTGTTCTTGGAATTTATTTGCTCACTTTGCTGGAAACCTTTTACTTCTGTGTGTGTGTGTGTGTGTCCGTGTCCGCATGTGTGTGTGACAGGGAATTTAGCAAGGTGTGTTTAAGCCTACTGCTCGCTAATCCGATGGAGTGGAAGAGGCTTTGCACATATTCACTTGTGGGTTTACTAATCATTTAACGGGACTTGCAGACTGCTAAATGAGGGGAATGAGACTGACAGCATGGTGAAAAATGGGGAGTTAAATGGGGTGGGGGGGGGTAGAACAGGAAGAGAATAAGAAGCACAAGGGCATCCTGTTATAGGTGTGAAGGCCTTTACACAGCTCACACAAATGTTCACAAGGAAGATTATCTCGCCAAGTGTGCATTGTCTGTGGACACTGATATGCCCTCTGAAAGTCACAGGGGAGCAGAAGGGTTAACAGTGAGTAAATGAATGAATAGAGCTGTGATATCCCAACAGAACAAATGCTGAGGATTTGCAGGCCGCCGTTAGAAACGAGTAAGCTGATCAGATAAATGCAGAAACATATAGTGAGGCTGTGGAGGTTTTAGCTCGCTGTCTGTTAATGCATTGGCTGAATGCAGCTGGGGAGCTCATTTATTCCTGATTTGTTTTACAATAACTTTGTTTTGTCCTTTAACATATATATGATATAACACAAAATATAACACTTTACAACAAGGTACACAGATTCCTTTAAGTCCTTTATTGAATCAAGCAAAGAAAAAAGAAAGAGTCTAAAGTAGATCCATTTAGGCATCGGTATTAATGGTAATGTGTTTAAAACTGACACTAAAGTACTTGTTTGGAGGCCACTGGATCTTTTAATGAGCTAATAAATCACAGTTTAATGATGCAGTGATGATGATGATGATGATGATGATGATGATGATGAGAGAGACAAAATTAGCAGCCTAACTAATATTAACTGTGTGGAAAGGAAGAAAAATTTTCCCACTTTTTTTTTTTTTTTTAATTAACTGCAGGAAAGTGTCCAGATGGCGGCTCATGGTGGATCACGATGGGTCACACCACAGAACAATGGTTAGCGTCCACAGTGACGTCTGTGGTTGGACGTGGGCGACAAAAAGCAATCTGGTGGAGGTTAAGGAGAATACAGTGGGTTTGGTTAAATGTAAATAAACTGATTAGACAGCGGCAGGTGCACTGGGCCTTCATCGCCGTGACAATAGCAAAGATGTGGTTGGTTACACAGTGGTGGAACAGCCATTTAATTTTACTGTTACTTTTTTTATGGGAGGATGGGCTCCTCTAGTATCAATGTGTTTGCAATTAGCTAAATAGCACTTGTAGATGTGTATAGACATGATTTTTTTTAGGAGAGAGGGTTGTTTGAGTGTAGATCATTTTCAGGCAGAAGTTGGAGGTTGTGTTACTTCACAGTAACCTGTTGAAGCCTGACTGTGCTAATTAACAGATCATTCAATTCCATCTTTGTCCCCTTTATCTGGGGCCGGGTCACAGGGGCAGCAGTCTAAGTAGGGATGCCCAGACTTCTGCTCTCTCCCTGGACACTTCCTCCAGCTCATCTGGGGGGATCCCAAGGCGTTCCCAGGACAGCCAAGTGACACAATCCCTCCAGCGTGTCCTGCGTTTTCCCTTGGGGTGGAACATGCCTGGAACACCTCCCCATGGATGACTCCATGCTGCAGGTCCTGGCTCGAAGGAGCCAAAATGGCAATATCATCTACAAAAAGCAGCAATGAAATCCTGTGGTTCCCAAACAGGGCACCCTCCAGCCCCTGGCTGCACCTAGAAACTCTGTTCATAATAATAATGAAGAGAACCGGTGACAAAGGGCAGCCCTGCCGGAGTCCACCATGCAGTGGGTTACTTACTAGCAGCAGTGGGAACCAAGCTCCTGGTCCGGTCGTACAGAGACTGTACAGCCCTTACAGCCCATCAGACACTGTACTCCCAAAGCACCTCCCACAGAATGCCACGTTGGGACGCGGTCAACTGTCTTCTCCAAGTCCACAAAACACAAGTGGACAGGTTGGGCAAACTCCCATGAACCCTCAAGACCCTGTGGAGGGTTTAGAGCTGGTCCAGTGTTTCATCAACTTACAGATCATGTACAGTTAATTAGAAGTGGTTACTGATTTACAGACACTGAGAAGGTGGAGATTTGTCATCTTTTCCTCTGCTGTCGAACGTGGGTTCTCTTCGAAGGTGAGCAAGTGCTTGTTATTGTCACTTGTCACTTTACAAGCCAAGGGGTTGGGCTGTAATTCGTCGTCTGGTCATTGTTTTGTCTCCAGTGCAGACTGGATGCTACGGCGCTAAGAGACGAGGCACTCGATGAGCTGGTTGCTAACCTCATTAGAAGAGAAGACATGATGGAGACTAGAATTAACATCTGTGCTGGTTTCTCCTGCAGGAGGCGGCTCCTGGTGAGGAAGGAATGAAGTTTGATGCTGAACTCAGGGTTTCTTCTCATCTGGTGAGTAAACAGCTGTTAATATTAATGTTGGAATTAATGTTAGAAATGGTTCCTATATAGTCCACGATGCAAGGTTATTAAAAAGGTAATTAGTTTCAGTTCCCCCCATCACTCTACATTTAAAAAGCTAGATTTCTAATGGATGGAAGTACTGTATGGAGGATGGGTAGTTTCTATTAATTAAAAGTTAGTTCTTAGTGCTCATCTATCTTTAAGGTAATCACAATGTTGTGTAGCAGATTGTAAAGTTTTTTTTAAAGTTAATTTAGGTGAATCCAAAAGAGCTAAACACTTTAATTTGCCTCATAAGAATAGACCATAATAAGACCATGCCGTTTAGACAAAAACAATATCCTAACCTTCAGCACCTCCTCCTCCTCCATAAAACAGTGGCAAACAGAAGAATGTTGCATGGATGGCTGAATATGATGAGAGAGGTGTTTACTTTGCCAGCATCTATATTCTGTTCTGCAGAGCACAGACATTTGGGTCTGGAAATTTTAGAGGACACAGCCATTGTGAATGTGATGGGCGGCACAGCAGCTTTTACAGACTTCAAAAGGACTGCCCCCCCCCATACAGCTGATGGCTGGTGACAGTGTCGGACACTTTATTTTGGATTATTCGGCCACTGGCACACAAATAACCGCTAGAGTGTGGAAAGGAGAGGAGGCGCTACTGGGATTTGCTAAGAATACTAAGTGCATGAGGTAACATAGGGCGTCCAAACAATGGCACATCCATCAGTTGTCTGTTTTCCATGCCTTCCGTCCAAATTGGGTTTATACCTACTTTGCATTTGTTCATTGGCTTAACAGAGTGAATAACCAGGGAGGATCGGTCTGAGTGTGTGTGTGTGTATTTTTTTCCCTTTTTCAATTTCTAAATTCAGAGGATTTCTTCTCCTTCTCTGATTGGTTGCATCTGCTCAGAGATTAGCTATTTCAGCGGTGTAAATAAAATATCTTTCAGCACACCTTATCAAGACTGCCCTCTGGCCAAAACAAAACAAACACATCTAAACATGCCACAGTTCCAACAGGCAGCGGGTTAAGATACCTAAATCGGAGAAATGCATGAAGTGAGTTGATATTTGCTGAACTAAAGGGAATAAATTGGAAACAGGACACCGGATTTATGTTTTACTGAGTTAAAAGAGCTAGACGGAGACATACAGGAGGATTTGTATTTCTGTTATGTCCAAAGCACAGCAAGGAACATTTTCAAGGATTGTGTTTTCCAAAAATATCGAGTGAGTCCTGCTTGTACCTGCAGACGTGTCCTCGAGTGAACGCACCATATAAACTGCGTAGATTGGCCAAATACAATGAAACTGCATCAGCTGAAGCGTGCGCATGCAAACAGTGAGAGAAATGCTCTTCACCTTCAAAATAAGACAGCGTGCAGAGAAAGAGGAGGGACAAGGGGGCCTGCGGGAGACTGAGGGAGATGAGTTCAATCCTAAGAGACAAATCACCCGCTCTACCCTCCACTGCTTGTCCTTGGAGCTCGCGCTGCAATCGGCCACACACATGGAGCGAGTCTGTCACCCACTGTCCCTGAGATGCACGCAGACACGCACGGCACTGAAATGCAAAAAACATACCACTGCGGCGGTGGCAGCGGCTGCGATTATAAAAGCACACAATCGCCGTGAGGCCAGGATGGCTGCTTTTGTGAGCGTGAAGTGAAACGGCAAGATTGAAAGAGGGCTTTCAGTTTGTATGGGTGTTAAAGTTTATTTTGTTACCTCTCTCGTCTTCTCTCAGGACACAGATGATTTGAGGCCACTCTTGCGTATATGTTTCCATACACTGACAATTTATCTTGTCTTAATGTGACAGGGCTCTAAATAGATGTTTAAACTTTTAAAAATGGCTCTACATATTTCTACTACTTATTTTCTTAACTGGTCTTTTCCTCGGCCGCTCCTGCCACTCCTGTCCATCTGAGGCTACAGGATCAAACATATTTGTTTCTCATTCCTCATTTTCTCTTAAGAGTTTTCCCCTTGTCCTCTTCACACAGCCTGGGTTAAATCAGGAACCTTGTAGCTTGAGGCTTGTATGAGACCCATTGAGACATTGAATATGATATTGGGCCATACAAATAAACCTGAGTTGTCTTGACTTAGAATTAAATTTTCATGAGCTAGATGCAGGCCAAGTTAAGGAGGATTTGAGTAGGACTGCATAAAATGCCAAAAACAGAAACCTCAAGCACATCAGCACACACAGACATATATATATACACATACACACACATTCAGCACACATCCAGTCGGGATTTGTTCTAATAAGGGGCTTATAAATCACAAAAGAGGCACTTCTGTGATAGTAAAAACATTCTCATTGCACTGCGAGACTCCGTACAAACACAATGGGCAGGTTGCTGATGCTGCCTCACTGCACACTAACAGATATCTTTGTTAAAAGGAACATAGTGGTTATTACACGGAATAGAGAGGAGGTAATTATGATGCTATTTGCTTTACCTTTGTCAGGAATAATCAAAAGGATTCTCATCACATCTTAACTTCAGAGGATTACATCTCTTTCTGCCTCCTCTCCCCGTCCCCACTTAAATCTCTTGCTTTTGAAACTGCAGGCCACTTACAGTCCTGATTGCAGTTGCAAGCACAGTTAAGTGCACCAGCGCAATCATGCACAAGCAGAAGATCCACACACATACCTAGGCACACAAACATCCGGGCACCTTTACACACATTCTCTCTTTCTCATACACACACTCAGACACGCCATTAAAAAGACAAGATGGATCTCCACCCTGCAGCCATACTATTTTAATAGCACTGTGATAAGAAGGCAGACACTCCTTAATGTGTACATTTGCATACATCGTTGTGTGCACACTACACAGGCTCTCATAAATAATACATGCATGTTATGGATACTAGTGTCTACACTTCATGGTACAGCTACCTCACAAAAATGACTTATGGTTGTAGCTCCAGCAGCATATCATGGCGGCTCTACACGTGTGTGCGCGCGAGTGTGCATCTCTATCTGTTTCTGTGTCCATCGATCTCAGCGTGTGTGACAGTGTGCAGGGGGATACCCTACACCTTGATAGTTCGACCTTGGTGAGGAGGTCCGATTTTGATGCTGATGGTGCGAGACAAATGCGATGTTTGCTCCTTTACTCACACTGCTTGTGGAGATGTGGGTGTGAGTTTCAGTGTGTGTGTGTGTGTGTGTGCTGCACTTAATTTAAACGAAAAACTGCATGTATTAGCACTGGTGTTTGTGTGTAGACACACACGTGTGCGCTGCATGACCAAAGAGTGTGTTGCTGAGTGCTAAAGTGCTGTGTGCTCTCTCTCTGTCTCTCTCCCTAAGGGGAGGTTGTGCTGTAGTGGATATTGGTCTTCTAAGGTCACAGGTTTCTATATAAACTGAACTTACTGAAGTTGTGTTATCGCAAACAAACAAACACAGCAGTTCCTTTGACCCTATGAAATGCAATATCTGAACTTTTGATGTTTTCCATGCTGGTCTGTCTGCCTCTAGGAAGTGACCGTGACAGTTAACGTGTCTTGACTGGAGTATAGATAGCAATTATGAAGCTACCCAGCATGCCGTGCACTAGTGTTATGACTGTAGAGGCTCCACTCATAAATACAAAAGCAATTTTCTCAAAAGGGTCTTCAGCATAATGGAAGCATTCTACATTTCTGTACAAAATAACCCTTCCTTTGCAGTGGTGAATGAGTACAGTACATACTCTGAGATGGGCATATGTGCACGTCATGAAGGGGGCCTCTCAGTGCTGCAGAGTGTGGGGAGGGGTTGATCACAGCTTTTGCTTGTTGAAAATGAGACGTGTGAGTGTGAGGAGAGTAAATATTTTGAAATTATGATATAAAAGAGCAGAGAGACAGAGAAGATGGCTCCGGCTGTTGATAACTGACAAATGCAGAAACTTGTAAGTGATTCAATACAAACAAATAAGTAAAAAGTAAAGTAAAAAAAGAGATGGGGCGTCATGCGTAAGAAGCCACAATGAATAATAATTGCTGCAAGCACCTTTGAGCTGCTTTCCATTTCATGAGGAAAGCAATGGAAAGCCACCTCAGTGGAAACTATTAATGTCAAAAAGAGTGTGAAATTAACTACCAGGCAGATTCACTTACTAGATGCAGATTTGATGGAGAATATCTTTCTTCTCTTTTCTTTTCTTTTCTTTTCTTTTCTTTACTCAACAGTTGTTGAGTACAGTTAATAACCTGACCATCGTATCTGAAGAATCTCAACTGGGCTTTTTGCAAAAAAACTACATGACGGCACTTGTACCTGCCAAATCTGGTTTCGTCCTGACCTGTGGTTCCTGAGAAACACTCTGTTCTTATACAGTTGCTCAGAAACACTAGATAGTCAATTTAATGAGCGCTCTTGGGAGAAATCTTACTGATACATGCAAACCTTGCATTTCCTCACTGTTGGTTATTATTGCATACTTGTAATCAGATGTGTAACATTCATCCAGGAATGATGTAGGAAGTTTAACACTTCACACACCTGCATTCTTCCATTTTAAATGACTGCGAGAAAGAAAGAGTGGGAAAAAAAGAAGTAGCGTGACAAGCTGTGACTGCTGAAGTACAAGAGCTCTGCGGGAGGGAGAGACATGTAAAATGGAGGTACACTTTATTTTGGAAAAGCTAAGATCTAAAGTTAACAGTCTGAATCCTTCCAGGAGCTGGCAAACATGAGAGCAGAAGCAGTGCTGGGCTCTCTGGCTGTTTGTGTGTATATGTGTGTGTGTGTGTGTGTGTGTGTGTGTGTGTGTGTGTATATATATATATATATATATATATATATATAAACTGTGTTTTTTTTTCTTCCACGAATGCAGTAAGGCAGTGTCAAAGAAAATGTGATCCAAATGAACGCTGTGAAGGAGGCAAGGACTAAATCAAAGTAGAGTTACTGCATAAATAGTCCAGATGAGTGTGGTTAGCAGGTGCTAAACATCAGTCACGCTCTGGATGCAACAGACAAGTTACTCACCATGTTTACCCAAACGGAACAATATAATTACTCACAACCAGTTCATGTCTGACAGCGTTTTTCTCACTAACTTGCCACAATGTGTAGGATCATAAATTCGAGGGTAAGAATAAGAACGTATCCCCTGTTTTTACTTTTTCAGCATGAAAACAATTAGCTGTGCAGCTAAGCTTAATGCCAGATCCCATTGGGATTACACAGTCAGCGAGTAACGTTGTAAATATAAGATCAATGAGCTATCAAACTGTATTAGTTTCATTGTGACTAATTAATCAACGAGTTGCTACGAAATCAACACGTTACATTCGTCATAAAGCAACTGTTAATGATAACGGCAGCCACGTTTCTATGAAAGGCCCATGCTGTAAATGCTGGAAACTTTAAAACACAAGACCCACAAGAACTTAATTAATGCAGTCCTCTGTCGACTATTCCTCTGGAGTTACCAGATTAAACCACTTCATTAGTGTCTAGAGAGACAACAGACGAGAGATGAGAAAGGCAGAGCTTGGGGAGAGAGGTCCGGGGAGGCAGAGGAAGAGTAAAAGCTTTGTTAGTGCGCGAAACAGACACTTTCAAGGCAGTAATTATGACGCAGTAAGAATGTAATTATTTTTCCCAGAATGCCAAGGGGGGCTCCCAGTGTCTCCTAATAGTGATGGGTGACAATCTAATGCACCGCAGATAGAAGCAGTGCATGGGGCTTAATTGGTGTTTTAAACTTAAGTGGCTCGTCTGCACACATCCAGTCTCTCTTTCCTGAACGTGTCGGTGGTGCTTGCAACCTGTGATCCTGCCTGGCAGGATGTGACAAATTTGAGAAAAAGCAGAGAAAAGCTGTGTCACTTTGCATTTCGCACAATCTGACAGCTTGCAGTAATAAGCCTGAGGTATTGTGAGTGTGTTTTAAAAACTGCTTAAGCCACTGTCACGTTTTGCCACCCCCCCAACACCCACCCCCTCAGGGGTCTTCAAACCATTTTATACCAAATCCACAATTAGACAGAGGGAGTCAATCTGAATGAAGATTTCCACGGGCGACTTGAGGGTGTTTTGTCGCAGGCGGCACCATGTGCCTGCCACGATAACAATAACAAAGAGTAAAAACCTAAGTAAGTCGAAGAAGCAGCTCCAAAAATCACAGCTTGTTGTACTTGATATTACTCGGATGAATAACTTTTCTAGATTAATTTTGAAAGTCGATAATGGCATTCCTGCTTCACGGGATGGTAAACAGCACAGCGGTGCATCTCACTCCAAAATGACTTTCTCACATGAGCCACAGTGACAGAATAAATGATCCACTATAATGGATAAACCACTTTGCACCTTGTTGCTGCCTTTCCCAGGGTACTAGTGTGAACACGGCTTTATGGGAAATGAAGCATTCTCTGTATAACTCCTGTGGGAGAACTGCAGTGATGAGTTAAAACGTCTGGACTCCTAATGGAAGGTTTGGTCGTGAGAACAAACCACAAAAGTTTTTTCCTTTCTCTCTTTTTTTTTTTTGCCTCTCAGAGCCTCTGTCAGCTCACATTTGTGCACTCTCCTCACACAGTCATTTCCTCTCCTTGCTACTCAGGCAAAAAAAGTCAATTCAAGAAGCTTAGTATTCTGATTGAAATCATAAATCCATTTTATTCATTTCCAGATTTTCATTTTGTAAGATCTATTATGTAAAAAAAAAAAAAAAAAAAGAAGGGGGGGGGGGGGGGCTTTTGAAAGCTGAGTACAGCATGCGGCGACATTTAGTGTAAGCCACTGCACCAAAGTGATGTAGCTGGTATAGCATCAGATCTCTGCTGAGGCCGTGTGACTGCAGCTCATGTGACAAGCTGCACTTTATTCTAATAAACAGTGTCCGCCACCACCCCAATACTCTGATCAGCATTTGACCCGTGACCCAGCTCACAGCCAACTTCTAATTGTGACAAGGCGCATATGGCAAGATAATTATTCTGAATAATCTGTTGCCATGGTGACGGCTGACCCTGATGGCCACTGATGCACCCTCCACATGTCCGGCCCTGTGGTTGGAGGCAGTTTTTTTTGCCTCTTTGCCCTCTTAAAGTGCTGGGGATTAGAGATGTACATTATCACTTTAATCCCCCTCTTTAACCCCTTCAATCAGCCCCTGCACCAAGTGCCCCCCCCCCCCCCCCCCAATCAGCCGCAGCTGCATATGGCTGCATCCATCTGACGTATGTTTTTTTCTCCTGCCTGTGTATTTTTATGAAAGCCTAATATAAAAATAAGATTTCATTCTCTCGCGCACAAGTGCCGTCCTATCTCAGTAATCCACTCCAATCCTCCTCTCCATCAGCCCCCTTTGGTGTCTCTAAGTGTACACCCATGAAATAAGCACACCAGGCTACCACTACTGAGCTCTTACTTACCCCCCCCCCCCCCCCCCCGACAGTCATCTTTTTCCAAAACGGATAAACAAGCCTTTCACTCTAGAGATGTATAAAATAGGAAACAATATTTACTGGTGAGGCATCCCTCCAGATATCCCCCCTGAGCTGTGTGAGCATGAAATATGAAATTGCTCTGAATCATAATTGAGTGGCAAAGGCAAGATAATTTGTTTTGAGCTTTTAAAAAAAAAAAAAAAAAAAAAAAAAACGTTGAGATTGAAAGTGACTCAAATCAGTAACAACAGTCAAAAAGCCATTACAAAATGCATTAGGTACAAATTACCATTTTAATGTGGTAATAATTTTGTTTAGAAAACAGCTGACATTTTTAAATAGACGCCGCATTTCGACAGTGATACTCATAAATCAGGGGCGCATTTGAAAAATGCCAAACGTGGAGTCAAGTCAAAGTTTTAAGTAGATTATGGATGCCAAGGTGACTCATACATTTTGTAAAACAAATAATCACAGCAGAGGGATCAACACACAAAATGGCTGCGACAGCAAAATAGCACGCTGCAGGTTTCTATAGGTTCGCCCTGGCTATAGGTTACCGATGGTGTCTGGTGGGAACACTAAGCCAACACCATCTCTGTGACCTCTGACCCGGCCCGTGGAGAGCTGACAGCTGTCATGGCCTGTGCGCTGGAAAAACCACAGCACACAGCAAACACATCACAGCACCTCTAAAATATAAAGTACATTATCATCATTTTCTCTGCCAGGGAAGGCTGATGACAGACAGTGCGATGACCCCGGGGTGATCGTCAGCCTATCAAAACAAAGGTCAGAGGACGATAGATCCCTCCTCTTTGCTCGCCCCTCCCCTCTCACCCCCCACCCCGGCTCCTCTCATCCCAAACCTGTCAGCGTCCCGTCATCCGTCTCTCCTAACATCTACTCCCCCTGACCACCCTGCCCCACAGTGCTAAAGAGTTCCTCTCTTCATCTTCAGCACATTTACAATAAATCAGCGTGAGCTGAGGGGCTGTAGAAAGAGTGCGAGTCTGATTGATTTCTTATGTTAGCACATTATGGAAGCCTGTGAGGAGCCGGCTAGACTCCATTCCCCACGGTGAGCGAGGCTGAGAGAGCGAGTGTAAGTTTTAGCATGAGACGAGGATTAAAGGGAGACACGGTATGAACCAAAACAAGCGAAAGAACAGTTTGTCAGTTATTATGTGACAGTTATTGTTCCCATCTAGTCACAAAGTCAATCCTGCCGCAAAAAAACTGAGGCATTCCTTACTTTTTTTTTTTTCTTTATATGTATCTCCAAGCTCCAAAATCATCTCTGGGCTTTTTTTTTTCAAATAGGTTCTCTCACACTCTCTGTAGTCCATCCCCATCTCTTGGAAAACTTCATCTATTAGTCATTGCATCTGTAAGGAAGATTTGACTAAAGGTGGCAGACAAATGGCTGAGACTGTACAGTGCTGACAGGCTCTATATGGCCTTTTACAATACCAGACTTATCTCAGACTGGAACTGCAAGTACCCTGTTATCTGATAACTTAGCCGTGGTATGTCTATTTAAGATTTCAAATGTGAGGCAAAAAACTTTTTACGTTATGGTTTTCAGTGTACATTCATTATATATAACCAGCCAAAACAGATTCAGGAAGCAGAGGGATGCAGAGATGACACGATGGATGATGAGTCTGGCTGTAACAGCATGAATTAATACTAGCAATAAATGGGAATTCCCATTGACATAGTCTCCTTTGATTTATTAATCTTCCCGTGATTGAGGTTAAACTGTATTTATGATGACATCCATAAATTGTAACGCTCGGATTATTACTGTAATTCTGCCATGCTAGTGACGACCTTTTCTCACCCCCTGTGGAACAAGACTGGGTAAACTGTTGGTCTCTGGGAGCCGTTAATTCTGCCCATCATCCCCCAAACCGACGTATGGCTTTATACTCCCTCCTATATCCATGTTACATCCATATTCTACGTGAGGAATATATAATCTGCGTCTAATACTTCACTTTCTATAGATTACATAGTTTCATATACAGCTACTTTAATTTAATGGAAGTAGGTTGATCTAAATTGAGTCTGATACTTTGGCCGATTTTCTCAAACAAGTGTGAGAGAACAGGACATACTGGGATGTCGACAGGCAGGTTTGTAAAATAATAGTCACTGCATCTCTTTTTTTCTTTTATTTCCACCCTCATAACGTCGCTTTGTGTAAGTTTTCCTATTGCTACATAGCAAATGTTGTTAGCATCAACAGCTGCTTACTTACCAGGCTTAAAGAGACATTGTACGTTCTGCATCAAACATCAAAGCAAGTCTTTTGTTTTGCTTCTATCTCCATCAATTCTTTTCTTCTGCTGGAATTAGCCTGTTAAGTTACACTAGCTGTGGTCATACTGGATTGTCTGCACCAGGGACGAGCAACTCATTCCACAAAGGGCCGTTGTGGCTGCTGGTTTTTGTTCCAACCTATCAAGAGCACACAGTTTGATCAATCACAGTGTTCCTGTTTTTAAGCTGTTAAGAAGTTTCCGGTCTGTCCTGAAGACGATGTGCTATTCAAAGGGCGTGTTATTATCCTGTAGATGCAACTATGGCTGAAGGTCTTTGTAAGAGCTGCAAGTAAACAGATATTAACACAAACATTAATAATAAAACTTACAAAAAGCTCATTTTAAGATGCTGCTTTGGGCTTAGAGAACTTACACAGACTAGAGATCACAATGCTGTTTTTTTTATTTTATTTTTTTACCATTTCTAATGTATAGTGTTGTATTGTGTTGTGCAGATCCAATTACAGCACAAGCGACTGAACACTGCAGTGTTTGGGCTATTCGCCGACCAAGCCATTGGATAAAATAACAGAACACCTGCAATCACACACAACAACAGAACAACTAAGGCTACACATAAGCACTGAATGCCCATAATACTGCTGTGGTATTAGAATGAATCATATCGTGACTGTGTCCAACACCTCCATCAACTTCGAGTCAAGTCTGAAGAAATGTCACCGAGGTGTTCCACTGAAAAGCACTGCTGAATATTTAAAGTTGTACATATCTGTCAGATGTAGTTTGTGGTGAGTGCTAATTTCCTGACAAGCTGAACTTAGTCAGTGAACATAATAAGCATTATACCTATTCAACATTAACAACAGCAGAAACGAACTCTAATAAATTCCACCGCAGTCATAGAAACATAAACTGCCGCCTCTTTAATTTACAGTGCATCCTCCTCCAGTACTTTTTGCGCAATTGACATTTTCAACTATCTCCTGCACTTTTAATATGTATGTTTTACTGTGGTTGCTTTTTCTGTAGTGTAGCTATTACATTAACTGAAGAGCATGTGTGTCTGTTTTTCTCTTTTTTTATGTGTCTGCTTGCACAGAAGTGTCTGCGTGTGCGCACGAGTGTTTGTTTCTCTGAGGAATATGTCCTGCTCTCCATGCTGCCAAGTTCCACAACATCAGCAGAAACTACTGGTCCGCAGTACACTCTACATTTCCATATCCAATCTCATTCAGACTTAGGTACTGCCGAGAGGTGCAGAATTCCACCAGAGGAAACAAGACAAACCAAATATAGTAAATATGAGCTTGTGCAGGCGTGGGAGTGTGTGTGTGTGTGTGTGTGTGTGTGGGGGGGGGCTCACAGCTGCCCCCCCAAACGAGATGCTAGTTGAAAATGTGCAGAAAACATAATGTTTTCTTTCTTTGCTAATGAAAAACATGAGCCAGATGGTGTATGACAGAGCCACTTCCAACACTTTTGATAAGTTGAACTGTGTGTGTGCGTGCATGTGCGTGTGTGCGTGTGTATTTTAAATGGGTCAAGAACAATAAAATGTTTCTTCCCAAAGATATAATAAATTCTAGCTATGTGAGCGAGGGAGGGGATTTTTCTTTTCTTTTTTTTCCCGACATCAGTCTTTCTCCCACATTTTTTGATTGATTTGATGTTTGAATCATTTAAAGGGAGGGTTTTGGAATAACAACAAGCCATGGGAGTGAGCCCTACAATTCCTCATTTATTCAAATGTGCCACTTTCCCCCAGCACATCTGAATAATGGCACACAGTCTGCCAGATTGAATTTTTGATGATGAATAAATAATGGATGTTGGTGGATAAGTCTGTTAATATATTAGCCATGAGTTTGTCATAACTGTTTAATAGGATAGCTGCAATAAATACATCTCTGCATCTCGTCGTGCCTCCACTCTCCCTCTCGTCTTTGTCTAGTTTTGGATACTTTCCATGCATCATTTCATTTTTTATCTCACCCTCCTGAAAATATCGTCGTCCCTAATGCTTTCCTCAATTGCCCATCAGTCACCTAACCCCCCTTTTCATCAAGTTTTCTTCTCATTCTGTTGATCACAAAAGATGTATTTCTGTTTCAGTTGAACGAACGTAGCATTGAGTTATACTGAAAATATGCTTCAGAATTAGACTTTTTGGTGTGGGGTATCTATTCATCTTTTTATGTTTGGCCGTCCCTGAGCCTGAAAATAGATCTGTGAAAATGACCCAGTCATTGAGTTCTTCTGACACATTTCACTGCCTGTGTCATTGGGCAATGAGGCAATGGCTTCATTCTTCACCTCCAATTCACAGATCAAGAATAACTCTTAATAAGGACAACAAGGATTCCTCGGCCTTCGTCCTTTTTAGTCAATTAATGTTGCTGTTAACCTTCAGACACCTAATGTTGCTTGGCCCATAATGATGCCATAATGTTTCCTGTGTTAGCTTAAGCAAGTCATTAGCAGGTAAATAAATGAAGCCAGCTTTCGGCTGAAATGACTCCATTTGGCTCTGAGGAGAACCAATAATGTGATTTTTTTTTTTTTTTTTTTGGGGAGACACTCACCAAGTACGAGATAGTTAGAGAGCAATGCGGCTCAATCACTGGCACTTTAACACCTACATAAAAACACCCTCTGTACTCGAGCAGGGGAACAGATGCCACACACACACTAGCATCACTGTTTTAACAATCAGCCGTGCCTCGCTCCGGGGCGTCCTCTGGTTTCTGGCAGTTGTCAGTGTGATTGTGCCTTTAACTGGTTTATGTTGAGTTGAAACGTCCCCCTCGTCGCCCTCTTCCTCCACTCCTCCCCCTGGCCCCCTGTCCCGTGATGCTCTTCTGCTCCAGATGCAGTGGCCAGAGTAGATTGATTGCTTGATTAAACTTCTCCATTTATCATAAATTATTCACTGGATTTTCACAGTCTAATTAATTTTGCTTATTATTTACTGCTCAGTTCTGCATTCTTTAGCCAGACACATAACCCATCACAAAAGGGGGAACTCTACTCCACTCGTGTTGTGGCGGTGATTTGTTGCACTTGCGGGTTTGCATGCATGGGAGTATTTGTGAGTGTTGATTAATGATGAGATCGGGGAACAAAAAGAGAAAGAGAGAGTTGGGGGGGGGGGGGGGGTCTATTATGTTGTGGGAAGTGTGTTCGCTTTAAACCCCCTCATCCCCCTCATCCCACCCACCCCCCCTTCTCACATCTCTATTTGATCAAGACTCTAGTGTCCCGTGAGCAGCGTTGTTTAACTCTTAGATTGAAGTCGCCAGGAGGATATTGGACACTTCTCATTGAAGATATGGAGATAGTGTCCAATCAGTCAGTGGAATGGGTCCCGCCAGCTGTCGGTCAAGATGACTGAACTGTGTAACACATGTCTCTCTCATCTCTCATCCCACCACTCTGCCTCTCTACCTCATTTATACCCTACTCCCCCACCCCCCACCCCCCATGGACTACACACCTCTGCCTCTCTCAGGTGATTTCCTATGCATTTTTAATGATGATTTAGCAGGGAAGTGAATTATACATTGCACAGTAGCGATATTACAGTCTTCTGGAATAAAATAGTTGGGGGAATATGTGCATTTATCTTTCCTTAGGGTGTTTTTTTTCCACCTCATGACTCTTTATTCTTGAACAGATATCACACACACACACACACTAACCTGCACTAGGGGCTGGGTCCTGCAGATGGAAATCAAATTCCCTGCCTACTCTCCTTCTCTCTCACACTTTTAGCTCTTCTGCTTGCCCATCAGGTTGGCTTGCTGACACATCTGTCAATACATGCACTGGGAGGTAGAGTATAAACTTGCCCCGTGGTGCCTTCTTAATGCTCCCGACTCAGCTTTACTTTCTTCACATTCATTCAAAGACACAGGAAGAACCCAAGAGTGTGGTGACATCTCCGTTGTGTTTACCCTCAAACATACATGTCGATTTGTAACCTTTCCTGTGTGTGTGTGTGTGTGTGTGTGTGTGTGTGTGTGTGTGTGTGTGTGTTGCACCACACCTAGAGTGCATGTAGCGTGCAAAATCAACACAATTAGGAAGAATCACGTATCAATTAGTTACAATTACTTTCTATTGCAGCTGTTGTTTTGGATGCGAGTGAGCCCGAGGTGATGCTTTGGGGCTTTCGTGATGAGGGTTGTAACTGATCCAAGAGTCGACTGTGGATGAAGAGCGCCTCTCCTCCTCCAACTGCAGTGCGTGTGGTATCTCTGATGACAATGCTTTGTTGGAGGTATGTGGGATTTTGAGCAGCTGGAATATCTCTGTGTCATCTTGTAAAAGGTACATGTGCCCCCAGCTAGCCTGGTGTCTGCGCAACACTCATCTGAGACCCACTGTGATTCATACTTTCCAGCCCTCTGTCTTTTCGACTCCACTCTGGGTTATTCTTTTGTTCCTCTATACTCTGGCCTTTATTTTTGTTCTTTTTTTTTGCTTTTTTATTCTTGTTCTTCTCTTTTCTCGCCTCAGCTCCGTTTCCTCTCAAGGCCTCCGCTTGGCCACCTTGTGGGGCCAGAAAACCGATATTGAAATATCCTGTGCCTTCATGTCAGCGAGAGATATATAATGGGAGAAAATGAGGAAAAAGACATTGAGGAGAGTGAGGGTTAGATAACAAATGGCATGGATAGAGGATGACCAAGGCCAAGAGCACAAGGGACAGCAGCTTTCATTTGTAACCTTCAGACACTGGTGAAGCGTCCGCTTAGCCACGCAAACACACATGTGACACAAAATGGCTCCATCTGTCTGCAGCAGGGAACCTAAACAAAATAACCCGGCGCTCCATTAAGGCACTAAATCACTTTCTATGTAAAAGCACTCTTCACTTACGTAACGACTTGACAGTAATGGCTCGTTACCGCTTTGATCCACCAACACACACACTCCTCTCACACATTCATACCTTCATTCTAACAATAGGCCTACACTCCTGTGATCCACTTTAGGTTTTGATCTCACAATTCAACAGCAATGGGTTTCAGCAGCACAAAGCTTATCTACAGTGTGTATGTGTGTATATATATATATATATATATATATGTATGTGTGTATATATATATGTATATGTGTGTGTGTGTGTGTGTCCGAGGCAGAAAAACAGATGATATTGATAAGATGGATCTAAAGAGGAGATGAATTAGGAAAGCATATGTATGTGTGTGTGTGTGAGAGAGAGAGATGAGCATGCTCACTGAGGATGAAAAACACAGTGAAGGATTAAAGCTTTGAAATTCAATGCAGTGCATGGCAGCATAAACGCAGCATTGTTATGAGGAGCAGTACCAAAGTGAAATCAATGACACTGAGGGATTGGTTTTGTCTTGATAAAGTGAATACCCCCCGTTTCTCTACTCCCACCATCACACCCTTGTTTAAAAGGAGCTCAGGATTGATAGAAGCACATGATCACACCAGTAACACATGCGCATGAATATGTCTGACTCCCTTTTGATAGAGTTTACCACCGTTAACACATACTAAACACCACATTCAGAGCACAGAGAAATAAAACGCTGCATTTGTCTTTGCACAGAATTTGAACATATCAGTGCATCTGGTATGTGACCGGACAAATGGGCTGATGCACTTCTGGTGCTTGGAAACTTTTGCCCGGTGGGTTGTTTCCTTGAAGCCACCCAGAGCGGAGAGAGAGAGAGACAGAATCTGAAGTTGTTAGAGTTGCTCCACTGCCATAGCAGGACCCCCCACAGGGAAATCACAGGCCCAGTGAACCAGGGAACTCTCTCTGCTCTGCTTCAGTCCACACTCCCCCCCTGTACCTCCAGCCAGCTCAGCAGGTTCATTAGTTCGACAAGGGTATCCACAAAACCAGACAGCCCACATCTCACGCAGTCGCAGCCTTCACCTCTCAAGACGCAATTATACCGTGATTGAAAATCCATCCCAAACGTTGACGGCACCAAGCAGTTCGCTGGAAGACAGGTGTCTCACATACTTGTAACAAACATATAACCCCAACATGTATCAGGCTTAAAATCAGCTTTTATTAGTTTGTGTTCGCCAACAATTAATCAAACTCTTAATTTGAAAGGTTTCAATTTTCAAATCACAAGATCTGACATTTTAATTAGAACTTGCACAACGACGGCTTAACAAGCTACGGCACATTATGGTTTAAGCTGACAGCCTTTGATATCATTGGCTGTAATGAGTGCTGTAAATCTAATCACATTAATTATTTGCAAAAGCAAAATAACAAAACCTTATGATGGGGTCACAGTAGACAACCAATATGTTGACGTTCTGACCCGTCACACTCAATAGTCATCACTACATGATTACATGAGTATTCAGCGCTCATGGATTGAATCACGTCCCATTTTCTGGACACCATCTCATATGGCTGCCTTTTGTGGTAGCTGCTGCAGTTAGCGTCTCCAGGAACACACACACATGAACACACACACACACAAACTCACAACATGAAAACAATTCCAGCTCCACTGTCACAGCTGGGACTAAGGACTGTTGTCTGGTTATCATGATCCCTCTCTGCATGCCAGTGTGTGGTGTCTGTAAACTTACACATGGCCAAATGTGGTTTTAAAGGAGGAGCAGAAACGGTCTGTGTGCATTTGAATGTGTTTGAATATATGAAGAGCGGCCTGCTGTGAGTTCACTGTTCAATGAAAAATCTGGACCTGCAGGATCTAATGCTATGAAGCAGATGGGAACATTTTGCACATCCTAACTTGGATATGGGGGGGGGGGGGCTGTCATTGACAGTCAACTTTTCTGACTGCTCAGAGGATGTTCTCAATGACAATTAGTTATTCTTCACAAACTGTTGAGCTGTAATGAGAAGACACATTATGCAGGAACATGCATACATGAAGGATGATCGAGCCCTGTAGGTTCTGCCTGAATCCTAGTTAACACACGTGGGAGTGAAATGTATTAAAGTGAGTTAGTGCCGATTGATCAAACCTGACAGAGGTGTTTTTGTGTGAGTGTGTGAGTGTGTGTGCCATTGCTGTCATACAAACCTGATATAATTCCTTGACTTGGGTCGCTGCCGAGTTTGTAGTTGATAGATGTGAACCAATTGTGTGAGGCGAAACCTTCTTCCTCTTTACAACTCGGTGTCTGATGTCTAATGTTTTGCAGATACATAAACATCCCGACCACAGACAGGTGATTTGCTGACTTATTGATTTGATTGTGTGGCTTTGATGTGTTTGGTCCATGGGTGTTATTGTGAAGCTCGGGGTCTAAAAATCCAACAAATTCTCTACAAAACATGTTTACTTCAGTGTGTATGTGTGTGTGTGTGTGTACTGTGTATTCTGTGAAAGTCTAGGCTACTTGTACACAAACCATCCTTCCACTGCTTTGGAATTTTAGACTCAGTGTGTTATTGATTACCTCCAACCCGAGTGGGCAACCCCACTGGGCCTCGCTGACTCCTCTGCTATACTGTGTGTGTGTGTGTGCATGCATTGGCCACATGTGGTGAAGTAGAGACACATACACTATATAGATATTGTGTGTGTGTGTGTGTGTGTGTGTGAGAGAGATATTAAATTGAGACGAAACACAATTTGCTCAAACCCCAGGATGTGGGCACTGATTTGAGAGTGATGCCATGGAAACGGACACAGCACAGAGTTCATTCACCTCCCTCCCCTCCTAAATATTACAGCACAATATTCAATATTACATCTTTCGTTTTTCGTGTAGAATCACATATTTTGTACTTTTCCTCAGCAGAAGAAGCTCTAAAATCTGGAAATGTAACTTTTTTCTCTCTTCTTCTTCATATAGCCACCGTTTGAATTCCCCTAAATAAATGGTGGACAGCAACCTTGACTTATCTCGTATTTCTTTCCTTCTCCTCGCAGAAACTTGAGATGAAAGACTCACTGTTGTGTCCACTCAGTGCTGTACCACACAGTAGCCATTTTGTTTCTTTCAAGTGCATCACTGCTTTTTTTTTTTTATTTATTTTTTTTTAATACACCCATATTAACCACTTATCTGACCACACAGCCTCGGGCTCTGTTGCCTATATATTCCAGTGAATTAGATTTCAAAGCTGATATTTAACTTGTGGTTGAATCTTCCATTTTGCCTTAACTGGCCTCGCATCTGTTACCAAAGGGCACAGACGACAGCACAAATCAAATTTGTGGAGTTACTGCACAAACACTGGGAGCAGGTTTTGTAATATCAAAACAAACAAGAGAGCACAAGAGATCTCTATTACCCAATCCCTCCCCACTGGGTCTGAAATGACTGTGTCAATAGCACAAGGCTGGAGATAAAGGTTCAGTGTTGCTGCTCAAGATTACACACACACACACAGGAAGAGAGAGAGGCTGACACACACAGACTGAGAGACTATTTATGTGTGTCTGCGTGTGATAGCAATGTAACAAGTGCAGAAGAAGGAGACAGATAGATGTAGGGAGGAGTGGGACAGATAGCAGCATTAGCCATCCCCATTTCCCACAACCCCCCCCCCCGCTGTCTGATGCAGACTGAGTGTTGGGGGTTATGGAACATATTTTGCTTTTTCATCCTCCAGACTTACACCACTCGGCATATCAGAGCTCCATTTAGTCGTTCAGATCTTTCTTTTTCCCTCAAGAGCATCTAAATGAATCTGAATCTCTCAGTCTCCTCTGCACAGATTCTTTATGTTTTTCATGGTGATTGGAGGCAGAGATTCGGATGTAACAGAAGCTACTTTACTCAGCTGATGTATTTGCTATGCACATGACCTTTAAGTGATTATAAAAAAAAAAGAGAGAGAGAGACAAAGCAGCTTGTGGGCAGTGGGCAAAATGTTGGTGCCATCCTCCAAAGTCTCTGATCGGCTCCATCTCACAACATGAAAATCAGCCAACTGTATGAAAAATTAAAACTGCAGCCTCCTTGTGTTAATCAATACTAATGTATTTATACCTCATGGGGTGGGGGCTGTGAGGCACAGGCCCGGTATGAAAGTGCCACCGCACCAATGACTCAGCCTGAGCCATGTAATCAACACAAGCACACGACAGTGAGCCACATATCCTGTGACACCTGTCAGGCTTTGGTATATGACAGTTGTCACAAGCTCGTCTCCTTCTAATAAATGTCTGCTGAATGACACAGAGTCCACGCACTCGTATTTCTAGCTGAAGGAAACAGCAGGGAGCAGATGCATTTGTTGTCTGTAGTTCATAATGAGCTGGTTTTGGTCTTAGACATTTGGAGGTGAGAGGAAAGAAAAGGGATCATTTACAGGGAGATTCGTGTTCCTCCCCTGCTGCTGCTGCTGCTGCTGCTGCTGCTGCTGCCTTTCTCATAAGTGCTCATCTATGTGGATGAAACAGCAGCAGCAGTTATTAAGAAAAAGTACCCCAAAATGTGACATCTGTGATATCACCTCACTTCTCCTTCTTCCCTTGTTTCACTAAAGGCTCTGGGGAAGTTTACACGTCAGCACCTTTGTATGATTTGCCAGTGATGTCGCATAATAACTAAATTCATCCTGAATCTCATTAGGACGACCACAGAGATAAATCATGCTGTGTTTCCAGAGGCGCCAAGCTTCAACATCTTTGCCCCCCCCTCCAACCACCGAAATCCGATTCCGTAGGGTTCCCGAGGAGCCATCTCCCTCACGGGCTGTCAATAACCCTCCACTGACCTTGTGAAAACACATCGACTATTCCCCAAAGTGAGCTTCCCCTGGCTGCAACACAACGCACGTCCGCTCCTGTCTCAATTCATCCGAGCGGGTAGACAGCCCTAAAGAGCTCTGGAGTGTTAACAGCAGCTATAGGGAGGATGTGTGCGTGCGTGCGTGCGTGTGCGTGTCTATCTATGTGTGCGTGCTATGCCTCCACACTCCAAGCACCACAAAAGCGATTTCCATTAAACAACATTCAATTAAAGCACAATCCATTTTCTTTTTTACACCAGTGCTGAGACGTGTGGGGATGTTTGGAGGAAGATTGAGCCAAGATGCGCAAAACGTCCATCGGCCTCTCCGCGCTCACTCACTCACTCACTCGCTCACTCATTCACTCATCTCCTGCCGAGATTTCAGCTTTATTCTATCAAGTGTTCTAACTAACACATCCAAGCGTTGTGTGACGCCGACAGAAGTATCCACGGGGACTGTGTGATCTGCGGGTGGGTTTAAGACATTATGACAGGAACAGAAGTGCCAGAACCCGCGGGGAGTCGAGGGGGAGAAGAAGAAAAAGAAGAAGAAGAGGAGAAGGAGGAAAAAAAGAAAGAGAAGCTCATCTGCAGCTACGGTCTCTACAGTGCAGAGATTCGCCACATCACCAAACTCAGTGTGGTAACACTGCACCAACATATGCACCACTCCTCATCAGCCCCATCACCCCGTAAAGCACACAGCTGTGTAGGTATAGGCAACACACACACACACACACACACACACACACACACACACACACACACACATACATACCTGGTTTTTATGCCGAGTCCCATCTTCGAGTTCAGAAGAGCTGTTCATGGTTCCCCATCGGTCATTTACCATCCTACGGAGAATCTGCGCATCAGATCCGCCTGTTTTGTTCCAGGCGAGAGAGAAATAAACCCGCGCGCTTTTTTTGAGTCTTTATCAGTGATTTAGCCTACTCCATGGGGGGGGAATGGGTTGTTATTCAGCTGTTAAAAGAAACGGGGAAGGGAAGGGAGGCACAACTACTTCTGCGGCTCAGCCACCGCACACACCGCACAAATTACGCACCAAAAATGGAACTTAGATTCCTCCCGAGAGTCTCCTGGTTATCTGGCCGTTATTCCACTTTAAAGGATGAAAAAGGAGGAGTGTTTGCAAGCTCCAGGGTTTGTATGTGGTCTCACAGACGCATCACAATTTTACACTGGAGTAGAAAAAAAGGAATTAAGCCCAAAATCGACCCCGCGAAAGCACCGGGCGCAGTCCGCCTTTACTCCACAGAAGGAAACAGAGGAACCCTTTGGATCGGATTGCAAAGTGCAACCCGACCTTTTATGTCCACCCAGGATAGTTTGAGACGCCAAGTCAAGCCCACACTGTGACCACTTAACGGCTGCACAGGTACAGACAGGACTGGGATGGGGGTCGCAGAGCTGCCGCGTCCTCCTTCTTCTTTTTTTCCCTCCCGCGACCGTCTACGCGGCGAGAAGACTCCCGACACCGAGCCCGTGGGATGGATAGATCCTCCCTTATTTGCGTCAGACTGATCTGGATGGTATTTCACAGAGATGCCTTCGAGAAGACTGGTACGAGGAGATTAAGCGAGCTCCGTTTGCTGTGTGTGTGTGTGCTGCGCGGGGCGCTCCGTGCCTCAGTCTGTCAATCAACGCGTCTCTTCAGTGCGCGCGGCGCGCTCCGAGCGAGCGTTTCTTCCCTGTGCCCGCCTGCCCTCGACTGCTGTGCCACTGCCACCCGCCTGCTACTTCACTTCCACCGCACCGCGGACCCTCCTATTCCTCTGCAACCCAAACAGCCGCACTGTGTCTAATGTGTAGACTAAGGACTCAATATAACATAAACCCGGGATCGGATTCCTGATACCCCCCCCCCCCCCCCCCCCCCGCAGACCGAAAACGTTTTATTTTGAAATCCATTGAAGGCTGCCGCACATTATAGACTATACCTGACCAGATTCTGTAGTCCTCTCCAAGAGTTAATTACTGGCTGTGACATCACCCAGCACTTTTCACATGAGTGACAGCCTTTAGAAGTAGGACTGCTTGTTTTGGGAGTTTAAAGTGGAGGAACCTCACTACAGTAGAGAAAAAAGAGATGAAACAGAATATTAAACTGAAGCAACTGCCTCATTTATTTCACAGAGATCAGATTTAAAACCACCAGAGTCCTCCCTCAGTTTACCTGAGATGATCTCTGATGATTGGACTGAGACGAAGGCACAAATACCATATGACTCATCTGTATAAAGAGTAAAAGTGAATAGAGACTAACAGAGGCAAAATGCTCCAGACTGTGGTTTAGTTTTGTTAGTGACTGATGCCCCTGTGGCAGGACTTTGTCTGGCTTGGAACAGAAACATGCCCCCACTGTGTATTTAAGTGTTATTGTAAGAGATTATCAAAGCCAGCTTGAATAAGTCGCCTGGGTTAACAGCTCAGGAGCTCCAATGTTTGAACTCCAGGTATAAATTAAGCAACAGCTTTCTACAGAAATCAATGGCCACCTCATCGGTTCTCAGTTGTAAGTGATAGGTAGCACAGCAGCACACAAAGACCCCCACATACCCCCCACCCCCCCCACCCCCGTACACAGAGTCATTACAGTCAATAATGTGGCCCACAAGAGTGGCCATGTTTTTGCTCTGTTAAGGTAGTTTGATAGATAGATGATTAGAGGTCTAATCATTGGTGCAGGGACTGAAGCACAATTACTCATCCCTGTGATGAACCTGCACTCACACTGGGGAGGAGTGAGAGGGGAGGAGAAGGAGGAGGAGTAGTATGAGGTGGAGGTGCAGTGTGTGTGTGTGTGTGTGTGTGTGTGTAATGCAAAACAGGGTCACTGCTACACAAAAGTGTGATGTCAGCAGGTCTGACATCCACCAGTGGATTGAGGGTATGTTGTTAAGGTGGAGCAGTTTGTCAGGGGTGACAGCCCATCTCAAGACAAAAAAAGCGAATTAAATGTTATGACATGTAGCCTCATACTTGCATATTGAGCAGCTCTGTGTCGCTCTCACTCTATTCAAGACACATTTCGTTGACCAAATAGTCTAAGAGAATGAAAACCCACACAAAGGATCCTGTTGTTGGTGTTTCTTGATAATATATTCATGACTTAATAAGCAAAAACCTATTAAGTAAGGATTTTTTTCAATTTGAATTTAGATTTCAATTAAAAGTAGTTCGATTTATTAAAACACTGATAAATACTGATATAAATGACAGGAGCCCAACTCACTGTAACAAAAACAAAGTCAGAGGGGACATGATCTTTTGCAGGAACAAGATTTTTACCTTAATTAAACAGCTTCGGACTAATTGTGATGGTTAAATGACTTGTTACAGGGAGAATGGAGGCTCTCTGCCTTCCACCTAGTGTCTCTTGGCCTGAAAGATCAGCGCTTCTGACAAATATACACATTGTAATATGTATATGATATATAAGATATACAGTGGTACCCACCTCTGTAGACATTGCTCCACGGATAGCCTTCTCACGGGCTTCGTTGAAAACAATGCACAATGGGGGGGGGGGGGGGGGGGGGGGGGGGGGGGTAAGCTGTGAGTTTTTATGACATTGAAATATGCACTCCAAAACATTAGGGGGAGCTCTGTAGAGAAAAAAAGTGACCAAAGCAACAGAACTTGCACAGCACGTCATCTCTCATAATAAGAAAAGTGATAAACCACATAAGTTTTCAGGGCAGATGTGTTTTCATAAATTGCACACTGATCTGGGGGCGATGGGAGTTTCCCATTTAGTAAACGAGCTTGAAAACCCGTAGAGTGTTAACACAGCTTCAGGAAGGTTCTTTAGGTTTTCACATGCAGCTTCCCGAGGACGTCACAGTAACATTTTTTTTTTGAGAATAATAATTGAAAGATCAGTGGCAAGAATTCCATCAGTCTAAGGCACCTTGGGTCGATTAAAGGAATCAATTCCCTGAACTGAGAGCAAAAGAAGTCAATTGAAGAATAACAATAAGGGTTGGAATGAAAAGAAATCCCTCTAGTTTTTGATTTAATACAGCCCATATAGGGTTTATAAGTCAGACCTCCTTTTTTATTCATCTGTTTCCCTTTCATTTCCTCAGTTCCCTGTTACACAGATGCATGTCTATAGACATATTCATGCCATATATTATGTCTGTCTACATCCCTCCACCACTGCAGTGTGTGGTATGTGGATGCATGTAGAATGCAACATATATGACACATATTTATACTTAATTCTTGTTCATTTTAAAAGTAACTGTGATGCATGACACTTTTTTTCTTCTCATGACCTGGTAAATTGTAGCGTGACTTGAAACATTTGCTAAACAATCAATTCCAGTGATTTTTATCGACATGATTATTATGATTTGCTTTCGAAACACACAAGAGGGACAGGTAACTCCCCTGCTAAGGAATTCATAAGCACTCTTTAATGAGTGGGTCATATATCATATGTAAAAACAGATGTATTGACTTCCCCGTACTGGAACAAAAGGCAGTTAACACCAAATGTCTTTTTACAGTTCGCCCTGGGGTCATGGTTCCTATTTAATGGGGAAAAAAGCAAAATGTGCAAACATGGCACATTTAGCTGACAAACTGCAGGGGTATTCAATTTGGTCTATATCCTTGCGGCCTTTTGACAAAATATTGTAATAACACAATGAATGAGCCATGACTTTGATATCCAGGGAGGAGGTGTGAGAGGGCGGACTGCCAAGTATTGAGTGGAGCAAGGCATAGAAAGAACCTCGGTCACACAGCAGCTGTTGGTCATGTATTTGTCTGATAATGTTGTGTGTATGCAGATGCGTGCATGCATGTATGTGTGTGTGTGAGTGTTGTTGTGCGTGTGTAGCTCTGGCCCCATGTTTGAATGTCACTGAAACCTGATCAGCCAGAGACATTCAGAGAAAGAGAAGAGGTCTCTCAGGAAGAGCTGGTTATCTCTACAATTAGCCCGAACAATACAGCCCCCTTTATTGGCTTTCCTGGTTTATGTGCCCTGATATCCAAGCAAGCATTTGTGTTTGTGAAATGTGTCGGTCAAGCTCTGCACTTGGTTCAGTGCTGCTGTCTGAGATTTTTTTGTCTCTCTCTCTCTCTCTTGAATGTGTTTTTCTTGGATTTTCATGCATGGAGTGGCAGCAGGACAAATGCACAGAGCTGTGAAGAACCCACCAGAGTGAACTGCCCTTCCCAAAATACCAAGCCTATAATTTGCAAAATGGCAGAGTTTTGAAAAAAAAGGGGGGGGGGGGGGCTAGAGAACACAAAAAAAAAATGTGGGTGACAGAAGGAAGGATGGTTAAGATTGTGAGCCACATTATGTGTAAATGTAGAGCAGTGCAGAATGGCATTGAGCCGGACATGGGATAACACCCTTTCAAACAAGTATAGGAAAAGAACAGCTGTTCAGCCTGGTAAGCAGCTTATATGCACATGTAGTATATACACACACTGCACTTATACACGTACACAAACATAAAGTGCCCACCCAAACACACACACAGCAAATAGCGGTAAACGTAATCAAAGTGTCAGTACCTATACTCTCATCAAAGGAATTCAGTGAAAAATCAATATAGGACACAAACAGAGGCTGAGCAGGCTGTGGGGAGAAGTCTCTGGTGTTATTAATGTATAATGATGGTCCCTCTCAAGATTCTCCAGAGGAGGGGCGAAGCTCTTGCACCTCTGAAGTGCACAGTCAAAGGCAGTGTTGCATCTCTCCCTGGCTGCTCTACTAATTCCCTAACTTAGCCTGAGGTTAGCCATAGGTGTGGGACATGATTGAGGTTACTGATACATCAGATTCTTTGCTGAGCTCTTCGCTTTGCCCTCTCCACCCCCCATTTTTTTTCAGTAGAATATCAACCCTGTGGGGGCGAAGCTATTTCATCAAACACTCCACACGTACACACACTTGCAAACACACAGTCTTGAGCTCTGAGGGTCCAGTGAGTACACCGAGTCTGGCTGCACATAGAGGTGACATTTACTCATGGGGGTAATTAGACTTAAATCTGGGAGACTGGAATTGCATAAGTGGTGGTGGTGCTGATGATGATGATCACAAAAGGGATTGTAATGATTACGAGCTTGAAAATATGCTGGGTGTTTCAACATTTTATGGCCGGCTATACCCTCTTCATTACTGTCTCCGGGCTATTAAGTACCATCTTCCTGCTTATATCTGGGAGTTAGTTGTATTCATAGATTGGGTAATATCCAGAGCTCTCCTGTGATCATGACGCTCTCAACTTCCACCCTTTTCCCTTTGTTGCCCTTGCAACTTCCCTGTGTGTTTCCAATCTGGTGGTCGATGTTGTATGACTCATGTACTCCCATGTTTTGCCATCTCTATCTTGTTAGAGCTGTGTTTGCCTATTGGCTCACCGTCAGGATGTCTCCGTGAGCCGCTGAGTTGTATTTGTTGAATGGTTTGTAATTATCCACAGGCCTCCCATGGGCAATGCTCCCGGGCACCTCTGCAAGCATATACTGCTCCACCCACCCCTTCGTTTTTGGAGCTAGGAAAGCAGGCAGAAAGCTGGGAACACACACACAGCAAGCTGCAAGTAAAAGTGAGAGGGTTGTTAAAACATACACGGCGGTAGAAGTGAGCCTGTCTGCTTAATATTTACCCATAACCTCCTATTTCACTGTTATCCTCACCTGACTCACCTCTCACCCTGTTTTACTTCTTCTCCTCCTGCTTCCTTAGACTCTCTTCTTATTCATCACATTGGACCTCGTGGCATCAAACAGGCTTACCTACCAATAACACATAAGTATGTGATCCTATTGGCCTCTCAAGGAGCGTAAGGTCTTTAATGCTGTATTTCATGTAGGGCTGCACTCCCACAGTGGTTTAAGTCCAATCTCTACCTCTTTGGGGGATTGGAAATTAAGTAGGCAGGAGGTAATCCAAAAATACTTGTTCTTGTAATGTCTTATAATTCCATGAAGCCTCTTTACCCCCCTACTGGGACATCCTTGTACCTGTGGTGCAGCCCAGCCCTTAATGTGACTCATTAGATTTTCATTAAATCTCTCTGAAGCTCCAAAACCACATATGTTGGGCTGTTCTCCTCTTTTGCACATGGCTTTAAACTAGACTTTCATCATATTGAAAGTGTTGCGAGACAGTCTCATTTGACTTTGGTTTGTTTTTTGCTGCAGTTCATTGCAGCTGAAAAAAAAATACAGGCTTCTGAAATGAAACATTATACACATGCAATTACAGCTGGAAGATTACTTACCCCACGCAAAGGTGGGAAGATGCTTCATCTAACACTGCCAACAAGGCATGTCAATATTCTGGATCTATAGGTAGCTCCTGGGGAAGAGAGAACACCCCGCTATGTTTCCATCTGAGCTCCACAGAGAGCACAGTCTGCTTCAAGTGAAAGATATATTAAAAGCCACAATGAAATGATTATATCCTGAAATAAAATGTTAAATAACAGATTTGACACATTATTGTGTTTAAAAAGTGCCTGTTTGGTGTAATAGTTTCACCTTTTGTGTATTTCTTCAGTACAAGTTCTGCTTGTAGTTGTGACTATTATCTTTTCTGTGCTTTGGCTTGTGGAGCAAAGCTTGAAAGGTACACTGCAAATACCATCGGTAACACTTCCACTTGATGTTTACCACTAGCATGCACCAGTAACAGTCCTCCTGTCATCACATTCTTTGCACCTGTGGATTTCTCTGTGCAGGAAAAAACGGTCTTCAAAATGATATTCCACCGCCTTCCTCTCGCTTTCTCATAATCAGCCTTCAAATCATGTAGGAGCAAAGTAATGTGTACATAATTGGTGTCTACAGCATGTAATCTGCATTTGAAAAGTTTGTGATCATTTCTCAGAATTTTATGAGGCTGCACCGTGTGACCCCGGAGCTCTGGAAAAGGATCAGTCAGGAGCGTGTGAGTGTGATAGCCACTCCTGTGATGCTGTGTGGTGATGTGCGTGAAAATACCAAAGACAGGAGATGAAATTCTACTAGTTCACTCAGCGTCAATGCACTTTCAGGTGAAACCAAAGAGACGGAACCAGAGAAGAATGAAAATGATATATAATAATCGTAATATCACAGTCTTGCTTCTTGAAATATTGCAGCTATTTCGGTTGATGGCGGATAGGTGAGGACGCATGTCAACCCACTGAATCCATTCCTGGCTTGAGAGTAAAGTAACAAGATACAGAGATGGAAGTGGGATGTGTAGGTTGAGTGGCTATGGATGAAAGCGTCTCCTACTCTTTCATCTTTGTGTCTAGGAAAAAGAAATTAATAAAGGGAAATAAATCTGTGTGCAAATACTGTAACTTACTGAGGTTACAGGAGGAGGCAAAGGTGAAAAGGAAAACGCTGCAAAATGCATTAGCACTCCTGGCCCTTCATCTCGAATCTTCGTCTTACCTCTTAATATACAGTGCCAACTGCCAACCAAGAATATTAACTGTTTGAATAATTGATACTTGGATAAACACTCTGGATATTTGTTTTTTAGTTAAACCCTGCCATCACTCAGCCAGCGACAACGTTTTAAATTTGGATCTTGTCGTTCTCCTAAGGATTGTGTTCAAATGTGACTAATTTGCATGAGCTGAATACCTTATGTTTGGGGAGTGGGAGCATAATCCTGCCAAGATCCTTCCCAATCAACAATATGGCCAAGTTTAAACATATCTGCAGAATGTTTGCAGAATGCTTCATCTTATATGTTCTTACTAAACATGTGGCACAGGGATGATGCTGAATTCGTTGCAAACATTTTTACTTTCACTGTATTTTCCCTCAGTATCCACCAGTGAAAACTCAAGCATGAGGCTGTCATCGTCATGTTCGAGGAATTGAACATGTTAGAACATCGCAGAGTGAAGAAAAATGTTTGTACAGAAAATGAAAACATGCCATGAACATACACATTGCAGCTGCAGGTGAGAATCATGCAGGTTAATTGAAAATGACTTCCACGTGATTGTAAACATGCACAGTGCTTCCCATAGAACTCCACTGATTTGCTCCACTGTCTGTTTGCCTTGTTTGAAGCCTTGTGTGGCTTCAGAGGAAGCTGTGTTTTAAGGGAAATATCACTTTTTGAAGGAACTTTAGCATATTTTGGGGTGTTTGTCTTGCCTTCGAGCCCCCAAAATGTGATAATTGCCAAAAGAAATCTGTAATTTGCAGGCTGCCAAGGTTGAAATCCATGTGGTTTTACGAGCTGTTACCTCAGTTGTCAGACAATGATTTCATTAGTTTTCATATTTTGCATTATACCACCCTTACCTGTGAGAACCGGGAGTAGGGGTGGGGCAGGGTGAGCAGTGGTTCATTTGCATTTAAAGGGACAGGCACTGAAACCAGATGTTCTGAACAGGGCTGTTTTAATCAGATGAAAAGAGTGCTGTGATGTTTGACCCTTGGGTATTTTGACCAAAGCATGTCACAGACATGTCTTTAAGACACCTGGGAACGATTTTAATTTTAATATTTCTCCTTTAAAGCCTTGTGTAGCTTCAGAGTAAACTGTGTTTCAGTGTAAGTCTGGGCGTGTGGAGTTAGAAAGAAGTGGGCTTATGAGAGACGCCACGCTCAGGGCTTGAGGCTACATTAGCCTGAGAATACACGTGCAGGGGTTGGGCTTTGATAAAAAAGAACATGTTAGAAAGTTAGAAGTTTGAAAACATTCTGCTTCATCAATCTACAAGAAAAGTAAGTGTATGTGAATGCATGTGTACTACTTCATCTTAATCTTACGTTTTTTATCGATCTCTGTTCTGACAAAGCTTTACTCTGGTGCAGTAAGGGACATAAATAAGGAAATGAGAAATAATTTCAGTACTCAGTAATCAGTTTCTCTACTGACTACATAGCTACAGCTTAGTTTACTATTATAGCACTCACTCAGTACATATTTGTACTTTCATGGTATCATACAATTTATAATTAACTTGAACAGTTAGGCAGAATTATGTGTATGCTGAATAAGAAAACCTCTTTTGTAATATGTAGCAGTAAAACAAAGAAGCATTTTGAAGGAGCTGTTTGAAAACTAAAGAAGAAAGTCTCCTCCACATCCAGTTTTGTTTCTTTGGAGAGCTGACATGCAAAAGCACAATGAAGACACAGGCATTCAACACTGGCTATGTGCCAGCTCTTGGCAGTCCTCCAATTAACGCCTTAGTTTGGGTTAATGTCTTGTCATGCCCCTTTGATACCCTGCAATTGAGGATTCTTGCTGCAGTGACTAAACCAATAAACATAACATTACTTTGTACCAAATGAAAAGAGAACGTTGCTCTCTTTCTGAAGCTGATGTCATTTTAGCCCGTGTGGATGTAATGACATTAATTTAGTGCCCCTGTTTTAAATGATAGGCGTCTGCACTTCATCATGTTTTGAAGTGTGAGCACATGCCATTATTAGAGAGATGGATTAGACGGCAGGGGTGGGCTCTGTTGGCAAATTGACATTGTGCCCACTCCCTCCCGTTAGACCACACCGCTGGACCTCACATGTTTTTTTTAAAGCCCCACAGTGTTCACAGCCTCTGTAAAGACTGGGTCATGCCAGAAATTAAAAACGCCAAATTTTCACGGCAAAATCAATTCACTGCTGTGGTTGGTACTCACAGGAGCAGCGTAAATCCATGCAAAAATTCCATATGGACTTCAACTTTGTTGAACTTTGACACGCATATTTGCCACGTCGACAAATGGCAAGCCGTCTTGACAGTGCTGACCTTTGAGGGGAACAGAGAGCCAGAGTTGAGAATGGATGAGGCATAGCTTATTAGCAGTGTTGCACCATCCACTTTTATTTAACTTCCTCTTTCGGAGAATAAACGGCCCCAAAAAACAAGCATTGTTCTCGGTGGGACTGCGTCATTTGAATAAACTACAGTTTGTGAACTTTTTCAGACAAGCTAATGAGCGAGCTAACCGACTGTTCACTGGCAATTAGCAGGCAATAGGCTAGCTTGTTGGCTTTGAGAGGCTGTTTTTTTTTTCTTCTGTGTTAGGACAGTACTGAGAAAACAGAAAGATGCTTCGACAAACTGACTAGTGCCAGCATGGTATAGCTTTGACAACAAGAAATTCTGTATCACCAATAATTTAGAGCCAGATATTGTCACTATCAACTTCTTGTTGTCTCAGGCCTTTAGTTTAGTTCAAAGGCTCCTGCATCTCCTTCCCACCTACCTTCTTTTTGTTTCTCACAGTTAACTGCACAGCTCACACCACATCTCTCAGTCAAGTTGTCCAGCCAGGTCCCTGTCCCCTGACTCCATTATTGCAGAGTCATGTGAGGCATTTTGCAGAAGGCATGATGACTCCTGGCTACATTTGAAGTCTGCAGTGTACACTGTGAACATGAAAGAAGACCACAGTTCTTCCCTGTGGGGCTGCGGAGCCACAGCTGTAGAGAGCAGAGTTAGAGACCAGGATATTAACACTAAACTTGAGAGGGAAGCAAGAAAACAAATTCCATGACGCAACATATGTGTTTATCCGACGCAGCCTCGATGAACTGCATATTATCCAAAAGCAGAGTGCTGTAACTACAGAGGCGATTAAGTTGACAAAGGATTTTAAGTTTTCAGGCTGAACAACAGTAAAACTAACAGGAAAGCTGCTGAATGTCATTTTATGTCTTTTTAGGCTGAGTTTCATCATTCATCATTGCCATTGAACCTAGACAACATCCAAGCTAAATAATGCAGATACTGCATTATTAAGTCTGCATATGAACCATTGTTTACAGTATCTCTCTCACCTTTCTGATCATTTTGTGTTTCAGTGTGAATACTATCAATATTTACCTTTAAATCAATACAGTACCTGAGACTGAATTACAAAATAACTGTATGAGATGGCTGCTGCCTTTGAGAAGTAGACATTTTCTTGTCCATAATGTCCTAATTATATGAAGACACATTATTCAGTTAATCAAACATGGTATTTTTCATTTACAGATGCTCTAAAGTTAAGCAGGTTGCAACCCCTATATACAGCATGCGGATTACCACTGTAGAGTGAAGGAACCCATCAAAAGTAAAACAGATTTCAGAAAGTCAGTTACAGGTTAGAGCTCAATCTTGACTGCTGATGAATAGCTCTCAGCCAGAGTGGAAGTATTATTTAAACCATTAAGATAAGCTACTCAAATATGGATGCGGCTGCTGGTAATTAAATTATGGTGACTACATGTCTCGCATGTTGATGTAATATGTACTTATTCATTATACACAATTTTTATTTAAGTGCTTTCATGTTGCATGCAGAGGAGTGAAAGGGTGCAGTCGACCGATCAGACCAAGCAATGGCACAGTGACAGCGAATTACAGGAGGAAGAATCTAAATATAGAGGTGATTATGATGCTCTGGGAAGATAAAAGACGCATTTCAAGTATCAAGAGTGGTGGTGGTGGTGACGGTGACAGTGGTGGGGGATCTCATAAACTGTCACTTGCAACATTCATTTTATCACAGGTGAAGTTGCATACAGCTCTGTCCCCTTGTTAAATGCTTTCTCAGAGGGACAGAATGAGCACAGTGTCTCATCTTATCTACGTTTTGCTTTAGTACTTGCAAAAAAATGTTTTTTTTTTGTTTTTTTTCTTCTCTCGTGGGAGCAAATGAAAACAAAATGGGATCTCTCCAGTCACAGACATAAGCCTGAGATCGGATGACAATTGTATTGAAAAAGAGAAAAAAAAATCCACAACAATATCCATAGCAATTGCTTCTGCTTGATCTGTCAGCCCTCCCCTACTGTGTACCTGAGGAGTAAAAGAAGTGCACTGTCATTCTACATTGCCAAACAGCAGCAAGTCATTAACATAAAAATGGAGATAAATACATAAATAGAGTCAAATCAAAAAACACTCTTGTTGTGTAAATTACATGGCTGATAGAAAACTGCAGGTAATTATGTTTAAAAAAAAAAAAAAAACGGTGGGGGGAGGATATCAGGAGTACTGTACTTGCACATCCAGGGGATTCTGCAGCATCACCATTCATTTGGAGAATGGTGATGAATGGAAGTCCAACATTCACTCATGCTTTCATACCGTCCCCTAACTCCTCCTGAATGAAACACTTTGCTCTCCAGCCACTGAATACTCTGCTGTGTCCACTGGTTTGTCATTAACTTTGTCAGTCTGCCATTAGGTGCTGCTGCACGGGGAGAGGAAAGTGGGTTTGTGGAGCTTTTTCCCTCCTGCCTTGTCACATCCAAAAATGTTGCAATGAGAGTGGGCCCAGTTAACCAAACCAGCACAGTTGCAGGTGAGAGAGCGAAAACAATGAGTGAAAAGATACTGCAAAGCTGAAAATTGGAGTATCTGTGGATGTGTCATCGAGAAATTACTTCTCACATTAAACACAGTTATTATTGTGAAAATATCAATTATAGCCACTTTAATATAGCATGGGAGATGACACAGTGGATTACTCAAGCTTGTCTTTGTCTGTACTGTGGACCTTAAATCCATCAGTGCTATATAATACCATAGCACCATTCTTGCTTGTGACACTAAATGTGGATAACTCTACTATGCCTCAAATTAACGGTATAAATGGAAAACTTTAATCTCTATGTACACAACTTTAGCCGAGGTAAACAACTGAATGCCAAACTGTATCCTGCTTCTTCTCTCACTTTGTATGCACTTCATTCCACGGTGGGAATGGAGGGTAAGGGAGTGCAGGAAATGATGATCTACCGCTGACAAGGCTGTTGCACAGCCAAATTGCTATAATGGACTGTCAATCTGACAAACCGGGAAGTGAAATTAAGGAACGTAAAAAACGACTTTCAGGAAACAAATCTTCCTGCGCAGCCAAGTAGCTGAACCTGCTGAGAAGACATGGACTTTGGAGTAATGGAACAACAATTATCCAACTCCTACACTCTCCGGCTACACATTAAATCAACTAAATGGACAGCTGAAGACACATTTTTGAGAATGTGCTCAGTCCTTCACTAGTTTGATGCTGTAAGAGGACAACTGTTTATGTAGAGGATGTGACTGGTCAGTGCATCTCCATCAAAACAGAATCTAATTATGTATCAGAGCCATATAAACCACTAGTCAATCTTGACCACAGCACACTGTGCAGGGCAGCCTGTCGGCCAAATGAGATATTACATTGCATTTATCCTGCAGTAAAGAAACACAGCCACTGAATATGCTGCAGGAAATGAAATGCATTTCTTTTCCTGAGCACATAGTTTCATGCCTTCGAGTGCCTCTTAAGTTTTTATAACTTTGGTGATACAGAGGAGAGCACAGAATTCCTGTAACAGTAGAAAGCTTTATTGCCTCTGGGTGCTGCTTTGGCTTCTTAATCGAGGCAGAGACTGTCCCCAGGCCAGCAGCAGGAGTTTGCAGTGACAAGCACCGCAGTGTATGGGGAAATAGACATAACAAATTCACAGGAAAATGTGGAAAATCAGGAAAAAGTTTGTCAAATCCAGGCCTCCCAGGAGTTTGACTCTGAATGTGGACATTTTTCCTTTTTTTTAACTGACATTTCAATTTTTTAGCGGTGTCATGTTGAATTTCTGTTCTGTGCTTTGTTGATCCTGTACTTTACCATTTATATGACAGTGGGAAACCAAGGACATCAATAACAAATGACGATGATAATGACACCAATAGTCAATCCATTGTTTTGCAGTATGAGCACGAGGGGTGATCAGTGCAAGTGATTCTGTCAGTGCACAATTAGAAACCTATTACCCATTTTAAGAAACAGGACAGACCTATTACCCAACTGGCTCCTTCAACTGAAAATATGCAATATGTTATGAGATAGACGAAAAGATGGCAAAACATGATGAGATTAATGCTAGCCTCGGGGACGAGCCAAAGTGGAACTGGTAATTAGGAAAAAAAAAAAAGGGAGGAAGAACTGGGAAGAAAAATCTGATGAGCTGTGTTCCTCTGGATATAATGACTTCCAGTCAGAATTAAAATGTTTGTCAAAGAGGTTTAAAGTAAAAACACACCTGAAGTGAGCTTTTCTAATAATAATGATAGGCCTAATGATAGAAGCACATATAGAGAGCTTCCTGTAAAATACCTCAGTCTACGATAGCCTGTAAACAGGATCTATGACTTACTGATGAAAATTACCCTGATATTGCAGTTCCTGGTATTGCAATGTCTTGTTAGAAATACACACAAAAAAGTATGTAATTTGTATTATTGCAAATTGGATCATATGCTGTAGAATCTGTAGGGATAAAACAAACACCTCCTACTCAAACAAAGGCTTCATTATGGCTACAGTGTACAGCAAATTGCAGTTGGTGCAGAGGTGGTGGTGGGGTGCTTTGTATAAGTCAATAACCAACCAACTTAATCACAGTTAAAAAAAAAAAAAAAAAAAAATGAGGAAAACTTACAGAACATGTTTGAAAGACTAGTGAGTCGAACGAAAACACAGCCCGTCATGTCGAGACTTGTTTTTTTTTTTTTCTGCAGAGCCACCATCAAGGCCTGGATCACATCATCGAATCAAACGGGCAGGGAAACAGGCAGAAAACAATCTAGCACCCAAACAAGCAGTCCAGTAAATAAAATAGTCTGATGCACGGAATGAGCTGCCTTGGGATGGTGAAAATCAATTAAGTCGGGGGTCCGTTGGGTGTTTGGGGGGGGGAGTGGTGGTGTCTGCTGTTCCTTCGTGATAAGAACATTTCTATGCTTGATTTGGTTATGCCAAGAGAAGATTATCGCCTGGCAGGAGCAGCAGTAGGCCTTACTCATTAAGTGGTGGGTTATTGCCAGTCCTCAACACTAGAGCCAAGGTTTTAGTACATTGTAATGGGGGCTGGGTAAACACTCAGACACACTGGGAATCTTGGCCTGCTCTAGTTTTTGCAAAACTAAATTGCCTGTTTTATCAGGGATTAGTTATTAACTTTGATCCTATTTTAACGGCGAGAGGGCGCCTCATCAGATGTGCATGTGCAGGGACATGTGGTTAAGGTATACGATTTTACAAAAGAATGAAAAGAGGCATCTGTTTATCCTTTAAAAGAATGAGACATGGGTCATTACATCGGCTTGCCTGCTAGTTTTAGCTATTGTCTCCTTTTTAAATGATTTGTGGGATTTGGGGATTTTTTCTTTTTTTTCTTCTTCTTCTTCTTCCTCGGCTTCTTCTCTGCAGCACGGGGTTGTCTGATGCAGAATAGAATTCATGGATGAATCACACGGCAAAAACAAGCTGTCCATTTGTGGTTCGAGGTGATAATTGGTCTCACATGAGGTAACAGTATCTTAGTGATAGTTTTCCATCAATTATATCTTTTCATTTTAACACATTTTTGATTTAGCGTGCTATGAAATATACTCTGACACCAACTGCATCTACTGAACTGCATCAGCAAAGAACATTATGCAGGAAAATTGTGTTTCTATTAACATTCCATTGGCAAACATATTGATGCACATAGATATTGATAAAAAAAAAAAAAGATAATTTGATTTCCTTCAAAATATAAAATGCATTGTGATAATTAAGTTTTTTATGGCTCTGAGTTGATACCAATCACATTAGGTTCGGGTCAGGAAACATTTAACTGAAACCACAATCTGTCCTCAACATTAAAGCAAAAGTGCTTTTAGTTGCCTAATTCTACCCACAGACTTGATGTGAATCGTGGTCTCTGGTGTGACTGTCATGTGCTTTATACGCCCACCATCCACTCCAACCGCCTCCTGCTGCCTCTACAGCCGTTCATTCATCCATTCATTCATTCATTCATTCATTCATTCAAAAAAAAACAAAACATCGCCTGTTAACATAATCCACCCAGCGATTGTCTGTTTCCTGTGAGATCTATGCTGCTGTCACAGGCTGGTGGTATGGAAACATTCTCTAGGTGACAGGATCGAAGAAACAGACATCCATGATGGTCCAATAACTGAGGCTTAATTCTGAAGTCAAGTGCAATCAAGTTATTGTGGAGAGAACAACTTGTGGAGCCCAGGAGGAGGTTATTTACTCTTAACTCCATAGATATGTTCCTGGTCTGCCCTTGAACATGTTTAGTAGACAAGGTTTCAATAACGCCACCACTGCACCACCCCGGGTCCCAGAAATGAAAAAGCCTGTCATGTGTAATTGGTGTGTATGGCATTGTGCCGAGCCACTGGGACCCAGAGTAAATATAACCTGACAGTGTGAAAAAAGGGAGAGAAAAGGCTCTTTTGATCCCTTATTCATCTCTCCCCTGTCACTGATAAGGCTGGCGGGGTTGGACGATGGAAGGATGATTTTCCCTGAGGAGAGCGAGAGGGTACACTACAGTGTCACAATACAGACTTGGAGAGGCAGAGACAGACGCGCAGGGGGTGGGGTGTGTGTGTGTGTGGGGGGGGGGGCAATGAAATCGAAGAATAATGCTAAATATGAGCGATTGTAAAAGCATTTTCTTGTGGAAACCGAGGGCAAGGAAGGAGAGGGTGAGCTATCTTTCCCACAGAGTGTTGAAGATGCTGGATATATGTGTGACGAGCCTCTGCAGTGTTTGTTGTCTCTCATCCTTTTGACTAAAGCATACAAAATAAATACTTTAAATCTGAAAATTTGACAGTAATGCTGCTTTCTTCTTCCTCTGTGCCCCAACAGTGTTGAATGCATTGGAGTGTTTAATGTGCAAACAGCTTTCTGCAAATGAAAATGGGAAGAAGTGTGAGAGTGCATGCGTGTTAAGAGAAGGGAGAAAAAAAAAGACAGAAGGAGAGAGAAAGGGAGAAGTGCAGAGACACGGCTGTTCATTCAAGCATAATTCCATTACAGTTGGTGGCTGCTGTGAAGAGGAACCATTAGAGGTGTAATCAGGATGGATGGATGAGGATGAGAACAGAGGCGATGAGTGAAGAGAGATATACAGCTGATGCTATATGATTGAGCCATAGTCTATGACCCATAACCCCCCCAGTAGGGCGAAGACTATAAGGGAATGAAATGACACCTGTCACTGAAGCTGTATATGGCGGACCTAAATGCAGACATAGACCTGGTAGGCAGGAATGGTTCAGTGATTTTAATGCAAGAAATTGTGAAGGAGGTGGGTAAGAGCAGGCAGGCAAGGTGGGGGTGGGGGCACAGATAGAAGAGTGGACAGACAGGTGGGTGGGTGGCATGAAAGGCAGGCATCAAAGTCTACTGTATATGCTGTAGGTGGAGCAGGCAGGTTTAAATACAGTCTGTGTAAATGGGAAACTGGGATCTGGCGTGTGAGTGGGCAGGAGAGGTCAGGTGACTGAGACAGGAGGGAAAGTCTGAGGGCATCTGGTGGATGGCTGAGAAACTGTTTAGATGTTTCAATGTGAACACAGAGGCCTGAGGGACTGAGAGTGTGGCTGACAGGGACAGAGGGAATGACTGTGGCAACATTAAAAAGACCAGGACAGGATCCAAAACAATAACGACTCACGTCACCGACTCTGACTAGCTCCTGCTTTCTTTCCTCAGTTGTACTGCCACTCACCTTTTTTCTCCTCTTTTCTGCACTCTGATATCTCAGTAGTCTCCTCAGACATGATAAACAATCAAAAGCTCGTATCCAGACATGTTTTAAACTATATAGAAACTCTCAGCTGTTATTATCATGTTTTCTAACATAAAAAGTGAAGGTGACCCACCCACCGCCGCCGATGCTTGCACAATAGGTAGACAGGAGAAGAAGCAATGCGTATCAAGATGGTCAGTGAAGGAAACATCAGAGACTCAGCCACTTGTTTGAACCTCAGTCAGACTCAGGAGTTTGTTGTGCACCAACCATCTGCACCCAGTAACAGTAAGAGCAGTTATATGTTGCTTGTTAGCCTGAGACTGGGTGTGGCTGCTGTAGTGTTAGTGGCTGTGCTGTTATGCAGACTCCTTGTCTCTGCAATGACAAGGTTTCTGTGACCAGTGAAAGAGCAATGTGTGGATCGAGATAGTTATGGAGAAGAAACATCAGAGAGACTGTTGGAGCCTCAGATGAGGAGACAGTTGTGCACCAATACTGGAAACTAGCAGACGTATCAGAGCGGTTGGCACAGTTGGTATCTTTTATTTGTTTAGCAGTGGCTTGATGTGCAATAGACAAGCCAGACATAATGATTTTAAATGCTCTTTACACTGTTATTTTCTTCAAGCAAATGACAACGTCAATGAAGCTGAGTTGAACTGATTTATATAGTTAATATTAAGTTACTGAGAAAGGCGTGTGAATGCAAACTGTAAACAAACACTACAGTCTTCCCTTTTTATGAGCAGCTGTACACCATCCACAGATATTGTAAGACATCTCAGACAAATTTCAGCTGTATAGCCTATTTACTGGACACATGGAAAGCTCTTGACTTTCCCTAACACTGCAGAGAGGGTAAAGCGAGACTAGGTATGTTAAAAGCAATCACTCCACGCTCTGCAGACCCCTTGGGTTCCATGCCTGTGCTCTATTTTCTTCCAAAGACATGGTGCTGAATCTCAACTAAAACCAGGGTTATTTGATGCAAGAAATTGAGTTGCTTGGTAGCCCAGAGTGTGTTTAGAAAACCAGCCCTTTTACATAGAGGCCCAGCCAGGTCAGCCAGTATGCTGATAAGAATTATACTAAAATAATTTACATTATATCACAAATTTATCAGCATGCTGTACCTTGTGATCCATGGTATGTTGAGAGATTGAGAAAAACATGATGAAAGTTACTCTCTCTGACCATGTGTTTCTTTTTTTTTTTTTTACACAACATCATGCAAGAGAATGGATGATACTGCAAAACCCTTTATTATGTCCAGGGTTAAATCCTTTTTCCTTTTTTTTCCAATATCTGTGATTGGCAGGCACAGTATGATTAAGGGTGGAAAAGACTGTGCTTATGCCGAATATATAATGGTCATGGTGGAGTTAGGGTTAGACAGCTTGTAGATAAACAAGTTTTTTTTAAAAAAAAAAACTCGGTGTGACTCATCAAAACATATTCTCTGTGTCCTTGAAGCATTGAAAATGCACAGAGTGCATTTTCTTCCTCATAAAACTTTTGCAAACTACAGGGTAGTTACCTGAGCTGAGCCCAGTGGAACCAACCAGGGTTTGGATAGAGATTTAGAAATGATGTGTAGACCTGGTCAGATTTGGACTCGTCTGCCTTTTGATGGTCATTTACAAGATGTTACCATGGTAACAACAGAACTTTAGTGCCTCAATCTGCACTCACCAGTTGGGTGCAGACATTAGAGAGATTAGACTTTATACATTCTCTAGCCTACATTGTTAACATCTGTATTTCCGAGCTGGCAAATCAAAGCCACCTGTTGATTAGTGGGAAAGTGTGAAACCATGTGTGTCTTCATTCATGAGCCTGAGAACAACTGGCTGGTGTTAGATGTGTGTGTTTACAAATAAACCATGACGCAAACTTATCCAAGTGGAGGATGAAGGGGGTCTTATCTGGGGCCTCCAGAGTGTCTAAAAACGCCCCTGAGCACCACTAAGGTCAAAACTAGGTGGCTTTAAGATCAGGCTATGGTTCAGGTTTGGCAACTAAATCACATGCGGATGGTTACATAAAAACCGCAACCAACTCTCATTCTCTCTGCATGACAGTCACACTAACTTGCTGCCCTGCACTGACATAAAGAGTTGGCATTGGATGTAAATTGTGAGGTGCGCAATGGTCCACTGTGAACATAAATCCTTGGCTGGTTACTGGGCTGGTTTACAGACTGACAAATATGGATGAAGGTGAAGGCGTTTCAAATATAGCTACTCACACTGTGACTGATTCATGTGAGGATCTCAGTCCAGTGGCCATCCACAAAGCTTCGGCTGCACAGGGGTACACCAGCATCGATACCAGATGACTCACTCTCAGCTGGCAACGGAGCCATGGACAAAGTGGTAGTTGGGTATAGTGAGTGGAGTTACGAGGTGATGCTTTCCACCACAGACTGACTCATTTGGCTTTAATCCACTGCTCCGGGGCTACTGTCTCATCTTCACGGATTGATGGGTTCTACTCACATCTAATCACATTTGCAAAGAATTACTGTCTGTGAGTGAATAAAGGGTTTGGAATAAACACACACACACATATACAAAAATACAGAAACCCAGTTGAATGCTCTATATACAATGAACAGTGGAGGACCAGCACATAGAGAAACACTATGTGTGAACAACCACATGCATAATGAAGATAAATAGAACAGCAGATAAAAGCTTTTGGCCTCTCATTTGATAGTAGGAAGAAAGGAACACCAGGCTCTCTTGTCCAATGTCATGACATATTAATATTGCACTAATGCACATTCTTAGTAAGCTAATTATACAGCACGGAGTGTAGTGGAAAAATCTATTACTTGATTTGTTGCCAAAGAATGTAAATATTCATGAATTCTTCCAAATAACTAATGGCCTGATTCATCTTTAACCACACACAACACATGAAAGAGAAGACTAATGAAAGATGGTGGTTAATAGAGGGTGATTCAGTGTGAACATCCACTGCCCTGATGTGTACTATTGTTGGACCTTGATACAACGGATTGGTTATGGAACACATTTGCAGAATATTCACTTGATTCAGATAAAAAAAAAAAAAAGTGTTAGGTTGCTCTTCATAATAGGTGAAAAGAAAAACTGTGGTAGGAACAGCCTTGATAATTCAGCTTAGTGTCAAACTAGATGTAAAAAGAAAAAGACACACTAGTGTACAGATATACAAATATAGTGATCTAACTCAACAGAGAAGCTAAAGACAGTCTCCACACAGCTTCCTGTCACTACTCGGCTTCATTTAACCATGTAAAAAAAAAAAGCCATCACATTGTTACGAACATACCCCTTCATACCAGGGCTTTGTTAGCAATTCTGCTGGCACTCCTCTTTCGCCTTGCACAATAACCCACTCCCTCATTTCTGCAGACTTTTTAAATATTGTAGATGAAGAGAGGAAAGTTTGACTTTCTTTTTTTTCCGCTCCTGAAATGCTCGCAGTCTTTTCTGAGTCTAATTCCAACTGTGGCCCTCAGAGTTGAAATGAAACCTTAATGCTTGGAAAAAGATATTTTTAATGTCCACTATATTCAACGTGACTGCAGGGCTGTTCTTTCAATGCCTAATTCGGCCCAGTGAATAAAGTAACTCGTGGAGAAGATTATCCCTCCCTTGGTATTGGAGGTACTTGCTTGTGTTTGGCTATATAAGGCTAAGTGGGGGGAAAAAATTAGTGACTGCTGCAGAAAGGAAAGAAATCTCTTAAATGTACAGACTTTTGTTTCTCACCGTCTTTCTTCTTCTTCTTCTGGGGCTTCAGCCACATGCAAAGTTTTCTTTAGTGCCATTTAATGAAAAGGTAGTGCATTGTGTAATATACAGTGTGGTGATTGACAGTGCACTCACCTCCACTCTTTAAAGGTACAGTCTGCAGGATTTTCCAAAAAAGAAAAAAAAAAAAATAGACTTATACTGTATTTGGATGTTAGATGAGCATGCACCTGCTAGCTCGTCATTAGCATCAACAAGTGGTTGCGGCTAGCAGCGCTGCTAGTACCCACTAGTGCTCACTTCGATGGCCCTCCTACTTGTCGCAGCATAGCCCTCAAGCCTCCCGTTGCCGGCAACAGCCAGCGCTTCACTCGAACTGTATTTCCTTTTCTTTGCAGTTCTGACAACTGCTCCTGAGAGGAGGGGCCCAGTTTGAATGTTGCGTGTACAAACTGCAACGAACAAACCTACGGACTCAACCTTTAAGGGTTTCTTACCCAAGGAGCTCCACAAGCTATAAAAAGTCAGCCAGAGTCATAATTTTAAATATAGCAGAGCATTTACATAGTCTCAGTAATCTGATTTAACACAGACCAAAGTGACATTTATTCCTGTGCACTCTTTTGATGGATTTCAGATTTCATTATCACACCTATTGTAGATAAAACACTAGCTCGCTTTGAGTATTTCCCATTGCACCTAATTGTCGCTGATGAGCTTGTGATTGCAGAATAGAGCTGAGCCTCATACTGTGTGGATGGAGGTTATTTCACTTGAGAGGGATGGGTCCAACCCTAAAAAAAAAAGAGGGTCAAAGTTATTAACACAGTGGGACTCGATGGATCACAGTGGTCCTTGAGACAATTACGAAAGCTGGCCCGTCTAAGCCACCTGTCCAACGCTCCCCTGTGGCCTGCGATGATGATGATACCCATCAGTGTGTTCAGATGTGATGTGGCAAGCGAGTCAGTTTTTAACTTTCATCCTGTGTCCCCTGTCAAAGTTTGAGGAAGAGTCTGCCACTGTTTGTGCTCAGGAATATTATGGGACTCCCTATGTGGAGTTTATTTGGTCGTTATGAGTTCTTCACTTTGATCTACATAGTTAAATCTGTATCTGTAGCCAGTGTAGTGTATTACACCATCGTCATTCATCAGTTAAATAGGCATCAGCTGGCTCCTGATGGGCCAAAATCTGTTTAGTAATAGGATGCAGCAGCTGATCTGATGGGACTGTAAAAAGAATAAAATTGAGCCTATGAAAGTCAAGGGCAATTTTTATGTGCAGGAATATTAACGAAACAACACTGTTGTACCTAAAAGGCACATTGTTGAATGGCTGCAGCTGGCTGCAATAAAAACAGTCGGACTGATCTTTAAATATCGGGTCGTTAATAAAAGTCGGTTTG